>OY283153.1:7933684-9255965 GCA_958299815.1 Sarcophaga carnaria | reverse complement strand
TTCGGCGCTGAAACCTTACTTTAATTTTTCCCTTTATAACTACAAAAAACGTAAAAAGAAAATGCGAATTATAATAAGCGAGTGGAGAATTTTTCAGTACAGACGATCATATTAGGAATGTGTGTGGGTGCACTTTAATATGCGTGGGAAACACGGTTGCCATGTTGTGCATCATAATATCTATAGAAAATCATCAAAATCGCCAAATTAAAAAAAAAAATGGAGAAAAAGTTAAAAAGACACGTTTATAATTTGAAAACAAAAAATTAATAATTAATAAAAATGGACTTCTTTGGAAAATGGACCTAGTACGCTGTATAGCCATGGTACCTAGCCATTCCGAAACAATTTTAATTACAGTCGGGCGTCATTTAAGACCACAGACTAATTGTTTTCGTCAAATGCACTACTCCGCCGAACTCATAGAGGAAATTGATTAACTCGGGAGCTGCACACTAAAGGCATCACTCCCCTAAGCTGAAAACCAGCCTGAAAGTTCCATGCACAAAACTGTTTTGTCCCGAATAGGTGGTGTCCCGAAAGAATTGTTGCCTAATGGCCAATTTTGCCGAGGTAAGTGGCAATTCCTATGTTGAAATATAATTCTATGTTACACAATTCTCTTGAAAAAAAAAAATAAAATGTCATAATAATTTTCGAACAAGCATCGTAAATAATTTATCTCTTGTACAACGCAACAGATTGTGGATTAAGAGGTTTTACATGTTTTTTAAGTAAATAATAATAAAGTTCTCTGGTCTAAGAACAAGTGTCCAAATGTGTAATTGATTGAAACACGGCAATCATACTGCGAATGCTGTACCAAAGATCGTAAAATGCATATGCGAATTATACAATAATATGTAAGTGGGGGCTTGAATGAACATTCATTTTTCAGTGTTGCTACATAAATTTTTATATTCAAGCGTTTTTAAGAATTATATTGTAGTTTCGAAGTAAAAATGGCAAAAAGCCATGATTTAGGTTAAGGATCACGTATTCATTCGCATCCATTTCTTGGATTTTGCTTTGCGTGACTATTTCTGGTTTACTACACGAACCTGTTGTACAGGTTGCGAGTGGTTGTGTTGTGTTTTGGAACATTCTGATGAGCGCGGCAAAGAGCATGAACTTAATGAAACGATCGGTTAGATCCCACCGCAGAAGACTTCCTCGAATTAATCGAATTAATCACATGGAACAACACGAAATTCAATTCTATTCAGTATTAAAAAAAACATATTTTCAGGCATCAAGGTTCAAAATCTATGGTCGTGGTCATGCCTATCGATATTTTGAGTAAAATGGTGTATTCAGGATAGAACGGACATTATAACTTATTTGGATCATCTGAATCACTGCATTATAATACACGATTAGGCTGTTTAAAACAATAGAGGACTGCTAATTAATAAATCTGTACGGAAGACCATTTAAGAAGATCCAAGTGGATTAAATTTCTTAACGTTAACTGATTATTTTCTACCGATTCCGATATCCGGCAAATCGTTCTTATCATTTTCTTCTCTTGTCTTCTTTCCTTGAGACGTACTTACATACATAATTGGTCATTACAACCCTTCAGTCAGGATTATGGACCAAGCTTCTCACACCAGTTACGTTATGTGTGCTAATTTTAATATATGAGTGGTGGGAACTACAGTTTAAAGTTGACTCCGAACGAAAAATTTTTTGAGAAACTTTTCATGGCATTTTTATTTGCTCTCGGGGTTTTTGCCAGAAATCTGCTGAGAGGAAGTCACCGAAAAAATATTTTTTTCATATTTCGTTTTGGTCTGACCTGGGGTTTGAACTGTGGCCTTACGTCTAATAAGCCAACACACTACCTACTAGGCTATGGCGACTTCCTTGAGACACATGATCATATATTACGCTGTTACGGTTCTCACTGGTGGCTACCTTAGCTTTGCGATCAGACTTGGCATTCCCTCGAAAGACTTTTGCACGAACTGTGGAGAAGAGTCTTGCCATGAAGAGACAAAGGTCCTTGACCTCTTATTTCCTGCAATCTTTGGCTGAACTTTCTCAAACAAAAAATTTTGGAGTCCGTATCGTCTCCTATAGAGAACTATTTCATTACTGTGTTGTATATATTAATTATGGTATCACAATGGGCTTTACTTCTGGCTTAAGTGGGACCTTACCCTTTATAGTGTGTGAACTAACCTAACTAACATGATAATATATTACACTGTTATGGTTCTCATAGGCTCCTGCCCTAGACTTGCCATCAGACTTGACATTCCCTCGAAAGACTTCTGCACGAACTGTGGATCTCAGGATAAGAACGAGAGAAAAGTCTTGCCATGAAGAGGCAAAGGTTCTTGACCACTTATTTCCTACAATCTTTGGCTGAACTTTCTCAAACAAAAAATTTTGGAGTCTGTATCGTTTTCTATAGAGAACTGTCTTACTTCTGGCTTAAGTGGGACCTTACCCTTCTTAGTCTGTGGACTAAACTAACTTAACTTCTGCAAGAACTGTGTATTTCAGGGCGAGAGGAAGGTTCTTGACCACTTATTTCCTGCAATCTTTGGCTGAACTTTCTCAAACAAAAAATTTTGGAGTCTGTATCGTCCCTTATAGAGAACTATTTCATTACTGTGTTGTATATATTAATTATGGTATCACAATGGGTTTTACTTCTGGCTTAAGTGTGACCTTACCCATCATAGTCTGTGAACTAAACTAACTTAACTTCTGCAAGAACTGTGGAAGGTTCTTGACCTCTTCTTTCCTGCAACCTTTGGCTGAACTCTTTCAAACAAAAATTAATGCAATTGCAAGATTTGTTTTGGAGTCGGTATTGCTTCCTATAGGGTATCGTTTGATCACCTTTTTTGCATTATTACTTATGGTTACTTCTGGCTTAAGTGGGACCTTACCTTTGAGTGAACTAACCTAACCTATCATAATTTCATTTGTAATCTTTGCCGCTTATATAATTAATGACTGTATTTTAAATATTTATTGTTATTTAAATATTTTATTTTCTTATCAATTGTTGTTATTTTCAAAAGAAACAAAAACAAATCATAATAAATTTATTCATGCATATTTATAATGGGAATGAATCACGTCATCTTCTACATCACCATGTTTGCGGATGCCAATGACACACTTTAACGAAGATTCAACAGCAGTTGCCTGCTCGCCTGCTTTTTTGTAACAGAGACACAGAACCCACTTTGATAACGCACTACCGCAAGGCAATGCAGCTGATCGATTACACGATAGATCGTGCAGCGGTAGTTAGTAGTACGCCGTGAGTAGCTGACAGACTGACTAAGAGAAGAAAGGAAGTTAAATTATGGGCTTGTTGTTGTTGTTATACATATTTTTTAATTAATTATTATTGACTAAATAACCAATACATTAATTAATTAATACAATCAAAATACATTTTATAAATATAAGTACATATCCGTATGTATGTATGTAATAATGTGTCTTATACAACTCACTTAACTTAACTGAAAAATATTGTACTTTTAAGTTTAGTTTGCATTACTTATTCATGCGAATTAGCAACATTGTTTTGTTTTAAGTTTTAAGTTTGTTGAGGTTGGTTTTTGTATTTGTTTTAATCACAGACTACAATTTTATGTTAAAAGTTAATCGTTGGAATCAATTGACATTGACCTTAAGTACTTGGTTCTATGGCTTTATAAATGACTCCAGAGACTCATCGGCCGCTGCTTCATTGTTGTTTCTCTTTGCAGGTTGTACAAGACTGCCTTCATTGGGTGCTGGCATGCGGCCAGTCTTGAAATATTCTTCAATTTCCAATAAAGTTCGTCCCCTAGTCTCTGGCATAAGGAAGAATATAAAGGGTACAGCCAACAAGGAAATCATGCCATAAAAGGCAAATAGATTAGCCGTACCCATGGCGGATTCCATGGCGGGATACAGTTTAATGACAGCAAATGAGATGAGTAGACCACAGCTTACTGAGAGACCAGAAGCACTGCCACGCACTCTTTGTGGAAACACCTCGGAGATCATGAAAAATGGCAACGTTAAGAGACCCATTGTTGAGAACACAATATGCAGCCATATACACACGGCTGGCAGTATGGCAACATGACTAAATTCATTGGGAAACCAGCGGGCGGCGGCCAAAAGGAACATACATATTGTCATGCCCGTAGCTGAGATCACTCCTGCAGGCCGGCGACCCCAACGTTCAAATATTGTGCTCATAAAGAAAGTGGTGATTATGCGCGCTACTCCTACCAATACAGCACACAGCCGAGGATCCATTGAAACACCCGCTAGGGTGGCTATTTGAACAGCGTACACAACCACTACTACTACTCCCGAGCACTGTTGAAAGCCAAAGAAGCCAATCATTAATAACAGTGGCTTGTAAACCTCTGGAGCCTTAACAGCCTGCAAAAGTGATTCGCTTTCTGCCGTGCTGCGACTCTGGTCTGATGTCCGTTTGATTTGGCTTAACTCATTCTCGAATTCCTCCACATAGGAGACGTCTGAAAAGATTAAAAAAATTCATTCTTCCTTTTTTTCTGTTGCTTAGAAAAAAAAAGAAATTCAGTTACCATTTTTATTTAAGCCACGAAAATATTTCAAAGATCTTCTAGCCTTCTCAGCATAACCCTTTTGCATTAGCCAACTTGGTGTCTCCGGCATGGGTAAGGCACATATGGTCGAGAATATTTGATAGACGGTGGAAATAATTGCAATCAATTGCCAGTCACTCTATGTATATAAGGAAACTTTACATATTTAAACGAATACTAAGTAAAGAGTAAAACTATCCATTCGTACCCTTATAAAGTAGCCCAGAACATACATGAATAATATGCCAGCGGCTATTGCAATCGATGTGCCCAATATCAGTCTGCCTCTAATGCGTGGCAAACTTATTTCAGCGGAATATACGCCAACCGGTGAAACACACAAGCCAATCATAATACCTGCGTGAATAATCGTGAATTATTTTAATAATAAGGGATACGTATGTAACAATATGTAACGTACCTGAGAGAAATCGCGCCACTAATATTTGTATAAATATGGCAGAACGTTCCTGATGCAGAGGAGCTGCCGCTAGTAGAGCCCAACCGAGTACACCACAGATATCGGTGAAGACAATTGTATTTTTGCGTCCTATGCGATCCAATAGATAACCCACCAAGAGACCACCCAAAGGACAGGCCATTGTATTGATGGAAGCTGTTGCATAAGAAATGAATTTCAATATGAAATATTTTACATTTATGGATAAAAATATAGCACATATAAATACTAGCATACAAAACCAACTGGCCTCCTCTTCCGTTAGATGGAAATCCTCGGTTTCATCGCTTAGCTGGCCCAAGGTGACAGAAGGTAAGGCCACCGCCATGCCAGCACCCATGACACCGGTGTTGCCAAGGAAAACCATTAATTCCTGGCGTAATACGGCTTTGCGGCATTCACCCAAAGGCTTTTCTTTTTTACTACTACTGGCCTTTTTGCTGCTGCTGCTGCTGCTGTTGAGGCCCTTCGTTATGGTGGGTGTGGTTTGTTTTGTGTTGACATTTTGAAATTTAATCTTATCGCTATGCTTCGATGACATATTCAGAGAGTTTTGAACTTTTCTTTCGGGTGCTAGGTAGGGAGGGGTGTAGTTGTTGTTTGTAACTAATTTAATGCGTGTGGAGAATCTGTTTTACATCAGAACCACCTGTTTTATTAATTGAATTATGCAAGCAATTTGGTAATATGAGACTCGAATTCTTTTTTTTTCTTTTTCAATATTTTCTGCAATAATACTTCGTTATTAATTAGTGGAAGGGTAGTAGGTGTTGTTGGTTGTCTCTACACAATATTATTAATTAAAATCGCTTGCTAGTGTAGATATTGATGGTGTCGTGTTATTGGAAAACTTTATTTGTTTCTTTAGTTAGTAATTAAAATAAAAAAATAGAAAGCAACGTTGTTATTGTATAATCCTGTATTAAAATTTTGTAAAAAAATTCCGTTTCAATATTCTAAACATAGAGTTTAGAACAAGTGGCAAGTGTTGCAAGGTAGACACATTTAAGGCACGCGTTTCCAAATTTTTTTTCCTTCTTTTTATTGGCACTTCAAACACTCAAACTACAATATTAAGGATATTGATTGTAAGGACCATTAAATGTTTGGAAAGAAAAAAACATAAAAATTAAAACGAAAATTACAAAACAAAAAAATTTCTTTTCCAACTGAAAGCCTGTCGCGAACCGTTTGTAATAACTTTTTGCTAGGGACTGGTTGCACAATTTAATATTGTATTCACCACTTGGCTAATGGCCTTAATTTAATGCATTTTTCATTTCATTCTACAAATATTTTTTTTTCTGATTTTTTAATTGATTTTTGTTCCTGTTGTACCCCCGTATGAAATGAAACTTGTTGAACACAATGAATGAATGATATTTAGAAAGTCTGTCTACATTAACTGGAATCACATGTGCTCGCTCTGCTGTTATTTGCTTGCCTTTGCCTTTGCCGTTGAAATTGTGTTCTTCTTACAATTTTGCAATTTGTAATTGCAATTGGAAATTGCAGTTCAATTTTTATTTACAAATTTTATTTAATTTTCTTTACACATACAATATTTCGTCGTCGTCGTCGTCGTCGTTGTCGATTAATTGCTTGTTAAAAAACCTTAACAAATAAAATCAGCGCCAATTTAAAATGATTCTTCTCGCGGCGTCTGGCTCTTTTTGGATACGTCAACAGCTTAAAAAGATACAATTTAAATCACCATGTTTCTTCACTTAAACATACATACATACATACAAGTAGTTTTTTTCTTACAATATTTTATTACTCTTTCATTTCTTTTATTTATTTCTTTTTGAATTTTATTATTCAATTTCTTGTTTCTATGCCTCCAATATTATTAAAATTTTAAAGCTGTAACCAACGGACCAACCAACTCATTGAACTGCCGAAATACACTGAACTTGACATTCAAAATTGTCTCGCTCTCTTTTTCGCTCAGGTATATATTTTGGTTAATAAACAACAAAAATTATACCTTTCGCGACAATTTCAAATGAGCATTTCAATCGAATTCAAATCTAAAAAAAAACCTTTAAACAAACGACAGACGCTAAACGCCAAACGAAAACTGTTCGAATATGCATGTTGAGTAATATATTGAACAGCAGATAGCTACATGCTCTCATCATTCTGCCCCCAAACAGTCTCCAACAAGAGTCAATGCACAAATTAAACATACACGCTTATTTTATGCTCAATTTGACGTGAATAAAACGTTTTTTACAATTCAATGAAAGAAATTTTACTGAATGAATAAGTAAATCTCCCAATATATTTATAATTTGATCGATATTCAAAGGTCTACATACATACATTATATTGATTTATCCTTTATAAATATGTCTGCATACTTTTGTATGTGCCTCTCTCTCTCTCTCTCTCTCTGTCTGTACACCTTAAGTAATCCTATTCGTTTTTATATTTATTTATATTGTTTGGGTATTTATTTATTTATATTAATAAATTTGTAATATTGTAAGCTCTTAAATGCTATGTGTTCTGTATACTGGCATGTACAGTGATGGTGTAAAGTAATCATACAAAAGAATATTTCAAAATATTATAATTTTTAAAAGATAATAATATTTGGTGTTCAGCTAAATTAAGTTACAAAAATAAAAAAAATCTCAAACATTTCAATCGATAACATTAGAAACGTTAACAATGTAGAATTTTTTGATTTTCTAAGCAAAAAAACTCATCCAATTGCCTTTTAGAGACAGACCTCTGCGGAACTTAAATGTACACTCTTACAAGAGATTTGCAAAAAAAGAAACGAAATCTCAAAAGCCAAAGTCCCTACAATAAGGCATATGCATTGAAACTTTTCAGCAAAACTCTTTCAGTTTCTACCAGGTCATCAAAGAATTGTGTCATCTGATGTTCTCATGATAGAATTCAACAATTTTCCTCAATTTTTGAACAATACTGACCATTTTAATTAAATTGTTGACTTCAATCTCGTTAATTGTTGGAAAACGAGATCAACCAGGTTTGTAAAAGCCCAGGTTTAACCAGGTTTTAAAAGCCTTTGATGAAGAATTCCCTTTCTTTTCCATCAGCTACACTGCATTATCATTGAGGAAAACAATGCTGGATTCATCCATGATCGCTTGTTCGTCGTTCGTTTAAACAGGTTGTAGAAGATCGTGAGTTCTTTCCGAGTCCATCAGGCACACTGCTTTACCTTTGTCAATGTCAATACTGGCTTTACCACCACGTGAGGAGCTTTGCTTGCTTCATCCATGATCTTTTTCCCGTATTATTTTTGCTAACGATCAACTTTTTATATCCTGCAAGCAATCGCCTCAGAAATGGTTCGATTTGGTTTTATTTTACAAGTGAATTGCAAATGCATGTTCGGTTCATGTACGAATACTTTTGTAATGCACTATAATTTGACATTTTACGATTTAAAATTATAATAACATTTTACAAATTGCATGAACACTTTTCATTCTCATTGTGTTGGAAAAACTTTGCAAACCGCTTCACGTTCTAAACAAAAACAAAAACAAAAAATGCCATAGAAACGATGAGTCGCAAAAATTTATTTCTCACTCACTCAGCTTACCTCTACATTAACTACATATACTCTCTGTTTTATTTGCCAGCAATAATCCTAGATATACTCGTGCTTTGACATGACTATCGATAGCATGTAAACAATGTCAAAGAACAATAACGGTAATACTCAAAAACGATTGTTTATATTTTGATAACACAAGAGCTTAAGCAGATACAACATCAATGTCTCTCTGTTCTCTTCTATCTATCTATGTGTGCATGTATGTTTGCACATACACATGCATGCAAAATTGTAAATAAACAATTATAAATAATTGAAACATTTCTATTGTTGTTATTGTTATTGCCGTTCTAAACGCAAATACTTGGGGGGAAAAAAGGAAATGTAAATGTTGTACAAAAACAATACATATCAACAATCAATCGTATGCCAAAAAATATTTTTGTTGTTTTGTGCTGTGTCTGCTCTTTTATGTGCGGTTTCGTTTTCATTTCGTTTAACCGACAACACATCACTTTGTATGTTTACAGCAGTGCTCTAGTGATGTATGCATGTTGTTGTATTGTGTGTACATTATTAAATTGACGAAGTGATAAAATTTTGTCGTCACTGTTGTACAAAAATTTTGGCTTTTTTTTAACAAAAACAAAACAACACACATACATGTACATACGTTCAGTTTCACTTATTGTGTAAGAGCACAGTGGGTGGCAGGTAATTAAATATTTTTATTGTTTGGTGGTTGTATTTCAATGATGCATTACATGATATCCCAGCAAACATTTTTATACTTTTTACGAACATTATGCTTCTATAGAAGACATAGCAATAACTGAAAGTGCAAATGGCTTAGACAGGTATTTTTTAGAACAAAATACAGAATGGAAGTGGCTATAACAATATATTTTGCTATTATAGTTCGTATAATTGTTAAATTCTCTTCTTCTTACTTTCATAGTAGCGGGTTATCCAATTAGTGGTCTTGAAATTACAGGTCTGATAAAGCTATCAGCAGTTAAATGGCTTTCAAGTGAAGAGTAATTTTTTTTGTAGAGAAAGGTTTAGCATTTGCAATCGGACCACTGTGCAACCATCCACTGTCAAGACTATAAAGTAATTCGAAAAGTCTGAAACCATTAGGGATGTAATCGGGCCTAGGCATCATCACAACGTACACACTGCCGATAATATTGGTTCCATTAGAAAAAGTATGGTGGATAATTTAAATTTATCGATAATTTATCGATTCTATAGTGTTCTTAGCAAATGTGGCAATCTTACAGCGAAACAAGCTCCATATTGCAAAGCCTTGGTAGAATCTTTAACAACATCAGCGAAATCAGAGATACAACTGCGCATCGACATCGCAAAGATGGACAGACAATGTCCAGCTTACAAGCTTCTAATCAAACGAAGTTCTGAGGGTTTCAGTTTTGAAAGTTCTGAAAGGCTACTAGATCTACTACTAGAAGTCGCTGTGGTCTAGTAAGTAGTGTGTTGGCTTATTAGACATGAGACCTAGGTTCAAACCCCAGGTCAGGCATCTCCAACTAAACGAAATATGAAGAAATATTTCTTCAGCGACTTCCTCTCAGCAGATTTCTAGCGAAAACTGTGAGATTAAATAAAATTTCCATGAAAAGTTTCTCAAAAATCACTCGACGGAGTCGATTTTAAGCAGTAGGTCCCGCCACTCGTATATAAAAATTAACTCACACAACATAGGTGGTGTCCGAAATTAGGTCATAATCCTGACTAAAGTGTTCTAATGACCAATTATGTATGTAAAGGATACTTCAATCCTGTTGCATTTTAATGTACTTAAATGCTTGCTGGGTAATACATTTATTCCTATAAATAATCTGAGAACTTTGTTATCTTTTTTTTTCTATCTTTAAACAGAAGTATAAAAATTAATTCATTTTTTTTGTTTATAAAACAATACAGATGCCATTATTTATTTTTAATATAAGTATTGTCATCGTAGTGCATACTGTAAAGCTGTGCTTAGCTTAATGTGACTAACTGTGTAATTAATGTGTTTACTGTTGTTAATTGATATTGTTTATGATGCTGCTGCTAATTTATATTAATTGCTCGTATAAATATTTCATTTTATGTCAATTCAATATTTCTAATCAAATTAAATGAAAATTCGTAAGTGTGTGTGTCTGTCTACTTTGTTAAAAGAATTAAACGATATGCACGATACGATTGTATCTTGAAAAAGTTGAAAACTTACAAAGGTCAGTACAGAGCCACAGACTTGTACACTAAGAAGCGGTAAACTATACAGTTAGTCACATGAAAGTTAATGAAAGTGTTCGTTTTGTAATTGATATTAATTAATTACGCTTCAAAGCAACGTATATTTTATATGCAAATGAAGTTTCGTTCGTACATTTAATATTTTAAACTTGCATTTTATCGTTATCGATACACTCTTAATAAATACAACAAATTATCAGGCAGAGAGAGAGAGAGACCCGTGTTGTCATTGCGATAATCAAATAAATGATTTGTTATCGCAGTGTTAACCGCATAGCAATTTCGATTAAATCAATCTCGGTGGTGATTCCTTCGTAATGGTTTGACGTCAAATGTTGATAATAAATGGGAAGATATTTTAATTAAATACATTTATACATATGCATACATATATATGTACACATATGTATGAATAGATGTATTGCCTCGCAGAAATTTATTATTTACGAGTTTTGAAAATTTGGAGTCGTTAACTAAATAATAAATAAAAAATCCCCTGTTTCCTGTCATCTAAATAGGAAAACATCAACAACAAATATCACACAAAGATCAGTCAGCACCGCATCTTTGAAAAGAGTAGAACTCAGTCAGAAAGCTTCTTGCCACTACACTCAATACATACTTATAGAGGTCAACCTCTGGGACTGCTCTACTTAGCTGGAAAAACTTGATTAATGAAGCTGAAACCAAGCACAACAAGTAATAGGAAGATGTTAGAGATGCTTTGGGACAGCTGACCTGTCTAAAAGCAACGAAATGGAAATATAAAAAACGCGCCCTGATAGTCAATCTGAGGGTTTTCGATTTCCATTATGATTTTCATTTAAAAGCGTTTAGTTTAGTCAACATTAAAGCTGAGCTAGACAGTAGTGTGGATGAGGATCAGACCAGTTCTATCAAAATGAACATCGTATTAGTGGACCAATTGAGGTGTCTACTGCAGAAAATGGTACTAGCTGGAGGTGCGTGAGTGAGCAATAGTCTTCCGTCATTTATACTCCTTTTCTCCAAAAAATAAATACTTTATGGACATGGAATGTATTACCCGTCATGTGTGACCTTGAGAGTGTGCGACTGGTGAGAAGACCACGTTAGTTCTGACCTCTGTCTAGAAATCCCACAAAAAAAACTCTAGAAATTTCGTTTCTCAAACTTTACTCAACAGTTCCTCAGCAATTCAATTGCCAACATAAACAGAGTGATCAAAGGCCCAACAAAGGGCAACCTTTTTTGTTGCACTAAGCTAATTGACATACTGACAGCACAGTCTGACTAGCTGCGCTATCATTATACATGAAGCCAGTGAACTCAGTGCGGCCTAAATTACGGAAAATTTCTTTTTATGCTCATAGTTATCACAGCGTATACTTAAATTGTCGGAATGTTCAGATTGTAAATGACTTGACTATTTGCTTATAGTCAAGGCCCAAAGATTTCCTTATCTACTCTCCTGTCAGTTTTCGATCTACCTGCAAATCACTTTAATGGCACTGGAAATCAATACAAGACTCTCCTGAACTCCATTTCCCCACTGTCAAAGAACCTAAACACGAATTACCGATAGAAAACCAATTTATGGTACATATTAGTCTATATGAAGTCGTCATAGCCCAGTAGGTAGGTAGTGTGTTGCCTGATTAGACAAGAGCCACTGTTTTAAATCCCATCACAGACATCTCGCACAATTCGAGTCACCCGAATCATAAGTATTTTTCTAAAATTATAGATCTAAATGAGTAAGCTTATGAATCAAACATATTTCGATTGGTATGAGTTTGATGTCTACGTTGTAAGCATATTCATTGCAACCTAGACTTATAAATCAACGTTGTAGTGAATACGAATGAATGAATCAGAGTACATAGTGAAATTTCAATATTGTTGACTCACTTATATTCAAAATTTCATGAGTGCTTATGAGTAGCGAAAAAACGATTCATTGCTGATTTCTGGTTTTGACCATTTTATAGCAAGTGCTGGGCAATGACCTCAATTTTTTTTTTCATTGCTGATCTCTGATCCTGACTAGAGGCTTGTAAAGACCGATTAAATAAAGTATAGTCTGTAATTGAATACAACATCATGTGAACTGAAATTGTGATTGACTGCTAAAGAGCAGGTTATGTTGAGAAATAAAATAACAATTTTGGAGTTACGCTCTAGTAAAGCAATCAATTAAAGTTAATTGTTTGTAATAAATTTGATTAATTTCTACAATTTAATAAAGAACCATCAGACAACTGTTGTATCTTTTGAAATGTAATTAATCAAAATCAAAACGATTTAATTTGATAATTGAGACTCAATTGTTTTAGTCCACCAGACTTTATCAACGCACATATTGTTGGAATGACTCCGTGAAATTGTTATGAAATGAAATTATTACCAATAAAATTAAAGGAAAAAAAAAACGTTTTTAAAAAGCACTTGTACGTTAAGACGCTATCAACAAGTAAGTATTTTGTTTGTCTGTCAAAAAAAATATTTGCGCATGAAGCTTCTTTTTTTTGAAATATCAAGAGGGCGTCAGCTATTATTGCTAATAATCAAGGAACGTAAAAACGAATAATTTTTTAACCTGTTATCACGTACAAAATATCTTAATATATAACAGTACAGGCAACCCTCCTATATCGCGGTACTCTCAGAATGCGGTTTCCATATAACGCTCAGCTGAAATTGTGACAGCCCTCTTATAACGCGGTATTCTTTCAGCGCGCTATCCGTTCAACAACATCCCACACAAGTTCAGTGGAAACCTATACGATGGAAAAAAAATTGTATTTCAAAGCTTTATTGGTTCTTGATAACGCTGCTTGCCATAACGTTGAACTGTATTACCCAAATGTGAAAATTGTCTTGCTTCTTCCTAACTGCACGTCATTAATATAACCATGCACTCACCGCATTATAGGAGGGTTGACTGTAAATCAGTATAAATCAAATTATATATGTATGTAGGTATGTATGGTATTATGTTTTAGAAATTTAATTTAATTTTTTATTATTATTTTTTATTTTATTGTTTTTGTTTTTAATAATTGACTAAATTTAGCAAACAACACAGTCTTATCACAGCACTTAGAAGAATTTATTTTTACAAAAAATGTTTCAATTCTTTACTTGTCTATTATGGAAGTACTAAAGTTCAGTTATAAAAAAAAAATTAGTACTAAATAAATGCATAGATCTGTACATATATACAAATTAAGTATTATAATTCCATAACCCTACATGCATTGATGATAATCTCTTCTATTTAATCGTGGTAATTTCATTCATTTCCACAGGTGCCATGGGTTTCTTTGATTTTCTGCCACGCCTGAATTCCTCTTCGATCTGTAACAGGGTGCGTCCTCTGGTTTCGGGCAGGAAGAAATATACAAAGAGCACAGCCAAAAATGAAAATACAGCATAAGTAACGAAACAATATTCCTTGCCGACCGCTTCCTTCAGAGCTGGATACGTTTTGGTGCATACGAAAGCGGCAACTGAGCCAAATGCCACCACAAGACCCGAAGCAGGTCCTCTTACGCTTTGTGGAAACACTTCCGAGATCATAAAGAACGGCAAAGTGTACAAACCAATTGTACTGATAACAATGAAGGCAACAATTGTTATAACTGGCAAGTAGGGTATCGTTTTAAGCCAGGGCTGTTCGTGTAGCGCTAATACAGTCATGCATACAGTCATGCCCATGGCGGATATTAAGCCAGAACGACGACGGCCCCATTTCTCTAAAATATAGCCCATAGGGCAGGTGGTCAATACTCTGGCCAGACCTATCATAATGGCACACAAAAAGACATCAATAGTAACGCCAGCTTCCTCGGATATTTGTATGGCATACACGATCACAACGAATATACCCGTCAGTTGTTGAAAGGCAAAAAGGCCCATAAGTATTAGTATGGGCTTATAAACTTCGGGCAATTTCAGGCACTTTAGAAAAGAGGGCTTCTTTTCTCCTTCTTTCAATTGAATGTTCTTTTGCAGCAAATTGAATTCAGCCAAGATTTCCGGATGTGTTATTGCCGCTGTAAATAAATCAAGGGTTGGTACCCACATGCTATATATGTATGCATTTAACAACTTACGTTTCTTGTCAAGACCTCTAAAATAATTGATCGATTTTCTAGCCTCCGCCAAGCGTGATTTCGATATCAGCCAACTAGGCGATTCAGGCAAAGGTATGACGCACAGTAAAGTGATTATTTGAAAAGCACAGCAAATAAGGCAAATTAAACGCCAATCGTCTCGTATAAAATAGCCCAAAACATAAATAAACGTAATGCCCGAGGCCACAGAAATTGAAGTGCCCAATATTAAACGTCCCCTGATCTTAGGCATACTAATTTCAGCGGAATACACACCCACGGGTGCACTAGAGAGGCCACTTGAGATACCTATGAAGAGAATAGAATAAGAAACAATTCCCTTTCAAATCAAATTTATGCTTACCAACTAGAATTCTTGACACCACCAGCTGTATGAACATGGCCTCTGGATTTTGTGAGCTGGCAGATGCCATTAGGACCCATGACAGTAAAGCTGAAATATTCAAAACGTAAATCGTATTTTTACGTCCGAATCTATCCAGCAGTAGGCCAGACAATAGGCCTCCAAAGGGAGCGGCAAATAAATTCAAAGAAGCTGTACAAAATAAAACACAATCAGTTACGATATCTTAACTTAATTTCATGTCTCACTATTTTCTACTTACCAAACCAAGAAAATTGATCATTTGTTAGATACGCCAACTGAGTAGTATCTGTCATGGAGTCCTTTGCAACTGTTGGCAAACCCAAGGCCATACCGGTAGACATTAAGCCCAGATTGCCTAATATAACCATTATTGCTTGGCGTTTTAAAGCACGACTTTGCTCGCCTAAGGGTATACGCTTATATGGCCTATCAAGTCCACTTACCACACGTGGAGTTTGATCTTTGCGCAAGGCCTCCAATTCCTCGCCATTATTTAGTTTTGTTTCGGACATTTTTTAATTCTGAAATTAATTAAACAAATTGAAATACAGATCGGTAAATATTTCGCACAATAATGATAAAACGAAAGATTACAACATTCAACATCTGTGACAAATGACGTCACGTGTATGCTTGTTGTCATCTGACGGCAAATTAGAATGCATATCGTAATCTTTTGTTCAATCATGCTTGTTCAATCGTATCGATTATGTTAGAAAAAGAAATGTATCTGTTTATAGCATGTGTTTGTATTTCATTGTTTTTAATTTTTATCTTAAATTTATTAATTGTGTTCATTTATTATTTTTATTGTTATTGTATAATAAATAATACCAATAGAAGTCTGGCTGTATGTTGGCGGCAAGCCCAACAGTCTGCTAAATCGTGCGTTTCGATATCTAAATACCATGAATATAAATACAGTGTTGACAGAAATAATAGGGACAGTTCTTTTCTACGCAATAACATGTCATGAAACTTGGTAGACTTTACTTTTAGTGATGGAACTCACTGTAAAATTCTTAAAAATTTAATGGCACTACACATTCCATATTAATTTTCGTATCATTTTTCATTTAAACAAAAAATAATAGGGACACTCTCATTAATTGCACTTAAATTGGGGGGAAAACCCTAAAGGCATTTGCCAAAAATTCCACTGCATTCAGTCAAAATACAGGATCATTCCATTCATGGTGAATGTCGTGTCTTAAACTTATATCAGCAGTATTTCATGGAAGTCAAGCATATACAGAAGACTTGCAAGAAAATCTTGTGATTGTATGCCACATTAGAGGCACACCATGTTGGTCACACCAGATGTTATATATAGAGCCATTGCATAAGCTATGTTAGATATGATTCGTTTGCATAAATGGTTTATAGGATCAGATCAAGTGGTTGGCGACAGACTCTTTTATTCAGTTCGAATGCGGAAACGGATAGTTGGAAAGGTACCCTCAACGAAACTAAAGATAAAGAGGCTCTTTTCAAACCAAATGGGTTTGTGAGGCAAGTTCAAAACTTTGTTTTTTAATTGCAATGAAAGGACACGATGTAGGAATAACCCGAGGTTGGTAATCGGGCATTCCAGACTTAGAGTACACTTATTCAGAAGGGGTTTTTTGGAACACAACATGGTAGGTAGGTAAAGGTGGCTGCCCATTCTTGGATCGACTCACTTAGGGCGCATTGGGCCCATTGTGCTACCACAGTTATCCGCTATCCCCTAGTCTCGAAACCACTCGGAGCTCCTGATGAAGCGATTTAGGCTGCCAATGTCAATCCTTGACAAATCATCCATGTAGTAAGTACCCAAGTGCTTCCTTCTCCTTTGGCAAAGAGCCGGGCATGTACCCAGCAGGTGAGGGACAGTCTCCTCTTCTTCCTCATCTCTGCAGCTTCTGCAGAAGTCGTTACCAAGGTGTCCAAGACCAATGCGCCTCGCATGCGTACCCATAATGCAATGCCCCGTAATAACACCGACAACTACACTGAGCGCGCCTCTTTGGAGTTTAAGTAGACTCATTGTGCGCCCCCCATCCAGCCTTGGCCAGATTTTACGAGCCGTTCTACCCGTGTCCCAGACCGCCCACCTGTCGTTGACGGAATCTACGATCGCATTATCAATTATGAACTTGCAGGTCCTCATAGGGATGCCCAGATTCGAGAACACAACATAGAAATTTTGCAGTGATGAGAACTCATGAGGCGTTAATATATCCCACAGGGAAACATCTGGCTGGACAAGGAAGCATCTTGAAGTTTGCCAGAGCAATAGGTTTTGGGGAGGTACTCTTTACAGATTGAGGTCAATAAAATAAATCGTAAGAAGTCTGTTTTCAATGCAGGATATGAAATGCCATTGAGGTGGCAATTTATGCAGGACAACGATTCAAAAGAGAATTCGAAATTGAGTTTTCAGACTCTCTCAATAAACATTGTCGAGCACTGTAGGGGGAAGTCCTCCCTAAAATGCATATTTTGCTTTATTAAATGTAAATGTCATGTTGAGATTTTGGTCTTGTGTCCCTATTATTTCTTGCAGGACTGTTGTTATCACCGCTTTACAGCCAAATTTAAGTAACACGATTTAAGCCAATAAAGTTAGGGATGTAAAAACATTAAAAAAATATGACGTCTATGGTAGCAAAACAAAACTATAGTATGTAGCCAGATGTATGAAAATCTACAAATAATCTGTGACATTAAAAAGTACAGTTATATTTATGAAGAAAAAAGCTTGACAAACGCTAGGAATTGTAGTAAAAATAAATGCCAGAATGGGATACTACTGTAGAGTAATGTTTATCGTTTTAGATTTGAACGAAAGTTAAATAATTAAAAAAAAAAAAAAAATACGAAAATAATTTCCTTTGAAACTAATAAATATTCAGTATGTAGAGGCTGTGTGTAAATAACATCTCAACTTAGTTGTCATATCAATTAATTTGTGATCAATTCAAATTCATTGACTTAAACAACAATGCAGGGACTATTATATCGTAATAATGAATATAAAAAAAACAATTCAAACGTTATTACGAAATGCCACAGTCTTTAGGCGTTTTTTGCTTGTCAATTAATTCAATTCATTAAAGATACAGAAATTGATAGCCGGTTAGAAACAATTCAATTGAATGAATATATGAAGCCCATTAGAACAAATAGGAAAACAATAAAAATAAAAATATAAATTCACTGATAAAGAATAAAACTAAATTAAATTGAATTATTTATTATAAGGTACATACATACATATGTAGTATATAGAGGTGTGATATGTGTTTTTGTTTTCATCGATTATATTACACTGTCAAGCACTATAGTTCTTCAGATTAAATCTTGTTTTTGAAAATATTATTATTATAGTTTTTCTTGTTGTTGTTGTTATTTTTATAGATTTATTTTGCAATTTTACCAATAAACAAAATAAACAAAAACCGATAACAATCGATTACTCACTTCATGCATCTTGAAATCATGTCTCATAACGTGCTTACACCACTTGCAGCATTCGATAACTTGCATCTTAAATTTGTAACACTTTTTGTGATACGATTTTTAGTTCTATTTTGACTCAAGTGGGTGAACTCTAGCCATAGTATAAAACAGATGACGCATTGAATTGTATTGTTTATAGTCGAATTGTGCGTAAGTTGTTTTCCAATAAGCAAAGAATTTCATAATATTACCCAATAAAAATAGAAGCAGAAATGTTATCCAAATATCGATAACAAGCCTTGCGACTTTAAATGCATATTATCGACAATCGAAACACTATAGATAAGTATCTGGAAAACATTAATCTAAAAGATGAAATGCTTTTCTGCCTTTATTTACTGAATTGGATCAAAGAAACGATCTACGATGTGACTTTAAATGCATATTATCGACAATCGAAACACTATTGATGAGTCTGTGCGAAATATTAATCTGAAAGATGTAATACTTAACGCCCTTAATATTTTGGTAAAGGTACTGTAGTGGATTTGCTACTTTAAATGCATATTATCGACAATCGAAACACTATAGATAAGTGTCTGGGAAACATTAATCTGAAAGATGTAATGCTTTTCTTCTTTTATCTAGTGAAGTAGATAAAAGAAACGATCTACAATGCGACTTTAAATGCATATTATCGACAATCGAAACACTATTGATGAGTCTCTGCGCAATATTAATCTGAAAGATGTAATACTTAACGCGTTTTATCTTTTGGTAAAGGTACTGAAGTGGATCACAGAAACGATCTATTGTACTGCCTGTAACCTATAAAGGGCCTTCCTATAAAGTCTCCCTTTTCCAATCCTATTGCTCTAAAGAACCAAAGGACGCTGTTCGTTATAAGTAGGAATAACTGTCCTCTCTGGTACTTGACAAGCATCCCGGTATTTCATTTTGAAATACATTTAACCTATTTCGTTATCCTAATCATAGAATCTGTATATTATGTTTTAATCGATTCTGCTTTTGTGCAGAAGATCTTTGAGTTTTTTGATATAGAATGAATGTTAACTATTCTTATGCAGTTTCTGGATGGTCTAACCACCGGAATGAGGACCATAAGGTCACAATAAATTTGCTAAACGGTCCAACTCTCCCAACTGAGCAGTGCATTTCCCTCATTCTTATTTTCCCTTGCAAATTAAATTCTATGGCAATTCTATTCTGGTGATATCGTTTAATTTTGCTTTCTAAGGATATGACCAATCTAACGACGTTTGTTGTTCTTTTTATCTTGATCGATAAGGGCTGTTAGCCTAGATTTTGCCACAGCCTCTGCTTAGATATAGTACTCAGCCAGCATACACAAGTGCTCTTACGAACACAGCACTTTACGAGCACTTATATTTTTCATATATCACAAGTGGCATATATCACTCCAACATAGAGATAATAACTTGCAAAGGCGGTCAAATATTTGATGGTGTTTTTGAAAACAATTATCAATATCTTCGCGGAGCTGTGTTACGAACTCTCAACTTACGTCTAGTAAGTTAATACACTATCTCTATTAGGCAAATGATAATCACAAACCGCTTTTAAATTTTATTGAATATAAATCAGATTGCATTGAGTCTGGTTTTCATAGCGAATGAGAATCAAGACTCTACTGTATTTTTTTTATATCTGATGCTTGAAACCAAACTTAAATTTTTTCTTTGTTTTTTTTTTAATAATTTCAATTAAACTGGAATTAAATATAAAATATCACAATGAATTGGCAAAATATAATATTTTTTGTGTTCTTTTTTATTTTATTTTATATTTTTTGTTTATTTTTGTTTTTGCTTTTTTTGTAAACATATATTATGATGTAGGCATTAGAGAAATTCTAATGTTGTGAAATACAAATTGACATGGCACATCAATATTATTTAAAAATATTCCAGACACGTTTTTAAAAAATATTTGCTTTCAAGCAAAAAATTATTATTTGATTAACGGAATTTTAAATTGTGTGAGTAATTTATTGATAACTAATAAAAAAAATAATAAATAAAACATATATTTATTTATTTATTTATTATTGTTGTTATTCTTTTGTATTTTTATTGTGATCTTCACCGATCTTGAATTTAGGACACTATCGGTGATAAGAGTAAAATTGACGGAGAAATTATTATGAAACAAATTGTTTTTAAGCAAAATTCTATTTTTAATATGCATTTCGTTTTAAAATTAACAAAATATATGTATTTTTTAAATATTATATTGTTTTGTTTCTTTTTTATATACATATAGCACGTGAGTCAATTTTTCAGTAACGAATAAAAAACAATATTTAGGAGGAGAACTTGTTTAGCTAGTTTTCGAAAGTCCGTCCGCACAATTTTAATCACATATGAATTTTACATTTTAAACATATTTAACTTTTTTAATACCATTTATTTTATTTATTTATATTTTTTTATTTTTTTTTTATTAATTTCTATTCATTATTATTTACCATTTAAATATTTTATTTGCTCGCTTTATTTATTTTTATTTGAATTTTTCTAATTTATTTGACGTTAACACGAAACAAAATCAAACGAACGTACGTACGTCTAACAAACAACGTCTTATTCCGCTAAAACTCCAAACGCTATTAAACAACTCGTATTAAGCGTTGACAGTAAATACTCTCGCATACCCTTTCAGCTGTCTAATCGTCTATGCGATACTGGCTTGCCTTGCCTTCTTCTCTGTAGGTTTTTTTCTTTTTTTTTAAACAGCAAGCAACCACCACCGAAACTCACAGATACTTGGATTTAGTTTAAACAGCTTACAACTGCTGAACTCTTCAAAACTGTTCTTCTACTCAAAATGTTATTGAATTGTATCATCGCCAGCGTTTTTAAAGGCACTTAAAATACAACAACAACTCAATCTTATATCTCTGGAGTGGTGCCCTCGTTTAACATGCAAACGGTCTGATGGATGGATAATAAATACTAAGCGTTTGTCATATGAAAGCAAAAAGGAAATACTATACAGAGTATAATCGAGAGAGAGAGAGAGAGAGAGAGAGAAAGAGGGCTTTCTCTTACGATCACTATTTATCAAAACAAAAGCAGTGGCGTCATTCATAATTGGTTAATACTAGAAATAGAACTAAAATATCGAAGAAGTCAAGTCGAATTCGAAACACCCACCCATCCTTTAACAAAAAATGTTTTTTAAATATTAGGAAAACCTTATTCACCCTGTCCTGTATACTAGGTAGATAGGTTGGAGTGGTAGCTTTGATACCAAAAGCTCACTTGAGCAGGTATAGCGGCCCGTTGTGACGCTATAGGTGGAGGCAGCCTCTGTACTGACCAAGTTCTTTCAAACCAGGGAAGAAGAAGAAGTTGGTCAGCGCAAGGGCTACACAGTCCTCTAAGTTTTCTTTAATTTTCTGTAGTCCTGGATAACGACTACAGAAAGCTTACAATTCCACGTAGTAAGTGGGTTTCAGAATTTGGAAATAGGAAAACCCAGGAAGGAAATCATACTTTCATCTCTTATGTGGATCACAGCTATCCACCTGCTCTTGATGACACTAACCGACATAGAACTTGAAGTAGTCTGCTACGCAGTCTATATATTGTTAAAATACTTCGGTGGAGTAAAAATTCTTACAGTCTATGCAAAAAAGCAGAACCCACAAATGCTGGTAAAAATGTAGAAGAACCATATATAGATATCTTTTCAATGAGGGTTCTCACAATAAAAATAACACACTGACTCTACAGAAGCGTATTTAGGACCCATCCTTAAACGTGTTTTATGTAGACCAAGCGCTAATTGACTAGATTTTACCGTATGCTAAGGAATAGATGGATAAAATACGAAGCATATAACATAACTATAACCCAAGAAAGGAACATTTCAGGGAGGCATACATTCGCCTCTGCAGGTATCAACTATTCACAGTCTCTTGAGGATATTAATTGACAAAGGACTCGAACTAGTCTGCTACACTGAGAACATGTTAAATACTTTTGAAGGGTAAGAATCTGAACCATATATGTGGGAATGCAGAACAAATGGCCTCGTCCAGGGGTTTATTTACAAGAAAGACAAAGTCCTAGCTTTCTTGGATATTCAAGCAGATGGGAATTACAGTCCCAGATAGTAGACTGAAATGGAGACAACATCTAGAAGATAGGGCAACACAAAACCTCATTTAGAACCATAAGTTCTAAATGGAGTCACACTCTAACACTGGCTCCTACAGAAACGTATTAAGCTCCTCAGAGATCCCGATTAGGGGAAACTATCATACATTTTATATCATTCATTGCCCATGTTTCAAGGGCTCGAGATCCAATATATTACAGATAACACTCTATAGCACAGACATAACTCGTCTAAGGAGCTTGAGCGAAAGAAATAAAGAAGGATTAACAAACAAGCCTTTTGTACAGAGGGTCAATTCGACCTCCGGGTACTGTACTTGTCTTTATTGACAAGTACACGTCCTCTAAGCTAACAAGCCTACTAATGGCTTAAGGTGGTGCATGCCGATAGTGATGAGACCCTTAGTGTCTCCTCTCCTTCAACACATGTATGTATATGACGAGTATATTCGATATTATACGTATTTCTGACGAGTATACTCGACATAAGCTGTGAAGTGATTATTATAACGGCTATAAGACGAATTCCATCGACTTTTGTACTGCATGTATATCTTTTGGGCTAATTATAGAGAACAATATTGTTATTAAACTTTTGAATAATGGTACTTTAAGCTATGTAAAGTCGTATACTTGTTAAGTTATCAATTTTTAATATTTAAATTACGTCAATATTTATAAGCCCCATATAATGGACAGGTTCAATCAATCAATTGTTTTACTAGGTCCTATTTTCGATCAGATTTGGTTTATTGCGTAGCCATTGCAAAAAAATTATTTTAATTGTTTTTTAATTACCATTTTTCAGACGGCAAAAATGTTATAAATAAATAAATATTTTTGTAGACCAAGTTCAAGCGACGTTATATCTACCATAATAATGAGTCCGATAAGTAGAAATTGTTTGTATAGGTGGTTGGTTAATTTATCATTCATTTATGTGCATAAAATGAATGAATTTGTCTGACGCAATTACTGACTTTCAATGTAAATTTTTGACCGAGAACGATATTTTCAATGAACCCAACAAAAATTTATTATCGCATTGACTTTGTTCGTTAACACTTTTTTATATATTTTCTTATCACGATGGGTTTTCAATACCTCGAGATACACGACGACAAACGTAATCAATTTTTTTTCAGATACATTATCGAAATGATAAGTCACGGTCACTTAAGTTTGCTTTATAGTACTTGAAACAGAAGATTTTCTGTTCTAGACATTTTTATACAGTAAAATTCACTACTGAGAAGGGCAAACTGCGCAGGTATTTTCTGAAGCATGCATCATGCACGACCAGAGTTACAAACTGAGTCACGTAGAATTACTGTTCGCAATGTTTGGTTCTGAAACCATTTATCACCACCCCCTTAGGACAAATGCGACCATATCTTCAAGAAATATTTGGCATCATTCTCGACTCCCGGCAAACATGTCAGCAATTCTTTCCAATATTTCTCTCCCATCGTGTCAAGTAGGCAGATGGGACTGTGCGACGATCGGTGTTTGGAGGTTTGCCAGGTTTTGCTTGGGATAAGAAACAAAAACCTATTTATGTAAGTAAGTACAATTTAATTTAAAAAACTACACCAAATTTTAGTATAATTTTTCAATTTGTAGCTGCCATCCCTGATGTGTAGAAAAAACAACTCTGGCTACTAAATTCTTCAATTTTTAGTCCAGACACACCACACGCTCACGTATCGGTAATTCGCATATTCTTTTTCCGTATTTTGTTTCAATAATATATAAAACGTATTTCCTTTTCCATGTAGAAAAATTTCTTGGTTTCTTTTATGTGTGTGTGTGGTGTGGTGTGTTAAGTTAATGACAACACTACTGTGTTGGGTTCTTTGGTTGGTTTGTGTCTAAGAGATATTGGTTGTGTTTGTGGGTTTTGTGGAGTGTGTCTAGAATGATGTGTTTGTTGTTTGTCCATGGCGGCCGGGTGGGGGGCTTGAGAATGCGGGCGCTTCCTTCCCCCACTACCGCTACATCCACCCACCACATCACTTTCATGCAAAAATACTTTTTTGCTATTTTTAACATGGTGAATATCAGGGTGTGGTGAGTTTTTGAAAGTGTGGTGAATTTAACTAGTATGGTAAATAAAACTGAAAATCACCAAAGTGCCGTTACTCGAAATGTATACTCTATCATCATAAATTACTGTACTGTCAGTGGCGAATTAACCGGTGTGTGTCTGTAATAAGCAATTTCCCCTACATAAACAGTGCCATTGCTTAAAAACCCACAAAATAGGCAATACTTTTTGTAATGGTTTCATTATAAACAACAGTGCTGCCAAATTCAATATACATACGACACCATAATAAAATAATTTCGTCATCAATTTTATTACACAAAAATTAAGTTGGCAACTGAAAAGTCATATGCTATTTTTTGTTCAATAACAACAGCTGCAATAATTTGTTGTTGTTTTCTTAACGAATTTACATCTTGTATCCGAAAATATTGAATTAAAAATAATTGTGGGCGTTACAACCAGCCACCAATTTCTTAGCATTTTAATAGGGTGTGTCAAAATCTATAAGTCAACATAGAACGTTAAACCACAGTGCTATCCAATTTTATATAATTTGGCAGCACTTTAAAAACTGTTCTAATTAGGAAGTCAGCTGTTTGTTGTTTTGTTTTTGATGAACAGTTTATTGCGGCATTTAAGCAATTGTTTTAAATAAATTTTTGTATTGTTTTAAATGAAAAATATTAGTGTAACGGTATTTAAATAAACAACTAACGTCGTAAGCAAATTCTAAACATTTCTGTGGATGTTTTTTAATAGAGCCTGTATTATTAATTGATGTCAAATATAACCTAATTTTTATTGCCATTTTTTGTTTGGCGAATATTTGTGAACAAATATGTACATATACAGACGTATGTAAGTAGATGTGACCAGTTGCTTACTGGCCACAAAGAGACACTCCTGTAGAGTAAGAAATACAAATTTCAGCTGCATTTGCAGGACTCTATAAAAGCAACAAGAAATAAAATGTTGACTCTCCTGCAAAACGTTTTCCTTTGTTTACCGTGAAAGCCGAAACAAGAATTGTAGAGATATTCAGATATGTGGTGTGCTAAAAGACGCTTGCGTCGTGAGCATGAAAGAAGGATAATTTAAGAGCAGCTAAGGCCTGGTTCACCCACAGGTTTCTGAAACATTTTTGGTTCGCACAAAATTTTTTTTATATGGAGTTTGACGTTTCTCTCAGAGAGCGAGAGAAATTATTTTGTGCGAACAACTCTCAGTGTGAATTAAATTAATTTTAAATTTAGTCCGAACCATTTTAGAAAAGGTTGCCACACCATATGAAATTTATACAATACACCAATATTTGCAGAAGTTCATCGAAAGTCCCAGGGTCCATGCGATGAAAATTTATAAATGAATCTACGTCATTTAAACGCATTTCGGAAACTAGTGAGTGAAAATACCCAAAGCCAAATAAGCCAAAGCTTCTCTTTGTTTCAAATCTTTGATTTTCGTTTTTCATAAATATATTTTGCAAGTAACTTTACTTTGGTCACTTCAATGGCGAACAGAAGTAGCAAATGATTTATACCCATCGCAGAACAAGATGTTTTTATTCTTACCAAATAATTCACCACAAATACTGTTTATTTTTTTGTTAAAAATATTAATTTTTTATTTCTTTCTTAAGTGTATGCACATATGCATTTATTTCTTTTTCAATTAAATATGGCAGCACTGTTTTTACGAACAAAGTTTCTGAAATGGGTGAATCATGCTGCAGAAAACTCAGTAAACAAGAAATTTCTCCGAACCAAAAATGTTTCAGAAACTTGTGGGTGAACCCGGCCTAACACACATGATATCAACTTGTTCTCGACATCCATAAAGAATATTGTCATAAAATAGTTCAAAAATAATTAAAGTTATGTAGGTAGATTAAAAATAATTATAGTTTTCTTTACCATACGGTTTATAGCAATTTTTTAGATATTTTAGTCAAACTAATACTGTCTCTTCCTATGTATTAAAATTTTGAATGGGATAGTAAGCCATCTAACATATTTAGTGTCCAAAAAATTATTATAATAGCTATATAGAGTCTCAGTTAAACAGAATCAACCGTTATAAGAGAACATAATGGCTACATTTTATGGATAAAATTTCCATTTCCATATTTAAACTTCTATTTTATGTTATGCACGTTCATAATAAGCATTTTTATATGTGGATTTGTAACTATGTTCGTTCCTATTTTAAGCAAATACCTTTAAAATAAAGTTTAACCACTTAATCCTGAATGAATTCTTCAGTACATTATTAATATCATATTTTCAAATGTAATCTGTCCCCCACGAAAAGACTTGGCAAACAGCAACGCTGTGTTACTCCAAATGTAACGAGTTTATTCTCTACGCCGAAGAAAGAAAAAATTCATTGCCTTACTCAATAATTATACTTTCCACATTTGCTTCAAGTGTAGAAAAGCGAATGTTTCATTTGAGTTGATGTAGAACCGGGAACGCGTTCGGAGGTCCTCTCGCAACATTTTAATGTTGCAAAATAACTATTATTCCCAATAAAAAGAAAATATTTAATAAATAGAGTTTACCAAACACCAACATACGCACGAATACAGAAGAAGAACCCCCTAATTTTTTTTATGCGAAAGAAAAATTATAAATTGTGCTTATGTGCAAGACAAATATAAAATATTTGTATGTTATTTAGATAAAAAAAAAATAATAAAATAAAATAAAAATAAAGAAAAACAAGTGGTGCCTTCAAAGCTTGGCCTAAAATAAAGCAAAATAGTAATATTTATAATAAAGATTTAAAACAAAACGAGAAAAAAGAAAGGAAAATAAAAAGGCAAATATTGAATTTGTTTAAATTTATGCAAGAAACAAGCTCAAATATGCTGTGAAATTAAAAAATATGTGAAACTACTAATTTAGCTTGAAATAAAAAGAAGAAAAAATGGCATACATTTCGTAAATACGACTTTATTTCAACGAAGTTTTCTTCCGTTTTATTATGACCTTAAATGAAAGCATTAAATTAAATAATATAACCTACAGATGTCAAGATTAACGAAAATTCCTTTTTCCAACGTTGTGAAAAAAAATTAATTATTAAAGAAAATTTAAAAGAAAAAAGATACTTAAGTGTTAATAAATAAAGCATAATAAACTAAGTACAAAAGTAATTGAAATCATTTGAATTATTTTAAATCATATTTGTTTTGTCTTTTGAAATTTCAAAGCTACATACAAGAAAAAAAAGAAACGAGATAGAGAAACATTGTTGCCGCATTTTGTTTCATACTTTTTGTATACATTCTTCGTGCACTAACTAACAGCCACAGTGTCTGGCCCACTGACATCATCATCATCTTTATCATTGGATTTTCAAAATGACCACAGATCTATTGTTTCCAAAAATTGCAGATTGTTCTTATGTCTCTTGCTATTGGTAAGTTTAATTAGAAAATAACATTTCATATCCTTACTTAGCTATTGAATTTAAAGTTTTTTTTATTACCTTTATTTCCAATTCCTTTTCCAAAGGGATGAACTGACTACGTGTTATTGTACATTTGGGAATAAATAATATGGCGTGAAGTTGAACCGTATTAACCAAGCGTTTTAATGTAATTAATTGCATTAAAACTATAAAAACAAATGTTCATTTTGTTTAAAATATTTCCGTTTTTCAAACCAATTTTACTGATTACCTTACTTAAACTATAGTACAGGTTCTAGAGAAAGGTTTTCTCATTTTCTAACCTTTCTCTAGAAAGTATAGAGTATAATAAGATTAAATTATTTAAACACATACAAAAGATTTCATATTAAAACACCTTAAAACAAAATTATGAAAATTTGCTTATCTTATTGCCGATAAATTTGGAAGAATTTAGCCACACAGCAAAAAAAAATGTGAAGCTATCGTAAGCCTTTAGAGATCTATAAGACCACTTTCAATCTCCAAAGCAATGATCACCTATAATTTAACAAAAACTGAATCTAAAAAAAAAACAACAATAGAAAGATGAAAAAGATAAAGAAAGATTTTAATGTACGAATAAAACATCCATACATACATACAATATAAAATCTACAAAACTCATATTTATATGTATATAGACATACATACATACATACATTCAAATACTATATACAAGTATGTTTGGTTGGTTATATCAAAAAGGAGTTAAAAACCATAACATTTCTCCCTCTAAGCGTGAGCATGACCGTTTGACCTAATTTCTGACGCGTTTGAGTAATGAAAGTATTTGAATATGAATAAAGTATACATACATAAACAAACAACAAGCACAACTATACAACTCTCTCATACATGCATACATACATACATACATACATACATACTTACATACATATGTATGTACTTATATACGTACAGAAACATTTGCACGAAATATTTTTAAGATATTGTATTTTCATATAAAACTAGCACCACCGCACCAACACAGACTCCAATTTATATTCTACATACGTATACGTATGAATGTAGGTATGTACATAGATATGTATATATGTATGTAAGTACAAGTATTTCATATAAAAAAGCAATTTTTTCGTGTTTTTTTTTTTGCTCATTGCCGAAAAGAAATGTAGGATCCGTTTTCATACGGCACACTCGCTTATTCTCTCTCTTTCTTCGATTCACGTCTATAGAAAACAAAAATTAAAAACACGCACACACACACAAACATACACATATTAGCTGGCTGTGTCCTTTTTAAAAATTTAATGAAAATTTTTTAGTATATTATGTGTGTGTGTGTGTGTGCGATTTTTTTTTGTTTTTTCATTCTCCTTAGTTGTTCTCGTTTGTCCATTGTTGTGTTT
Organism: Sarcophaga carnaria; assembly: GCA_958299815.1. Lineage (NCBI taxonomy): Eukaryota > Metazoa > Arthropoda > Insecta > Diptera > Sarcophagidae > Sarcophaga > Sarcophaga carnaria. The sequence continues at coordinate 9,226,121 of OY283153.1, read as the reverse complement.
TCGAAAAACGAGAAATAAAAATGTAGATTTTTTTATTATGTATTTACGTTTAAAGCCTTAGGAAAATGATTAAACTCTCATATTTTTGGTTTGTTTTTTGTTTTTGATTTTCTTTTCTTTTTATCCTTGCAATAGCTTTTGTTATTATTATTGTTATTGTGAACGATTTTTCTAAGAATATTTCTCATATAGTACAAGCATTTTAGATTTCTAAAGTGTAGTAGGTACATACTTATAAAATGTACTCATTCATGTACACTGAATTTCAGAATTTTCAAAACACAAAAAACAATGGAAAAAAAGAACAAGTCTTAGACAAAATATTGTATAAAAAGTTAATTTGAGTTCAAATAATAAATGCATTTAGTTTTATTATTACGATTTGAATTCCCATATATTTTGTCTAATTCATGTTTAAAGAGTGAGAAGTGAGCACAAAAAAATTTTGGTCATACACTACTTTTCTATTTTATTTTATGACTTTTTCTATTTTATTTATGACTTTTAGTATTTGATTTATAATGTTTAAATATAAATCATTAAGCATTTTATATGATTTATAAGATGTTAATACATATACATACATACAGTGAGCGCTATAAGTGAGTCAACCACTATAATTTTAAATTTTCTATTATGTTCTTAAGTATAAAAAAATTTCCCTTATCATGAATTGTTTTTTGTTTTAATATTTTAAACGTTTTTATTTTTGGAAATTTATTCGACTATTTACTTTTATTTACTATATTTACTTTTCTCGCTATCCTAAGAAAATGAAATATTTCAGTGGTGTTTACTCACTTTTGACGCTCACTGTACATATGTACATACGTATTCTCACTATAAGTGTGCGGTTGTTTGTATGTTTATGATCTACAGAAATAATAAAAATTTTACGACATCTTTCCCTACATTTATGGATCATATGTATGAGTAACATCAACAATATAAATATAAGGAGTGCGCATAAAAAAATTTCGTTGTACAATTTTCTTTTTAAAAACTAAATTTAATGAGAAAATTATTTTAATCTTTGAATGCCCGGTAGACTAATGAATAATCTGCTAGTATATCAGTGTGATAGTCGTTGTTTCGATTCCCACCAGAGACCCTGCTCTGTTACACAACACCGAGCATAATAGTTAGAATGTATAGTTGTTTGTAAGTAGTAGTAGTTGCCGTGGTCTAGTAGGTAGTGTGTTGGCTTATTAGATGTGAGGCCTTGGTTCAAACTCCATGTTAGTCAGACATCAATACGAAAATATGAAAAAATATATCTTCGGCGACTTCCTCTCAGCAGATTTCTGGCAAAAACTCTGAGATTAAATAAAATTGCCATGAAAAGTTTCTTTAAAATTTGTCATTCACAATCGACTTTAAACTGTAGGTCCCTCCATGGCCAATTATGTATGTGTGCTTGTAATTATAAATACAAAACTTAGAAGCATAGCCAAATTTTAGCGTGTGCACTCCTCAGTACTTAGCACCTTCTGTTTGGCTGGTTGAAATTTAATGAATGGCACTGAAACAAAGCACAGAGTATATATCAGTTCCCATGATTCCTTCCCATGAGGTTTCTATTTCTTTTTACAGTTTTGCCTACTTATGGATTAGTTGACTAAAGTGCCAGTAAGATGCTTTTTTCTTTGACTGCCTTGGAGATTCCACTCTAATGATGTTTTTTCTATCTCAACAGGGTTTTATGTTTTAAGATAATCAAACTCGTTTGCCTTGCTGATTTGTTTTTGTTTGCAACCTCCGAGCAAGGCCGTACAGATTTTGTAAAAGCCTTGCAGAATACTAAAAAGAGGACTTCGATATCGCTGTCTTTAAATTCTGATTTTACTGGACACTTCGGAATTTATTTGCAATGCTTTCAACTCTACCATCTTCACCATGAGGCCTGACCTTTCATACACGTAAAGTTATGTGGATTAAGAAAATATTTTCCAAATAACTTATTGACATTAATCATTTGTTATTTAAGTCTTATTATAAATCGTTGTAATTCTGTTTGTCTATAGTTTTCAAAACTCCATGGTTTTTTACCATCTTTCGTCCTGCTTTTCGTTCTTTTCAAACAAGAACAATGAGGAGCAGCTCTATTATATGCTGGTATTTCATAAACCACCTTCAATGTTTTTTTTTTTTACTTCATAACAAATCAATGGATGGATGGTGGCTTTGACAGAATATGTAGTTGTTGAAATTCTTTTTAAACATCGACCCTCTCTCATTGCATCATTATTTTATTCATTCATACACGAGTATTATTTATTGAAATTAAAGAAATTTTCATTCAATCTACAAACAATAGATTTTCCAACTTCTAAGATTTTCTTCTTTGCTTGTGTACATTCTCTTGCATTCTCTATTGGATTTTCGATGAGCTTCTCTAATACATTTCTAATGACCATTCATTCTTCTGTTTATACTTGCCGTTGCATGAACTTTAGAAAAATTCTTAACCCTGAACAAAACTTAATAATATTGCAAAAGCATTCTGACAATAAACCAACGATTCTTTTATAATTTTTTTATTCTTTCTTAATTGAATACTCACTCTCTGATGAAATGAATAAATTTATTGAACTATTGTCGTACGACAAAATGATGTTTTCAGTGAATGCGAAAGAAAGACGGAGGAAAGAGGAATTAAAATATGCTTGCTGGTGTCATCTTTTGAGCTTAAAAGAATAAAACTGGGATTCAAATAGTTTTGGAAACAATATCCATACAAAACTAAAGGAATTTTAACAAAAAATAAAACAAATACGGACAAAATTTGCATATATTCGAAAAATAATGGCTTTATAAAGAATATGAAAAATATGGGAGCTAGGGAAAAGGACTAACAACTAATAGTCCACTCTGTTCAACCTCACTTTACTGTATTCAATAAACGAAGCCCTATCTATGGATCGTACAAATATATGTAACACTGGAGCTATTAATATATGTACATGGCAGCCCAATAACTAATACATATGGAACGGATAAAGATATCAAATACCGAAAGAAATCGATGACGATCTAAGTACATACGTCTCATTTTTTTTTACGCCGAGGAGGGGTAAGTGTACCTAATCGCACCATAAAGGAAGTCGTCACATCCTCCGTGTGTGGGGCCCTCACCCACTAAATCCCCCCATCGTCTCGTGGACTTGTTGTGCCCACTCCGGAACTACGGTGGTATTACTTCGGAGTGGAATGCCTTTGGCCCTTGCGTGTTCATATCCGCGTCCGGATTGCGTGTCAAAAGTTGAAGAGACATCTAAGTGTCTCCACTATTCCTTTAGTCCAGGTCTCTGTTTCGAGTTTCGCTTGACACGTGTGCCAGTTTCATCTATGCCGGCTTGTCCACATGTTCCGCAGCCTCAAGATCCCTCTTCTTCTGTCTTAGAATGCTCTCCACGTAATTCGCCACTGAGGTCCAATTTTCTCTACTCGCGATCATAACCACGACAATGTTACCGGCCGTGATCGTACCAAATATCGACGTCATTGCAGAGCTTGCACATTCGAAAACAGTGTGCTCTGCATCATCACTTACCTCCCCTCCCTCGTAAAGACAGTAAAGGGAGGCGAGTTTGCCCATTCTGTGCAGATATTTTCTAAAATATCCGTGACCCGATAGCATCTGTGTGACGTAGTAATTTGCCTCTCCAAATTTCCGACCAATCCAAAGCCTTATGTCCGGAATAAGTCTTGCCGTCCATCTTCCTCTATCTTCATCGTTCCATCGTCGTTGCCACTTTGAAATTGTGTTTTCCCTGAAGTGACCGGTTATGTGATTTCCAACCGATTTCGCCCTATAAATGTCCATCCGCTCTGCCGCCAGCAGATAGTACATACGCCTCATGGAACTCTTAAGATTCGAATATTCAATGCAAGTATGAAGACGTTAGGATTGTGAGCAGACTTTCAAGCATTTATCAATCGAGGCCTAAGGAAGACGATAAGTAGCTTCTGGAGGAATGCGATTGCTAACGAATCTCTATGAACGCATTATCAATAGCCTTTAAAACCAGTTGGTGCAAGTGATAATGGATTGCCCATAATGATATTTATTCGTATTGCCCGCAGCTTAGTCTCAGAAGAGAGATACCAGTAAATACGTGGAGACTGGCTACGAAGAGCATGAGATAAAATACTTGGCTACAGATTAATAAAATTTCCATTAGGTCCTACAAGGAATATAGGACTTTAAGAAAGTTCCCCTAATTTTTTCTACTTGAAGCTTAGTTCTTAGTTTCGTTTCAGTTTTTGAATGTTCTTGAAGATAACATGTCTAAATGCATTCGCCAAGTGCTTGCTGGTCGTCCTTTTCTTCTACTGCCATGTGACATGGCCTACGGGTGACATGGCCTAGTAGGCTTCAATATACATGGCCCAGCCAGTACCAGTTCTTACACTAAACTGTGGTTTGTATTTGGCTCTGATGCGTGCTTACTTGCGTGCCCGGCCCTACCGTTTAAAACCGATTTCGAACGTCAGATTTTTGATACATTTTTCACGGCCTCACGTCTAATGAGTCAACACACTACCTACTAGACTACACGTATCTCTGATACCTGTGGTGAAAGAAAATTCATAGCCTTCTTCTTGGGCATTTATTAGTAGCCATATTCCACGTTTCACACTCTTAGTCTTCAATATACATGGTCCAGCCATTACCAGTTCTTAATCCAAACTGTGATTCGTATTTGGCTCTGATGTGTGTTTACTTGCGTGGCGGGACCTACAGTTTTAAACCGATTAAAAACGACAGATTTTTGAGAAAATTTTCATGCCCTCACTTCCAGAAAGCCAGCTTACTATCTACTAGACTATGGCGACTTCTCTGATGCGTGCGATGAATGAAAATTCATAGCCTTCTTCTTAGGTATTGATTAGTAGCCATATTCCACGTTACGTGCTCTTAAAAAAGACCAGATTTCATGCATGAATAAAAAATTTTGACTGAAAGCTTAGCGGGCCCTATTAGTGCAATTTGAGGCATCGTTAGAAAGTCCTCCGGTCAACGTAGTGATGCTACCCAGATAGCAGAACTGATTTATATCCAGGTTTTGTGCAGTTTAGGACACTCTGTGGTTTGCAATGGCTTCTAGCGTTCATCTTGGATGTGTTAATTCTGAGCCCAGCTTTTGCAGCTTCTATCTCCTGTTGACTCACTCTGACTGTGTATCAGATAAGCACTATCAAAAGGGGCCCTACATTATCCCTCATTTGTTGACCGCTGTAAGTGTTGTTATTCTTATACATCTTGTGACATATGGATGGCAATTGAAAACATAAAAAAATGCTGCTGAATAATCATGATTTTTGACTTGTGACTTATAGTGTTTGATTTATACTGTTTTAATGTGAATCATGAAGCAATTCATATAATTTATGGAATGGAAACATATCGTACATAACAATATTGTCTGTTTATACATAATTTAAAAAAAGAATAATAAAAATTTTACAACATCTTTGCCTATATCATGTGTATGAGTAATACCAACAATATACATACATAATAAGGAGTGGGCACAAAAAAATTTTGGCATACAGTTTTCTTCATAAAAACTAAACATAACATAAATATTGCTTTAGTAATTAAAAAAGTGCACATATACAGATTGCTTGGCTTATTAAAATTATTTTAGGGCACTAATCTTTCTTTATGGCATCATTGAATTTAAAACATGAAATCCAGGATGCTGTGAAAAATCAGCCAGTACGTATTTACGTTCATTACAGAGTTATATATTCAAAAAATAAATTCTGTAAATTTCTCGTTTTTTTGCCTTCTGCATTTCTATTAAACACCCTGGAAGCATGACCAAATTTTTTCATGCGCATTCCTTATATATTCAGGCACTTAATCTTAAGCCATCTGTTGTTGGGATACATTAGCCCAGTTGAGAGACAAAAAACTTTTCAGATGTCAAAACATTTGCTTTGTCTGCAACCAAAACTTTTGGTTTTTATGTTCATATTTATAAACAATTTCACTAGAGTACTGTGTATCCCATTCAAATGTACGACAATTTCCATTTAAGCGACACAGAGAGATAAATATGCTGCCAGATGATATAACGCAAATGAAAATTCCAGCAATAACAAATGACACCAAAAAGAATTTCGTTTTTTTTCCTTCTTTTCTTTTTAAACTAAAATGGAAGAAGAATTTATGACATAGAATCCTTAAAAATATTCGCACTCACAGGCTATATACATACTTACATATACAGAGTGAAAGAAAGAGAGAGAGAGAGAGAGAAAGGGAGATAGAAAACAAGGACCTTTTTTTCAGATATGGAAAGACAAACAAATGAAGTGTTTATACATGGATGGATGGCTTTAAACCACATAAAATGAAATGAGAGTGTAAAAGTTTTACAGACATAATAAATGTATAGAATATATAAATATTTGTATGTATGTGTATTAAGTATATATATGTGTGTATATGTATGTGTTTTTATTTAAGAAAAGCTTTTTGTTTCAAGTCCCGCGGGATATGTTCATTGATTAATTCAAAAATCTACGTGCTGTTGTATACAAATGTATATGAGCAGGCAGCATAAACTAAACTTTACAGATGTGTGTGTGTGTATGAGCGTATGTATACGGAATGCTTCCATTATGGTTTATTGCTAAAGAAGTAAACAACAGCATCAGTCATTCTAAGGAATAAAAACCATCAACCATACACTGTGTGGAGACTTTTCATTACAGCTCGCACTCGCACTCACTCTCACTCTCCCGTTATCTCTTGTTCTTTTTCAATTTCTTTGCCATGAATTTCTTTCTCTCTCTCTTGGTTTTAATTTTAAAAAAATGGTAAGCAAGAAGGAAAGTAGCGTAGAAATATTGTCGTTAAGCAGAGAGCAGTTATAACGAAATTAAAAAGAGAGAGAGAGAGAGAGAGTTTCCGTGAAGGAACTTTTAATGGCTAAATTTTATTATAATTTCCAAAAAGGTTTTATTGTTCTATTTTATTTCAATTTGTATGTATGTACATACATATGTATGTATTTCTCTACTGTTTATTGTATATTTTAGAAATAAATGACTAAAAATCCAGTTATCTGGTGTAAAATAACAATAAAGTTGCTTTCATTAGCTGCTGGCTTAGTCAGGAGAAGATTGTTTTAATGCGATTTTATATGGATGTTAATATTCCTTTTGAGTATTATTTTTTTTTGCTTGTTATCCATCCATTATTGCTTCTCTAGATGTGTATGCATTTGAAAAAAATAATTCACCTTTTGTGCCAATTATCTTTGACAGATGGCTTATTTCCTTTTTAGTCAAACTCCATTTAAAAAAAAAACAAACAAAACCATACCATACCATACCACTTATCGATTATAAATTGTTGGCAACCTATTGAAGTTAAGCTTTCTAAATGGTTGTCCCCTGTGTCATAGATAGGTTAGAGTTAAACTATTGAAAAATAATAATAATAGTAGCAACAGCAACAGTAACAGTAAAAAAAACTATCAACAACATTGGAGTAAAAGTAATAAATAATCAAGATGATTGTTGACATTTCGTGCCAACGTGAAAAGGGCGTCTGCTGCTGCTTGCAAAAACCAAACCAAAATGACTACAACTACGAGAGTGTGACTGTTGGTGTTAGTTGGTGTATTGCAATGTGTGATAGTTTTATTTTTATAGTTGTTGTTTAAAGCCTTATATTATTGTATAATTACATACACATGTGCATGGGTATGTGTTTGTGTTTTTCTACCCCTTTTAACAACCAACAACACATTGTTGCTGCTGCTGCACAATGATTGTTAATACGCCTTGGCCACAAACACAAAAATATTGGCTTGGTCGTTCGGTCACGTGAGAATACATTACATACTTACAACAAAAACACAAAAACATAACCACGTTGTATTCGGCCCACATGCAACAATGTTTACGGCTCCATTAAAAATTGTATTTGTCACCTGTCGTTAGAGAATTTATATATGAACATTAAGTATTATTATTATACATACATACATTCATATATAGGTACATATATGTATATTATGTACATATATTCATATACATATGCACGTTCAAGAAGTATAAGTCGATTAGGGATGACAACAGCACTTTAGTGATAGCCAGCCAGTTGGCAAAAAGGGCTGTACAAATGATAAGTGGTAAACAACATTTTACAATTTCGTTTGTAAAAAAAATGTGGTTGCCAGTTTAGTAATGCAACTGTAGTTTGGTTGCCATCTTTAATCCACCTACTAATGTAGAACTTAAATATTATTCAGCTCTTTGCTCACAATTGATCAATTTATGAAAAAAAACTGCATAATTAATTACAAATTTTATAAAACGACTCATAGTTTTCTTATTAGATTTATTTCTGTTATAGTGGAGTTCAAAACTAAAGCAACTAACATGTTGGCTTTGTCGTGTGGTTTATAATACATACCCCAGTTTAGGAAATTCTTTCATGCGATCAAATATATTATGCCAGTTTGCTTCTCTCTCTCTCTCTCTCTCTATCTCTCTCTCTTTTAATTTGTCAATCCTTAATGTTCCTAGGATTCTTAGAAGAATTGAGGTCAGCTTAGACGCTTTCAAACAATCGATGACTACTTTTAAAGTGTGCTCTGCTCTGGGTCGTTACAATGCAATGTATCCCTAGCTCAATCTTGTTGTTGTGACAAACTTCAGCGTGCCGTTCGGTATTAGTAAAGACAGCTCTCTGCCTCGTACTCTACAAATACCCGCATGTTTCTTTCTGCGATTTATTAATGCCAAACAAGTTCGAAAGATGTGTTCTTGTAATTTATTCTCCTCGTAACGAAATCCACACATAGAGTTTAAAGTAATGCTTAATGAAATCAGGGGTACTTTGAGTCCACAATGGCCGTTTTTATTTTGGAGATAAACCTGAACAGTCTCATTCATGACTAAAATATATTTCCTTCATCGGTGACCACATATATCGTCATTCTGAAACTTGAGTCCACAATGGCCGGTTGTTATTTTAGAGATATACCTGAATAGTCTCATGACTGGCTAAAATATATTTCCTTTATCGGTGAATAAATATTTCGTCATTCTGAAACTACTCTGGCTGATCGATTATGTGTGAAATAAAAGGGATCCTTCTACCTTCCACTGGTCGTCTACCTACCGTTCAGGCACTTAGCTACAGAGAAAAACTCCGTTATCCTTACATGGTGGATTTTGGTCTCTGGCCATAGGACAATTGTATTGCGAATATACTGGTGAGAACGTGTGCCACACTGCAAAACCCCCTATGTTATTTACACATAGGGATCGCCCTGGATTAGGCTAGAAATTAAGGAAATATTATACTCCTTAGCTCACGGTTCCTGTTTGATCGTTAGGCTAAGCTAGTTGGCTAATTTTACAATGCCAAAGAGCGAGACATTTCCGTTGATTATTCGTTCCTTCGCTTGGTTTTAAAAGGCATTAGAAACAAATATCACTTGAGTTGCTTTTGTTTTGACTACCACTGTATACATATTTTTTTTTACCAATATAAGTAATTACAATTAATATTCCCTTCATTCATTGTTGTTTTTCTTTTCCTTTTTTATGCAATTTTAGTGAAGAAAACGTTTGGAAACTTTGCGAACAGGTGAAAAAAACACGAATCGAAGAGCTATCAAAATGCTATGCTGTATTTGTATCAAATGAGGGTCGAACTGTACCACTATGGCGACAGAAAGCTGGCCGTGGCGATGATCAAGTTGTGATATGGGTAAGTTAATTACATCATCGTATATATATTTTTTATAAATACCGTACCGTACCGTATATATTTATATTTTATTTTAATTGTTTAAAAAAAAAAAAAGAAAAATGTAAACATTTTCTAATCCCCATATCGGTTATAACGGTACACTTCATTTAATTTTTGTTCTTTTATCCTCATAGTGACCCAAAACACGCACTCAATTTGCATACTTTTTTACGTTCATGATGGAAACTCAAAATAATAATAATTGTAATGAAAATATATGTACGAGTATATGCATTATAATATAATTAAAAATGAAAAAGAAATGAAAAGAAAATAAAAAAAAAACTATTCATAGGTGTAGTTAAGCAAAAAAACGAAATGAAAAAATGGAAACAAAAAACTTGTAAAAACCTAATTAGCACGCATTGTTCTAGACCGTTTTAACAAAAACACATACACACACATACACACACATGCATTCGTTGTATGAGTGGAAACAATGTTTTGTGGGCAATGACAAATAATTCCTTTTGAATTGTTTTAATAAACTACCACACTTTAACCTTTAAACTTCTTTCATTCTTTCTTTTTTTCTTTCTTTCGTTTTTTATTTCTTTATTTTTTTTTTTTTTTAATTTCATCCTTTGCACACTTGCCTAACTGTTGCAAAACATGGTTTTAAATATTCAACGAGAAAACTTATCTTCATTTTATAATAAACATGATATTTGAAGAAAGAAAAAAATATTCCTAATGGAGACGACAATGTGCAACATTCACAGTCACAATTTTGGTTTTAATACAACAAAAATCTATTTTCCACCTATGTATGGTATATGCATAGCTCCCTTTAAAGTTTATGCTTCCAGACTGCAGCAAATGGCCTTAACGAAGTGGTGCGAATCTATTATACTCGCCTTAAACTTTATAGTGTATCCCTATAATGCCTCCTTCAAGATTTTTTGCTCTGACAAATGTTAGGATGCTGCTCGGTGTCAAAAAAATACAATTCCCTAGCCAGCATCTAATATGCACTTGTGTTTGCCTCTGAGAAATTCTTCACAGATTCCAAGAATGTGTTCTTATCATTCATACTTGGCTTCAAAACAACTCCCAATCTTTATAAGTGTACTTGGTAATGGTCTTTAGTGTGCCATTGATTTTATCCCAGTTCAACTGATTCCTACCAATTTTGTTCAGATTTCCCTTGTCTCTGTCCAATGCAGGCCGACCAATCCCACCTTTTACTTTCTTGGGGATTCCGTTCGATAGCTGTCTCAAATAGCTTTGTTTTCAGGTGGACTTGTGGCGATCGCCCACACTATTGTGTACATTGATTCCTATGGTTTCAGAATAGATCGAAGGACCGTATAAATATTTTTTCATCGTAATCTGCCATGAAATAACGATTTTATTTCCTCTTAGTCTAACTTGAGTTTCAATTGGACTTCTCCAGACGTTTACAGTACTTATTCTGAAGGATTATTTTCATGTATCATTCTTGTTCCATCAGCGTGTGGCCTTCCTAGTAGTGGCCAGTTCCATTTTCGCTTTAATAATTGGATAGGAATTAGCAATTCTCTTGGTTTTGTTCATAATGTGTTTGCAATGATACATTACAACCCTTTAGTTAGGATTATGACTTAGTCTCTCACACCACTTATGTTGTGTGTGTTAATTTTTCTACCTACAGTTTAAAGTCGACTCCGAACGACAGATTTTTGAGAAACTTTTCATGGCAACATTATTTACTCTCAAAGTTTTTGCCAGAAATCTGCTGAGAGGAAGTTGCCGAAGGAATATTTTGAAATATTTCGTTTTGTTGGAGATGCCTGACCTGGACAATAAGTCAACATACTACCTACTAGACTAAATATTTAAAACTTTCGTTGTTGTCGGCGAATATATACATATGTGGAGCGCTTGCAAGACGAAAGCAGAATTGTTCCACGATTCGAAGCCGTATATTAGTACAGAACGAGCGCTATGTGCTCCAATGCTAGCCTGGTCGCAAACCATCTGCAAAACATTATACATTTTGAAATTCTATGTTATTTGCTGTGGATTTCGAAGTGTCGGTGGCTTTTAGGTACTTTGCACGCAATATTATGTGCAGTATGACTATCATATCGGAGAAAGTATGTGCAAGCAGATGATGTCATCAGCCTAGTCAAGTCGTTCGAAATGTTCATTTAATTCTCCAAATGATATTCCTACTTATAGCGGTTGCCTGTGATATTATAACGTCGAGCACTATGTTGGTCAATAACAGAGAAAGAATACAACCTATCTACCTAGCAAGTGTTCGTGCAATTGCCTATCGAATCCTAGTATAAGGTACTTATCAATTATTTTTTGCATTGGAGTGCTTATAAAATGCTGTGATGGTGGAGTTCAATGAATATGAAGTATAAAATGTGTACGTTTTTAAACAATGAAGTTCTTTAGTAACTTATAACAAAGAATTAAAAAAAATAATTGTAAAAACTTTTTAAATAAGAAACTCAATACCATACCAACAACATAAGAAAATACTTCTGAATTTCATTGCAGGATTATCATGTGTTTTTCATGCACAATCCTTCCCCCAATAGATGTCTGGTATTCGATTTAGATACAACCTTACCATTTCCCACGTATTTCCATAAATATGTTACTGAAACATTTCGTTCCGATTTAGCATTAAGGCAAGAACATCACAGGTAATTTCCATTTGTTGTTTATAATTATTTTGTAACATTTTCTTCTTTCAATTTTATTTAAAATGTGTGTGAATTTAATGTGAAATATTTTTCGAATTTGTTTGTTTAAAATATTTTAGATTCTTTCGCGTAATACCTGCTGAAACATATCTTGCTGAATTCTCATCAGATCGAAGACATATGAGAAGGCCAGATGGCAGTTGGATAAAGCCTCCTCCCTCATATCCGCCCATACAATCATGTAGTAAGAATGATAGATATACTCTTGTGGCATTCTTTTCTTGCAATTAATTTGAATTTCATTAGAAGAATTGCCTTTCTTGTTAACTGAATATGTATACATATTAATTTTCAATATTTTATTGTAGGTAATGCTCATACTTTGGGTGATTTCATTTGCATGAGCGCTGGCAAAGGTCCTGGCACGGTTTATAGTCTCTCTGAGTTTGTTCAAAAATTCTACAAATCACCAAATGTTGTGGCCCAGCAAAATAATAAATAATATCATCCAATAGCCATTTTAAATGTATAATTCCTTAGCTAAGCGTATAAATTCAAAATAAAATTTTTTCTTTTCTTATTTACAATATAAATACATACATACATATATTTTAATAAATTAAACTAATTAATATTAATATTATAATTAAAAAAAAAACAACAACATTAAGACTACTGCACTTTAATATTAAAAAACAAAAAAAAATGGAAGCAAAAAAAAAACAAATTAAAGATTTATTATGAATAATTTAATACAATATTTTTTATTCGGCTTAAAATAATAAAACGATTACATAAAAATTAAGTATAATTTCAATAAGTGAAAACATTTTATCCATATTTATTATATATTACTTCCAACTAATGCATCTTAACCTTAAATAAAATTGTCGAAATCAATTTACTTAAGGCCACAATACAACGGGGAAAGTGAAAGTGATTATGATCACAGCTAATGAAAACATTAAAAGCATCCATTGTATGCATTTAAAAAAGCCGTTTGTTTTAATTTCAACATCCATTCATTTAATTTCAAATACTCTCTGAACTTAAATGCAAAGAAAAAATATGTATTTTTTATAAATTCTTTTGTAATTTTTTATTTTAAAGAAATCTTTTATTGAAGAACAAACCAGATTATTTAGCCAGAAATTAAATTAAAAAAATTTATTATATGCTTACTGAAAATCAAAACTATGAACTTTTTTATATTTACTATTATTAAAACTTATTTTGAATCAAAAAAAAATAATAATAAGAAAAGGAAGTGGAACACACCCTAATGAAAAATCAATTGTTTTTTGAAATGATTTAAAACAAAAACTCTTACACATATTTTATACTAAATGTCTTTATCTATTTACATTAAAAAGAATGTTTTACCAGGTTTTAACATTCAAAACCAATCTAAAACTTTATTAAATTATATAAATATTGGTTAAACGGACTTTTCTTTCCCTTTTTTTTCTATATGTATGTACTGAGCATAAGTTTTATAAATATTTTGAAATTGATTTCAAAGAGACTGAAATGTAGTTTACCAGCATGTAGTAGTTTGAACATAAAACTTTCCTTTTAGTCACTTTGTATAACCAAAAAAAGAAGCAACAACAACAACAACAAAATACAAAAAAAATTAGTTAGATTTTCTTCTTATAACTTAAGCATACACCCATTAGAACTCCAACCCACGTAATGCTAAATAATAGTAAAAAAATATAGAAAAAAAACAAGCTAAAAGACTGATATGCCTGTTAATATGGTAAAACATCTTTTAATTTCCGAAAAGGTCCTGATGCTCCCTCCAACAAACGTTTTTATATATGTTATCTTGTTTATAATTTTATATTATTTAATAGAAAACAAAAAGTCCGTTTAGCAAATTAAACTCTCTCTCTCTCTCCCTCTCTCTTCCTCTCTAACTGTCTTTCTCTCTAATGTGCTTAAAATTATTAATAAAATTCTATACAAATATTGTAATTTACTTAATACTATGTAATATTGTTTTGATTTTAATTGTTAATTAATTATTACTGAAGAATTTTATTTAGGTTTTCTATAGTCAAACTCTAGTAGAACCTTTCAAAAATAAAAAAAAAATTAAAAAATTAAAAAATAAAACAATGCAGATAAAATATATTTAAAAAAAAGAATATAAATCAAGTTAACATTATTTCTAGTAACATGTTTTACAGCAAATGTGTAATAAAACTTTATCAATTTGTATGTGTGTAATTTTTTAAGTTATTTTTTATTATTATTATATTTTATAAACTACAAACCTAGAATACTAGCTACAATGGAAGCAGAGAGAAAACTAGAACTACATATGAAGGCATGTATTGAAGAATTTGTTTGTTTTATTTTTTAATTTAATTTTTGAGAGGCCTTTCATTGTAGTTAATATTCTATGTGATATAAAATACAAAGTTTAGAAAACAAAATAAACTCAAATATTTATAATTATATTGCTAATAGCAACAACAACAACTACAAACCAAAAAAAATATTTACCAAACAATATGATTTCAAATGTTCATGTCTAATTTAATCAAATTTTCTTTTTTCTTAAATATTTAAACTTAAATATTTTAAATAAAAAAAAGGAAAATTAGTAATAAGATCTATTGCTTAAAACGATTTTCTAGTGATCTTTAATAATCACTAGCAGAAAAACTAAATACAAAATAAATAATTTCAATTGCAAAGAGTATTTCTCTTGAGACATGTGCTATATAATTGAAATCGTATAAATGAATTAACATTTTTTACTTATTGAGTTGTAAATTATAAATAAATAAAAAATAATTTTTTTATTATTATTTTATTTCTTAACAATTTATAATAACAACAATTAAAACTACTCTCACTCTCAAAGCAATTTTTTATCTCTTCAAAATATACATATATTAAGTGATAATTATTATAAAATATAAAAAAATAAATAAAAATAAATAAAAAATAAAATTGTATTACAAGTCGATTTGATTATATATAATATAATTAAAATATAAAAATTCTTAAATTTTAAATAAAAATTAAAAAATAAAAACTTAATAATTATAATCCTTTAAATTTAGCTTATAAGATATACATATATGACGACAACATTTGTTCTCTACAAACAAACAAGAAAAACGTTTTAAATATAAATTTAATAATTCTAAATATATAAATACAATATAAAATAAAAACAGGATAATATTATTATATTTCTCCCTTCTCTCTTTCTATTTAATAACAAAAACAAAAAAGAAAAATACGAAAAAGAAAAAATGGAACAAATAAAATTATAATAAACATAGTCTATAAGAAAGTGCTTCAAATATGAAATAAAATTAAAACAAAAACAATATAAAAACTTTAAAAAATAATTACCAACAAAAAACATTTATATGTAATGTTGGTAAAAAAAAAACTAAATGCAAACAAGTTTCGACATCTATTGTGGAGAAAAGTTTTAAGTAATTGCAATGTTAACATTATTACAAACACAAAAACAAAAACAAACAAAAAATTAACTAAATGTAAAACAAATACTTGATATAATTTTTTATTAAAAACAAACAAACAAACAGTTTAAATAAATAACAAACAAACAAGAAAAAAAAAACCACAAACAATATATGAAGCTTTCATACAAGAAAAAAATATTTTAAAAAAAAATGAAGTAAAAACAAAACAAATTTAAAAGAACATAAAACAATAATAACACATAAAAAATATAAAAATAAGACGTTTATAAGATAGAAAATTTTTAAAATTATGGGTTTTTGTTATTTTACTAACTTGTTCTAATGAAATAACAGAAGAAAACAAAATTTAAAATGCAAAAACCTAAGAAATTATAAAATATTTGCAAAAAACAAAAACAATTTTAAATTGTAACAGCTTAACACACCATCTTCTTTCTTTATTTCTTCTCTATCTTTATTTTTCTCTCTAAATAATAATTTGTAATCTTGTATGATTTCGTAATAAATTTCAAACACATTTTGTGTAATAAAAGAAAATACATAACATCGAATATGAAAATAAACTTTTCTTGATTTTTTAATATACATACATATAGATATTTTCTTTACTTACATACAAAACAAACTTTATTCATTAATTTCTTTTTTATTATTATTATTATTATTGTAGTTAGGCAAAAATTTTTAAAGAGTATGAATAAATATGTATATCATAAAATACAACAAATACATACATACATTTATGTACAACATACATACAACACACACAAGCTAAGCTAATGGCATATTTAAAAAAAAATAAAAATAAAAATTTCTCCTTTTTAAAAAAATTATAAAAAAAAAAATAAAAAAAAATACATTTTCTGTTTTTAACATGGTTTCAAACAATCCAATCCAATTTAATTTACTTCAATCAATACAATTTGCAAATGATCAAAATTAACTTCTCATTCATATTGACTAAAAGCATTGGGACATTGCTCTTTAAGTTTGATCCTTAAAGGCTTTCGATATTTTTGTAATTTATTCAAAAAATATAAAATAAAAATATCGTATTATTTTAATGATCGCTAGGACAACTAAGCTAACAAAGCTAATCGATTTATTTATATTTTTCATTGCTAAAGATTTTTACCATTTTTTACAATTGTTTACATTCATTTGAATAACTTAAGAAATTTTTCTATCTAACCTTAAAAAAAACAAATCAAAACAACAACAACAAAAAAATGTTTAAACAAAAATAACAACTATAATTATATATTTAAAATAAAGAAAACAAAAAAAAAACAATTCAAACATTCTAAAAAGGCAGAAATTATTAATTATACACATCAGCAAGCAAACAAAAAACAAAATGATGAATGATTGCTATTCCAATAATTAATAAAAAATATTTAAATTAATGAAAAAAATAACTTTATATTGTATGTGTTTCAATTTTAAAGGACATGCATGTTAATCCAACTTTATGACTTTATTGTGAAGAAAACTAGCTGAATAAATTCTTAAAAAGGAATCTTCCAAAGAAACTTTTGTAAACTTGCTGCCTTTAGTGAATCTCTGTAAAGATATTATAGGTATGCATTGGAACCATACCATCGTATAAATCTATCTGTTGAAAAAGTTTAACTGGTCCAACTGAGTTGTTACAGCTAGTAGGCTAGGTAGTCGTTTTGTTGAGGAAACGGTATATATGAAGGACTGCAAGCTTGTTTGATTGGCTGGCTAGGGGCAACATCCTTAGAAGAACATTTATCTATTTTCTTCAGTTTAGGTTTTATTTTTGCCTCTCCTCTTTCTTCATTCATCTCTATAAAGAGTCACAATATACCAATGGATCTCTATGTGGAGGCGTGCTACTACGGATACATTAGCGTGCCACCTCACCAACTTAACTTAAACTACGATTTTGAAACAAATAATGTGAAAAGTTACTTCACCATCCTATCCAATAATGAGCTGTATGATCTAATCAACGATATGGACGTTATTTAAGGTATTTACTTCAGCACCATGTCCACTTGGCTCTTCCATGCCGTTCGTATAAAAGAGAATGTTCTGGCATGACGACTAATTTGATCCAAGAATTAGACAACCAAAGGCAGACTGTCTGCGATGGAAGGACCAAATTGAGGAATCCCTATCATCGATTGGTGTGACTAATTGGAGAAGACGCGCACAGAGCAGAGAGAAACGATTTTTTTAACAACAATTAAGTGAGGAAGTGAAATACATCAGTATACCTCTTAAGATTATATTATATTGAAACTTACCCACATTTCCCATCAATTTTGCGTAGAGGCCCAAAACCACGAGGAGATGTAGAGACAATTGTGTCTAGAGAAGGTTTTGCCTCATTTTTGCTAAAGACTACAACCCAAATCTCAATTTCTGGAATCACGGGCACTTCGTGCATTTTTATAAATTTTCGCAATTCGGGTTTTTTATTTAAAGGCCACCATTTCTGTGGTCGAGCGCTTAGTTTGAGTGCTGCCATCCTGATATACTTGTACATAACCTTTAAAGTACTGACAGATTCTGTTTTTACTCTTGTTAAGGAGGTTTTCAGTTACAGAAAAACACTCTGTGTAAACACAGCTAATTAAAGCCAACTTTTAAAACTTAACTTAATTACAAAATGTTAAAAAAATAAATAACCGCCAACATAGTATTGCCATTAACAATTTTAAATGGACAGATTTAACATGCCATACGACTTGTGTTGCCATCCTAATATCTGTTAATTAAACTAAATTCCTAAAGTTTTGGGCAGCTCTAAATGTAATGTATTCAATTAGATGCTGTGTTTTAATTTACATGATTAACATTTCCCTCTGGCTGCTTTGCAAAAGCTCAACCATGTGGCAGCACTGTATATTTCAAAAGCTTTTGTATATAAAATAAAGTCAGCTGTCAGGGAATGTCATTTTAAAAGCAGCGTTTGGGCGTCGTGGGTGTGTGTGAATAAATAAGGCTTTTTTTTAAACGTTTTTATAACATTTCAATATTATAAATTCAATTTAAGCGTTTTCGGTTAAACGTTTTTTTTATATCAAAAAGGGTGAAAAAAAATTGCAAAAATCAGAATATAAACAAAGTTTTGTACCATCGACCAGTCAAAGTAAAAAATACTTTTGAAGATACACGCAGAGTATACTTTTATTAAATAGAAGAGGCGTTAGATGAGAAACATAATAATTCATTCACTCAAGGCTGTTTGTTGTTGGTTAATGGATGTTTCAGCGCTTACAAATATTTCATAATACCGCAAATAAGAAAATAAATGTACAAATTATTGTTATTATTTAATGAAAGAAAATTTTATAAAAAATAAATATTGGAACAGCAAAGTGAAAGTGATAATTTAAATAAAAAATATCAAAAATTAAAATTTAATACTCAACTAAAAAAAAGAAAGAAAATATCGAAAAAAAATTGTTACCCAATACAGCAAGAGCAGACCCAAGTAAAACAAAAAAAAAGTTAATTTAACGTTAAGCAGTTAAAATTCAATTTTCAAACTGACCTCAAAGCAAAGCTGGTAAAACATACGATATTTTATACATACGCTTCGTAAGAAAAACAAGCAAAGCAAAAATAAAAAAGCAGAAAAATTATTAGCAAAACAAAAACAATGAGTGGATACACAGATTTATCAAAACTTGAAAATAATCGGTAAGTTTAGAAAAAAAAAAAACCCAAAATTATAAAATCGATGTACCATACATAGCTCTTCATTCATTTCATATTAAATAATACAGAAATAAAAATAAAATAAATTATTAATTTTATGATTAAATATATGCATAAAGCATTTGGAATAGTAAGAATCGTTTTTTTTTTTAACAAAAGCTTCAACTAATACTGAGTTACACTACAGTTGGCCATAACATAATAACTGATTTAGCCATTGGCTCTCTTGATCAGGTTATATTTCGAACATTTGTCTTCCCTTCATCTCTTATTAAATCTAAAGCCACTGCCAGTGCTGCTGCTGCTGCCACAGTCAGTTTTTTGGGATTCAATTATTTCAATTCATTTGAGAAACCCAAGAAAAAAAAACTTATTACTCTCTCTCCCCTCTCCACTAACACCATAAACTTGTACGCTCTTATATTATTTATAATAAAAATAATGACGTACTTTTTTTTTGCTTTTTAAAAAGTTTGTTCAGCAATAGCAGCAAACAACAACAACAGTAAAAAACTCCATATCATTCATATCGTACGATACGGTACGGGGAAAAGTGCTATGTATACGTGTATTTGTTTGTTTGGCTCTGTTCACTAATATTTCAATTATTTATGACCACATTTACAAGTACATCCACGACTGGTGAATAGTTAAAACTTCTTAATAAAGCTTAAGGGAGGTAGATGATACTGGAGGGTAAGGGTTTTCTATACAGCGCGTGTTATAAGGGAGGGAAATTTCTTAGGGTACTTCCACTATTTTTATAAATCTCAGCCAATATCTAAACCCTATACTCACACCCATTGAAGAGATAAGGAAAAGTATTATTTGCCTTAGTCATCGATATAAAAAAATAAAAACTACAATTAAGGTGGAATTGACACTTAGTCATATAATATTGATAATACTGTCTGTAATTGTTAGTATACGTAAATTTACAAAGAAATTATTAGAGTGACACTATTATCGTCATACATTTGTTTTGATATTTTGGTCAAAATGGGGTCACCTACTGCCACAACTACTACTGCACAATTTAAATCTTTTTTGTTTTTTAAATGCAAACACCACCATCATCATCAACCTCTCATGATGCCTCACTTTAAATCGTCTGTTTTTTGTTTGTATTTTTGTTGTTTATTTTCAACATACAAACACAATCACCGTTTGTTATGCTTTTGTTTTCAATGCGCCACTTTAAAAACAGCCGATTTTGATGTGGTATTCATTGTGTTTTACGCGCATGTACCATTGATAACAGCTGCCAATTTTGCAAGTTTTTTCTTTCAAAAACTTCTATTTGCTTTCAATTCAGCAGTATTCAGCAGTAGTCCTCATACCAAAAACAAAAACAACCAAAGAAAAATCTGGCAACATTTATTATTGTTGCTAACGAAAGCTGCCGGTAACTGCTTTCGTCAAAATCAATTTAATTCCAATATTAAAAATAGAATTTTTATAATATTGATTACCTATTTATGTATACACAAAGAAAATAATAAATAAATAAATAAATATTTCGTATTAAATGCAGTGGTAGTAGTAGTGAAGTATTAATAAACAGTGGTGTTAAATAAAATAGATCCACCCCACCGTACCTCCTTTAATACACCACTTTCAAACGAAAATTGCTTTCAATCCAACAAATATTATGAATAACTATGGCAGGAACTATCACCATAACAGAACAGTATTTCATTACTTATCCGACAACGAAGTTCTGTTTCAGGACTACTATCGTGGACTATTGTTGGAAAAGGCAATACCTAGCGGGATGCGCCACTGATTAATAGGTGAATAGAATCAAAGAACCTAGAGTTAGTAGAGGAAAATGTAAAAGCTGTTGTAATAACTAGAAAACAGGACGTTGAACATTCAAGTTGATGGAAGCCAATATGCGTTCCTCAAATCCCTTGAAGTACTTTGGCCTTGTTTATGTTTAAAATATTATTGCCTCCAAGGATCACGAACTCGGTATTATATGTCATTCAAGCAAACTTTATTTCTATTCTGTAAAAAAGCTGTTGCATGGCATGTTGTTGTTGTACATGCTCTAATGTGCCCTGAATTGTTCAATAACCATCCAGAAGGTATTTCACCAAGTATTGTTTAGTCAATAGCTCACAGTGGCGTTTTATACCATGATGTTCCCGCAAGAACTTTTAAAATCCTTGGCCGCACTTTCTGATTGATGTAAATAACATGTGTGGAGGAATGAAGAAGGTTTTTAATCCTTGGGATTCGATTATCTTGGAGTGAGTGTCAATTTCTTCCTTTCTTTTCTTTATATTGTGAAAAGATACCGTATAACATATACCAGTATAACAGAAATATAACTGATCGAGTTGACCACCTAGTAATGGCTGCACTGCGATCCCAAAGTTGAATTTATCGTTTCCTTATCCCTTCCCACTAGGATTTAATTCCGGTGTCTAAGCTAATTAGCTTACTTCTCAATACCTTTGTTTTCACACCAAGGGGAGTGGTTCTATTTTGTCGAACATCAGTATGTATTTACATACAAATGTATGGTAATAGTATATGTAGCACTTGAGTGCTATTATGGAAAATTTTGCCTTTTAAATCTAAATAGACAATTAACCTAAATATAGGAGGAAATAAACTCTCTTCATACAAATAGAATTGATTACTACTTTCTTTGTTCACGTTGAAACAGATAAAGAAAACTTTCTTTCTCAACTTTGCCGAAATTTGTTGATAAGAAGAGATCTTAAAAAACTCGTTTGCAAATTTTCTTCGGCAAATAAACCAACCAACAAAGCAATTAAAATTCTTCATTTATTTTCTATACAATAATACTAAAGTGTTTATATTTTGTATTTATTTATGATGGCTAGTAATTTAACTGAGTCATCACTATCAGCAGACATAGAAATGGATGGTCAGCAGATCGTTCGTTTAGTTCTATTGAAATATGTTTATAAATGAATGGAGAGAAATTGCAAAATATAGAAATGAGAATGAGAAAATATTATGGTGAAGGCCAAGGCTGTAGCGCATTTATAAATATTTATGTTTATTTTGTTAAATTATTATACGCTGAACTTTCATTTTTTTTTAAATGTAGGAGCCTTTCTTTTATAAGCAGTCATTGACTGACTTCTACATACATATGTATGTTAGGTGATGTAATCTTATGCATGTAGAGGAACTTTGTAAGCTTCAATTTAAATTAGATGCTAAATGATGTGTGTTCCTTTATGAAAATCTTGACTTAATTTAAATTACAAACGAAGATGACGCGACGTCTTTATGTCTGCTGTTAATATTTTTTTATTTCAACTTGTCTTGCCATTGGTCTAAGAAGTGTGGCGTGTTTTATCAGCTCAGCTATGGAATGTCTCAAATTGCGTTTTTTTTCACTCTTGTATATTTAAGTGTATATACATGAACAAATGTAGTATCTGTAGGTAGTATAATAAATGGAATATTTTATTTTTTTTTATTATAATGCCAAAATAGAAATCAGTATAGAAAGTTTTACAAATACATGAGCAAATTTTTCTTTTACTTAAAAATTGTTATACACTTTGGCTGGTTGGCTGGATGATTATGCAATGCATGATAACTTCAGCAGTGATGATAAATGATTTTACAAAAGAATTAATTTAATCATGTTAATTTGCTTAAGTGATATTATGAGGCGAACAATCGCAAGTGGTGCCACATCCAGACAGAGAGAATAGAGAGTACGATAGATTTTTTAAGAATTTTTTTTTTGGTTTAGTACAGTTTATTTTTATTTATTTATTTATATTAGGAATTCTATTATATTACCTAGTAAACAGTAAATTAAGAGAAGACAATAATAATTCGAGAACAATTTATTCTTTTCAATAGAAATGATGTAATTTGCTACGGCATAGAATAATTATATACTATACTACGTACTTGTATTGCATTAATTACTAGGTATTTACGTGTGATAAAGTATAATTTACTGTAAAGATTAATTCAATATTTATACAATTAAAAAAATTAATTTTAAACTGTTTGCCAATACAATCAAACCAAATATTTTATAAGGCTAGACGTATTTACGTATTTTATTGTATTTAATTAAGAAATAGTAACAATAAAATGAAATAGTTTTGGTTATTTTGAAAAGCCCTTATACTTCGTCTGTAGACATTTGTAAATGTAAAGCATTCTAAGTACATACATACATAATAAATCTTCTTTGTGTTATCACGGTCACAGTACTTAAAACTTGTACTTTACAATATGTGCACGTTGTAAAAGCGTGCGTGCCTGTATGATACGCAAAAAAGTAATAAACAGACATACATATATATATATATATGTATACTATAGATATAAATACATAAGTATGTATGTTTAAATATATTTAAAGTTGACATAAAAATAAAACAAAAATTGAATGTCAACGATTAGTGTAAATGACTGCCAGCCAAACTGTATACATATGTATATAGGCTGACTAACTTAAATATATTTTAATCCGTTTGGTCAATGATAATAGTTGGCGTGCGACAAGTGTTATATTTGTATGCGACCATATTGTAAATGTTCTTTGTCTGTAGTATATTGATTAGGTCAATCAGCATTGAACCAATTTTTTTTATTTTATTTTATAGCAATTAAACTAAAGGTTATAAAGTCCTAATTTATTATACATATTCAAATGCCTTAGAAATTCCAATTGTAAAACACTTCTTTTTTGTCTTAATTTATTAATATTTTATCTAATCTTGAACTATTCTTAGAATTAGTAAGGTGAAGCGGCTTATAAAAAAACTTGAAATAGGTATATAAAAAGAAAAAAAATAAATTTGAAATTGAATTATAGTAAGCCAATGCAATCAGGTGACAATCATGCCATTAAACTGGCCATTTAATACAATTTTGGCTTTTAGCCAGACATTAGCCACGAAAGAATTCTGAAATAAAGCGCAAAAAATAAACGAAAGTTTAAATAAGAAAAAAGAACTATAATTAGTATAAACAAAAATATACGCAATTGTTACTTTTAAATACAATATAGGAGGTATACAGATGTATTGTTTGTTTGTTTATATGTATATATTGAAACAAATATGGTTTTTATTTCAAATCAATTTTGAAAATTTCATCACAATTACCTCAGTTCCTTCCTTTATTCAAGGTTAACGCATTTACTTTGGTAAATAGCCAATATGTATTGAAATTTCGTTGCCAATACCCATATTTAAAATATATATTTGTAAACCAGTACCCAGTAGTAGCATTTTCACATTTATTACAAGCCATAAATATTACAACAACAAAAAAGAGTTACTTTTTGATGTCTGGTTTTGAACTTGGCCCTTAAACATGTAATATATGAACATAAATAATGCAAAAACAACTGGAATGCTTGTTGTCTCACTAAAAAAAAAATATTTTTTTTGTTCATTTAACCAAACCAACAAGCCCCCTTTTTCATAAGTGAAACTCAAGGCGCGCTTAAATGCTTATGCCATATCAACTTAACTGTCCGCTACATAGCAGGAATTAATAATTAAGTTTCGTTGTATTGTTTTTTATTAAATTTTTCTATATTTGTGTAGAGAAAAAAAACCCATTGAAACTAGAAACTTTTTTTTTGAACAAAATATAATACAAGCACCAGGTCATTATTAAAAATTTATAATTGAAAACTCAAAAATAGCAAAATTTGTTTATTTAAAATAAAAACATCAATAATCATAATTTAAATTCAAGTCATTTTGCCAATTCATGCCAACTATTATAAACGTTAAAAATTTTTTAACTGTTTGACATTTTTGCAAAAAAAAAACACTTCATTTAAATTCTTTTAATTATTTTCAATAAATTTTAACTAATGTCCGTTCAAAGTATGCTTAAGAATAGCGCTTGAAATAAACCTGTTAATATGCTAAAATATTTTTAAATATCTTTGTTTTTGGCTTCATATTCAAAAAAAATTTTTAATAAATTATAGAACCAAAGTTTATAAATGTTAGAGAAGACAATATTCTTCTTCAAGGCTTTGTTCTTGTTCTCCTTTTATCATTTATAATTTTGTTTTAAAACCCAACAACGCGGAAGTTTTCGTTTTCATCACCTAAACAGCTCACTAGACTAGACTCCAAGACGACTTCTTATTTAACATCGTATCATCTTTGACAGTTTATTGATTTCATGTCATTAATTTTAAAAGACTTCTTTTTTAATTGTTTTTTTGTTTCCTACTGTATTAATTATGTAAAACGTTTTTATTTTAGAAACTGTTTACGTCGCATTGCCCGCCACGATGAATTGCAATTTTCGAAAGACAGCATTGTGAATGTCATGGAGAAATTTGTTAAAACAGTTAATGTTATGGATGAAACCATATTAGTTCCATGCAGGCTCATGGATAGACAGGTAAATATTAATAAAAAAAAACTCTTAACATCAATTTAAAACGTTACTTAAATGCAAAACATTGAAAATAAGAAAATCCTTGAACCTAACCTAGAAATTTAAAAAAAAAATTAAAACTGTTCTGCATTTAAAATAACGCTCTACCCTATAGCTCTTGCTAGTCTGTTTGCTAAATTGTCCAAACTTTATTTATTTATCCTTCAGGTGGGTGATAGTACCGATATTATACCAACTCCTGGCAAAGATGTAACCTCCAATCAACATACATTTTATCCCAATGCCCATGGCAAACGTCAAACAAACAAATCGAAAAATGTACATGAATTTTTAAATTCTTCAGATCTTTTCAATTTATACAGTATGCTGAACGGTTTAAAAATGGATCTTCTTTGGACGGGCAAAGACGATTCCGAAGATTATGATGAACAGAAAATCTCAATTCAAGAAAATCAAGAGATCAAGACTGAACAAAGCATTACACCAAATGTCTCATCGGCTTCAGTGAACAGCGTTACCGTTAAAGGACATGTTAGACGTCCATCGACAGCCTCTATGGCTTCCATAGCATCGGTAAGTCAGATGAGTGATTCGGAAAGCGATATCTCACAAGAAAACGATTCTGGTGTTGAGTCGGAAAGCAATAAAATGGGCAGCGGCACAGACTCGACAAGCAGCAGTGAGGATGGTCGCATACAAAAGAAAAAACCAAACAATGTTGATAAAGCCACCGAACTTGCACAACGTTGCCGCAGACATTTGAATGGCTTGTATCAGTGTCTCGAACAAATGACAGAGGCAGCCAACTATCTTAGTGCGCGATATCAAAACGATATTGGTGGCTCCGTATAGGGCTAAATTCCCAAACACACACACTATTTAAGGTTAATGAACTCAACTATTTAACTACAAATTGCGGGGGTCATGGGGGTTTTACACCATTACGCCAGAGGGTTATAGGTTTTAGTCTATTGTATTATTTTATTTTAGTCGATTACATTGTCTATTATAATACAATATCAAATCGAGCATACCATATATGCACAGTTACAGTATGCGAATTGTAAATTTGGATATTCTTTTAGAATCTTAAGACAGTTATAAATAATAATTAAAATTATTATTATCATTACAATTATTACTACTACTACACATATGTATGTATGTAGCTAGCTAAAGTAGTTTGATGTTGAAACTTGAAACAAAATTTGGAGAAAAAACAAAACCTAAAAAGTGCTAATAAATTAATTATTCTATGTCGTAACAAACAGTTTTATGCAGAACAAACACACGTATACCATACACAACTAACTTGAAACAAATTAACGTGACAGAATTTTAATTGGAATTTCTAAAAATATAATTGGAATTTACCTTTATAACTAAATGTAACACAATAAATTTTTAAAAAAGAAAAAGAAAAAGAGAAAAACAATTTTATGAAAAGGTTGTAGATAAAAATAAACAAACAAACAAAAAAAAAATGATGACTTACAAGGTTAAATATTGAAAATAGTTTAAAAGCACTAACTAAACTTAGCTTGAAAAAAAAACGAATACAAAAACTTTGTCTCAGTAAAAGCTTTAATTTTTACAAAACATTGACTTGACCATCGTTGAGAGAGAGCATTTGCAAAATTTGTGCAAAACTTTGTAGGAAAATAAAGTTTGTTTATCTGCAACTTTTTTTTTTCTTCTCGTTTTTTCCATACATGAGACAGACACATGTATCGAGACATACCGATAGTTAAGTGGAATGAATAATCATCATCATCATCATGTGTTGTGTGTACATATGTATACACGTAATTAAATAAATATTTTAAAGTTAGTTGACGTTTCTTAAGCATTCCCTTATATTAATATTAGAAAAAAATAACACAAACATAAATATACATATGTAAGCTTAACTAGTAAAACTATTGTTGCGTATAATTTGTTTTGAGTTTTAGCACTTTGCACACATAAACATACAAACACAAAATTTAGTTTGTAATTGATTGTACACTGTCCTTAACAGAAGTTTAAAAGACTATTTTTTTTTACTTTGTATTTCTATTTTTTTTTTATTTTTTTAAATGACAACTACATGTGATAATGGCTACCAAAAGCCTGTTACACTTTATATTGTTAATACATATTGTTTTTTCCTTTTGTCATAAATTTCTGAAATAATTAAAGAAATAGTATGTATGTACATATGTATATGTAAAATAGAATCAGTTTCTAAACAATTTTAACTCTTTTTAATTGGTTTTAACTCTTTTTAATTTGTTTTTTGTTCTGTTTAATAATTTTTATTTTTAATTTAGTTTAAGTTAACATGAGTATGTAAATATGCATGATACGTTTGTATAAAACAAAACATAAAAAAGTGAAATAAAAACAAAAACAAATCTTATGGTTTATTAAAGTCATATAAAATAAAACACAACATTATCTATGTACAATTTTTTTCCAAATATGTAAAATAAAACAAGAAAATTATTTAAAAAAAAATTAAAAATTTGTTTCTATTTATTTAAACAAAAAAGAAGGCAACAAATGAACTTTAATTGCGTTGGTAGTTTAATATAAAATGTGGCAATTGAAACTGACAACTCAAACACAGTTGCCAATCATAATGGAGCAATTAAACGTTTTCAATCGATCTAAAATGTATGTATATGGAAAACATTCAATTACTCTCATAGAATAACTCAAATAATATTAAGTTGTTTTCACATAAATTTTCAGTCCCCTGAAATCAGTGGTCTTATAGAAACGGCTGTAGATAGATTGGAGCATGTTTTACATCCTCTATAGCCATAGTGGTAAATACAAAATCCCCTGGAGGTCATGAAGATCCATTGTGGTCCGTTCTAGTATTCGAAAGGAATGGGCAAAAATACTGAAAACTAAAAGGGATCTTCTATGCAACGCAATCGCATTATAAATCTCAGGAAAGTCTGAATATTTACTCGTGATAGGGAGTCTAAACTCGCAAAGAATGTCTCCGTTAGGGTATACAACCTACTTCTACTAAGAGCCGGACAGTCACGGAAAATATTTTCACCATCTCCTCATCTCCACATACTCTGCAGAAATCCTATTGATATCTGTCCCTGATCCCCGTTAGAAACTCAATTTTGAGTCTAACATGTTGGGTTTATTGAGTCCCAGCAGTTCTATCACGACCTATAGATAGCCAAATGCTTCTAGCTACGTATTACCGCTATCTTATGCTCCTAGCAACTCTTCTTCATCCCCCGCTGAATTTCATTGGGACAAGTAGGAGAATTAGAATCAACAACCAGCAATCGAGTGAGAACCAATTCTAGCAAGATGGTTAGCCCTCTTGTTACTAAGAATATCACTAAGCGCCAGAATCCATCAGGGACTGCTTCAATTCGGTCGAAAAACTCCTGTGGAGACCTTACGACCTCTTGACTGTTAGCGAAAATCGCTAAAGAATCTGAATTAGAAGAAGTAAAGTCAGCCACGAACTTAAGACCTTTCAAACCAGTAAATACCTTCGTAACGAAAACACTGCAGCTGTCTTTGAGTTTACAAAGAAGCTCCAGTCTGAGATTCTTATAAAAGACTCCAACATTAGTGTTAGGAACATAAGAGGCTACAGAGACGATTTAATTTTCTTCCTCTTATCGTTCTCAGTTTTCCGAGCTCTGTAATTAGGTATACGAATCGAATACTGAAAGTCGCTGGATACATATCCTTTTATTCCATTTAAGATCCTTAAGGAACACTGATCTCTAGTAAAACAATTCGCCTCTATCTTCTTTTACAATATGTCCTAGAATCCTTTAGAGTAGCGTATTCAAGGATAAAAGAGTTGTCTTCTGTCGTATTCTTTAATAAAATATATTGGGTCTGCAATTTCTATGGTATTCGTTGCAGTTGCTATGTTTGTATGGCGAGATAAAGGTCAGGCAGTTACTTGGATGATTTTTTTGGAGGGGTATTGTGCCCTTTTTTTTATTATAATTTCTTGTGAAATATTTTTTGTATCTCCCCCTGTTCATCTGATTATTAAATCTAAGCATGGAATTGGTTTAATATAACAGGTCCTATATGCTATACTTGCCAGCTATCATCCCCTTGCAATAACGACCTCTCGGCCAATATTTTGAATTGTTGTACGGGGTATAGTGTTGAGGAATAGAACTTCATTAGGAATGCATAGGCTTCTGTATTTCGATTACTAAAATATGATTGCCTAACAGGTATTGTAGAGAGATATTGCATTTAATATTTCCTTATTTCCGAAGGTCTAATTCATTTGTTTCTATTTAAAGAAATATTTAAATCCGACCAACAAATCATCAAAATAAACTTCCGCCATTTTTTGTCTTTTGGCGTTTTTTTCAAAAAAAAATTAATTTTTAATTCATTTGAAAAGAAAATCTACAAAAACGAAGAACACTGCTATTGATTGAAATAAGCAACCGATCGTGATCAAACAAAACAGAATTGAAAATGAAGAAGAATATTTAAATTTATAATGGAAACCTTTATTAATGATGCGAATTTCAAAACGTGTGTAGTAGTAAATAGAAAAATTTAAAATGTATTGACCTTAGCATTCAGAATTTTTTGTTTAAAACAAAAATTAATTCCAAGAATCAACACTTCTTTCAAGGCATATTGCGAAGATAATTTTTTCAGAATTAAGTTCGGGGTTCACACCTTAGAGGAAAGAATTGAGATAATGATGTTCCATTTCTATTCATATAAACGTGCCGCCTGTATGTGTGTACCAGAGATCAGCAATGAAACGTTTTTTTGCTACTCATAAGCACTCATGAAATTTTGAATATAAGTGAGTCAACAATATTGAAATTTCACTATGTACTCTGATTCATTCATACTCACTAGAATGTTGGGTTATAAGTCCAGTTTGCAATGAGTATGGGTACAACGTTGACATCGAACTCATACCATTCGAAATATATTTGATTCATAAGCCTACTCATTTAGATTCATAAAATTAGAAAAATACTTATAAATGATTCAAGTCACTGGCTCAAATCACACGAAAACAATTTCTTGTCGCATAATTTTTATTCTTTTCAAATCACACGGAATGAATATTAGTTTGGCATGAAATGTATACGTATGTATACACAGCTTTGTATGGATTAGTGTTTTTGCATTCATTTCATTTTGAAAGATGTGCATGTATTAGTTATGTATGTGCTGGTAATGCGCGGTTGTAGCTGGTTGAAACTTTACGCCACCGAAAAACCATTCTCTTCAACTCTCTTGCCTATAAACTATCATTTTACGCCAGCACAATTGTTCTCGTGTGATTAGAGCCACTCGACTCGAATCATCAAAATTTACAGTCTTAGTTGTTGTGAGGCATTTACAACAAAAGAAAACAGACACATAAGCAAAATGACAGAGCAGCAAGCAGAGCAAAGACACAACCTTTTAGTGAGTATTTTAGTGTTCGTACCCGAATCATACTTATTTGATGATTCGTGTATATGTTGAGTGTTATGGAGAGTCGAAATCAACAACATCATACGTGTTGTTAAGTATGAGTATGATCAGTACTTCAAACTTTGAATATGATTACAGGTTCCATGATATTAAAATAAGTATGAATGCGTATAAGTATCAGAAATTATGAGTATGATTCGATTCTACTTATCTTTTTGAATACTCATTGCTGATCTCTGCTATGTATGTATATTGTTTTCTAAAAGTTTAAATATTTATTTGTAGAACGCAGTACATTTTAGATTTACGTTGTGAAATTGTCGGCTGCACTCTTAATTAGAATTAATCAAACAAAGTTTTTTTTTGCTGTATGACACAATTGTATTGGATAATACGGTTGGGTTGGTACAGACAAATTAAATTATCTTTAATAATTTCCAAGTGGAAGCAATTTATTTTTAGTTTTATAAACATAACATAACATGACTTAATTAATTTGATTTCTACTTGCTTAAAACGCAATTGATATCACCCCACTATTTTTATTTTGGTTTTTATAAGGAAACCTTATATTACACACTTAGAATGTCTACATACGTATGTATGTTCATATATTTTTTCTTTATCCCTCTTAGGAGCATATGGCTTCCATAAGGCATCTCTATTTTATTAGGTTTACTGTTATAATTTTTGTTTCTTCTCATGAAAGTTCACACAGTCCTTTTCCTTGGACTATCATAGGCCTCCGATATTCTTCGAGGATGGATTTTTGAGTCTTGAGGGTTATAGCTACAGTACTTGTGCAAGTAGCATTATTTATCTTGTAATCATGGTCAACCCACCTTTAGATGGTTTTGTTCCAGAATATCTTTCACATGAACTCTGAAGCTCTAAATGTTGAATCCATTTTTTCCATCTGCCTTCCGTCTTTGCATCTTCAAAATAAATGGAACATAATTGTTTGGCAGTGATTTGTTGTCTCCGCAAAATAGAATGTTTTGTGCAAAGTTCAATCGGTATTTTTGGTTATTTTTATCAACACAATAATAAAAATATTCCAATACTGATAAGCAATATTTTTTAATTTTCTTTTACAAATAAATATTGGCCGGATGGATATTCAATTTAAAATATTTTTTTATGGAAAAATTTTATTATCAGCAGATAAGTTGCATTGTGACTACTTTTAAAAATGATAACATTAACCCACTGCCAGCGTAATCCCATTTTAGACAGCACCTGAGCTCTCACACTCACAAAATTCCTCTCACAGGGTATTTAATCCTCTTCTGTTAAGAGCTGT
This sequence comes from Sarcophaga carnaria, assembly GCA_958299815.1. Classification (NCBI taxonomy): domain Eukaryota; kingdom Metazoa; phylum Arthropoda; class Insecta; order Diptera; family Sarcophagidae; genus Sarcophaga; species Sarcophaga carnaria. Next base: position 9,193,385 of record OY283153.1, on the reverse strand, counting down.
GCAGTCACAGAGGCGTTACTCCTCCAGCTTCTCCTTATCTCGATATATACTATAGAAATCTGTCCCAAATCCCCCTCAGTGACCTAATTTCGCAAAGTTCCCTAATGAACTCAGTTGCCAGTTGGGTTTATTGAGCCCCTAACAGCGTGCTAGTGCTATACTATCAATACATGGCCAAAGGCTCTTAGAAACTTGGCATCCTGATAATCCTGGGGCACTTGGCACCCTGATAGTCATAAGGCTGGGTTTGTAAACTGGAGGTTTAGGACCAACAACAATACTACAAATAGTAGATGAGTTCCAAAACCTCCTATAGCGTGCTTACAGTCACGAACCATTCGAGCCCAATCCTATTAGGGATGCTTGATTGTCAACCAAAATCACGTCAGAAACCATATTAGAAGAAGGAAGTCGCCGTGGTCTAGTAGGTAGTGTGTTGGCTTATTAGACGAAAAGCCAGGGTTCGAGCCCCAGGCCAGACATTAAAATAAAATACAAAAAGTATTTCTTCGGCGACTTTCTCTCAGCAGATTTCTGGCAAAAACTCTGGGAGTAAATAAAATTGCCATGAAAATTTTCTCAAAAAATCTGTCGTTCCGAGTCGACTTTAAACTGTAGGTCCCGCCACTCATGTATAAAATTAACACACACAACATAAGTGGTGTGAGAAACTAGGTTGTAATCCTGACTGAATGGTTGTAATGACCAATTATGTATGTATGTTATGTATGAAGTCAGCTACCACGTGAAGGGTTTCCAAAAATGTAAATATTTTAGACTAAAAAAAACGCCTTTAGGTGTCATCCATTTTGTGATGAAGGTTCAGTAAAAGATCTTCACAAAAGATTCACTCTACAGTAAAAATGATTACACAAGAGGTAAATATAGTTTTGGAAACCATATAGTCTTTGATTTTATTTCGAATCCTTTCCTCTTAAGCAGAGAAATGACGTTCCGAGTGATCGCCCGCGTTTTGTTTCCAATTTACCCAAGCGTATGGCAATACGTGCCGCACAACGCTTGATACTTATAAAACAAGTGGAATCAGACAGAGTTTGCAGAGCCTAAGGACAGACAACTCCGTTAATACTTAAAGAAACAATGAGCTGTACCTTGTTCAAGAATACACTGTAAGCTCTTATTCAAAGCATTCCATCAAACAATACAATCGTACTTAATAACTGGTCTGTCAATAGACGTATAGCTTCAATGAATGACCTTAGGCGGAAGTATACAACTCTTGCTTGAGGGGCTGTAACTCTGGTATAAAGTATTCAAACTCTTTTTCATTCTTTGCTCGACATTCCTTTGCCAGTGCAGTCTACTGTGCACAATAATTTCGAGATGTATGGCCTCAGAAGATGGTGTAAGTTCAACAGCACTTAACTTTGGCATGCTGAAGACATCAATTTTTCCATCAAATAAAAAAGCGCTTAAAAAAACTTAATTTTTTGTTTTATTTTTTGTATTAAAACGTTAATTTATTATTGTTGTTATTATTGTTGTTTTGTTAATATTTTTCCATCTATTGATTCTACTAAACATATAGATTCTCTCAGTCATTATGTGTAGACACTTCCTATTTCCTCGTTTACGCATCATAAAAGTAAACAACAACAAAAGCAAAATCAAAATCAAAAAAGACTCGAATATTTTTTTATTATTTTTGAAAACCGCTTTAATGCTTAAATCTTTATTACCAACATAACAAGAAGAAGAATAAGAAAAAGATACAAACATATTTAGCAGACGATACTACTCGTAGTATTACTACGAACATCTGTTAATGAATTTAAGGCACATGTTTTAAGATGTAAACAAAAGGTTTCCGTTACAGCTTTAAGCGAACCTAAAACAAGCTTCTGGAATAATTAAGATTTCTTCTTTCATTTTAAAATTCAAGCCAGTCTTTTAAACACACTTTTTTGTCTTCTTTTTCGGTGATTCAGCACGTTTAACGTTACCACCTATCATGCTTTGACCCTCTTAAGCTGTGTTGCTTTTTGCTTGCTTAGAGTGGAGTGGAGGGGAGGGGGAAGGGTGAGTGTGTTACAAATATAGAAATTATATAAATTTGTTGTCATCTTATTGTCTAAAGTCCAAAATAAATCTGTCTAATCATGCTAACGAAACATTAATTTTTGCGTCAATAATTATTAGCCATCGCTGGATGGCTTAAAGAGAAGTGTGGAGAAACTTTAAAGAATATTTTCGGTTTTTGTATTTCATCCCATACAACAAAGAAAGAAAGAAACGAACAGCAGCTCATCTCTTTGATGAGCGTTTAAATAAACAGTTCATGGCTGTCGGACAAAGTCCAAAACTAAATTAAATAAATCAACATAAAAATCTTTGCAATAGTTGTTGTGGTTGGTGGAGAACAATTACAAAAAAAGCTTAAAAAACGAAAAAAACCTGCTCATAATAAAAGCAGAAATTGAATGGAAAGACGTTTTTCCCCAAAAAGCAATTTTTTTTGTTTGGCCTGAGCTAAAGTCAACAATATCTGTCTTGTCTTGTCTTACCTGTTTCGTACATGCATAGTTTTTAAGGGTTTTGTTTTGTTTTGATTACTTCAACGTAAATACGTGAAGTATTATTTAAAATTAAATGCGCTTTAGTCGAGAATAATCATGAAATATTTCAGAGCATTTTAACAACATTAAACAATTTTGTATGGAACGAAAGTTCGAGAACCCGAATGTGTTTAACTGAAGTTACGCATGATATAGCAGCTCAAAATGGAATCAAATTAGAGCAACAATGCATAAAATACGAACAATATTTTTAGTAGCTATGCTATATACTAAATACTATACAATGGAAATATTAGAAATATTTTCTATTGAATTAAAGTGTTCTGCATGTGGATAGTATAACTGCTGTATTGGAAAAGAAAAGGCATCCCCCGAAAAAGAATTTTAATCAGCAGAACTATCTGCGAATATAAAAAATGATTCAAAATGGCCGCATTAGTCAACCATTTTGTAACAAAGTTGATGTAAAACAAGCATGGACGCATCCATGTAGAATTGATAAGCAATAGACGATCCCAGAAAGTAATTCGGTTCATCAGTGCATCATTTACGAATATGCCGAGTTCTTAAATCTTCACAACAGAGGCATCAGTTCAAGAATTTATACCAACACTGGAGTAAAATCTGAACTAAACTTGTTACCAATGTGATGTATGGTGATGCAGGTCAGCGTTCTTAATTCCCTTCATTACAGAGCGAAAATAAATTACATGGATGCATGCATGCAGGATTTCTAACCAATAAAGTATCCCAGAAAGCAATTCGAATCATCAGTGCTATGGAGGAGTACGTAGAATATTTTAACCTTCGCAATGGAGACATCAGTTCAAGAATTTATACCAATGCTGGGGTAAAATCTTAACTTGTTACAATCGTGCTGTATGATAATGCAAGTCAGCCGTCTTAATTCTCGTCATGTAAAAGAAATTACATGAAGTCTCTAACAATATCTCAAGTATTTGGATTATACATACATAAGTGGTCATTACAAACCTTCAGTCAGGATTACGACCTAGCTTCTCACACCATTTATGTTGTGTGCGTTAATTTTATACATGAGTCGCGGAACCTGCAGCTTAAAGTCGATTCCGAACGACACATTTTTGAGAAACTTTTCATTGCAATTTTTATTTACTTTCAGAGTTTTTGCCAGAAATCTCCTCAGGGGAAGTCGCCGAAGAAATATTTTCATATTTTCATTTTAATGTCTGACATGGGATTTGAAGCGTGGCCCTACGTCTAATAAGCCAACATGCTACCTACTAGACTACGGCAACGAATTTCAATTATCAGAACTACTAAAGCAGATTTCTCAATGATTCAAAATGGCCGAATTAATGAACCATTTTGTAACAAAGTTATAGTAAAGCAAGCATGTATGCAATAGACGATCCCAGAAAGTAATTCGAATCATCAGTGCATCATGTACGAGTATGCACAGTTCTTCGATCTTCACAACGCTGGAGTAAAATCTAATCTGCATCGTGCTCTCCTCTCCTCATTACAGAGGGAAAATAAATTTTATGGAGTCTGTAACAATAACTCGAGCTTTTGGATTATGACGCTGATATTCTCTACTACGGTCTGGCAGTAAAGGTTTTAATGAGCAATTAAGTAAGTAAGAACGTACTAATAAAAGTTATGGTAGTATTAGCATCTAGAAAACCTAGTCCTGAGCTAGGCAATGTTAGCACAGAGCAGCTTTATTAAATCGAAGCTATTTTGTGCACAGAAAGCAATTCGCTGAGGCAAACTGACAAGTCCTAACTAATGGGTCTTGATTTTAGCAAGAGGACTTTGCATTTGATGCATAACTCCCGTAGAATCAAGCTGAAAACCTGCCTGAAAGCTGGGTTTTAAACAAATAAAAGTTATGATAAGTTTAGCTTGTAATTTTGAACTTAAATAAGTACAGGCATTAAGAAAACCTAGCCATGAGCTAGGCAGTGTTAGCACAGAGCAGCTTTGTTAAATCAAAGTTTTTTTGTGTAATGAATATAGTCGAGTATAACAGTGAAATCAAAATATTCAAATAATGAAGCCACCTGTTTTCCTTATTATAAATCGTAAAATATACAATAGGTTCCAAAATACTTAACTCGTGCTTAGCTAATATCTCCGGTATGAATTGAAAATATCAAAAGCAAATCCAAAACCAAAAAATTGAAAGAGTTTTGACCATTTTTAGTGTAGATAGTGATTTGCATATGAAAGCAAAACCGATTTGAATAAATTAATTTAAAAATTGAAGATCTCGTGAAAGTCAGAGTGCCTGGCTCGTATTGTTTCCTATTGTATCTTCTGTTTTATTATTTTTTTTGATTTTTTTAAGTGTCGTAAGATGAAAGAATGAAACGCAGATAGTCAGCTTTTGAATCAGATTTCAAAAAAAAAAAAAAGTTATATCGCATGTTATTCATGCATATATTCATGAGAATGTTATGTATACCTAAACAAACATAATATTCATACATATGTATGTATACATACATATTAATGTACTCGTCCGTTGTATAAATAAATAATTTGTTGTTTTTATTTTTATTTTTAATTTTTTTTATCAAAAATTAATTTTTTAACATTGTTTGCACGTTTTAGACGTGCTAAAAAACTGTTTTTTGTTATATTGAATGATATTAAATGAAGATCATCATTAAATATTGAAATAATTAATTTCTTTTACATGAGTAATCCATACTAGCAGTTTAAAATTCCATTCAAGAGTTTTATTTTTAATATTTTTTTTCTTGAATAAATTTACTGTACGAGTAATCTCATAAGACTACAAAATTTGGGGGATTTTGTTTTGCACTAGAAAATTATAAAATATTGTTTTATTAGCTGTCAACATAAACAAGTAGAATAATTTAAGCTGAGATTTCTCTCATTGCTTATTTGGTGTACTTTTTTCTTATCCCGTTCATTTTTATTTCCCATTTGAATATAGAAAAACAAAAACTAAAATATTTGAAATTAATTTTATGATGCGATTCCCATTTTACATTTTTTTACATCAGCTGTTATATACGAGTACTTTCTAACAAAAACTGGTTGTTAATATGTCGTATGAGTAACAAATAATTTCATGACGTTACATCCCGTTAACGCCTAGTAGTATATACATCACAGATCAGCAATGAGTATTCAAAAAGATAAGTAGAATCGAATCATACTCATAATTTCTGACACTTATACGGATTCATACTTATTTTAATATCATGGAATCCCTCTACTCATATTCAAAGTTTGAAGTACTCATCATATTCATACTTAACAACACGTATGGTGTTATGGATTTCGACTTTTCATAACTCAACATATACACGAATCACAAAGTAAGTAAGAATCGCGTACGAACACTAAAATACTCAATAGAATGTTGTGTGCTTACTCTGCTTGCTGCTCTGTCTTTTTTGCTTATGTGTCTTTTTTCTTTTTTGTTGTAAATGCAACAACAACTAAGCCAGTAAATTTTGATGAATGATTCGAGTTACGTTTCAATATTGTGGACTCACTTATATTCAAAGATCTTCCGAGTTTGTACACCAGAGAAAGCGCAGAAGAGGTCGATCGAAAGCCCGATAGAAAACAGGTAATGAATGATCAAGAAGCATGGAATTCTGTTGTTATACAAGCTAAGTAAAGATCAGAAGGTTGTGAGTATTTGCACCCTACATACATACATAATTGGTCATTACAACTCTTCAGTCAGGATTACGACCTAGTTTCTCACACCACTTATGTTGTTTGTGTTAATTTTATACATGAGTGGCGGGACCTACAGTTTAAAGTCTACTCCGAACGACAGATTTTTATTTATTGAGAAACTTTTCATGGCAATTTTATTTACTCTCAGAGTTTTTGCCAGAAATCTGCTGAGAGGAAGTCGCCGAAGAAATACTTTTTGTATTTTATTTTGATGTCTGGCCTGGGGCTCGAACCCTGGCTTTTCGTCTAATAAGCCAACACACTACCTACTAGACCACGGCGACTTCACATTTGCACCCTACAGGCATGCTATATAAACAGATCTACGCACAGGTCCACGCCCCTCGATTTTTATAACTTGTCATACGCCTTTAATTGTCATAAAAACCAAAAACTAATCGAAATTAGATGTCTTACTGGTTTATATACAATGTGTGTCAATAGAAATAGTATAAATGAAAACAATATTTAAATACATATGTTCGTATACATTGTGTGTGTGTTCCAATAAAAATTATCAAATCGCTTGTGTCGTTAATGAAATTAAATTGTCTTTTTTTCATTTCATTTTCGTGTTATGATATCCAAGATCTTGAACCCTATACAGGTCGTCATGTGTATTTTTTTATAGTCGCCATAGAAACGTACATACATATGTATGTCATGAATATTTATTTAAAAAAGATTTAAAATTCTATGAATAAAAATTTAAAAAGAATTTAAAACCATAACTTATGGTGATTTAAGTCACACTATTGGATATACTACATTACACTCCAAGCGCAAGTTACAACGAACTCACACCTAAGCTATTACAGTGGGCAACAATATTTTAATGTAACGCAATTCAATTGAGGACAATGCATGAGGATATGCGCTAATCAAAATCGCATTTAAAATATAAAAAGGGAGGGGATATTTCATTCGCAAGATACTTAAATTAACAAGAGACGGATTTCGGAAAATTTAATCCCATATTCTTAAGTAAAGCATTTGATCTCAAGGATCCTATGCACGCCCAAATAACAAAAGCTGCCTATTAAAACTTGACATTTGAAGCGTTACAATTCTTAGTAAAAACTGTAAACATTTACATTGTTGTGTAGGGTGTAATTAATAGAATACCTGTTGCGTATAATGTGCCACATGTAGTCCAATTTGACTGACCAATGACCTTAAATACTATAAAACCATTTGAATATGTATTGAAATTATATAATTTATTTGAATAAATTTGCCAACATTGTAAATACAATGAATATTACTTTTTAATAACATGTTTCGTTTGTAATTAACAATACATTGGCACTGGAAACGATTATTACATACAAAGTAATAAATTTAAGTGTGCTAGACGCATGCATTAGACCTGCATCTATAATGAATCATCGGCAGAAACAATGCATTGTTAAAATTGTAAAAAAAAAATATGCATACAGTATCATATTATAAACGGTTCAAAGATCATCAAATGCCAACCATCAACCCATCAGACCATTGCAACACCCGCCAGGCAGAAAGATTGTCCTTATGGGCAGCAGTAAGTGTTACTAAGGATAAGTATATCTCTTAGAAGGATATTAGCATACTTTGTGATAGCCTGATAGACTATTGGAGCTTTGTATTCCAACATGATGATCTGTAAAGCGGTTTATGGCTGCTGCGAACCTCTCATTGAGATAGCAGAGTGCACCAGAGCATAGTTATAATCAGAGAAAGTAGAGCGGATGAACTGGCCAGAGATGGCATAACCGTCGATCTCTCTAGTGAATTCTATACATTGCAAGCCCCATTGAAAACCTGCAATCTTATAATTAACAATGCAGTAATAAATGCGAATTCTGTTAACGAAGAGTGTGTAACTTCGGGTACGGGAAAAGTATAGCCACATATCTGGAACACTTACTTACAATCCTTTAGTCGGGATTTCAACCTAGCTTCTGACACCACTAATGTTTTGTGAAGACATGAACGCAAGAAAAAGGTTTTCATGCCTATTTTATTTACTTCAGAGAAGACCAGAAGACCTCTAAGAGAAATTCTCAGAAAGAAATATTTTTAAGGTTTCTTTTTTTTTCAAGATGTCTGAGATGGGTTTTAAGTCACGGTGGCAAACCTTCGAGCTTAAAATTAATAACGCAGTAATGGATTCTTGGGATACGGGCAAGATAGCACTCCAAATCTGATTAGAACGAGATATAAGACGCACTGCTATCATTACAAAGGAAAATGCTTGACCTTCGTCATATGGCCAACGACTTCTGAAGGAGCTGGAGAAAAGGTCAAGAGAAGGAAACTGTTCTTCTTCTGCTAAAAGAGCATACCTGGGCTTCTACTATGCTGCCCATGGATATTGAGAGTTTAAGTGACTTCATCAGAAGATCGAGGTCCAGGGTAATAAAAAACTGTGGTGACACCATGTGTCATACAGTGCCAAAGGTGTGTCTATTTTCTCGGATTGACCGACAGCCATTGTTGACATAAAACATGTACAGTGAACGCCACAAGTGAGTCAACACTTTTGTTCTTAAGCATAAAACAGTTTTGTTCTTAAGTATAAAAAAAGTTCCTTTATCATGAATTGTTGTTTTTGTTTTAAAATTTTATAAGTAATAAATAAACGTTTTTATTTTTGGAAATATATTCGACTATTCTCATTTACTTTTCTCGCTATCCTAAGAAAATGAATTATTTCAGTGGTGTTTACTTACTTTTGGCGCTCAATGTAAAACATCGATAACTTCTGAAGAATTAAACGTATTTTCGTATGTATGCATGTACAGATCCTTTCTATTTCTGTGGTAAATAAGTGATGATACTGTACTCTGGCTACAAAGAAATATCCGAACACAGTCATGAAGAGAATTTTACGCTCTTTTTAAGACAGAGTAAATAAACGTAATGTTTTGGTTTGTTTTTGTTTTTTGTTATTAAACTGCATCGTCTAATAAACAAATAGAAGTTGTATGTGGTGTGTAACATTTGAGTCATTGGACTAGTTTCATAATAACAACAATAAGCACAAATATACATTATATATATATGTATAGTATACATGCGTATAAACAGGCAGTATTTTCTCGAATTAAAAATCAAAATAGCATAAGATTTTCAAACAACGAAAACAAAAAAGAACTGAACAAATACCATCAACATGGTGGTAACAGCTGTAACGGCAGCAGAGGCAGCAGTAGTAACGATAACAACAACAGCAACGAGAAAAAATATAATAACAATGGCAAATAATAATTTGCAGTTCAACGATGACCTTGACGCGTTAGCGTCAGTGGAGCCAAGTCAACATCCAAAAACAGCAAACCAACCAAAAAGTAAACAAAAAAAAACGCAGACACACACACGCACATATAAAAGCAACTTTAAAAAAAAACTGCCAAACAACCGGTCAGTCAGATATACACAGATACTGATATATATTTATACTCGTATATGCCAAGTTAACAGCAATAACAATAAAAACATTGATTTTTACTACCTTAAAACACCATTGGGCTCTGTGTATGCGTGTTTGCGAAAACCAAAACAACGAAGAAGTCGTCAACGCTATGGATTTAATGAGATCGTTTAATGGATGTAATAAGAAAGCTTTTAAAGCTTACAAGTGTGTTTGGTAAACCCAATTGGCAACATTTTTCAAATATTTCATCTTCAGTTGCATATATAAAACTGTACGTAGAATATCTTTGAAGATATGTGTAGAGTACTTAGTACGTAGAGTAATCCTATAAAGAAGTTGCATGATATCGTACCTTAAGTGATAGACTACAAACCCAAACTTCCAAGATTCCAATGCAGTTGAAGTCAAGGCAGTCTCATCTTTTGAGAAGGTGTAAATCATGAGTATACTTCATACACACAATCAAGTAATTTTTCTATGGAGATTGTTATTTCCCAGGCAACGACAGGAGCGAAATCCTGCTGTTCTAGAACCATCTGCAACAGACCATTCGCCAACTGGAAAAATTTTTAAACTGAAATGAGGAAAAGAAAGGTAGGTAGTTAAAAGTGGCCGTTAATCTAATCTGTTAATCTAAGACCCATTGTGATACCACACTACGTTATTTCCCCTAGTTCTGTAACCATCAGGAGCTTCTAATAAAGCCACTCAGTCTCTTAATGGGGACTAGGCTTCTAAATGCTTCCTTCTACGTCATAACGCTGGGTAAGATAGGTAAAGAATAGTTTCCTTCTCTTTCTGCTCTCAACAGCGCCATAGGACCCAGACCGCACCGTCTCACATGAGTGCCCATAATGTAATGGCCAAAAATGACTTCGATCACCATGCTTAGTGTGAGATATTTTGAAGTTATGGCAGACTCTCCTACTCTCTCCATTTGGATTTACTGCGCTATATTGCGGAATTAACATTCGCTACTGCATTGCTAATTATAAGCTCTAAGGTTTCTAATGGGATTCTCAATGTAGAGAATTCACATGAGTGCCCATAATGTAATGCCCAAAAATGACTTCGATCACCATGCTTAGTGTGAGATATTTTGAAGTTATGGCAGACTCTCTTACTGCACTATATTGTCTATATCGCTTAGCTGACGGAATTCACATTCGCTACTGCATTGCTAATTATAAGCTCACAGGTTTCGAATGGGATTCTCAATGTAGAGAAATCACTAGAGAATTCGATGCTTGTACTACGTCTGGCAAGTTCAGTCGCTCTGTAGTTTTCGGTGGACTATTATGCACTGGTGTCCATTTGATGTAATTTATCATCTCACTTACAGATTCGCGACAGCCATAAACCGTCTTGGAGGTGGTCATGTTAGACTGCAATGTTATGACAGCCTCCTTACTATCAGATCAGTAATCCATCCAGAAAATATACTTCCTTAATAATTCATCCGCAGACTGAATAGATGCTATCTTTGCTTACAATAGCACAAAAACAATATCGTAACGACATTTTTGAATGAGTGTCTGGCTCTGTTTTAATTCAATAAAGACGAGTTTTTGCTTTGATTCGTAAAGTTTACGAAACTGTATTGAATTGTTGTTTTGGGGAGTACGAGTTTAGAAGTGACTTTGCCCTTTTAAACGTACTAGTCTTTGCCTTCATACGATATTCGTTGATGACGTTCTTTGTTCCATGTTGTCTTAAAGTCTGTTAATTTTTAAAATTTGAAACTGGATTGCTTGGGTTTGTTCTGTCAAACACTACATCACGCCACCAACTTAAAATTTTTTTATTGGCCAATTTAATTATTAAAAAAACAAAAAAACAAAAAAACTTGAAACATCATGGCATTTGTTATAATTCTACAAATTGGGTATATCCTCGTACAAGCCCGCCATCAAAAATTACTCGCGTATATTTTAATGATGACCTGTGCACAAAATAAACCAAAAAACCGGTACAAATTCTATACAAAAAAAAATATTTTACGGCGTGCTTGGAATGTTAAGCATCTCTTTGGATATACTTTTGCTGCTCACAGCTTAAAGTTTTTGTTGCTTTTATTGTTTTATTTACACCAGATCTGCTACACTCTGTGAAATATTGTTATTGTCTCTCCTTTTGTTGTTTTGTTTTGTTTTATTTTCCTTATTGTTTACATTTATTTTTTTTATTAATTTTTTTCTTTTTTGTTCTAAATCACCGGCTAGCTTATTCACTTATTAAGATGCTGTACGGCAAGGGGGGTAATTGAGTTTTTACTGGAAATTTTTCAGTTGATAGTTTTGAGATTGTATCAGTGCTATCTACGTAAGTTCTTTTTGTCTACCAACATGGAAATTTCCAATAACGGAAAAAATGCAAACAAATCGCAATTAATGATCTATGACAGCAATTAAAATAAAAAAAAAAACTAGGAAAGCAATCAAAGTTTCTGGAAGATTAACAGAAAACACTGAACCAGACAACAGGGGCTGCAAGAGTTCTCGCATAAAATTGTTAAAATTCTTCAATGATGTCTCTAAGCAATATTAGGCAAACAAATTAAATAAATTATCAAAACAAACTGTTTCCTATATATGTACATATGTACATACATACGCTCATACAAACAATCCAGTTTCATTGTTTCATTAAAAAAAAAAGATAAAAGATTTTTAAATAATTTTTTGAAATATTGTTTTGCTAATTAATCTCCTTTTAGATTTTCTACTGTACTGAGTATTTATTATTAAATAAAAAATTTCTTCAAAAATAGTTTCTTTACTTAGATGGAATCCTAAATTAATTAAATTATATCGAGTTGGATATATAAACTTGCGTCAATAATTATATTTTTCGAAGTTTGCCACAATAGGCGCATAGCGCAATAGCGCGTGCACACCATTAATTAAAATTCTTCAAATAAAATTTAATCAAAAATAATTTATAAACGTTCCCCTAATAACTTAATAACACTCTACGCAAAGCAATTAAACCACTTGTAGGCCATTGTACTTGAATAATTATTCAAAAAAAAAAAATACGTTTACAGTGGTATTTAAATAATTTTTCAGATTATTCAATTAAGTGGTTCTTGCTATGGAACTATTCACACACTAGGGAACAAAAGTGAACACTGATGTATATATGAATACATAAGTATATAGGTAAGGATGTCAACTCAATACAGTGCACGCTCGCTAATGTAAACTAATTAAAACTGGCGTTGTTCACTTTTGCGAATACCGAAAATTTTAAAACAGAAATTATACCATCTTTTAAACAAAAATAATTATTTATGAATTTTTTTAGAACACATTTTATAATTTAATCTTCGCAAACTTTCTTCACAGTATCTAAATAGCAATTGAAGAACAAATATGCAAGCAGATGTAATAACACATACATATATATGTACACCTAAAACGGGGATTCCCGCAACTAATAAACGTAGAATTTTAACGTTTCAAATTAAAAAAAAATTCTGTTCAAATTATATGGTTTTTTACATTTTTTCATCTTTTAGAGTAGTCAATGAAGCAAAAATATTGTTCACATTAAGCGCTGTTCATATTATGCGGTGTTCACATTATCGCGCTTGCACTGTATGTGTTAGATACGTAACATATAACATATCATATATGTATGACCCATTGTAATACTGTAGTCATTCTTATTCCCCAGTCCTGGAACCGTCCAGGGTTTGCGATGAAGCGATTTAAACTTCTAATGTCCAATTAAATGCATAGTCGACACCACGGTATTTTCTCCTTTTCGACGTAGAGCTGATCGAACTACCATGTTGAATGTGCTTCTTTGGAGTTACAGCAGAATTTTGATGTTCACTCCATATAACTTTGGTGGGTTTGCTGCCAATTATAATTATAACCTCGCAAGTCTTCAAAGGACTTCGCAATGTTGAGGCCTCACTACAGCGAGTGGCCAGTTCTTCCGCTCTACAATTTCCTGCTATACCACTATGTACCGCTACACATATGGTATGAAAAGCCAAAAAAGACTGGCTATGCTTCAGATGATGCTGATGCTTATAGTAAACCTTAAAGCAGATGAAACTGTAGATATTTAGATTGATTAATTAAATATCGGTTATAAGATGTTGAACAAAACATCGTCTGAGCTAACGACACTGCAGGTCTTCTTAAATAGGTGTCTCCGCAGAAACATGAGGATATTGTACATTAAATGCAGTGTTATGTAGCGTATTACACCGAAACCAGTAAGTTAAAGAATAAGCAAGTCTGAGTTAAAAAAATAAAAAGATAATATTGTCAGATAGGCACTAGAATGGACATAGGCTTTCTAGTACTTGAAGCACATCAGTGGAAGCGGAATAAATCTAATGAAACCGTATTAGTCTATTGTAGCAGGTCGCAACAACTATTGCAAAAGCTATAAGAACCTGAAAAAAGAAGAGACCTTAGAACATGTTTTCTGCCATTGTCTGGAACTTGAGAACCTAAGACTAAGGGTACTTGGATTCGCAAAATTAGAACAGTAGACACATGTCTTCATAAAATTATCGAGAAAATTTAGAGATGGCAGCCAGGCATTATAGATGTATAGCGGATTAAATATTACAATGGGAACTTATAGCATTCAAATAAGATATTTTCTTTACGGCGCGTGTCAATTTCGCCTAACCTAACCTCAAATCTGTTATTCAAAGAGCAAAACATGCTAACAATGAAACTTATTCTACAATAAAAATATGTTAACTTTATGCAAAAAAAAAACAAATTTAGGCTTAAAGTAGGGTATCAGCTCCTCTCTAAACAGCGTAAACATTATTAATAATAAATAATTAAATTAAACAAAATATTCTAGTCTTCATTAACATTAACGTACGCCCAATAAGCTCTCAACTGGACAATTGAACAACACTAGCTAGGGTAAGTAAGCTTATCTAAAATTCTTAAAACGTAGCATACCTTCAATACGTACGTACGTACGTACGCTTTAGACATTATTTATGTATACATGTATGCATGTATGTATGTATACCTTGTATTTGTAAACATAATATGGATAGAAGTGGGATTTTCAAAACGTTGACACTGACGTCAAATATTATTTTGTTTGGGCCTTTAAAAAATTGTTTAGTAAACAAAAAAGAATACATAGGTGGTAAAACCAAAAAAAAATTATTATTTTATATACGTAAATATCTGTCTGCCATAGTAGTTATACGTTTAAATCATAATTATTTTAAAAAATATTTTTTTCTTTTTAAATTGGTCCTTTATTATAAATTTCAATACACAATTGCATATTGGATAACAATTTAATTTTAATTTTAATGAGAACATGATGAATACTTGAGTTTAATTTATAATGGAAAATGGGGTAATGGTGGTAATATGGTGTGTATGTATCAGAGATCAGCAATGAAACGTTTTTTCGCTACTCATAAGTACTCATGAAATTTTGAATATAAGTGAGTCAAAACAATATTGAAATTTAACTATGTACTCTGATTCATTCATTCGTACTCACTACAATGTTGATTTATAAGTACAGGTTGCAATGAGTATGCATATAACGTTAACATCGAACTCATACCATTCGAAATATGTTTGATTCATAAGCCTACACATTCAGATTCATAACTTTAGAAAAATACTTATAAATGATTCGAGACACATAAGCAAAAAAGACAGAGCAGCAAGCAGAGCAAACACACAACCTCCTAGTGAGTATTTTAGTGATCGTACGCGAATCATACTTATTTTGTGCTTCGTGTATATGTTGAGTTATGGAGAGTAGAAATCATCAACAAACTTTGAATATGAGTAGAGGTTCCATGATATTAAAATAAGTAAGAATACGTATGAGTATCAAAAATTATGAGTATGATTCGATTCTACTCCTCTTTTTGAATACTCATTGATGATCTCTGGTGTATATGTTGAGTTATGGAAAGCCGAAATCAACAACATCATACGTGTTGTTAAGTATGAATATGATGAGTACTTCAAACTTTGAATATGAGTAGAGGTTCCATGATAAGTATGAATGCGTATAAACATCAGAAATTATGAGTATGATTCGATTTTACTAATCTCATTACTGATCTCTGGTGTGTATGTATGTATGTATCATATGTTAGTTTCAGTATAAAGTTTATGATAGATTATGATGATGATAAGCTCGTTAGATTGTCCTCAGTTTCAATATACATACGTATTTAAGTCTTAATTTTTTTTTCATTTTAATTGAAAGTTTAAAGGTGGGTTTCGTTACATTTAATAGAAGAAGAAGAAGAAAAGTAAAGGAAAAAAACATAGCAAATCAAACGGTTATTACGGCTATTAACTACAGTTATTTTGATTATTGTTTTCTTTTCTACATTTTTTTCTTTTATTTATAAACTACATATTAATTTAATAATTTTAAATATTATTTCTAATTCTCTTTACGAGGTTTTCTTTCAATCAATTTGACTTCCTTATTTGTCTGCTACAGAAATCTTTTGAAATCTCATTTGAATGAAGCGGAAATCATTAATGCATATCTACTAGACTATCTAGGCTACCACTTTAGCGAAAAATCTTATTATCATATAACATTGTAATAAATGAAAACAGAAAATGTCAAAACGTTTATATTATTAACTAACTACGCATAAAGGTATTCACACTTTAAATTGTAATTAGCTGGGTTCAAAATTTAATTTAAAAAAAAAAGTAAAATTCCATTAATTTTTTTACAGCAAATTTACATGAACTTTAATGAGAATTTTTAATGTAAACCCAACAAGTGTTTTTTTAAATGACTTTGTCTTTTAGAAATTCCTTAAAAACATATTTTTTTAAAAACAAAAGTAAACAAAATATAATTGCATTTACATATAGATAACGGGTTATCCATTTAATGGTTTCAAAATTGTAAATCCGGACAGCTTCTCACACCACCCATGCTGTGTGCGTATTAATTTTATTCATGAGTGGCGAGACCTACATTTTAAAGACGACTTCGAACGACGGATTTTTGAAACCTTTTTATAGCAATTTTTATTTACTCCCTGAGAATATGCCAGAAGACTTCTGAAGGCAGTCCGCGATGAACTATGTATTAATTTTTCGTTTTGTTTGAGCTGTCTGAGGTGAGCTCTCGTCTAATAAGTCAACAGAATATCTACTAGACTACAGCGGCTTCAATCTAAGCACTACCGAATCTATCGATTCTTTTGGATAGAGAGAGAGAGAGAGAGAGTATAAGGGATATTCTCAGTAATTGAGTCTATCTTTCGGCTCCTTATGATAAATTTTTCATTTGAATTTGTACCTCCATCCATAAATTAAAGCCAGCTGATCATTCTCAAAGTCGTAGATATGGTTACCAGGCACTAGCACAACAGCCTATATCAATGCAAATAACATTTGTGCAACATTTTCTTTTTCTCACGCGATGGCTACGTTAACAATCCAAGTTGCTGCATATAAGGCTCGTAGAACCCGGAAACCTTCGCATTTGGAAGCAATATTAGTCAAGTCATCGCTGAAATACCGCCCGTAACGTGCAAAACATCCTCCTAATGAGATCGATATCTACACACAGTTACTAAAGTATACATACGGTTAAAAAATTTCAGAAATTTTTTAAACTAAACCGTTTTCGTTGAAAATCTTTATAGTTTCCTTGAAATTAAGACGGTCTTTTGCATTGGTTAAAAAATTTCTGAAATTGAATTGAATTGTGGCCCTGCACAGGCCCACAAATGTATGCATCTGATTTACAAATTTCACAAATTTCTGAACAAATGCAAAAAAACGTCTTAAAATCGAAGAAAGATTTCAGACAATTATAAAGATTTTCAACGAAAACGGATTAGTTAAAAAATTTCTGAAATTTGTTATCCGTATGTATACTTTTGTGGCTGAGTGTACAACTAAGCCAGAGGAGTACATTTAAGTGGCATTTGGCACGGTTCAAGCATTATAAGAAAGTAAAATATTTCATTGAAATCATAGCCTCGCCAGTGTTTTATTTAACATTACTTTTGAAACCTACAAATGGATAACCCTTTATATAATTATATGTATGCATGTATGTATATATAATATATTAAGAAATTAAATTAAATTAAAAACAAATCAAAAAAAATAAGTTTATTTACCTTCCTCTACCACTGAGTTAAAACGAAGACGTAATTCCAATATCAACATACAGACATATATATACATATATACATATATATATATATGTATAACGTAAAAGATTTTTAAAATTCAAATTAATTCTTTACGTTTCACGATTTTAAAATAAATTTCATAAATTTCACTCTACAACTACTAGCAGTTCTTTTCCAAAAACATTTCTTCATACATACGTACCTGTTGTTGTTTAAATAAAAAAAAAACAAAAGAAAACAAAATTGTTCACCTTAGTAAGTCAAACTAATTAAACTGAAATTAAATTAAAGGAATTAATGAATAAAAATGAATTAAAATGAAATTTAATTAAACGGAATTAAAATACAAATAAAAATTCTAATTCTATGAACTCTACAGTTTAAATACATATGTTTGCTAATGTAATAGAAACAAAATTCAAAATTTAATTTATTTATTTATTATTATTATTATTATCCACTCGTATATATTTTTTATTTTTTTTTTTTGTTTTCAACACTAAAACTACTGAAACAGGCAGTGGCCAATTAATTGAGAATACTTTTGTTGTTTTTTTCGTTTTTTTTTTGTGTAAAAATCTTACAAACTACAATACAACACAAGTTAATTTTATTTTATTATCGTTTTTATTATTATTATTATTATCTTTTATTTAATTTAATTTTATTTTATTTTTATTTATTTTGGTTCTATGTTTAACAATTCCTTACACACTAAAAGTTGTATAATTTAAATACAAAACAGTAGTAGAAGAATATGGGATAATTATTGATTTAAATACAAATTAAATACAAATCCATCATTATTAATTATCAGAAATGTCAATTGGGATGACAAGGTGGGTCAATTTGAAACATATTTCACACAGGAAACAGGCCATTAACAATCGAAAGATGCAGAAAGCAGCAGAGTCTACAACACCATGTGTTTAACCAAGTAGAAAGGAGATACAGTATAGTATACGTTTACAACCCTTCCGTCAGAATTACGGCCTAGCTTCTCACACCACTTATGTTGTGTGTGTTAGTTTTATACATGAGTGGCGGGACCTACAGCTTAAAGTCGACTCCGAACGACAGATTTTTGAGAAACTTTTCATTGCAATTTTATTTCACGCTCAGAGTTTTTGCCAGAAAGCTACTGAGAGGAAGTCGCCGAAGAAAGACTTTTTGTATTTTGTTTTGATGTCAGGATTGGGGCTCGAACCCTGGCTTTACGTCTAATTAGCCAACACACTACCTACTAGACTACGGCGACTTCGACGACGTTTTATATATTGTCGCTTTATTTTCCACCCTCAATCATATGCCCTCTTGACAAAGTACTTGGCATCTTTAAGTAACCAATACTCACAAGCTGCAAGTGTCAGTTTCTCATGTAGGCGCGGCTATCAAGAGCCTGGAAGACATGCTGACAACTTGTTCAAACGTGGAATGCAAAATCCTAATCAGCTACTCCTCCTAAACGATATAATTATCAAAATCTCAAACAATTAAAATAAAATTTGAACCTTTCAGGGTAGAAAATATAAGAAGAACGGGTCTGCTTTAATATTTTAAAAGTAAGATCCCATTTAATAAACCCGTATTCCTGAACAGATCGAATCAGAGACGTATATTGTCGTTTTGTAGGCATATGAGAGAGAAAAGAGGCAAGTTTCAACAGTGACAGATTATTCATCAGTCAGATTAATACCTTTGTAAACCTTGAAAAGGCTTTGGAATCTATTCCTAGCGAATTATGTATATGGGCCGATCTGAGAAAAATGTGTGTGGATGTTCAACGAATAATAATTTTGGTAATACTCGTCAGCTATAAGGCTGTGTATGTAGTGATGCAAAAGTTAACAAGTCACAGGAGAGGGATAACATGGTGTTTGCAAGACAGATTGGAAGACCTGGACTATGCGGATGATATATGCTTGCATGCATTCTTTCTCCGACATGCAGTCAGAGCTAAATCAGCAAAGGTAGCTGGACTGAAGATGAATATCCACAAAACCAAAACACTCAGGATAAATGCTAACGCAGCGCGAAAACAATGAAGTAGAGTCCATCTGCTATTTAGGCAGTATTATCGATAAATCCGGCGGTTCATCAGGAGATGTTGCCTGTCACAATGCCCAACTTAAAAGTCGTCTAATATATCGAAGCGCACCAAAATTAAAATGTTCAACTCCAGCGTTAAATCCACATTACTATACGGTTGCGAAACGTAGAATATTGCACAGCGCGATTCCCAGTCTCTTCAGGTATTTGTTAACAAATGCCTGCGTAATACCCACTAAATGCACAAGCTTTACATTAGTAAGCACGACAGCTATTATTGTGATCCTAAATAGAAAACCAAAGCCATACGAAAACTAAGGATGTTTTCAATTGAAAATATAATTAAGACCTGATAGCTGAATGGGCAAATCTGGTATGCGAATGACTTTGCAATTGTGACGAAAAATATCCGATGCATAGGAATTGCTTGTAAACATCAAAGTCGTTATAAAATCTACAAAAATGAGCGAAATACTGAACATAAAAAGTGTGCATTCCAGACTAGAAGTACAATAAATCCTATTCTTATAGAAGTGTATAATTTGGAAGACCAATCAAGCCTTAGTTACTTGGGTATCCCTCTGAAGAATGACAACAGTATACATGAAGGTATTTGCTACCGGTTATATGTAGCAAATTAGACGTAATTTAGATAGTAGGAGGCAAGATTGCCTCAAAATGTGTTAAAGTATCGTCAAATAAAACACCACAAATAAATACGAGACTACGCCAGTGATATCAAATGCCCAACTAAGTCTGAGAAACTTGGATTCTTGACATAGAGCGGAGTGTAAGTGAAGCCTATGCCCTTAGGGGTAATGAGTAGCTGCTCAAACTGTATAAAGGTGAGAACATAGTCAAATGTATGAAAACTCAATGAGCGAATAGGCTGCAGATCGCACAAGACGATGTTAATTTATAAGATAATATGCTCTAGCCGTCAAATGTCAAAAACCAGAAGGAAGGATTAAAGTGATGAAAACTTTCCAATTATGGGTATCCATAAAATGGTAACAATAAGTTGCAAACACCGAAAGCACATCACGGGCTCTAATACCGTTAGATGTTCTAAAAGTTTTGTAATGGCATTCTTTAATTAGAAATCTGTAGTCTTAAATCATGAATTTATATACGATTTTTTCGCAGTAGAGGGCAGAAAGTTTTATATAAGAGGCTTAAAAACAACCCAGTGTAGATTCAGCACTACGATTTAACGATTTGGATAGTGATCTTGGGGTAAATAGTATGCTTGTAGCAGAAGTAGATGAAAAATTTATAGTAGATGAGTAAGATATATTAAAAGGATTGGATTTTCAGAATTGAAATGATGTGGAGAGCTTTAGTGTTAATGTTAATACGCAATTTCATACGATATAATAATTGATTATTATAATTATTATTACTATAATTATTATTATTATTATAATGATATTGTATTATTATTGAATAAATTTAAAAATTTATTATTATTTGTAGTTATCTGGGTGTGTGTATGAATAATTTTGCCATTTATTTTTTTATCACGTGTTAATAATACTTTTAATTCGATTACTTTAATGCTAATGCTTTGTTGTAATGATATTTTAAAGTTTTAAACGTTAAGATAATTAAATGAATATAATTTTTTGTTAATAATAATAATAATTTCGTTATTTTTTTAAGTTCCATTTAATTAGTTTTCACTTCAGATATGATTCCATTTAGTGGATTGAATATTTAATTAAATATTTTCTACAAATAAATATGCTTAAGTTAAGTAATAATAATTTTTTTTTATATGTAATACAATACATACATATGTAATAATTGTTAATATCATTGATTTATAATTTATAATTTTTTTTATTTTAATTTTTTAATTCCAACATAATTTGTTCTACATTTCAATGAACTAAATGAGGCTCATTTAAGGAACATAAATAGCAATTAAACAAATTTAACTAAATTTTCTTTTAATTTTTTTTTTTTTTTTTTTGGATAATAAAACAATCTATTTTTTAACAAATTCAAAATATAAAAACTAACAATTTGAAGAAATTTTTCTAATTTATTAAACAAAGAAAAAAATTATTTAATTGTTAAATACAAACTAAAGATTTTAAATAATACTTTAAGAAACTTTTAATATATAATTTATAAATAAAATATCACATAAAATTTGTCTAAAATAGAACTAATTAAGATGGGTTTTATTAATTATTATAATTTTACGAGTGTATTAAACTCAAATACTTGAAATAATGAGGGGAGGGGGATAAATAAAACAAATTAATTACTAAAACGAGCTTTAAGTCTATCAATATATTATCTATGATTAGTTAATTAAACAATTATTATAATTAATCAGAATTTAAATGTAAATTTAATAACCTTCTGAAAGATTTTCTCCTCCAAAACATGACATAAAAGTTGTCAATTATAAACGTTTCCATTCAAGTACCTGAAATCTCAAATTAACAGCGTATTATGGTTAACCAGGTCCATTTTCATTATAAATTGATTATTTTAAATAATACGAGAATAATAAGTACAATTTATTATATATTAACTTGGCAATCAAGAGATTCAGATTAAACTTTCAAACAAAAATCATTAAAAACTATATTCGTAGCACGAGATCAGTCCCCAAAATTAGCTGACTTAAGGATACATTAATTCAAAAAAAATTCATATTAAGGAAGATGAGCTTTTGCATCAGTTCGAAGCCATGTCCATACCTTAGTTAACGGAACTGTCAAAGCAGCAAGATGAAATGAAAAACGCATAGAAAAAATAAAGACGACGATAGTTTTTCAACTGCAAGGCTAGAATGATAGTTTTGCCACTTACTCTGTGAACATGTATTGCATGTAGTGAAAGGGAATTTTTCTTAAACTTCCTATGATATTCGTTGTGGATGCTATTCGTGAGAAGGTCGTAATTACACAAATACAGACATAATTGTTCTTACAACCCTTCGGCTAATATTATGACCTAGCTTCCTACACCACTTACGTTGCGTGTGTTAGTTTTATACATGAGTGGCTGGACTTACAGTCTTAAAGTCGACTTCGAACGACAGATTTTCTGAGAAACTTTTCCATGTCAATTTTATTTTGCTCTCAGAGTTTTTGACAGAAATTTGCTGAGAGGAAGTCGCCGAAAAAATATTTTTTTCGTATTTCGTTTTGTTGGTTATGTTTGATCTGGGATTTGAAACGTGGCCTCACGTCTAATAAGCCTACACACTACCTACTAGACTACGGCGACTTCTGGAGGAGGACGTAATTAGTGACCTATTAATTAAAACAATTTTAAAACTATTCAAATAATTTTTCTATCTTCTCTGGCATGTCGCATAGTGGATTGACAAAATCCTGAATTTGGAGACAATTTCATACCTTAGGAAATAGTTATATAAATAGGTTATAGTTTTTATTGCATCTTCATAAAGGCAAAGCAATTAATACGCTGAGTATTATGCTAACTTCTAGCAGAGTTTCTGTGATAAAGTTAAGAAAAGCGTCACATTTGTCAAGACTGTGAACTGATTTATTACTTCACGACGCATCTTATACGCCAGACTTAGCAGATGCTTAAAAAAATGTTTAAAATTTTGCTACTAATGAAGGTACAGATGCAAGTCAGACAGTTGTTACTATAAAGGGTATCGTAACAGTAGAATATCGCTGGCAGAAATATACATACATAACATAACAATTATATTACAACCCTTCAGTTAATATTACGACCTAGCTTCCCACACCACTTACGTTGTGTGTTTTACTTTTATATATGAATGGCAGGACCTACAATTTTAAAGTCGACTTCGAACGACAGATTTTTGAATAGCTTTTCATGGTAATTTTATTTACTCTCAGAGTTTTTTACAGAAATTTGTTGAGAGGAAGTCGCCTAAAAAATGTTTTCGTCATATTTCGTTTTAGTTGGAGATGTTTCATCTTGGATTTGAGACGAGGCCTCCCGTCCAATAAGTCGCTACCTACGAGATTACGTTGACATAAAAAAATAACACGATAAAAAATTTTGTCAGGCCGTTAAATTTGGAAGCGTCCTCGTGCTTCCGAACTAAAAACTAAAGTAATGATAGTATAAAAAATAATATTATGAGTGTAATAAACAGATCCTATTCTTTTCTTAGAATTAATTTCTGTTAAAAAATGAATATGGCAATACGTGCACAGTAATCAGCATTGTTAACGGAACATATGTTTTTAAATACAAAATTTTAATAACAAATCGTTTTAAGAATTATTTAAAAATAAAAAATAAAATAAATAAAAATATACAAGTGGTAGGTATATTGATATATAATAAAATGGAGGGATTTTCATAAGGTTTACGAGGGATGGTACACTAAGAAATATTAACAAACATAGGAAACTACAATTAAAAAATTTTCACTTGGTAATCAAATCTAAAATAAGTTTCTAGAAAACCTATTCCATATACAATTAATACTCGTAGTCATTAGTGTTTATATGTATGTATGTGGTAGATCTATTCTAATATACTATATTTACTACAGGATTATGAAAAGATCGGCCCAGTTGTATAGGATAGAGGCTAAGGATATTTTATATATAAAAAATATAGATGATGTATGAGTATAAATTGAGCATTTTTTTTTAGTAAAGTACGAGTATATGTATGTATGTATGCACTGAAAGAAATAAACGAAAATAAATAAGAGAACTTTATGAGTCATGAAGACCATTAAGTTCAATGCTTTGATGTTCTAAATTGCGTTTTAGATCCTCTATAGTGCTGAGTATTAAGGCAGCTTTATCCGTAGCAAAATTGGTATTGTAATCAGTCTTTACGCCATGAGCGGACGACAAATAATTCAGATCTTGACTATTCGATTTGAATACTAGTTTACCATGGTGCATGGTAAATTCATCACTACCGCTATTGTAGGATTTTAAATGTTGTTGATTTTGTCTATCCAAAGCAGGTACACCTTTATAAAATAATTTATTAAAGGAATTATCAGCAATACGGTAGCTATTGATCTTACCTGTTTGCAAGGCTTTAAACTGCTCATGGTTTCGTTCAATAGAGGAATAATAGTTTTTGTACACTTTACGTTTCAGCGGCTCACTTTGGGGACAATAGTTAAGCGCCGTTTGTGGTCCTTTGTTTTGATTCTGTTGTTGTGGAGAATTGCGATTTTTTATGACAACATCATCGTATTTGGTTTTGTTCGGTTTGCTGCTATCCACATCCGAATCGCTAAGCTGTAAATTATGTAAACGTTTAGGTGGGTGCGAGTTACATTGCTGCAGTTTTGTAGATCTCTGTGGTGGTACGGGTGATGGCACTGGGCTAGTGTTTCTCCGCTGCACTAAGGGCGAGTTAGTCGTATTCGTAGTAGTTTTTCGTATGCCTATTTCAGTGGGTATATTCTGGTTAATAAAATTGGTCAAATGTGTTTTACGTGGACTACACTGGCCCATCTTTGGGCTGCCCGGTGGTGATAAAGTCTCTAATTTTAGTATTTCAATACGTTTGTTGACAGCCGCTGTTAGTTCTTGTTCGCTTAAATCGTTCGAACGATATTTCTTGGGGGAATGTTGCTGTTGTTTTTGGTTGTCTTGTCTTTTTGGCGGTTCAATTTCACAGTTTTTTATCATTTCTACACGCTTATTGGCTAAAGGATTTAGCCTGCGGGGACTTGCCACTGGTGTTTCACGAGAAATACTAATGAAATGAAATTTAAATGAATATTTTTTTGTTCAATAATTAAATGAGTAAGTGGCTACCTTTGTACACTATTTCTCATTGATAACAGTATGGATTCGGCCTCCATTATTAATTGTCGATACTTAATATCCGCCTCAAAGTCTGCCTTCAAAAGAACCTTCTCACTTTCCGCCACCGTCATACAACGATTTTCGCGTACACCTGTGAACACTAACGAGCTTGATCGATGGGAAAGACGATGGGGTGTGGTATGACTAAATCTAAAAAAGAAGAGTTCATGTTAATTTAGGAAACGTTCATATGGATTCCAATTTACTTTTGTTTTTCGCTGATTTCTATATGTTTTCTTAGACACACTGGTGTACCACCAACACTGCGTGTCTCTCTAGGCTTACGTAACGGAGAACGTGAATATTCCCGACTGTCAGCACTCTTCTTGCGCGTCTTATGAAAACGTTTTCGTCTTCGTTGAGCACTATTGGCAGCAGCGGTTAGCGTTAATTGCTCGTTTAAGATTTTAATACTTCGTGAATTGCGTCGTTGTGATCTGGTTGCGGTTTTCTTTTGCGTCATCAGAGGACTGCCTTGCACGTAATAACACTTGCCCAAATTGATTTGATGATCTTTGTGTTCACAGATTTCCTGAACTGATGAAGTGTCTATGAAATCTATGTCCAATAGATCGTCAGTGTCGCATTCATCGCCAGCATCTTGACCGGTATCTAAATCTGTGGGGCAGTCCGTAGGATCGGAGTCACTGCTGCAAAAGAAGGTTACACATCAAACCGCTTTCTATTAAACTCGCTCTTACCTTAAAATGTCCGTCTCTTTTTCGTAAATATAACTCTCATCAAATTTGCCCATCATTTCGTTTAATGTGGCATCATCGTCACTGGTCGGTGCTGCCAAAGCAGTCTCCTGATTAATTTTGTTGTTTCTGGCCACAGTTTCTGCAAGTTGAGTATAATGCGGCAACGAAGAGCGTTTGTGTCGAATGGTGTTTGGCGTATAGCATCGCTGAATATTTTCTACTTCTGTCAGAGAAGATGAGGACTCTGATGAAACACAGGATATGTTATTGCTACAAGAGTAATGGAACTTTAGTCGCAGAGAACATTATTTTCATTTGGTTATGTGGACTCACTTATTTGCTTTCACACTTGATAAGGTTTTACTCAAGTTAGTGTTTCTGCCTGACTTGAGCCCGGGTGATACTGAGCGCTGAAAGTCTTGGTCCAGATGTATTGTTGATAAAGCTGAGGTGGAGTGTGATGATGTCGATGAGAAAGTCATTGACGATGTTAAGGAAGTATTCATAAGCGAACCACCTGCATGATGTTGCAAATGCGGCTTTTGTTGCAGTTGCAATGGATTTACAGTGGAACTGGAAGAAGAGGTTTCTGTTGTGGAATACCAAGGATTAGTACGTATGCGACATCTTTGCCTTGGCGAGGGTGCTACGAGAGGATAATAGAGGTGAGTATGAAATGTTTTCTATTTCTTAACTTACATTCGAAACCTTTTAAAGTCGGTATAACTATGGTGTTACGTATGGATAGAGGGCTTTTATTTTCTTGTGCTTCATGCCAAGCATGAAACGCCATTGACTTTTCGTAAGGTTCAGTAAAAGTTGTCTCTTTGGTCGCCGTAGAGCCGACTTCCTCATTATTGCGCAAAGCAAATGGTGTTTTCGGCTGAAATTATTCACGTTAAAGATTTAAAACTTTTAAGCAAAGGCCATCAAAACTTATATAACTTACCAAAGGATCTATGGGTGACATTTCTTCGATCTTATTTAAGCCGAATTTATAACGTTGAGCTTCAATGGCTAATGAATTGACACTTTTTGGAAAATAATGGGTACCCGTACGTATATTAATGTAATATTCTGGAGGCGTATAGCCAGCACCAGGCGAAGTACCATCCGTTGAATAACCCGTAGAGTAGGCACTTTCGGGCGATGATAAGCTCACTAAAGGAACAGCAGCATTTCCCTGGGCCGAAGGATAGATGCCAGTCCTTAATATATTTCTCATGCCATTGCGATTTTGTGTATAAGTGGAGCTAAGTACATCAGTTTTCGAATTTTGCCCTGGAAATTGGTTACCGTTTCTCGGTATACATTCCTCGCTACCAGTACGAAAACTAACTATAACCGGATTTGGTATTTTCGATGGCAATAAACGACCATAACGCGTTGAAGCATCGTCTTGTGTTTGTTTATTGTCAGAGAAAACTGTAGCTTTGTGTGAGGGCCTCGGATATTGTTCTGATTTGGGTCTCTCGATATCGTTTATAGTGCCTGACAATAATTTTTCTGGATGCCGTATTAAAGTGCCAATTTCATCGATTTCTTCGTAGTGCACCGCATTTGGATCGTCATCAGAAAGTTTGGCTTCATCCAACACATGAGATTTCTGGTTCATGGAAGTATTTGTTGCCGAGGTAACAGCTACACTAGTGCTGTTTGAATTTGGCATATTATTAGACTGCATAGATGGGTCTTTGGAGCCCGTGGACCATGACAATGAGGAAAACGAAGATGTGGAGCAATTAAGCTGATGTTGATTTTGATTTTGCTGCTGTTTACATGCAATTTTATTGTCCTCACATGAGTTTTCTCGGGTATTTGGAGCAGTATGATGATTACGCAAATATTGCTGGCTATGATGCTGTGGGGCATACAAAAAGTTTTCCGATTTAGGCGATATGATATGCTCCCAGTCAGGTGATTGCCAGCCATAGCGGCTTTGTGTCTTAATATTGTATCAAAGGATTCAAATTATTCTCTTAAGAACTTAAACAAATTATAACAAAATTTTCAAACTTACATGATTCTGTATGGGCGATACCTCTCTTCGTCTGTTGGGACTTGAAATAACGCCGCTACCACAACCTGTATGATTAGTATTGGAACTAATAGAGTTCGAGTTAGTCTTATAGGGTGAGGCGTTGCCATTGCCATTGTATAGCGTATAACCAGTAGCCGAGTGTTTTTGTTTATACTGTTCAGCAGCTGTTATATGATCGCATGGTGTTGCATTTTTATTTTTGTTACCCTTCTTACGCTGCCTGCCCAGATGATTTTCCACCCAGTTTTTGATTTTCGAACCAAACATTTTAAAGACAATTTGGTTTCTTTAAATTTTCCTCCTGTTTTTTACTTAAATTTATAATACGAGTATATCTGTTAATAATGGTGGTCTGTTTGTTTTCAGTATTGGACGGATATGCTTAGTTAAACGTTTCATTAGCTGCAAAAGAAAGAAAATCATTAAAGAAAGAATATCCTTTCAATATCATTTCATTTTAAAAGATGAGATTGAAGATAATACAGGACTGTGTGGGGAAGCCGAATCGTTTAGGCAGGGAAATAGGATCATCCTCGGCTGTGGCCCAGATCATGTGGGAATTCTTGGCAATGAGCTTGTGACTAGGAAAGCTTTCTTGCCGTTAATGGAACCACAACCCTTCTGTGAAGTGGGAGTGGATGTTTGAAAAGGTATGCTCAACGAAAATTAAGATAAAGAGAGGCAAAGACTCCTTCCCAAACCAATCTGAGATTGGTGGCCGTTGTTTTGGCAGGACACTGTAGTCTCAGACTACAATTATTTAGAATGGAGGTAATCGTGAGATTAACATGTAGATTCTGTGATGATGAGAATAAATCATCGAAACCTGTCGGGCATTTCTACATCCCAGAAAAAGACGCCTGGGTGGTAGGCAGGGAATGGTTGACACCGAGCAGCATAATTGAATCATTGCAACTTGCCGGGCATTAGTACATCCCAGAAAGAAGCACCTGCATGCTAAGAAGAGAATTGTAATGGTTGACACCATGCAGCATCATTGAATCATTGGAACCTGTCGGGCATTAGCACATCCCAGAAAAAAACGCCTGAGTGGTAAGCAGGGAATTGTTATGATTGATATGCTCGGTATCCCGAAATTTGTCTGGGCTGTAGGCTTGAAGGAGACATTATAAATACCCTATAATACTTGAGAGGAGTACACAGATCGTATGGTAACAGTGCTACGATATCTATTTGCCAATAACTCACCCAACTAAGACAATCCACCAAATTTATTCGATTGATTCAAGGTATAACGAGACTTTTTTTGTACGTTTTCTCTCATTGCGACCATGGAAACGAAATTTTAAAGATCAACTCGTTAATCGCAAAGTAATAAAGCTATTGGAGAATTATTAGCAGCATTGGGATATTAAATTGCAAAACGAAATCTATTTCAAATCAAACCAAATTACTAAAATTCCTGTAACTCTATGTATGACCACATTTTTTCGTGTTCTTCCTTTAAATGCAGCCTCGGATAAGTATTTTGAAGGGTTTACAAAAATTTTAAAAAAAGCGGTGGTAGTAATAAGATTTTCTAATGTAAAATTAAATAAAAATATTTTTTTTTCAAACCTTCGTGGCATAATTGAATAAAGTTTTGTAGAAAAAATATTAAAAAAAATCTTTTTAGATTTTATTGATGAGCAGACAAACCCCTTAAAAAAAAATCTAATAACTATTGTTTTAGTTCAAGTTCTTATCTTCTATTCTTACATTCATTTTGCTTAACCTGTCTCTGGGGATCGGTTATGGAGATACTATGTAACTGTAGCTGGGGATATCATAAAAATAAAGTGTTTCTGATTTTATCGAGAAGAATAAAATGCAAAAAAAAACAAAAAATAAAAAAGAAAAAAGTTTCATGTTTAACCCAAAAATATCACACAACAGCTACTACTAAACAATTCCTTTGTTTATTATACGACACAATATGAAAAATGCTTCCACTTTTGTTTTATCAGTGTGTGTGTGTGTGTGTGTATGTGTGTTAGTAAGTTTTCCTGTTGTATTGCATCTGCATCTGGCTTTCAACACAATGAATTCATACACAGAAATAGCTACACACACACCGTTTTATATGTAGAGAGAGAGAGAGAGAGCAAGAGAGAGATGTGTGTGTGTGTGTATAAAATAAAATTGTATGCGAACGTTTTATTACCTTTTTCACAATTTTCTCAGTTTTCTTCAAATATTCCCTTTTTATTGTTATTGTTTTCCTCTTTCCACCTTCACAACACATTTCAACATTTTCATAAACAAACGTATTCATACACACACAGCCGCACACAAATGCAAATGTATTGTAAAATGTATGCAAAGTACAATTCTTTTCGTTTATGCTTTACGAAGACTCCTTGTTGTTTTTCCTTCTTTCTTATTATATTTTATTGTTGTTGTTATTGTTGCCGTTATAGTTATAGCTGTTGTTGTTTTTGTTTTTATTATTTCTCTCAGTTGTTTTGTGTTTACGTTAATAAGCATGTGGGAGATGGAAAAAATATCCTCGTGTTTCCTTTTCAAGTTTTATGATTAAAATAACTGTTACTGTTTATTGTCGTCTTTGTTCTTGTCGGTTACGCTCTTGTTTTGTTTACATACAATGGAAAAGATAACGGCAATTCCTGTAGTGTTATGATGTGAAGCATACAACATACGAAGAAGCTGTTCTGTTCTGTTGTTTAGCAGTAGTAGCAGTAGTAGTAGAAAAGCATAAACACGGTAAATGTGAAATTGGGAAAATGAAGATAAACGGTAAATGCTAAATGGATGTATGGATGGTAAATGGCATAATGAGAGCAAGGACAATATTTTAAGTTACCAAGTGAGAGAAAATGAGTTTATAAGATGAGAGTCGTCGTCGTTCTTAAGCATAAAGTAGTGATTGTGTAATGCTTACCGGAAGTCTGGAAATTTTTGGGGTGGATGGTTAAGCTGCATAAATATACACACGCACACACACACTTACATTAGATATATAAAAAGGAAGAAAAAGAAACATTGAAATTTTATTTCTTTTTTTCACTTTAATTCGATTTCTGATTTGTTTCTGTTGGAATTTTCTTAAATGATTCAGATTCAGTCTATTTGATGAATATTTTATAACTTTTTTTTACATCTTTACAGCGATTTATCACGTATTCTTTAAATTGCCTTTATAATATGCTTTATTATTCCATTTTATTTTATTACCCGTAGTATTTATCTTTCTTTAAAAGCGTGTAGAAAAATTTCTTCTGTGCATATATATGTACACTTAGACGTTTTGAAAAAATAAGAAAATTCTTCTGAATTTTAATGCAAATATTTTTAATAATTTATTTGGCCTTAAACCTGACCCATTATTCTTGTTTTTTCTCTTTGTATTGCACAATTTCATTAAATTTTTGTTTAACATAGACAATGAGATTAAAAAATTTATTCTTTTTTTCTCGTTTTACTCCATTAGATACACAAGTAGTGTATAGGCATTGTTAGGTGTAACTGTGTATGTAAATTATTTTTTTGCTTATGCAAACTCCGTTATTCTGTGATTTTTCCACCGTTACTTAGTGTTATTCAAAACGAGAGCAAAAAACAACTGAGTACACAACGAATTTCTTTGGATATTTTGTCCTCCACGTAACTGTAAAACTCATGCAATATGTACACATACAGTACAGTTTGATGCTCTCACAAATCGGTTTTGTTTGTTTTTCCTTCTTTGTCATTGGTTATGCACTTGCGCAATTTCAATATTGTCGTGCTTTTAATTATGTCCGTGACAATGTGCGTTTTTTGTTTGTGAGTGCGGGGCAATGCTGACAGACATGTGTTTAACTGCATCCGTTTGTTGACATCCGACTACAACATCAGCGCCAGCAGCTCCCAACGTCACATTTTTCTGAGGATGTGTTGTTATTTGTTGAACTTGTTTTTAAAATAATTGCTCTCTCTATAAGACTGTCTATATGTATGTATGTATGTTTGTATGTCCCATTGCTCCTAGTCATATACATACATATGTAGATACGTATGTGCAAGAATTCATTATTTGTAGTTTCTTTTCTTAAATGTGTGTGGGGTAAGAATTTTCGCAAATAATTATAAAATCTGTACCGGCGTTTACTCGTACTTTGTATAGTCACAACAGACAAAAACATGTTCTTTATTTGCTAAATTTATAATCATATTGTAATTAATTGATGCGTTTTTTTATACTTAACAAATGGATGTACATATTTCTGTAAATAAATTAAAAGTACACATGGATACATGTATGTACGAGGATGGATCAATAAGTTGCTTGTTTTTTATTTGAAAGGGCAACACCGCTTTTGTCATTGGGTTTCTGGATCATTTATTTTATATTTAATAGCCATTGATAGCAAACTTGCTTGCGATTACAGGAGAAAATAGGAAAAAGTGAACTGTGTGTGCTGATTAGGTACGAGGGTAAGGCAATAAAGCACTGACTTTTTAATTTCTCAATTTCTAATTTCTCTAATTGCAAAAAACAAAACTGATTTATTTAACAGGCGTTTGACATTTTACTTTTCTCAAAATTTGACCCAAATGCGTCATTTAGTTCATATTTTACAGCCAATGATGACAGTCAACCGCGTGATTGATTTTTATAGAAGGCAACCTATCATTCAACGCCAAACTATGCTTAATAAATACTATGGAAACGCTGCACTATCAATATCAATGGAAAAAAGGTAATTTACTGAGGCCACAGAATGATTTCTGAACTCCTAGTTGAGGCCTCAACATTCAAAAAATTTGGAGATTGATTGTGGAAGCCATAGGCAATGATGAGAAAGCTTTTCGCAAGATAGATGCTGCGTTTGATCTCAACCACTGACAAAAGCAATCGTATTATAATTTCCCAACTTTCTTTGCAGTTGTTCAATCGCAAAATGAATCAAGTTTCCTAAACGTAGATCCCACATAACACTTTAGTGATCAAACAGCAGTCGAATAAGTGGGTTGCTTAAAGCGAGTCGGCCATGAAGAAGGCTAGGACAGTTATTTTTGTGGGATGCACGCTGCATCAATAGCGAATATTATAACAACATATGAAGTCGACTTAATGAGAATTTGAAAAAAAGAGCAATTGCATTTGGTCAAGAATACTTTTTTCCTTTTTTGCATCAATACAACACAAACAGAGTGAAACAAACGAACATCCATAAACATTACTTCCTGCTTCCTTTCACGGTCTGCAATGTCCGCATACCGCCATATTTTTCATTTTGATTGTAAAAAAGTACACATAAATACAATAATCCTTGTATTAGACTGTGAATTGCTCTTCCTTTCGCCCTATTTTCCAAATTTAGATCCAAAGACTAAAAGAATGAAGGAGAAACAAATTCGTTAATCACCGGATAATGATCCAAGGGTCTCACAAGTGCAGTTTGTATGTCATGAATTAAGCTCAGAATTGCCCTCTACATTAATATTCGCCGAATTTGAACCCAAGTGGCTATTTTTTATTTTCAAAATTAAAAAAATGGCACGATAGCAAGAGGTGTTGACTTCAACAATAAAGTAGCGCCACAAACAAATCTATTTTAATGCCCTCGACAAATTATATTTTTTGAAAGGAGAAAGAAAACATTTTGTTTGGAACATTCACATAGGCCTGCTTCTACTGATATAGCACTGAGTGATTATGTCTTGCTTACAAAAGTTAAAGAAATGTTCAGGGGAAAGACTTTTGATTCCAACGATAAATACAGATCACATTCAAATCTATTTTGATAACCTCGGCAAATTACGTATTTTTGGAAAGCTAAGAACGAATGGGTAAATGCCAAACAACCCTTCAGTCAGGATTACGGTCTAGCTTCTCACACCACGTGAGTGGCGGGACCTACAGTTTAACGTAGATTTCGAACGACAGATTTTTGAGAAGCTTTTTCATGGCAGGTTTATATACTCTTAGAGCTTTTGCCAAAAATCTGCTGAGAGGAAGTCGCCGAAGAAATATTTTTTTTCATACCGTTTTGATGTCTGACCCGGGATATGATCCCGGGCTTTACGTCTAATAAGTCAACACACTACCTACTAGACTACGGCGACTAGTGTATAGATAGCATAAAGGAGACCAAATTAGAAAATAAAATAATTTCTTACACAAAAATCTGTATTTCATTTCATAGCATTTTTGAACCACTCTCGCATAAATTTATATGATATTAACACTTACATATGTATGTATTTCGATATCAAATGATATCTTTTTGTATTTATCGCAATGCCAGATAATAGATTTTGGCGCAATTTTGAACAACAATAATAAAAACATGAATACAATCGTACATATTTGATATATGTTTTGTATAAAAACAAAAAAATGAGAAACAAAAGCCGGCCAAAACAACAGAAAAAATAAACAAAAAATGTTTTAAGAGAACAAAACTCAAAAGGCGCTCTCATTTAAGGACGCAGGACTTGACGAAGGTGACAAAAAACACACACACAGAATTTAACGAAAATAGATACATATATAAATATGACAAGAGAATCGAAGAAATCTTCAGTTCGTTTTTAAACTTCGAACTCCTGTTACGATATAAAAAGACACAACACGGTAAAAAAACGAAACGTTAATTATTAAAAGCCAAAAAATTAAAGTGAATAATAGAATTTCATATTTATTGAAATTTATTAAAGAATTTCTGAATATTTGAAATGAATTTAAGCATTTAAAATTGTGATTTAGTTTATAAACTCAGCAAAGAAATGAAAAAAACAAACAAAACTTAGACAAATAGACTGAAACCATAGACGTTAATGTACATATAATATACGGACGGATGCAAATCCTTACAGCATGTATATGGTGTAGAGAAATTATTACAAAGAAAGCAAGGATGTGATATGTAAATTCGATATTTTTAATCGAATTCAAATGTTAAAATTAAAAAAAAAAAAACAAAATAGAAAAATTAATACTTTGTAATGAAAATGAAGACAGGGACATGAAGTGCTGAAAATAAAATATTTTTATTATTTATGTGCAGTTTGTTATGAATACAAAATTCAAAAAAGAAAAATTCTTTCTTAAATTCTTAACATTTCAGATGAAAAATTCTTTTCCAATTGGTTTGCCTGTTTTTCTTTTCAATGCATTTGCCTTCATATTGTATTTTTTATGTAATGCAACAATAAAATTTGCAGAATCCTTAAGCTTTCATTTGCAACAAACAATAGGGATTAAACAGCACAGCACTGCAGGTTTTCATATTCCTCTGTTCATCTGTTCTAATCATCATTTCCGTCATAGTGCTCTGACTTAATTTCTTTAATTGTGTGTCCTTTTTTTAGTTTTTAATCTTCTACTGCGTTTTTCTATATTTAGTTTCTATACAAAACTATTATTTTTCATTTATTTATTGTTCTTAAAAACATATACACACACATACACAGACACCACTCAGTCGATTAACAACATTGTACATGCTAGTCGAGTCCTTGACGAAGGATGTTGTTTGCATACTTCTTTGTTGCGTGCTTTTCTATCACAATCTTATTTAATCAATATTTTTAAAATCCTTTAAAGAAAAACAACAACAACAAACCGTGTTTAACAATAAATTATAAACACAATATAAACATTTATAAACATTGGTGAAAATAATAAAAACAAATTCAAAAAAAAAATAAACAATTGAAAAATAAAAGGAAAACAAACAAAAAATGTTGCTTTTGCAAGTTCCTTGCAATCATCTGCAGCAAATACGTCACAAGCCCATGTGGACGTTTCTATTTCTTCTTGTAATTGTTGTCGTTATTTTGGATAAAACTTCAGCCAATGTTGAGACTGAAGCACCTCAGACTACAACTCCAGAACCGGGTAAGTCATATTCCATTTTGAAAAATACTTTCTTTGTGTATAATCTTGTGCTTTGGAAAAGAGGAATTTTATGCAAGATTCCAGGATTAATTTAAGAATTATATTCACAGTGCATACTCGAGAACTAATAAATTTGCAAGCTGAACGTAGTATAAATATTTTGAATTTAAAAAAATTAAAGCCTCATGCCTTTTTTGTATATAAATAGCCTTCTTTTTGAAACGGAATCGGTGCCCTGCACTTCAGGACAGACATTGTCGGTTTTTGGGTGACTGAACGTTTGAAGATCTGGGCATGACGACGAACGTTCCACTAAGGGAACTGGCCAATTTTATCCGGAGCCTGGGGTGATTCAAACCCACCTATAACGGATCATGACAAGGTGGCTTACCTCGCACTGCGTAACACAATGCCTGTCAATGGAAAGCTACCGTTAACCTAACCTCACCTAATCTGCTTTGTGATCTCTTTGTACTTTGTCCAATGTTTCTGTAATTTTTTTTACCACTTTTCAAAGATACGATCGATTTATACCATAAAAATAGATTCGTTTGTCAGAATCGTATGATTTATCATTGGAATCAAATGTTCCCTGAAGCAATTTTCTAGGACGTATGAGGGTCAAATGGTATCCTAATTAATGAATATTTATCCTGGAAATAATGCATGAGTATGTGAAGTCGCCGTAGTCTAGTAGGTAGTGTGTTGGCTTATTAGACGCAAAAGCCAGAGTTCGAGCCCCAGGCCAGGCATCAAGACAAAATACAAAAAGTATTTCTTCGGCGACTTCCTCTCAACAGATTTCTGACAAAAACTCTGAGAGTAAATAAAAATTGCCTTGAAAAAGTTTCTCAAAAATCTGTCGTTCGGAGTCGACTTTAAACTGTAGGTCCACTAGTCGTGTATAAAATTAACACACACAACATAAGTGGTGTGAGAAACTAGGACGTTGTACAATGGGTCAATTCGACCTCCGGGTATTGTACTTGTCTTAATTGACAAGTACACGCCCTCTAACCTAACCTAGCCTAATGCATGAGTACACCCTTGGATGGTACTGTTGCCAACGATTTTTTTTTCAACTTACAAAAAAAAATTGGTCAAGGTTATCTAGCGATCATCATAGACTTATTTGTGAAACGAAAGAATATCTTTTTCCACACCATTTTTATAGGTTTTGAACACAAAAAATACCGACTTGGGGTGAAATTCGCAAAATATTTCTGTCGAGGGAGCAAAGCCTAATTCATAGCTTCCGTGCTCCCTTCGATTGTTCTTTGGCTAACGAATTTGGGCCTTCTTCCTTAAAAAAACTGAAATTTGTCAAGGTCATCAATATGGGTTTTTCTTGCGAAATGATTTCATCGTTTGAGCCTTATCTCTTTTCAAGTTTGGAAACAAGATTAGAATCTCAGTGCCAGATGCATAGAATAGGCTGAATAGGAAGTATTTTGTAGCCTCATTCAAGGATATTTGTCAAGGAAACTGCATTTGTATGCATCCTTGCATTGTATTGATGCAAACCAACCTTTTTCTTGGCCAAATGCGATTGTGTTTGTTATTAGTCCTCCTTAAAACGACCCAATAAGTTGGAATAATATTCACATGAAATAGTCAGTATGGTTTAAATCGCATCCATTTGCACGTAGGCTTGTCATGCATGACTCTAAGGGCTGTCAAGCCCAGCCTGGCCTTATTTGTAGTCATTCCTCACTGAGAAGATCCTCTTAGTGGATCGTTGTTCCGGTTCTACTACGGCGGATCCATATTTCCTCTTTGTCCATCCATCCATCGTTTAGCATCAGATTCCATTTTAAAAACGCTAAAAATTTTTAAAAATGTCACAATTTTATTGTCAATCATGGGCATACATGATACACCCATCTTGATGAAATCTATACCCAATTCCCTATATAAGATGGTCTATAGCAGGCACAATCTAACGCACTTTATTTATTTATAACAGAAATTATTTAAATCATACACATTCACACACTTAAGTATTCATGAGTGATTTATCATTTCTTTCAGATGCTTCTCCTGGCTGTAAGGCTCCAGATATAAGTTTTCCCGTTCTCAAACAGGAAACAACCACCCAACAGCCTTATGCTAAATTCATAACGACTCAAGTTTATCCTCCCGATGATTTGACAACCGGTGATGTGGAGTATGTCGAAAGGATCAATATTGATCTGACAGGACGTCATAACGGCAATCAAATGGGTGGCATTGTGAACCCCTATCAGGTCAATATCAATGATCATCGTGCTGGTGCTGGCATTCATGCCAACGATATGGCAGCTGATGACGAACAACACGACGGGGATGACCACGATGACGAAGATGAGGATGATGATGAGGAGTTCACTGATGTTGATGAAGCGACCAAGAAAAAACTCATGCAAAATCGCAAATTGCATGAGAAAAATCGACGTGCGGGTTCAGGACGACGTAGACGCATTGAGAATGAAAATGGTCAGACACGTGGTAGAGGAAGTCGCTATAAGCGTCAAGTAATCCATCATGATCCCGATGCCTCGCCCGATACGGATAAATGGAGTGGCGGTAAATTAGCAGCAGAGGGTGATGTCTACTACATACACATCGATGACATATTGAAATCGCAATCCCCCAACGAACACCTAAAACTGAAGCTGTATAGGATGAAGCAAAAAGTAGCGAAAAATAAAAAATCAAATTGCACTGAACACAATTGTCCCAAGCATTATAAGCCCACAGTAAAGAAAACCACTGGCCTTGCAGAGAAACCAAAACCTCAGACGAGTGTAAAGAATGTTAAAAATCATCATAGACGTCGCGGCGATAGTCATGAACAAAAGGACAATAAAACCAATCACCCGGCCCCAAAGAAGAAGTCTGCCTTAAGCCTTAGTAAACGCAAAAGACGTGATTTGAAAACGATTGGATATACTTTAAATGATAATCAATTGATGACAAATGTCTCTCAGCATTATGATGAGGATAGAGTTAATGAAACCGGACCACCATTGGAACATACTACAGAGATTGAGGCTGATGCCAAAATGTACTCAAATATGAGTAATGATGATATTGCTTTACAGCGTGTTAAGCGTAAATCTGGCAAAACAACCGGAGCTCTTAGTCGTCCCAAAGGTGGTGGCGATTCCAGTTCAAAATCAACCAGTCGCAAGGATAAAGGTATGTATTTCGTGTAGTGGGTTTATAATAGATTTTGTAATTTAAACAATTTATTTAAATAACACAAGGTGGTACAAATTTAATTACTACGTCTAAACGACAACAATCATGTCATATTAACGTGCACTTCATATGTGATAACTTCACAAATGTCAAAGTAAATCTGTTATTAGCCAACCACTGACATTCGATGACATTTGAGCCATTTTGTGCCGTAATTTCATTTAATTACAATTCAATTAATAATATTTAATAATAATGTTTTATTTCATCTCCCTTTCATTGTCTGTTTAGGCATTTTTGATGAAGAAGGCACTCACTATCCCGTGCATACGGATGAAGGGGATTCCGAAGAAGAAGACGAAGAAGAAGATGAAATTGATATTCAACAACAATTTACTGAAGTCTCTGAAATACGTTTTCCCGGCGAAATTGGGCCATTGGGTGATAGACGTCTATGTAAAATTCGTTGCATTAAAGGCAAATGGGTGGGTCCACTTTGTGCTACAAACGAGGAGGGTAAGTGAATCGAATCTACATGCACATCCATACTTGTTCTACACACTCACTCTCTCACTCTTCTCTACTCACACTACGGATCAATTTGATTCTTAGCAGATCAAGAATTAAATTAAAAAACTTTATATTAAAAATTATTCAAAGCATTATGCATACATTATAAAAAAAGAAAAAAACCAAAAAAAATTTTTTATTAAAAATATAAAAAGCAAACAAAAATTCGAAAATAAATCGAAGTACTGGATATTTATTGATCAAACAAATTTACTGTCAAAAAAAAACCAAATACAGCATGTCCATCAAAAAGAAACATTTGAAAGAAGAACAATAAATTTTGTTATTATTTTTGGTTTTGTTTTTTTGCATTATAAATTATAAATACTAGAGACACCTTTTTTTTGTAGCCAAACATACTATACAACAATCTACAAACGGAAAATAAATTATTAATAAAACACAATAAATTTATATAAAAAAATACAGAAAAAACAAAACAAAAAAATATTCAAAAAATAAACAAATAAAAAAACAAGAAGAAGAAGAAGAAGAAGTATAATTACATTTACTAAGTTAATGTTAATAATCACGCACAAGAACATGTATTGCTTATTCATTCGTTTTTTTTTCTGTTTGTTTTATTTGTTGTTTTTTTATTTTGTTTTTGCAATGTTAACTTTACGAAGCACACACATATAGAACTACTACTACTATATATGCATCATACATTGTATGTGTATTTATTACAATAATAATTGTAGCAATAAATAACCGTTATTTACAATAAAAACTATAAATGTATTCCAAAAGCAAAAATCACACAATAATTTTTTTTCTTTCTCTTTTAAAAACGATTCCATCACCACAATCAATTACAATTCAATACAACCTCCACTATCTCTCTCTCTCTCTTTTCTCTCTCCCGTCCTTGACAAAATTCAAATGCTGTTTACAATTGTGAATGATTGAATGAACGAATGAATGAATGAATTGTAACTACGATTTTAGATGAGAATGGAAATGTGAAATTTCAACCGTTATACAAATCGTGCCACGTTCAAAGAATACCGTCATATTTACTGTTGAGTTATCGCAATATATCAGTGGTAAGTGAAACTCTTTCCACCTTTACCTCCTTCTGTTGTGTTTTTTTTTTGTTTTTGTTCTATTCAATCTGTGTCTGTCTTTCACTGTCTCTCTCTCTCTTTCTCTATCTAACTCTCTATCTCTCTGTATCTATCTGACTGTCTTTGCCTCCTTTCCAATATTTCTCTCTCACATACTACTATATACACGAGTTCAAGTATTGCACAGTTTATATTTAAATGTAAATGTGCGTTATTTTCGCATACATATACATGCACTCACACACACACACACACACGCAATACAATAACAGTATTATGAAATCATCATTGATCGTACAACACTACTAACACACACACACAATAAAGAAAGTAAACAGAACATTTCATTTCGTTATCATTTTGACTTTTCTACATAGTTTGTGTGTGTGTACATTTCTTGATTCATAAATTTATTACATCATTGAAGATGCATACACTGATGGTCAAAACTAAGGGGCAACTAAAAATAAAATTTGTTTCTTTATGTCCTATAAAGTTGGGTAAGAGAACTTTTACTAGAATTAGAATTAAACTTGAGAACGATATCTAGACAAGCTGTTGGAGTTGGGTTGAGATCATGGAAGGCATATAAAGCCACCAGATAAACTCTGACCAAAACTCATATTGGCTGAAGGAAATGCTATGGCATGATGAGTCCAAATAATCTGCTAGAAGACAATAAAAGTTCCTGTTTAACCTGAGTGCTTGCTGAGGTATTGTGGCACATCGAGGAGGCTCAGTTATGATATGAGGCCGCTTTTACTGTTTCGTAAGTTCAAATCTGTTGACAAGCAACACAATGGCGGGATAAGCTATTTGAATAACGAGGGAAAGGATAACTTTGCTATTATAAAACCTGTTCTGTTAAACCTGAGTATTGCAAAGGCACTTTAATATATGGAGGAAGCTCTCTGTTGTTATGGCTTCATAAAAAAGTATCCTAGAAAATGTAAATGTATATTACTGAGGACCTACCGCTCCAATACAGCAACTACAAAAAGGCTATTTTACTGGTAGCCTATGATTCGATGAAAGCGTTCAATTTGTGTATACTTAAGTGGCTAGCAGAATTACCTGAACTTAAACTAATTATAAAAGTTTGGAGGCATTGTGAATCGATAAGTCAAGAGGCAATGGAACAGCTTTACAAATTAATGGGTGCTGCTTTAATAAAGGATAAAAACTATCCTTTAGATTGTGCTACTTCTGTTATAAAGAATAAAAACTGTTCTTTAGATTTTAAAATAAAAAAAATATATTTTAAAAAGATTTACTTTAATTTTGACCAATTATAAGGCCTTAGGGCCTTATTTAAGTTTAGAAGAAGAAAGAGAAAAACATTTTATTTTACAATTTCCAAGTGTTTTGAACATGGGTACGTATGATTTATGTTTTAGTTTTGACCACCAGTGTATAATTGCACACAAACACATACATTTTAAAGTTACTATATAATATTGTATATATAAAAAAAGAAGTGGCCTTTTACAGTGGATAGCAAATAAAATTGTATAATTTATTTGTATTTTTTTTGTATTTTATTTTATTTCTTTTTTTATTCTTTTTGGTCTTTTTTTCTTTTTTTTCTTTTTAAATGTTGTTTTTTTACAGAACCCCATCACCCGTGCTCGTCGTTATCGTACGGTTAAATCGAATTTAATTTCAAATACACAAATTGTGAGTTGATTACTACTATTTAAAGGTCCTTTAACAAAGCACTGTGACTAGGATCTTTGCAAAAATAAAAAAAAAATTAAAAATTTGTTTTAAACATTTTAAAATCTTCTATTACTACTACTACTTACTACTACTACTACAACTAATAATAATCAATCACCAAATCGCATACTTCATTCTTTATATCTATCTAAGTATACATATGCATACAGTTTAGAGCATTTTTGTAGTTGAATTTGAATTCTTCAAAGTAAACATTACTGCTTTTGATTAAAATAAAATTAAAAAAATAAAAATCACTTACATTTGTATGAACAATTGATTAGATTGATAATAATATTGTATTGTAAATGAATAACGAAATGAGAATGTCATGCATCATCAAAACAGTGGCGTTTG
Source organism: Sarcophaga carnaria (assembly GCA_958299815.1). Taxonomy (NCBI): domain Eukaryota; kingdom Metazoa; phylum Arthropoda; class Insecta; order Diptera; family Sarcophagidae; genus Sarcophaga; species Sarcophaga carnaria. Next base: position 9,150,224 of record OY283153.1, on the reverse strand, counting down.
GGTGTCACATTTTGTATCGTTACACTGTAATTTTTATGTTTTTATAATTTTTTCTTATTTTTCTTTTTTCTTTTTTTCTAATATATAGGATTGTCATTAATTTAATAAGCGTGTGTATAATTTTGTTCTATTCTGTATTAATAGTTGGATCGTATCCAAAATTAATATTTTGTCTTTGAAAAAACTGTTCAAAATGTTGATGGAACTCTGTAGTAAATGGTTGTAATAGGTTTTCATTAAAATTTTTTAATCTTAGCTATAAATTAAAAAAATAAACATAATTTAGATTGCATTTGCAGTTTAATGGATATGAGCGATATAAAATCAATAGCTATGTCAGCCTCTGTCGTCTTACTGCAACCAAATGACTGATTTTCACGGATCTCTGAACAAACTTATGTATTTTCTAAGGACTTTTGCTTCTTTTTATGTGAAAAAATCGTTTTTTGACGTATGGGCGGTGGACTGTGGGTGTGGCCAGGTTTTTCCAAATTTCAAATCAATCTTAATTTAATCAATAGCATGCTTAGTGCAAAATTTTCAATAATTTAACGCTACTGCTAACAGTCTTAATAAATTAGAGATGCTAGAAGAAATTCCTTTTAATTTTAAAATCCAATGAACTGACAATGTCAAGCCGTTATAAAAATAAAGGAAGCTTCGCTCAAATATGAAAACACCCAGGTAATGTATCCTGTGCATTGGAATAGCGAAAAAGGCGCTTAGAAAGGAAGTAGTGTAAGGCAAATTTGTTATGTTTTGTTATTATTTTTGTTGGTACTTGAAAAGAATCATTAGAGTGTGGTAGTCGCGGTTATTATCGCTAAGTTTACTAAAAAACGAATTCTGTAAAAGCTCTATTGGTGAAGCAAGATTTTGTGTGACTCAATTGTGTAGACTGTGTGAATAGCTTCTGTTATGAATAATCATTCTAGGAATAAATCTAAAGGGTCCGCCAAATAACTTTTTTTTTTTGAAAATGCTTTAAAAAAAACTACTGAATATTTTCTCAAATTTCTTTTTTTAATTGAAAGTACAATCCTTCCGGTTAATAATGGAAAACAATTTCATTCAAATGGCTGCCTCGGTTGACCATGCAGTAGTCTACACTTTTTTATTTTATTTTTTTATTATTTCTTTATATAATTGTTGCGAGCGGAGTAAGCCGAGCCATTACTTAATGTAGTGCAACAATCCAGAGTCTCTGGTGGTTAGTCGAAAATAGTCTAGCACACTACCCACTAGACTAGCAGAGCTTCCAATTATACCAGATTATCACATTATTCATTACGCTACCATGGTATCACAAGCTACGATTTTAAAATTATAACTATCCGTAGTATTTCCTTCATATATTTTATTTATTTTAAAGAAGAAATCTGGAGAAGTTTAATTTAAAACACCTTTTATAATTATAATTGGTCATTACAAACTCTTCAGTCAGGATTACGACCGAGTTTCTCACACCACTTATGTTGTAGTGGGACCTACAGTTTAAAGTCTACTACGAACAACAGATTTTTGAGAAACTTTTCATGGCAATTTTATTTTTACTCTCAGAATTTTTGCCAGAAATCTGCTGAGAGGAAGTCGCCAAAGAAATATTTTTTTTATTCATATTTTCGCTTTGATGTCTGCCCTGGGGTTTGAACCGTGGCCTTACGTCTAATAAGCCAACACACTACTTACTAGACCTTCAGCTGTGGCATCACAACGGGCCGCTATGCGTGCTCAAGTGAGCTTTTTGGTAAATTAAAGCTACCACGCTAACCTAACCTAACTTACTAGACTACGGCAACTTCAAATTTAAAACACCTACTTTGTTTAATTTACACAAAAGGACAAGTAAAAATTTAAAAAAATATTGAAACATTGTTGTGTTCCTATAATTTCTTTCAAAACTGTATTTATTTTTTGCACTATTTTTCAATTTTTTTAATTGAATCCATAACTAGTTAATTATTAGGTTCTACGTAGACACCATACTTTTAAACACTTTTCAGGAGTTATTATTATTTTTTTAAGCATTCAACTCAACTTAAATTGAAATTTAGTTTGTTATCATATTTAGCGTATTGCAAAATTGCCACTGTTTTTCAAAAAAAGTTAAAATACACATGAGAACATATCACTCTACTACAACTATCGACACAAGTTAAAATACAATTACTTAAACACGGTTTTTCTTCAATAAAATTTTGCTTAATTATTTCATTATTTTTTTTGTTTAATAATTTGGTTTTTTTTAATTATTCATTAAATAAACAGCAAAAAGAATTGTGTTTATATACTCGTATACGTATACAGCACGCTTAAATGAAAATTTTCTTGTGTCTTTTCTCCTTTATTTTATTTCATTCTATGTATTTCCATATGTTTTTGTCGTTCTTGGATCCATCCGTATATGACTTCATATTGCCTTATCTCTGTGGCTGTGTCTATAACTCGTATAATTTTTCTTAAAACACTTTTCTCTCGCCTTACCCACCACCATATGCAATATCTCATAAACACACTCAATTTCAATATTTTAATTGTATAAACGCATGTATGTATGTATGTACGTTCGATCAAAAACTACACCAAATTAAAACAAAAAAAATTCTAATTCCATGCCATTGTACGTTTGTAATGAAAAATGTAAATGCCTTCTGCAAAACCATTGATGTGTCATTCGTTCGTTCGTTTAACTTAAAACATCATTGATTTGTAATACAATTACTGGCGTTTTAATAATGATTTTTACTAGAATGTGGGCTGGGATCTACCGCATGGTCATTCACTTCAAGCCAGATGCAAAGATCTCGGCATGTACAAGCTATTGGGAGAATCCAGGGTACTATGCTCGAATGGCTTGTGGGCGCCACGTATGCCATCGTGTGTACCCACAACTTTGTTGACAAACTTTTCGGATGACAGCGCACCATCGATTAAGTATAGAATAATTAATGGTTCAGGATCTTTTGAGCCGTCGGGAGTACTGGCAGTTTTGCCAAACAGTACTATACTGCTTGATTGTATATATCCCCGGTCAAGAGGTATTCCCGATTGGAGTTGGACCAGTTGGTATATGCAATATGAAACAGGTAACGTAGTAATATTGTTTGTTAATGTTCTAATAATCGTTTGCTATGTATATCGAATCGACATTAGGCTGGACACATGAAGATAAAAATTTCCGTTATCGCTTAACCATTAAACAATTGGGAATTGGAGATTCGGGTACATTTACTTGCACTTCGCCACGTGGACTTACAAATAGTGTTGCTATAGTAATGGCCACTTCCACTTGCCCGCAGCTTCCAGAACCGGCGTTACCGCTCAGCTTACGTTTAGAAGGCGATAAGCTTGGCCAGCGTGCCTTATATCGTTGTCCTCCCGGCTTTCGTGTAGATGGAATTGCAAATGCAACTTGTTTAGCCTCCGGTAATTGGTCATCGCCGCCACCAACTTGTCAAGCTGTACAATGTCCACGTTTGATTCTAGATGATCCGCACTTGAGTTTAGTCGAATTGAATACATCTGCTTGGGGGCGGGCGGTGTTCAAATGCCAGTGGGGTTTCAAATTGACCGGTCCACCGGGTTTGGAATGTGATCCGACGGGCGTGTGGAGTGGCCCTGTTCCCAGATGTAAAGGTTAGTCAAACAATTTTATGTACACAGCTGTCTATACTTGTATGTTTGTATGTATAAAAATGCATTGATTTGATGTTTTCTTTTGGAAAATTTTTTGCTTCTTTTTTTTTGGAAATTTCAGCAATCCAATGCCCAACACCGATTGCTCCATTAAATGGTCGTATTGGTGGTACAAATATTAATCAGCGACGTCTAACAGTGGGCGCCTTAATCACTTTCAGCTGCAACGAAGGTCACACATTAGTTGGTGAGCCTAGTATCATTTGCACAGAAAGTGGTTTATGGTCACATCCACCACCATTCTGTAAGTAGAATTAAAAACATATTCATACATATATATGTACATACATATACAACAGCAACAACAACTGTATGCCCACCAATCCGTGAGTGAATGCGTGAGTGCTCAGTCGTTACAATTACAATTTAAAATACAAAAAAAAAATCAAGAAGAGTAAGTGGAAAGAAATTTCTATGTATTGTACAATATGTATGAATATTAAACTATTACAACAACAATAATAACAATAATAATATGTAATACAATATCGTCGTTTCTCTTAAAATTAATATACGAGTATATGCATATGAGCTAAACAATAATTACAAGTTACATATTTACTTACAATTGTTAAACTACAAATTAAGTTATTCGGCCTATGAAAAGCAAATCGCTGTCATCTCATATCATCATCTATGGAATGTTTTTTAATTAATTATTGAATTTGAATTTGAAAAAGAGAATATTGATCTAGGTATAGTTTACACTAAGCAGGAATTAAAAGGATATTGTATTATCAAGGTCTTCATTGCCATCATTAGTAAGCGAGGACGTGGTTGGAAGTCATTGTAAAATCTTTTCTTTAGTATGGATTGGCTACAATAAAATTTCAAATATTTATTAAAAACCGATTGCAAAATTGTTTAGTTACTGCTACAGACTTTGTTAGAACTTAGAGGTTTGATGAGGTGACTGCAGATTTTCAAAACAAAATATTTTTATAAATTTTTTTCTTGTTTTTTTTTTTGCTACTTTCCTTCACCATTCCCGTTTGCAACACGGTTTTAGCATTTATTACGTACATATTTCAATAATTACCATCCACCCCCCGCCCCCAAAGAAGTCGTTACCAATCAAAAAACTAATCAAATTTACATACATTTGCAGATATAGATGTATACAAACCGTATTGTACATGGGAAATGAAATGAAATGAAATAATTCGATACGAATCGTATTTCAAAAAAAAAAATGAATGAAATGAATGAAATGAGATTATGAAATCACATACACACAGAAATTATGATTGTTAATGTTGATGTTATTTTATTTGATTTGATTTAGGTAAATCACAGTGTCCATATCCCGGTGATCCGCCCAATGGCTTACTGGCGCCATTGAAATTTAACTATGACTCTGGTGATTATATCAGTGTTCAGTGTAGGCCCGGCTATGTGCAATATAGTGAAAATGGTCCACCCGAACGACCTAAATGTCAACCGGATGGCAACTGGTCTGGACCAGTGCCCAAATGCCGCAGTTACGAAGAAGTGTAGCTGATGAAAGAGGCAGACCAAATGGAATCTTCTGAACTTTTTCGTATCGGTAATCATTATCATCATCGTCATTCTTATTATTTAAGAGCATCTCTAACAATATAGTCATTTTAATATACATACATATGTAATGTATACTTAATACTTATGTTGATATAAATTCACACTTACAACACACACATTAAGGTCGATTAACAAGATTTCAAAGAAGTTTTTGTTAGAACATATATTATTATTATTACACTAGAATCATGTAAATTTTGAAAAATAAAAGTTGTTAAATTATATTTATTGCAAGTAAATAAGGAAAAATAAAACAAAAAATTTATGTAAATGAAATATTTAATGTTATCAGAGAAAACCAAAACAAAAAAAAAACAAAGCTAAACAGAAAAACAATTTAATGAAATAACAAGATAAAGATTTAAATCAAAAACATAGCTGTTTGTCTTCGAAGCACAAGTTAATTATAATAAGTTACAACACACGCTACTATAGAGACACAACCTTCTACCTTCTAACCCCCCCCCCCCCCCTATAAACAGAGTCCTTTAAAATGTAATGAAACATAATTTTCAAAATTTTCAATGAACTAATTTCAAAACCTCTCGCTTATGTGCATTATAGTGCCATAAAGACTTTAGGACTTTTGCCAGCTGAATGCTAGGATGATTGTTTCTTTTGAAAACCTTAATAATTCTTAACCCTTTCATGCCCGAATTTTTTGGGCCCGAGCTAAAAATTTTTTAAGGACATGTGTTAGTTAGTCATGGTCTAAATATGAAGTGATATTAAATTCAGTGTCCTACGTATTCTGGTTTTACACGTTTTTAGGCAAGCTTGTTTGCAAAAAAAAAAATCTTTTAAAAAAATTAAAAATTACGGAATTTATGAACAAAAATGCACAATGTTGCCTATAGGCAACATCGGGCATGAAAGGGTTAATATAGTTTTCCTTTACTTAAATTCTATAACAAAAACAAACAAAAATAATGTGTTTAAAATGTTAATTACAATAACTCTAACTCGGTAAAGTTCTATTAACAATTTATATAAACAAAAAAAGAAAAGATCTTTTTGAAGAAATCAAACATATATTTATTGTATAAAATGAAATTACTATCTCTCTTTTTTCTTAAAGTTCTAATGTAAATATTAATTATATTAAAACAATTATTAAATCTCTAAAAATAATATGTACTAAACGAAACGAACGACACAGATCTAACAAAAGAATATCAAATAATTATTGTTAAAAATATGCTGATTAGTAAAGCAAGTTAAAAATGTGATTGTAAGAAAACAGATCAAAACAAAAACAAAACAAAAAATAATAATCCAATAAATAAAAAAAATTAATTAAACGTGAATTTCGAAGAGTTTTACTGAAATAGTTTAAGCTGTTCATAAATTTTCAGATTTTTACTTGAATTATTAAAGATATTCGTATTTAAAATGAATAAGAGACTTTCTTTTTCTTAAAAACCATATATACAATGCCCAATTATATGCTGCAACTTCATGCAATACCGGAAGGTATTATAAATATATGGAGAATAATATAATATGCCCTCATACAACAGGATGATAAAATACAAAAGTATATACAAACAAGTAAAACATTAAATGCAAATGCAAGGTAATAAACTTCTTTTATGCATGATTTCTCTTCTCTCTTTATTTTGGAATGTGGTTGATTAGTTCTCCTTTTCCTTCTTTTTTTGTAGCTTTGCCCTGATTATAAAATAAAGCTCATATACACTATATAATCTTCTTTCTTGCAGCATAATTAAAACTCACATGGCATTAACAAACAAGAGAGTAAACCTTATTTATTGACAAAAATCTTAAATCATTTTACAATAAAGTATAAATAACAAATAAAGAAAACATTCAGGTCTTTCTTTCTTTCATTTTATAATCGATATACACACAACTACAAAATAGTCTGGAAAATTTGTGCGATTTTCTTTTTAATACTTAATAATTAACAAATAAAATGATAAATAAACTAGATTTGTAGAGAACATCGAACATCTTTGCACTTGAAATGGCATTAATTTTCCTAAACTTAAATATGGATGCTGGACAAACTTAAGCAAAGGAAAATTAGTGGCATTTTCGTAAAAAAAAAAAAATTAACAAAACCTCCCGTAGTATACACACTGACACACTCAATCAAAATTAATTTCCAATATTTTTTTTTCTTTTTTTTTTAAGTTCTATAGAAATATTTTGCAAAAACAAATTAATTTAAATTAAAAGGGAATGAATTTTAAAACTGGATGTAAGTAATTTAAACAAAAATATATGTTTACATCATCGTTGCCAATCAATTTATTTTAATCGCTGGCATTAATAGTAATGGTTTTGCCCTTGGGATCGTCAAAACGATCCATAGTGTTAATATCCATCATCCAACAGACGCCAATAAATGTAATGGTCAATAAGAGGGCAACAATTAAAAGACCGGATAGAATGCTGCCCGTAAAGAAGCCAACACAATGCCAAGGATCGCCGAAAACAAATTTCTCGTCCTTGGTGCTACCAAATGGAGCTTGAAATTGGAATGAATTCCAATTAATTACATAAGATGTGGTCTGAGCTGTGTTAATTATACTGTTTAAAGTTAAATTACCACAGAAGTAAGAGAAATCTGTGGGGGCATAAACTTCATTACTATAGAACTTGATGTCATTGTATACGAAATTGTTCATGAAAAAGTAACCACCACTTAGAGTAATGTCGAAACTAATAGTTACAGATCCAGCTCCCTGCAACTTCACAGACAGGGCTGTGGCGTTTGTAACAACAACCTCGGAATTTTCCAATTTTATAGGAGTGACGTCTTTGCCTTTAGTAACGCTAAGAGTAGTGTAGTAAAGTAAGAAATTGGCTCCAGAACGGATTAAATTGCCATCTGCAGATGCAGCATTAAAAGCGGCCGAACGACGTTGACGCGCAAGAGATTTCGACACTGGTGCGGTGAGGGGAACAGATGTATACATATAGAAAACGTTGTCTCCATGTTGCGACGTTACGCTGGCAATCACGGAATCTATAATTAACAAATAAAAAACAAAAAATGTTTCTATCCATATGCCTATTTAAATTGTAGAAAATTAACTTACCATGCAATTCCAAAACGGAATCACGAGTATTAGATTGGGCTTCATCATCAAAGTTGACAAAAACAATTTTAGATTTCGAAACTTCCAAAGGATTGGCGAATTTGCCTGTTGCATCAACTGAGTTGTATTCGCGTTCACTGCCAACAACTGAGCGTAGAGCTTCTACGGGATTCTGAACAGAGGCATAGAAAGTCTTGCTGCCCACACCCTGTAGGCGTGCAAAACATGACTTACCATCAACGGCATTGGAGCACAAAAAGTCTTTGTTTGTAAGCTGCAATTGTAACACATACAAGAATTTCCCAAATAACTCAGACAATCTGTTTCTATTTCAATACTTACGCCTTTTTCCAAAAATACAATCAAGGTCTTATCAGTTAGCAAAGGTGTCACGAGTTCAGCAAATTCTTTTTCATGTAATGTTGTCAATGAAGGTTTGGCCTCACTGGAATTATAAAATAAATTAGTTTTCTTCAATCATAATAAGGAATGCAAGAAGAAACATACCTGTTGGCTCCCCACATAAATACTGGGACCTGTTCGGCGAACGTCAAACCTATGACACACAACGCTACTAGCAACGACTTAAACGCCTGCATTTTTTCTTTGTTTCTTCACTTTCTAGTTTTCCACACTATTTTGCACAAATAAAAATTCGCAAAACAAACAAGAATTGGTAAAAAACTAAAACGTTTAAAAGAACTTAACGGCAAAATTAAGCTTGAAAAATAAATGGAAAGTGAAAAATTATAAAAACACAGCAAAAATTTTCACTATTCCATAAGAAAATACGTCGTCGTTATGCCCTTCTGTCAAATAATGAAAATTTTTTTCTCATTGCATATGACAGTGTCATGTGATTGGCAAATGAGACTCGAATCTCATATACAAACCTACAGAATTCTCTTATAGAGTTGTATTTTTCATAATGCTATGCAATAGATGGCAGCACTAAAATACGATAACGCCATTGCTTACAATGCTGCCAGGATATGAAAAAATTTGTAACCAACTTCTAAAAAAGAAATCACCAAAATGGGAAACAAAAAACGAAATTTATTAGAAACTAGCTTTTTTTTATTAATTTTTCCTGATTAAAAAAATATAAATATTTCGATAAGGAATTTCCAATTTGTAGTCTTTTTTTGCAAGCATTTAGGCTAAATTTATCGCAGATGATCCAAGATTCTCCTATTAATTTATATCAACAAGCACTATCTTTGAATAAGTTTAAGCAGTAAAATGAATTATTCAAAAATTTATTTATAAATAATTTAATTTTTTACTTTTTATGCATTACACAATAATTTTAAGATAATTTGAGTTATTTTAGCCGCGTAATAAATAAGTAGAATTTTCTGACACAATGGCAACACTTACTACGTTCGTTGAGTGTGCTCCTTTTATTCAGTATTTGCGACTTCACTAATTGAGATTAATTATCCTTAACTCAGACACAAACCACATAATTGGTAATACAGTGCAAAATGATAATACCGGGATAATATCATATGGTTTCGTGTAGCGGTATAGAGGTGAATTTAATATTTATTATACCACACTGGAGAAACTCGCCACAAGAAAATAAATTTTCCTTCTTGTCCATGTTTGGATGATGTGATGTGATGACCCATCGTCAGGAATAACTAAATTAATTAAATTGCTTGGCAAAAAGGAATCAACCAACCAGAACCAGAAAATATACACAATGAACAAAAAATACATAATTTTGGTCAGAAGTAACCAAAAACTAACCGGCTGCTCTAGCGTGAAGTACAAATATATGAAGCTGGCAGCACTGGTTATTTCGAAATCAGCTGATTTGTTGTGGATTTAACAATAAGAAAAAGCTTTTCTGTAAACAAATTATATTAATTTTACAAGTGATATTATTAAATAAATAATTGTTAATAGTAATATGTTATTAAAAAATTAACATTTAAAATTTATGTGTAAACCCATATTCATGTTATTTGGAACTTAGAGAAGTTTTTAGTTTTTTTTTTTTGATGTAATAATGAAAATGGAAAACAAGTTTTAAAGTGTTTACGTTGTACGATCTACAACAGCAAAAAGAGAAAAAAGCTTTCTTTTTTGTAAATATTGCAGCAGAGATCAATTTGTATTTTATAACAACATAAATTTGAAAGAATTTAAATATTTTATTTAGTTTATTAAAAAATCACTGGGATACGGAAGTGTTTTGTGTGGTATGCTGTTTAAAGAAAGTGTGCAAAATTTGTGAATTAAAAGAATCAATCAAAAGAGCTAAATTTTTGGAGTTGCGAAGCCATAAACAAGTAAATGCCTTAAAACGCAATTAGAGTATTGGCCAAGTCTACCTACCTCCTCTCTTCGCTCATTTAAATTAGATGATTGGGCATTATTTGATGAGAACAATATACAATTTTAATTGCTTTGTTTTAAAGTAAAAGTTTAATTTGGGTATATAATTTAAATAAAATTTCGCATTCAACCATGTCTGACGATGAAGCTCGTCTATACGATCCCACTGAAGGTGACGAAGAATCTGAAAATACACTAAACATTGATGCTGCCTCAAGTTCAAACTCAGCAACAAGCAACCACAATGGTGCAGAGGAGGATGCGGTATCTGATACAACATCGCCTACCTCAAATAGCGAAGTTAAACATCGCTGGTTTATATTAGAACCTGCCGTTTTTCTGGTATTTTTATCCTTGTATTTATCCGGTAAGTTATAAATAAGGCTTTATAAAACAAAAAGAATAATTAATTTTATCTTTCATTTTTATCACTTGTATGTGTCGGTTTTATTTGCTGCAGCCACTGTATATCAGAATCAGTTGTTGTACCAGACATGCATTTATATAAAGCACCACAATGCAACAGAATGTGAACCTCTTTTAGGAGTTGAACCTGAAAGTGAGGAAGTTCAAGTAAGTGTACCCTGTTTTTTGTTATCAATGTTAATAAAAAGAAAAATACAGTATTTGGGGAGTCCATAATAAGTTGCAAATACATATTTAATTTATAATCATTTCTTAGTTGTGCATGATGACACAGTAATCTTCTCTTTGGAATGCATACATATTTATAAAAGCAAACAATGGAAATAAATCATGCATTAAATTTAAATTTTATTGTTTCAAAAAAGTGTGTGTATATGGGCTCCTTTAATAAGTAATTCTAGTTAAAATTAAAACAAAAGCAAAATCTAGGGCGTAAGCTGAATTTATTATTATTGTTTTGCAATGTTAATATTTTTGTTACATTCTTATCAGTTGAAAATTAGAACAATAGAATTAAACGTACACTATTATTATAAGTATTTTTACTTTATTTAACTCATACCATTAAATGCATAATATTACACAAAAATCTATCAACATGTCTAAACAAATGTCCGATTGATTGTCAAATCACTAAATTTCGTCTTCTGTTTGATGACGGTTTTTCTATGCATTTTTTTGGTAATTAAGTTCTTATAATTGGAAATTAAATACAAATAATAAATCACTAACAGTGGCTATCTATTGTCGCAAAAAATGAGAATGAGTCATAGTAGAACAGAACTTTACCTTAACTAATATTGATAATTATCAAATTTTAGTTTGTAAGTTTTTGTGTGTTCAAGTATTTAATTGATTATAATTGATTTGTTTTGTAATTTTATCTATTTTTTGTTTGTTTGTTTATTTTCGCAACAATTCAGCGCATTGAAATTGAAGTACAACCATATGTTGCTAAAATCCTGATGGCCCGCTCCTTATTGGAGAGTATTATACCAGCAATTGTTAGTTTATTTATAGGGCCTTGGTCTGATAAATTTGGACGCCGGCCTATAGTTTTAACTACATTCACAGGTATATTTACTATAACTTTATTACAACAACCAATATTGATTTATTATTTTATATTCTTTTTAGGTTATTTAACGGGCTCTATTATATTAACTACGTTAACTTATATATCCACAAAAGTTGCCGTCAGCCCTTGGGTGTTTTTATTGAGTTCAGTACCATCGGTATTAAGCGGTGGCACATGTGCCTTAATAACTGGTATTTATTGTTATATATCTGATGTGGCTCAAACAAAAACTCGTGCTTTAAGGTGAAATGTTTTATTTGAATATTATTGGGAAACAACTTTATTTAATATATATGTAATTTGCAGAATGGTTTTGAATGAAGCTTCTTTATGTACGGGCATGATGGTAGGCAATGTAGCCAGTGGCTACTTATATGCAGCAACAAATGCTGTTACAGTATTCAGCATATCCTCGTGCCTTATGTTAATGGCTTTGTTGTATGTTGCTGTATTTGTTGTGGAGAGCTTGAAACCAGAACAAATACATACTGGGGTAATTCAAAAGTTTTTTTTTTAACAAATTTATACTTTTTTATTTAACGCATCTCTTTTTTGCAGTCAAAAATTCGAGAATTTTTCCGTTTCGATTTGGTAAAGGACTTAATACAGACTTGTATAAAAAGAAGACCTAATTTTGATCGTATAATCATATGGTTAACCATGTTGGCTTTAACAGTGGCCATATTTACTATGGGTAACCTAACGCTAGACTGCAACTTAGGAATTTTGTATTCATGAATATTTTTACTTTTTACAGAGGGCGATTCCAATGTTACATATTTATATGTGCGCAAGCAATTTGAATGGACTTTAAAGGATTATAGTATGTTTAATGCTGCACGTATTGTTGTACAAATAATTGGTAGTATTTTGGGCATGTTTATTTTAAGGAGGGTAAGTTTTTTTTTTATAAAAACTCAATTTTGCATATTAAATCTCACAAATATACTATTGTTTTAGATTTTAAAATTTTCAATTGTAACGATGACAATGATATCTTTAGCTAGTTGTGTTTTAGAAAGTACTGTACGAGCCACAGCAATATATTGGTGGCAATTGTATTTGGGTCTATGTTTAGGTTTTATGAGAGGCATTATGGGACCAATGTCTAGGGCAATCTTGTCACATGTTGCACCGGCAACGGAAGTTGGTAAGTGAATATCTACAAGTAAGCTATTAAAGCGTTAAAATTAATTTTATGCTTTTTTAAAGGTAAAATCTTTGCATTGACTACCTCTATGGAATCTCTATCACCTCTGATAGCAGCTCCACTATATACCCTTGTATACAATGCTACATTGGTCTATTATCCTGGTTTATTTAACTTTATAAGTGCTGGTTTATATTTGCTATGCTATACATTTATATCGTAAGTATTGAAATACATTTTAAAACAACTTGCTTAGGCAGCCTATATATTTATATTTGAATTTACATTTGCAGGACAATCTATGGTATCCAGAAGTCTCTGGGTCATACTGCCACCTACCAAGCAATCTCTAGCTAATTGTTATAAGAAGAAAATAAATTCTTTTAATATTTTAACAAACAAAAAAAGTGTAAATATTTAATAGCAAAAATTTTGTGATCTTAAGCAAGAAAAAAAGTGATACCAAGTGCATAAATTAATTATGAATATAGTAAATGTATGTATATTTTATTTAATAACAGCATATTGTTTATGTTTAATACAATACATAGTATATAATTAATTTCAGTACCTGGTTAATATTTATATTAATTCCTTATATTTTAAAACACAGTAAAGAATACATATCTATGAAATATTTAATTGTAACGAATAAATAATTTCATTAAAAATATTTTCCTAGATAACTAAGTAATTTACTACTTTAAAATTTTTCCATAATGTTCTTTGTTGCCGATTTTAAAACGTAAAACAAATCTAAAAAAACAAACAAACAAACAAATGTTATACAATAAAAGATAAAATTCAATTGGATACAAAGCTTATACTACCATACTTACAGTAAAAATATAAATGCAAGAAAGTATAGAATTGCACTGATTATATTAAATAAGCCCGGAAATGATGTTAATGATGCCTGATATATCACAGTATATAAAGGTGCTGCCAAAAAGGGTGCAATTGATTGTAAAATATTTTTAATTGAAAAAATTTTACCTGAAAAATATACAAGAAAGTGAAGATTTAAAGAAATTCATTTTTAATAAAACAATATCTACCCAAATCGGTGGCAGGCACAATATTAGAAACAATTGTACGACACATAGGCGGTCCCACAGCCTTTAGAACGCCAGCAGCTATTGCTACATATAAATGCCATGGTTCTGTTGCAATACCTTGTATAATGTTGCGTATCATATCGCTTAAGAATGCAACTATTGCTAATGTCACCACGCTCATGCTAAAGACCTAAGTAGAAAAATACATAAATGCTTATGAACATGGCTACATTATAAACTCATGAGTATTTAAGACCTTGCGCATTATTAAAAATCCCACTAAAGCACCAAAAACAGATACAACATGACTGATTGTTTCATAAAATGTAAATTCTCGTATAGTCCATTGGAATTTTTCACGTACAAATAAATAAAAGACCGTCATTGCACCGTCTAAAACGAAAATAGCCAAAAACATAGTGCCGGTAACCAATAATATTATGCTGCGATCATAATATGGACGTTTCTTAAAGCATGTTATCCACATATCTTTGACGTGCACATAACTAAACAAACTAGCAGTCTTATTTGTTACAGGCTCCTCCTCTTCTGGTTTCTTAACTTTTTCGTTCGCGTCCGTATCCTTATTAAGGTTGACTTCATGAAACTGATCTTCAGTGTTAGTTTTCTTAATACTGTCATCATGGCTGGAAGTTACTTTTGCTGGATTAGTAATAACAGTGCATTGCATGGGTACATCATTACAATTCACTTCAACGGCTTTTTCATTTGTTGTCTTGAATTTCAAGCTTTCGGGAACATATAAGGCAATGTAAGCAGTAGATAAACACATTAGTATGCCCGATATGACAAATGTAAATGTAGCGCCAGCTGCTGAGTATACAAAACTCGAAAGTAAAGAGCCAATCATAAGGCCAATTGATAAAAAGGCTTCCAGGGAAATCATTCTGTAATTGAATAACCAAAAATTAAATTTTCTTCCTGTGAAAAATAGTTTTTAAACTTGCCTGTAAGGTCTAGTCTTACTGTCTGTGACATCGGATATAAAACAAAGTGCTGCAACTGAAAAAACACAATTACCACCTAAAATAGAGTGTGGTATTACGGCCAGTATATAATACCAAGGATTCACCATGTAGTATTTGGACATTTCACTAATTATGGCGGCAATAATATAAGTACAGGAAAATCCTGAATGAAAAAACAATTTTTTTTTACAATTTTAAATACAATAAATGGAATATTATCAATTTACCTATCATGGATACAAGTAATAAAGGTTTGCGTCCATAATGATCTGACCATGAGCCAATGAATACGCCACAAATCGCCGGCACTATACTTTCTAAAAGGGTTCGTATCATAAATAGATTAGCCACATAAGGTTGAATTTCAGTTTCGATTTCCTTTAGAGATGGAAGAGAGGTTACATAATATTAGTTTCTATAAAAAAAGTGTTATTGTTATTGTACCTGTATATAGCCGGTAACGTTTTTAGTGCCCAATTGTATGCAGTCACTATCATTATAATTGAAAATTGTTGTACAAGCTTGGTAAATGATTTCATTTTTCATAATTGTCCCTAATTGTTGTCATCAAATGCAAATGAAAATAAAAAACAAATTATTTTAAATTTAAATTTCATAAAAGTAAATAAAACAATTAACAATTTGTATGTAAAATACAACACATTGATTTGTTTAATGATTTGCTTTTAATGATGACTTTGAAAAAAAAAATATTGTGTGAACTGATCTGAGATTAGGTTTTCAGTGTGAAAAAAAACTTTCACTTATGGAAATATACTAAATAAGGTATTGTAAGACATATATACGTTTTGTTGTTCTTACCTGATAAACTATGCGAAAAGACCAGTAGAAAAACAACAGGTTCAATGTAAAACATATGGAAAAATGTTCCCCATTGATATTGTTTTAAACGTGACCAAATCGATATTACTGATGATTCTACCATTTTTAAAACGTTTTTGTTTTTTATTGTATTTCTTTTCAAGTGTAGAATAATGAGTTTTTAAAAATAAAACATGTCACACAGTACTCGTATTAGATGCCAGGTGAATGAAGTTTCCCCATGAAAATGTTTATTTCAACTGGTGAATATAAAACTTGTGTTTGTAACTTCACCTAAGCGTAGCTTTCCTTTCAATTACAGTTATTCAATAATTATAAATAATCGCATGTTAGACAGTTTTTTTCGTTGATATTTATTTATTTATTTTCATTTTTTTCTTTAACATTTCTAAACGATCATTCTGTTTACATTCAAAATTCATAAAAAAAAATTTTTGTTATTACTAACGTTATCGTTCTATTTAATACAAAAATTTTTAAATAAATTGTTTTACTTTTTTCTCCTTTTCTAGTTTTTAAATAGAAAGCAATAAAAATAACGTAATTTTTTCTTTTTTTTTCAATGGAGTTATTTACGTTTCAATAGAAACTTCTTTAAAAAAATATGATTGCTTTTAAACTGATCTGCAGCTTAAATCAAACTAAAATCAAATCAAAATCTCGTTAACAAAATTGTAGATGTTTTGGTTTTATTTTGGTGGGTGTGTATGTATGTACATATGTATGTATATATAGAGTGTTAATTTTTAGGGGAAATCACACTTGGCCAAAATATAGAAACAAAACAAAAAAAAAAAAAACAGTAATAAACAAAAACCTAAGCATATAGCCAATGAATTTACATGTTGCTAAGCTTTATCTATATTTAAAGCATAATTTTCTAAGAAAACAGAATCTTTTTAAATAAACTTGTATTCTACAAATAGAAACAATTTCGTTTAGACGATGCTGTCTGTGTTTACAATATTAAAAATATTAAGATTTGTAAAGTATAAGGTAAAGAAATGCTGTAAGGTATTTATAGCCATAATAATTCGTTTGTCAAACTTATTAAAAATCCTAATCACATCTTCAATACATTTAAATATAAACAATAAAACAAATGTTTTCGTATACAAAATATGCAAAGTCATTGGCAAGCAATAAACAACCCAATCAAATGGTAAATAAGAAACTCGAACAGGAATGCATATTCACAAGAAATGAAAAAAGTTCGATTTTATCGTCATATATCGCATATATAATGAGATGTTTTTTTAAACACGGCTTATAACTGTTAACGCATATGTATATACATAAGTATGAGTAATATTTGTTATTTAAATAAACAAAAACCAGGTTATTCACAAATTTATAATTCTTTTTTTTATATAGTTTAACTATCTTATATGTACATACTTAAAGTAGGCATATATTCAATTTAAAACTGTATTATAATATGAAGAATACTTTTGTTTCTTACGCAGGACCACACTAAAGGAAAAAAGATTTAGACAAAATCAGTATGTCAATAAAAAAAAATATTAAACACATAAAAAACATTAAACTTACAGTAGTAAACCGATTGCCAATAAAAATAGATTTGCACTTAATATATTAAAGAACCCGGGATAACTGTGAAGCGTGGCACTATAAACAATTGTATATAAAGGTGAAGCAATCAATGGTGCAACTGATCCCAAAGCACTAATGAATGAAAATATTTTTCCTGATAACATAACATAACAAACAAAAAGAAAATATTGATAATTAAAGTAAACAAACAAATATTATATAAGCCTACATACCAATTCCATTGGAGGGTACCAAATTGCTTAAAGCAGAACGTAACACAGGATTCACTATGGATTTTAATACACCCACTAAGATTGCCAAATACAATTCCCAGCTGACAGCGGCAAATGCACGTAATAAATAATTGCTTGCATTAGAAATTAAACCTAATATGGCTAGATTGATTAGTTTTAAACGGCATATCTTTAAATAAAATTGTATTATTAGTATGATAATTACATCTATTTAAAATCTATATTACTTACCTTACGCAGCAGCAATATGCCAAAAACGTTACCCAAAATTGGCACTAATATACTAAAGCCTTCAAATGTTGTAAATTCTTTAACGTTCCATTGAAACTTATCTCTTACGAACAGGTAAAAAACACTTATTGAGCCATCTTTTTACATAAAAACATAATAAATAATTGTTAAGCAGTTTAAAAATTAAAAATAATACTTACCAACTACAAAAATGCATATAATTAAGGTGGATATTATCAATAAAATAACTGAACGTGCCTCATACTCTCTGTGCTGAAAGCACGTCCGATACATATCTCTTATACTTTGTAGATTGAAAATATTTCTGGTTTCCCGTTCATCATTTATTGTTATATTTTCTAATGTTTCTTCATAGGTCACATGGGTAGGATCTCTCAAGGCATTAAGACTTTCTGGTATTACAAATATTATGATCAATATAGCAAATAATATGCAGAACGCCGATATGGAAAATATTAGAGAGGATGATGAGATGCCTTTGTATAAGTAAGCTGATGTAAACGAGCCGGCCATAAGTCCAATGTATATAAGAGCCTCATAGAAAACCATTCTAAATAAAATACAAAAAGATTGAAAGTGATAAATAAATTAAAAAATTAAATATTTGTTATTAAGAACATTAGATAGAGACTGTAGCCCTGTTTTACTCCTATGTTAACATAAATACCGCCATTTCGTTCATCTTCATGTAATATATGACAATTCGCTTCACGGTAAGGTGCTGTTTTCTGAGGATGCCTTTGCAAATCTTTGGCGACCTTTTTTTTAAATTTATTAAAATCCATATTTTGTTGGAAATCCATGGCTCAATTTTATTAATATTTAAAATACAATTCATTTACCTGTAAGTTCTCTCTTTTGCTGTGGATACATCTGATATGTAAGACAATGTGCCAACAGAATAAGTAACACCATCTCCCAGAATAGAAACGAGCACAGAAGCAAATAAATAATACCATGGATTGATATCAAATGAATCAGATAGATGGCTGATGATCGAGGTGACACCATAAAATAAGAAGTAACCTAAACAAATGCATTAATTTATATATGTTTTACTGTATTTCAACACTACATTTAAATAAAATATTCTAACCAGTAAATGATGCTATTAACAGCGGCTTGCGTCCATACTTATCAGACCATGCGCCAGCAAATAAACCGAAAATAGCTGGAACCATACTTTCAATCAATGTGGTGGTCATAAAAAAGCGGGCAACATATGGTTGTACATCTTCTTCTATACTTTTTGAAATTAAAGAACAATTATTCACTTGTTTATTAAAAGAATATTCAAATATAAAGAGAAAAGAAAATTATTCAAACATATAAATCTATAGACATACATAAGTACATACATACCTTGATATATTCAGAATTATTTTTATTGGATAATTGCTGACAATCAGTTCTATTGTAGGCAAAAACAACTGTACATGTTTGAAATATGATTTTGTTTTTCAACACAGTAGCTACAAAACAGGGGCCATTATTAGTAGACAATAGAATACACAGCATAAGACAACATACCTGATAAGTTATAAGCAAAAACTAATAAAAATACCACCGGTTCAACTAAATAAAAATGAATTCTTTGCCATTGACATTGAAATTCATTTGGCGGTAAACTATAATTGGTTAATAAACTTTCAGCTATTATAGAGGAAGACGGTGATGGCCTTCTACTGGCTTTGGCAAGCAGGGTAGTTTGTTCATTTGGCGTGTCATTGTTCTCCATAACATTCCGTTGCATCTTACATCAATCTCGGACGGTATTCTTTCACATACTAATTCTCCGATTAATAGTTTGTTTAATTCGCTTCATTATTTTATCAACTTTTTATTGCTTTTTTTTCTTTGCTTTTTGTATTGTAGTAGAGTAGAGTAGAGTATACAACAACTGATTCATTAAATGACTCAGGCGACTTAGGGGATCTTTCTTTTCATACTTGCCTTTATACGTTCACTTCCTCTTCTCCCATTTAAAGAAAATATGTAAAGGGTATTTCGATTAAAGTGTCACAATTTATTAAATATATTTTTCATAAACAGCAAAAGACAACATTAAATAAATTGTGTTTGTATATTTTTTTGTATATTATTTTAATCCCCTGATGTACATACATACGATATACGATATATAGAATTGAATATGTTGTAACTTTTTATTAAAAAAAAGGAAAGAAGAAGACATTCTAAAACTTAATTAATATAAAATTTTGTATAACATTTTGGATAATGGTAAACACACTATAATTTTAAGGATTCAATTGAAGTCAAAATCCTTTACAAATAATGATAGCCGCTTGAAATTTAAAAATTTTCATTAATTTTATTGTTATTTTGTTGTTTTATTTTTTGTTTGTTTTTTGCAGTGTAACATAATAGAACTTAATAATGTCTACAAAACTACGCAATAAATAATAAATAAATAAAAAAAAATACAATAATGAATTGGAGTCGAAATGTCAGCATCTGTAATAAGACCTAGGCTTATAACAATGATGTTACAATAATTGATGATACTTAAATTTTGTTGAATTACGAAAAAAAATTTAACTTTATGAATATATGTATATTATGAAGCTTTATGATGGTATTTAAAACTTCTTAATTTATTGGCTTGCAAAAGGATATCATTAAGACAAGTAAGATAAGTGTATTGATTTCGTTTTTATGCCATAGCTTCGGTGGAAAGTTCCTCTTCTAGTGTAATGGTCGTAGCTTCCTCCTCATAGTCTGTATCACGGTTAGCAATTAATCCTAGCAGAGGTGCGTCTTGATGAGTTAAACACAAAAGGGAACATAATAAAATAATAGAAATTACGAAATGAATATGAAAATATGAGTTCACACTCTAACGGATTAGAGCAATGAAATAAAATTCTATAAATAAAAAAGCCTTATTAAATGAAAGATGGCTCTTAATATCAAGCATTGAATTTTGTTTTTGTTTTGCAAATTATTTTTTTAATTAAAATTAAAGCAATATATCTTAAGACTGGCTGGCGGGCTGACGAGCTGACGGGCTAGCTAGTTAATAAAATCTTCGAATGAGTGAGAATGACTTTGTTGTTGGGCGTTGATGATTTTGCACTTAAGCCACAGCATCAGTAGAGCATTCTTCTTCAACGGTAATGTACAAACCTTCCTCTTCATAGGCCGAATCGTGCTTAGCCAATATTCTAAGCAAAGGACGCAACTTTAACCACCATTGGCTCTTGGGAATACGATGCCTAGAAACAATACCATTTTGTTAAAGTCAAACAAATTCAAACTAGTTTGTATTAAAACTTACTCGAAATTGGTTTCAGAAATCAAATCAGCCAATGGCGTAAATCTGTACTGACGTCTGACAATGCCCAAGAGGACAGCAGACTCCTTGTCAGTGCATTTAATAGTACCGTTAGGTTGTTTATTAGTTTTGAATTGTTCCGAAAACCAATCTACACACTTAGCTGCCATTTTAGTACCCATATTACGATCGAATGGTGTTGGAGAACCACCCTGCTGCATGTGGCCTACAAGAATCCGTCATATAACCATTTAAGTTCATCTATTGAAATAATTTTAATGCGGCACTTACCCAAAATATTCATGCGACAAGAGAACAAACCTTTGCCCTCTTCCGAATACAAACGATAAATAAAGTCGGTGTTATAATTTTCCGAAGCTTTTTCGTTACGCAAAATTAAACCACGTTGTACACCTTCTGCCATTTTAGAAGCCATATGATAAACATCTTGCTGCAAGTCCTTAATGGAGAACTTCTCTTCAAAGATGTAAGCAGCATCGGCACCACCGGCTAAACCAGCCAAAGTGGCAAGGTAGCCACAATAACCACCCATAGTTTCAATGACGAACACACGTCTCTTAGTACCTTGTGCAGACTGACGAATGCGATCACAAATTTCGGTAATCTCATTGAGACCGGTATCGGCACCCAAAGAAAACTCGGTACCAGGAACATTATTCGAAATGGTGGATGGTATAACGGCCATGGGTATACAAAACTCGGGATAGTTCGAGCGTTGATCGGCGATTTGACCACAAGCATGATAAGCTTCAAAGCCACCAATGATCAAAAGACCTTGGATTTTAAACTCCTTTAGGCGTCCAGCAATTTCGCTGAATTTACACTCGGGTAAAGTACGTTTAGTGCCTAAGAAAGCACCACCTTGACCAACCCAACCGGTGACATCGGACCAGACCATTTCCTTGATATTGCCAGCAATTAAACCTTCAATGCCATCATGAATGCCGTAAACCGTATCGCCGCGATAAATGCAATTACGCACAAAACTGCGTACAGCAGCATTCATACCACAAGCTGGTGCACCTATATGCATGACAGCCAAACGATAACCCTTAAAGTATTTGAAATATTTATATGTGAATAACGAGATATTCTCCCTACAGGGTACTCCATAAATATGAAACTTACTTCTCCTTCATGTTTAGGTGGCTTCAAACGAGTCAACATCTTATAAGTTTCCAAGTTGCGTTCAAATGAACGACCACGCAATTTAACAGCCAGTTCCCAATTTTTCTCTTTCATGGCTTTAGCTACAGCCTGAGTACGTTCTACGCACTCCATCAAAGGAACACGCACGGCTTGATTGCCGTCCAATGAAACCACAACAGGCACTGTTTCATTTGTAGCTTCCATCAAAGCCAAAGTGGCTTCTGCACCCATACGGCAACCCAAAACACGATCAAAAGCACTAGGATTTCCACCACGTTGTACATGACCCAAAACAGTTATACGAGTATCTTGTTGTAGTTTATCTACAACAACCTTTCTAATATCTTCTGCCGAAATCGGGTTTCCATCGCGATCTATTGCACCCTCAGCAACAATAATAATGTTTAAACGTTGTCCAGCACTACGTTCCTAATGATCGATAACAGTACATTAATGTGTAATTCTCGAGAATGGCATTAGATAACAACAATAATAACACAAAAAAAAGAAACAAAAATCAATGCAGATTTCTTTAGAAAAAACGGAAGAAGAAATAAAGTTCGTATGAATAATTGCTTAAATTAAAAGGCGAATTTGCATTGATTTTGCTCAAGCTACGCAAACAACTGAAATTATTTAATGAAAACTAAATGTGGCAAGTTAATGATGATGTACTCTATATATACATGTATATGGATACGATATATGTAAATAATAAAATAACTACATTATATGTTTATATATAGATAGGCAGAGCCATATGAACCAAAACCAACATTAAATGAATGAATAAAAGCATAAGATGGTACGAAAGCATATACACCATAAAGTTTTCTAAAATAAAATATCAAAAAATATATGTATATTTCGTTTATAATTCAAGTTACTATAATAGCTGTTATACTTCTGTTTCAAATGTTACCTGTTATTCAAATAAAAGTTCAAAACTTAATCATAAATTGTCGAAAATAAATTCAAAATTTCCCAAAATTAGTAGTTTTAAGATATAGTTAGACAAAGAGGAATAGAAAATTCTATACACAATTAAAACAATAATGAGTTGTATGAGAACACACGTACATAGTGTTTGAGAAACAAAGAATACAATAAGCAGTCTCCAGTATTTACACAACAAATTATTCCCATCTATATTGTTGCCGATAACTTAGAATAATAAGGTTTCCAATATAAAATAATTGTTTGTAAATAGGAATTACAAAAAAAAAAAAAAACAAAAATAGGGAAAAAGTAAACAAACCTAACCTGTAATAATTTTTCACATAAAACATTACTCCAATCCCTTGGAGCCGGATCTTCTGGTATAAATATAGCGTCAGATCCGGACGACATACCAGCTTGAAGAGCTAAATAACTAAAAATGTTTAAATCAAACAAAAAGCACACATAATAATCATAATCGGATATGAATGAAATATAATGAGAGCTAAAAACTATTTTAAATATTTTAAATAAACATGTTTTGTTGTTAAAAACAATTCTAAAGTTTAAACAAAAACAACAATTAAAATCTAAAGAGATGATGCTGCTTTGCTTATGTATCGCATTGCAAATGAATGGGTTGGTGGTGGTTAAAAAAAAAATCACAAGGTGCTCAATGGAAATGTGATTGATTGATTGATTGTATTAAATGATCTGTTGATTTGATTTGATTTGATTTAATTTGCTTTGCTTGGCTTGGCTTTGCATGTCAACAATTTTGTTTAAACTTTTCAACAACAGCCAAATAAACAAATTATCGTGTTGTAATTTTTATAGAGATTTTGGTTAACAACAAGAAAACAAATAAATAAATTCTAAATAAAAATAAAGCAACATCAAAATATTGTAACTGGGGCTACGTTGAAAGACTTCTAATGTGTTTAATTCTTGCCTGACTTAATTGTTGGCAAAGCCTTTCAGGCCAATCAGATTTTGGAGGAGCTTCGGGAATAAATATATGATCAGCTTCACATGACAAACCGGCTACAACAGCCAAATAGCTGTAAAAGAAAAATAATGATACACACAAAATGGATGATAGACAACAAAACAGCGAATATAGAATAAATCATCACTCATTGAAAGATTTATAAAATATATACTTATGTATACTCCATACAATTATGTACATACAATACACTCTGTTTCTTATATATGTATATCGATTAAATATCGATAAATTGAATTTTGCGGATATCTCAGACACGATGATTAACGTTCAAACATTTACAATAATGGACACAACAATTAAACGGACTTCATAGTTGAAAATATTACAAATTTGTTTTAATTTTTGTTTTATGCACGTTACATTGTTAGTTACAGCATTTAGTACAAGAGAAAAAAATTTTGGAAAACATTTTATTAGACCCTTGACACCGATATTAAACCGCCAATTTATATATCATTTGTTTGATTTGCTTTAGCTGAACCTAAGCTAAATGAAAACCATTGAATTTAGGAAATTATAAATTATAAAGAGTATCTACAATAGATCAAGCATTTTCTGACTATACATAAATACTTATACATAATTATAGATTATTATTATAATTGTTTTCTCATAACTACAGTATATATGCTCTAAATAATGATTGTAATTGTGAAGATATTTAATTGTATGTTTTAGAAACAGAAATAATATTCATATTAATATGCTTCAAGTCTTGCCTGTAATAATTTATCACAAAGTTTTTCTGGCCAATCGCTTGGTGGCGGTGATTCGGGGCAAAAAACATAATCGGCCTCTGATACAATGCCAGTAACTACGGGTAAATAACTTATGCGAAGGAATTAAAAGCTTAATATGGATACAGTTCTTTGAATTTGTCTAAAAATGTTTTTTGTTTGTTTTTGTTTTGAAAAAAAAATCTTTTTTACTTTTCCAATGATTTTTTGATAAGGTTTTTGAATTTGTGTCTAAACTTAACTAAAATAGTTAACAGATTTTTCAAATTTAAAATTTACAAAGGGGTAGTAAGTTGTATCTAATGCTTTGTAGTTTGTTAACATCCCATTGTAAAAATTAATGTCTTTTGTTGCAATATATCCTTTAAACCAATTTTTTTTGTATTAATTTATTTATAAAATCTCTTCAATTTTAACTTACCCACAATGTCTGCCCATAACTTCCATAATAAATGTACGTTGATGAGAGTATGCAGTACTAACAATCGCATCTATGGCTTCTATAATTCTATGCAATGCTGAATCAGTACCAATTGTCATATCAGTGCCACAGAAATCGTTATCAATTGAACCAACCTTAAACAAAATTTTTAATTTAAGAAAAAATCTGGTTTAACTAGTTATGTTTCTTACCATTCCAACAATGTGCAAGACATCGTACTTTTTCCTTTGCTCTTCAGTTATTTTACCATCTTTTAACAATTCATCCAACAGTGATGCCCATTCTTGACGGAATAAATTTGCACCGGTCAATGAACCATCACCACCAATTACAACCAAATTGGAAATGCCTCTTTGTACAAGATTGTGGGCAGCCTTTAGGCGACCAGCACGTTCACGAAAATCAGAACATCTGGCAGAGCCGATTACAGTGCCACCACGATGAATAATAGATGATACAGATGACCAGTTAGCTTCCACAATGTTATCACCACCATCTACCATTCCCTGATAACCTTCACGAATGAAATAAGCCTTAAAAGAAAATTACATGTCGTTAAATGAACATGTTATACAAAATAATAAAAATATTTATTCTTAAAAACATTAATGGAAAGAAAAAGTATTGAATTAAGGACTTCAAATTTTGCTAGGATATGAGGCTAATGTTGTAGAATACATTCACTAACATTTCTAGTTGTTTGTGAGGATATGCAAAAACAAGATTCTACCTGAATTTAAGGTTATAAATTGGTTTAAATAGAAGAATTCTCTCTACGTGGGAGTTTTCTAGTTCAAATAATCCGTATAACATTTTTGTACATTCCTTTCCTTTCAATAACACTTATTGCGTTCTTCTGAATTTTCTAAAGCAGTTTAAAATGGTTGCAATCTCTCTATCAGCGCCTTTAATAATTACAGTATAACGGACAGTGGCTTGCCGCCTATGTCCTGTTTTCAGTTGTCTACAGCAAATTTGATTTTTTTATTACAAACTCCATTCTTTTCCATTTATCTTTTTGTTAAGATAATTAATAGAGTTTTAATTACAAAAGTTTCTTCGTATCTTGACATTTAAAAAACAATAAAGGAATCAAATTTGTTATAGAAACGGAATTAGCTGTGTGATAGGGTATATATGATTTGGAAAACAAAATATACGAAAAGTGCTAACTTAATGTTCAACACTGTAAGGGTTTTTCTTGATTGTAAAAAAGACTACTTTATTAATAAAAAAAAAAAATAAAGATTGCAGAACACTTTAAAGTGTGTGTATATTTTTTGAAAGAATAATTTCCGTTAAACTATTAAATAATAATAAGAATGTATTTTTTTATATTTATGAGTATAAGATACCAACACTATGTGATAAATGTCCTTCTCATCCTGACGAGTGTGCTCAACATAAACAGTCAAAGGATTAAAGGATGGTCTCCAATAGTTTCAAAGGGTCATGAATTATTTAAAAGCTTTACTGCACAAAAAATTTCGGAACTTGCAGCAGTTCAAGTCATATATTGTAAACCTCAATGGAAATTTATGAATATTCATGTTTTTTCAACAGCTACATATGTATGTACATATATAAAGAAATAAAGCAAGGAACGAAATAATTATATAACAATATCAATTATTTACCAGATAGGCACTTAAAAATAAGAAAAAAATTAATTAGCAGACGATATACACAAACATGCATACGTAAATATATGTGTGTAGGTATGTATAAGTAAGATATTATCTTTTATCCATACAATTTACGAGCGACAACACACGTACTGACTAAACAACAAGTTATGAGTCTACAGATGTATATGTTCTGTGTGTATGCATGTATGTAATGTATTTGTATATACAATATGCTTATATTTGAAAAAAATTTCCTACCAAAGACATTTTATTTAACTGATGCTAAATTTTGCAGGATTGTGTTCATTAAGAATATTTTAAAAAATGTTATTGAATAATTATTTCATCATTTATATATTGGTTTAAATCATATAGTTGGGACTAAAAGCAAAAATATTTAAAATTATTACATACATAAGTGAAATATGTATGTATGGACAACACTGGTTGCTAATGGTTGTTAATTTAAATATGATTCAATTAAATTTATGTATTGTGTGTTCTAAATTGAATCATCAGCACTTATTGGCGTGACTGATATCATTCAGGATATTATTTATTAATTGAATTGTTAAAATAAATATGATCTTTGGCTTTAAATTAAAACGATATTTGATTTGTCATTTATGTCAACAATACAAAGTCATATTAATTAACAAAATCTATTACAACACAATGCAAGGAAATTATATCATTATTTATCTATCTGCTTGCATAGTGTTATATGACTGTCTATATGTACATACATATTTGTATGTACACACATGCATTCATATATGTTTGTAATATTTATGTACACAAGTATCCAATACTGCTTTAATAAATTAATACCACATTGTTTCACCATAAATTTAATAAAATTAATCAAACCCGCCCGCACCCCCTGAGTATGAAAACCGAAAATGCATGGAAGGTAAATGACATACAATTACAAAAAAAAAAAAAAACAGACCAGTGGGGAATATAGAATCGTATTGCAATAAACAAATAAAAATTGCAATGATAACAAACACGCAGAGTAAAAATAAAAAGTGAAATGAATGAAAAGAGACGGACGGACCCATCAACATAATAAAAGAAGAAACTGATAACAGCGAATTCTCAATGGTAGCAACAACAATAAGAAAAAAACCCAAAAATAGATGTCGAATGTCAAATTAGAAAACAAATTAGGAGGTGCTGAACTGCTTATCTCAAATTGGAATAATTTGTGAAAATAAAAATTAAAATGTACACACGACCATGAATGTTTGGGTTTAAAAGGTTAATGCCTCTAAAAATTAGTTTAAATATGTATTATATGTACTATAAATTAGGCAGCTACTCACCTTGCAACCCAAATAAATGGCCATACGAACACAGGCTCTAACGGCAGCATTCATACCTTGAGAGTCACCACCACTGGTGAAGACAGCCAAGCCCTTACCCTTGTGGGAGCCACGTTCAATAAAACGTTGTTTAACCTTAGTTGTAGTGCCACTCATTTTGATTGAGTATCTTTAATGCAAATTATTAACTTAATATATCGGAAATTTGTGCAACTTATTTATTCTTTTAAACTATGTTTAAACAAATTAGAAAAACGGTTTTTAATATCTTTTTCTTTTTAACACACACTCGCACTTTATTTCAGTATACCGAAAAGACCGTTGTGGTACATTCGACACTTTCTTCTATTTTTATTAAATTTTCTTAAAAGAAAGAGTGTTGCACTCGGATGTCAATCGTTGTCACTGGAAGTATGAAATTGTTTTTTGTGAATTTTATGAAGTAATTTTGCGTTTAAAACTTTATTTTATTAACTGGCTTCCGAATTGTGCCAAACGATTGAAGAGTTGAAATGTGTGTGTATGAGTGCGTTCGCCAAGGTGACACTAGAGTTTGGCGTTTCAAGGTGACCTTTATCGATTCTGTTGTGAGTATGTTTCTATACAGTAAAAGCAGCCAAATTTTTCAAACGTATGCGAATCAATTGTTTAAATTTAATGGATAAATTTTAGAATGAAAAAAGAAATTTTTAATGTATACAATACATTAAATTGCTAACAAATTTTCGAATTATTTGCGATACTTCATGTATTTCATTTCACAAGATGTTGGAAAAAATGTCTGTTTAGGAAATCGATGCGCTTTTACGGTATATTCTTGTAATTTGTTTTAAAACCGACGCCAGCTGTTTACTTAAACGGCATCAGCTGTTTTTTTGTTTTGACAGTTGTTTTATTGCCGATTCCTTTTATCAATTTCCTTTTATTTTGTTATATTTTCACCATATATTTTACTTTCTTTTTGCAGCAGACAATTGTATTTATGTTAACATAAAAAAATAAAAAAAAAGTTTAAAACCAGTTGATAATTAAAGACTAAAGAATACCGCTTATTGCAAAAATATTAATAAAATTTCCCAAACGTTTGTATTACAAATATCAAAAAAAAATTTTAATATATTTATTATATTATATTTTAATATTTTTATTATTTGTTTTTATAAAATAAAAATCTTTATTATTTATTAATTATCTACATTCTACACTTTTTATTAACGCCGATCACGCCTATCACGATCGTGTCTGCTGCGTTCACTACGATAATCATCACGGCGATCGTAGCGGTCTTCTATGTAATCGTCCCTACGACGTTTTTCTCCACGGTCACGATCACGGTCCCTGTCTCTTTCACGTTCTCTATCTCTATCCCGGTCACGATCACGATCTCTTTCTCTATCCTTTTCACGATCCTCATAGTGATGGTCGTTTCTATTGCGTTCATAGTCACGCCTTTCTCTTTCACGTTCCCTTTGATAGCGATCCAAGTCTTCATTATAGTCACGAGAACGACTATTATGGTTGGCACTACCTCCTCCACCACCGTCTCGGTGATCTGGAGACAATGACCTGGATCTTGAGCTTTCCTTACGGGTCTTCTTCGTAGATTTTCCTTTTACCTCCAACTCCTCTTCCTGATTCTCCTCTTCACTGGCTAAATCTTCATCGAGATCTTCATCCAACACAGAAACTTTTGGCTCAAGTTCATTATTTTCCTCCAATACAGAACGCTTTTGTATACGTGGTAGGATAATGTCGCACACACGATCACTTCTCAACAGTTCGTCAATAAACTCATCCATGTAAACAATTTCATATTGCCCAATACGATTTTGTCGTCGCAATTTTCTGTTGTCGATATACAAAGGCTCCAAGTATTTATAGCAATCCAATGCGCTGCCTGTTAACCGCAGATAAAACGCACCCAGGGCTCTTACATACTTGAATTCTTCATTTTTTATAAATTCAACCACAATATCTTTTTCCGGTTGAATTTGCAACATTTTCAATGTTAAACACAGAAATTGTGTTGGTTTGATGTTGCCACCATAGACACCTCCTATATAGCGCAATTCCATGGCTTTGTCCACCAACAGTTCTGCTGTCAAAGCAAAGCATTGCTCTTTCCAATATTTCGAATCATATATGCGGGAACGTATAATTTTTTCAATCAGATATTGGGGATTTGTACCATGAATATTTTTGGCCTCCTTAACAGTACGATTTGCCATTTTTTATTATTATTTGTAAGTTTTTAGAGCATTTGTAAAATTAAATACAGTTTTTCTTTGCAGGCGATAAAAGTAAACAATGCTGTTTCTTCGTTTTGACGTTTTACCACCGGTAGCTTATATTGTAATAGATTCAAAGCAGTGCTACCACAGCATTTGTCATTATTACTGTACCTAGTATTTTTTTTTTTTTTTGAGAAAGAAAAAACAAACATAATTGTCAAATTAACTGTCAAATTAACTGTCAATGTTGGATGACGCACTATTGAAGAAAAGATAGAATATATTTATAAATCGCAATAGTTCATAAAGAAATCCAATAATAATTTTGTTCACAGTTAATAACTTTTTTATAAAACGAATTTATTAGAAAAATTTAAAGCCAAAAAATGAGCTTCTTTGGGAAAATGTTTGGTGGAAAGAAGGAGGTGGCCCCAACCACTGGCGAAGCAATACAAAAGTTACGGGAAACTGAGAACATGTTAATAAAAAAACAAGAATTTTTGGAATCAAAAATCGAAGAAGAACTCAATACAGCTAGAAAAAATGCATCAAAAAACAAAAGAGGTATGTATTCCAAGTGTACACAATAAAATAAAAGAATACAAATTCTAGGAACAAAAGTGAAATTATATGCCAACAGGATATGAAGCAGTCAGTCAGAGTATAGCGATATCTGCTGTTATTGCTTCACTGTTCATTACAATGACTCATAATTTTGTGCTGATGTTTGTTTGTTTTTATTTTCTTCTATTGTTCATGCAAATATTCTATTATAATCATGATCACACAGCTAGTCTTCATATGAAACTCTGCTTATTTTCTATTTTCATCTTGCAAATAAAATGATAATTTTGCTTTTGGCCTCGTGATCTTATGCCAAATGTGGTTGTGGTGTTTTGGTGTGGTTGGCGATTGGTGAAATGGATTCGCTGATACTCAAGAACGTAATGTTGATAAACCAATTATTAATACGGCTTTGTTTATTTACATTATGATAATTCGATAAACAATTGGCATATTTATTATGATTTTTTGATTTGTTTTGTTTTTTTTTATACATAAACACATATGTATACATAGTATATTGATTATATGTACAGTGCAACTTATAATTTATTTGCGGATTCATAAAGTAGACTCATCCATAAGGGCTTTAATTCGTTTATAGATCTTATTATTATTATTTTCTTATTAGATACTTGCTTTACGATAAGAATTGTTTTACGATAAAACATGTTTTCATTTTCTGAAGTAGTCTTATTTAAACATTCAAAATTTCAATGTGTTTTTGTCACGAAATCGATACCTAAATGAATCACATGCCGGTATGTTTTGGTAATCACTACAAAAGATAAACGTTTCCTTTATAAACTAGAAGCAATTGAAGTCTTTTTTTAATTAGTTTTCTGTATGATTTCTTTAAATGCATAAAAATATATTTAAAATTAACAAATCGAATTTGAAAAGAAGAAAAGAAAATGTTTAGATGTATGAATAGAGGAATAATTGCTTTTCTTTTGAATTTTAGTGGCCTTACAAGCTTTAAAAAAGAAAAAACGCTTGGAAAAACAATTACAGCAAATCGATGGAACATTATCCACAATTGAAATGCAACGAGAGGCTCTTGAAAGTGCCAATACAAATACTGCTGTGTTGACAACTATGAAAAATGCTGCTGATGCTTTGAAATCGGCCCATCAAAACATGTAAGTTGAATAGTGAAAAAAGTGGAATTAAACTTGATCGGATATTGTTAATAATAAAATATTTTTTCAGGGATGTTGATAAGGTTCATGATATGATGGACGATATTGCCGAACAACAAGATGTTGCCCGTGAAATTTCGGATGCCATTTCTAATCCTGTTGCATTCGGTGCTGATATCGACGATGAAGACTTGGAACGTGAATTAGATGAATTAGAACAAGAGAACTTTGATAAAGAGATTATTGGTATACCAGAACCTGCAACAACGCTGCCAGAAGTACCCGATGAAGAGGTTGCCGAAAAGGCAAAGAAGAAAGCAGCACCAGCTACCTCAAATGCTACAGGTGCTGCTGTGATAGAGGATGGTAAGTTAAAAATAATTTGCTGACGATTTAAACTGGAACTTAATGCTTTAATTAATATTTCTTTACAGATGATCCCGATATGAAACAATTATTGGCATGGGCAAACTAAACAATCTGTTACTGCAGTGAAGAGGAATCTATGCTCGTGTCTCTTAATCATTTTATCTCTAAGTCTAAGTAAAATCTAAAATAATTTATTGGAATACAAAGTAATTTTGAAAACGTATTTCCGTCTTGCTTTTAGAGTATGATGAATTTGGCTTTTTCTAATAAAAAAAATCTATGCTGTCAGCGTTAATAGGGAATTCACACTTTCTTTGTTTCTTTCGTTTTTTCATCTTTAAGGCTTTAGTTTGCAGTATGAAAAAGTATAAATCAATTGTCACTATAATTTCTACAACTCTATTGTTTATTTAATCTATACCACATAAACCCGTAATCTTAAAAAAAAATAAATAATAATAATACAATATTAAATATTAAACGAGAACTAAAATTTAATATTTCTTATGAGAAATGTTACAATTAAAAAGACTGATGACCTTGGCTTGCAAAGGTATTGAATCGAAAAATATACACAAATTTTCATTTATACACTAAATTTCTTTTGTAGCCCATACTATTAAATCGTCATGTTCAATATGTAATAATGCCCGTAGTTGCACTCTTGCCTGCCTACCTGCTATGCATATTAATTATCTAAGGGGTACTACATACGATGGGTGACAAATTGCGCGTAATACAGACATGGGTCAGTAGTTGGTTGACTAAAACCAAAAGTTTCGTTTAAAATTAAGCAATTATTTATTTGTAATAATTTTTGATTTTATTGGTCAATAATCCAGCAACACATTTATGTTTGATTATACACCCCAATTGTTATGCACAAGTTACAATTAAATTTAGTCTTCTGCAGTTTATACGTTAGTTAACATCGTTAACAAAAATCCCAATGAAGTTACAAATTTATTTATTGTTGGTAAATATTCAATGAAACATATTGTTTTTCTTTTAACGACACATTTTTATATTTGTAGTTTACTTTGTCATCATTTGTGCCATTTAGTTGGACCATAATAAATCATGTCCATGATGGCATAGGGTGGACCGATGTGGATTTAGTGAATTTTCAATATTTTAAAAATCTACCATCTCAAGATCCCAAAAGAGCCGCTCACGCAAATCTCTTTTTGGAACATTTTCAAAAGAAAAAGGCTGTTTTAGATTACTTCGAAAATCTATTCTTCGGTAATTCTCCCTTTACGCAAGAGAGTGAAATACCATTCGATCCTCATTTTGGTCGTGCTTGGAGGCCGTATTATGTTCGAAAGTTTGGCTGGCGAGGAGATCGTTTAATAGATGCCTTAGGAAAAGGTTACTCCGTAAGGGAATTGAAACACTTTGGAGCTATTCCAAGAGATTATGGCGCTAGACACTATCCAAGTTAAAGTCTTTGTTTCTGCATATGTTTATTTAGTGTATAAGGTTTAATTTATTATACAACAAATGTGTATTCTTCTGTAAGAGATGATTAAATGTTGTTAGTTTAGTACATACATTCCAATTGAACGGGTTTTGAACATTATTGTGGATGCTTTAAGATCAAGTACTATATTCCATTGACAATTAGACTGCTTTGAGTAAGTCTTAAGGGCTGCATTGGGCCGGTTTCCATTGGATTCCGGGCTATGCTGGTATCCCTTAGCTTAAAAACTTGTGCTTTCTAATTCCGATCACAATGGGTGCCATGTCTCCATGTGTTTTATATCTTGACTACTTTATATTTCCTAATAGTTAACATATAAATTAAAACCCAGAAGTTGTTATTCAAGTAGAAAATTGATTTTATTTACAGTTATACTCTTCTTTTTTGTGTTGATATGTAAAGAACATTGTTACCACGTATGAAAGCATCACCATATTTGTTTTTCAACTGGCCATTAACGTACTCCTCTGTCTGATCAAGGGCTATGTTCATATAACCATCCAAACATGCTAAGACACCTAAAAATAAAAAAATAAAATTCACATTTATCATTAAGAAAACTGCACATGGACATGAGGATACAATTTAATCATAAACATAAAAAACTTCTTATTGGAAGTGTAGTTAAACAAAAGAAAGAGCAATTGTTGAATTATAATTTCTGATAAAAACAAAACACACCGAATAAAAAGTTGCCTTGTCGTCACATACAGCAAAATCCGTACATTAAATCGGATAACTGTTTTACATTTAACTTTGAAAAGTTTTTAAAATTCTTTCGGAAATATTCAGGGGATTAATTGGAACATTGTGTACAGACCTGAAGTACTGTAACGAGATAATCTAGTATAATGCTCTCAACATATGTATATAGCATTTCTCTTAAAATGTCCACAGCAACCATGTTTCTCTGACGAACAACTGCCCGTCTTGTACTTAATAAGTATCCGAATGTTTTTCCTTCTAAAATTGATTTACTGATGAATCGTTTTTCTCGTCACAGATTCTAAATATTGGACTTGGATAAATATATATTGCAAATACAGCTTTCGCTTAATTGACAATTCTTGGTCGTTTCAGATCATGGAAACATGCTGATATGCATAGTCAGTCGTCTGTTCGGTCCATCAGTACCAGAGTTAAACATTTTCAATACATTTACTCAAATAAAAACGTACCTCGATAATCAACGCCACTGTTTAGTTTTACTACAACAGGACGGCCATGGATTTGATTTATAAACTGCGATAAGGCTTCCTTCCTAGACATTTTCACAAATTTTTATTTCTCCACCAAATAAAATGCTACCGCGGTTTCAGTGTCTCACATTTGTTTTGTTTGTGTACAAATGAACTGTCAAATTAACCAAAACACTTCCCAGTATTTTTGTTTCAGGGTTGCATTTTAAAGTACTAAAACACAACCATTTTGAAAAATACTTTTTCTTTTCTTAATAAAGTCTACTTGATAGAATTTATTATTATTTTTTTTATTTTAATTAATTAATTTTATTTATACAAAAATTTAAACAATTTTAATTAATAATTTATAATATAATGACTATGCAACTAAAATAACTAATAACTTTTCTTAAATTTTAATTTAAATAATTAAATTTAATGAATGCCCTCTAGTGGCGTATATGTTTTGTATTGATATAAATCTGGACCGCCATAGCCGTATAATAGTTTGCCACGTCCATTAGAATCATAATACGGATAACGATACTTAGGCCTGTAAAGAGAAAAAATTTAAAAATTACGAAATTATTTTCTCTAAATTTTGAAGTAAGTCGTAGTTACCTTTCGAAATATTGGAAATTTGGAGCCCTGGGTTGTACTGTGGCATTTGCTATTCGCAAACAACAGACAATGATTAGAATAACCTGTAAATAGTAATAAAAAAGGTTAATGATTAATGAAAGCTTAATGAATTGTTTGCTTTCATGGTAATTAAATAAATATTTTAATATTCTAGCAGGTTCTGGGATGATAGTATTGTCATCTGTCGTTTTCGGTAGGAAACTTTGATAATTCCGCCGTACTTCTATAGACTAAGACCATCTCTTTGAGGAGTTTGTAGTCTCGTAGGGAAGCCAGAATCTTATACACATTATATCATGGCAGAGGCGTAGATCCGGGTTTCTTTGCTGGGCTTTCTTCAACGACCTTGGTGCGTTGACCTATGTATTTCTGTGGTATTGGCGCTGTTTCTACTGCTGTCCTCCATTATTTATGTTTTACTCTTTCTTAAGTTTGTTAATATTTCTGTCCCTTCCCTATTATTCTGTTTGAACACACAGTTAGTTTTTGGTTTGACCCATTTTCATCAAGACAAACATAATGGAGAAAGCTAAGTTACGAACCTAACCTAACCTAACCTAACGTCCAAGTAGATCAAGACAATGCACCAGTCCACACAACCCGTATTGGGCTGTTTTGAATTGTTTTATCATGTCATATGTTTGATAGATTTCTTCCGTGGTGCTACAGCTATAATTCACGCAATATATATTTTCATTCATTCATATCACACGCTGACGGTTATGTCATCTCACTGTTCTCTTGCCTCTTGAATTTTCGAAAAATAAAAAAGAAATGTTTTTAAGCTAAAAGGGGATCTCAAATGCTTGGAGCTTTTCTGGTTAGGTTGACTTCCCTCTTTTATTCACATGCAAATTAAAATTTTCTTTTGCATTATATTGGATCGTGTAGATTTAACACAATTTGACATTTTAAACGTTTAGCAACTGCATTATGTAATAATATTTTGTTTATTCATATGTACATATATACGAGTACAATAAAAATTAAAAAAAAGTTAAAAAAAGAAATCCAAAGTGTTTCATTATGACACACATTTCAATCGTGCATTACTGCTGATGTAGCTGCTGCTGCTATGAAGACTCTCTAGCTTTTTAAATGACAACAGATTTCTGTTGCTGGTGAAAAAAAAAGAAAATATTTTCCTTACTGTTTAGACAGATTTGGCTAAAAGCAAAGAAAATTATTAAAGAGAAGCGAGATATAGCCACGACTAATACAGATCACTTTAATGCTCTTAAATACAGGTGCTCTTAGTTTCAAATTACCAAAAAAACGTATAAGTATTCAAGGCCTTTTTGAGCAGTAAGTTGGTATAAATAAATTCAAATTTAAATAAACAACACGATGACAACAACAACAACAGCAATTGGGATGTTGCAATGGATTAAATAAGACAAACAAATTCAATAAAAATAAATAAAAAATAAATAGCACTTGTGGGGAATTGGGTTACACACGGATTGTGATGATGAAACTGGTTTCAATGCCTAATTGTGGGAGCATTAAAGAGCTCAATCACCTGTGTATATCGATAACAAACGTATCGAATTGTCAAAGCAATTAAAATATTTTTATAAATACCATCAGAAGCTATTATGTTGGCTAAGCTTTTAACTTTTTTAATAAGTTTTCTTTCCACCATAATATGAATTAAAATTCATGTCACATTAATAAATATGGGTGTAGAATGTAAAGAAAGAAAAAAACACATAAAAGTTTGAAAGTAAAGGTTTTACTTGAAAAGCTTCAGACACAATTTCAAAAAGAAATTTTTTCACTTCACACGTACTAAATGGAAAACAAACAAAATATGCGTCAAACAACAGCTAGGCAAAGGGGAAATGAAATGACAAATTAAAAGAAAATTAATTTTTTATTTAAAGCAACATAAGGTCCATTTCTTTAACGATTTATAACAGAGTAAAAAATTCTACAACCATTACTAGGATTCTGTTAAACAGGAAGCGCTAACAATATTTATGAACTGTTCACTTCACTTACTGGCAATAGTAAAATTCCCAATTTGAACATTTTTTATTTGTTTTTTTTTTAGTGTAACTTCTGCTTTAATTTATTTTTTAAATTAAAAAAAAAAATATTTAAAAAAAAATTTTTGAAACGAAAAACGTTTTAATCCGTTATTTGAAATATTTGTAACCGTTTTAATACCCGTATAAATAGTGACTAAATTTTTATTTTGTCGTTTTATGAATGACAACAATTGCCTTCTCAGTGAGTGAGTGAGTGTCTGACTTTCTGTCTGGCTAACTGGCTGCTTGGCTAGTAATTGGCTAAAATAAACATGAAAGAGATAATTGAAACTGGTTGTGTTTGTAATAGTTTTAAACATATTGAATATTGTTGTTGTTATCAGATTTTAAAATGTTTAAATCAACAGCGTAGAAAGAAGAGTAAAGAAAACATTGAAAAAGAGAAACTTCATGGAAAAGAGTGTAAGGCGTTGAAGCTGGTGCCATGGTAAAAATCAGCCAGCGCTGGAAAAGCTTATACAGACGCAAAACTACTAGTATTACGGAAGGAACGATCATATTTCAGTATATTAAGTAAAATGGCCAGCTCTGCATATATACACTAATAAGAGAGTAAAATATCTCTTAAATTTGTTAAAGAGCTATGGCTAGTGACTTTAAAATTTCTCTGAGTTTTAAGTGAAAGTGAATTTTCTTTCATTTTTTCCTCTTCATTTTGTATAGAAACATCTGTTTATAACCGTTCGTTTGTTACCAAATTCACTTATTTAAAGAGAATAGAAATTAAAATGCGAAAGTGAATTAAATTTCAAATTAAAAACGATTTTTTAAGGCGTACACTTAAGTAAATCAAAATAGTATTACAATGGCCATATAGAAAAAGAGAGCTAGAGAGAGTAAGCAAAAGTGATCAGTGGCATGTTCCAGAAACTTGGCAAATGTAAATACTTCTGTGCTGTCATACATATTGTTCACACTTACAATAACAATGCAAACGCTTTGGTGAAAACAATCACTGATCATTACTCTCCCATCATGCAATACATGAATATTAAGAGAGCTGAAGAAGGAAGTTATGTAGTTAGAGACCAACTTTTTCTTCAATTTTTTTTCTTGTGCAAAATCTTAAAATCAGGCCATAAACAATGTGGTCCATACCAAACAGTTTGTTGTTGTAATAAGCATCGACCATCAATGGCAATTGGTTCCGGTTTGAAAACATTGTGCGATTGACTTACTAACTAATCTGTGAAGGCTTATGTAACAAATGTATCATGCATCATGCATGCTTGTAATTTATATGAGAAAAACTTGTTTTACGCTCATGTTAAACAAACCACAAACTACTGTTTGAATGCTTATGCATACTAGCATACATGCATACACATGTTTTACAGCATGCAGCAGCAGCGAGTCACCTTCGTTTTAATACTGTTTGAAGGTTTTTATGTGTATGTGCTTAGGTCAATGTAAAGTCAAAAAGGTTTTCGTGTACGTTTGATCGTAATAAAAATACTCGTGCTCGTAATAAGAAATCATAATCGTAATTACTTATTTAAGTGTTGTTGTTGTTGGTGTATTATCATTACGATTGTTATTGTTGTCATCATTAAAGTACATGTGTTTTGTTTTTAGTTGAACAACTTCGTTTATGAAACCGAAATTTAAAAAAGAATCACTGAAGCATTAACTGTTTAACACAAATATTATACATTCACATTTGTTGGTACATATGTATATATGTGTGTGTGTTTTACAATAATTACTTCCTTATTTATGGTTTAATAGGTAATAATTTTATAACTTCATTTATGCTCTCTTTTCATAAGAGCCATAAGAGAGCATTAATAAGTAGATTCTCTTTTCTGTTTTTATGTGTGCCTGTATGGTGTGGTTGTTTTTTTTTATCAGCTCCAAAAAATCTTGTGTTGCTCAATCTTCATTGATAGTTTAAGAGTGTATGTTTTTGTTTTTGTTTTTGTTTTCATTTAAAAACTCCAAAAGATCTCACTTCGTATTTACGGCAAATGGTATAACCGAGTGCATGGGTAAATTTTTATGGCTGTGGTACAACAAAATCATGGTGATTTTAGTGAATCAACGCAGATCGAAGAGATCAAAACAAAATTGTTTAAAAAATAATAAAAAAAGCAAAATTAAATAAAATAGTTTCGCTTATATTTTCTTAAGTAAACAAAAGATTTCATAATTTTTATTTGCAATTACAATGGCGCGGCAATATTTCTTTTTCGTTTCAAGTGTAAGTTGTTTAAAATATTTTTAACAGGAATTTTTATAATTTTATTTCTTATTTTTTTTCTTTTTTGTAATGCAGTTTACATTTTTATTGTTATTGTTGGTACAAATTGAAAAGGGTGAACCCTTTATATACCGTTTAATAACAGAGACTCTACAAAATAATGTGGCTGGTGAACCAGTAACACATGAAAGAACCGATTGGAATTTTGATCCCGATGTAAGCCAAAAGCGTAGATCTTTGTTTTATGAAGTGAGTATACAACATATGGAATATTTGTGTGTGTGTGTGTGTTAAAAACTTTATTATTTTATTTACTTTCAGTCGCATGGCTTTAGAGCGGCCAAGTTTATAGAGCGCATTGGTGTTGGACAAGATGGTTTGGAGCAGGAACGCCGTCTTGAGCAGCAGCAACGTGATGTTGGTCGTCTTAATGGTGAACATTTTATAAATTATCCTCCCTTGAGTTAAAATAAAAGCATCTTTTTAAGCCATATAATCAGTTGGCAAACATACTAACGTAGTATTTTGTATTCATATTCCAAGAATACAAATGAAATTTCTTATTTATTAAGTTATTAAATTATTTTATTTGTTGTCATTTTTGTTATTATTGTTATTATTGTTGTTGTTGTTGTTTAACAAAGACTTGATAATGTGCTCTCATGTGCACATGCATAATAATAATTATAAAATTAAATGTGCTTTTGTTGCCATTATTGTCATTATGAATGTAATTATTATTCGTATTCCTATTAATGTATGTACATACATACATATGTTGTACGTGCATATGCTGTCACAAGGATATTAAGCAACAAACATAAATGCATACATACGTATATACATACATATAATGCAATGCAAATGAAATAAAAGCTTACATATGTATGTTAACGGCATGCGATTGCAAACAAATAAGGCTGAGTTTTAAATCTCATCTGGTTTTAATAAACGTTATTAGCGCATTGTTAAATACTACTACTACTTATTAGCTTTACTACTACAAGCATGCATTTCATCTACATGCATAAGTGTATGTACGTTTATGCACGTATTTATTGTCATTCTCTATACCGTGCAAGAGAGTTGTGGTGACATTCAGGAGCGTCTTAATTTCTTTTTATTGC
Organism: Sarcophaga carnaria; assembly: GCA_958299815.1. Classification (NCBI taxonomy): domain Eukaryota; kingdom Metazoa; phylum Arthropoda; class Insecta; order Diptera; family Sarcophagidae; genus Sarcophaga; species Sarcophaga carnaria. The sequence goes on along the minus strand of OY283153.1, from coordinate 9,108,406 downwards.
TGTTTGGTTGATTTGCAGTCTTGAAGGCTACATTATAAGTGCTGAGGAACGGAACATCAATTCGTTTAAATGTAATGAAACGAAAGTGAAACGGTGTAGTTCTCGCTTTAAGGAAAGGAATTAATTTCACCAGAAGGCAAGCCATTGCTTTGAAGCAGTCATATGGATAATGCAGCTCAAACAGGCCAGTAGAAAACGTGCAAAGATTTGGTGAATTATGATTTAAGAATTTTATTGTGGTCCTGTGCTTCGTATTTGGTTAAAAGTTTTAAATATAGGAATGTGTGTTGGTAACGGTATGTTAAAAGAAATTTTTTAAAAAATTTAGTTTTTCTAAAACTTTTTTTTTGTATCAAAAACCCTCCTGCTGCAGCCGCCTTTGAACACTTGCAAGCACTACTCATATTATGCGTATTTGATTGTACGATTTGCTTGTATTTGCAAGTATCTGTGTGTTTATGCATGTATTTGCATTGTAAATGTATTTAGAATTGCATTTGTGAATACAATTCCATGATAATTACATTTTGTTGCAAACATTAGTATTAAGGCCTCTTCATAATTTCATCATTTATGGCTGTTGTTCTGCCTTAATCATTATAATTTGAGCCAATTTTCTACTTGTAACATTAGAAATCAGGACACACCACAGAAACATACACAGAAACAAAACACATACTCACACACGCACACATAGAAAAAAAATATGCGACAAAGTCAAAATGAGATTGAAATTGAAAAAAAAAATTAAAAAAAGGAAAAGAAAAGAAAAGTAAATCCATTTCATTCGTGGGTAGTAGGTAAAGAATTATTGGTTGAGATTAAATTTTAATTTTGCTCGCACCGTAAAATATGTTACAATTTATTTATTTCTATTATTTTGTAACGGTATTTTCATATTTATTCTCTTGATATGATATTTTTTATTAATTAGTGGCTACGTCTGCTTTTTGCTGATAAAAATGTGGAATGAATTTAAAATTTAAAAAAAATTCATACATTCAAATTCAAAGTTGCAAAGTGTAAAGATGTCTAATGAAAACAGAAAAAAAAAATTTAAAAAAATGTTTTTGAAAAGCTTATTAAATTATAATTTTAGCAAAATGGCCTCGCCCAGAGAACATATTGTTAAGGATTTGATTTTTTGAGTAAAAATTCTGTTATAAACATGACAAGAAACAGGTACCATGATCTTGCCTGTTGGCGGCACTGTTTTATCTTTATTTTGATACACTTTTGCCAATACAGACCTTATTCTGATAGTTCCTTTGCCTTAAAGGGTAAAGGGGTGAGCCCGTGCCAATCCAGACCCCTACTTAGCAAGTTCATTTGCTTTACATGTGAAGTGGTGGGGGCCCGTAATTCATCCAAGGCTTAAGAATTGACCAAAAACTTGTCCTTATTGCGATATATTCCCAAACTGTCTATTGGATTCAATCTTTCGAAATAACTTCACGGCATTGTTTGAAATGTACTTTAAGAAAATTGTTGGTCAATATGGATGATCGCTATTCATGCAGTGAAATGTTGGAAGAAGTAAGCAGTGTTTAAAGACGTTATAATACAAGCCTCTCTCAATTTGACGCGCTTTAAGGGCTGGTTTTCAATGGCAATACGATTCAGATTGCTACACTGCTTGGATCTTCTCGATTTTGGCTTCCAGTTTGACGTTCTTAGTCAATTCGTCAGGGTGATTTCTCGATTCTACATGTAGCTTGGCCTATACGACATTAAACGCATAATCCACATCTTTCTGGTGGTGATCAATGTCCCATTGAATTTCTTCCTTATACATACATACCTACATACATAATTGGTCATTACAATCCTTCTGTCAGGATTACGCCGTAGCTTCTCATACCACTTACGTTGTGTGTTAATAATCAGTGCCGAGACCTACAGTCTAGAGTCGATCTCGAGCGACAAATTTTTTGACAATTTTATTTATTCGTCGAGTTTTTCCAGCCATTTGCTTAGAGGACTACGGCGAATTCCTTATACTTGCATGAAAGGTGGGGGCCACGGACATCCTAGTCTCTTGCCAGCACTAGTTGAAAATTGTTCGCATATCACCCCAATATGAAGTAGTATTCGTACTTCAGTATCTTCGTAAGGTATCTTGATGGTTTCTACTATTTTGTCTGACACGCTGACACTTAAGGATAGATAACTTCTGATAATTGCCTGAAGTCTTGACCTCGAAGAAATTGTTCTCTGGGCATAGTAATGAATTCAAGGAAATTTACTACAAAAAATAAAAAATAAAATAAACAAAATAAAATAATAAAAGACTATCATAATAATAACACCATAAAATTGTTTAATAAATTGTTAATATTAACAATATTTTACTAACACACACACACATACAAACATAGCTTTCAACGCAAACACAAAGTTATTCCTGTCCGCATATGCTATACAAGAGTCAACGTGAATCAATCAGTTTAAATACTTGTATCACATGTAAAAGGCGTGTGTTGCAGTGTGTTTATTTTATTTATTTAATAAAAATATGCACATACACCAACAAACATACATACATATGTATGTACTCGTATGTATGTATAGCAGAGGCAAGGATATCATTTATTGATTATTAAGTGTGTGGGAATTTTTCATGTTAACAAAAGCTGTTCTGTTCTGTTTTGTTCTGTTCTGTGTTCTGGCTGTTGTATGTTGTCGTTGTGTGTGGTTTATGACACTAATTTAATATAACCGCCCTTTATTAACAAATATTGTTATTGTTATTATTTTTTAACTACGATTATTTGAAATATCTTGTTTTTTTTATGCAAGAACAACAACAGCGACAATAACAACAGAAACAAAAGATAAAATCCATGCCCTTTTGAATATAATTATTTACGTATACATAGCAATATGTATGTTTACAGTATTGGACAAAACTATAGCACTTTTTATCAACAACGAAAGTCATTAACTGATCAGGCACCTCTTTTAGAAAGAATAACAGTTAATAAGCAAATATCGACGCCTCCGTTCTATAACATTCTAAGTCGAAAAAGTGTGTTTTGAGTTATGAGCTCTCAAAGTTTTCGCGCGACATACGACTACATGGGTATTCGAAGTAGATTTTTGCCTATAACTTCGGAACGGATCGGCGCATTAATCAAATTTTGACGGTATTTAAGTCAGAGAACGTAGAATTTAAAAATGCAAGAACATTAAAAACGTTCTAAGTACACTTAGAACGTTATAGAATGGAGGCGTCGATATGGATTACAACTCAAAACATTTACAGAGAAGGTGTTCTTATTCTTTTTAGGTCACAACAGATGAACGCATGGTGTCGGGGAATAACCGCCCTCTACAAGCTGTGTGCGTTTATTAGGCAATCGTGCATGACCATTCGTTCGTTTTCCCCTATCCCACCATTTAAAAGATTATAAATTCAATTAGAAATTTCAGGGAAAACAAATTATCAGATGTTGACAGATCCCGCTGAACTCCTGAAGTTCGTTTTGGACTCCATAAGTCCATTATCGATCGTAAAAACTCTTTTACGTTTTAGTAAAACACTGAATAGTGCCATCATAAACCTTCGACAAGCTAAAGCAGGATGTGATTAGGAGTATATTGGAATGTAGGGGAATCCCCCTCAAACTCATACCCCATATAAACAGCCCTGTAGGATAAAACATGGTAAATTAATGAGTGGAACGAAAAGGGTTGTGATAGGTTTTGGAATGGGCTGGGTCCTGTCACTTACTTATTTAATTGGTCATTACATCCCTTTTGTCAGGACTACAACCTAGTTTCTCACACAACCCGAGTTCTGTGTGTTAATTTTATTCATGAGTGGCGAGGGGACCTACACGTTAACGATGATTCCGAATGGAGATTTAAGAAACTCTACCTGTGGCGTCACAAGTGAGCTTTGGTAATAAAAGTTATCACTGCGACCTAGCCTAATCGAACATAACAATTTTATTTGCCTTCAACGTGTTTCTCAGAATGTCGCCGAAAGAAATATTTTCTCACATTTCGTTTATCGTTTGAAATATCAGAGTTGAGATTTGTTTACTTTTGATTACTTAGATGATATTTGCCTACTGCTTTGCAACTACTTGGATCTAAATGGATGTCCGGAATATACGCAGAAAAGGCAGATTGAAAGCCGCAAAGAAGCAGAAGAAGGGAATGCTTTCAGTATTCATCGAGAAGGTAAATTGAGGATGAACTAAAGAGCAGTTGGGGAGAGCTGTTAGAGAGAAGTGAATGCAAAAAGAGAGGCCCAATGCTCCGTGCAAGAATGCCGAGGACTTATATAACGATAGTTGGCAATTCAATCATTATGAGTCGTACTATTAAACAATTTCTATGCGAAATTTTGGTCAGTACAGAGACTGCGTTCACTCGTGGCATCACAACGGGCCACTATGCGTGCCAAGTGAGCCTTTTGATATCAGAGCTACCACTTCGACCTAACCTAACCTAACCTAAGTGAAATTATTATTTAACAAAACAATCTTTTTTCAAAAAATGTGTTCAACAAGTGTATTATAGTTTTGGCCAATACTGTATAAGCGAATGTATGTATGCGTACGTACGTAAATAATGTTCATCAACTTAATTTGTAATCATTAACTTATTTTAACAGACAAAATGTGTTGATATTATATCGCCACTATTAAATTAAAGTGTTTTCTGTATTAAACAGCTTATGGGGCGTGTGACAAACTGAAATACGGAATGAATGAATGAATGAAGATTCAACCACAAACAATAATAAAATGATCAAACACCGGTAATAATTTTTTAAAACCATCATTATCCTGTTGGCTGGTGGCTGTTAAGGTGTTAACATGTTGACAGTATATGTAAGTGAATAAATAAAAAAAAAGAAACAAACAAATATTATCGATATTTTGTATCGCTATAACGATGTATCGATAGACTTATTTCATTTGTTATTTATTTATTGTTTGCTTGTTACTTTGATTCTTGTATGTTATGTTGTTGTTGTTGTTGCTATTGTTGTTAATCATATTGTGTGGTTATTCAGTGATAAACTGTTTAAATGCCATGCAAATGCACTTGCCAAAGTGTTAGTTGGTTTTTAATCATTGTCAAATACAAATTTGTTATCAGTGTCATCGATATCATCATCATCATCATCATTGTCATCGCCATCGTTATTATTATTATTTTTCAATTTATTAGCGATAATGTGTTAAGAGTTGGCAAAATTATTCATAATATTGGTTAATATGAATTTGAATTTGGACAAGTAATCGCAAATTAGGATAATAAAGTCTTCAGAACTTCAAATAAATACGAGGATGGTACCAAAATTAATCGTTATAACAAAGAAGACATAATGAATTTAGGAAAAATATACTTTACAATCAATTTAATCTCCTTTTAGACCGAAAACCTTTTGGCGTTATTGCTGTGATGTTCTGTTCTTAGTACGATGTTATCGCAAAATTATTAAAGATGGTTTTCTATGAACGCTGTTGGTTATTAAATCCCTGTATATCAATTAACACACATATTTATATCGTTAATACAATCGTTTAAATTAACGCCTTCCACATACGCGTAATGCCATGCAATCAATACCTCTTCGATTCATTTCATTGTGATATTTCACTTGACGTTATCGTTATCGTTGATAAACTATTTAAATTATCGTTTATATTGGACAGTCAATTGGTGTAAAAGCCTATTATGGCGATACAAGTGATATCAATTTATGTTCAAACACTTTATGTGTGACTGTGTGTGTTTGAGTATGAGAGTGTATCATATAAAATGTAATTTATAACTATGAACATACATACATACTATACATGTGTATAAGTATGTATGTAAACATTTTTTTATAAATAATAACACAATATAATAGAATATAAATACAAATCAATAAACTTGATATGATAATGATCATGAATATTAAATAAAAAATAAAACAAATATATACGAGGGTGTTGCAAAAATTAGTGAAAAGGATGAGTGTTACTCTTAGTAGAAAAGGATATTTAATATGGCTTTTATATTATGCCTGGAATGGCATCCTGCTGCTTTGAGTTGAATGTACAGATTTCAAGAAGAAAGAATTTAAAATTGAATGCGATTCCTACTCGTTGTCAACTCCTGCCCATCCATACTTTTGTAAGGCCATCGTATGAATTAAAATGTCGAATAAAATCAAATAAGAAGGTCTTACAATTTTTACAAGAATTTAAATAAAGGATTAAAAAACAATCGACGTGCTTATTTAATGCAGCCTTTAAGTGATTACTTACTTCCTTAATTGGCCTCAACTCAGACATCGCAGCAAAATACAATTTCTTACGGGGATATCGAAAATCCTGCGTCTTTATCGGGATTTGACGTAATGTAATAGCGTACTTACCGCTTCTAAACTTACATTCAGTGTTTTGAAGTGTGGCTTCAGTCGTTTACGCTATATGCTCGTACGAACTATACATATATGCTTATAACCTTGTACTTGAGGTCTCCCTTTTTCGGTATAGGACAGGCGACATTGAGCTTATCATCGCTGGCCATACTCCATAATCCATATCCATAATCTGTAAATAAGCTGGTGCATGCACTCTACCAGCTCGTTATATCCGGCCTTAAACAATTCAGCCTTGATGGCATGCAGCTTAATTTTTCTTAAGACGCCGAATCACAATTTTGAACCCTGAATCAAAGTCATCTTCACTTCGTCATTGTCGATTGGATTCGGTACATCATCATCCCTAATGGCAGAGTTAATGCCGTCATCACATCGCAGTAGTGAAGAGAAGTGTTGCCTCCATACACTCAGCACTCTTTGCGAATATCTAACCATTTTCCGTTTTCATCCTCACAAGAAGATTTTCCGGGCTAGACGCTTAACCTATTGAGAAATATTTTCGAGCATTATTCCTACATCGGCACAACTCGACTTCCTCACGCCGTCACCTTTTCTGCTCTTGCATCTCTGCAAAGGCGTCTCTCCTCCCTTCTGCTCTCTCTGTAGTCCTTGACCATTGCTAGCGTAGCGGCAGACTGCAACATTTAAATGATTAAAAACAAGGACAGAATTAAGGAGGAAATTATGAAATTAGCAAACATGATACCAGTTCACACATCCACCATTGCGATAATAAAAATCAATGAATTAAAATTCGAATTGCCGACAACTGGTTCGTCAGATTTCGATTCTTCCGCATACATATCAACTCTTAAAAAAATATTTCGGCGGCAAAAGATTTTTTAACAATGCATTAAATTATTGGCTACCATAAGTAAAGGAATTTACAGTTTAACCTCAGTTCGGCTTAAAAAATGACTCGTGGTACAAGATTTGTCAAAAATGGAGCAGTAGGTAGGGACTACGGGTTTTGCCGAAGTTAAGAAGTTAAACATGGACTTCAAGCTATTGTATATCATTAGGAAAAGTTGAAAGGAGATGATGGTATTGAGGAGATGATATTGTAAAGCCCTTTTTTAAGGGCTTATATACTGGATTTATATGTACCTGAGATCAGCAATGAATCGTTTTTACGCTACTCATAAGTACTCATGAAATTTTGAGTATGAGTGAGTCAACAATATTGAAATTTAACTATGTACTAGACGTGTGCACAAGACATCTTGCTAGCTTACCCTTCACTAAATGCATTACTGAATTGTTCTCTTTTTTGTTGGTCTTGATTATACGAGTACACTGAAATGTGTATTTCTCTTTTATTCAAAGTATACAACAGCACTCATTTATATGTGAAGTAATGGAAATATGCTTTGTGTTGTAAGAGCATATTTCACTACAGAAACTAAATTTTCAGTATTGTCAAATGAATTTCAGTAGTGTCAACGTTGAAAAATATGCGTACATAAGTGTTTCTATACATTCTTTGCTTCTGTCATGAACTCTTCCAACAACAATCTCTCTTCAAATTGCTATGTTAATATTCGTTGATGTTCGTGTCCTATTGATGCCGACGAAAAAGAAATGCACGTTGTGACACTATGAAGTGTACAATATTTTTGCTGTACTCTTCACACAACTCTCTTTTGTATTCTTGTACAATGGTTTGTGAGTGCAGTTGTTTTTGTGTTCTCTATCTATGCTTCGCTCTTATTTATATTTGCAGCTACAGTAAATATTCGCTCATGAGAAAAATACAATACTGTACAATTTTAATGCCTTGTGCACACCTTTACTATGTACTCTGATTCATTCGTACTCACTACAACGTTGATTTATAAGTACAGGTTGCAATGAGTATGCGTACAACGTTGACATCAAACTCATACCAATTGAAATATGTTTGATTTATAAGCCTACTCATTTAGATTCATAAACATAGAAAAATACTTATAAATGATTCGAGTGACTCGAATCATTCATCCAAATTTACAGTCTTAGTTGTTGTTGCATTTATAAAAAAAAGACACCTAAGCAAAAAAGACAGAGCAGGAAGCAGAGCAGACACACAACCTTCTAGTATTAAGTAAGTATTTTCGTGTCCGAACGCGATTCATACTTATTTTGTGGTCCGTGTATATGTTGGGTTATGGAGAGTCGAAATCCGTAACATCATACGTGTTGTTAAGTATGAATATGATGAGTACTTCAAATTTTGAGGAGTAGAGGTTCCATGATATTGAAATAAGTATGAATGCTTATAAGCATTAGAAATTATGAGTATGATTCGATTCTACTTATTGCTGATATGTACATGTACATACATACATATAGGAAAAGCATTTGCCAAAGTTCTAAAATAAAGATTAAAGATATTTCTTAAAAAAAAAGAAATGAAATACACATTATGGAACACATACAATATTAAAATACAATACCCCTATTAGCAGGATATATGTAAAATGCTATTTTCTTTATGAAACAAACAAACATAATAAAATAAAATAAAAAAAAATATCTTGGCGTAGAATACATAATGGAATAATAATGGATTTTTACAATGAATTATAATGGGTATCCAATAAAACATAACCTCTAGCCCGTACGGCATGAGGAGAGTGAAGGAGTTGTTATAAAAGAACCTATTATGGCATAGACATTCTTTGATACATACATACGTAACGTACATAGTCGAGTTAATGCATTTGGTAAACTATTAAAGGATTATATTATGCTTGTGTGTGTATTGTATTTTCCTTAAGCATTTGCAAGCAATTTGTATAAGAATGTTAAAAGAGCCAAATACATAGCAAAGAGGGGTTTAAGAGTGAGTTTAAGAGAAATATGAAAATAAATTTTTATATAAGCTTTTAACGAATAAAGAAAATATTTCTAAACACACACACACATATACACACAGCAATAAATAAATGCACACGACATGCCTTGTATTGGTTTGCTGTTAGTACTGCTACACTTACAGAAATATGTTCGTCTAAATAAAATATAATTATTGCCTCTTATTGCGGAAATTGTTCTGTTACGGTGTTATATTTCTGTAACACACACTCATACGACCATAAATACATATGTATGTATGTATACAAAGGCTATAAAAGAAATAGAAAAATGGTTACATTGGCGTTTGTTTGTTCAATTGTTGTTGTTACACTTTAAAAACCAATAACCTCAATTGAAGAGTTTTAATGGCATTTAAAAGAGAAAGAAAAAAAAAACGAAACGAAACGAAAGAACTCATAGCGGTGTAAGTGCAAAACCTTTTAAAACAAGCTGTTCCGTTGACATCTATTAAGATTTGTCTCTTCATCTGCTTGTTGTTTTCCTTGTTTCGAATTGAATTTCAATTTTTTTTCACGTGTTTTCTTTTTTTTGTTTTGTTTAATTTGTCAAAAGTTTATACAAACTTTGATTGTAGTTGATGCGCCATTGTCACCATGATCATCATCATCATCATTATCATTAACTAAGTGATGGTAATAGTGGGCGTTATTTGGAGTGCCATATTTTTTTCTTTTTTTTTGTGCCAAAAAAAGCCAAAAAAAAATTACGTTTCTTTCTAACCTTAAACACCCACAAGGATAACAGCAATGACGTCTTGATGTTTTTAATTAATTTCTGTTGAATTTCATGCACATTTTTTTTTTTCGTTCGTTCGTTTGTTCCTTTACCAAGGGAAAAGAAGAAGAAGAAAAAATATATTTTTTTCCTAGTCAGGATTTTCTTTGTGAAGTTCTATGGTTGGTCGTGGTTTTATTTGTTTTTTTTTTTGTTTTTTTTTTTGTTGCTCATGTTTATTTTTCCTCTTTTTTTTGGTTACAATTTTATTGAATTTTCTTTTCATTTGTTTGTTGATTTTGTGGATTTGATTTCATTAGTATGCAATGAATTCTACCAGCCAAGTCTGTCAATTCATTTTTCGTTTATTCATCGAGACACCCACTCATCTAATCTTAGGTAGATGGTTGAGTTAAGGGTTGCCAAGTTTATGCTCATATACATATATTTTTGGTTTATTTCAAAATTGTAATTTATTCTCTCAGCTTTATTATGGAGAACCAAATTTAATCTGCATACCATGCACTATCGCCTATGAATTAGTTTTTCTTGGAGACTTGACGTGGATAATAAATTCGAGTCCACTAGTTCAAAAAACGGTCGACCAACATGAGTATATTCACAAGAAGTTGGTACTTCGCAGAACACAAGTTATGCGTCGTGACCGTTGGAGTGCTGTGATGATCGCTTTTTAAAGATTTTATGCTGCACGGTAAATAAGTTGCCATAGTTTAGACAACCAGGGCTATAGGGAGGGGAACTCCACAAGGTGGAGTACTCTCTCCTCTTTTGTGGAATATGGTAATGAATGAGCTACTAGTGATACTGGAACAAAATGGATGTGAGGCAATTGCCTATGCGGATGACATTGTTCTTGTGATCTCCGGAAGATTTGTCGACACTATCAGAGATAGGATAGTGTCTGAGTGTCGGCATCTGATCGTGGATTGGGTGTTAACTCGGAGAAAACGGAAGTAGTACTCTTCACGAGAAGGTACAAGCCATCGACTTTTCGTCCACTGAAACTAAACGGGACGGAACTGAAACTCAAACAGTAGGCACACTTTCTAGGACTCATTCTGGATAGGAAGCTGTCTTGGAAATCGAATATCATTAACAGAATTAAAAAGGTTTCCACTGCCCTGTATGCTTGTAACAGGGTGTTGGGGAGAAAATGGCCTAGGACCTAGGATGACTCACTGGATCTACACAGCAGTGGTTAGACCTATCTTGACCTATGGATGCCCAGTTTGGTGGGAATCCCTTGAAAGAAGACTATTTAGAAACTAATACAGCGACCGCAGAGGTCTGCCTGTATTATCATTAGTGGTGCCTTGCGCACTACACATACGTCGGCACTGGAGATAATTTTGGGCCTCTTTCCGCTTGACCTTTTCTGTAGGAGAGTGGCTGCTAAAATAAGTAAACGTCTCTGGGCGACTGGCATGACTCAGATATAGGCCACGCAAGGATCCTGAGCGAAGTTGGAGCTGTCGGGAGCAGTGACTACATGACAACGCGGTACGACTTCACGAGGAGATTCAGGACATCGGTTCCGGACAACGGGGCCTGGAAAGGTGGTGTGACGTACCTGTTAAGAAACTCCGTACAAATCTACACCGACGGTTCTAAGCTGAACGGAGCTGTTGGCAGTGGAATTTTTTCGGAATTGGCTGGAATAGCCCAGTCTATAAGATTACCAGACCACTGCAGTGTCTTTCAGGCGGAGCTGGGCACCTTGCTAACGACTTCTGCAGAAGCTGCAGAGATGAGGAAGAAGAGGAGACTGTCCCTTATCTGTTGGGTACATGCCCGGCTCTTTGCCAAAGGAGAAGGAAGTACTTGGGTACTTACTACATGGATGATCTGGAGGAACTGTCAGGGATTGACATTGACAACCTGAATCGCTTCATCAGGAGCTCCGAATGGTTTCGAGACTAGGGGATAACGGATGACTGTAGTAGCACAATGGGCCCAATGCGGCATAAGTGAGTCCATCCAAAAAATTTTCTTGGATGGGTAGCCACCTCTACCTAACTACCTACCACATAGTTTAGTAAGTAGTCTGTTGGCTTATTAGACGTGAGGTCTGAAAAATATTTCTACGGCAACTTCAGTCCACTGGTTCAATAAACGGTCGACCAACACGAGTATATTCCCAAGAAGTTGGCACTTCGCAGAACACAAATTGTGCGTCGTGACCTGATTGATGTGTGATGATAGCTTTTTGAAGATTTTATGCTGTACGGTAAATAAGTTGCCATAGTCTAGTAGGTAGTCTTATTGGACGTGAGGCCCCGGTTCAAATATTTCAAAATATTTCTTCGGCGACTTCCATGATTGCAATGATTTGGCAACCCTGTTAGGTATACTCAGGGTAGAAATAATTGCCAAGGAAATTTTTATTTTTATATCAATTCGTTGTTGATTTTTTTTGCCTTTTCTCTGCCTCTAATCCTGGAGCGAGCTTCGATAAATAAGCGAACGAAATAAACTTTGTTTTTAACAGATTTTGCCAGTTTTTTCTGTCAATAAAATTATTTTGTAATCAAATGAATTGAAGAGGAAATACGACTGTACAACAGCAACAACACAACATTCAAGTAGACTTTTGGCAGGAGATGGCAAAGGCAAGAGCAACCAAATATCAATAACAAAATGAAGGATCTTTGTTAAGTTGAAAAGGAAATGTATACCGAATTGAATCGGGTTGGAAGAAGAAAAAAACAAGTGAAAATAAAAATAAATTAAATGCAATACCCGTATAAGTTAGCATATAAAAATGCTGTTAAGAGGAACATATTAAATAATTTATTACGTTTTGTTAATATTAACTCATAATTTCAATCAAAATTATTCAGAGAAAAGTAATTAAGAAATGATGTTCACTGCTGTGTAATGCACCTTAGTTTGTGTTGAGTATTGAACCTATAACTTCCGTACCTGATTTCAAGTGATAATTTACTACTACGAGCCAAGCAATTGGATATAAATACTAAAGTCAGAAGGCTTAGGTACAATTGGCTATGTTGCCAAGCCATTTTCAATATTGTAAAGAACTTTTTAAAACTCATACTTAGGCTTGATGGTTAAAACGATTGAATTGTTGATAATCTTTCTGAAATATTCAATATTCAAATGTTTTTATCTTTAATTTGACAATACAATTTTTGTGCAATTCGTATAATAAAATATCGTCAAATAAATTGAATTGCAACTCAATAAAAGTCATTAAAATGTTTCAATAAAAAGTCTTGATTAAACGACTTTTTTCCTCTCCAATTGCATATAAAGTCGTGTGTCTATGAATTTATTTCGGCATAAAAGAGTGCCTGTGTTTGTATGTGTGCTTATGTAAAAGGATAACCTGTGGTAGAAAATTACAAGGCATTAAAATTGCTGTCCCTTTTAAAGATCTTTCAATATCTATTTGTTTCACTTACAGCCTCTCCTTTTTCCATTTTAATTCAATAGCAGTAGTAGTAACAGTGGTACCTACTTAGGAGAGCTGAGACAAACAGGCTGCAAAATGGAAAGCCAAGAACCTCCGAAATTTCATAGCAGAAGCCGGAAAATGATACATAATTTGAGGAAGAGTTTACTCCTCCATTCTGCGGAATGACGAATCTGTCGGCTTGCTTGCCAATAGAGCATAGCCTTGTAAGAACTGCGATATTCTAATGGATGACCACGATTGATTGTCTTAATCCTCTTCTTATCCATATCTGTCCAGCGGAGTCTAGCATGTTGGCTAAAAACTTGCGTCTCCCTGTAAAACGGCCCTAGAATATTCTGTTTAATGAATGACTAATAAGTCGCCGTAGTCTAGTAGGTAATCTGTTGACTTACTAAACTTGAGCCCATGGTTCAAACACGTCGACAGACATCTAGAATAAAAACTCCTAGAGTAAATAAAATAGCCATAAAGGTTAGGTTAGCGTGGTAGCTTTAATTTACCAAAAAGCTCACTTGAGCACGCATAGCGGCCCGTTGTGATGCCACAGGTGAACGTAGCCTCTGTACTGAACAAGTTCCTCCGATCCAAGGAGCGGGAAGTTGGTCAGCGCAAGGGCTGCATATTTTCAAAACGCACGACTACCCCACGCTGGAAAACCAGCCAGAAAGTTTGATGAACGAGGCTATGTCCTTGATATCAATGGACGATAGCTCCGTCAAGCTGACAAGGATCGAAGAGCCAAATAACCTATATCTGCATCCACGGCAGAAGTCGTTAAATGGGAGTCGCATTCTTTCCGCGTGTCTACCCATGCCATGCTTACAGGCCACTGTGATCGATATGATATTACGGCCAAGTCCAAGTAGCTGGTTGGTACGCCTCCTATCTATTGTGGGCCAAGTGAGCCTAGCGATGGAGCAGGACTCCTCATTGATCCAGGACCGGTTGGAATCCCCGGAGAATTTCCGCGCAATAGCCAGTTTGAACGAGGTAAGTGGCATTCCCAAGTTGATTGAGGAAGATTCCGGAAGTAGTGCGCCAGCCCTGGCCATCTCGTCGGCCCTGCAGTTTCCCGGAATATCGCAGTGTCCGGGAACCGAGACAAGTGTGACGCCGAGGCGCCCAGAAAGGAGATTGAGGCAGCGGTGACAATCCTGGAATTATCCGCAACGTTCGACAGAGACTTTATCGCAGCCTGGCTATCGGAGTAGATCGAGATACGGGTGAAAGGGATAGGAACATCATAGGCGAAGATCCACTGTGCGGCTTGGAAGATTTCTCAGAGTATACTCCACTGCCCACCCCGCTATTGAGTCTGGAGCCGTCGGTGTACACATCCAGGAGTTCGGGTGGAACGATCTGCTCAGGATCAGGAAGTCCAAACCCCTATCAAAACAGTATTCCACAGGGAGATAATCAATATTAAATGGAAGAGGAATGACCAGAAGCGATAACACGCCAACGAGACAGGGCATTGAGTCTTGTCGCCGTGAACTTAGCCACCTGCTTAGCGAGGAGCTCAGAAGGGAGCCAGTTGAGCATTGCGAACAAAGCTTTTGTGGGGGTGGTGCTAAGAGCATCAGTGATGCGAATAGCTGCAGACCTTCTAACTCTGTCCAGGAGTCTGACATTGTGCAGCTTGTCCAGAGCAGTCCACCAGAAGGTAACACCGTATAGTAGGTTGGGCTCAATGACCGCAGAATAAGTCCAGATTGGCCTTCCAGTTGAGTTTGGGATCGAGGATCAGGCCCAGATATTTAACTTCGGGACTTGGCGTGAAAAATTTCGCAAAAATCTGTCGTTCGGAATCGTCTTTAAACCGTAGGTCCTGCTATTCACGAATAAACTTAACACACACACCATAAGTGCTGTGAGAATCTAGGTCTGACTGAAGGGATAAAATGTAACAGGAACATCTATGCTCCATAACTTTGCGAAGATTTTGAACTGTGTACCAATTTCTAATTTTCTAACGATACCTTTGAGTGATCGAAAATTTGCTGAAGAATACCTGGAATTCATAACCAGAACGAGCGTCAAGATTACTTGCAGACTTTCCACGTAAATGAAAAGATTTTCAGGAAAAAATCTTCACTCAACAAGCTGTTTTCGATTACGACATTTCCATACTCTATGTTGAGCCAGGATTTAATTACATTTTAGCTCTGCTGACACATGTTCAGTCCTCTGATTCCAAGGAAGGACGAAGGAAAGTCAATTGAGTAAAGCAAATAATGCCTTCAGTGGAGTGGAGCAGAGTTCGTTCTTGTGATTGCTTGCCCATACTATCTATCAGTCTAAAGGGATCCCGGTATTTATACACAGTTTATCAGATGTAAGCTCTGCAAAGCAGGGTTGGCCTTACTACGACCTGATTGAGTCAGTAACTGATGTTAGATGCTTACAGCATGAATGATAAGGCCTGCTTGAGAATGAATTTTAAAGTATCAATTAGGAAAACGACTGTCAGTTCAATTTAGAATCTTTGTAGGCCCTACATACATATCACACATGCATACAATGTGTGTATGCCTTCCGGAAGGCCTCTTTCACTCCCTCTTTTTTACCGTTGAACCAATTTTTGTATTCAACGATGATCAAAAAATTTCAATAGATTTTCATTCCTTTTTTTTGGCAATCGTATGATGTGCACCATCACTACCACCATGTGAAAAAACAGCAACAGAGAAGAAAAAAAAACTGGGCAATTTAATCGCCCAGCAACATAGTCTAGTTTATAGGCAATTATATACAATTTAAATGAAAAAATGAAATTTTTGTGTATATTGTTGTGGTCTATTTTTATTTCCTATGTTTTTCTTGTTTTATTTTTTTTTGTTGCTTTTTGGGCAATCGATGTGTGTAACAAACATATAAAAAATTTCATTATGTGAGATGAATTACTTTCACACATGTACATACATACATACATCCCAACACAAACACAACAGCTCTGCATACATACATATACATTTATGCGAATGAAATAACTATGAATGCATGTTGAATAGCCGAAAAAATGCAAAAAAAAGGATGCAAAAAAAAGGAGAGAAAATATATGCAAAAAAATGCAAAAGCTTTCGCCCCAAAAAATTGACTAAAAATTGAAACAATTTTGTTGTTATTTGTTGTTGTTAAAATCTACAAAATACCAATTGCAGACAAAGTTTTAATTCCCTCGCCATCAACAGCAAGCTAGAGAGCAACAAC
This sequence comes from Sarcophaga carnaria, assembly GCA_958299815.1. Classification (NCBI taxonomy): domain Eukaryota; kingdom Metazoa; phylum Arthropoda; class Insecta; order Diptera; family Sarcophagidae; genus Sarcophaga; species Sarcophaga carnaria. The sequence goes on along the minus strand of OY283153.1, from coordinate 9,091,772 downwards.
AACAAAAAAAAAGAAGAAAAAACAACCGAAATTTAACCGGAAAAAAATGAACAAAAATTGGAAAAATACATAGAAAAAGTTATACAAACGCTTGTTAAGGAATATTTGCATAGCGTGGCTTTTAGGCTCAAATGCTTATTGCATTTAACAACTTACCCATACACACTCGCACACAACTATATATAAACGCATAAAACCTCTACGTTTATGGGGTAGTAAACCCCAGTCTTTCTCTTTTCTTGCTTATAGTCTTACTCATACTCTCCCTCTCTCACAGAGACATACATACACACACCCAAAGCTATGTTATAACTGTTTGCATTTCTAGCATATGCAAAGGATTGAACGAAATGAGAATAACGAAATGAATGAATGAATGAGAATGCAAAAGTCAAATAAAAATTGCACTTTGCCATATAAATGGTTACAAAGGGCCGCCTAATAGTATACAGTAATAAAAAGTCAACCAAGTGACTTGTATGTATGCGTGAGAGAGAGAGAGCTAATATGTGAGTGTGTGTAGTGGGCAAAATAAAAAGAAAAATTCCAACAAATAAACAAACAAACAAACAAAAAACGAATTTGAAGGCATTTTAATTTGTTCATGTATTTTATTAAGTCCAAAATACGACGATGACTACCAGACACCACCAACAACAACAACAACAACAATTCCACTAAACACTTTCATTAGCATCAGCTCATCACTCATCGTTAACGTCATCCTTAACGTATGCAACACTCTCTCTCACTCGCATTCAATACCTCTTGCTCATCATCCTTCCTTTATCAACTAGTTACAGTGTGTTACAGTTACAGTTATAGTTACAGTTACAGTACAATTTAATGTGTAGTTTGGTTTCTTTGCTTTCTTTTCATTTCTTTACGGTTTGTTTTTTCATTCATCAACCAAAATAATTTTAATATATTCCCCTAAAGTGTTACGTACATACACACGAGATACATACATACGTACGTTGTATAACTACATGTTTGGAGGATGAATGGCTGAATATTTTGTATACATGAGAGTAGGAGTTTTTGTTAATACAGTACACATACCCAAACATATACACCTACACATACACTTACAGATACCCATAGACATTATATTACAAAACAATTGAGTGCAATTTTCCACGCTATATTAAAAAATTTGTTGGTTTTTTTCTCTCTTTTTTTTGGCATCAACATTTTCTTGCTCATCCGCATCGTTTTCTTGTTCACATGCACCTACCCCCTACATGCATGTGTGTGCTATCCCAGTGGCCATTTATATGTAAACAAATTCTACAAGAAAAAATTGGGGAATTAAAAACTTTAGTTTTAAAAAGTCAGTTCTTTTATGATTAATTTCCAGAGTTGGGAGTGTCTTAATTCCCCTATAATTACAGGGGGAATCTCTTCTAATTTTTAGACAAAAACGGCTACAATCGGTGGCGTTGTGTGGATCGTGGCGCTGTCTTGTTGAAACCGCATATCATCCAGTTTATAATCTCCAATTGCAGGTCAAAACATAATTGATTCTCATACGGTTATAGCGCTCTAAATCAAAGGAAACATTTTTCCCAGCGTCATTTTTGAAACAGAACAAAATGCGTGCTCTGTTAAGAAAGTTCATCGCGCGCTTCTTCCATTTTATGGTCAGTTTAATCGACCCACTGAAGCGGCTATTCGTGCTATTGTGACTAAATTTCGCACCAAATTTACATTGTTGGACATTAAACCGCCAACACGCTTACGTAGAGTGCGAACTGAAGAAAATATCGCAGCTGTATCGGCCAGTGTTAATGATGACCATCAATTATCGATTCGTCGCCGTTCGCTGCAATTCGACCTCTGTTACTCAACAACGTGGAAAATTTTGCGGAAGGATTTAGGTGTGAAGCCTTTCAAAATACAGCTGGTGCAAGAATTGAAGCAGAACGACCTACCGCAACGCAGAATTTTTGGTGAATGGGCTCTTGGAAAGTTGGCCGAATATCCACTTCTTTATCGAAAAATTGTGTTCAGCGACGAAGCTGATTTTTTGCTCAATGGATACGTAAATAAGCAGAATTGTCGATTTTGGAGTGAAGATCAGCCAGAAGCATTGCAAAAGCTACCAATGCATCCAGGTTTATGGGCTGGTGGCATCATTGGACCGTACTTCTTCAAAGATGCTGCGAATCGTAACGTAACTGTGAATGGTGAGCGCTACCGTGAGATGATATCCAACTTTTTTTTGCCCAAAATGCAAGAGCTTGATTTGCATGACATTTGGTTTCAACAAGACGGTGCCACATGCCACACAGCACGCATAACAATGGACTTATGGAGAGGCGAGTTCGGTGAACATTTTATTTCACGTTCGGGACCGGTCAATTGGCCGCCTTGATCGTGAGATTTAACACCTTTAGACTATTTTTTGTGGGGCTAAGTTAAAGCTCATGTCTATACAGACAAGCCCGCTTCAATTGACGCATTGGAAGACAACATTGAAGCATTTATTCGTGAGATACCGGCCGAAATGTTCGAAAGAGTATGCCAAAATTGAACTAAGCGGATGGACCATTTGAGGCGCAGTCGCGGTCAACATTTGTATGAAAAAGTCTTCAAACATTAAATTATATGGACCGTACTATGGATTCAAATAAAAATTTCATGAATTTTTCTGAATTTTATGTGTTTTTTTTTTGAAAAATTTTCCTATAGGTCTTAAAAAATCACCCATTATTTACTCACAGAGTTTTTTGCTGGAAATCTTTGAGAAGAAGTTGCCGAAGCAAATTTTATTCAGATTTTATTTTGTTGGAGATGTCTGACGTGGGGTTTGAACCGTGACCTTAAGTTTAATAAGCCAACAGACTAGCTATTAAACTACGACATATTCACCGAGTGAAAAATGAGAAGCAATAAAAAATCGAAAAATCAACATTAAAAATCTGTTGCTCATATCTACGGCGTTGAGAATAGTGAGCCGGCTTTAAATGTTGTATGGATACGACTTTATATGAATGGAGGTGCAAATTAGAACGCAAAATAATTCATAGTAAGCTGTAAGAGAAGCCCAATTGCTTGGAATTCCATGGAATCGACAAGTTCGGATTATTCCCCCATACTTTTTCCAACAGAAGCGATATTTTCAGCAGTGAATACATTGCGAAGACGCACTGATCTGATCACATTGGTATCATTTCAAATTTCTTTACAATCTTGTTAAGGGCCTAGTAAGTTTGAATAGCAATTGGTCGTGTAGATAGTACATTAAGTCCTCTGTCTTGACAATACTGGAATTGGATATTTTTGTTCAAAATATCTACTGGGTTATCCTACCTACCGTCACTCATCAACCAAATTTGTTTATGTGTGATGGATTATTTCGTTTGTTTGTTTCTTTTATTATTTTTTTTTTGTTCCTGTTTTTTTTCTGCCCATTTGTCAGCCTTTAAAAAATATATAGTGAAGAGGAGGAGGGCATATGAGATTTCCACATAAATTATATTTTATTCTGGTGTTAATATTCAGTTTTTCTTTCGTTTTTCATTGCATTTATTGTTGCTTTTTTTGGTTTTTATTTAAAAGATTGTTTTTGTTGTTTTTTTGTGTTTTTTTGTTATAATGATTTCGGGTTAAAAGAATCAACAATGGCAACAATTTTTAATGAAATTTCTGAACAAGTTTCATAATGAAAATACTAGAGAGTGTAGTAGTACCAATGCACACATACAAATAAAATACATACATATGATAGCAGGGGGTTACGTATGTATTTATAGTTTGGATCTCTGTATGCGAATATTATTAAGGCATCAATCATATACAGTTTATAACACCGTGGAAATTGTTCAGAAGCTATTAAATCTACGAATAAATGGCGAAAAACAAAAATTGTCAGCATCAATATTTATTTGTCAAATGATGAGCGATGGTAATAAGAAAGTTGGCAACGCAACTTATAGTCCATACGTACAGATTTCCATATCACAACTACATATAGATTTTAGGCAATTATTTATTATTAAAATATGGTTTTAAAATACGTTAATATGTTGACGTACGTTAACGAAACGTTAACGTATTATAATACATTGTTTTGAATAACAATTCTTTTTTTTTAAATTTAAATATCTTCAATCCTTTTTTCATCTATTTCATATGGGTTTATTATCATAATGTATACATACATATATACAATTACGTATGTATGCATGCATGTCTGTCTATTTAATATTCATTTAATTTCCTTTTTTTCATCTTGTATTTACATGTTTCTGATAGTGTAAAAGGATATTTAATTTGGTTTTTATATTATGCTTGGGATGGCATCCTGCTGCTATGAGTTGAATGTACACTTTTCAAGAAGAAAGAATTTCAAATTGAATATGATTTCTACTCGTTGTCAACTCCTGCTCCTTCTCCATACTTTTGTAAGACAGTGTATGAATTAAAATGACTAATAAAATCAAATAAATGTGTTCAAGGGGAAGATCTTGTAATGTTTACAAGGATTCGAAAAGAGGATTAAAACCGCATCTGCCACAAAAGTGGCACAGGCACATAGTCTTGTATGGTTTTGACATATTTTATACGGGAAATTTTATTAGAAAGTAATTAAAATAATAAATTTTAAAATAAATTTGAAGCAAATGTTTAAAGGAGAGCCATTCATACTCGTACATAAATAATTGGTCATTGCAACCCTTCAGTCAGGATTACAAACCTAGCTTCTCACACCACTTATATTGTGTGTGTTAGTTTTTAGACATGAGTAGCGGGACCCACAGTTTAAAGTCGATTCCGAACGAAAGATTTTTTAAAAATCTGCTGAGAGAAAGTTGCCGAAGAAATATTTTTTTTTTGTATTTCATTTTGTGAGGGACGTCTGACCGGGGATTTGTGTCGTGGCCTTATTTTCACACTATCTATTAGACTACGATGACTGCTGTCTTCTACTATTGTAATTACAGCCTCTAGAGATCTGATCTACACTACCAGTCCAGCACAGCCTACAGCCACTTTGTAGAACAGACTACCAACGCATAACAGTCTTAGGTTAGGTTAGGTTAGGTTAGAGGACGTGTACTTGTCAATTAAGACAAGTACAGTACCCGGAGGTCGAATTGTCCCATTGTACAACGTCCTAGTTTCTCACACCACTTATGTTGTGTGTGTTAATTTTATACATGAGTGGTGGGACCTACAGTTTAAAGTCGACTCCGAACGACAGATTTTAGAGAAACTTTTTCATGGCAATTTTATTTACTCTCAGAGTTTTTGCCAGAAATCTTCTGAGAGGAAGTCGCCGAAAAATACTTTTTGTATTTTGTCTTTGATGTCTGGCCTGGGGCTCGAGCCCTGGCTTTGCGTCTATTAAGCCAACACACTACCTACTAGACTGCGGCGACTTCAAAACAGTCTTTATATCTTATGTAACTCCATCTGAACTGTTTTCAGATGCTTGATCATCATGGTATACATCCAGCTGATAATTCTTATGTGGCACACACAAGATATTCCTGCAAAGCTTTGGCTTGAAATGCTCCTTATATCAGCAGGTCATTACTGCAGTGAATTAAAAGTTAGAAAATCAAACAAACGACAGAAATAACTTTATTTGCAACCACAATTGTCTGCGTTAACTACCAGATCATGCGTCCTGGTTCTTATAACAGCTGTGCCGATAAAGCTGACACATTCAAATGTTATTATCCCCTTAAGTAAGATTAAACAAAGGCTATGACAAAACTTCTATTTGGGAGGAAAAGCCTTGCAAATGCAAAACTAAACGCTGAATAAAACAATCGAGAATATACTCCAAATCCGATTTAATGTTGAGCCCTCATGGACTTAAGTCTTGTAAATTAAATTTTTTTTATTCAAATAAATTTTGTCATAAAATTTGTTTCTTTTTCTATAAGTAAGTGCTAATTATCACACGCCACCCTCCTCCCTGTAATGGGTACAGTCATGTCGCTCTATGTGTTCTCTGTTCTCTGTTCATAACTGCCACCTATTGACCATTCTCTGATGCTGCTACTCCTTGTTGTTGTCAATTTTAGCCTCATAAACTTTATTAATTTAATATCGTTCGACATCCTTAACTTTTCATAGAACACAAACAAATATTGTGTTTGCAAATGTATTGGGTGAGTGCAGAAGTGTGTGTTGATGGCTACAATATGTTTACAAAGCCACAAAACTATTTCATAATTTTGCCAATATGTATGCATTTTTGCAATCAATCACACATACTCGTACATAGTGATACAGAGAGATAGAATGAGAGTGTGACAGTTAGATTAAAGGAATCTCCTGATTTACTCTTTCTAACCACGTACACCCTTAACAACCCACTCACACAGACACTTTCCTTCTAAGATATCCCCTTTCACTTGACACGTCTGCCAGTGTCTGTTGTTATTGAATTGAATTTATAACGGTATTTGCTATTACATATATTTGTATGGATATTCTTTGTGTTTGTATTTGTATTTATTATACGAATAGTTATTAAAACCTCAAGGCAAACGTCAGAGAAAAGTTCGTAAATTAAACACACAATAATCGGTAATAAAATATTTTAGAAAATAAATTCTTCTACACACACATACATACATATAAAATGCAATATATGTAGGTACGTAAGAGCATTCAAAGACAAATTTTGAACTTTAACGGGCAACACTGCAGAAGGGGTTCTGAGGTAAATTGTATTCATTCATAGCATCAAAATCAAAACCAGACTTTTTTTCTTTTTTATTTTTTTTTATAAAAAAATTTTAATAGAAATAAAATGAGAAAATAATCACAAGCAAATAATTAAATCTGCTTTTATACTTCTGCTCTTTTTTAATACAATTCTATTCGTATTAAAATTATCCCACTGTGACAGTCTGCAAATGATGTTCTGTTCTTGTTGTTATTTTTATTGTTGTTTTCATATTGAAACTGAATAATTTTATAATAAAATGTGTTGTATTAAGTTCACAGTTATTGCAATAACAGTTAAAGCAATAATTATTGTTATGTTTGCATTGGAAGTAGTCGCGGCTCAAAGCCCAGGTCGGAGATCTCCTTCAGCGACTTCATCTCAGCAGATTTCTAGCAAAAACTCTGAGAGTGTAATAAAATTGCCTCGTAGTCGTTGGAGTCTGCAGTGCCCAGTCAGAAGGGCGAGTTCTATTCTCAGGTTACTCCTGAATAGCTTGATGCATGACTCAAATCTCCTGCTGTTGTAATTACCCAACAAAAGTTTTTATTGTCTCAAGTTCATCAAAGTCCCCAGTTTCTACCTCCCTTTTCCTGAGTATACATGTTCCAACACGTTTTCCCACTTCGCGGAAAGGTTCTGTCCCCAGAAACTTCCTTCAGCTTTCAAGCTTCCCTCCTGGTTACCCCATGTGTTCTTTAATTGCGAAGAATTCTCACTTAAATAGTGACATGACAGAGGACCACGCTATTTGTGCTGTCTTGCTTATTCAACGTGCCCAGGCTATCCTTTACCATTCACGAGTCAAAATCATGCAAGCTGAGCGCTTGGCTGTCAGATAGTATTGCTTGAATTGATAGCGTACTGCCCTGAGGTCTCATGGGTTCTCCTCACCACAGAATCCCCATATTGAACTTGAAATGATTTCAGGGTTGTGTAAATGTTCTCTGAAGGTACAGTTCTGCAGACCGGTTACTATTCTTATGCTATTTCTGGAGCGTCGGATACAAGACTGAAATCTCTTTCCACCGTCGTTGCCTACTTATCCAGCAAATGTTTAAATTGCTTCAAATCTTCTATCTGGCATGAGAAAAGTCTTCGCCAGTCACTGTCATTTCTTTCGCCGTATATACCCCCAAAATTCCCTTCTATTCCACAGAAAATTTCTGTCCTTATCACGTATGAGGAACCTTGCTACTCCGGCTCAAGATGCGTTTTTGCCTAAACTTCCTTTGGTATTTGTTGTGAAGATATCCACTCTGGAAGTCGCCGTAGTCTAGAAGGTAGTGTGTTAGCTTATTAGACGTAAGGCCACGGTTCAAAACCCAGGTCAAATATCAAAACGAAATTTAAAAAAATATTTCTTCGGCGACTTCCTCTCAGCAGATTTCTGGCAAAAAGTCTGAGAGTAATTAAAATTGCCGTTCGGAGTTAGAGGACGTGTACTTGCCAATTAAGACAAGTACAGTAACCGGAGGTCGAATTGACCCATTGTACAACGTCCTAGTTTCTCACACCACTTATGTTGTGTGTGTTAATTTTATACATGGGTGGCGGGACCTACAGTTTAAAGTCGACTCCGAACGACAGATTTTTGAGAAACTTTTCATGGCAATTTTTTTTACTCTCAGACTTTTTGCCAGAAATCTACTGAGATGAAGTTGCCGAAGGAATACTTTTTGTATTTTGTTTTGATGCCTGGCCTGGGGCTCGAACCCAGGCTTTTGCGTCTAATAAGCCAACACACTACCGACTAGACTACGGCGACTTCAAAGGCTCTCTGCTTAACTGTTTCCTGAACATAACCATTAAACTCTACGATTTTAAGAAATGCTTCGCAACTAGGCTGAAAGTAAATAAGAGTGAATGGAGCAGTTTGAACGTTACATACTATTTTACGAAAGGGTCTAATTAGAAGGGTTTCACATACAGTTTATTGTCTGAAGTTTTTCTATTTCCTGGCTTGAAGCGGAGGCTAGTTAAAGAGCACTTTAACCATAGTAAGCGTTGAAATCATGTAAAAACTTCCGTGTATATAGTATATAAAGGAGTCAACACTCTCCCACCGTAAATGCCATACAAATCACGACACTTTTGTGGAAAAAGAAAAGTAAAACAATAACAAATCCGAAGTAAAGAGCTGACATAAACAAGGAACACATCTTGTTCTATAAATTTTCTTTTCTCTGCTTTATTAAACCCCAAGTAATTTTACCTTATTTTAAGTATAAAGAAGCAACAATAAACTTATCAAACTATCAGATCATTAAACACTCATGTACATAGATACACGTATAAAACAAAATTGTCGGCACACTCCACTGTGTTGTATGAATATGCATAGAGGGCGTTGGATACAACCCATATGTGTGATGATAATTGTCTACAGAATTTAAAATTCCATAGAAAAAAGGGAATAATTTTATGGGAAAAACAAAGACAATGAGTAACAATCATGGATTATTTACTGATCTAACAAAGCAATCCATAAGGTATCCTTAACATGATGCTACTAAGGCTGCTAATGACCCTAAGTTCTTTTCTTTTCCTTTCCTTTCCTTTCCTTTCTTTCTTTCTTTCTGGTCATTTGATCTAATTGTTGTTGATGTATTTTTGTTTTTCTTGTTATTATTCTAGGAGTTTTGAGTGTGTTTGCTTTTGTTGTTGTTTGTTCAAGTGTTGTATTTGCAATTATTTTTGCAAAAAAAGAGAAAAAATATGCAAATCTCAGGATGTATACACTGAGAAAAATTCCATGCAAGTTTTTGTTTCACTTTTCTTCTCATTTAGAAAAATAAATTTCTTTCGGTGTAGTTGTTGATTTGTTTGTTTGTCTCATACTCATTGTCATCATCATCATCATCATAATCCTTTATTATCCTGGCTATTTAAGCATTGATGTTTTGTTTGCTGCCTGTTTGTTGCCTATTTGGCTGGCTGGCTGACTGGTCAAAACTATGTCGCATTTGTTGCCACAAGAGACTCATGCATGCAAAATGTTGGTCCTTTTGTCCTTTTGTTTGATGGCCAATTTTTATGTAATTCAAGTGGCCGGTCATCAGTCACAGTAGCATAATTTCTACTGAATCTTCTTATCAAGACACTCGAAAGAGTGTATAAAAGACGAGATGCCGGCATTTGACAAAAATTAGTGCAAAAAAAAAAGGTGGCAAATGTGTTGACGCCTACATACACAAATCAAATGGAAAGGAAAACTGGAAAAAAGGAACACAAAACAATTAAACAAAAAAAGGAACATGTATGCATGTATGTGCCAAGATCTGTAAATACAAAGTAATAAAGATAAGGCATGTGTATGTAAAGTAAATGAATACTTTCATGCCACATATGAAACGCCTATCGAAACAAATGAAAACTGAAAATTGAAACTTTAAAAACGGCTACTGTTGTTGAACTACTAATCAACTACTGGCCTAATCATCTGTTGTTTGTTGTTGTTGTTGTTGTTAATTTTTGGGTACTATTCTCATGTCCCTGTGAAACAATTATTTTCAAACAAAATTATTGTGAAGAAGATTTGTGGTCTTATTATGGCTTTTGTTTTATTTTACAAAAACATACGTGTAAATAAAAAGAGAAAAAACTCTCATAGTCCCATATAGAATAGAGTGTCGAGTATCAATTTAAACAAAATTCCAGCTTATTAAACCAAAGATCCTCCATATATGATAAGTTCACATACAAATGAAGGTTAATAAAAATTTATTTCATGGAATTAAGATTAAAATTTGTTAACAAAACAGTGGATTTTGTATTTTCAATACAGCCAAAAGGGCATCGAAAACTCGTTTACACAGCAATTCTGCTTATTTGCATTTGAGAATGAAACTCAGAAGCATTACTTTCATCGTATCTACAGATTTTGCTCATTTTCCATTAGCAGATATTTTTAATGGCTTAAAAAGAACGTGTAGAAACTCTTTTGCTCACAAAAGAACTCAGTTTGAGGGGAAATAATTTTGCAAACTATTTCTGGTTACGTTCAGATATAACCAATAGGAGACCTGGGCAAAACATATTTCCTCACTGTTGTCAAAGGGGACTAGTGGATGAGACCACCGTGACTACATAACTTACCCTATCAGATAGAGTATGCATATCTGTTGATCAGCCCGATATTGAAGAAATTACTGGTGGTTTCAATTTTCCTAAAAAGAACAAAGCTCCAGCTCTGAGGATCTCATAAGTACTGCACCGAAAGTTCTAAACACCATACCTATGGCCACCACTATACAGCAGTTTTTCCATGCGAATCAGCTAGTACCTAAGCTATTATTGTTGCGGACCTTTTGCTACAAGAGCGTCAGTTTTCTCGCTCCCAAGAATATTAGTGTGCCTCAGAGCATCTTCTCTATTACAGTCCATTATTTCAAAACGTGAGACGAGGTATTTTTGTTCATCCAGAACTTAAGGACAGAATAAGTGTAAGTAATCTACACCTTCTTAGACCACATAGGCCTTCATAGACGAAAGGAATAGTGGAGACGCTTAGATGACTCCTCAACTTTCGATTCGCAATCCGGACGCGGATATGAACATGAAGGGGCCAAAGGGCCAAAAGGACTCCACTCCGAAGTAATACCACCGTAGTTCCGGAGTGGGTACAAACAAGTCCACAGGAGACGAGGGGGGGATTTAGTGGGTGAGGGCCCCACACAAGGAGGATGTGACGACTTCCTCTATGGTGCGGTTAGGTACTTTTGCCCCTCCTCGGCGAAAAAAAAAAAAAAAAAAAAAAAAAAATAGGCCTTCATAAACCAAAGCTGTTATATTGAGAAATACCAGCCAAGACTTATAGATAAATGGTGGAATAGGCACAATCGCAATTATAATGAAGCCTAATTGGCCCCAGTGGAAACTTAGTCGACCTAGTCCAAGCACACTTATGAAGCCTTTGCACTCGCAAACCACTTACGATTTACACCATACAGATTCATATGCCTTCGGAGGCACTTGACTATCATCGAAATGGAATAGAATATAACGCGACAGTGTAGCCGAAGTCTAGTAGGCAGTGTGTTGGCTTATTAGACGTAAGGTCACGGTTCAGACCCCAGGTCAGACATCAGTAATGTCTTGCTCCTATAAAGAGCATTACAAGCCGAAGGTTTGCCGTAGGTTCACCGTAGTCTAATAGGTAGTGTGTTGGCTTATTAGACGTAAAGCCAGGGTTGGAGCCCCAGGCCAGACATCAAGACAAAATACAAAAAGCATTTCTTCGGCGACATCCTCTCAGCAGATTTCTGGCAAAAACTCTGAAAGTAAATAAAATTGCCCTGAAAAGTTTCTCAAAAATCTGTCGTTCGGAATCGACCTTAAACTGTAAGTCCCGCCAGTCATGTATGAAATTAACAACAACAACATAAGTGGTGTGAGAAGCTATTTATTGTAAAGACCAATTATGTATGTATATAGAACGCGAGAGGTTGACTACGGACTAAAGTGCCTTCGATAAAGGAAAGATCTCCTTAAGAAAATCATCGCATTAGACGGAGATCACAGCACTAGTTTCGTCTTATCCTTAAAAATGGATATATCCCCTATTAGAAGTCCCTTACTGTTCCATGAAGTCTTGTCTATAATAAAATTCCTTAAAACGGGTATAAACATGACTTCGGGAACCTAATAGTCAGTTATCTATCTACCAAAAGTGAAAGGGCATTTAAAGTACCAGAATACTGACCGATTCCCTCAAGCATATTGACTAAGCAGCACTTTTTATATAAGTCAAGTGAAGTTTGGTACAGTATAGCATCAAGAACAGTCTGAGATAACCCCCGTGTAACTACGATAATACCATATTCAAGAGCCCACACTCACAAGTTTTATTCTAGGCATTTCACCGATTAGTTACAGCTATAAATAGTAACCTAACCTAAGTGGAAATCTTCAATTGTTTTATGTAGTGTTGTAACACTAATATAAAGCATTAAGGCTGTTCTTCATTGTATCCTCGACATTCCTCTTTCAGTTCAGCTAACTGTTCGACGCCAGTCAAATTCGACAGACCAAAGAAGTTTTAAACTCCTATCTGCTGTACTTTCCTCCATACGTGATGGTTGATACTTACTTTGTACGGGAGATACTAAATCTATTTAAAGATATTTGCTCCTTCATTACTTAAAATAGAATAAAAAATAGATTTTATTTAAATAATCACGGTTGGGTGCCCTGGTAGTCTAGTGGGTAGTGTGCTAGACTATTAGCGTGAGGGTCTTGGGTTCGATTCCCACCAGAGACTCTGGTCTGTGACACTACACCGAGCTTATGGTCTAGTTACTCCGCTTGTATATAATTAGAATATAATTTGTAATTGTATTGTAATAAATAAATAAATAAATAAATAAATATAATTAAATTTGAATTTCTTTATAATTTTTCTAAACTAAAAACTAAAAAACTTAAACTCTTTTTAATTAAAAATCATTACCAATAACAATGCCAGTCATAATAACAACAGATTTCGTTAAAGTTGCAAACGCTACTTACTGAATGTCAAAAAAAGAGAAAAAATAAGTTGCCAACTACAATACAAAAACAAAAAGGAAGAAAAAGAGAGAGAAAATAAATTAAAAATAAAGAAAAGCAAACGGAGTAAGTGAATTTTAATAGAAGGCAGCTGTACAACAACAATTATAACAAGAAGAACAACACACAACAAAAGAGTAAATAAATAAATAAGAAAATAATCAAAATCAAATTTAAAATCATTTCCAGACTCAAACTATAGTTTCCTCGACGACGACAACGACAGCAGCAGCAAGAACAACAACAACAGCATTCAACATCAAAGCACTTAATCGCTATAAGTGAAGACAACAAAACTATTTTGCCAAAAGGTCCTGAATAACATGCCACAGAAAACCTCATTTACACCACTACCACCACCACCACCATCAACACCAGCATCACCACCACCCACACACACACACACGTAACAATCATCATCCCTTTTCATTATCTACTTAATGAAAATCACCAGATGCCGGAGCACAACAGGCAATAAGGTATGGCAGAGAAAGAGAGCGAAAGAGAGAGTGGGAGAGAGAAAGGTGGTGGGGGGGGGGGGAGAGGATAACAGGAAGGGCGACTGGTGGCAAAAGTCAACAAATGAAAATCGGTTTTATTGCCTTAATATATTAAATTTAATAGCAAAGAAAAATGTTGCTACTGTTGCGTTAATATTAGTTAAAATCGTATTGTAGATAAATTCTATTGCATGCACACACACACAGAACACAGACACATACATACGTATGCACTTACATTGTACGACTTGATTGTAAGACTATGATGCTACTGATGATGTTGACATTATCTTGTCTTCATTCTCCTTTTCTATAACTACCAAAGACTGTCTGTCTGTCCGCTTGTCTGTGTATTCAATGACAATAAAAACATTACGAAAAAGAAAAAATAAAATATCATCTTCAGTGCCTAGTTAACATTATTAAAAGGTGAGTTGAATGTTAACAACATCTCTACCTTCCTCTTCTACACCCCCATCGATAGCATCATCAGTTTCCACAATAATTATCATCATCATCATCAGGTTTTTGAAATTATCGTCATAATTATTACTAAACAATAGCAAGACAATCTGTTTTTCAAACTCGTACCAACAAATTTACTTGCTACTGAAACGATACATTAGGCTCTTATCCCTGTGTGAATGAGGGGGCCACATAGTGTCCTTGTTATATTGGAAACAATTTTTATGGTGTTGGTTTGTGGCTTTCTCTGTTGCCCAATGAAATGTTCCCATTACAGCGCATGTTCTTCTCCATGCAACACTCTATGAGGAGATTTTGAATAGAGAGAGAGACCAAGGACCTGAGAGAGCAAATAATTACGAGAGCATATTTATTGCCGTATTTAATCAGGTCAAATGCAACACTTTGTAGTTGCTTTCAATAGAATGAAACGCTAATTTATGGGATCATTTAAATTGATTATTGCGTCCAAACAATTGTTAATTGATTAACGGAATTAAATAAGCATCCGTATTACTACTTACATCAAGGACATTAAGGTTTTGTTGTATGCAATGGATAATTGCTACAAGAGCTTTGTTTGAGAGAAGTAGTACTCTCGTATAAATAATAAGGCTGTAGAATCGATCTAGTCAGCAGTCTAGTGGGTAGTGTGTTGGCTTATTCGACTTATAAGGCCGCGGTTCTGACCCCAGGTCAAACAAACATACACGCATAATTGGCCATTACAACCCCTTAGTCAGGATTACGACCTAGTTTCTTACACCACTTATGTTGTGTGCGTTAATTTTTATACATGAGTGGTGGCACCTACAGTTTAAATTCGACTCCGAACGACAGATATTTGAGAAACTTTTTTTCATGGCAATTTTATTTGCTCTCAGAGTTTTTGCCATAAATCTGCTGAGAGGAAGTCGCCTAAGAAATATTTTATCATATTTCGTTTAGTTAGAGATGCCTGGCCTAGGGTTTGAACTGAGGCCTTAAGTCTAATAAGCCAACACACTACCTACTAGACCCCGGCGACATCCTCCCCTCCTGTCGAACATCAAACAAAAATATGAAAAAGTAGTTTTTGGGCGACATCCTCTCAGGAGATTTCCGGCAAAAACTCTGAGAGTAAATCAAAATTGCCATGAAAAGTTTCTCAAAAAAACTGTCGTTCGGAGTCCACTTTAAACTACGTAGGTCCCGCCACTCATGTATAAAATTAACACACACAGAGAAGCTATGTAGTAATCCTGATTGGGTTGTAATGGTCAATTATGTATGTATGAATCGATCTCAAATAGGAGAGCATTTACTCCTAGTATTTCAGCTTTCATTGAAATCTAGGCTGCAATCAAATCTCTTTCTTGTACAAACGGTTAGTAGTTGCTGCGATTACCTTTATCTACTCTTCCTGGCTATGCAGGCATCAAGAGTAATTGTGTAGCCGATGCTAGAGCAGACACATTATCAGCAAATATTCATCTACCAATGAATATAAATAAAGGTCGCCGTTATAATAATTACGAACTTTGGTGTCCTGGTAGTCTAGTGGGTAGTGTGCTAGACTATTAGCGTGAGGGTCCTGGGTTCGATTCCCACTAAAGACTCTGGTATGTTACACTACACGGAGTATATGATTAAATATTATTTTGTAATTGTATTGTAATTATTAAATAAAATAAAAAAATTAAGAACTTAAAGATTAAAGTCCATTCAAAGTAAAACTTTAACTTAAAATATCGTCGAGAATTTAGTGTGCGAATTGGAAAATGACTTCTGCAGGAGCTGTGTGTCTGAAGAGGAGAAAGAAACTGTCTCTCACCTCGTGTATCACTGCCGAGCTCTTACTATGAAAAGACGGACGTTTCTAACCTCACATTTTTTTATATTCTTCACGGAGCTCGTTAATACAAACATTGCTGCAATAGCATGATTTATTTTGGACTCGGGTTGATTTATTCTCGTGAATGTTTGGTCGCAAATACTGAAAATGGTATCATAATGGGCCGAGGTTTTAAGTTTTTAGGTTAGAGAACGTGTACTTGCCATTGGGATAAGTACTATACTCGAAGGTCAAGACCTATTGTTATACGTCCTAAAGGAGAGAGACAGGATAATGAAGGAGATAGGGAAGAGGAGAGGAGGTAGAAAAGGTAGGATACGGAGACGGAAGAATAACACAGACCGTAAACACACAAGAGAGCATGATTACACCATTGAAGCCCTATCACTTCTCAGCTAGCCCAAACTATTAATGAGTCTTTGGAGAGCCTTAATGCCGGCACTCGACAAAGAGTTCAAAGCCTTGAAGAAGCCCCAGGCCAGGGTCCTCAACCTACTAAGGGTTTGATAGTTACAGAGGAGGTGTTGGATAGTTTCCAACCCCTCCTCGCCGCGACATACCCTGCAATAGTCCGGCTGGGATCCGTTCCAGATTCTTGTTAGTAATCTAATCTCGTAGTGCCCACAGCCTGAATGCTGGCTAAAATGGAAGCTTACTTTATGGTAGATCCACCACATTACCTGACTTAAACTAGAGTGCAAGTGAGTATAATCACCTTACATTTTGGCATACCATTTACAGTAATAATTACCGCTAACAAACAGTGATTAACAAATCCTGAGGTCTACTTGTACATATTAGTCCAATATCCCCTTGTGCATATGGATTTACAAGAACTGTATTGAGTATTTAATGCAAATCCAATTTTCCACGAACTATGCTGTGTGTACCTGTTGTACCAAAGTAAGAGAGAAAAGAGAGAAAAGTCCTCATTTGCATATGAGTATAAGTATTTAGATTGTCTAAATAGTTTTTCTTTTACATGTTTTGGTTACTTAAGGCACTAATTTGTGAAAATTTGCACAATTTCTTTGTGTTTTTAACGCAAACTTTTCAAAAGAATATGAGCGAAACAATGACAATTAACAGATCCAAAGAGACAGAGAGAGAGAGAGAATAAAGGCCAAGTAAAAATGATTAATTTTGACAGCTGCCCAAAGTGACGCCACATAATGCGGTCAAGCAGGTTCAAAATGCAAACACAATGTGTCTCGTATTGTACTCGTAAGCCTAATGCTACTAACAGCCACTAAATGCAGATTAAAATGGTATTCAAGAGCACTAATCATAGACTACGGCTCATTTAAATTTTGCAGTGTACACTGTACATACATACTTTAAACCGTTTTGGCATATACAGCCGGCATTATGAGAGGTAAGTTTAAAGAGTGTTTCTTTAGGCTATTAAACCTTAAATAATTTCATTGGGTAAGATTATTTTAAAACGTGATCACATGATTTAAAACGATCACTGATGCTATTTTGGCATTGATGGCCTTGTGCTAGTAGTGGGCTTTAATTACCTGCACAATTAGTGCTCAATTTATCCTTAAACATGCCAATATTGTTGGCTAATGAGTTATAAATCTAATGCAAGCCACATTAAGTCAGGTTTGCATTGGTAAATCATTACTTATGGTTTAAAAGCAATGTCTACTCCATCCTGGGATGATTCAGCAGCTTGTTTTTCTCCTCTCTCGTAATTCTATTTCTATTTTTGATGTTGTTCAATGTCTGTTTGTTCTTTAAATTCTGTTAATTGACCTCATTAAACAAGATATGATCTTGGTCTAGACATATCAAACCTGGGCGGACATTATCATTGCATCTCCTAAACAGTTTAAATTTGAAAATATTTCATATTTTGTTACGCGTATATCAAATTTCATATCCTTTAAAACCCTTAAAATTACTATGACTTGTCCTTTTTAACTCCAATTTGTACAAATAACATCAAGTAATTACTGGAAATTATGTTTAAAATTTATTTAATCGACGTTATCATCATCGATTTCGATTTTATGAAATTAAAAGGCCGTTAAACACTTGTTCTGTTGGAGAGGATAACCCAACAACAAATATCAAAGGAAGTTTAGGCAAAAACGCATCTTGAAAAAGAGTAGCAAGGTTCGTCATACGTGATAAGGACAGAAATTTTCTGTGGAATAAGTAGAGGAGTTTGGAAAGGCATATACGGCGAAAGAAATAACAGTCACAAGCGGAGACTTTTCTCATGTCAGATAGAAGGTTTGAAGCAATTCAAACATTTACTGGATAAGTAGGAAAAAATAGTGGAAGGGGATCCAGAAATAGCATAAGTATAGTAATCGGTCTTCAGAACTGTAGCCTCAGAGAACATTTACACAAACCTGAAATCATTTCAAGTTCAATATGCAGATTCTGTGGTGAGGAGAACCTATGAGACCTCAGGGCAGTACGCTTTCCATTCAAGCAATACTATCTGACAGTCAATCGCTCAGCTTGCATGAGTGGAAGGGGATTTCAGCCTGAGATCAGACGATCCATAAATAGCATAAGAATAGTAAGCGGTCTTCAGAACTGTAGCTTCAGAGAACATTTACACAAACCTGAAATCATTTCAAGTTCAATATGCAGATTCTGTGGTGAGGAGAACCTATGAGACCTCAGGGCAGTACGCTTTCAATTCAAGCAATACTATCTGACAGCCAATCGCTCAGCTTGCATGAGTTTGACTCGTGAATGGTAAAGGATAGCCTGGGCACGTTGAATAAGCAAGACAGCACAAATAGCGTGGTCCTCTGTCATGTCACAATTTAAGTGAGAATTCTTAGCAATTAAAGAACACATGGGGTAACCAGGAGGGAAGCTTGAAAGCTGAAGGAAGTTTCTGGGGACAGAACCTTTCCGCGAAGTGGGAAAACGTGTTGGAACACGTATACTCAGGGAAAGGAAGAACTTGTGACAATAAAAACTTTTGTTGTGTAATTACAACAGAAAGAGATTTGAGTCATGCATCAAGGTATTCAGGAGTAATAGAACCCGCCCTTCTGACTGGGCACTGTAGACACAAACGACAACGAGAATAGGAATCGCCTTGAGTCCAATATGTAGATGCTGCTAGAATTAGTTTTAGAACCGAAATGATAGAAAAATATTTAGATAAAATAGGCAGAAATTGAATCCCACGGGACTCCTTCGGTATATTATGGTTCCAAGATTTTCATGGATCGTTAGTTTAGGTTAGAGGACGTGTACTTGTCAATTAAGACAAGTACAGTACCCGGAGGTTGTATTGACCCATTGTACAACGTCCTAGTTTCTCACACCACTTATGTTGTGTGTGTTAATTTCATACATGAGTGGTGGGACCTACAGTGTAAAGTCGACTCCGAACGACAGATTTTTGAGAAACTTTTTCATGGCAATTTTATTTATTCTCAGAGTTTTTGTCGCCGAAGAAATACTTTTTGTATATTGTCTTGATGTGTGGCCTTTGGCTCGAACCCTGGCATTTACGTCTAATAAGCCAACACACTACCCAATAGATTACGGCGACTTCATTCATGGATCGTTAAAAGAAACAAAAATATTTTTGGAAATTGAAAAAATGAAAGTGTCCAATCCCTCTTTAAATCATGCATACGAGAAAGGATTATATCAACAATGAACGTCATTAGAAGGCCTTGGAGTGCCGCTCCTATACAAATAATACGACTAGGTGAGTAAACACAACTTTGCAGTCTGAAGAATCTATTGAATATACTGAATACGTACTGGAACAGTATATCTTGTGTGAATACGTGAAGTTTTTCTTGTACTGGGAGAAGCCTGTCACATTTCCAGACCTAGAAGACAGCATCACAGTACGGTAAAGGTATGGCAAAGCTGAAGCCCACGCATGAACCCCTCGCGGCATAGCTGCTGACTATATTTACATGAAGTCAACTTATAAGTAATGAATGGCAGGCATTCATTTATTGCTTCATACTTTCATATTTCATTAATTTTGCAAATATCTATTGTATTTCTTCTTAAATTTCATAATCCAAACGGTTGAAAAAATCATCTGTTATTATTCACGAGTGTAGAAAATTGTAAACGATTTACGAGCTCACGATCTACGTAAACATATTTAAAAACACCTGTTTTTGCTTTCGACAAGTTATTGTTTTCGTTGTGTTTCGCGTTAATTCTGTTTCAATCAACGGACATAATTAAATAGCATATTAAGCGTGTTAAAAGCGTTAATCCTTTAAGAGTAAAAGGATTCATTGGAAATTTACAGACGATCAAAAGGATCAAGATTTACGACACAATAAACGTCGTATGAACGCGAATAAAAGATTTTTATAGTTGCGGTCGCCATAGCCGATTAGTAATCCGAAGAAAAGGTAAGAACAGTACAATAAAACGAAACATGGCAAACAATAAAACGAAAACCACAGGAAGAACAACATGGAAAATCATATAAAAATTATGGAAATCATAAATAAATAAATGGATGATGATGAGTGACACAATGGCGTTAAAACTGGCACCTAAATGGTAAGCAAATCACATTTCATCATCACATAAAAGAGAAGCGAGATCACCACAATTGCAAGAGGGAGAAAGAGTGGCAAGCATATCCTTGAAACTGAAAACGTCACACATGGTGATGAGAAAACAAGAAAAAAAACAAAACAAGACGATGAATTGAATGAAATAACAAACAAGTTTTTAAATTAATTAGAGACTAACAAGAGAGAGTAATATTTGCAGAGAATAAAAAAAAGAGAGTGCCATGGTATGTATTTGTTTACAATATTTTATTAACAAGTTTCCAACACCCTTTTTTTTATTATCCTGAATACATGAGTATGAGTTCGCGCTCTCTCGCTCTTTGCCTCTCTCACTCACTCACACTACTGTGCTTTACTGAAATGTGGTGATAGTAAGCACTACCTGTGCTGAAAACCAACCCTCCTATTATTGTATTTCACACATGCACACACATAACACACATTGATAACGAAAGAGCGAAAGAGATACACAGTAAGCTAGTACAAGAGGGGTTGGTTGTTTGCTTGCATAAAGAAAGAAAGGCAGTATGAAGTATGAATTGCTTGGTTATTTTCTGTTTCATTCACACACTTGGCTGGATTTGCGAAATAACTGTTTTAATTGTATTTAATGGTAATGCTTTGGCAGTTCCTTGTTTAGTCGGTGGTTAATAGTCTCGTAACGCACATTACGTCCTTTTGGGAATTTTTTCACAATTTATGCAAATTTTCTTTGGGAACAAATAATTGAAAATAAATTAATTTTCTGTTAATTAAACAAATTAAAAAATAATACCATTCCCCCATTAAATAATTTCTAAATCAATTGTAAATGGCTTAAATAGCATTAATGTGTACAGAAACTTTAATTGTGTTAATTAAGAAATGAAGTGCAATTAGAAAAAAAGAAATTAAAACGAAATTAATTAAAAAGTGTTAATAAAATAAATTAAATGTTTTCATCGCAATACAATTAATTAAAAATAAAAAAACAAAAGTTGATTTAACATCAATTAATCACAATTAAATAAAGTTTTTTAATTTTAATTGCGATTTGTTAAATATAATGATGACAACCACAACATCTCATGCTATTATGGCACCCGCTATACGTCCGATACAGGAGAGTCCTGTTTCACGGCCCAGAGCCGTATACAGTATTGATCAGATATTGGGAAATCAAACAAAACGTAGCGGTAAGTGAATGTGAATGAAAATAGGTATAGCCGACGGTTATTAATTTTCATTTTAATTGTTGCAAAGACATTTCATTGTTAATTATTTTATAGAATTGAATATTATTACGTACTACTTCTACATATACAGTAGTGCACAAAAAATAGCCTCACAACAGGATCCGAAATTTTATTTATTTAATTTACAATGTATTATTTATTTATTTATTAATTACAATACAATACAATTACAAATTATATTCTGATTATATACGAGCTGATTAACTTTGACCATATGCTCGGTGTAGTGTCACAAACCAGGGTCTCTGGTGGGAATCGAAACCACGATCCTCACGCTATTAGTCTAGCGCACTATCCACTACACTACCAGGGCACCCTAATTTACAATGTAATTATATAACACAATTATTACAAGTTGATAAACCAACACTTTTGTGAGAATTGAACCTAAAACCCTTACTGTACTAGTCACACTTGCCACTAGACTGCTGTAGTAGCCTTCAAAGCCTCTAAATTTTGTTATTTACCGCTCAATTAAAGAACAAACGAAATGAATTTCACAAATATTGACCATAAAACCTATTTATTATTTAAATACCGGGTCCAAACTCACTATATTTCTCTTGTTAACCTCAATTCATTAAATTTACGTTATGTAAACAACTTCCAGGATAAATAGAATACCACGTAGAACATTACCATGCTTTAGTCTGGATTATGACCTAGCTTCTTACATTATCCAGTTTGT
This sequence comes from Sarcophaga carnaria, assembly GCA_958299815.1. Lineage (NCBI taxonomy): Eukaryota > Metazoa > Arthropoda > Insecta > Diptera > Sarcophagidae > Sarcophaga > Sarcophaga carnaria. The sequence continues at coordinate 9,069,266 of OY283153.1, read as the reverse complement.
CTGCCTTGAAAAGCAAGAACAGAACAGTTTTACCGAACCACAGGTTTGAGAAAAATTTTCGTACCAAAAACACTACTGCGGGTATTTTTAATTCAAGATTTCAGAGCTATGGAAGTTCTGCGAACTATAGAACTCTCGTTGAGTAAGCATGCAAACTAGATACCTTAAGTTTATTCCACGTTTCATGTATATTTTTAGACTGGTTTATTAAAGAGGGATCCCCACAGGAGCTCAACAGATACAGCATTAAGAAACCCCTCATAATAAAGAGTGACTTGATTCCCTCGATACATACAATGATACATATAATTTTATAATTCTAGCGGAAATATGCTCGATCATTGTTTTGCATATCCTGCTACAACAATGTGATTTTATTCTCGACCAGCGACGTCAAAATTATTAGAAAAATAATTTTTCTATATCATCATCAATACAAAGACTGGTCGTCGTCTCAATTAACCAGATTTTGGACATTTATCTTCGTCGTACACTTTTGTTTGGAAGGTGGTGCACTTGCGGTATTCCATCTGATTAAAATAAATTAAATTTCGTTCGGATAGGTTATAGCACACTGTTTAAGGGTTTATGATAAAAATTTAATAAAACAGTCAGTTGTTCTATGTTAGCTTAGTCTAGTCTATGTAGTTTTGTTTAAGTGGTTAAGAACCGCAGAAACTCCAATTAAATCGGCAAATTGCGGTGCAAAGGAAGGAAGACACACAAACGGGTACTGACGAATTAGATGGACTGCCCTTAATTGTTTACGGCAGAAATAGAAAGAGAAGTTGCTTTTCACGGAATGAACTGGAGTCATGAAAAAAAATTTTTCTTTGGACAGATATAATTGCAGACAATTTGTTATGGTCCTTTTTGGCGCAGGTATTTTTCGATTACTATAGCACTTTTGGGTTCTCTGAGAGCAAAATAGAGTTACGGCGGCCTGTATAGAATTTAAAGTTTCACCATTGAGACAGTTCTGTAGAGACCAAAATAAAGGATAAAATAAAGATGCAAGATGTGGGCGATGAACGCTTGAAAACTTGCCAGTCAAGCTCTCTTTATGTTGACATTTCTGGTAATTTTAATCGTTATTTGTCAACAGTAGAGATTATAATCAATTCTTTGAACACGTTTTTGAAGCGCATATTTAAAAAATTCATTTCAAATACGACCAGACAGACACATAATTGTTGTATTCAATTCTGACTTTGCCATTGTCTGCCCAGCTTTACCTGTACTCTTTCCATATTATTCTCATAGGTGATTCACTTTTACCATGTTTAGTCAGTTGGTTTCAAAAATGGTTGGATTTTATGCGATTTTGGTAGTACCTTACATTCGTAATTCATGTGGTACCCAAACGTTGAAAGTCTTCGTGTATCTAAATGATTGAAGAACTTTTTAATTGATATTGTAGACGTTTTTTTTGATTAGACGATGAGAGCGAGGTGCACCAGATCTATAAAATCGCAAAGGAGCAAACTATATCGCTGCTATTTTTTCTAGATATGTAGGTAATGTCTTCTAGGTCGTAACCCTGACTGAAGGGTTGTAATGGGCAATTACGTATGTATGGTAGCGTCCTCGTAAACTCCTCACATTTTAAATTTAAACCCACAGTAAACTATGTTTTTAAAACTAAACTTTCTCTCTATTTATCTGGTTAAAAAATATTAAAATAAATACTATATAAAGGCAATTTGTAATCGATAACATTGACTTAGGTTAGGTTATGTTAGGTTAGAGTGACAGCTGACAGCAAGCATAGCGGCCCGTTGTGACGCCACAGGTGAACGCAGTCTCTGCACTGACCAAGTTTCTCCAAAGCAGGGAAGAAGAAAAAGTTGGTCAACGCAAGGGCTGCACATTAAAAGCATTACTACTCTATGCTGGAAAGCCAGCCCAAAAGTTTGATAAACGAAGCTGTATCCTTAACATCAATGGATGCTAACTGCGTCTAGCTGACAAGGATTGGAGAGCCAAATAACATATATCTGCACCTGGCAAGAGATGAGCATTGACAAAGAAAGTGGATAACAGTCTCCTCTTTCTCAGCGGCTGTGCACCCACGGCAGAAGTCGTTAGATGGGAGCTGCATTCTTTTCGCGTGTCTTCCCATAACACAATGATCTGTAAGCATGGCCACTGTGATAGAGATGATGTTACGACCAAATCCCAGTAATTGGTTGATGCGCTTTCTATCCATCGAGGGCCAAGTGAGCCTAGCGGTGGAGCAGGACTTCTTATTGACCCAGATAACATTGACTTGCCTAGTAAACATTTTGTAAATATATTGAGTGTGTCTGTATTTACTTTAAACCTACAGAAAGCTATGCCTAAGCTAATCACCTCTTCAAGCCTAATTTTTCTATCTATTTATTTCGATTTAAAAACATTAAAAAATACTATAATAAGACAAATTGTAATCGATAACGATTATTTGTTTATAATCGTTTGTTAAACTTGAAGAGTAAATCTTGAAATGTGTTTATTAAACCCACATTAAGACAATCTTATTTTTTTTTTGTAAAGAAGGCTGTGTATTAAATGTATGTATGTATGTATATAATTTGTAATTTTAGAAAAAGGAAACATTTTGATAACACCTCCTGCTGCAGTTAAGGTAATAATTAGACCATATTAATTGCAAATTTAACCATGGGTGTCAATAATGGAACACCTCTTGGTTCTGCTTTTGAATAAAAAAATTCTGTCTCTCTAGCACTCTCTTTATCTCTCTTTCTGTCTTCGGGTCTCATTTGTGTAGCAAAGCAAAGTGGAAAATGAAAAGAAAAAATGTATCGCTTTCATAAAATTGACACCCATAAGAGGAAATCGTTGAAATTTAAAAAAAATTTTATTTCACCAACCTTTTCTGTATTACTTGCCGCCCTGTCTTGCTCTGCTAATGACAAATACGTTTTTAAATCAATTTCCTTTTTTCGCTGACATAAAAGCTCAACAGGACATCAACGTTGAGGTTGTTGTTGTCGTTGTAGTTGTCGTTGTAGATGTCGTTCTCGTTATAATCATTTTGTGATCATCGTTTGGCAATACGAAACGTTTATGATTACGAAAACAGCGAAAATTTTATGAAACTTTGAACCCGTGTTAATGACGGGGTTATTAGTATAGATGTGTGTATGTAGCTAAGTATGTATGTATGTATGTGTGTGTGTGTAATAAATAGTAAATTCATAATTTGCTTATGATTTAAACGTCAATATTATCGTCATCGTCATCAACACATCACTGCAGCATGCTCGTAGAAAAAAAAAATCAATTCGAGGTGAGCATGGATGTTTAGAATTTCCTACAGATGCTGAAGCACGACGCATAATAAATATTTCCACGAATGATTTTCACAAACGAAAATTAATGTATGACTGCTTGAGAGTATGAATTTTGAATGGCAATTGTGATTCGGTTTAGATTTTTAACAATTTTTTTTGCTTTCATTTTTGGTGAATAAAAACGATGACATGCTGAGCTAAACAAGCTTTTCCAGTAGAGCCAACAGTGATATCTGCTTCATCACTTATACGGTATTATTGTGTTACGAAGTATTGCAAATGAAAATATTAATTTGAGGTTCATTAAGTTTTGATTATGGGTTTAATAGAGGCATAGAAATACAGTATTTTACAGTTACGCCTTTGATCACCAACCCCAATATGCCTGTATGTGTGTGTGTGTGTGTATATATAAGTGTTGGCAAATATAATTCCATTATGAAATAAAATTTATTGACTAATCAAAAGGAGTTTGCCTGTCTTTGTCTATTCATGCCAAAGTAAATGCATGATTTGGAATGGTCTTGCCAGAAACCTGATTTTATTGATTCACGCTTGAAAGAAAAATTCGCGCCTTTTTTCTTTCTAGAATTCTCTTCCGAAAAGAGCACACGCATGTGAACGAAATATAGATTCAATGGAAAATATTGAAACATTTTATTACGAGGGACAGACCAACTACAGATCAATTGAAAATACCCATAGGTTTAGGTTTAGGTCGGAGTGGTATCTCTGATATCACAAAGCTCACTTGAGCACGCATAGCGGCCCGTTGTGATGCCACGGGTGAACGCAGTCCCTGTACTGTCCAAATTGCACCAAATTCAGGGAAGAGGAAGAAGTTGGTCAGCGCAAGGGCTGCACAAACACCCATAGGACGGTCATAAGAAGGCATGAAAAGTTTCAGCAGATTTCTCTTTCACAAGCCCGTTAATTACGACTCCCAGTACATATCTTATTCCGTATGGAATCCAATAACGAAGGTTAAGCAATACAATGACATTTACACGACCGCCCCTGCATTGGTTGCCGTAGGCGATACGTTTGAGATAATTTACAACACTTTTTAGCGCATTTTGGGCGATAATTTGGCGAATATTGGCTTTCAAATGCTGCAAACGTTTAGTAGCATAGTATTTGGCGTATGGCCACACAATTTACGTCTCCATACATACATACATACATAATTGGTCATTACAACCTTTCAGTCAGGATTACGATTTAGTTTCTTACATCACTTATGTTGTGTGTGTTAATTTTATACATGAGTGGTGGGACCTACAGTTTAAAGTCGATTCCGAATGACAAATTTTTGAGAAACTTTTCATGACAATTTTATTTTTAATCTCAGAGTTTTTGCCAGAAATCTGCTAAGAGGAAGTCGTCTAAGAAATATTTTTTTCGTATTTCGTTTTGCTGGAGATGTCTGACCTGGAGTTTGAACCGAGGCCTCAAGCCTAATAAGCCAACACATTACCTACTAGATCCCGGCGACATCCCCCTCCTCTTTTCATGGCAATTTTATTTTTAATCTCAGAGTTTTTGCCAGAAATCTGCTAAGAGGAAGTCGCCTAAGAAATATTTTTTTTCATATTTCGTTTTGCTGGAGATGTCTCACTTGGTTTTTGAACTGAGGCTTCAAGTCTAATAAGCCAACATATTACGACTTTAAATTGTCGTCTCCGCAACATGAAATTTCTGGAAATTTTTAAGGATGTAAAGCAAAAATTGGTCTTGTTAAGAGGCTCTTGGGATAGTATTGTTGAAACCATTTACCGTCTGGTTCAAAAGCTTCAATTACAGGTCAAAAAAAAATTGTTAACCAGACGGCCATAGCACTTTAAGTCGAATATAATGGTACTCCCTGAGATATTTTGGAAAAAATCAAGTCAATTACATCTTCAGACCACAATGACCACCAAACAGTCGCTTTTTCCGAATGCAATCGCGTTTTCACAATGGATTCTCCGATTTAATTCGAAGTCGCCGTGGTCTAGTAGGTAGTGTGTTGGCTTATTAGACGAAAAGCCAGGGTTCGAGTCCCAGGCCAGACATCAAAATAAAATGCAGCAGATTTCTGGCAAAAACTCTGAAAGTAAATAAAAAATTGCCATGAAAAGTTTCTCAAAAATCTGTCGTTCGGAGTCGACTTTAAACCGTAGGTCCCGACAATCACGTATAAAGTTAACACACACAACATAAGCGGTGTGAGAAACTAGGTCGTAATCCTGCCTGAAGGGTTGTAATGACCAATTATGTATGTATTCTGCGTTTCGCATATACAACTACCGCCTGAGAAATGCGTTTCATTACTGAAGAACGTTTAAGCATTGAAAGTCTGTTGCTTTAGCACCCAACTAGCATACCATGGTTATTGTAAATGATCCGCCGGCTTAAATTATTGTCTCAGCTGAGTCTTATATACGTGGATGTGCAAATCCAAAGGCATAATGAGCCGTAGGATAAGCCCAATTGCTGAGAAGGCTTTGAAATTCACAAATTCGTATTATCCGAAGCATTTTCAGGCTTTCACAAACTATGGCTTGACCTTCCATCATACATACATACATACATAATTGACCTTCCATCGCAATCACTCAATTTGGTTTCGAGTCATTTATATCTACTTCCATGCTTAAAAAATTTCTTGCTGGCAAGCATTTTTCATCAAATGACGTAGCATTTGCAGTCGTAAAAGAGTACATTGAAGATCTTCCGAAAACCGTCTTTGAGAAACGTATCCACCTGGTAGAAAAACATCGGCACAAATGCATTGATGTGTTACGAAACAGAAACTTTTAAAACATCTCTCGCAATATTAAATAAAAAAACCTTGATTTTATTGAACCTTATTTTCTAAACTTTAAACGTTTGTTTTGGCTCCTGCGTAATGGTTGAGTATTTTAATTGTTTTGAACACTTAAAAAAAACGGAATGAATTTTAATTCAATTTCAATTGAATTTCTTTTCTTTCCTTTTTCTTTTTCTTCTCTTTTCTTTTTTTGTTTTGTTTTGAATCACGTTTTATTTGAGTTAAGTTTTGTATTGAATTTAAAAATTTTATTTTCAAACAAAAGTCTTTTCAGTATTGCAGTGTTTAACCCATTATTTACCCTCTTAACATTCGGTGGTGTGTTTACATTAAATATTCAAAGCAATTCAACTCAATTCAATTCAATTCAATTCAATTCAATTCTTTTCTTCTTTTGTTTGACTTTTCGATTCTCGTTTTTTTTTGGTTTTTGCATTTTTAGCGAAAATCAATATTTAAGCTTAAAAGCATCAAATAAATAAATTTATTGGCATAAATAAAAGTAAGGAGTGCACAAGAAAAAATTTTGGACAAACATTTTTGTTCCCAAAAAATAAATTTATTTGAAAAGTAAAGCACCCATCTGTACAATATGTGCTAGCCAACGTAGCCTCTGCTATATCAATACGGTTCATGCAATTCCAACAGTCGTTACCCATGCCTATTTGCCTATAAATCTTATGGAGAATTCTCCTCTTAAATACCGAAGAATAGATTCATATGCTTGTGTAAGCACACATGCTTGAGTGCGATATTATAGTACGAACGACTGCAGAGCTTTAAAGGTATCCTATTTATTATCTTTGCTTGACTGAGGTCTGCAAATCCTTTCTCATTCTGTCAATTCCTTGCTTTCTGTCTTTTATTACTTGAAAGTTTTTTTTTTCTGCGGGAGGAAGTACCACTCAGAAAAACCCATTATGCGATACGTCCTTTGATCATAATTAGATTGGAAATGAAAGAAAAATCCATGTCTTGGACTAGCCCATTATATGATACGCCATTTTGACCATAATTAGGCTGGAAGTCGCCGCAGTCTAGTAGGTAGTGCGTTGGCTTATTAGACGTAAAGCCAGGGTTCGAGCCCCGGGCCAGACATCAAGACAAAATACAAAAATTATTTCTACGGCGACTTCCTCACAGCAGATTTCTGGCAAAAACTCTGAGAGAAAATAAAATTGCTTTGAAAAAGTTTCTCAAAAATCTGTCATTCGGAGTCGAGTTTAAACTGTAAGTCCCACCACTCATGTATCAAAAATTAACACACACAACATAAGTGGTGTCAGGAACTACGACGTTGTACAATGGGTCAATTCGACCTCCGGGTACTGTACTTGTCTTAATTGACAAGTACACGTCCTTTAACCTAACCTAGGCTGGAAATGAGGGAAATATCCACCCCTTGGGCTAGCGCTTCTTGGATGGAAGTAAGAACCTGTTCGACCACTAGTTTCTGTTGCTCCCAGGGAGGACAAAACAGATAATTTTTGTTCTCTTGACTTTACATTTGTTAGGTGATCGCTGGCTTCACAGAATGTTGCCCCGTTGGCAAGTAGCTCCCTCCCGTATTTTCTGCAAAAGTGGCGTCGGAGAATTTTTATTGAAAACTTCAATTAAAATTGATGCCCCATTTGCCAAAAACTATTTACTGACACAGACGATTAACAAAAACAAAGAAATGAAGATGCCATAGCTTAGTAGGCGGTGTGCTGATCTATTAGGCGAAAAAGCTTGGTTTAGATCATCTTACTGCGATTTCCATGCAGCAGTCTTCTGGCAAACACTCTGAGATTAAAACTGAGTGCACGACATTAAATTGTGACTTCTGCGATGAAAATTAACACGCAGAACATGGGTGGTGTGAGAAGTTAGATTGTAATCCTGGCTAATAAATTGTAATCAATTAATTAACGGTAAATATTTCTTTTCTATTGAAGTCCCCGTAGTCTATTAGGTAGTGTATTGGCTTATTAGAGGTAAGGCCACGCATCAAACCCCAGGTCAGACATCAATACGAAAATATGAAAAATATTTTTACGGCGACTTCCTCTCAGCAGATTTCTGGCAAAGACTCTGAGAGTAAATAAAAAATTGCCATGAAAAGTTTCTCAAAAATCTGTGGTTCGGAGTCGTCTTTAAACTGTAGATACCGCCACTTATATATAAAATTAACGAACACAGCATAAGTGGTGTGAGAAGCTAGGTCGTAATCCTGACTGAAGGGTTTTAATGCCCAATTATGTATGTATGTATGTAAATATATCTTTCACAGTAAAAGTTAAAAAACTACATATAAGTATGAGCAAATTTTTTTGTGCGCACTCCTTATCTAATAAACACTTGTAGCCAACGAAAAAAATTAAAACAAAAACAAACAAAATTTTCATTTACTGTACTAAAGTATTGCATATGAGGCAATATGTGGTTGTGGTTTTGTATTTTTGTCTAACACCTGCTCAAAAGTCAATCAATTGGATTCTAATCGCTTTAACGTACTCCAGTCTATGATACTAAAACATCATCATCATTGTAATTCAATTACCTCATGGAGACTAAAATCCATCATATCCATCCATAGATACTATGATGAGAAGACCATCCATTAACTTTCATATTCAATTTGATTTTATGAGAGTGCACGAATGAATGGGATGATGAATGGGATGGATGGCTGGCTGGCTGACAGTGTTGTATGATGTGCAGTATGGATACTATTTTATTGTTAGAGTATGAAAGTGTTAAACTAATTTGCATATAAAAGCATAATTTGACACTTATTGGATATTTTTCTATGCACATATGTGTGTACATATGTACATATGTACAAGGACATACATATGTATGTGTGTGTGTGGCTATCATAGTTTTGAATAGAAAATTTAATTTTGAAAATATGCTTTCAACAAAGCATAGGGTTTGGCTAAAAAATTTTAATTTAATTGATGCGATTAATTTGCATTTCAAAATAAAGAAAATGAAAATATTTTGTTTTAAATTCCTGTTGTAAACAAACACAGAAATTGATTATTGTTGTGGTTGTTTTATTAAAAACGTTTTCTTTATTTCGTAAAGATTCCACAGAGTCATTAAATCAGCAATCGTTGCATGCCAGCAACAGCAATAGCAATAATTCGACGAGTCCAATACAAACCTCCATATTGCCCCAGCTGCATACACAATTGCATTTAATATCGCCACATCAGTTGGCCCTGCATCAACAGCATTTGCAGCAACATCAACAGCATCTTAATAATCAGCTGCATCATCACCACCATCATCAGCAACAGCAACAGCAGCAGCAGCAACAACAGCATCATCAACATCTGGCACAGCAACAACAGCAACAGCAGCTTGGCGAAAAACGCGAACGTGAAAGAGACGATTCACCCGATAACACAGACAATGGCCTCGATGTCGATAATACCGACGATGATCTCTCCAATAGTCTGAATAATGGCCATGACTTGGATATGGAAAGACCGCGTAAAGTAAGAAGGTAAGCGTAAAACATCAAACGTTTGCAACGTTTCTTTCTTTCTTTTTTAATAACAAAATCCGCTTAATTCTAAATAATTTAATTGTTATTGTTGTTGTTTTGATTTGTTTAGATCACGCACCACTTTTACAACATTTCAATTGCATCAATTGGAGAGAGCATTTGAAAAAACTCAATATCCGGATGTATTTACCAGGGAAGACTTAGCGATGCGCTTGGATTTAAGTGAAGCACGTGTGCAGGTAAACACATTTAAATTCTATTAAAAGAAAAAAACAAAGAAAATCTATTGAAAATGCTACAATAATTGCCTTTATTAAGATGAGAGGCAGCGTTAATAACAATTAAATTCGTGTATAGCTATGAGAAATGCTTAAAAATTGAATTTGTAAAGAAGAAGAGTTCTATTCAATCAAATTTTTTAATTGAAACAATTAAGAATTGTATTGAATTTTATTAACTTAACAAATCATAATTGGGAACGAAGTCCTATGTATTCAAAAGCAGTAGCAAAATTAACCGATCTGGTGTATAAATGGCAGCAGTTACTTTCGTTATTTTAAGCAGCTAGGCATGCTCCCCCTTTTTTAACATTACTTCATTGGCAAGTTTTTCCAGCGGAGCAGAAGACCCTCATATACGATAAAGAATATGGAAAAGTGCTCCCTAGAGATTGATCTGTATGCACTCCAGAAGCAGTTAAAAGAATCCACAAAATTCCCTGTAAATTGTTTACAACAGAACATGCAGCAGTTGTTGTGGCATTGCGACTTATTGTTCTATTACGATGGCGTATTATTCCCTCAAAGCATTCTACTATACTAGCTAAGGATCCTCCAGACTCTGAATGAAATTCATTGTACCTCGTTTTTAAACTTAGTTTTGATACGAAGTCGCCGTAGTTTAGTAGGTAGTGTATTGGCTTATTGGACGTAAAGCCAGGGTTCGAGCCCCAGGCCAGGCATCAAGACCAAATACAAGTATTTCTTCGGCGACTTTCTCTCAGCAGATTTCTGGTAAAACGTCTGAGAGTAAATGAAATTGCCATGAAAAGTTTCTCAAATACAATCTGTCGTTCGGAGTCGGCTTTAAACTGTAGGTCCCACCACTCATGTACAAAATTAACACACACAACATAAGTGGTGTGAAAAACTAGGTTGTAATTCTGACTGAAGGGTTGAAATGACCAGTTATGTATGTTTGATAGGAGATTTAACACAAGAATTCCAAAGAAGCTATATTGTCCCACTAATATGCCCTACTATAGGGATTCCTGTCGAAATCTACACAGACGGTTCCAAATTTGGGAATAAACTGTAATATTTTGCAAAAGGATTTAATCTCAAGCTTCCTGACTAATGAAGGAGTGTCTCAGTTCGTGATAATGGCCATAAATCATGCTGCACAATTGATTTGGATTAAGGAATCTCACTTCCATTTCTATTCTCTCTGACAGCCAAGCGATGCTAAGTGAATAATATGGTAGTGTATTGACTTATTAGACGTGAGGCCACGGTTCAAACCCCATGTCAGGCATTTCCTTCAGTGACTTCCTCTCAGCAGATTTCCAGCGAAAAGTATGAGAGTAAAATCAAATTGTCATGAAAAGTTTTCGTAAAATCTGACTTTAAACTGTAGGTCCCACCGCGCATGTATAAAAATTAAGATTAATTAATTGATTAAAGCTCGGTCCTAATCCTGACTGAGGGGTTGTAATGACTAACTATATATGTAAACTCCGTCACTGTATCCATATTCACGGGTTATTGTACAATAGATAAGTATGAAGAGAGATTTTCTTCACCTGCAAATGACAGAAGTTGTAGATCTACATCTGACTCGACGCCGACTTCTCTTCTTTGGCTCGATAGTCTAATAAAACTATTGCTACCAGGTAGTGAATTCATTCATTTAACAATGGGGACCCCCGGCGCCATATATGCGACAATTTTGCTTGTGGACAGAATCTTTCACTAAATATATGAGGACTTCAGATGAAAGACATTAAATTGCTGACAATCTTGCCAGACCATTGATTTTAAAACCACTTTATGGTACTCATAGTGAATTTCAAATAATTTTTTCAAAAGATTTTTATCATAAAGATCCTTATGCTTAGGCTTTCCATTGCATCTTTTATGTTTATGGCCAGGTTAGTTTGTTTAATGGCCAGTAAATAAACTTTATTTGTTTAATAAGTCCAACCTTTGAATTTTAAATTTATTAATAAAAGGAGGGCAGCAATGGTTCGCTTGGTTAATCCTTCTATAAAAATTTGTTAAATTTTTCTACATTTTTTTTCTCTGTTGAATTTGTTTAAACGATTATAAATAATTGTGATGAATATGATGGCGAATAAAATTAAAAAAAAAAACGATAACATAACGATGGTAATCCTTGCATGTCAATACTTAACAAAGCATGACCAGCTAAATCTGAGCATGCATGGTAACATTGTAACATTTAAGAGCAACAATAAAAATAAAAATAAAAATATTTATAAACCAGTTATCTGGAAATAATAAAAAAAAAAACGAGAGACCAGCATAAAATCCACATACTAACGAACTCGTGTGCATATAAAAACTAAGAGAGAGAGAGAGTGAGAGAGAGTAAAAAATATTTATAAATGCTTAATAAAAGCTTATACGCTTACAGTAATATGGGCTTGAGTATGGTTATGTGTGTGTTACTGTGTGTGGATGTTTGTCCTTTTGCAAATGCAACAAATCCGTAAATAATTGCCTTGTTAACAAAAAAATAAACACAACAATAACAATAAAACATATAACATAAGCGAGTATAGAGAAATGAGAACGAAATCTATGGGTTTCTGAGCATATGGGTGTGTGTGTGTTTGTACGTGAAAACGAAAACGCGTAAACACTTTAAATCAACAACAACAATAAACAATAAAAAAATAAACACAAATTGATACAAACAAATCGAGAAGGATTAAATTGATAGAAAAGCAACGATAAAAAACGAACATTACGCAGACACATCCGAGTGATGGAAGAGCAAGATGTACAGGGTATTACAATTTAATTTTTTTTGTTCTTCTTGAAACGATGAAATGATACGCGAATATTTGATCCCCTTTGTGACATTAGAAACAAGCTTATGTATGTGTGTGTGCCTGAGTGCCTGTGTACTGTCACTGATAATATCACAGCCAATGACCAATTAAATGTTTAACTTGTACAAAATAAAGGATTTACTCAGTCATCTAACGTGTGTGCTGAGTGATTCTCATGCTTTATGCTTATGTTGACGTTACATTGACTATAATGAACTGTGTTAAAAGATTTTGTATTATTGATAGGTCAAGTACATGTACATCCATGTATGTACGTGTAGAAAATTTTTTGTAAATTTAATCGCAAACAAATGTTGCAATTGTACACTCATCCTTTTGTTATTTTCTATTTAATTCCCATTTAATTGTTTATATGTTTATAACTGTTGTTGTTGTTATTGTTTTTTTTTTCTGTTAAACGTTAAATTTCAATTGTTTTCACATTTTGTGTTGTAAGGCACCCTAATTATGTGTGAATTTCAACAAATTTGTTATTGCAAGGAAGCCACCCCATAAATTACATACAAATAGTAAACAGTTTAAACACCCTTTTATGGAAAACTTAATGAAAATAAAATAGTATTACTAGAAACAACAACAACAACAACAAACATTTAATCATTTGGAAAATCTCTATTAAATAACGAAACTCTACTACATACTATTGCTTGAAATGCTTGTATAACCTTGCTTGGCTGGCTTTCCCCGTGTAATGCCTCGAAGTACTTTATGTGAGTGTGTTGTGAAGTGTTTAAAACTATTTCTTAAATAGAATTTGTTCTGGTCCTTTTTGGTGCGTTGGTTGTGTTAAAAGTTTCAAACATTTCTTATGCAAATTTAATTCAATTTTTTTCCTTCTGTTCTGTTCTTGAAAATAAAGGACTCATGCCCTTGTGCATTACATCTCTGATTGTGTGTTATAAGCCGTTTAATTTAGCTGCCGTTTAAGAAATCCATCCCTGTTGTTAAATAATAAAAAGGAAATTATTATTTCGTTCATTTCATTTCATTTCAATCTTTGTTTTCGTTCGTTCGTTGTATTTGAAATTACAAAATAATTGTGATTGCCACCCGCATCATAAAAATATAATGATATGAGTTGAGATAATGACTTAATTGCTTTTAATTAAGCTTTCATAAGCCTAATTATGTGTCGTATTATCAAAATAATATTTTTAAAACATAATTATTATGTGAGGTTTGTGTTAAACAGTTTTGTTAATGCCACATTTATTATGGTTAGAGAAACAGTTATTTTTTCTGCAATGTTTCACTTTAATATTGTATTTAAATGTTCTCCTGTTTTTGTGTTTTTATTTTAAATTTCGTTTTGCAATTATTCAACTCAATGTCCTGTTGTAAGTTAAATTACATGTTATAATTGTCCTTGTAACAATTAAAATTGCCATATCATTTATCTCTCTATCTCTCTCTCTCTCTCTCTTTCTCTCTCTAGTGTTTCTTGATACATACATATGTTTGATATCTTTGCACGAGTGGTATGTTAATGGGTGATAATTTCATCTATTTTTTCTTTCTATTATCGTAACTGTTGAAAGTGTGCTCATGCTCAACAACTTTTCTAATCTTTTCCTCATTCATACATTCAACTTTGCTACAGCAACGCTCTTACAGTGTTGAAAGTGATTATAAGGACACTGTAAAACACTGCAAAACAAAATATAGATTTTAGCAGCACTATACTCCATGGCTGTCCTGCTTTAAATGGAGTCGCCGTAGTCTAGTAGGTAGTGTGTTGGCTTATTAGATGTGAGAACGTGGTTCAAACCACAGCTTAGACAGCTCAAACGAGGTTTGAAAAAAATACTTCTTTCGACTTCTTTCTTTAGCAGACTTCTGGCAAAAACTGTGAGAGTAAGTAGAATTGCCATGAAAAGTTTCTGAAAAAACTGTCTTTCGGGGTCGACATTAAACAGTAGGTATCGGTACCGTAGTCTATTAGGTAGTGTGTTGGCTTAGTAAACGTAAGGCCCGAGTTCAAATTCCAGGTCAGACATCAAAACGAAGATATGAAAAAAACAAATATTTCTTCGGCGACTTCCTCTCAGCAGATTTATGACAAAAACTCTGAGAGTAAATTCAACTGCCATGAGAAAATTTCCAAAAATCTGTCGTTCGGAATCGACTTTAAACTCTAGGTCCCGTCGCTCATATATAAAATTAACACACACAAGATGAGCGGTATGAGAAGCTAGGCCGTGATCCTGACTGAAGGTTTGTAATGACCAATTACGTATGTATGTATACTCCACGCCTGTCTGGCTTTAAATGAAGTCACCGTTGTCTATTAGGCAGTCTGCTGGCTTATTAGACGCGAGGACGTGATTGAATCCCCAGCGTTTACATCTTAAACGAAATTTGCAAAAAAAAAAATAATTCTTCCGACGATTTCCTCCCAGCAGTCTTCTGGTAAAAACTCTGAGTGTTAAATAAAATTGCCATGAAAAGTTTCTGAAAAAGCTGTCTTTCGGATTCGACATTAAACTGTAGGTATCGGCACTTATGGATACAATTAACACATGGGTAGTGTGAGAAACTAGATTGTAATCTTGACTAAAGGCATGTAATGGCCGATTAGATTAAATTAAAGCCTAGTCCTATAATGTTCCGCTGTAATGCCTATACTAGGTTAGGTTAGGTAAGAGGACGTGTACTTGTCAATTAAGACAAGTACAGTACCCGGAGGTCAATTTGACCCATTGTACAACGTCCTAGTTTCTCACACCACTTATGTTGTGTGTTAATATTATACATGAGTGGTGGGACCTACTGTTTAAAGTCGAATCCGAATGACAGATTTTTGAGAAATTTTTTCATGGCAATTTTATTTACTCTCAGAGTTTTTGCCAGAAATCTGCTGAGAGGAAGTCGCCGAAGAAATACTTTTTGTATTTTGTCTGGATGTCTGGCGTGGGGCTCGAACCCAGGCTTTACGTCTAATAAGCCAACACACTACCTACTAGACTACGGCGACTTCTGATGCCTATACTATCTACTCCGGCTTTTAATAATGACTTCGAGCTGGCATTTCCCATCCATACCGATGGTTTTATAAGGGTGTAGTGGATCTTATCCAAATAACCTTTGACTAGACACGTTGAATTCTGTGTGCCCAAGAATGTTTCTTTACAGGACACTTCCTCGTCATTACAGCTTTTACAGAAGACGATATGAAGCGTTTAAAGCTTCCGGGCTTGTGTATTCAGAGGTCAGTGCTCATTATAACTGCTATGAGGTCCTTAAGATGGAGTCAGCTTAAGTTTAATGAAAAGTTTTTTGTGCATATATCCACAGCAGGCCACGGATTGCCAATCTCATGTAGGAATTCATGTGTATTTTCTGTTGTATCAATCTTTGTAAGCGGGCAAGTTGTGTTTGTCCAGGAGCTCATCGAAGGTATCGCTATCTCCTCCAGAGACACACGGCATTCTTGAATTATCTTAAGAGGAATGTACTTGCTTTCCGAGATAAAATGGCTGCTTTGTCTACTGTTTCTTCACGGGACACTTCCTCGTCAATACAGCTTTTGCAGAAGTCGATGTAAAGTGTTTAAAGCCTGCGGGTTTGTATACCCAGAGATCAGTGCTCATTATAATTGCTGTGAGGCCCTTAAGATGGAGTCTGGTTAAGTTTAATCAAAAGTTTTTTCTGCATATATCCGTAGCAAGTCAAGATTGCTAATCTCAATTGTCCCACAAAGATTTCAAATCCGACTTTGTTGTGTTTTTAAGTTTAAAATCAGGATTTTATACAAATTGATGTGAAGTTTATTGGAAATGTGATTGATACGCATAAACAAAATCTATTTTTAATTATTTTTTAAAAAATGTTTCAAAAATTTTTTCATTCAAACACGATTACTGTAAGTGTCCCTATTATTTCCGTAAATAATTTTTAAAATTTCAAAGAAAGAAGGTACAAGTGAATACCGAATATGTTATGAGATTAGATTTAAAAGCACTTTACAATACAAGCCATTAATAAAAGCATTGTAAACCAAATTGTATGACTATGTGTGTGTGTATTATTTTTTGCAGCACTGTATGTGTATCCTTGAAGCATAACGAGAAAATCTTCTGTTTCTGGTACTTCTTTACTGGTGGCACAAATAATAGCAAAATGTTAAGCTTTTATGTTGTACAACTTTGAAAAACTGTAGCAGATAGACAGACGAACAGACAGACAGACAGACAGTTGGATGACGACACAAAGTACGACAATAATTTGTAACAATTATTGTCAGGAAATCATTACTAATTTGCTATACGCACAGATGCATTTCTTTGTTCCACCACCACCACAACAACAGCAACATAAGACAAGTGACTGAGTGTCTCACTGGCTGACTGCTTGACTGATGACTGTCGTGATGATAGAAGTAGGATGAGTCGTATTTAACTGATGACTGACTGGCAAAGAGACATTTTCAACTAGAAATCGTAGAGATCGTATTGTGTTGTATTGTGTTCTTTAAGGACCTTGTATTTGTTTGGAAAATTGAAGGAAGTGTAGACAATTGATTCAATTCGGTTACACTTGTTACGAGCAGCAACAGCAACAACAACACAATTGTAAATTGCATTTAATAAGACACACTTAACTATGTATCTCTGTATCTGTGTACGTAGATATCCTTACTCACATTCATGCATTTTATGTTTCTAATGAGCTTTTTCTCTGTGAAATAGTATGAGAAAGAAAGAGTGACAGAGAAAAAGAGAGAGAGGTAAAGAGAGAATCATAGAAAACCTTTGGAAAAGTTGAAAGTCTTTATGCGTTTGTATATGTGACTTCAAATGAAAGTGTCTCTGGCTCTGTTTCTTTTGTGCATACAATTCCTTAGGTAGGTAAGTGCAAGAGAGAGAGAGAGAGAGAGTAACACAGATATAAAGGGAGAGAGATAGAAGGCAAATCACAGGATTTCACTTCCGATTGGATTCTATTGTCTACTGGTGTTGTCAGTAAATGTATTAAAAAGTGATGTCAGGACAACGAAGGCGACCAAAAGAAGGGGAAGGGGGAGGGGGAACAACGATGCTGATAACGACGACGGACGTTTGAAAAGTGCACAACAATGATTAAAGGGGTTAATTGGGCGTCTATTCATTGAAAATTACTGGCGGTTGTATTGTTATAAATGCGGGGGAGTTTGAGTACCACATTATAGTGGTGGTGATGGTGGTGGTGCCGGTGGCTAGCGTTGACTGTGTAGCGGGTGTTTGTGATAATTGGTCATGGCAATTATTTAGGAAATTATAGGCTTAAAATCATTTGTAGCGATTAATGTTAACACACAACTGTAACACAATGTAAAAATGATTAATAATTCCCTTGTTTTTATTGTAGGTCTGGTTTCAAAATCGTCGTGCCAAATGGCGTAAACGTGAAAAATTCATGAATCAAGATAAAAATGGTTATTTATTACCCGAACAAGGTAAGCTTTCAACAAAACTTTCCAAACATGTAATAAAATAATTTGTTTTTTGCTGTAATTTGATTGATTAAGAAACTAATAAGTGTGGTGGTTTATTTAATATTTTTTGTATTGCAGGTCTTGCCGACTTTCCCTTGGGCATACCATTGCCGCATGGCATACCCGGACATCCGGCTGGTTTGCCAGCAGAATTTTGGCCTCCTCACTTTGCCTTACACCAGCCATTTAATCCAGCTTTATTGCCTCAGGGCCTAATGCCACACTACAAATTGCCCAACTTTCATACGCTGCTCTCACAATACATGGGCTTGAGTAATTTGAATGGCATTTTCAATGCTGGTGCCTACCCGCAAAATCTGTCGCTGCACAGTGGTGCACAAGTAAGTCCGCCGTGCAGTAATAGCAGTCCTCGCGAAAGTCCTACAATTGTTAGCGGCTCTGCGGCTATTGTTTCGTCGGCAGGTGGTGTAACATTAACGTCTTCGGCTGCCGCATCGCCTAAATCGCCCTTGAATAATAACAACACCAATGGCAGCATAAGTGGCAATTCAACTCCCGTCTCAGTGGTCACAAAATCAGAAGACTGAGCCTAATCACGCTTAACAAATAAGGGGTGATAACATCACCCTCACATGCTTAACACCGGAAGGAGTTGAAAACACTGTTTCTCGTGAATTGTAAATAAAATTTTAATTTGTTTTCCCTTGTATTTGTTTTTAGTTCTTCTTGAAAATATTTTTAAAAGAAAAATTATAAGAATTGTAATGAAAAAGTGATATAATGTAACAGGATAGTGCGTGTGTGTGTTTTTTGTTTTCGAATTTTTTCTCTCACTTCACATTCCATCTTGAATTTCGTTTAATTTTTATTTTTTTTTTAATAACTTAGTTTAGGATTTTAGTAGAATTTGAAAAACAGAAGAAGAAAAGGAAAACCAATTTGCCATTTGCCAAATATTATTTATTTATTGTAAATTAAAATTAAAATTAAAAACAAATTATTAACAAAAACTAATGTAAAGATATGTATTGTAAGAGCAGATTTAGATGGATTTTTTAGTCCTCAATTATAAAATAATTTTAGAAATACAATGAAAATATTGAAAAAATAATAAAAAAATAAACACAGAATTACATAAAATGTTAAATGTTTTATTATTTTTAAAGAATTGAACTTCAGGATGCTGCTCGGTGACTGCAGTGCCAATTCAGGTTCAAGAATGTGTTCTGATGATACACTCTCATTGTCGCAGAATCCAACCCCCACACGAAACAACTCCCAATCTGAATAAGTGTCCGTGAGTGTACAGTGCCCTGTCAAAAGACCGGTAATCTGCTTCAGGTTTCCCTGGATAGTTTGATGCATGACTCATATCAGTTTTGATTGACTCTTCTTGACTCTCTTTGTCTTCCCTTTCTTTTTTCATGGCTTTTCCAAACATCCGCAGTTCCTTTTAGCCCCAGCAAGGGTGTGGAAGGTTCTACACGACCTGGTATCCAGCCATGGGTATCCTTATCTAGCTGATTCAGCTTCTCCAGACATTTCCTCACCATCGTTAATTTAACCTTATAAGAACTGAGTCCTCAAAGGGTAGCCTGAATTTTAGATAGTTTTGCTATGTCCTGTCTTTTGTACCTCCAATTGAATTGAGCATATCTTTCGATTGAGCATATCTAGTAGGTAGTGAGTAGGTCTAGTAGGTAGTGAGTAGGCTTATTAGACGTGAGGCCTCGGTTCAAACCCCAGGTCAGACGTCAAAACGAAAATATTTCTTCGGCTACTTCCCCTCAGCAGATTTCTGGCAAAAACGCTGAGAGTAAATAAAATTGCCATGAAAAGTTTATCAAAAATCTGTCGTTCGAAATCGATTCTAAACTGTAGGTCCCGCCACTCATGTATAAAATTAACAGACACAACATCAGTGGTGTGAGAAGCTAGTTCGTAATCCTGACTGAAGGGTGGTAATGGCCAATTATGTATGTATTTATATCTTTCGAGGGCATAGACTTACGATTGGCAGATGCCCGCCAATATTTCCATGCATTTCATTCTGCGACCTAAAACTCCTGCTTTTAATCCAATACCCAGCCTTGACCCATCCGTGTACAACAAAATAATCCTCTTTTAAAGAGTATGTAGTAGCTTGTAGTCGCCGTGGTCTAGTAGGTACAGTGATCGCTTATTAGATGGCCTCGGTCAGATATCTCCAACAAAACGAAATACGAAAAATTATTTCTAAGGCGACTTCCTCTCAGCAGATTTCCGGCAATAACGCTGAGAGTAAATAAAATTGCCATGAAAAGTTTCTCAAAAATCTGTGGTTCGGAATCGACTTTAAACTGTAGGTCCCGCTATTCATGCATAAAATTATCATACACAGCATAAGTGGCGTGATAAGCTAGGTCGTAATTCTAATTGATGGGTTGTTGTGACCAATTATGTATCTACGAATATGTATGTATGTACGAATATGTATGGATGTATGTATGTATGGATGTATGTATGTATGGATGTATGTATGTATGGATGTATGTATGTATGGATGTATGTATGTATGGATGTATGTATGTATGGATGTATGTATGTATGGATGTATGTATGTATGTATGTATGGATGTATGTATGTATGGATGTATGTATGTATGTATGGATGTATGTATGTATGGATGTATGTACATATGTATGTATGGATGTATGTATGTATGTATGTATGTGTAGTAGATTCATTTCTGTTACTAAGTCTCGTTGCGAAGCACTTGCCAAAATTATAGTGTACAGTGAAGCTGTCCAGAGGACAGTGAAGGAGGGAGCTGTCAGCCAATGGATGCCTTAGGTCCCCAAATAGCCTAATGAAATGCATGTTAGACTTGTCTACTATCAATCTAACCACAGTTTGTAAAGCTTAGGTCTTTACATCATGTGCAACTGACTTAAGCCTAACACAGCCTTAAGAGCCGCTGTGGGACAGGTTCTCATCGTTTTTATTATGTCAACACACACTAATCACTGTATCTTGTCGAGCCCGTTTTTGAACTGTTTTCAAATGAGTTTAATCACCGCAGACAATTGCCCCATAGGTCCTATTGGCCTGACCATCATGGTATATGTACATCCAGTATAATATGTACATCCAGTATATGGTATAAGTCCTGGGTTGCATCCCCTGAATTTCCCTGTAAGCATTCTGCATATCATTGTGGCATG
The DNA here is from genome assembly GCA_958299815.1 of Sarcophaga carnaria. NCBI lineage: Eukaryota > Metazoa > Arthropoda > Insecta > Diptera > Sarcophagidae > Sarcophaga > Sarcophaga carnaria. The sequence goes on along the minus strand of OY283153.1, from coordinate 9,047,924 downwards.
TATGGGCTTTATTAAGATACGCTAACAAGTCCTTTCAAAATTCCTGTAACAGATGTCGTTCTTTGATATTCTGTGTGCATTTCTTAAGCGTTATTAGTATTATGGGTAGAGGGAATATGTCCTGCTGTCATTCTCTTCAAACACTTCTCTTTGCAGCAACTAACCTTTATACAACCGCTCGAATAAATACTTTTATTTTAAACTATAACTTTTAGTTACAAAAAGTAAAATTTATTGAAAGAACTTTTCAATCTGTGAAGGTAATTACTTCGTAACTGATATTGTTGCAACCCTTAAATACTGTATACGCTATTTAATAGATACGTTATTCAAGTATACAACTGATGTCTAATAACTATTGATTTCTGTTGATTTTATTAAAAAAAATTTAAAATGCATGAGAGATGATCTAAAAAACTCTCAGCATATATCCTGTGGCGTTTGAATACAAGCTACAGATCCAAATCGTAATTTAAATCAAAAATTTTAAAATTTTGTTTTCATTTCATAATGAAATATTAAAAGAAATGAAAATATAATTATGATGGTTGTACACTATAATTACAGGATATCAAACTATGTATTTAACACCGCAGGAATAAATGTAATTACACTTTATTAAACCCTTCAGCTCATATTGTGTATGTGTGTGTGTGTGCTTATATCCTTCAGATGTTTGGAAACTCTTAAACAAATGCTACATTTATGAAACAATACATACAATACACACAGTACACACAGTACACACATTAATAGTAGCAGTGTGAGTGAGATGTAAGGCAGTGGCAGTACAGTAATGGGAGAATGAGAAATAAAATCCAGGATTTTTGACTCATTCAATAAACACACTCTCTTGTTTTTATACAATTTCAAATTTTAGTCCTTTTGGCATATGTATGGCAATATTTGTGAACATGAGTGTATTTGCGTGTGTGTATGTGTGCATTTAAATGTAATTTAATGAACGGAATTAAGTGCTTCCAGTTGAATACTTTTTACAATGAAAAGAAAAGCAAAAAAATCGTGCAAGACTTCATTGTATTCAAAACATTTTCTTACATTCACACACAATGTATAAGTGTCTGTGTTATGTGTGTGTGAATATGTTTTCTAATGTTTCTGATTAAGTGCCATGAATTGAGAAATCTTTCTACATGTCCTTTATTATTTATTTCTTCATTTTTTTTTTTGGTAAATATTCGGAAATAAATCTCCTCACATGAGTATTCGATACTTTTGTACCCGTAATTCAAAGTGCATTTAAAGCCGCACACACACTCACACATACACTTTTTTATTTTCGGTTTTCAAAATTGAAAATTGAAATTGTGTTACTTTTTCCATTGATTTGTTACGTTTCTTTTATAATTTTTCTCTCTATTGCTTTTTCATTCTTCAATCTTTTCATTTGTTTTTATTATTTTGTTATAATTTAAGGATTAAGGCATAAAAGAGAACCCGATACAAGGTCTTATAATTTATTATTTGCAAAATACATACTCTTTTTGCCACATCATAATGCCTCACATTCATTGATCACGATAATGATGAATAGGGGGTTGTTTTTTTGCGCTGCTATCATCCATCCATAGACGTCAAAGTTCAAGTGGTACTTAATATGATTTTAAGAGTTTTATTGAATTTTATTAATGTATTGAATTCGGTTTTAATTGTTGAAAATATTTCATTAATATTTTGCTGAATTCCGTTTCGTTAACAATAGAAAACCATTTTGCTTTCAAACGCTCTTGCCATTGAGTAATAAAATTTGAAGAATATTGAACGCATTTAAACAATTGTAAGGCAGTGTCCTTCAAGAAAGTGCTTTTTTTCTGAAAGAAAATTATTTTGTAAACTTAAAGACAATAAAACGTATACTAATACTATACGACTACAGAAGACCATGCCGTTACAAAAATAGTTACATCGTTTAGAGGCTGGTAAATCCCCAACACCTAATAATATTTCACTTGGAATTGGCAAAAATTCCCGCCACTAGTACGGCTAAATACTTAAAACCTTTACAACAAATTTCTATTTTAATAAGAAAGTACCAAGATTTAAAGAAGGATCTTATAATAGCCCTTTGGAAAAGGTGAGAGCCTGCAAGATTCTCCTTCTAGGAGGCGTACTACTCTTCTAAAAGTCAACAAAATTATAGCTCACGCTGGAGGGGTACAAATCTCCCAAAAGCCAACAAAATTGTAGCCCACGTTCTACAAAATTGCAACACTATCTTAGTAAAAACGCAGCTAAGAGTGTATAAGCTGGTTTTGGACAAAACTCTTCGTGTATTGACACCATAAACAGCTTTATCTTTAATTTCATTTGATAACAAATAAATTCCCACAATGATCTAATAAGGGAGGTAGTGCTCTACAAATCGTACATCTTCCTTGTGAATGCTGAACAAAGGACGCTTTCACTCATGTATTGGAGAAAGGAGTTCGGCGCAATATATTCACTTCACTCACAACTATTGGAGATGATTTTTACATTGGAACCATCGATATATTATTGTTTAAAATCTTAACAGCAAGGGCGTATTCGTGTAAGAAATAAGTTTCACTCGAGTTGTCTTCAGCGACAACAAATGGATTTGCCAAACGTTACCGACATGGACCAAGGTATCGTGAGGTGGTTACCATCAATTGAGAAGCGAGTTTGATGGGCAATTAATCACAGTTTTTAGAGTAGTTAATTGGCAGCCAAAATTAGGCGAATTGATGGCCTTATTCACCTTCTTTATGGGCATACAATACGTCTCTTGAGTGCAGTGAAAGCTCACCCATGATCCTAGCTCTGGCAGACTACATAACAGCTGCCATTGGTGACATATTCGCTGAATTGCTAGAAAATTATGTCCCAATTACAACTAACGAGGGCTATCTACAGCGCCGATATATACATGAGATTTTTTATAAAGAAAATTAGTGGTATGTAGTTATTTATTTGGGGCCCCAAAAAAATATTCCATTCTCTTCTTTAAATTTTTAAATTTTTTTTTAACGTTCAAAACCAAAACCATTAAAAAATTATCCGTTATTTAGTATTTTTCTTTCTTAACCCAGCTTTTAAAAAATAATAACAAATAGAACGACTCTTACTGCTTTATTTTTCTTAAAAACAATAGACATAATCTATTTACGAACTTAATTTATGGCAATATTTTATTTTTTACATACAAAAAAAAACGCGACATTTACATTCTGTCTAAAAAGATCACTTTCTTTGTGTGCTCTTGTTAATTATGATTGTTAGCGACACCCACAATTCGTTGCAAACACAAGTTGTCAACTTTACGCAGGTAAACAATAAGAGTAAACGAGGAGGAGTTAAACGCGTCGGTTTAGTTGTCTTGATTTGTTAATTTAATTGTAAATGAAAGTGTGTTAAAGTATATGAAATTGTCTCCTATAAATGAAATAATTGTTTGCAAGTGTAGTAATTTATAAAATAAGTGTTTAAACAAAAAAAAATTCGGTTAAAAATAGTTTATTTGCTTAAAGTTTTAAAGCAGCCCCTAAGGGCTTTTCTAATGTCGTTTTTGTTTCCAGAATGTTGTGTAAATTGTCTCCTATAAATGAAATAATTGCTTGCAAGTCTAGTAAATTACAAAATAAGTGTTTAAATAAAGAAAAAATTCGTTTAAAAATAGTTTTTTTGCTTAAAATTTCAAAGCAGCCCCTGTGGGCATTTCTAAATTTTGTTGTTGTTTCTCGTGTGTTATGTGAATGGCTGATGTAATCTGAAAATGCTTGTTTTTTTTTCGTTTGCGCGCGAGTTACATATTTAAACACAAACACATACAACAAAACAGAAGTTATTGAAGATTTCTTAGCAAGCATAAAAAACACAAAATAAAAAAAGAAATAATAAAATAAAATTGTAAAACAAAACCTATTTCCTGTTTGTCAAAATAAATCTAAAGAATTTAAAATTGAAAACAAAATTACAGACAAAATTCTAAGAAATAGAATAGGTATCCCAATTAATACAAAGTACTCTAAAGCAAATTGTCAAAACTGCAAAACGCAGAATAATCATAAATGTAATTTAAATTAAAGTTTGCAAATGCTGAATAAACAAAAATGTAATTTAGTTTAAGTCTAATAATAATTATAATAATAAAAAAAAGACAGTTGTTGTTTGACTTCTTGATGTGACGGTACACTTCCTCCGAAAACTTTTGTGTCTTTTTTTTTTAAAACTTAATAGTCCTTACGAAATACAAAATTGGCGCAGTCGGTACTCCTTTTAAGAAAAATAAAATAAAAGGAGAGTGAAACGAAAAAAAAAGGACATAAAAATAATAGTGCAGTTGATACACACGAAAAAAAAAATCGGTGTAAAGACCACTAAATAAGTGAAAAAAAAAGTGCAGTTAATACACACGAAAAAAAAAAAATCGGTGTAAAGACCACTAAATAAGTGACAAAAAAAAAAAAGTGCAGTTAAATACACACGAAAAAAAAAATCGGTGTAAAGACCACTAAATAAGCGAAAAAAAAAAAGTGCAGTTAATACACACGAAAAAAAAAATCGGTGTAAAGACCACTAAATAAGAAAAAAAAAAAAAAAAGTGCAGTTAAGACACACGAAGGACAAATCGGTGTTAAGACCACTTAGATCATAAATAAATCTTGTAATAGTGCAGCAAACACTCAAATATAAATTTGAGTAAAAGTTACAAACAAATAACAAGATTCGACAACATTTAAGGAACAGAAGATTTGACGAGAGAAGAATGGACCAAGGTCACCAGGAAATAGCACCTGCAGAGTTGGTGCAACAACTCGCAAGAAGGGAACAGCAGCTCGAACAACTGAGATCGGCGTATATGGAACTACAACAGAGACAGCAACAGGATCCAGGCAGGCTGGAGGGAGTGTTGAAAAACATAAACCACTTACCAGTCTATACGGGAGAGGGAGATGTCACAATCAACTCATTCTTCAGCGGCGTGGAATATTTAATATCAACACTCGATGACGAAGGACAAAAAAAGGAAGCAGTAAGAGCTGTATATTACAGAATCATCCAAGGAGAAGCAAAAAATACAGTGATTAACATCCCAGAACCCGACAATTGGGAACTCATCAAGGAAACCCTGAAACTGAGGTATAAACCAGATACAGAGCCACACGAGATTTATAAACAAATCGCTAACTTGAGGATTAATACGGTAAGAGAATTAGTTAATACAGTACAAAATATCAAGTATAAAACAGATGAATTAATTGTATATTATAATGGAGAAAATGGAATAGATTTAACAAACATAGAAAGTTTGCTAGTGAACACTATAAAAGAAATAACACAGGGAACATTACTGGACAAAATTTACGAGCTTAGACAGTTAAAGGATATTTTAGGGATAATGACTACAAGAAGATTTGAAGACAGCTGTATAAGACCGGAATATAGGAAATCAAAATTTAGAGAGGACATAATATTTAAGCAGAATAGGGTTTCGGACAAAAATAACAATAGCAACAATCGACAAACGTATTATAGAAATAACCAAGGATATACTTCGCCCAACTATGTGCAAAACCAACCAAATTTTTACAACATACATCGTCCATATCATAATCAAAACAGAGAATACAGGGGAAGTAACTCAGGTCAATTTAGGCCAAATGCACAAAATTTTAACAACTTACAATATCAGAATCGAAATATAGAAAACTTTTCCAACCAATTAAGAAGAAATCACCAACAGTTTAATAGAGACTTTCAATATAATAGGTCCGGACAATTTAGGAGAAATCAGGGTGAACCCATGGAAATAGATAATATTCAAATGAATAGGCAAATAAATAAAGCGAATTATAATGAAAATAATCAGGTAAATAATAATATTCAAAAAACCGCCCAGTTAGGAAACCCTAGGACAAAAGGCAGCCAATATCGCTTGCTGACACCTAGGCAAGAACGAAACGGATTTTTTGAACGTAATTGTGAAGAAATAAACTATGATCAATTGGCAGGACACTCGGAACCAGACATGTGTAACAGTAACACAGCTCCATCCCGACAAAGCCAGGATCAGTTTTTTTTAGAACGACATCAGACTATCTACCCATCATAACAATAACAATTAAAAATAAGAAATATAATGCACTAATAGACACAGGTGCAAATATAAGTTTAATTGATCAAGATATAAAAGGATTTGAGAAAATGCTATTAAGAGAGCCACTAGAATTTAGTACGATAAATGGAAAGGATATAATTAGATATGAAGTATTGACAGACGCACCCTTAGAATTTAATGTAGAGAAAAATGCGAAAATAAAATGGAAAATGACTAAATTAAAAGGAAGAAAATATGAGTTCATTATTGGGATTGATCTGATGAATTGTTTCAATACAGTAATGGATTTAGTGGAAGGACAAATATCTTTTAATAATAAAAAAACTAGTTTTATAATAAATCCGTATAAAAAAGTAAAAGTTTGTGCATTAGAAGCAGCTAACTTTGATTGGAACAGAATACAACTAGACCACTTAAATAAAGAGGAATATGACGCAATAGTAAAAGTTTTGAATAATTTCAAAGGACTATTTTTCAAAGAAGGTGATCAGTTAACTAGCACAATGAAAATCCAACACGAAATTAGAACGGTGACAAATGAACAGATAAATTCCAAACTATACCGATACCCCCCGCAACACGAAAGGGAAGTAAGAAAACAAATACAGGAAATGGAAGAACAGGGAATAATAAGAAAAAGTTGTTCAAGGTATTCGAGCCCTTTAATAGTAGTACCGAAAAAAGTTGACAATTCAGGTGAACAAAAATATAGGATCGTAGTTGACTACAGAAAACTCAACGAAGTGACTATTGACGACAAATTTCCACTGCCAAATATAGACTCAATTTTGGACAAGTTAGGAAGAGCTCAGTACTTCACAACCTTAGATCTCGCGAAAGGATACCATCAGATTTTAATAAGGGAACAAGATAGGGAAAAAACAGCATTTGTGACGCCACACGGACTATATGAATTCATAAGGATGCCATTTGGGTTAAAAAATGCCCCGGCAACTTTTCAAAGACTTATGAATGAAATACTACGCGACTTCATTAACAAAACATGTGTAGTTTACCTGGACGACATTTTAATATTTAGTACGTCTCTTCAAGAACATATAAAATCTATAACGGACATTTTCAGAGTTTTGAAACAAGCCAATTTAAAAATACAGATTGACAAGTGCAATTTTATGAAAAGAGAGACAGAATTTTTAGGCCATATATTAACAAAGGAAGGACTCAAACCAAATCCCAATAAAATTAAAACGATTCAGGACTTAACTTTACCAAGAACCGAAAAACAAATAAAAAGCTTTTTAGGACTTACGGGATATTACCGTAAATTCGTGAGGGACTATGCAAAAATTGCTCAACCTATAACAAAGTATTTAAAGAAAGGAGTTAAAATAAATGTTCGAGATCCAACATATATAGAGGCTTTTGAAAAACTTAAGTTACTAATAACTTCGCATCCCATTTTGAGATATCCAAATTTTGAGAAACAATTCACGGTAACAACAGACGCATCAAACTATGCCCTGGGTGCAGTTTTATACCAAGAGGGACACCCAATTTGTTTCGCGTCAAGAACTCTAAATAATCACGAACGGAACTATTCCGCTACAGATAAAGAATTTCTCGCCATATTGTGGAGTGTACAGTATCTACGACCTTACCTCTATGGAAGAAAATTTAAAATCCTTACAGATCATCAACCGATAAAATATCTACACTCGAAATACAGAGGGAAAGATATGTCCCCAAGACATCAACGATGGTTGTTGAAATTAGGAGAATACGACTTTGAAATCGAGTATATCAAAGGAAAAGAAAATAGAGTAGCGGATTTTCTTAGTAGACTTGAAAATAAGAAGGATGAAAATAATTTGAAGGATACCGAATCCGATTTGAATTTATATATAGCGGAATGTGACTTTAATGTAATGGGTGATATATTTAGGAATTATATCACAAAAGGAAAGATAGGCATATATTCAGAACTCTCAGATCATAATTATAACATAGTACAGGAAAAGCTTATAGATATGTATTCAAATGATAACCAAATTGAATTCATCAAGTGCACAATGAGGGCACAGGACATTGAAACAGAGGTAGAGGCGGTTAAGCAAATATCCTTCTATCACGTAAGGGAAAGCATACATTCGGGAATAAATGAAACCTATAATAACATCAAAAATAAGATATATTTTCCAAAACTTAGAGAACTAATTCAACTAGTAATAAATCAATGTGACCTTTGTCAACAGGTAAAATATGATAGGCATCCAATTAAAAATAAATTTCAGTTTACTGAGACCCCGTCGGATAAAAATCAAATTATACATATCGATACATATGTAATAAAAGGTCATCATTTTCTAACAACAATCGATAAGTTTTCTAAGTTTGGAACTGCTTATTCACTAAGCGACAGAAACCACTTAACCATAATAGAAAAATTGGAAGAACACATTACAAAATTCGGAAAACCAAATAAAATAATAGCTGACAACGAATTTAAAACATTAAGAATAAAAGAATTTCTAATAGAGCAAGGGATAGAGTTACACTTAACAAAACCAAATAGTCACACGGGAAACTCAGATATAGAAAGGTTTCATAACACCATTGCAGAAAAATTTAGAATTTTATATCAAACAAACAGAGATTTACCGATACATCAATTAATTCAGCGAACAATAAGAAATTACAATGAAAGGTTCCATTCTAGCATAAAATACACACCAAAAGAAGTACAGGAAGGGCGTATAGATTTAGATAAAGTCAAGCAAAATTTAGAAGAATGTAAGAAAAAGAAAATTGATAAACTTAATTTAAAAAGAGAGGAGTACAGGGAAACAAGAGAAGAAGGATTTATAAAAAACTACAAGGCACTAAGGCATAAAGAACAACCGAAATACAAAAAAGCAAAATTAGAAGGAATACATCCGAGTAATATTAAAAGACCGTTAAAATTTACAGATAATAGCCATCTTCATGCTGATAGTAATATGGACACCGATGACTGAAGGGGAACTGACTACCAAACGACTTACAGAACAAGCAGGATTTATAAACATCTACATGAAAAACATAGATATAGTTAAGGAATCAGACATTATACTACACATAGTAAACTTACATGAAATAGAAAATATTCTAAACCAGATGAAAGAAAATATTAGTTTACTGAAAACAAAAAATAAACATTTACTTCAATTAGAACTGTTAGATGCAAGAAACAAATTGGTTACTTTGATACCAAAACAAAACCGACAACGAAGAGGACTGATTAACGGAATAGGAAGTGTATCGAAATGGTTATTCGGGACTATGGACGATGAGGACAGACAAAGCATTCAGAAACATATTTTTAGTATCGACGAATTTAAAGAAAATAATAACCAACAAATATTAATTAACGACTATTTTAATGAAACTATAAGCCATTTAAAAATGATCGTCAAAAATGACAGAAAAATAATAGAAAGGGAATTAAATTCTATCAATAAATTTTTAGAAACAGAAAATGATAAGCACATATATTTAGAACAGCTATCAAATATACAGTTAATTAAAAATAAAATAGAACATCTACAGGATAATGTAATGTCCACAAAATATGGTATTGCACATCCTAGTTTATTGACTTCTAGTGAAATAGAAAAATATGCTATAGATTATAATAAGCTAAAATATATTCAGATAGGAACTACATTTTTTAATAATTCATGTTTAATTTTTGGGATAAAAATACCCAAAACATTTATAAATGTTAAGCTTAAATATATTGTTCCACTACCAAATGATCACAATGACGAGATAGACTCTGTAATAGAGCAAACAATTGAATTTGATAACAGAACATACAAATTTGAGGAAAATAAACATTTAAAGAATTTAAAATTAAGTAATCACTGTCTAATAAAAAATAACTGTCAACTAGTAAAGAATAATGACTTAGAAATTATACAATTAGACTTGGATACAATTATAATTAAGAATGCAATAAATATAAGTATCATTCAAAATTGTAATTTTGAAAAAGTTATGCTAAACGGAAATTATATTGTAAATTTCAATAACTGTTCAATTAGAATAAAAGACTATTATTTTTCAAATATAATTGAAAACATAGAAGAAAAACAAATAATTGAAAATATTCACATAGAAAAAAATTTTTCACATAAAATAACATTTCAAGAAATCAAAGAATTAAATAGCAATAATCTTAAAAATATTAGAGCACTACAATATCATAGTAATATATCTTATGGACTTTATCTCCTTTTAACAATAATAATAATTATTATCTTAATTTTTGTAATTGTAAAACAAAGATATATTAAAATAATATTAAATAAAAGAATTCAGGAGAATTCTAATCCAAAGGAGGGAGAAGTTACATATTTAAACACAAACACATACAACAAAACAGAAGTTATTGAAGATTTCTTAGCAAGCATAAAAAACACAAAATAAAAAAAGAAATAATAAAATAAAATTGTAAAACAAAACCTATTTCCTGTTTGTCAAAATAAATCTAAAGAATTTAAAATTGAAAACAAAATTACAGACAAAATTCTAAGAAATAGAATAGGTATCCCAATTAATACAAAGTACTCTAAAGCAAATTGTCAAAACTGCAAAACGCAGAATAATCATAAATGTAATTTAAATTAAAGTTTGCAAATGCTGAATAAACAAAAATGTAATTTAGTTTAAGTCTAATAATAATTATAATAATAAAAAAAAGACAGTTGTTGTTTGACTTCTTGATGTGACGGTACACTTCCTCCGAAAACTTTTGTGTCTTTTTTTTAAAAACTTAATAGTCCTTACGAAATACAAAATTCGCGCGTTGTCTGTTTCTTTCGTTCTTGCTCTTTCGACAGTAAAAATAAAATTGTAAAGTGAATATTATTAGTAAAGAGCCGATGTTCGTTTATTTTCTTACCCCTCCCTCTCACCGTATTAAAGAGATGAAAGCGTGTGTGGTAGTGTGCAATAAATTGAAGGTGGTTAAGCAGTGTAACAAATTGAAATGTTTTTCTAAAACGATGTTGCTGTTGCTGCTGTTTTATGACAATCGAAATTGGGGGTGCAAAGGTAAGTGAAACAAAATATGTTATGTATTGTACTGATGTTATAACATGAATTACTTATTTTATTAAAATTTATTATATTAAATAAAATAATGAAATTAGAGTATTAATATACCTACATATATGCACACAGAATTATGCAAACACAATATCTGTGTATAAAAGAATAGTAGTGAAGTATGACTAAATCTTGTTCATAAACTTTTAATACTGGGTTGAATAGTTGAAGTGTATTTTTTTATGTATAAACAATTCCTTACAGATTGTAATGGTATAGTTTAAATTCTTAGATGGTCATATAGGTACTGTGTACATATGTAATTATATGTATTACATGAAAAAATTATAAAAAAAAATATATTTTATTTCGGTTAATTTGAACTGAAATTATTTTATACGTTAAATAGGTATTTTATTGGATATTCCACGTATCTGTCAGGCATTGTATTAACCATGTTCAAGTGCTGTTGAGAAAATTATTTTAGTTTATTCGTCAATTCTTATTTGAAGTATTCTTTGAAGTCGCCGTGGTCTAGTAAGTAGTGTGTTGGCTTATTAGACGAAAAGCCAGGGTTCGAGCCCCAGGCCAGACATCAAAATAAAATACAAAAAGTATTTCTTCGGCGACTTCCTCTCAGCAGATTTCTGGCAAAAACTCTGAGAGTAAATAAAATTGCCATGAAAAGTTTCTCAAAAAAATCTGTCGTTCGGAGTCGACTTTAAACTGTAGGTCCCGCCACTCATGTATAAAAATTAACACACACAACATAAGTGGTGTTAGAAACTAGGTCGTAATCCTGACTGAAGGGTTGTAATGACCAATTATGTATGGTATGTATTCTTATTCTTTAGGGTTTTAGAATCGCAAACCTATTGACTCTAGAATCCTAAAGAATATCACTTTCAACTAAAACTTTACATCCCCTAAAAGGATCGTTGTTTTCCTAGAATATTCACATTCATAAGTGGCCGATCGTTATCGAGATTATCCTATATGATGTATTTATAAATTCCCCCAGTCATTTTTTCATTTATTCTGACTAATGAATCAACACCGATTGATGTGAAATATCCCCACACTCCATGTTCTCTTTTGAATCCAACTTCACGTATGTTGACTAGACGTCGTTATGGAATAAATTCAACTTTGACTCTTCACTTTCTATGAAGGAATAACATTAAAAAATGTGATCCCTAATGGGTTTTAAGAACCATCGGTATTGTTGCGCAGGTTTTTTCCATCCTTTTTCTAGCTCTACGACCATGAAGGTTACTTCTGGCCGACGTCTTCTTACGGTCCGGTATTTGAACACTGTGTTCTAACTTCATATTCTATCTTATTAGAGTGGAGGTAAGAAAAGCATTAGTAATGCTTTTTCTATTCTATTTCGGCTTTCTATGTGGTTTCTAACATGCTCTCGCTAGCTACATGCACAATATACATACATATGTATCTACTGCCCATGTGTGGAAAGTCTTTTTGAGGTTTATATTAGGCCCACTTTACAAGCAATGTTTCCTAAAGTTTTGTTGTCATATTTTACAAGTTATGTACGGGCAGACAGATAAGTCTAGGTCTTTGAGATGTCCATTTATTCCTCATGAGATATTATTCTTATAGTGGTGACTTGTAACATTTAAAAGTCAAGGAATGTGTTCAATATCAACAGATAAAATACACAAATTTGACATAATGCTACATTTAACCCAAAATTCCTTAAATTTCGATGTAATGCACGTATTAATACGAATGCTGAGCACTCGAAAAAAGTAATTTTGAAATAAATTTTTTGATTTTTCAACTGCAAATCTGTATGCAAAATCCCTTGTTATCTAATCAAATAATAGTTTTCAATTTTGTGTATAATTTTTTCGAATTTTTCTGTTTTTTGTTGTTGTTTGTTTGCAATTTACAGCAATTGTTTATTAAAAAATATGAAATTTTACTCCCTGATTTAATTCTCTTTTTTAAAATTTGTTGCGGTTGTAAGCATCAGTCTATTCCTTGATATTCGTTTTATAGCCCTTTTATTCAATCTCGTTCGTTTTATTCAAGTGTCATCGTCATTTATGACTTAATTCCCATTTAATTTGAATTTTATTTACTTTTCATAACCATTTTGCCACTCGAATCACTGACTGACGACAACGACTCCTGTGTATGATGATGTCTGTAATTGTAAGTGGGTCTGTGTGTGTGTGTGTGTCTCTGTATATCATTATGAAATACTTTTTGTCAATAAAATCATTACATGTCGTAAGTACTTCTGTGAATTTATGAAATTTTGTTCATTTGATGACATTCTTGCCATCATTTTCTTCTCTTCAATTCAATTGAATTCATTTCATTTCATAAGTTTTATTTCCAATCCCTTACTGCTTCTCCTCCTTTGGCTTCTTTATTTGCTCTCTTGCTCTGGCTCTTGTGTTTGTTTGTATTTGCTTGGGTTGTATAGAAATGACAAAATTAAATTCCATCAGCAAATAATAAATATTGTTGAATAATAATCATAATCATAACGATCATAATGATAATGATTCATCTGAACATCATTACTAACGACAGTACTAAGGATTTATAAAAGAAATGCAAAAAGAAGAGAACACATCGCGACTTAAAGGATTTCCAACTTTATTCGTAATAAAGTAATGAATGAATGACTGGCTGTATTGACTTTACATTCACTCCATTGCAAGTGCTAATAAAATTGCTCTCTTCGTGCATGTACATACATGCAACAAATGGTCTTTGCTTCTCTCTCTCTCTGCACTTGCAAGACAGTTAGGCCCAGACAAAAATAAATAATTTTGTGTGTTTGACCCTGTGGTATGAGTAGCTCTCTGAGTGTAGATTTAATGTTTCTCAACGTGTAATATTTTATATATTTTTTTCATCAAATACAACAACTACAACTACAACAACAACAACATTTCATATTGCACATCTGCTATTTCACTATTTTGCCAAATATTTTCGCTTTACATTGAGCACACTCTGTGTGTACGATGATGATAATGATGATAATGATGATGATTTTTGGCGAAAATTCAATAAGTTCAAGTATTAAAATCACATACACATACAAACACATGTATATGCATGTGTTAAGTGGGTATTCTATGTGCGTGTGCGTGTCTGTGTAATGCTTAGAGAGTTCCTGCATTATCAACCCTTTGCATTTCTATTCATCTTTCTGGTAAAAATACTAAGAGAAAAAAGAAAAAAAAGTCCAACTGATGTCCTGTATGTTGATTGTGTATCATCGACAAATCTTATTGCAATTTTTCTATTTGTATTGTTGGGTGTTATTCCCTCTCTCTCACTCTCTGTGTGTGTGTTCTTTTCGTTTTCCTTAGTAAACTTTGTTACTTTAAAGTGTTTTTCATTCATTTGCCAGCAAATATAAGTATTTGAAAAGGTAATACTTACTGTGTGTTGATCTCTGTGGGCTATAAATATATTAAATTTATCAACTCTATTCTGTTTGGTACAGAGAGAATTGCAATATGTATGTAAGCAGTACTCAAATAATGTTTTCAAAAAGAAACAGTTGTTCTATTATTAGAATCATTATTATTATTAAACAGAATTTAAAGCAATCCTTTCAATAATAGCCTGAATTCAAGATTTATGGTAATGCGTCCATAACTTCTTTTTCAAATAAAAAAAATTCATTTCAAAAATTCAAGAAAATATTTTATTTCATGCCATATAGCATAACAGCTCTTCAGGCCTCTGTATATCTGCGGGTTGCAGTAGAAGGCTCTGCGTGTGATAACGTCAAACAGCTTGCTTAGTATATAGTCGATCCACAATCACTTGCAATATCGGCTTTCTAGGACTATTGTCTAGTTATTGCCGTGATATCGAATACAGGAATTCGTTGTTAATTGTTTTTGACCAGAAGATAGAGGATCTACTTCCTTAAACAGCGATTGATTAAGGCATGAAGAGCCTTCAGTTGGCAGTGTTGTATGACTCGTTTTTTACGCAACGTTAGAAGGCAAATCTTCCATTGAAGCTACACTAGACCAATCCCCGATTGGTTGCGAAAACTTGATTGCTAAAACTGAAACAATGTGACAATATCAAATGAAGATGGGAGAGCTCTAGGATCCGTAATAACACAGATGATATGTAGCTTCTAAATGAAATTGTCTATGCAAGGTGCGAACATAGTCTCGATAAGAAATTTCACACTCGAATTTGGGAATTCTATGCACGTTTAAACCAACTTTTCCAAACTTGAGGATAAGCTACACTGTGAAATTTTCTTCAAAGAGCCTAACCTTAACATATTTCTCCACCTGCCTGCCTACTGCAGTATGTGTCAGGCCGAACGTATAGTCATAAATCACTTTGCGGAACTCCAAACATTTTTCTAACTCTGTTCATTCTCCATAATCGCTTTCATTTTTCTATAACTAGCGTCAGAAGCTTTATCTTTTGTTTTCGTAATGCAGGCAATTTTAGACGTTCAAAAATATGTATGAAATCAGCTTAAATACAGCAACAGGGTGTTAATTTCCGGTTAACGAGGTGTTGTCCCTAGCTAATCGCTTCTTCTAGTACCTAGCCATTAAACCTCCACATAAGTTTTCAATTTGAGGCATTGCTTGGCCATGCCATCATATTCTCAGTATTTGCTTCGATTAATAAACTCTTTTAGTTTATTTTTGATGGCTCCAGACAAAAAGTGCAATACAGCTTGGCTTCTTAAAACTTAAAACACACTTTTTATAAGAATTTCTTTTCAAATTTCTTTTGCCATCTCTGTCCTCGTAGATGTAACAATATACAGAACATTCTTCTTCTTTATTTGGTCATTTAGAACATTAAAAATTTGACTTACATTAGCAATGAAGAGCTCTAGGATTCTTAAAAGGAATGAAAATTAGAAAATAAGGAAATACTTTCATTTGAAAGACTTCACTCCTGTCAACGTTGAAGTAGAAATAAATCCTTCACTGACTTGCTCAATTAGTTATTACAATCTTTTAGGCAAGATAACAATATTAGCTTCTCACTGTACCCATGTTGTGTTTGTGTTAATTTTATACACGACCTACAATTTAGAGTCGATTCCGAACCACAGATTTTTGCGAAACCTTTCATTGCAGTTTTATTTTACTGCAGTTTTCTGACAAAAATTCTGAAGTGAAGTCGGCCAAGAGATATTTTTTCATATTTCGTTTTGTTTGAGGTGAGGCTTCAACCGCGGGCTCTCATCTAATAAGCCAACACACTATCTACTAAATTACGATGACTTCAAGATGCTTCATTAACTGCCATAAAATACCAGGCAGCAGATTTTAACTGAGGACGATCAAGCTGCAAAAGCGGAAATCGAATCTTGATCACTTTTTCGTTTTCTTCAATTAAGGTGTCCACGAGGGGTTAAAAACTCTCCAGAATGACGTGTGAATGAATGTCGGCTGAAAGTGAGCGAGCTAGCTGAAATGGAAAGTATTTTTTAATGTGATGCACGCTCCATATTGACCGGAAGTATGGAGAAAATTTAGCTCACTATCCACTAAAAACATTGTCGTTAAGATACTTCCATGGAATGATGGATTGAAGGGTCCATCACCCTATATTTGAGGCAAAGAAAGAGGAAAATAGGAGGACCGCATTGTGGTAATCCCGTTCAATGAAGGCAGAGTCAATTCCAAGTGCAGGTATAGTCATAGCGTTAGTTTATGGGACGCTTGAGGTTGTTCCACGACATTTTATTGTCTTCTATATTCTTATAGAAGTTTTCTGAACGCTTGAGCGCCTATTACACGATCGAATTTTTATATGATAGCTCTATGTGATGGGGACCATCCATCTTTTGTAATAATATGACAAAATTCATGTTAAAAAACTTTCTCTTATCGGATAGTGTTCGCAGTCCAGTTTTATAGAGAAAACTTACAAAAATTGTAAATTTACGTGATTGACAAAATTTTAAAGTCAAATGCAAAGCAACTCAACTGCATTCATAGACCCTTAATTGAAGGAAAAAGGATAACAAACCATTCTTTAAAAAAACAATATCTAATGAAAGAAAAACATTTTTTTTCATCACATTAAAGACAACGATTAGCTGTTAAACGATATCCTTGTTAAAGATCCGGTACATTCGGCAATTATTGTTCAGTTGTTAATAAACGATACAAAACCACAGACAAAAACAAAAATTTGTAACAAAATTATGACAACAATGAAGAGAAAAATACAAAATAAATTGAAAAGAAAATAACAATTTCCGTCGGTAAAAGTAATCTCTGCTTAAGAAAAAAAAAAAACAAAACAGAAAAACTGCAATTGAAAATAAAAAAAACAAAAAAAAACAATAGAAACTGCTCGTCAATTGCAAAGATTGTAGACGAAGATTTAAAGCAGCGTTAAGTAATGCGATACTTTTTCTTGTGATAAATCAAAAGGCACCGATCCATCTTTAGCAAACGGTAAGCTATGATAGATAGACAGAGAGAGAGAGAGAGACTAAAAGACATGTAAGAAAATGTCCTTTTCCTTTAGAAAGACTTGAGATTGTCAATCATGATTGACTGACTGACTGACAGCGTTTATGACTTATTGAAAGCTGTAACAGTTTGCTGCGACAACTTCCATTACAGCTGGTCTGCTAATGATCGCTGATGCCTAAAACGAACGGCCGGCCAGTGACAATAAACAAAAGACCGAACGACTTGTTGTCATTAAAATGTGAACAATCTAAAGACCGTAGAGAACAATGAAAACAGTTTTCCACTTGATTTGACAATATTAGCAACAAAATATCCTTAAATATGATCTTAATTGACGGCGACTAAAAGAAAATGAAAGAAAATGTCTCAACATTTCTCTCTGTTCCCATAAATTCAATTCAATACAAAAGATTTCGTTTCGCAATTATATTTTCATTACAACACTGTAAATGTAAACGTATTTTGAGGGTTTTTCCATACCTCTGCATATTAGGGTTCAATATAAAATTTATTGTCGTTTTATTGCCGTTTTTTTTTTGGTTTTATGAATAAATTTCCAACAACTGTTAGTCATTTAAGCTAATTTGTCATGTATTTGTTACAACAACAAAAAAATTTATATTATTTTTCTGAAATTTCCGTAAAACTATTCAATTAATTGAATATCGACAATACAACGAAATGCGAACACATTGTGGAAACCAAACAGCTGTAAGGATTGTTTTATTTACCAACGCCTTTACTCACGTACTATTTCACTTGTTATTTGATAAACAAAAAAAAAATATTCGTTTTAATGCGGGAAAAAATTACCATAATTTATATGCACTGCATTAAATGCTTATTTGAAATTAATAGCAAATAATGTGTTAATCGAAGGGAGAGGTGTAGTTTTATTAAAAATTAATTTTCTGCTAACACTCCGTCACTCCGTTGCTTAGATTATATGCCATGTGTTCTGTTGTGAACATACACTGCGCACAACTTGCTTTATTCTCATTTCAATATGGACTTACAGGTCACTTCACTTCAGTCAAACTTTACTTAACTTCAGTCAAACTTCACTTAACTTCAGTCAAACTTCACTTAATTTCAGTCAAACTTCACTTAACTTCAGTCAAACTTCACTTAACTTCAGTCAAACTTCACTTAACTTCAGTCAAACTTCACTTAACTTCAGTCAAACTTCACTAAGCTTCAGTCAAACTTCACTTAACTTCAGACAAACTTCACTTAACTTCAGTCAAACTTCACTTAACTTTAGTCAAACTTTACTTTACTTCAGTCAAACATCACTTAACTTCAGTCAAATTTCACTTAACTTCAGTCAAACTTCACTTAACTTCAGTCAAACTTCACTTAACTTCAGTTAAACTTCACTTAACTTCAGTCAAACTTTACTTAACTTCAGTCAAACTTCACTAAATTTCAGTCAAACTTCACTATACTTCAGTCAAACTTCACTTAACTTCAGTCAAACTTCACTTAACTTCAGTTAAACTTCACTTAATTTCTGTCAAACTTCACTTAACTTCAGTCAAACTGCACTTAACTTCAAAAGATTCTTCAGCATCATTTTGTGGGTTTTCTTAACCGTGGTCATCTTAATTGATCGATAATAGGGCTATTGCTCTCGGCAGCTCGTACGTTTAATTCGATTGTATTGTTGTAAGTGATAGCGTCCCCCCTACTGAAGAATTTAGCTGCGTTGCTGTGATATTGGCTGGACTGAAACCTTTGAAAGTATTCTACCATACACATCCATACATAGGCTGCCTTCCAAAATGTATCAATACAAAGTTTGTATGCAGTTCTAGTACTGTATATAAATTATGTAGATATGCAAAGTAACCAAACAATGCATCAATTATAAATCCGATGCCCGATTGCTTTTTGACTGCGTTAAAAATACAAATTGACGACATTTTGAAATAGAATACATTGTATATATTTTGTACAGCGGCTTTATGAATCACGATACTTTGTTCAAACACAAAGCAACTAAGATTTTGGAAGGCAGCCATAATTGGTGCTTACTAGCCTGCAGTCAGGATTACGACCTAGCTTCTCATACCACTTATATTGTGTGTGTTAATTTTATACTTGAGTGGCGGGACCTACAGTTTAAAGTTGATTCCGAACGACAGATTGTTGAGAAACATTTTCATGGCAATTTTATTTTTACTACTCTGTGTTTTTGCCAGAAATCTGCTTAGAGGAAATCGCCATATCTCGTTTTGTTGGAGATATCTGAGCTGGTGTTTGAACCGTGGCCTCATGTCCAATAAGCCAACGCACTACCTACTAGACTACGGTGACTTCTACCATATAGGCTTAGTTTAAGCCCAAGAGCAAAAAATTTCGAGTTAAATTCTTGAATCTAAGTTAAGTTGGACGGCTCATAAACCAGTTTGCTGTGCCTACTGCTGCAGTAGAGTAATTAATACAAGATAGAGACCTCCGATCTGGATTTTTTTGCTGGTTATTTTTAGTGATTTGTTTTTGGGGTGAACTGTCCTTCTTTATAAAGTATGAGATACAGCATATGAGTGCATTTTGCACACTACACCTACAAAGGTTTTATTTTTTATGTTTAATCGGCTTCCAACTAGGTTACTAGCCAGACAACTGAATGTTCTGTTACGCTGGTACATTATTCCCTCTCGGCTGTAATATATTCTATCTGGGGATATATAGGTTCTGAGTGAAATTGGCTATACGGCGTCTGAACATAGTCTTGATAAGAAATTTGAAAGTAGAAATCCAAGCAGAATAGACTAGTTCTCTGTGATGTCTGCTTCAGAGGTTCCATTCAAGTTCAAAGCATATTTTTCAAACTGGTGCATAAGATAAACTATGAAATTTTCCTCAAAGATATTTCTTAAGATATTTCTCCGCCAATAGAATGGTCATAAATCACGTTGCGGAATTGATCTCGAATAAGGGATGACCAACTAATACAATTTCTATACTTTCTAACAGGTAAGCGGCCATTGGATCACTTTCGGGTGCAATCCACAGGCCTGAATTGGATGACAGATAGCGGAACTTCATCGATCGATTCTTGCGGCAGTTTTTGTCAGTCTAATAGAAGTTCATGGTCAAAAGGATATCGCGTGTAAATGTATAGTAGGCACGCTTCTACCAATTCTGTTTGTGTAGACCGGTTAATCAGTATTTGCAGGTAATTCTGAGGCATCACGTTATCTAATACCCCAATGGGCAGCTATGTGTGCTCAAGAGAGTATTTTATTCTGTTACATAATGGTGATCAATTTTTTTCTTGTTGAAATCGATTGTTATCCGAAATTAGCTTAAAAAGTTACGAAGTTACTTTATACAACTCTTCCTGTTGTTCGTAATTGCCCTTACTTTCCTCCAGCATTTGTCAGAAGCATTATCTCTTGTTTTCGTAATGCAAGTGATTTTAGTTGATTGCAAATTTGTATGAAAATAACTTTAAATACTTGAGTACGATATCTTTTGTCTTACAGGAACAGGATGTTAATGTTCGTCCAACTACATGTTGTTCTTGATTGCTTCCTTCGAGTTCCAGAATAATGCTTTATTTGTGAGTTCGCATGGTGGTTTGCACAGAGTGTAAACGATCCATTTGACTTTCGCAGTATTCAATTTGAATTTGGACATTTACTCTCCACTCAATCACTTGCTTATACGGTGTTCAGGTATGCACCTTTATTGCGTAAATCGCAATAAACGCCATTATTGAGCTCAATATTTCATATAAAGTTTCAATTTTATTATTGCGCAATAAATACGCAAATTGTTATAATATTGAGTAAAACTTAAAATGTAGCACTGTCATAAGTATGTTCAGTGCGCATATTACAATTATCCGAACACATTCTGTTGATATTTGACAGCTCAAAAGTCAACATTGACAAAAAAAAAAACAAAAAAAAAAAGATGTCAAATTATTATTGAATAAGCTTATGAACTTATATTATTATGTCTGAACACTTAAAATATTGTACTCAATAAACCGAATATTGATTCAATAAAAGTGCATATCTGATCATAGTATTAGATGCTTTAGCCACGTCATATTGTCATCTTAAGCTTGTTATATTTCACTAAAGTAATGTTTTCCGCTATCACTGCAATCGTAACATTATTCTTCTGTTTTTGACCTTTTATGAAAATACAAATTTGACTTACATTATCTGTGAAGCCTTTATGGGTTAAAGCCTTTAAACGATTGCCAATTTAATGAATACTGTTCATGCTTTTTCTTGCCTCAGGACTGCAAGCCGAAGGACATTTTCCATACGTCATTAAGCTGTTAAACCAGGTTTTAATGTTTAACTCATGGGCTTGAATGTATTGCTTTTGCTCGACGTCACTATACAATTTTCTACTGGCATAATTCAATTTCCTTGATTAATTTAAATATACAACGTATTTATTTATTTATGTATGTATTGTTGGTAAGAGTAACAACAGCAATAACACAACAGCAAAAATAGTAAATAAAACAAAATCCGACAATGATTGCGTGTCAATTGATTGAATTAAGGAGAGTGTTGCCTGCAAAATAATAAAGAAACGAGCGAAAATAAAATAAAAAAAAAATTGATTTAATTAAGGACAGGTGTTGTATGAAGCTATTAGAGCACTGCGTTGCGTTAAGTTGCGTTACGTTGCCATAAACAACGGAAAAAAGAAAATAAAAACAACCGTAGAACGGAAGTAAGAACGAACACAAAAAACGACATTCCAAATGCGATAATTTATCAACTTTATTAATTAATTACTGTGTTCATAATTAATTCAAATTGTTGTGGAATAGAAATTGACTTTCAAAAACTATTTTCAAAAGGAAAAATCAATTTGCCTACTTGCCTATCCGTTTTAACAAGGAAGGCACACGATTCCATTACATTATCTCTCCTTTCTCTCTTCGATTTTAATAAAATCGGGAAATGTAATGTGAATGTTTAAACCATTATGGATGATGACAATTATTACGCTTGATTTAATAAATTCAAGTGTTTCTTTCGTTTCGTTTTATTTTGCCTTGTTTCTTTACTTCACTTTTCTTTTCTGTCATATTGAAACCTAATTTTTATTTCTTTTTATCGTTCTTGTATCCTTATCTCCATTTTTTTCATTCCCTTCATTTTGCTTTTCACAAACCATAAAATAAGTGGCTGCTAATCGTTTATTTCGCCGTCGTTGCTCCTCAAATTACAGCCAATTTTTATTATTTGCCTCCGCTTTTGCTACATATTGCTGCTGCTGCTGACGCTGCTGATGGTTAGATATTCATTCCTTGGCATTGTCTGTCATTAGCAGCATTTTAGCAATTTTTGTAACAAACTTTTTAGATCTTCCCGCTTCTCTTCTCTTGACGCCTGCCTCATCTTCTCAACTCCACCGGGTAAGAAAATCATTTAATTCATACACTTTGGCAACTGTCACTTCCGCATTGTTTGTTAAGAACAACGAAATCAAGACAGCAAATGGTAGACAGAGAGAGAGAGAGAGAGAGAGCGAAAGCAAAAGGAAATACAATAAAAAAAAAAATGTGAAGGTACTATTGTGCCTGTATGAGTGTATATCCCACTGGGACATTGAATTTGTTAGACAATGTCCCATAAAACGGCGCTTGCCTGAAAAGCGGAAACAGGAAACGCTTGGAAAATTGCAAAGTTTGAGAATAGAAAAGAACATTTAATTTTTTGATTGTTACATCAAATCAAATAAATACTAGCGAAATATAATGCAGTTAGCGGACAATAAACTCAGATGATGATGAATGCTTTGTGGGACAGAAGTTTAAAGAAAGTTTCGGTATTTAAGAATGGAAATCGTTCGACTACATCGTACTTAGACATTCAGGTGGCATTGGACATACTCCCCACTTGTACTTTTCGAGCGAGAGTGCCTCAAAATATAGAGGAAAAGGGAGATAACATACAGTCTTTTCTTCGTTTTGATTTTGGCAGCGAAGCTCAATCATCGATTGGTGTGATCAACTGGCGTTGGCGTTAAGGCAGGCCGAAATCCATTAATCGGGTTGTTAATGGCCAATTAAATAAGTAAAGTAAGTAAGTGAAGCTCAAAATGTTCTACATTATGTTTCTAAGATAACAGATAAATCCTGAAAGCATTTTGGCTAGGCGCTGAAAACATGCTCTATACTCTTCTCTTTTTTTTTTGATTTCCACAAACACATTTGGTTTCCAAAACAATTATCGTTACGATTGGGCATTACTTAGGATGGAAGATATCAACAGCGAAGCTAATATCTTTGTTACCGATAAAAAGTGCAAGTTATCGACTATAATATGCAAGTCATCGATCAAAAAATGTAAGTCATCGAAAAAGAAGATTCTAGTTATCGACCAAATAAATGCAAATCATCTCCCAAAAAATACAAGTCATCGACAAAAGAATCGCAATCATCGACCAAAAAATGCAAGTCATCAACCACAAAATGCCAATTATCGACCAAAAAAAAGTCATCGACCAAAGAATACCAGTTATCGGTCAAAAACAAGATTCTCTATAAAGCAAGGACATCGATATGACTCTATAATCTCCAGAGAACATTCTGTTAATCAGCAGCCATTTTCCAAAGCAAGTCATCTTGCAAAAAATACAAGAATATCGACAAAAAATGCAAGTCATCGACCAAAATATGCCAGACATCGACCAAATTCTATATACTATACAAATACAATTCATCGACCAGAAAATGTCAGTCATCAACCAAAAAAATGCAAGTCATCGACCAAAAAATGCCAGTTATCGATCGAAAACAAGATGCCCTATAAAGCTAAGACATCGATATGACTCTATTACCTCCAGAGAACATTGTGTTACTGAGCAGCCATTTAATCGCCTTAAGGATAGTCATAACTTCGGTCTGGAAGACACTGCAATGATCCTAGAGTCTGTACGACAGTCTGATATCCATGTCCAGAATATGCCAACCTCAAACCGTTTCTGAATAACCTTTTTTAATATTTTTCTTGTTTTTTTCTTGAGGTTTTTGTAAAAAACAAAATATAAAAGAATCGTTTAAAAACGTTCTAATCAATGTTTTGCAATCGGATCATATTACACTGTACGACGCAACAAATACTGGCTTTAACAATTATACGGCATATCATTAGGCAGTAGCGGCAGCAGCAGTGGCAGTATTAATTTGCATAAATTGTTTCAATTCATTTCATATTTCACTTCATATTTTGTTTCTTTTTTCTCTTCTTACTTTTTTTTGTTCTTTAAGTATGATAATTATCTTGTATTATATCTTAAACCCACAGACAGACAGACGGTTATTTAAAAAAAAAGAAAAACACCGAATCAAACTTAAATGCCACAAACAGTCATAATATGTTCGAAATTATCCTTTAAATAACAAATCCTGACTGATGATGATGATGATGTGATGAAAAACACACACACACACACAAAATCAACCAACCAACCCTCTAATAAAGCATATTATGCTCAGCATAAATTTACTTTGCGTTGCTTTGATGCTCTTGGTGCTGAAGTCTCGTTTATAAAATATGACTACAATACGACTACAATGCTTATGAAATGAAAAATGAAAACAGAATGAAGAGGAAAAAAGTTTAAATAAATAGAAATTATCGTATAGATGTTACAAATTTAACAACCAACCACAATAAACACTAATAATATGAATATGAAAACGAATATACTCTTGAATGTTGTCTTCCATTATACAATCATCTCTCTAGCTTTTATACGAGGGCCAACAGAAAATTTTTCGATTTAACAGAGACAGTAAAGTTGAACAAGTTTTTTTTGGGTTTCAAATATAATCTCTTCTTTTATCTGCTTTATTCGAGACCTTCGATAGCCGGGCTATAGCTTCTTCAGCTTGGTTACACATAAAACTGACGTCGTCTTCTTTGAACAGTATTCTTCCAAATCGTTCCACTGCTTCGACTGTTCTTTGTTCTCAGTTGTTTAGTAGTGCATGCATGTCTCATTTCTGATTACGAATCGAAACGAAACAGCTCAACGATTCTGTTTTTATTCTGTTGTAAAGAAACACTGCTTCCATCTTTTTTCTGGGGATGAAACCGCCTTCATCTTCTTGGTAGCCCATTATCCAAATGAAATGAGATATTTCTGATTACGAATCGAAACGAAACATCTCTCTGTTTTTATCCTGTTGTAAAGAAACACTGCTTCTATCTTTTTTCTGGGGATAGAACAGCCTTCGTCCTTTTGGTAGTCGACTATCTAATGGCCTTTAATTTTGTTTTGTTTCAAGTGTGAAAAGCGGAAGCTATGTCCTCTCCATATCCCTATAAATTGATGCAAACACTCGGCCGTATTGTAGTGAAACAAAGCACCACTCGTCCTCCATAAATTTTTGGAATATTAGGCTCACGCTATTTCACTTGACGTTAAAATAGCATTTTGTGGATTTGCTCAACCGTTTCTGGTATGGTCAGACACCACAAAGGTTTCACTATTCGTCTTCTTTATCCTGCATTATCAGATTGTTTCCTCTGCTTTGTTTTGGTTTAATTAATCAGCTAAGAATGTAATGTAAAAGTAGGATCTGGAATAACAGAGTTGCCATATATTCTATAAGTGAAGAGGTTAGAAGTGTAGCAGATGTGGTCAGGTCTGTGAATCAGCACAATGTGTGTATCACTTCTGTTAAAGAAGGTGTAGCGAATAATCGGAGTTTATCGATTCCAGACCAATCTCACTCATTACGGCTTGGCCATGTGAAGTTCAAATCATGGAATAATTAATGCCGGAATCACAAAGCCGTAGATTGGATGCTGATTGGTTCTATGCTAATTTTTGGAACGAAATTTTCTTTAGTGATTACTTCAGCAAGCAAAATCGTCATTTATGGAGCTTTGGGAATTCAGAAGGTATTATGGAAAAGCCATTGCAACAGTGACTGTTTAAATGCCGTCCATATAGAGCACTGTAGACATATGTGAACCAAATTTTTTCTGCTTGTAATTAAAGATTCGAGCCCCTGGCCAGACATCAAAACGAATACAAAAAGTATTTCTTCGGCAACTTCCTCTCAGCAGATTTCTGGCAAAAACTCTGAGAGTAAATAAATTGCCATGAAAAGTTTCTCAAAAATCTGTCGTTCGGAGTCGAATTTAAACTGTGGATCCCGCCACTCATGTATAAAATTAACACACACAATATAAGTGGTATGAGAAACTAGGTCGTAATCCTGACTGTTGTAATGACCAATTATGAATGTATGTAAACAGAGAGCACTGTAGCCATATGCGAACCAAATTTCTTCTGCTTGTAATTAAAGCTTATAAACCGGATAGTATGGGGTTTCATAAAGGAATTGCCATCAGCCATATAACATGGGCGTTGAATAATTTGCTACATGGCTAAAAATGAAATTTAGGTGTGAAAAAGCACAATCTAGAATGACAGGGTTGCCATATATAAATGATGAGATTGGAAGTATAACAGATGTGGTCAGGTTTGTGAATCATCACGATTTATTAATCACTGCGTTGGTTTTGCAAATAAGATGGCTCCAGGTGTTTCCGAAGGTATTTTGCGTGCTAAACCCGAATCTGGGTTCAAAAACTTTCCATCACGTCAGGTTTTCGAGAAAAACTGGGTTGAAACCCCTAAAAATAGCGTTTTTGGCCATTTTTGAAAATTTGTAGAGCTAAGCACTGACGTGCTAGAACCGTCGCTATTGTCAGAAATTGACAATTGATCTTTGCTCTTTAAAATGAGCCCAAAGCCAAATTGTTTGCATGCACCCTTAAAGTAGGGAGTGGGTTTATGTCAAGGGGTGCAAGAGAAAAAGAAACACATTACGGAGGTCCTTAAAAATTAATCAGATTTACTTGAAAATTGTTACTCAGGGGTTTTTGGCGGATGCAAAATGGCGGATGCAATATGGTTTGATTAATTTTTATAATCCTCGAGCGCTATTTTGAATTTTTTAAATCTGGAGCGGAATATCATCGCCAATTCAATTAATTTTCTTTCTACCCTCCTAGCCACTCGCACAATACTTTTATGTATGAATTTAAGCTATTTTACCTGTCATCCGTATTGAGAGAGAGAAAGACTGAATGTTATATTCTTCAAGTTGAATCGGATATAATTTACGTATGAATTCATGACGTGATTTATTAAGAACGAATGACTTTAAAAAGCAAATTAAACTACTTTGCCGGGAGGAGGCATTCAAATATTCATTTGAAATTATTTGTGGCATACATTGAGGCAATAGGGCTACGTATGTAGATGTAAACAATGTTTGACCGTATTTAACTAAAGGTGCCAAATTAATTCCCACATATTTACAGAGAAAGCCAAGGTAATGAGTAGAAGACCATCGGCATGTGTTTAATAAGAGATTAAAATAAATTAAGAAATATTTAATACACCTACACATACATACATACATACACACACGTGTACATACTCGAGTAAAGTACTCCTTTTGTGCGTATTTTAGAATAATGTGTGGATGGAGAGAATTTCTATTTTAATTTGTATTTTCTATGGCTTTTCAAATGCCTTTAAATTAAGAGAATAATACCTTCATTTCGAAGTTATTTTAAATTTTAATAGGCCCTTAAACACACACACACAGCCGCACACACACACACAATGGTTGTCCTGGCAAGGTGTCACTTGAAAGTGATGAAAGTAACACTCGTCATCACGTTTTCTCAATCACTGGCATACACTGCCATTGTAAATAAGTGTTCGAGTGTAGCATTGTATGCGTATTTGATGTCATTATTGGGTTCTTAAACAAAAATAAAAGAAGGTTTAGTCACACATACATACACATGAGAGTATGTGTTGTATGTGGCATGATGAGTATAAGTTGTTAAGAAACCTAATTATGTGCCTGATTTAACCATAATTGGTTACTAATTTGTGGCAAATATTATTTCGTTTTATTTTCCTCTTTTCTTTTCTATTTTGTTTGTGTTATTTTTTTCAAATTTTATTTCGGTTTTTTTTTTGCCACATTTTGGTTTTAAAATATTTTTGTTTTGAAGTGTTTTGCACTTGAATTTCTTTTTCTTTTCACAGATAGAAAAAAAATAACAAAAACAACAACAACAAAAAAGGCATACCATAGTATTCTAAGAGCTCTTGAAAATGCCGACAATTTTCCTTTTTTTTCTTGTAAAACCTACGAATTTGTTTATATTTTCGGGGTTTTGTGTGGCCACACAACACCTTGCGAAAATTATGAAAATTGAGTGATGCATGAGGACTACTGTTGCCTTTTGATTTCTTGCTGAAAAATATGAATGATTACCCTGAGGTACTACCCTTTAATTTTTATAATATTTTTGCCAATTTTTTCTTTTCGCCTTTCAAGATAAATTTTGAAGCTTTCATTACATGCTCGAATACTTTTTAATCTCATTTGTTTTAATTAATCATGACTAGATAGTCTACCTGCCTATCCACCGCAATGAATGAATTCCACGAGTATTCGAGTAAAAGCAAAACAAGCTTCTGCCATTTATTCAAAGCAATTTTTAATTGTGATCATATTTTTTCATCGTATCTTTTGCTACAAAAGAAAAAAAAATTCATTTGATTTGTTTGCATTTGGCCAACTGCCAGTATGGTGGCCCAACGAATATAAATGACGTTAATTGTACAGGTTTTTGTTATGCCAAGAAAACATTAATATTTTCAGTTTTGTTTACATTTTTTCATGCAACAAATCAATGCAATTACAAAATTATTTTAAATACTATTCTGCACACACAGACATGGGGTAATTAAATTAACAGAATAGATTTCACAAAATCTTAATCAATAAGGTGGTGGTGCATACTGCTCTTTAATTAGTATCCAAAATATGAATATTTTCTCTTCATTTGTTTGCTAGAATGCGAGTCTACCAAATTCTCTAAATCTGCCACAATGATTTACTCAAGACTTGTTTCCTTTTAAAATTCTTCATATGTTCGCTGTGTACTTTTACTCCATGTAGACCATTAGCAGTCAGGTTTTCCTTGCTTCTAGGGATTCTATTCTACATTTTTATTATTTTTAGCGCCTTCCATTAGAAACATAAGCTCCTTACATATAGTCCTTATTGTTTTCCGTATGTCGCAAGCCCCTTCATATTTTAATTACTCTGTTGCTATATCAGGGGAGCAGGATATGCAAATTATACTTATGTTCTAAAGCCGAATTATTACTATTGCCACAGTGCCGGCAATGATCCTCTCTGAAACTGTTCATCACATAAGAATTTTATGAGCCAAACTGTGATAAATTGGGCTGTTTTGTGGGAGCTACAAGAACCACTACAATATCCCGTGTTAGTGAGTCAATTTCGACATCAAAACGAAAGCTGCAGATTTCTGGCAAAAACTCAGAGAATAAAATAAAACTGCCATGAAATGTTTCTCAAAAATCTGTTGTTCGGAGTCGTTTTTAAACGGCAGGTTCCGCCACTCATGTATAAAATTAACAAACACAACATCGGCTGGGTTGTAATCCTGACTCAAGGGTTGTAACGACCACTTATGTATGTACATATGTATGTATGTTTTTTTTTATAGCTTTACGAGCTAAAGGCTGGGAATCTTCAAAAGACATTAGTAGCCCGGCCTACCCAATGTAGAAGATTCGCTTACTGAGCGTCTACGTGCTAAACCCAATCCCGTTGGTCACACTTCCAACCAGTCGCCCACCCCCTGGGACCTCAATCAAATATAACTAGGGGGGGGGGGGGGTGGTTTTGGTGTAGATAACGCGAGTGCTGCCTTCAAATTCTGCTGACCTTGCTCTCTCAGTCAATCTTCGCTGCATCAATACCTTCCTTGCGAAAACACATACTGCGTTCCAATTGTCATATGAGGTTAACATCAGGTTAACTACATTATCGGGTGTTACCCTACTGTCCTCTCCAGGCAATTTTGTTGATCATCGTATCGCGGGCAAGTAAAGAAAACATGCTTCGCCGTTTCCCTTTCATTCCGGCATTCAGGGCATACTTCATTTACGTCGTGGCCGTGCTTATAGTTATGTGCTCTATAATCCCCTCCTTTACCCGCTACAGTACGGACTGTAGTGTGTACGTGTCCCTACGTAATGGGGACGAGCCCTCCGCGGTCGGGAGAGGGTGGGTTAGTGTGAGGCCGGGGGCGTTCGAAAAAACAACCATGGCCTGTTAGTAACTCTGTCAGGTGGAAGTTCATCTGGCCGTGTTTCCTTTTGGTTTACTCGGTATGAGTCTGTGGGTCCATTTTCCCTTGGTGTACACACACACATCTATGCATAGCGTCATCCACTAATTGAACAGGATTCGACAGATCGGTTTCCCTCCTTGTGTCGTGTTTCCTCCTCTCTACGTGCACCACTAGCTTCAGGGCCATCATTCTCGCAATCACCAATGCTGCATCAGTAAACACCGTGCGGAATGCAAAAATTACCATGAGAGCTGATCTCCTGTAGGCCGCTTCTACTCCTGCTCTATAGGTCCTCTTATTCATAGCCTCGGCTCATATAGGGACTGCATATATAGCAATCGATATCACTACCTTCATCAGTATACGTATCTTCTCCTGTTTTGTGGCCCCCTAGGTTAGGTATGTTTTTTTTGTCTTGAGCCGGAGGTGGGAATGTTCGAAAGACACTTTTGTTACAACAAAAGAGTGCACGATTCACCATCACTGGTGCCTACGTACTAAACCCACCCCCTACACACTTCAACAACTCTCCCCCCGCGGGACTACCGTAAGGTATTACTTCGCGGAGGGCTGGTTAGCTTGAAAGCTTTATCGCATTAAGTTAAATTTCGCCTCCGTTCCTCAGCCATTCTCTGACTATATTGCCTCCATAGAATCCTACAGTTCAACAGCTCCTCCATTAGCCGGAGCATGTTAGAATATGCTCCGCGTCTTCCTCCTTATCTACACAGTTTGGGCATATAGGAGAAGTGTCATGACCAAATCTGTGCAGGTACTTCCGGAAGCACCCATGACCAGTTAGGAAATGGTAGTAGTAGTTCAACTCGCAATGTACGTTCTCCATCCAAAGGGTTACATCAGGGACAAGACGAAATGTCCATCTTCCCTTTAGACTGCTCTCCCATCGTGACTGCCATTTGTGCATGGAAGTCCTTCGTTCCTCCACTTTTATAGCCGCTATTCCTGCCGGGTACTCCAGACAGCGAAGGTATATTCTTCTGATCTCATCCGCCAATATATCTATTGGTATTGTCTTTGCCAATACCAAAACTGCTTCATCAGACACTGTCCTGAAGCCACTTATCCGTCTAATCGCGCTTAGACGATACACCGAGGACAGTATCCTCCTCGTCGTCCCCACTGAGAGTGCCTCCGACCATATTGGGCAAGCATACAGCATTATCGACGTTACTACCGCCGAAATTATTCTCCTTTTAAATGGATCTGGTCCTCCAATATTTGGCATCATCCTTGCCAGTGCTCCCTGTATTACAGATGCTTTTTCACCGATGTATTTCACGTGCTCCTTGAAGTTCAACCTGTCGTCGATAATCACTGCCAGGTATTTTATCGCCCTTTTCGATTCGATCCTTGTGCCTCCAACGGTCACTTTCATCTTCTCCACTATCTTCCGGCCGCTTATCAAGACGGCCTCCCCTTTTTTGTGCAGCAAGTGTCAAACCTGCCTCATCCAGCCATGCTCCAACATTTCGAATCGCTGTGTTCGTTTTCTCCTCTATTTCTCCTACCATTTTAGCTACCGAGACTATGGCAATGTCATCTGCAAAGCCCACAATTGTAGTCCCGCTTGGCAGTCGCAGTTGAAGTACTCCATCGTACATAATGTTCCATAGTAGTGGCCCAAGTACAGAGCCCTGCGGGACTCCCGCCGTCACTACGTATTTCTGCTGTCCTTCATCCGTTAGGTATATTACCTTCCTGTCCTGAAAGTAATTGTTGTATGTATGTATGTATGCATGTATGTGTGTATGTATGTATGTAAATTTTGTCTGCTGTCTGTTAAATACCTCTGGACGAATTAAAAACCCCACTCAATCACAGTTCAACAAAGTTTGAAAGTTATCAACAATTTCGAAGAGTATTCAGATCAACATACTCAATTATAATGTGAAGTCCACATGGCTGTATTGTTTAGAGTTAACAACATCCACTCGTTTTAAGACTTTATACGAGCCTAAGCAGTATAATAAGAATCTTTTGGCTACAAAATCCTTACAAACAAAGCTTAGAGGGCTTATCCCCTTGTATTCTCGCCTCTGTTAAGAAGAAATGTTTTAATTTCTTTGGTTTTCCTAACGGACCCAGTATTAGTTTTGTTTTTGTTTTAATAATTCGTTGTATTTTCTTTTTTCGTACTTCAATTGACGTTTTTCATTCCTTTATTAGAAGCCATTGACATTTTATTTTAAATTCAAAAGTAAACTTTCGAGCAGGATAGAGAGATTTTCCAGTTGAATTGTTTTATTGAAACCAACACGTTCGTAAGCCACCACCACCACCACCATCATTCTCATCAATAACTTGAAATATTTTGAAAATATTTTCAATTAATTTTAATTCAAAATTCAATTTGAAAACTTGTGTTAATAAATTAACCACGTAATCGTCGTCGACATACACATGATGTACATGATTGTGTGCCGATAACATGTAATTATGGTCTGTCTTTATCTAAGACTGTAAATACAGTGCTAAATAAAATTAAAGCAAAGAATTGTTTAAAATTGGAAAGAATCAAATTTTAATTATCTAATGAAAGTACCGAACAAAAAAGTTTTTTTGAAAATTACGGTTTCCACAATTTGAAGGTGGGAACAGCTTTCCGGCATATTCTACAAGCATGTTCACCTCTTAAATATAGGCTGCCTTCCAAATTGTTAGTTGCTTTGTGTTGGAACAAAGTATAGTGTTTCATAAAGTCGCTGTACAAAATGTTTACAATGTATACTATTTCAAAACGTCGTCAATGCGTATTTTTAAAGCAGTCAAAAAGCAATCGGGCATCGGATTTATAGATGATGCATTGCTTGGTAACTTTGCATATCTACATAATTTATATGCCGTAGTAAAACTGCATACAAACTTTGTATTGATACATTTTGGAAGGCAGCCATACCGTTAATAACTAAAAAAGCTTTGTATTTTTAAAAATATTTCGAAATTCGATTCTAATCACAACCGTATTACATCATGTAGATCGTAATACATTTCGAAGCTTTAATTTTACTCTGCACTGTAAGAGTTTGGCAAACTCTTGTATTGATGCTGAACCACCTTCCAATAAATTCTGTTGTTTGTGCCCGCAAAAAAGGGTGTCTTTCATGCAAAACATGCAAAAAGGAAACACGGATTTATTGCTTCGAAAGCTTCAATACGAAATCGATGTGAAAACAAAGGCATACAGACCAGCTATGGTAACCAGTTGTACATATGAAAACGAACGTAGGAATGTTCATATTATGATGCGTATGTAAGGATTTTTTAGCGTGAAATTTTTATCCTGTTTTTTCAGCATTTTATTGTGTTGCTATAAACATGCTCGAGAATTTTTGAGAAGCCCTAATTGACCATATGCCGTGTGAATTAAGACGGCTATTGTCATTCATTTGAACTTCATTTCTAAAAGGTTTTTAAACCAAAAACGATTGTTTTTTTTTTTAATTACAAGCAAAATAATAAACAATTCAGAATATTTTCAGCTCAAATATAATCGAATTGATTTGTATTTGAAGACAAAAAGTTGACTTTAATTTGTATTAAAAAAAAGCACACATTTTTTTTACTCGATTCATTATTTAAATTTTATTGTGTTTGTTTATTATTGTTTATCGCTTGTATTTTGCATTGTTTTTTATTTTTTTTTTTCAAAATCACATTAAAGTGGGCTGGACCGCTGAAATCAAGTCAGTCAGTCAGTCAAGACTTCGTTTACAGAAATTCCCAAATGTTTACTGACATGTTCAAAAAAAAACAGAAAAAAAAACAGAAAAAAAGAATGAAATTCTATTGAAAAGTCTTGAGAAAATTTCTATTTCAATAAATTTTTAACCCTTCTTTCAAACTTAGTGTCCTGAAAGCGTGAAAAAGGAATCTTTTTTCCTTAATTGAATGCCAAATTATTTTGCAAGAATATTTAAATTTCAATTTGAAAGCATAAGATTTATAACAACGGATTACAACGGCATTAATATTTAGAGCGGTTTTATTCATACGAGGGCGAGTCAAAAAGTTCATGACTTTTTAAATACAATACTATTCATGTCAACAAGCATTTCTGTCAGTTGACTTGAGTCAAAATTCGGGTTTGATGGCGGACTACCACATGATTTGATTTTTAAACAGAATTTTGCACAAAATTTTGAAAAATTTTGAATTTTTGAATTTATGAATTAGGCTACGAATTGCTTCCTTATTCGCACTTTTCTTTGGCTAGCCCTTTACGCTGAGAAAAATTCATTTCCTGGAGTAGCAATCAACTCAACAACGGTGAAATCTTAACAACGGTGATACAGCTTAATGAGCTTGCTTGCGTCATAGGCCATTATTCCTCAGTATTGGGCATACTTATCAGTCTACTCCAGTCAAACATCAGAGAAGTTTGTCTTTGATGGCTAATAAAACCCCTTTACACTGTGTTAACTTTTATTACTAGAGTAGCAATCAACTCTCGCTATAATCAGGTTGAACTCTGTGAAGGAGCTTAGTGTTTGCCTCATCAGCCCTTATTCCTCAGTATTGATTCATGGTTCCCCTGTATCATCTAAACGTTTTAAATACACCACTGCTCTTAGCAGTGGGCATACTTATCAGTCTACTCCAGTCAAACTTTAAACAAGTTTGTGTTTGATGGCTATTGATAGCGGACAACTTATGAATTAGGCTACGAATTGCTTCCTAATTTGCAGTTTTCTTAGGCTAATAAAATCCCCTTTACACTGTATTAACTTGTATTACTGGAGTAGCAATCAACTCTTGTTACAATCAGGTTGAACTCGGTGAAACAGCTTAATGAGCTTGCTTGCGTCATAGGCCCTTATTCTTCAGTATTTATTCATGGTTCCCTGTATCTTATAAACTTTTCAAACACAACACTGCTCTTGTCAATGGGCATACTTTTCAGTCTACTGCAGTCAAACTTCAAACAATTCGTGTCATTTAGTTTGTGTTTGAAGGCTATTGATAGCGATCTACAGCATGATTTGAATGTGAAATTCACGCAAAAATTTGAAGTAACTTATGAATTACGCTACGCATTACTTCCTTATCTGTCCTTTTCTTAAACTATTATAAAATTAGTCTGGCAACACCTTTACATTGTGTTAAATTGGCTTTCCGGAGGAGCAATCAACTCTTGTTGGAACCGAATTGAATTAAGGCAGCTACATAGCCATCCTCGCACCTGATTGCTTATATGGTCTACTGTACCATCTAAACTGTTATCCCATAATTGGTCATTACAACCGTTTTGTCAGGATTACGACCTAGTTTCCCACACCACTTATGTTACGTGTGTTAATTTTATACGTGAGTGCCGAGACCTACAATTTCAAGTCGACTCCGAGCGGCATGTGCAGCCCTTGCGCTAACCAACTTCTTCCATTTCCCTGATTTTGGTAGAACTTGGTTAGTACAGGGACTGCGTTCACCCGTGGCATCACAACGGGCCCCTATGCGTGCCCAAGTGAGCTTTGTGATAACAGAGCTACCACTCCGACCTAAGCTAACCTAACCGCGCGGCATATTTTTGAGAAACTTTCCTTGGCAATTTTATTTACTCCCAGAGGTTTTGCCAGAAATCTGCTTAGAGGAAGTCGCCGAAGAAATACTTTTTGTATTTTGTTTGATGTCTGGCCTGGGGTTTGAACCGTGGCCTTACGTCTAATAAGCCAACACTCTAACTACTAGGCTACGACGTCTTCAAATGTCATCCAAAATATAGACTACAGTAATCCTTCGATTTACGTCGCCTCGATTAACGTTGTTTTGATTTACGTTGTCAAATTTTTGTTCCTTCTAACTTCAATTCGCTTCGTCATTCGAATCAACTGCGAAGTAAATCGAGGGATTACTGTATTGGAATTCGCAGCCAGATTTGCCTCCAAATTCTTTGGCAATATACATCGACGGTTCGAAATTGGATGGGAAAATGAGGTGTGGTATATATATCAAGGATTTTGAGATTAGAAACTCAAAAAAACTCCCGGATCACTGTAGTGTTTTCCAGGCATAAGCCTTATATACTTTTATCGGGATTAAATGGCTGCTAAATTACAG
This sequence comes from Sarcophaga carnaria, assembly GCA_958299815.1. Lineage (NCBI taxonomy): Eukaryota > Metazoa > Arthropoda > Insecta > Diptera > Sarcophagidae > Sarcophaga > Sarcophaga carnaria. The sequence goes on along the minus strand of OY283153.1, from coordinate 9,011,019 downwards.
AGTATTTTATACGAATATGCTGCTACATTCGTATAGCCAGGCTGTCATAAAGTTCCTTGCGAACATTGTATTGATGGCCAAGTTAGTCCTTGAATTTCACCTATTCTTTGCTAGGAATGGTGGATAACATACTACGAAACTGGGTTGCATACAAAATGCACTGGAAAACCCCCTATATAATCCACGCTTAGGGTTCCCCTTAATTGGCAACGTGTCTTTAGAACCAATTAGGATTGGAGATCTATTGTAAGTGGATTTCCATCATTTCTCTAATGCTCCAAAAGGCTTGATTTGTTTTTTAAGCATTTCGAAATGTATCATGGTAATGCGGTTCTTGATTAATCTTTTTCAAAAAAAAATGTGCCCTTAAATGACACCTTTCGGTCACGTTAAAATATAAACACAAGTGTTATACGTAAATAAATAAATAAATAAATAAATTGCAATATTTGTGATGATTTATTTATAAATGCCACGATACACAATTTTTAAGTGTAATTTATGATGAATTTGAAAAAATCTTATTCATCCGTTATAATGAAAATATTTTACCACGTCATACAAACAAGAAGAAATTCTTTTGCAATGAACCTTCCTCTCATGCATACACGTTTATGGTATTCAAAAACAAAAAACAATTTTTAAAAATTGAATACAAGTGGAGGGAGACTAGAAAAACATTTTCCTTGTGAATCACTTCATTTATTTTTAAAGACACACATATACACACACTCTGATTCACATATAAATAGCTAAGGCACTTGACTATTTTAGTGCAGCACTACCATATTTGGAAAATGATTTTCTCATTAAATAAAGAGGGTGGGAGGCAAAAAAATTTTGTGTTTTTTTTTTTGTTTTCAAAAATAAAATCTCAACACAAATACCATATACAGGATCGTCATCGTATGTAATTCATTTTATTCACACACACACACACATACACTGCCATCCATTCATTAAATTGTTCACTTCTAGTAGGGAATTGCAAAAAAATTAAGACAAAATGCCATTAAAAGTATAAAAAAAATAAAAGAAAATAAAAAAATAAAAATAAAAGCAAATCAAAAAAAGTAAAAGTGAAAACAGAACACAATAAAACCAGATCACTGAACAATAAAAAATAAACAACAAAAAAACTTAAAATTGGCAAGAGCTGCCGCCAAAATGATCTTGAATTTCTGTTCTGTTCTGTTTTTTTTTTTTTGGTTCGTTTTCTTTTTTCCCTCTACGATATGACGACAAAATATTTTTGAAGAAGCAAACAATAAACGGGTGATGAAGTCGTAGAGGAATTTCTAATTTTAATATTTAGTAGTCTGCCTACATACATATATACATACATACATACATATGTAGGTATATACATATCTATTCATCTATTTTATGTACAATTAAAAAAAAAGAAAAGCATCGCAATCATAAGAAAAGATTTTGAAAAATGTAGAGACAAAATTAAGAAAATATTTCTGCTGATATTTCATATCCTAAATGGCACAACAGTCTGTAAATAATGATAAAGAAAATAAAAATAATTTCCAATTTATTTATTAAAATTGATGAAACGTGTATTTATCTGTTTAAATTTGTTAAAAATTATTTCATAACAAAACTATTATTAGGTTAGGTTAGATAAGATTTAACTTATGCCATAAACTCGGCCGAATATGATACCAACCAGAATTCAGCAATGAGTATTCAAAAAGATGAGTAGAATTGAATCATACTCATAATTTCTGATACTTATAAGCATTCATACTTATTTTAATATCATGTGGAACCTCTACTCATATTCAAAGTTTGCAGTACTCATCATATTCCTACATAACAACACGTATGATGCTGTTGATTTCGACTCTCCATAACTCAATATATACTCGAAGCATAAAATAAGTATGATTCGCGTACGAACACTAAAATACTCACTAGAATGTTGTGTGTTTGCTCTGCTTGCTGCTTTGTCTTTTTTGCTTATGTGTCTGTTTTCTTTTTTTCTAAAGTTATGAATCTAAATGAGTAGGCTTATGAATCAAACATATTTCGAATGGTATGAGTTCGATGTCAACGTTGTACGCATACTCATTCCAACCTGTGCTTATAAATCAACGTTGTAGTGAGTATGAATGAATCAGAGTAGGTAGTTAAAGTTCAATATTGTCGACTCACTTATATTCAAAATTTCATGAGTGCTTATGAGTAGCGAAAAAACGATTCATTGCTGATCTCTGATACCAACACATTAATATCCAAACTGAGAATCAAACAGTCTCCATAGTAGGCATGCCAATCGGGAAATCCCGAATCACAAAATCCCGTTTGGCATCCCTACTCCATAGGAATCCATACCGACTTTTAAGTAAATCTTGCTTTTCCGGAAACATTTATTTTGAAGATGTTCAATCAAGGATAATAGGTTATGAAAAGCCAATAACCTCTATTCCTTTACTGCGTAAGCTAGGTATTGAAACATAAAGTGAAAGATACTTTCCTTCTCCTGCTCAGACCCACATTGGCTGCAGAAGTCATGCATGCCTTCCAGCTGCAGTAAGTGCGATTCAGTTAAAGAAGACAGAATTCGTCTTCTGCAGTTCAGCCCAGTAGAGCATAGCAAAACTGCAAGTGTCCTCATGCTGCACAAGAAGTTGACCCTCCTTACAAAACAACCGGAGAATACCCAGTTTAACTGAGGCATAGGCTGTTCGTAGGGATTAAATGTCTGTTCAACATTTACAGAATATTCCATGAGAATATGCTGATATACTGGGCTAGCCAGGCTGCCCTAAAGTTGCTTGCGAACGTCGCCAATTTATCCATGAATATCACCTATTCTTTGTTAGAAGTCGTGGTTCACATGTTCCGAAACTGTGTTGCGTACAAAATGTAATGGAAAACCCCCTATATAATCCACGCTTAGGGTTCCCCATAATTGGCACCGTTTCTTTAGAACCAATTGGAATTGTCTCGGAGTCTAGTATGTTGACTTACAAAATGAAATACGATAAAACAAAAATTTCTTTCGACGTTCCCTTTTCAGCAGGCTTCTGGCAAAATTGAACAAGATTCTCAAATCTGACGTTCTCTGTTAAACTGTACGCATAAAATGAACATACAAAACATACATATGTAGACAGAAAAGATTGGCTGTAATCCATAAAACCTGAAAGGATTGTAAAAGCCAATTAAGTGAAGTAGTGGGTTCTATACCAGCCTATGCCTGACGACATCCCGAATATTCCGATATCTCCGATGTTTTACAATCCATTGGAGTATTATCTTTGAATATTAAGCGTTAATGAAGGGCTTAATCGCAGTCACCAGACTTTAAGAGAAGACCATTCTATCGAACAATCATTGCGCCGCTTTCAATATGTCTTAAGTTTTGCCTAGAATATACTGCAGTGGTCGGGCAGTCAATACGAAAGTCGACTGGTTACTGCCTGCTTTATCCAACATTTCAGGTTAGGCTGTCGGGATTAACCTTAAAGGGCATTAACATGAAAATTCGGATTATTGAAATTTGAAAGTCTAATATCCTAGCGCGAAAAGTATTCGACCACAATATGTCTATGAATTCCCTGTATGGCAGCACACCCCATATCCCGGCTGAATCAACAGTCAAATGCATTGCGTCTTGCTGCTACCAACTTGGTTCTGTGTTTTAATATAAAGTCGGCGTGGAGCCCACAGAATGCAATAAATTCCAACGTACCCTGTATATGATGACACATAATGTGTGCTCTGATGGCACTGGTCGATTAGAGCCCTTAGGTTATTGCCTTAAAGAACAAAAAAGAAATTTAGAAAAAATTTCGATGATTCTTGATTTTTTACCGCAATAAAGCCGAGCATTTGCATTGTTTTGTAACCATAAGTCATGCAGGATACATCACTCTACATACAGTTGAGGCAAAAGAAAAGTCAATGGACTGGATTTACGAGAATCGTGTTCAAAGAAACCGAAAGCAGTTCCATCCGCAAACAAGGTCATGACGCCTGTTTTAAAAACACGCGTGAGATAATTTTCAGTGTTGATAAACAATTAAAGTCAAGCACATTGCTAACATAATACAGCGTTTAATGTACTGCAAATGGCGTAAATTTTGTGGTGTTAGGAGCTCTTGACATTCTAGGCATGGAAATCCAATACTATGGTAGCCTTAATCAGTATATTTTGCTCCAAGTGTTAGAAGAGGGACTCATTAGTTTCGTCACCAGTTCAAAAATTATTTCAATTCATCGATCTCCTTAATATTTACACCACCTGTGTATACCCCATCGAAAATGGCATAAAAATGTCGAAACCGGTGCATCGATGTTTCTGGTATTTTGAAGCCTCTCAAACGCGGAGATTGGAAACTGAAAATTCTTATTATTGAAATTGGGTTTCCTAGCTCTAGTGATTCATTGGATCACTTACGAAAAGAGCTTGTGTTTCACTGTTTTATACTGACTGGGCTCTAGTGAAATAAAAAGCACTTTTTCCCGAAAATCTAATGATTTTACGCAATACTCATCTAATTATGATCGATTTTGATCAATGGTTCTCAGTATTCATTACAAAGAAATCTTTTTCTTTAACCGCAATATGCATGTGGCAAACCCTCTTGCTGCAAACATTCTTCGCGTTCAAAGCAATGTAAACAGAATGAAAGTTACTGACCAACAACCGAGTTCTTCCAATTCCAGTACAATACACTGTATAACTAGAGGCCATGTCTTAAATTTTGGTGGAATGTTAACAATAACAACACTTTCTATGATTTTTTGCTCAAAAATTATGTCCACACAGAACACATTCTTCCAGTACTGCTGTTCAGTTTAATACTAAACGAATGCTTATGGCAATTGTGGTCATCTATTGCCCATTCCTATGCCATGTCATAATCGTTCCATAACTTAACTGTACATACATACATTTACTTTTCATTCTTTTTTTATTTTTATTTTTCTTTTTCAGATTTTTTAAAAAGAAACATTTTTTTGTGTTTTTCTCTACACAACACACTGACACCCACACACTTAGATGCATACATACATACATATATGCATATATGTATACAAATATTAATATGTACACACAATACATTTACACATGGGTTGTTTATTAATATCATATAAAAAAGTCCGAGTGATTTTATTTAAAATTTGAAATATTCGTGTGTTTTTCCGAATGTTGTGGAGAAAGAAAACTTTTATGAAATATTTTTTTTTATTATTTTCTCTTTTTCCTCATTCCTTTGCTTATTTTCTTGATTTAATAAATATTTTTCGAATAGAAAAAATACGTTTTTTTTCGGTATCTGTTACCATAAACGAGAGGCGGCGAACACTTGCTATTAGAAAATCTTTCTGGGCAATTGTGGAGCGTACATATAAATGATGGGTTAAAACGTGTTGTTTTTGTTATTTATTTTATATACACACAGAGTTCAATGTGTATCGAATGGAATGAAAGTAAAAATAAATATTTTTTCTTTAATATTTCAATTGTTTTTATAGAGAAGAGAAGAAGAAATCTTTTTGCAAAAAAAAAAAAAAAAATTTCTAAAAAATCGAAAGAAAAAACGCAATTTATGTTTAATTTACTGCATTGATTTGATATAAACAAATTGATTTGAAAGTTATTTAAATTTGTCTGGCAACAATATAAGGCCTTGGCTTGAAACATTATATCCATAATGCGGTTAGAATAGAGGCTACCAAGGTCACTACCTACATACATATGTAGTCAGATCGTTTTCATAATAAACTTGCAAATCTCATTAGTTTTTATCAAATTCTGTGTGTATGTACATATGTATATATGTATGTATGTAAATATAATAAAAATAATAAAATATATATCTGAATTACAGTGGGCTCCGTATGTATGTACAGCACGTGAATCCATTAGCAGAAAAAGTGGAATTATTTGTCTCACAATTTTAAGGTGTTTCATATTTCATTCTTTCGTTTTTTTATAAATAAATAGACCATGAAGGTCAACAGAGTTGGCTAAAAGCAAAACAGCGAATAGTGTTTTAAATATAATTCATACAGACATACATTTTTCACACATACATATACAGCAAATACATATTTTTTCATTTGGATTCTTATATCTCAGGGAAATATACGAGAGCTACACCAAAATTAGTTGATCTCCGAATTAAAGCACAACATACTGGGCAAAATTTTTGGATCGATAAACCTTTTCGCAACGAATTTCAATAGTTTTGATACCCTATTTAGTAAGAACTGTCTGTCTAGCTGTTAACATAGCCTTAAAACGCGGGGTTTACCTTAGTACTGTCATCATATGACCTATTGTTCTTCCATTCCTTGACTATGTTAACCATTTAATGACTCCTTCAAGCCTAAGGTCCTAAATTTCAGAATGCTGTTCGCTCTCAACAATGACAATTCCCTGCCAAGCACTTGTTGTGCATTCAAGTATTAATTACTGGAATTTATTCATGCCCCACATGTTCGAATAATAATGTGTTGCGATGGGAATACCCATCGTCACAGCATCTATGTGGTGGGCTCGAGGCAATCCCCCGTTGTGAATAAATGTAGCCTAAGTCTACAGTGCCCTGTGACATGTCTGGTTAACAATTTCAGGTTACTCCTCAGGAATATGATGCATGACTCAGATCTTCTTTTATTGTGGTTTGCGAACAAAAGTTTCAATTGCCTTAGTTTGAGAAGAGTCTTTGCCTTTCTTTATCTTGCCTTTTCAAACATCCGCTCCTACTCTACTCTACTCTATCAACGAAGTAGAAGTTCCCCTCCTCACAAGCTTGTCTGCTTGCACGTTGGGTAACCTTATTTACCCTACGTAGTCGATTCAGTTTCTCTATACAGTTCCAGTTCTCCATACATTTCGTAGTGTAGTAGGTTAGGTTAGGTTAGAGGACGTGTACTTGTCAATTAAGACAAGTACAGTACCCGGAGGTCGAATTGACCCATTGTACAACGTCCTAGTTTCTCATACCACTTATGTTGTGTGTGTTACTTTTATACATGAGTGGTGGGACCTACAAGTTTAAAGTCGACTCCGAACGAAAGATTTTTATTTATTGAGAAACTTTTCATGGCAATTTTTATTTACTTTCAGAGTTTTTGCCAGAAGTCTACTGAGAGGAAGTCGCCGAAAAAATACTTTTTGTATTTTGTCTTTGATGCCTGGCCTGGGGCTCGAACCCAGGCTTTTGCATCTAATAAGCCAACACACTACCTACTAGACTACGGCGACTTCGTAAGTGTCGTAGTAGGTAGTGTGTTGGCTTATTAGACGTGAGGCCACGGTTCAAACCCCAGGTCAGACATCTCCAACAAAACGAAATATGAAAAAATATTTCTTAGGCGACTTCTTCTTAGCAGATTTCTGACAAAAACTCTGAGTGTAAAATAAAATTGCCATGAAAAATTTCCCAAAAAAATCTGTCATTCGGAGACGACTTTAAACTGTAGGTCCCCACACTCATGTATAAAATTAATACACCTAACATAAGTGGTGTGAGAAGCTAGGTTTGTAATCCTGACTGAAGGGTTGTAATGGCCAATTATGTAAGCATGTATGCCTCTCATCTAATACATGACTTAAACCTCCTCTTACTGTAGTTTGCGAACAAACGTTTCGATTTCTTCAAAACCACTTGGTTTGAGAAGAGCCTTTGCCTCTCATTATCTAGCTTTCCCCATCCTCTTCCACTCTACTCCATCAGTGGCGTAGAAGCTCCCCTCCGCACATGCTTGTCCTCTTGTTCATTGCAGAGAATTACCACATGACCTAGGTCACAGCAGAGGGTAACCTTATTTCCCCTGCCTAGCTTCTCCGGACACCCCATACTATCTTCGATTTAACCTCATAAGAGCTGAAGAGCTAATCGTCAATTTCTTTAAAACGTATTCAAATTCCTTAAAACTTGACACACATGTTAATAAAAACAATTAAATTTTAATTTACTCTCCCCCAGGTTCCTTAGAAACATTTCACTTTCAATTATTGTCGTTTAAATATAAAATTTGCGTGTTTCGAAAGTGAAACTTAATCAAATTGTTTAGCAGCAGTTTGCCATCCAGGCAACAAGGCTTGTTGCCTAAAATAAACCAAAATTAATGGCAATCGAATAGAATAATAAAAGAAATTAATAAAAATCAAATCATATACACACGACATGTCACGAAACCATGATTTGTTAGACAAATTCCAAACAAAAAAAAAAAAAACTCCTTTTCACTGCTGTTTACACTTTCGCTTATTTCATGTGCCTTTACTGTGTTGTTATGCTTGCAACACGTGCAGTCATTTTGGCTTTGAGACCTTTAACTTTATTAAAACAGAATGAAATCAAAGAGAAGATGATGAAGAAGGAGAAGTAGAAGTAAAAGAAAAAATTAATAAAATTAACACAATAACAGAAAATATTTTGGTAAAATGCAAAAGAGCCCATTTAGCCTATAAACAAGGATTTTTATTCGTATTTGTTTTAAGGATTTAATCAAAGGACATCATACAATGGATGCAAAAGAAGCACACGTCCTTAAATAAACACTTTGATTCAATTTGCTCTTTTCTACGCTCTCCTTGTTGCTTTAGATGCCGCTGTTACTGTTGCTGTTGGTTGCACACATTAAGATGCCGTGATTCTGTTTCAAAATATTTTCAACGCTTTAGAGTTTAAAGAAATTGATCCTTCACCCTTATTGTTGTTGTTGTCCTTTTACATACATGCATGACATGCCTTGTAGTGCAGATTTTTAATATGCGCAGGAAGAGTGTTACCATGTTTACACATTAACTGGTGAAAATAAAGAGAAATGTGTGGATGGCTGGTGACTTCATTTAAATTTTCATTAACTTGCCATTTTGGTGGAATTAACTGGGTTCATAAATTGCGCAATGGTGTGTGGGTTGAAATGGCTATGGTTTGGGTAGCGTGGTATAGCGGGTATGTAGTAAGGAAAATTATTGGTGGGCTGATGTCTTAACGTAATTCCGTTATAATTTTCATTAAATATCGGTTAATAATGTTGTCGCCGTAGTCTAGTAGGTAGTATGTTGGCTTGTTAGACTTAACGCCACGGTTTCTATAGAAAATTATTGTTATCGAAATATTTTCCATAGAAAATTGTTGTTATCGAAATATTTTCTATTGAAAATTGTTGCTATCGAAATATTTTCTGTAGAAAATTGTTGTTATTGAAACATTTTCTGTAGAAAATTGTTGTTATCGATATATTTTCTATAGAAAATTTTTGTTATCGATATATTTTCTATAGAAAATTTTTGTTATCGTTATATTTTCTATAGAAAATTGTTGTTATCGAAATATTTTCTATAGAAAATTGTTGTTTTCGAAATATTTTCTATAGAAAATTGTTGTTATCGATATATTTTCTATAGAAAATTGTTGTTATCGATATATTTTCTATAGAAAATTGTTGTTATCGAAATATTTTCTATAGAAAATTGTTGTTTTCGAAATATTTTCTATAGAAAATTGTTGTTATCGAAATATTTTCTGTGGAAAATTATAGTTATCCAAATATTTTCTATGGAAAATTATAGTTATCGAAATATTTTCTATGGAAAATTATAGGTATCGAACCATTTTCTATAGAAAATTGATGTTATCGAAACTTTTCTATAGAAAATTGATGTTATCGAAACATTTTCTATAGAAAATAGTTGTTATCAAAATATTTTCTATAGAAAATAGTTGTTATCGAAACATTTTCTATAGAAAATTGTTGTTATCGAAACATAGAAACATAGAAAACTCCAAGTCAGACATCAGAACGAAAAATATGAAAAATATTTCTTCGGCGATTTCCTCTCAACAGATTGCTGGCAAAAACTCTGAGCGTAAATAAAAAATTGTCATGAAAAGTTTCTCAAAAAAAATCTGTCGTTCGGAGTCGACTTTAAACTGTAGGTCGCCCCACTCATGTATGAAATCAACACACACAATATAAGTGGTGTGAGAAACTAAGTTGTAATCCTGATTAAAGGGTTGTATGTAGTATATTTGGAAGTTTTTGAAGTGTTTTTCGATCCACATCACTATTCTCTAGAGTTTATTAGCCAACGCTTAGTTTGTGATTGATGTCCTGATCAATCACAATACCCCAATCATGCCTCATGAGACTCTAATACATCTCAATTCAATTTGTTTTATTTTCTAATAAATAAAGTGGAATAATTATCCCCTTATTTTGCCAATAATTCGAGAATTGCATCTGCTTAAAAAATAAATACCCGTGTGGTCAATAGTACTCATTGTCAAGCAATTGACCACATTATTGTCTTCAATCATTTGATGTGTCTGCGTAGAACTAAGGTCCCCTATTCATTTTTAAAACGCATAATTTGTCTTCGATTTATTTTAAATCCTGTTTGTGATAATTGCCCAGATTAATTGGTTTTAATAAGAATGTGTGTGTGTGTGCGCGCGCGCGTATGTGGGTAAATTTTATACAATTTCCATTTAGGAAACCCTTTTAGCAAACAAAAATACCGAATCTCTGTCTACAATGACAATTTAACTCATTTCATTAAATGATATTCTCATTATCATCTGCTTAAAGGCAGCCATTAGCAGATATTTCAAGGTATGCAATCATGAAATTAATAAAAAGTGTTGCAATGAATTATATTCGGTTTTAAAAACATAACATGAGGCCTAATGTAATGGGATGTGACCCTAAGAGTGTCACAAAGTAAGGCTTTAAATTGAAGATTTATTTCTTTGAATGCACTGGGTTCAATTCTAAGTGTTGACTTGTGTGTGAACGTGTATAAATATGAAGAGAATTTAATTGAATTTTGAGAATTTTTGTATGCAATTCACACGCCTTTTTCCAATCTAAACACACAGCATTGTTACAATAAATAGACCCCAAAACAGTCACCAGAAAAACCAAAAAAAGTCGTTCGCTCACATATACAAACGATTTTTCTTTTAGACCATAAAATAAATAACCCCCGGCTATTTGTTCCCAACCGTTTTGACAAGAAAATAAAATCAAATAAAATGAATGAGTGAATGAATGAATGACTAACTGGCTGGCTGACTGAATGATAGAATGCATGACGGGTATATAATAACGCAACCAAACGCACACTTTTCCTATTTTGGATTCCTTTTTCACTCTCCTCGATTGTTGTCGTTGTTGTTTTTTCGTTGTTTTTGAAAATACAAAATTTGTAATAAAAACGTTTATTTTGGTTGATTTTACTACAACAACGACATCAGAGAGAAAAAAAAAACTCAACCAAAAACCCAAATATTGCTTTCGAATACAGAGAGGGTGGACTGGATGTCGTGTTTGTGTTTGTGTTGTGAACTGGAGTGCAGTCAATCATGATTAATGTTTGAGGGTTGAAAAGCGATTAAAATGATGATGTTGATGATGTCGTTCGTATTCATCTACTACTACTGCCTACAAATGATGATAACGCCGTGGTAATGATGATGAAGAATTTATGGCATGCCAAAAAGCAAGGGAAAGAAGTGTGTGAGATTTTTTTGTTGTTCCCTCTGAAAATACTTTAAAATTAACTTACTTAGGCAAAGTGAATAAATGGTAAATTTTGTGAAATTAATTCCATATCAATGGTTGTCACTAAATAAATACAAAAAAAAAATTATTTCAAATTTTATTAGAATACCAATAATGAGAGGGAAATTGTTTAAAGCGTTACAAAAGCTTCGAATAGAATACTAATTGCCTAGAAAGCATTCTAATTAGCATTTGTTAAGGGTTTTAATTACTATTTCTGACCATTTAAAAATCAAAATATTTAGAGATCCTGCATACGTACAGTCTTAATAATGTTATTGATCGCTACAATACATCATATAAGCTTTTAAAGACGGAAATTGGCATGTCTACCTGGCCGACAGGGTACCTTTAACGTGCCTCCATATCAAGTGAAGTCTATTTCCAGTGTTCATTCTAAATAGCTTAGCCGCTTAACATAAAATTGTATATGCTTGCCAAGTACATTACCATGCCTATTGCATAAAATGAAAGAGAAATGTAATCAACTTAAAATTATTTCTCTACAATTGCAATACAATTGTATTAGCACAACTTTTAATTCCCTATAGATAAACCTCTCTTTTGAATCTCTTAAGAATAGGTCTCTTGAGTTTTGAGTTGAGGAAAAAGGTGATACGGACCAAAGTATCCATCACAAGATTGAAAATTGTTTTCTCTTTTCGTATTTTTTCTCGCTAATGGCTCATTACTTACTTACTTACTTAATTGCTCATTACAGTCCTTTAGTCGGTATTACAACCTAGCTTTTCATACATAATTTTATACATGAGTGTCAGAACGACAAATTTTCGAGAAACTTTACATGGTAATTTCATTTACTCTCCGAGTTTTTGCCAGAAAACTGCTGAGAGGAAGTCGCCGCAGAAATAGTTTTCGTATTTCGTTTTGATGTCTGGAACCCTGGCTTTACGTCTAATAAGCCAACACACTATCTACTAGACTACGGCGACTACGCCTCTTTTCGTATCTTTACTTGCTAATTGCTCATTACAGTCAGGATTACAACCTAGCTTCTCACACCACTCATGTTGTGTGTGTAAATTTTATACATGAGTGGCGGGACCTCCTGTTTAAGTCCGACTACGAACGACAGATTTTTGAGAAACTTTTCATGACAATTTTATTTTATTCGTAGAGTTTTTACGAGAAATCTGCTGAGAGGAAGTCACAGAAAAAAATATTTGTATACATTTCGTTTAGTTGGAGATGTTTGGCCTGGGGTTTGAACCGTGGCCTTACGTCTAATAAGCTAACACACTATCTACTAGACTACGGTGACTTCTAAAAGCCATCACAAATGGCGACTATTCTAGGATCATATGTTTATTGTATTACTTAGGCTTCTCAAGCATACCATAATAATTCCACATTTTACTTGCAAGGAATTTTTATTGATTTTAGCATTTCCATTTCCTTTTATGTTGTTGTTCTACTGCTTGTGCTTCTCTTTGTAATTAATTATCGAAAATTTGTTTATAAAGTTTCGTATAAAACATAGAATGTAGAACCTATTAACTTAATTTCTTAATAGAAATTCTTGTTTACAATTTGACCTGATCTAAATTTTCATTTCAAATTACAAGTATTTTCAATAAAAAATCTAAAAATAAATTCTACAATAAGGCAAGCAGCAAGCACCCCCTTAAATAAATTTGGAGACCAAAAATAAACAAGAAAATGAAAGCATATTCCGTATGATTTTATATATACGCATATACATATGTACATACATACATATATAGCATCTATACATTGATATGTATGTATTTAAGATAAATTTGTATAAACTAATACCATTGACTATAGTATGTTACAAATCTCTCACGTACATTATTACAAGATGTTAATTTGTATGTTGAAAATCTAAAATAATTTAAAGCAATCATATATACATATATATGAATATGTATGTATACATATATACATATGTATATGTATACATACATACATATATATATAGTATATTAACATTAAACTAACACTGTGTTTTTGTTTAGTGTATTGAGTGTGTGACCCAAAATTTTTTCAAATGGAATCAAAATGTTCTCTCCAACTGAAATACGTTGACAAAAATATATTTTTTAAAATTCCATACACAATTTGTATATATGTATACATACATAAATATATACATATATATGTATATAGTATATAAATATGTACAATACATACGTACATATGTACATATATTTTAAATAGTTTAATTACAGAACCACAGAAAAATAAATATTGCACTGTAGCTTATGTACATTGGTGTTACAACTACTAGCTGACCTTGCAAAGTAAACACAACAAATTTGTCAACAATTTTCCTAATTTCTCAACATAATCACCTTGTAGCTCGATAAACTTTGTAAAGTGATAATCAAGCAATTAATTAAATATCGTTTTTGGAAAAAGAACTGATTGGTTCCTTTAAACATTAATTCATCGTAGAGGTTTTCAAGGAAATTAGCCACCGCCGAAGGACCATAGGAAATTTTTGAATGTTGTTTGGTTCACAAGAGTATTTCCTTGAGGTAAAGAGACATAAAGTCACCGTAATACAGTAGGTGGTGTGTTGGCTTATTAGACGACGTGCTTTAAACCCCTGGCTTAGACATTTCGAACAAACGATTTATGAATAAAAAATATTTCTTTTGGCCTCTGCAGTCTTCTGAGCACAAATGAAATTGGCCTGAAAATTTCTCAAAAATCTGTCGTTCGTAGTCATACATAAACTGTAGGTCACGCCACTCATAGATATAAATTAACACACACAACATAGGTGGTGTGAGAAGCTATGTCGTAATCTTGTCAGGTGTTGTAATGATACATGCATATTATTTTTTTGAAGCCAACTGCGACTTAAAATCTAGGGATTACTGTAACTTTTTAAGTTCTTTGTTAAAAACATACTACTTTGTAGTATGAGCAATATGAAATTCGATTTACGTCGCCTTTTTTTTGAACCAGCAGCGACGTAAATCGAGGGTTTACTGTATTTTGACCATACATCTTACTTTGCTTATTGCCTTTCGAGCGTACTATATGTAGGTCAGTGGTCTTTCTGAATGCAATATTTTGTAGGGAGATTGAAGGCTTTAATATTTAAAATTAGGAAGCCTTGATTAAACATTTTAAAACCAGCATTTTAATCACGTAATCAATTTTTTTAATTTTAATCACAATATTAAATTGCTTTTATGGCTCGTCTTTTGTGTATTACATACATACATACATACATACATAATTTGTCATTGCAACCCTACAGTCAGGATTGTGACGTAACTTCTCACGCCACTTATGTGGTGTTATACATGATTCAAAGTCGACTCCTAACGACAGATTTGTTTGAGAAACTTTTCCTGGCAATTTTTTATTTACTCCCACAGTTATTTGCTAGAAGACTGCAGAGCGGAACTCGGCGAAGAAAAATTTTTTTCAGATTACGTTTTATTTGAGATGAGGTTTGAACCGTGGTCTTTCACGTCAATACACTACCTACTAGACTAGGGCGACGTCGTATTGTATATTCCCTTCAACAGAAACCTATAATTCTTGTAAACAGTTGTTCAAATAACTTATCAAATCAAGTGTGCAGTTGTCAAAACAAATTTGATTTGATTTGTTTAATTTTTTTCTACAATTTCTTGAAATTGTTTATGCTCATGCATCTTAAACATTAATTGTGTGTCAGTGAACCAATTTTTTCCTTAAAAAATAAATCCACTTTTGTTAATTCTCTTCAAATGTTGTTGTTGTTGTAATTATTATCTATTTCATACTTTAAATTCTTTTCTTGGGAATTTCGTCCTCTATACATATGATATTCCAAGATATTCCAATTAAACAAATGCTTGGTACCCTGCAAAGAAATTTATTTCAACGTTTACATATGCCCGTGTGTGTGTGTAAGTTTAAGTGTTGCTTGTAAAATATTTCAAATTGAAATAGAAGAAGAAGAAGAAGAAAACAGGCCATTAATAGCACTTCATTAAAAATATAAATAAATACTCACACTCATACACACACACATAAACACAGAGAAATAGAGAAGAACGACCCCACCAATAGGGAATTAGGGACAAGCAAGTAACATTTCTTGTCATTTTTTTCTTTTAGATGAGATGAAATGAGATGTGAAACGAGATAATATTGAAAAGAATACCTTTTGTTTGCATTTGTTTTTTTTTTTTTGATTTTTTTTTGTTACAAGGGCTTCTCTTTACAAATTTTGGAAAAAAGTTCAAACAACAGGGCAGGAGGCAAATATTTCAAATTGATTTTGCTAAACGACGCACTTTATGACCAAAAATAGAAAGAAACAAAAACAAACAAACACTATCAACAGCAGCATTTAATTCATGTGTGTATTCAATAGATATTCTGATCAAAGGTAGAGGAGGTAATGGTGGCGAAATCCCACGATATTGTAGGCAAAAAAACAAAAAAATTAAAAAATAATTCGAATGTATATGTGATAATGACGTGCACGATGGCGCAATATTTAGCAGGCAAAAAAACAAATTTATCGCCTACAAATTACGAAATAATAAAAATAGAATACCGAACTGTTTTGAAATGTTGGAAGCCAAAAAAAAAAATCGAAAAAAAATATCGAAATTTATTTGGGGGAGAATTTAGAGCGACCCAATTACTAAAACATGAAAATACATGTACATTCTTGCTGGTAGTAGAGAGTGAGAAAAAGAAAAAATCCAAAATTCTCACGCCCAAAATGCAACGTTGCCATATACGGTACTTTTTGCGGACAAATATTTTCACGATCGCCGCCACACAAACACTATATCCCTTGCCTACTCGCCCACTTGCTCTCTCTCTGCCTCAGTTTTTTTGAATTTCTTGCTCACTTTTGTTTAAAAATATAATTTCCATACGCTTGCTTTCGCTCTCTCTCATTCTCTCTATACATCCTCCACAAAATAAAATTATGGTTTAACAACCCCTTGCTCTTCTTCTGCTCGCTTTCTGCCGTAGCATGGTACGAACAAATGTTTTTTTTGGCTATTTTTAGTTTGACGATCTCTTAACGTTTGGTTGTTGGCGTGTACACGATACACGTTTGCGGGTGCCTCGTCGTTCGTTTGCTTTCGTTGTGTATGTGTTTTACGGAATTTTTGGATTCTTCACTGTTTACCACAATCACACACATACACTTGCATACAAATTTTCTCATTCACTCACTGGCACACCCAAAGCAATACATGCACATTCATACACGGCGAATGTGAAGGTGAAAAAAAATATTTTCTAAACACCACAACCGTACCAATACACTCATACATAGAAACTGACTGACTGATCTACCTACACACACATACACGTTCACAGTTTATGCTTTTCCGAATACATTTCATTTCGTTTCGTTTGATTTTTCATCGTTTAAAGGGGGATTTTTATTTTTATCGGTTATTGTTATTGTTGTTGTGGTTGTTGTTTCTGCTGTTTGCTTGTATTCGTTTTGAATTGTTTTTTTTTACTCAATTTCCGTGATTTGTTTTATTATTTTTTCGCGGTATAAAATCCGGTATCCGTTGCCCCGATACTTTAGTCAGTCAGTTGTGTTCCAAAGCGTACACACCGTATTTTTACTCTATTCTTCTCCTTCTTAGTTAATAACTAAAAAACAAAACAAACAAAATGTGTGACGATGAGGTTGCTGCTTTGGTCGTTGATAATGGTGCGTTTTACAAGAAAAAAAACAGATACAATCATGGATACAATTCAATACCATTAAACTGGATTACATTGGATAATATTCACATCGTTCAAATCATCTTCACTTCCTGTTAATCACTATTCAATGGATTAAAAGTGTTACAAAATCGTTCAGAATTTGGAAAAAAAAAACGAAAAAGTGTCTTTAAAAAAGCAAAAGAAAGAGATATCCTTTAAACAGGATCTCATAAAAAGTGCATTTGAGAATGGAATTTATCGATTAATTGCCCGATTAATTTATCGATTAATTAAAAAAAAAAAGAAAATCAATTAATCTTATCGTGGAATTTTCTCGATAAAAAATTTAAAAATTTGAATACAAATTCGTTTTATGGTTTTGGAAATTTTTGGAAAAATTCTTACATAATCATCGCGTAATGCCACTCTCACTCTCGTTTGCACGATTGCTCTTCTTTCTGACGCTAAAATATTTCGTAATCCATTGAATATCTGTTTACTGGAAGTGATTTTCATTCATTTATTTCTCACGCAAAATGTTACATTTTTCCGAAACGGAAACATTTTATTAACGTGACGTGTATGTCTCTTTAATTTTTAGGCTCCGGTATGTGCAAGGCCGGTTTCGCCGGTGACGATGCTCCCCGTGCCGTCTTCCCCTCAATTGTAGGTCGTCCCCGCCATCAAGGTGTTATGGTTGGTATGGGCCAAAAGGACTCCTATGTCGGTGATGAAGCCCAATCCAAGAGAGGTATCTTGACCCTCAAGTACCCCATTGAACACGGTATCATTACCAACTGGGATGATATGGAAAAGATCTGGCATCACACTTTCTACAATGAATTGCGTGTCGCCCCCGAAGAGCACCCCGTCTTGTTGACTGAAGCTCCTTTGAACCCCAAGGCTAACCGTGAGAAGATGACCCAAATCATGTTCGAAACCTTCAACTCCCCCGCTATGTATGTTGCCATCCAAGCCGTACTCTCCTTGTACGCTTCCGGCCGTACCACCGGTATCGTTTTGGATTCTGGTGATGGTGTTTCCCACACCGTTCCCATCTATGAAGGTTATGCCTTGCCCCATGCCATCCTCCGTTTGGATTTGGCTGGTCGCGATTTGACCGACTACTTGATGAAGATCTTGACTGAACGCGGTTACTCATTCACCACCACCGCTGAACGTGAAATCGTTCGTGACATTAAGGAGAAATTGTGCTATGTCGCTTTGGACTTTGAACAAGAAATGGCCACCGCTGCCGCCTCCACCTCCTTGGAGAAATCCTATGAACTTCCCGACGGTCAAGTTATCACCATCGGTAATGAACGTTTCCGTTGCCCAGAATCCCTCTTCCAACCCTCATTCTTGGGTATGGAATCCTGCGGCATCCACGAAACCGTCTACAACTCCATCATGAAGTGTGACGTTGATATCCGTAAGGACTTGTACGCCAACATTGTCATGTCTGGTGGTACCACCATGTACCCCGGTATTGCCGATCGTATGCAAAAGGAAATCACCGCCTTGGCTCCCTCAACCATCAAGATCAAGATCATCGCTCCCCCAGAACGCAAATACTCCGTATGGATCGGTGGTTCCATCTTGGCCTCCCTCTCCACCTTCCAACAGATGTGGATCTCCAAGGAAGAATACGACGAATCTGGTCCCGGCATTGTCCACCGCAAGTGCTTCTAAGCATTTATGCCATCCCACCAACCAACCAACCCCCCCACCCCTATTACCATCAAACCATTACATTACTCCCAAAAACAAACTTCCAACTCATCTCACTGCTGCTGCTGCTGCTTATGCTACAACAACACTTGCTGCGGCAACAACATTCATTACAGCTGTTTACTGGTTGTCTATCTGCTTTGGTTTGTTTCATACATTCAAACGGTATGCAAGCGGTGGTCCAACAGCTGTCGAGCCAAAAATATCGCGCTCGTGTGTAAGATGCCCGCCCACACGTTTTATATTGTATTTGGTTCCAGATTATTTTAATTTTGTACGACTGAATTTCATACATTAAATCCCCTACAACAATGCTTGCGCCATCGATGTCACCTAAGATGTCTGCTATGTATACATATGTCTTGTCTCCTAAATGTTACACTTAATGTCTTAACAAAACAATTTCGTGTCTCTTTTAGTGCATACTTACGATAAAATAATAATTAAAATAAATTTTTATTAATTTTTTTAAGGGGTATTATAATTGCCACAATGTAAAATAATCTAATGTTTTCTTATGTAATTTTTTTCTTTTTTTTTTCTCTATAAATCTAATGAAACAACAACAAAAAAAAAACAAAATCTTAAAAAAAAATCAACACACACTCATTTAATTTTATTTTGTATAGTAAAACGAAAAACAAACACAAAAACAAAAACAAAAACTAAGTCAATAATAATAAAACAAAAAATAGTTACGAATTATCTTTTTTACAAAAAGAAATCTCGAAAAAAAATGAATGAAAAATCTTTGGTAGCCAAAATCAGTCGGTTCTTACAGTCAGAGTAGTGGTGTAGTGGTAGTGGTAGTGTTAGGATCAAATAGTTGTTGCTCAAAAAAAATTTACTCTGTATGTGTGCTTTACACAAACATACACAGACACTGCACATGAAAAAAAATTTCTAAAAATACGAAAAATTATTTGAATAGTTGTGGAGGAGCAAGAGAAAATAGATACACTTTCCAATGGTCTCCTACCGTATAAGGTCATCTAGAAACGCATGTACCTACGCACATACACATACATACATACATACATACAACGTTCGGTTTTTAAAACAATTCGTGTAGTTTTCTCTTTTGTTTAGTGGAGGTGCTGAGGTGCTTATTAACAATACTTTTCGGAAAAGTTCTCCAGTTTCGTTTGGATTGCAGCGATCACATGTTCAACAGTTCTGTTCAACAGTTGTGTTCAACAGTTGTGTTCAACAGTTGTGTTCAACAGTTCTGTTCAACAGTTCTGTTCCACAGTTCTGCTCAACAGTTCTGTACAACAGTTCTGTTCAACAGTTCTGTCCCACAGTTCTGTTCAACAGTTCTGTTCAAATGGCGTCTAAATGGAAATATGCATGGAAATTTTCCAGGGAATATTTTTTCACATTTTTTTTTAGACACACCACACTGAACAATAGCAATGAATGGGGCCGTGTGAATAGAGTCGATTTCAATAGCTACAGCCACAGCATCCGCAGCTATGGGTAGCGTAAAGCTTAGGGAGTCAGAAGATCTTAAAGTTCTAGACATGAAAATTCAATGTGATGTTCGCTGGCATCAGTACATTTTTGATGCGACGAACGTAGCGTTAAATTGTCTCAAAATACTTCACTTCATCTGATCTCCTTACTATTGTTACGTTTTTATCTTTTAAAAACGTTTAAAATATGAGCTCGTAGATTGCATAATTAGGTTAGGTTAGATTAGAGGACGTGTACTTGAGAATTAAGACGAGTACAGTACCCGGAGGTCGAATTGACCCATAGTACAACGTCCTAGTTTCTCACACCACTTATGTTCCTTCTTCCTCTCAGCAGATTTCTGGCAAAAACTCTAAGAGTAAATACAAATTGCCATGAAAAGTTTCTCAGAAATATAACGTTCGGAGTCGACTTTAAACTGGAGGTCCCGCCACTCATGTATAAAAATTTAACACTTCAAACCACGATTACCCTCTTCAAACAAACCGCGTCTTCCCACAAGACTAACTGAACTGCACTAACTCGCTCGCCTGCTTTACACATAGGAGAGGACGAATGTGTTATATGATGACGGTAAGTTAGCTAACTCAATTGATTGATTAGAGCATCGTAACAATGTAGCTTGTTTTTTACTGTTCTATTGCTACTACAATGGCTTTTGCTCTAGTGAGAGGTTAGGGGGGGACTTGTTCCCGAAAATCATATCGACGCCTCCGTTCTATAACATTCTAAGTCGAAAAACTGTGTTTTGAGTTATGAGCTCTCAAAGTTTTCACGCGACATACGACCATATGTGTATTCTAAGGACATTTTTCCCTATAACTTCGGAACGGATTGGCGCATCTTAACCAAATTTTGACAGTATTTATGTTAGAGAACGTAGAATTTAAAAATGCAAGAACATTGAAAATGTCCTAAGTACACTGAGAACGTTAAAGAATCGAGGCGTCGATATATTCTTACGTAACGCCCGTTTTTCTCCCATATCACATCCGTTTGTTACGAATTTGTGGATCGCATACTGTATTACACACAGGATTCGTTTTTTAACTGGACAGTATATGGAATTGCCTTCGTTCAGAGGCCTTTTCTGTCATTTATAATAAAGAGAGATTCAAATCGAATGGGGTCCATCCCCTGAGAGCTAGTCATATAGAAAATCTAAAATGAATGTTTACCGTCAGAGTTCGTATTGCAATATCTCCACCATAAAAGCTTATATTGTAGCGCAAAGAGTGTTCTGGTTTGTCAACATCTATGTACGTGTGCCTCTTTAGAGGAGGGTATTGTAAGAATTTCAAATTCTATTGCTTCTGATGATGGTAGTCATTTCTATCGTTTTATATCGAACTTTCTCAAGAATTGTAGAAGTTGTTATAGCCGGGTTCCCATCTGTGTCTTCTAAATTTATGGGTATTACGCAGTTCTCTTTTATCTTCAATTCTTATCTTATTTTTGTTGGTGGTCTTCTCTCTTAATTTATAAAAATTAAGGACATAGCAATATAATCCAACATTCTTATCCTTGGCTTTTATGAGGTTAAATCGAAGATAGTATGGGACTGTGAGGAGAGGCTAAGTGAGGAGAGGGGAGTTTCGCCGTTATTGATGGAATCAGAACCCTTCTGTGGAGAAGGAGCTGATGTTTGGAATGGTATGTTCAACGAAAGGGAAGATAAATAGAGGCAAAAATTGTTCTCAAATTGAATAGGTTTGAGGCAATTGGAAATTTTGTTGATAAACTTTAATAAGAGGAGATCTGAGTCATGCACCTGAATATTTCAGGCATGATCTGAGGTTGGTTAACGGTCACTGTAGACTCAACGTACACTTCTTCAGAAATAGTTGTTTGGAACACAACATGTATATTCTGTGATGATGAGAATGAGTTTTCGGTACACATTCTTGGAAGCTGTGAGGCATTAATGAATTCCATGAAGAAAAGGAAGTAGAAGTCAGTGAATTGTTATGGTTGACATCGAGCAGCATACTGAAGTATGTCAAGGAAGTAGGTTTGAAGGAGATGTGGATACCCTATAATGTTGGAGGAGAGTACAGTAGACCATAAGGTAGCAGTGCTAAGGCAAATTATCATGATAATGATGAATAATTAAACACAGGAATTTCTTTTATGATAACAAAACCAACTTTTTAAAATGAAAGCGGGAGCAGTATAAATAATTTAAATTTGTTTTCGCAATATAACAGTTTTATTTCTGTTATAACGCAGTGCTCCCTTACATCAGGTAGTGATATTATGTGTAGAGTATTCTACTATTCAGTACTAGATGGCGCATTTACTAATGTTTAGCAAAGATACAAACCTTAAAACTTGCAAACGTTGTATACAAAATTGTTTATAAGAAGGGGTAGGCACTGAAGAGGCAATATTTCATAAGTAATTTGAATATTCTATTAAAATTGTATTATTTTTTAGTAAAACATATTTAAAATGAATTCATTTTCTAGGTAGACTTTATATAATCTACCAATCTACTGCCTAAATAAGCATAATATTTGCACATGAGGCAAATCAAAGCGTTTTAGGGGTTCTGTTCTGCGCCCTTCTTAAGCAAGACAATGCCAAAAAAGGATATTTTCTGTGTCTGTTTAGTTTCTCAATACCTGTGAAAGCGAATTGTATTGATGTAGATGTAATTGTAGATGAAACAGGCATATTTGTTGTCTGTAATTTTCACAGCTGGTGGTAGTGCCTGGCGGTTGATTATTTGCTTGTAAATCGTTAGCAAACGAATGACAAAATCACACTTTAATTTATGAGACACATTTTATTATAAAATTAATATTATAACCAACCATACCCGCTCACTCTCTCACTCACTATTCCTTGCATTCAAGGTGGCGGCACAGGGTAAGGGACACGAATGTATTTATGAAATACACAAAGGGACCTTGTAAGAGAGAGGAAAAGAGTGATTGAGAGAGTTTAGATATAAAATAGCTGATAAGTTATAAAAGCGTAATTGTCCTTTAATTATATTTTACAAATATACATACGTATACGTATACATTCGGAATATAAAACTCTACAGGATATGCTCTAATGTATTCACTTAAAACGAATTTTATGTACCCTTCGCGATATTATTTTAAAATTCTTTTGGTCTCGCCATTAAAAGTAAATGAAGTTGTATAGTTTGGGTTTGTTTTTGGCTGTAATTGAAATTTAAAATGTATGTGTATTGTTGTCATTGTTGTTGTTTGTATTACAATGATTACAACAAATTAAAAATATTACTCACATTACAACGTCTGTGATATGTTACCCTCTGTAAATACTTTCTCTATAATTTACCTTGAATAGATATATACAGTCAAGGAAAAAAGTCTACATACATTTTTTTCAATTTCAAAAAGGTGTTACATTGTTTTTTAAAGTAGACGCAATTAAGAATGTTTGAATATAAAATAATATATCCTAGAAATTATAAGAAAAAAAAACCAAAAATTAGTCGGAAAAAGTCTGCATACAAAGGTGGATGTAGACTTTTTTCTGTGACTGTACATTTGCATATGTAAGCGTATGGTATATACAGTCAAGGTAAAAACGTTACATACGCCCATGTATTTTGATTTCATTTTAAATTCTGTAAAGCGATTTAAAATAACTTGTACGACATTCTTTAGAGCATGAATACTTATATTTATAAAGCAAAACATTAAAACAATAAGGAGGCAGCAACAAAAATATAAAAAATTAAAAATTCATTCATTACAACAGCATGGAAGTCACCATCTTCATCTTGCTGTTGTTCCTTTTGAACAGACTTGGTTCCTGGTATCCTTCAGTACCATGAGGACATCTATGATTTACTCCTGCATTGGTATGAACATCACCAAATTTTCTATATAATGAGACTTTATTCCTCCTCAGCTTATATGCACTTTATATAGATTCACGCTTCGTTCATGCTTTCGCAACATTTTTTCCAAAACATTCCAAACTATGCTTGACTGAGTTAAGATCTGGAGACTGTGGAGGTGTATTAAACTGTTTAAAGGTCTAGTATACTCGAAAAATGTGGGCAGTATGCCTGAGGGCACTATTTCGCTCAAAAATTGCCCCAAGTTCAATGCCAAGCCCCAGTTCTCAATCATTGGTTTTACATTTCGTTCTAATGTGCGTCTACATTAGTAGTGCTTCGTATTCCCCTCAATGAAAAACAGCCTATCTACCCTAGCTGAAGTCACATCTCCCCATACCATAATCTAGCCTCCATTTTGTTTCATAATTTTTAGCGAATTTGTGTGTTTAATAACATGGTTTGGCCATCATTTATGAAATGTGGTGTATTTACTCTCATCAAGCGAAGAATTACTCTTGCCAACAGGTGCACAGATAGTCTCAAAATGTATTTGAGTAGAAGAGACGAGACCTCTCATGCAATGAAATTGCTTTACAAGTCGCTTGTGCTTGCCATGTTTTTCTACGGCGAGGTATCATTAAAGCTGTTGCACTACGATGCATTTGTTTTGGAAGTATTTGAGAGAAAAGCTGTATGGTAAATCGGTGGCCCATTAGGCAATAATTTTGGTGAGCTATGTACTCGTATATGAAGTCCACAATGGCATAGACGTTCATTAATTAATATCCAGCGGCTATATTGTTTCGTTTATGTCATTTCGATGGAGGTTTGACTTTTATGCGTGAATCAGCGGACTTCGACATAGATTACGACCCTATGTGCCTTAGGGAGGGCTTAGTTGAGATAGCTCTATCACCCACTAGAGTAAACAACTGGACCATACGTGTGGGAAGCAGACAATAATTTCTAATCTTCTAATATTTTCATATTCTATTTGGTTTTCAGATAAATTTTTCGTAAAATTCCAAAAGTATTGTTAAAAAAAATTTTAAAATCCCTCTGCTGTATGTAGAGTTTTCTCCATAACTGTATGTGTACTCGTATGTATTTGTATGAGTATAAATGTGTGTGTCTGTAAATTGTTGAAAAACAATTAAAAAAATTTGTTATATGAACATTGTGACATGAGTTTTAATTGCCTTTTATTAAATGTCACATAATAAACTACTAATCAATTATACTATTCACTCACTCACTCACACAGACACACACACACACACGTGCCTACATTATTGTTTTTTGCTTTCATTTATAAGTATACATATGGGAGTGTATAGGTAATTACTCCCTATACTCTTATTTCCCACTATCATATCCATTTGATCTCCTCTCTCTCTTTTAGCAATAATTTTATTACAATTTAATAACGTGTGTATTGTAGTTCCTTTGATTTGTGTTGTTTTTGTTTTCAACTACTCTCCCGATGACAAAAACAATGAGAACAAAATGAAAAAAATGAAAGCAAAGTAAGCAAAAGAAATAATAACGGCATTGGCAACAACTAAGTGAGGCTCTTTCTCTCTCTCTTTCTCTGTCTGATTACATGGACGATTATGGCTCGTTTTGTTTACAATGTATTTAGTTGGGTTTTAATTGTTCGTGAGTTTGTTTAGTTCATTTGCTGTACATTCATTCGTTTGTTCGTTTGTTGGGCTCATAGATTCGTTTGGTTTATAATTGCATTTAATTTCAGGTTGTCAACACTTCCTTCTGTTGATAAGGTGGTGTGGTGTGGTGTGGATGGGAGAAATGGAATGTATAGCAGGTTTATTGTTTATTTTGAGGTTCTTTACAAAGTAATTAAATTGATTTCTCCACTGTTTTTTTGTTATTTTTTGTTTTTATAACAATAACAAATACATTCTTACTTACCTTGTACATACTACGCTTGTACCGCAGTGATAAATTTATTGTGATAAAATTTTAATTGTTTTAATTGATTAATGTTCTGGTTTTTTGTTTTTTTTTTTGGTGTCACTGTAATAAGCAGTCCTCATGCATACAAACCCATACTTGATGTCAACTGTTTCCATAGGGTAACATCGTTAATGCATTTTTTTACTCGGGTAATTTTTCGCTCTCCACACAATTATGTTGTAATTGTGTTGGTAAATAATTGTAAGATCGATTATTTTCAAAGATAGAAAATTCAATTTATTTTGAAATAGAATTCTTACGGTGCCTTCACTGTATGAATTACAGGGAAAAAAGGCAGCGAAAGATCGATCGTTGGACACGCACTAGGCAAAGACTATGGGACAACACGAGATGATGCCAAACGTCGGTGCTTCTTACAGAGAACTTTGGTAAAAGGCTGCCACATATTTATCTACAAAGTGTAGATGAGTCGGCTAGTCGTTGATCGCGTTGGCCACAAGGCGTATGACTTTTAGTTGAAAATCAATATGATATGTGGCAAACAGGATTATCTCTTCTAGAGACTCAAAAATTGAAATATAATACTCGAAGAGCTACTACATTCGCTAAAAGTAGCTACTTGTTTACGTTGGAGGCATTATTAGTTTTCATTTTTTTGAAATTCAACGATTTTCCTTTAATTCAACTGGGCGAACTGCGATTGTAGTAGCCGTGGTCTAGTAGGTAGTGTGTTGGCTTATTAGACGAAAAGCCAGGGTTCGAGCCCCAGGCCAGACATCAAAACGAAAATACAGAAAATATTTCTTCGGCGACTTCCTCTCAGCAGATTTCTGGCAAAAGTTTCTCAAAAATCTGTCGTTCGGAGTCGACTTTAAACTGTAGGTCTCACCACTCATGTATAAAATTAACACACACAACATAAGTGGTGTGAGAACCTAGGTCGTAATCCTGACTAAAGGGTTGTAATGACCAATTATGTATGAACTGCTATTGTTTCGTATTTTCGCCTATCCGAATTGCCTATCCAGATTGACCTGTTGTTTGGATAGACGGAACAAACCTAATAGCAGCTCTAATGAGCACACAATTTATGTGTGATGGATTGGATATGAGTCTCAGTAACTTAAGTTAAGAGAAAAGCCTTAAACGAAATTGATTAGAGGACTTCATGAACAAATTAATCGAGCTCCCTTCTTAATTGCCCTAAGGACAGCGCCAGTAAAATCTACGATTTCGGAAAATACTTGGTAACGGGACCTAGTAAAAAACTGGATGCTCCTCGCTTAAGGCAGTGAAAGTTTTGTGATCCCAAAGCGAAAGAAGTGTGTGTCATAGGAAGATGTATTCAATTTCATTTCAATACGAAGTACAAGGGCGAGACATAGCAATACTATCCAGCAATCAAGCCAATATTCCAGCACTCTGCTCTGGTCAGCAGCGAGCTGACGGATGAACTTAAACGAGGAGTTGAGCTTCCACGATGCTGATGCGGCCAGAATCTTTCTGTGAATTGGAAGATATATTTTGGAAGAGAAGCGAAAGGGAATACAGAAAGTGACAAAGATTTCTCAAACCAAATGGGTTTGGAAGGTTTTGTTGATTAACTGCAATAGAAGGAAATTTGAAAAGAGCAGCAGACTATCCAGGAATAACCTGCCTTTTGGCAGTGAACTGCAGACTGAAGATATATTTGTTTAGAATGGTTGACGGCTCAAACTCGATATCTAACTTCTGTGATAATGAGAAGAAATAACGAGAACACACACTCAGAGCAGAAGCACATCAGGTGCTTGGCAGGGTATTGCCCTGAGTAGCATTTTGAAGCCGATACTTTAGATACTTTAACCCCCGGCCCAAATATCTCAAATAAAACCAAATATGAAAAAATATTTTTATTTCGGTGACTGCCTCTCAACAGTCTACTACTAAAGAACTCTGAGAGTAAAATAACGTTTCTTAAAAATCTGCTGATTGGAGTCGACATTAAGTCTGCCTTCCAAAATGTATCAATACAAAGTTTGTATGCAGTTCTACTACTGTATATAAACTATGTAGATATGCAAAGTTATCAAACAATACATCAACTACATATAAATCCAATGCCTGATTGCTTTTTGACGGCGTTAAAAATACACATTGACGAATACATTGTATATATTTTGTACAGCGACATTATGAGACACGATACATTGTTCAAACACAAAACAACTAACATTTTGGAAGGCAGCCTAAATTATGGAAAAAGTGTAGAAATAAACGCAATTTAATTGTTTCAAAAGGTGAATGAATTTATTTAATTATTTAAGTTCTAATGGTCTATCGTTTAAATACTTTATGAACTACGATTGAAAGAAATCAAAATAAATCGAATAAAATTCTTTTATAAATACAAGACAGGATGTTATTTTAATTAATTTTTTAATTAAAATATACTTAATTAAGAAGAAATCAAATAAAATTAAATAAAATTTCAACATGTTATTAAGAATTTATATTTTAAACTTAACCTGGATTATGTATGTATATGCAGACGTGTTTCAATTAATTTTTAACTACAATTACAATAATTCCTCATTATTTTCTAAGTGATTTGATTTCTTAACTTCTCTTACGAACTACGAAATTTTACGAATTAATTTTACAGATAAAAATACAAATTAAATACACTTTACAGCCGCCGCTGCCAACGCTTGACAAAATTAAATTTAAATTCACTGGCGTTCAAGGTTTTAAAAATTAAATGAAAGCAGAAAGAGAAGA
Source organism: Sarcophaga carnaria (assembly GCA_958299815.1). Classification (NCBI taxonomy): domain Eukaryota; kingdom Metazoa; phylum Arthropoda; class Insecta; order Diptera; family Sarcophagidae; genus Sarcophaga; species Sarcophaga carnaria. The sequence continues at coordinate 8,982,056 of OY283153.1, read as the reverse complement.
AGAAAAAAAAAAGAAGAAAAAACGAAATCCTCGTTAAAGGTGGCCAGGCAAGTGATTAAACCATCGTTAAGCTTTTGTTTATATTCTCAAGATGTTCTTTGGCCTTGATGCGTAACGTTGCAATCGAATTCGAACGTATATCTGACGACTGTGGTGGCGGTGGGTTCGTGGTATTTGTTGTTGACGTCGACGCATTCGACGCAACAGAGGCTGATGGTGGGGTTGATGGCTCGTTAACATTAGAATTTGATGTTGTTGTGTTCATAATCGTAATGGGGCTTTCGCGACCCACATCCACCACCTCTATGTTTGCCGATGAGCATTTAGTTGCACTCAAAAGAGGGTCATTGTCGCCATTAGCATTGTTGCTGTTGCTATTGCTGGTAGTATTGTTGTTGGTGGCGGCGGCGGTGGTGAGATTTTGCGGTGACAATGATTGTGGTGCTGGTGGTGGTGGCGGCAGAGAGTTTAACGGCGAGTTAGTGGCTGAGAGATTCGAGGATGTCGTGGATGTTGAAGACATTGAATTTGCCACAGATATTTGTGGATTCATGGCGGCCATTGTCTGTGGTGACATGCGTGACAAGTGCGGTGACAGATGTGTCAGTTGTAAATGCTGATGGGCCGCATGTGAACTCATGCCGGGCGGTGGTTGATGATGATGACCTGTTGGATGTGTCCCATGCATACTGGGGCCATGGGCCCCCATGCCAGCCAAACTGCTCATCGCCAGATTGGATGGCGTTAAACTAAGCGAAGGTGTCAAATAGGAGGGATAAACCGTTTGTGGATGTGATAAGAAACCTAAAAAAACAAGAATTTTTATTTGTTGTTTGTTTTGTTTCATTAAAATTGAAATTTTTCCATTTAAAGAACTCATCATTACCTGGCAATGCTGACAGTAGAGGTGGCGACAGCCATGGATCTACGGGTAAACCCGATGGGCCACAGCCTAAACGATGTGGTAGTTGAGTGAAGTGTGTCAAACCCAAGCGTAAACTTTCGGATTTCTCTTGGCGTCGCCATTTGGCGCGACGATTTTGAAACCATACCTGCAAATAGGAAATGTAAGGATTCTTTATTAAAATAACGTCTTCTTTGAAATGCTTTTCGAAACAAAGCAGTGTCAAAAAGAAGATAGTGAAACTTGTAGAATTCAAAATGCACTTCACATGAAGGCATTATCTGTTGTCCAATCAACAACAAACTTGATGTACAATATGGCTGTCCTCTAACTCCACTACTATTCGATGCAGTTGCAGATGGAATTATTAATAAATTTGTATGCAAAACGCAGTGTAAAACAGACGACTAAGGGAATATATAGATGGTATATGCCTACTGTCCTACGAATTTGGACATAAGCAATCCAAATTGTGTGCAATGAAACGCATGAAGCAGCACAATGACTGAAAGAAAATGCAAACATTCTTCAATCGCTTTACAGAAATACTCCAGCATAGCAACAAGCGCTTGAGGCACTAATCTGGTCAAATGCCAGCCGACTGAGGAGTAAGATCTTAGAAATAAAGGAATCACATGAAGCATAATCGACTGGAACCCACATTGTAGACTAAGGAAAGGTAAACTTAGCTATATAACTTGAGATAGAACCATCAAGGCTTAAGAAAACGTTTAACGAGCTGCGACTAGCACATAAACGATGATGGAGTGTTGTGGTTGGGGCTCTAGGGTCCTTGTAGGAACCAAAGGATTTTTAATGTAAGGAAACTATGTTACAACACAACTCTTGCATTCTTTATCATTTTTTCACTACTACAGCCGATACTAGAATGATAGGGTTACCAACTATCATTGATTCCAATGATCTTTATGAAAATGTTTGGGGTTGTTGGATTGGATGAATGGTAATGAACTTTGCTTATTGAAACTTACAGTTTCTAAATGTCAGACGCTGCCTAAATATTGTCATAATATTTCTCATTGATCACTTGCATTCTGGGTGATTAAAGGTTAGGTTGGGAGGGTTTGCTGGATGGATTTTTAAAATTCCTTATTCATTATTCCTTCATTTATTAATTGCTTGCTTTTTTACATTTTTTTTTGTACGCCAAATAATAATTAAAAATCAGTTGCGTTAACATAATGCAAAAATATTTCTTGTCGTCTATGTGAGTTGTTTTTGTGAATTGTTTTTCACTTTTTTTCTTTTTTATAAATCATCACTAAACCAATTATGGCCTCATTTAATGCTCTATACCTCCTCTATGCTGATAATCACCTCCAGCAACAATTAGTTTAACGAACGAAAAAATTAATTAAACTTACAACAACAGCACAGGCATACATATATACAGAAACACATGCATACAGGCTTAGTAGAAGAGTAACTCTTCAATACAATACACATACTCGCACACAGAAAATAAAAAGACATATATACACACACTTATACATGCATAGAGCAACTCTTGAATACAATACACATACTCGCACACAGAAAATAAAAAGAAAATTCAGTAAAGATAACAACAGAAGAGAATACTCACTCACAGCCATGCAGTCAAATGTCATTAACTTGACAACATTGAGTAGAAGAATAAAACACACACACACACACACAATGGCTTTGTGCATACACATACATAAGCAAGTGTAAAGTGTATTCTCTTTTTATTTTTTCTCCTCTCCACTTTCTCTTATTCTCTTGTGTTGTGTGTTGTAACACACAAAAACCATCAAATATAATTACGAATGAATAACTTTAATTATAACACTAACTAAATATGTATGTATAAGTGTGTGTGTGTGGTGTGTGTGGGTGTATGTATAAAAAAATAAAGAAGAAAACAAAATGGCGTTAGTTAAACATACTTTATCTTTATACAGCTTAACACTGACATTGAGTGCTTCAGGCCATATTGAACGAACCAACAAAAACAAGAAAAAAAAAACGAACTGAAAAGGAAAAAGAGCAAAAAGCAACGAAGCAATGAAGAACGTAGAATATGAATAAAAATCAATTAAATTAAACAGGCTGTAATTAGAATTATCTGCCAACAAAAAAAAAAAAAAAAACAATAAAAAAAGACAGAAAGAAAATTAAAAACAAAAAAGAAGCCGCTAATAAGTAAGACATTACGAAGAGGAAGAACAGGGAAAAGAGAGGCAGACGTCTGCTAGAATCTACCCATAGTGATTACGAGTATGACAGTCAAACTAAATGAGTTACTAATTGAGACAAATCCGACGGAAACACAACGTATAACTAGGAGAGGAGACTGTGTGGTAAAAGAGATCTGATGATGCATACATATACACACATACATACATACTGTGCCTATGTATTAGTATAAAATATTGCTAAATGGTGGCTTATACATTACATCTCTGTGTGTATGTGTGTGTGTGTTTAAATATAATCTACAAATGATTTTTGGCGTGGGTGAGTAATTAAACTTCACCAAAGATTCTATGTAAGTTTGTGCTCTGTTTTCATTGCCGTCGTTAGTCTCGTTTGAACGTAATTGAATACAATTTGCGTAAATTAATTAGAAATGATTATGAATGAAAGGTAAAGAAGAAGTATTGAAGCAATAAGTAAATTCATAACGATATTTACAGTTTATTACAGTAGTTTAAAGCCATTATTTCTAATAAATTTGTAAAAATCACGATATTAATCAAATTTTAATACAAATTTTATTTTATTTTCTTGCAATTGACTATCGCGATGACCAAAATCAATCAAAACATTGACCCATCAATCAATCAAAAGATTGATCAATCAATCAATCAATCAATAAAGAGATTGGTCAATCAATAAATCGAAAGATTGGTCAATCAATCAATCAATCAATCAAAAAATTGATCTATTCAATCAATCAAAGGTTGGTCAATCAATCAATCAAAAGATCGATCAATCAATCAATTAAAATATTGCTCAATCAATCAAAAGATTGGTCAATCAATCTATCAAAAGATTGGTCAATCAATCAATCAAAAGACTGATCAATCAATCAATCAAAAGATTGGTGAATCAATCAACCAACAGACTGAACAATCAATCAATCAAATGATTGATCAATCAATCAATCGAGATAGACAAAATATCGAAGGTATTGAAGTTAGTCCCTTTTAGAAGCATAGATTTTATCCTGATACATCTTGCTCTCCATCTCTTTCTTCGAACTTCTTCGAACTTCTTCGTGCTACTGCTTTGGTTTTTATTTAAGTTTGATTAATACAGGGTTACAAGCTAATCTATATTGTGTTGAGCACTACACTACAGGCTCCTTGATGAGTTTACAGCTGCGAACACAGTGTTGCAAGCGAATGACTGACAATCTATATGGCTAGTTACGCTTCACTAAGGGCATCCACTGGCCACAGTATCAGTTAGTGGCTCATTGTATCTTATAAAAAGGGACTGAAAGTACTTTTGGATACGTACAGTACAAAACTGTAATATTGAGTGGAACGAAATTCCATATGAACTAGCAATTGAGGGTGTGGGGAAGTGACGATATTTAGCGTATAGCTCTGTAATTCCTTCAGCCATATGGTTGCTGCAACACTTGACCTGAGCCTAGGCGGAGGGTCCCTTACATCCCTTAATAGGATTTCAGATGGAACGTTGTGTTCTTAGCTCAAGGTCTAGTATGTGGGATACCATCTTTCCATATTTTTGCAGGTTATTTAGGAATATGTGTATAACGGTGAGAACTTTGGCTGATGGGTGATACGATTTCTTTATTTTTTCAATGTCGCATTAGCTGCGCTACTGTAGATATACTCCTCTGGCCTCTAAGTAGATTCAAATATATTGCATCACCATCGTAAACTAACTTAGTCCAACATTCCAGCTAAGAAGGCGATTGCTCTACTCTAACAGATTCTATTGTAATAGGGTTACCATGTCTCAATGTGTAGAGCGTTTTTCTGTGGTAATGTATTCAGTTTAGTTTTGGTCTTTCCCAAGACAATGCTTCTTGACCTTTATACGATATTCGCCATTGATTTTATGCTTTCAGGGCTTCTAGAACTATTATTTCATAAAAAAATTGTTTTTCTTCTGCTGTTTTTGAAACTAGGAACTTTCAATGCTACACCAGAGCATTTGTGCTCTAAAAACTCAAATCTTTAATTTATTCTGGATTATTCACCAAGCGAATGTGTCGCGTATAAAACCCCAATTACATTCACTTCCATTTCTCTTTTATTTAATACAAACTGAAAACGTTACGTTTCATTTTATTTACTCTTGTTTCATTCAACAAATACTGGCTTTAATTAAATATTGCGCTGTGTTGTCTTAAAACGAAATATTAAATTGTGCGAGAGTGAGAGGCTGCTTCTTCATTTTAATTAAATCATCAAAAATCAATTTTTTAATTTCCATTCATGGCGCGCCATAATGAAAATAAACATCAGAGAAACTCAAATAAGAACTCGCACACACCCCCCAACCTAACATCCTAGCATCCATTCATCCATCCATCCATGCAGCCAGAATTCGTAAAATAAACCGTATGATGAGACCGAAGAAACAAAATGAAAGAGAAAAACATAAACGCCCCTCGAAACCCAAACTATTGCAACGGTGGGTGGATGTTTGCCACCCACTGAGAGAGCTTTCAGTAAAGCTTTTACAATTTCATTTACAGTTACACACATACGCATACGCATACAAATACTTGTTAGAGATGTAATTTGCTCTCTGCTATCTCACATACAATTACAGAATAACGAAACGAAAAAGTAATGAAAAAACCCCAAGTAGAAGTTGATTTTTACAGTTACAGCCATTCAACCACTTTTCATTTTTAATCTCTCTTTCATAAACTTCTTCTTCCCACATGCCCCCCCAACACTTGCCATCACTTGGCAAAGTAAACAAACAGTGTAACATGGACATGCAGGGCACACACACAAATACATACAACGTTACAAGTATACAGTTACATTGAATATTAACTGTAATTGTAATCAACAAATTACTTGCTTGTATTTGTAAAGAATTATTCAGAAAATGTTTGTGTGGAGGATGGGAGGCGGGGGGTTATATTGGCTGGAGAAGAAAACTTATGCCAGGTACTTTAAAAGCAGCTGAAATGATATTCGTCATCATTACCATCGTCATCATCATCATTATCATCGTGTGGCAATTTTATTGGAAAACTTTGTTTTTCATCTTCATCTTCAACTGGTAGCAAAACAGACGCACAGCATGAAACTTCCATGCAAGCATGGGTAAAATTATGGGGAGTCAAGAGAAAAACGTTTTTTGCTCCACCAGCTCTGCTGTATACGTGTGCGTTCATCTCCCGGTTGGCATCAGCATCTTCACCCTGTTTAGTCCACCCAAAAACACACAAAATGAAATAAAAAAGAAAGAAAGAAATGAAAAACGAACAACTTTACACTACGCACTCTCTATTTTTATTCATATACACACACATACACAGCCACAAAACATCTGAAATAATACACACACTGATTAAAAATAAAGTTGAATTGAAAGAGCAAAAAAAAAGAAGGAAAAAAGAAGGAAAAAACGGTGAAGAGAATGGCGAAGAAGCAGAAGAAAGAAGCAAAAAAAAAATGTTGGCACTAAATTACTTTCAAGTATGTTTCTGACAGTTTGTAAATTGGAAAATTGACTTTTAACTTCAGCATACACACACTCATGCACCATACATATGTACATACATACATATTGGCATTGTATATACATATAGTATATGCTTGTATTCATAGGTAGGTGTGTACCTACTCTGTAGCACTCATATTTGAATGCAACAAAAATATTTATGTGTGGTCAATAGATTGTTTTGCCTGATAAATGTGTACAAAGAAAATATTTAGCGAACGATGTTGTACATTCAGACGGGTACTAACTGAACTCAGTACCAACAACTCAATATCGGAATGGCTCAACGACTATGGACTGAAAGGTAAAACAAGTAAGACAGAGTTAGCATTCGCATCTCCAATATGAATGGAATAACTCCCACTCTATTCGATAATGCCGAATGTTATGGCAACATATTGGACAGGAAACTAAACTGTAGTATGGAAGTATAGAACACAGATCAGCAATGAGTATTCAAAAAGATGAGTAGAATCGAATCATACTCATATTTATTTATTTATTAATTACAAATTATATTCTAATTATATACGAGCGGAGTAACTTGATCATATGCTCGGTGTAGGCTAGACTCTACTAGTCTAGGAATCCAACCCACGACCCTAACGCTAATAGTCTAGCGCACTACCCACTAGACTACCAGGGCACCTTAAATCATACTCATAATTACTGATACTTATAAGCATTCATACTTATTTTAATATCATGGAACCCCTCTACTGATATTCAAAGTTTGAAATACTCATTATATTTATACGTAACAACATGTATGATGTTGTTGATTTCTACTCTCCATAACTCAACATATGCACGAATCACAAAATAAGTTTGAATCGCGTATGAACACTAAAATACTTACTAGAAGGTTGTGTGTTTGCTCTGCTTGCTGCTCTGGCTTTTTTGCTTATGTGTTATTTTTTTTTTGTTGTAAAAGCTTAACAACAACTAAGACTAAGATTGTAAATTTTGATGAATGATTCGAGTCATTCGGATCATTTATAAGTATTTTTCTAAAGTTATGAATCTATATGAGTAGGCTTATGAATCAAACATATTTCGAATGGTATGAGTTTGATGTCAACGTTGTACGCATACTCATTGCAACTTGTACTTATATACCAACGTTGTAGTGAAGTATGAATGAATCAGAATACATAGCTAAATTTCAATATTGTTAACTCACTTATATTAAAAATTTCATGAGCGCTTATGAGTAGCGAAAAAACGATTCATTGCTGATTTCTGGTAAAAACTTTACATATTAACCGAAAAAAAAACAGATAAACACCCTTGTATACATATAGTACATACATAATTGGTCATTACAACCCTTTAGTCAGGATTACAAACTAGCTTCTCCCACGACTTATATTGTGTGTGTTAATTTTATACATGAGTGGCGGGACCTGCAGTTTAAAGTCGACTCCGAACTGCAAATTCTTTTGAGAAACTTTTCATGGCAATTTTATTTACTCTCAGAGTTTTTGCCTTAAATCTGCTGAGAGAAGTCATTGAAGAAATAGTTTTCGTATTTCGGTTTCATGTCTGACCTGGGATTTGAATCGAGGCTATACATCAAATAAGCCAACACACTACCTACTAGACTATGGCGACTTTTGAATTTGCTAACCTTTGTATCAATGGATACTAAAGACAGCCCAATATCTTGGAATCACATTGGACAGCAAAATAAACAGGAATATTAGAACACAATCGAGAACCATTAAGGCCCTTTAACCCTTTTATTGATGCGAAAAAATAACAGATCTAACTGGGATTTTAACCCTAAAACTCTATTCTGGCTGACTGTGTAATGAAACAAACTTCCTTCCTTGAGGTTGCGGTTTGAAGATTAGCTTCAGAGAAAGAATACATCAAACTCGGTTTAAGCATGTCATAAGGATGGTGGCGGTTAAGAAAATAGTTGCTCTTTTAACTACATTATCTGTGGCATTGTTTATTATTCGCTACCAGGGACTTAGAGTAATCAGGACTTGCCAGTCAAGTTCAGTGGTATAACGTAAAGCTGGCTATATTGGCTATAGTAGTGAGCATCCTTTCCAAGTTTTCTTTTATCTCCTTGTAGACTTATAAACCTAATTTGCAGTGCTCTTTAGAAGGTAATTTAAATGCCATTGCTACCCTTGTTTCTATTCCAAAATACGATCGTTCAGCCTAATTTCAGACGACTTGCATTACTTATTTTAGTGTGAGCTTTGTTGGGATGCGAATATTAAATTAAAAATAAAAAAATAAAAACTGCAGGCAAAGCGTAGTTAGCCGCGTGTAAATTGATATGTGGCGCCTAAAAATTAAAATTCAATTTCAAATAATGCCCCGAGAATATTACTTTTTTTTACGGTAGAATGGTTATGAATAAAATCCTGCTGTTTACGAATTTATTTCAAATGCAAAATGAAAGGATTCTTTAAAGTATTTTGGCATGAAATCTCCCGTTGCCATAATTAAATTCATACCCTATTTATAGCATTCAGGTCAAGCAATAATAATAATTACAAATGATTTGCAAGAAAATGCGATTAATCGGTGGTAGAAAGTAAAAAAAGGATTTTTTATTTAATTTCGAAACGTTTTAAAACAAAAGATCTGACAAAAATTATGACATGTTTTATGGTTTTCAGTTTTGAGTTTTGTTTTGTTTTCAATTCGAAGGTTAATTTTTAGTTCCGCCTTTTGTTAACGTTTTTTTTTCATTTTTTTGTAGTTTTTTTTATTCATGTCTCTGAGCATCCTGTTTAAAGTTTATTTGTTGTTTTTGTTTGCGCTGTCATTGTGCAAATAATTAATGTAGAATACCCCTTCCAGACAAAACAGCCAAAGCAAAAGCAAAAGGAAATATTTTAATTAGTTAAAGTGCCGACAACGATATTGATTTTCAAAAAGAAAAGAAATCCCAAAAGAAAAGGAGAATTTCTTTTGAAAGCTTCCCTAAAGGATGAAAAAATATGGAATTGATTCAAGTTTACCAAAGACAATGATGAGTTCTATTAATTAATTTGATCTCTACAATACAAAAATAATCACGAGAAAACATAAAGCATTGATCATAGAGTTGATCTATTCATTTGTCAATTACTTCAATAGGAAGCTTTTTTTTCTAATTTTTCAACAGAATTTTATATAAATTCTGTGTGCCCAAGAATTTTTCACCACAAATGCCCAACAATTACAGACAAAATGTTCTGCGATCCAATCCCTTTTTTTACATCATTACAGCGGCTGCAGAAGTAATGACCAGTAGGACCAGTGTCCTATTGTATCTGTTATGAGATCTGATTAGATTGAACGCAAGTTTACTGGGTGAAGTCATCGTAGTCTAGTAGGTAATGAGGCCACAGTTCAAACCCCAGGTCAGCAACCTCCAGCTAAACGAAATATGAAAATTATTTCTGCGGCGACTTCCTCTCAGCAGATTTCTGGCAAAAACTCTGAAAGTAAATAAAATCGCCATGAAAAGTTTCATAAACAGCTGTCATTCGGAGTCGACTTTAAACTGTAGGTCCCGCCAATCATGTATAAAATTAACACACTCAACATGAGTGGTGTGAGAAGCTAGGTTGTAAGCCTGACTAAAAGGTTGTAATGACCAGTTCTGTAAATAAGACACCTCATAGAAAACTAGACGGCAGAATATTTGATTTAGTATTGTTCGGCATTTGAGGATTTGTGAGGAAAGATTGTTGCCTGAAAGAACGCGTGCAGGATCAATTTGGATCAGGATGATTGAAATCTGGCAGCCAGGAGTTATAGTTAATGGCTGAATAGCTACTCAATTCCTTGAGAAAAACGTGTCCAAAGAAGCCGACGACAGGCAAGGATATGTCATTTGCTTTTTAGAATGCGCTTAGCCCACGGGTGGGTGTTAATTTATTTCCACGTTTAGGTGACGAACTTAATTGAGAAAGACAGCATTTGGCATATGCACTGGGAATGCTATGCATTTACGCTGTAGCAATTTCATTTTAATGGAAGTCACCATAGTCTAGTAGGTAGTGTGTTGGCTTATTAGACGAAAGGCCAAGGTTCAAACCCCAGGTCAGACATCAAAACGAAATATGAAAAAAAAATATTTCTTCGACGACCATGAAAAATTTCTCAAAAATCTGTCGTTCGGAATCGACTTTAAACTGTAGGTCCCGCCACTCATGTATAAAATTAACACACTCAACATGAGTGGTGTGAGAAGCTAGGCCGTAATCCTGACTGAAAGGTTGTAATGGCCAGTTATGTATGTAATTTCGTTTTAATTGGATTTTGGCTGGATCTCAAAGCAAAAGAACTGTTTGGAGATTGTCGCTGGCCGGAATATTTTGAGAATGCGATGTAGACAGCCACAGCCTGACTCATGTTGAAATCTTCAGGTGGCGGATTTCTTCATTTCACTGGCATAGAACTTCACATAAACTTCAGGCCTTTTCTACATTCCAATACGGCCTTAACTAAATCATACAGCCTTCTGTTTGGTACCCAAATTATTGGATTTGTTAAGGATACTAAGGTTTTAATGGCTCGACTAAAGCTATTGTTTCTGCCAACATCACTGAATTTAAGTTCGAATTGCATTTAAGGAATGTTTATGGGACTTTTGAAAAATTACGAGAATCGTATGTCAGAGAAAACTAATGCTAGTGCGAATGCCTTTAGGCATTAAATTTAAAACTGAAAGAAAATTCTCTTTCCTACTCACATACACTCACGCATTACGAGCGTTATAACAAAAGCAATAAAATTGTTTCCAGGCCCCCCTGAGGCATTGTTTACTTGTACGGCTTATTTGTTACAAACAACGACAAAAACGAGGTTACTTTTACTTTTTTATGTTGTTTGTTGTCCTTACAACTGGAACTGGGAAAAAAAGGAAAAGAAAATTATTACAATTTAACTGCTTATTAAATACGCATAAACAACTTGTATTTGCAAACAAAAAAACTGTCGCAGTAGCAGGCAAATAAACGCCCTCCCCTCATGGCCATACGAGTATAATACGGGAAGAGAAAAATAAAACGCCTGCTTTATTATAAGTTTTTCAATATTGAAAGGACCTCTTGGTTTAGCAGCTAATTAAATAGCTGGAGACACGTGACTTAGTAGAGTAAATAAAAATACATTCTAATACACTGCAGCCATCCAGCCATTCCATTTCATGTCATCTTTGCAGTCACCCCATCATCAGTCACAATGATGTTTTGTTTCTGTTTCTGTTTCAGTTTTATTTTCTTAAATATTTATTCGGTTGTTATTGTTGTTGTTGTTATTGCTTAATATGACATTTAACAAGACATAGTGGTTGAGCACCAGATTTCCTTTGTGTTCGATCAAACACAAGCCTGTAGAATTCGTTCGTATTAAAGCCAGTTTGCCTAGGCATTTGAATATGAAAAACGGAATACGTTCGTTGAGTTCGGTAGGTTGTAGGTCGTTGGTCACATGTTTGGTATTGCATTACATTATGATTTTTGACGTTGAAATAAAAACGGTTATTATGCCTGCAAGTGTGCTCAGCTCAGTAAAGTATGTGTTCAAGTTTACATTGACAAGTAAACACGTGTTTTATTTACGCAGTCACATGATTAGTTTAGAATTAATGTCAAGTCTTTAAACAGAAACATTGTCACAATGAAACAATGGCTGCAAGCATGAGAATTAATCACGAAAAATTTACGAAATGCCTGTGCAAGGTTTCAAATACCGTGTGAGGTTTCAGACAAGGCGATCCCTTATCATGAGATCTCTTCAACTTCGTCATGGAAAGTGTTCTGCGGAAGGCGGGAATGCATCGCAATGGCACTGTTTTTCAAAGAAGCTTCCAATTGCTTGCGTACGCTGACGACATTGACATCATAGGGCGTATCAAGCGAGATGTTACTGCTGCCTTTAGTGCTATTGAACGGGAGGGAGTCTACTAAGATGGGTCTGGCAGTAAATCAGGGCAAAACGAAGTATATATTATCGACAAGTACAGACGTCTAGCGTATTGGATCTCAGATTACGTCCGATAACTATGCATACGATATAGTCAAGGAATTTACATATTTATCTAGGCTCCGCCGTTACCACCAAAAATGATGTCAGTCTGGAATCCAGCGCAGGCTTACTCTTGCCAACAGATGCTACTATTGTCTCAATAGGCAACTGAGTATTAGAGACCTCTCTCGTACGACAAAAGATGTTCATTCTCCCCGTGCTTCTTTATGGAGCAGAGGCATGAACCCCATTACTGATGCAGCAGCCCAACAGCCTTGAGAGTATTTGAGAGAAAATTTCTACGTAAGATCTTCGGTCCAGTGCGAGTTGGCGATGATTTCCGCAGCCGATTCAACAGTGAGCTGTATGAGCTCTTCAACGACATAGGCGTTGTGCAGCGTTTTAACATCAAGCGACTGCGCTGGCTCGGCTATGTCGTTCGAATGTAGGAGGATGCTCCGAAGAGGCGGGTATTTGATGCGGGGATCTGAGGAAGTAGGCCAAGAGGACGACCTTGTATGCGTTGGAGGGACCAAATCGAGGAAGCCCTGTCATCGATTGGTGTGACCAAGTGGCGTAGGCGCGCAAGATTTAGAGGCGCCTGCAAGGATGTATTACGGCAGGCCGAAATCCATTAATCTGGTTGTTACTGGCCAAATAAGTAATTAAGTACTGTGCACGACATATTTGAAATCTTAAATTGGGTCATTTGGTTTGATTTCTTGAAAAACATTTTCAAAAAAATTTCGTTCTCTTCTTTCCTTTTAGCTGAACTGTACTCCTTTCTTTTTAGATCCTTAAGTAATGTGTTCTAAAGCAAAAAACAAAAAAACAACGAATTATTCCTTATAAAGTGTCCGCTTCAATTAAAACGCAAAAATGAAATCCTTTTAAACACGCATTCAATAGAAATTAGCGGCAGCTTGTAAAGTCTTTTCATGTTTTTGCCGCTTTTGACTGACAAGCAATTTGCCGACCTGGCGGCTTTAACAATTAAACGGCATCCAATTACTTCTTGGAGGCTTTTATTGTGTTTCAAAAAAAAAAGGAGAACAAAAATAAATTTTAATTCCTATTATTCTTAACATTCTTGGTTGTATCGTATTTTAAGCGGCTGTAATGACTTGGCAATATACTCTACGGTTTGAAAACATTTGATGTCAATCCGTCATTCGATCTGAAATATTCGTCATTGTATCTGAAATATTTGGTCCTTCATTTTACGTTCTACGTAGTTTCATGTTTCAAATCACCCGGCAGGTCTTTTCAATGTTTTCCATTCAGTTTAATAAGTTAAATCGTATTGAGTCGTGACACGTGATACTGCTGTTCATTGCATATTGCTTGAGACTTTGAAGATGAGCAAGTTAAGCACAAGATAGGTGCTGTGTTTTTGGTCACAATTGAATACAAACAGCATTATGCAGTAGTTTAACTGCAATAAAACATAACTCTTGCATGGATTTATAACTTTGGATGAGACATAGCGTCCTCTTCCTCGCAGAGGTAGCTTTGATTAATAAAACTCACTTGAGCATGCATAGCGCCTCGTTTTATCGCCTGAGACAAAAGAGAAGACAAAGCAATATTATGGTTTGCGGAAACGTGTCCAAAGACAAGCAATAATAAGTCATTTACTTTTTGGAATTTGTTTAGTCCACGTGTGTTAATTTATTTCAGCATTTAACTTAAAAGAGAAAGACGGCATTTGGCAGATGCACTAGTAGTTATAGAGCTGTCCAAAGCCAATGTTTCTGGAGTGAAGCAGGTTCTCACTATCCGCCTTCTCTAAATATAAACGGGTTTCCAATTTCGAAATTCAGATATTTGCAGACTGTTCCCATTTCCTTTCAATTTACATACATAATGGGTCATCGCAACCCTTCGGTGAGGATTACGACCTACAGTTTAAAGTCGACTCGGAGCGACAGATTTTTGGGAAACTTTTCATGGCAATTTTATTTAACACTCAGAATTTTTGTCAGACAACTGCTAAGAGGAAGTCGCCGAGGAAATATTTGTTCATATTTCGTTGTGTTAGAGATGTCTGACATGGGGTTTCAACCGTGGCCTTACGTCTAATAAGCCAACACACGATGAACTATATTTATGTCTATTTCATCTTAATTGGATTTTGACAGGATCTCAAACCAAGGAACTGTTTGGAGATTGTCGCCGGCCAGAATATCTTGAGAATGCAGTGTAGTTAGCCATTGGTAAACATCTGAATGGTGGTGGGGCTTACAGTTGATGAATTTCATAATTATACTGGCATAGAGAATTGTAAGCTTCCAGTGCTTGAAAGACATCCTTCCTTTTCTACATTCTGCTCCTGTCTTATCTAAATTATGCAGCCTTCTATTAGGTTTCCAAATTCTGCGCTTAGTTGAGGACAAGGCGCTTTGTAATACATACAAAACCAGTAGCCTTACTAAGTTTTTAATGGGGATTGCTCGACTGACACTATTGCTTTAGTCAACATCAATGAATTAAAGTTCAAATTGCTTGGGTCGCCGTAGTCAAGTGAGTAGTGAGTTAGTCGATTAGATGCGGCCTTGAGCATCTAGTGTAGTAGGTAGTGTGTTGCCGTATTAGACGTGGGGTCAAAGTTCAAACCCCAGAAGAAGATATCTGGCAAAAACTCTGAGAGTAAAAATAAATTTGCCATGAAAAGTTTCTCAAAATTCCGTTGTTCGGAGTCGTCTTTAAACTGCAGGTTCCACCACTCATGGATAAAAATTAACACACACAACAAGGGTGGTGTAAGAAGCTAGGTCGTAATACTGACAAAATGGTTGTAATGTATGTCGAACATTCAGACTTCAATTTTATCTTCTTAAAGAAAGTATATTTGTTTTAGCTATCCTCAAGCATACTCAAGTTCGGGAAGTAACTAATTGTTCTAAAAAGGCTTCTTAAATCGGCCATTCGGTGCTGTCGCTCAAGGCCAGCGTTGCCATTTGCCAAGTTTTTCCTTTTTTTACAAGTTTTTTGAAATGCGAAAAAGTTTTCATTGAAGTTGTTTTCTAACAACACAATTCAAAATTTCAATAAATTCAACAATAGCACGAAATATTTACATTTTAATTAAAATTTTGTGTATTTTATTAGTCTCGTGCAAAAGTAGCAAAGAAACACCAATAGAGGACACCGGTCTCCGATGCTTCCTTTAAAAATGTTGATAGTTCTGTAGAAAACAAGTTTTTTGTAAAAAAAAACAAAATTTTTACCAGAAATAAAAAGTTTTAAAAAAATTACTGGCAACTCTGCTCAAGCCTTAAATTAAGCTACACAACATGGCTGGCATGGGAATCAATACCGTAATCCTGGTTAAAGGATTGTAACGACTAATCTTCATACGTAGTTTTCTAACCCATTTATTTGCCAAATTTAGCTCCTTTGGATTCCATTGCCAAACTTGAGTAAGAATTTTTGCCATTAACGAAGGGTTAGAGGCTGGCTATTTCTGACTATAAATGAACAGTAGAAGCTATTGAGGAAGCGCTGGAAAAAATGCATTGTGCTGAAAGCAGTCTTACAAAAAAATTTTCCAAATTTACCATGAGTGTGTGTTAAGTTCGCATTGGAAATAGGAACCAAAGGTTAAAAGCTGACTAAAAATGGTCTTAACCTGTATTTCTTTTGAATTTTCCTATGTTTTCTTTGTTGTTTGTTTGTTGTTGTTTGCATTTTTCATAAATTCCACTTTCACAAATATTATGCAACTCATACTCATGTCTCGGACCCTTTTTATATGTTCCTTAAAAAATTTAAAAATTGTTGTGGGTTCCTTTATGCTTTAGTCGTGGGTTAAGCTGGCCCGATTGAATTTTGTTTGTAATTTAGAGGGTGTAGAACAATTAACACATTATTAGCCTCCTTCATTTCCATCCAACCAACCAACCATCCATCCATCTATTCTTGCATTTGTTTGCTGGCAATATTTGCTAAAGGGATTTATGAACAGAATGACAGAATGGAATGGAGAAAAAAGTCAAAACACTTGAACCAAAAAGGCAAGAACAAAAGGTTTGAGAAACTTTTATTTTGTTGTATTCTCTCTCTCTCTCTCTCTCTACACATATTGTTTATTTTTCTCTGTTTTTTTTTGTTGTTGAAAGGTTGTCAGGGTAATTATTCTTATAATTTATGTGGTTTTTTCTTTGTTTTATTTAAAAAGAAATAAAATAAAACTATACGATCTACATATGTACATACGTACGTTTACATGTGAAGTGAGTAAATTATTTGCTTAACTTTTATGTGTGGGGGTGTAGATATAAGAAAAATAAAAAATAATAATAAAACATCTGCTCATAAACGTCTAAATAATTCGAATAAATGTCAAATACTTGGTCATATTAAGGTAAACAATTAAAAAAAAAACAAAAAAGGCAAGAAAATAATTAAAATATGAGAAATTAATTAAACAGGTCTTAAACAAAATAAAACAACATTTAAATTGGTTAAGAAGTGTCATTACATTACAATTGAATTGACATTGCATGGGTCTCAGCTTCGAAAGAAACATCCCCAAACCGAAATGAAGTCCTTGAAGAGCCCAACCAATATCTCTAACGAAAGTGGCTAGAATTGTCAGTAAAAACTACTTGAGACGGATTATGTTGGTAGCATGAGACCTCGGTACAAACTTCAGATCAGACATCTGCACCAAAACGAAATATGAAAAAATGTTTCTGCGGCGACTTCCTCTCAATAGATTTCTGGCAAAAACTCTGAGAATAAATAAAATCTCTCGTTCGGCGTCAACTTTAAACTGTAGGTCCCACAACTCATGTATAAAATTAAACCAGACATCATACAGTGGTGGCCTTATAATTAGGAACGACTTAGCAACATGTATGTTTGTTAATTTGTTTTACAGTTTTCACTATGTACCTGGGATCAAAGACTTTGTTTGGAGGACGTCTTACATACGTTTTTCCATCAGATTGGAACAAATTAAAGTTAGATTCGTCATTCCAGAGAACTCTGTTCCAGAAACATCGTTTCTAATTATAAGGCCACCACTGTAAGTTGTGTAAGAACCCAGGTCGTAATCTTGACTGAATAGTTGCAACGACCAATTATGTATGTATGTATGAATAAAAAATGCATAAAGATATCTTAGTTGCCGTAGACTTATAGGTAGCGTGTTGAACATGGTTCAACCCCTGGCTCAGGCATCTCTATCACATCGAAATATGAAAAAATATTTCTTCGGCAACATCCTCTCAGGAGTCTTTTAGCAAAAACTAGAAGAGTAAAAATAAAATTTCCATGAAAAATCTAACTTTCGGAGTCGACTTTAATCTCTGGGTCCGTCTACTCGTGGATAAAATTTACACACACAACATGGGTGGTGTGAGAGGCTAGATTGCAGTCCTAACTAAAAGATACGCCCTCCCTTTTCGCAAAAACTCTGAGAGTAAATAAAATTTCCACATAAATTTGCTCACAAATCTGTTGTTCAGGGTCGACTTTAAGCTGTAGGGTCTCAGCACTCATGGATACAATTATTGCACATAATATGGGCGACGTGAGAAGCTAGATTGTAATCCTGACTTAAAAGGGACTTCCCTACTTGCAGTCTTCCGGAAAAAATTCTGTGAGTGAATAAAAATTGCCATGAGAAGTTTATCAAATCTGCTGGCGTTCGGAGTCGACTTTAAACTGTAGGGTTCCCTTACTCATGAATAAAATTAACACTTACAACATGGGTGGTGTGTGAAGCTAGATTGTAATCCTAACTAAAAGATACTCCCTCCCTTTTCGCAAAAATTGTGAGAGTAATTAAAATTGCCACGAAATTTTACTCAAAAATCTGTTATTCTGGATCGATTTCAAATTGTGGGTCCCTTTACTCGTGGATTAAATTAACACTTACAGTATGGGTGGTATGAGAAGTTAGATTGTACTCCTTACTAAAGGAGACCTTCCACTCAGCAGTCTTCTGGCAAAAGTTCTGAGAGTAAATAAAATTTCCATGAAACATTTTTCATAAATCTGTCGTTTGCATGGGTGGTGTGAGAAGCTAAATTGTGTTTCTGACGACAGGGTTGTATTTGATCAATTAAGTAAGTGCAGTTATTATTTCAAAAATGATCGAATTAGGCTAGTGCATTGGCCTCAAAGGCAAATGTGCGCTTTCCTAATACTAAAGGAATTAAAAATATTCACCATGTGTTTCAAATTTATGTTGATTACCGGGACTTAAATTTGCATTAAGTAACACATCTTAGAAGTTAATGAACTCAACTTCCCCTAGAGAGGATAACATCAACAACATATATTATAAGAAGATCTGGCAACGCTATCGGTGGAAGTAAATACATACATACATAATTGGCCATTACAACCCTTCAGTCAGGATTACGACCTAGCTTCTCACACCACTTATGTTGTGTGCATTAATTTTATACATGAGTGGCGGGACCTACAGTTTAAAGTCGACTCCGAACGATAGATTTTTGAGAAACTTCTTCAACGGCCATTTTATTTTTAACACTCAGAGTTTTTGCCAGAAATTTGCTGAAAGGAAATCGCCGAAGAAATATTTTTTGTATTTCGTTTTGATGTCTGACCCGGGGTTTGAACCGTGGCCTTGCGTCTAATAAGCCAACACACTACCTAGTAGACTAAGGCGACTTCTAGGTGGACTTAATCAGGTGAAAGTCCTACAAAACTACTAACCCAATAACATGTCTCTAGAAAGGGTAGTTTTTAGGCAACAACTGCAAAATAAAATGGGTTTTTCGATCGTGGATTTGAATTTCTTTGAAAAAGTCAAGGTTTTATTGAAGAATTCTCTAACAAAGTACGTCTAAATAACCTTTTGGTTGCTTAAAGGCTTTATTTTGCCATATTTAAAGGCCGTAGTTATCGTCTAAAAAATTAAAATTATTTTAAAAAATCATAAAACGTTCATACCCTGCACTGCTTGCCTTTCAATAATTGTTTCTAAATGTATAAAAATTGGAAACGAAAAAAATCTCTTTTCCAATATCAATTTGTTTCAAATTACATGATTTCATTAAGAGTGCCCTTTTCTTTTTTTCTCATGCCTCACAGACATTAAGGAATAATTTTCTAGTCACTTAAACATTAATTTGTTTGGATGGCTTTCCCTCTCTCTCTCCCGCGCTTTGCCATATGAAAACATAAGTGGAGCGAAACAAAGTGTAAAATCACCCCCGTTCACTGGGTTATGAGTATGCAAACCACTTGACATCTGACATTAAAAAGTTTCATTCGTTTGTTTTTAAATTAATTTCGTTCATCATATTCTGACTTCCCTTTAAGGGAACAACAGCAATAATGCAATAAAAAAGAAAAAAAACAAAACAAATCATGTATGTATTATTATAATATGTAATGCAATTTAAAAGGAAAAGAAAAAATAATAATAAATAAATACAATTACAATGTATTTGTTGGCAAACAAATAACAAAAAAAAAATAAAAAAATGAGAAACGTTTTCTCCAGCACTTGTACGAGCATATCCTGACTTATGGCACACTTCACATTATCTCAAGTGTAACAACACAGGGGACACTAGAGTGGTGCATATTTTTCCTTGACTTTGTAATCGAATGTTCATGGAAAATTTTTATAATTTCGTTTTATATGGGCCGCCCTAATGTTCACACATAATCATTCCTAATTTGATCAGTTGTTTAGCAAAAAAGCAGTTCAGTTCGCCGCTCCTCATAGTCTAGGCTTGTATTGTAGTTTTGCTTCTTTTTTTAGTGAACAGATGTGCAACTCATTATAAAGCATTTAAGCGTTTAAATTGAATCATAAATTCAAAGAATATTACAATAATATTGACGATGATGATGATGATGATGATGATGATAATGTGCCTTTCAAATGGAACGAAAACGAACACTTTTAAGGGAGTCACCTCGTCAAGTAACTTTTGCCACCCTTGTTGTTATTCATCTTTCATAATTTTTTCTTTTCTCTCTTTTGCTTTTAATAATTGACACTTCAAGGGTTCTTGTTGATATTGCTGTTGTTGTTGTTGTTTTGTAATGTAATGTAAAGCAGTTGATTGTTGTGTGAACAATAATTGAAAATTTTGACTTGACTCTTGAGCTGCATTGTACAAGTGAAGAATAGTGGCATAAAACATCGAAATTTCACCAAATATTACACACCAAAATGTTTGTGTAATTATTGTTACCAACACAATGAAAAATACGTTCCTACAGAAATATTGAAAAAGAGTTTAAAGGGATGTTAATACGGCAACGTAAGTGATCGATGATAATGCAAGATTACAACTTAAGCCAGCGAACTTGTCCGAAATTTACAATTTTTCGGTGTACAGAGTTTGAAACGAGGATACATCACGGCCATGAATAAGTCGAAACATGCTTAGAAATATTTTACATGATGTGAATGCGTTTGAAAGTACATAGGTAGGTAGGTAGAAGTGGCTGTCCCCTCGATAGAGTCATGAGCGGACACACTTAGGCCGCACACAGGGCTCATTGTGATACCACAGTTCGTCATTTTCCCCTATTCCCGGAACCATTCGGAGCTTCCGATGAAGCGACTCAGACTGCCAATATCCATACACGACAGTTCATCTATATCCTCCATGTAGTAGGCACCCAGGTACCTCTTTCTCCTCCGACTAAGTGCCGGACATGTGCACAATAGATAAAGAATAGTCTCATCTTCCTTCTCATCTCCACAGCTTCTGCAGAAATCATTTGCAAGGTGTCCAAGACCAATACGCCTCGCATGCGTTCCTATATCGGGTATAAACCCCGATAACAGTGCTGAGCCTACTTCTTTGGAGTTTAAGCAGAGTCGCCGTGCGCTTCCTATCCAGCCTCGGCCAGATCTTTTGCGCCGCTCTGCCCTTATCCGAAGTTGCCCACATTCTATTGACGAGATCTACGGTTGCATTGTCAATTATAAGTTTGCAGGTCCCCAAAGGGATCCCCAACGTAGAGAATTTATCATGGAGTTCGATGGTCGTGCCCATTCTGGCCAGTTCATCCGCTCTGCAGTTGTCAGGAATATCATTATGTCCCGGTACCCATGTGATAAAAACATCATATCGGTTCGCCACCTCATTGAGATATCTGCGGCAGTCGTACACCGTCTTGGAGTTTACTACACTAGAATCCAATGCCCTGATAGCCGCTTGGCTATCGGAAAGTGTGATGATTTTCCGTCCGTGAACTTTTTTGTCCACAATAATTTTCAACGCAGCCTGAATTGCTGATACCTCCGTCTGAAAGACGCTGCAATGATCTGGTAGCCTTATAGACATAGTACATAAGTATTCTTAAAATTGGAGGATGTAACAAAGGAAATTGGATTCCTGCTTGAGAAACAGTAAAAGCGTACCCTAAACAACAACGCAATACAACGAGTGTTGTCTTTATAAAACGCCCGGTGGCAACCCTACCAGCTAAAGCCAGTGAACATGTTAAAAATTTACAATTTTTCGGTGTGCAGAGTTTGAAACTAGGATGCCTTACGGGCATTAATAAGTCTTAGAACATAATGTATGCAGTTTGAATATTCGATTGCATTAGAAATAAATTACATAAGTATTCTTAAAATTGGAGGACCTAACAAAGAAAATTATACTATATCCACCGCAATACAGCGATTTTTGCTTTAAGAAACGATAGATGACAACCCTATTAGTCTAGGACCTGTTACAGTATAGCATATAACCTGTTTAGCTGACAAAACTCGTACATAATGCAAGCAGTTTGGAAAGTCCATAAGTATTCTTAAAATTAGAGGACCTAACAAAGAAAATCGAGTCCTTACGTGGGAAACAGTAAAAGGGTACCATAAACAACAATGTAATACAACGAGTCTTGTGTTTAGGAAACGACAAATGGCAACCCTATCGTTCTAGAACCTGTTACAGTACAGCTAATAACCTGTCTAGATGACAAAACTGAGTTCATAAAGCTGAAACAAAGTATAGAAATAATTAGAATTTGTTTTGTGAGTGCCCTATATTCGAATAGAAGAAGAAAAAGATCAATAAATTGGGGGGTAATTTTCTAAAACTCTCAACACCATCTTCTTTTAAGACGATACACTTTTTCTAGAGTTATTTAAGAGCTTTGATTCACATTTTTATTTGAAGAAATGCCAGTCTTCTAAACTGCCTGTCTTCTGAAAATTATCTTTTCAAGATACTCAATTAAAATGATTCTCAGCTTTGATGAATGGAACGAACTTTGTTGCTCTGAAACTGATCAAAGAAAGCTTGAGAACGACACTATAATTCCCATAGTCTGTTGTAGGCAAGAGGAGAGAGTGAAACATTAGATTACCCACTACATAGTAATACAGGCTTGAAAGAATTTTTTCCAAATTTACGAATATTTTGGGGAATACCCTTGTACAACCTGTCATATGTACATTAGTTAAGATGCTTAAGTGTATGAATTTAATTTGAATAAATTAAATTAAAATTAAATTGTTGTTGTTACACATATGCCAGTCAGGTTTTACAGATACATGCTTGACAGGATTTCAATTTTTGATTGACAAGAATTATGATTCGCAAATACTTAAAGAAAAAAGTTTTCTTTTCCAAAATGACAGAATAAGGACACGTGCCCTCCTCTCACAGGAAGATATTAATAAAAAAAAACGAAAATAAATCTTTTCATTTGAAATAAAAACAATCAAACTTTTTTTTTTGCCAAAAATATCTCATTTACTTTACTTATATGGAAATATTGAAAATTAATATGTTTTTCTGTGAATCAAGCAACCAACCAACCAACCAACCAACCATATTATTAAAATCCTATTGCCTGTCAATCATAATGTATTTGTAACGTAAGTAACGTAATTCGTATTCCCTAAACTTATTTTGTTGAATATATTTCATCCACTTAATAAAATTGTTTTGTATGCATTCATCCAAATTGTCCAATTGCCCATGTGACCAATTTATAATGATTTTCTTTTCTCTCCACCTCCTCCATGCCACTCACTACCTGTCAACGTGATGACAATATGGTTTTCATGTTAACCAAAAATACGCTCTCTGGGGACTAATTACAGGGTACAGGAGACATATTTCAATAAAAATTTCGTTAAATTAACTCAACAAACAAGAACTCCGTAAACAAAATAAACAAATTTTTTTTCTAAAATGACTGCTTAGATCCCATGAGATCTACGAAATAAGCTCATTGCTCCATTTATGATTGCTTAGATGATTGTTTGGCGGCCAATGGAATTATGATAATAGAAATGACCATATAATCTCGTTAAGATTACAGATAATTTATCTTAATTTTGTAAAGTGTTTGCATAATTTAATTTTGTGAAGTAAATATTTTTGAAAATGAACTTAGAAAATATCATGAATAGATGAGCATGTGTTGTTAAGTTATCGCTCGAGATACTACCCGAAATGCATCCGAAAAAGTGCACTAAAACCAGCGTTGTCATTTGCCAAGTTTTTCCTTGTTTTTTCTAAGATTTTTGAGATGCGAAAAAGTTTTCATTGAAGTTGTTTTCTAACAAAACAATTCAAAATTTCAATAAATTCAACAATAACACGAATATTTACATTTTTTAAATAAAATTTTGTGTATTTTATTAGTACCGGGCAAAAATAGCAAAGAAACACAAATAGAGGGCACCGGTCTTCAGTGTTACCTGTAAAAATGTGAATACTTTTGTAAAAAACATTTTTTTTGTATAAAGTTTTTTTTTTTGTAAAAAAACAATTTATTTGTAAAAAAACAATTTTTTTGTAAAAAAAACAATTTTTTTTTTGTACCTTTTTTTGTAAAATTTTTTTGTTTAATATGTTTTTTGTAAAAAACATTTTTTTTAAACAATTTTTTTTGTAAAAAACAATTTTTTTTGTAAAAAAACAATTTTCTTTTGTAAAAAACAATTTTTTTGCAAAAACAATTTTTTTGTAAAAAAACCTTTTTTGTAATTTCTTTTTTTATAAAAACATTTTTTTAAAACAATTTTTTTTGTAAAAAACAATTTTTTTTGAAAAAAACAATTTTTGTTTTTGAAAAAACAATTCTTGTTTTGTAAAAAACAATTTTTTTTGTAAAAAACCAATTTTCTTTTGTAAAAAACTATTTTTATATAAAAAAACAATTTTTTTTACCTTTTTTTTTGTAAATTTTTTTTGTTTAAATTTTTTTTTGTAAAAAACATTTTTTTAAACCATTTTCTTTTGTAAAAAACAATTTTCTTTTGTAAAAAAATACTTTTTTTTGTAAAAAACAATTTTTTTGTAAAAAACCTTTTTTTGTAATTTTTTTTTGTTACAAATTTTATTTGTAAAAAACAATTTTTTTTTGGAAAAAACAATTTTTGTTTTTGAAAAAAAAAAAAACAATTCTTGTTTTGTAAAAAATAATTTATTTGTAAAAAAAAAACAATTTTTTTGTAAAAAAAACAATTTTTGTAAAAATGTTTTTTTTTTTGTAAAAAACTAGTTTTTTTTTTATTTTCGAAGAAATAAAAAGTTTTTAAAAAAAATGACTGGTAACGCTGACTAAAACTCTCTCAGAAGTCATTTGAATTACATTGTATTACGTACATACTGGCAAGGTCCAAAATCGTCGATTTTTCTGTGTTTTATTTAACCTTTTCAACCGAAAAACAAAATAAAAACCACTTAAAGTCTTACTTTCTTTAAATAATTTTTTTCTTCATTTTTCCTTAAAAACACAAGCAAAGTTTATTTGTTTATTTGTTCGTTTGAAATTTGAATTAATTCTAATGAAGTGCTAATTAATCACTTCCCAATTTAAATGCACGTTTATGTTAATTTTTCTCAGGTTCACAGTCATAATTTTTCGTTTCGCTTTTCGCTTTTGTGAATCCGTTTATAATTGTTTGGTACGTACGCATTATAATTATGCCTGCAGGAATTAATAAATAACGTTGCCTTTACAAACATGGCTAAATACATGTATAATAATTATACATACATACATATCGTATACATACATATATATGTATATATAGTATGTTTGTGTGTACATGTAGTTTAGTTTGGTAACAACCAGCGTTAGAAGTTTCTCTCTGGCACGCAAATTTCAATTAAGTTATCAAACCAGAAATGTCAAAATTAAAAGAAACAACAAATTAATTACGACACAAATTCTCCATTCATGCCACATAATTTCATATTTCGATACCCTTTTCTTTACATTTTTTTTCTTTCTGCCTTCCTTGCTTCCTTGCTTGTTTACTTATTGTTTAGAAAATCACTCCACATGTTTGAATATTAATGGAACATGACCACGTTATAGGCCATGTTGTTTACATAAAAATTGTAACAAAATTGAAATTTTCTTTTGGCCAATTTCATGTCATAATTTTAACAACATTTTGAAAGGATTTTGAAAGCACTTTAAAGAATTAAAGAAGAATTTAATGTCGGTTTCAAATAAAAAAATTTCTGAATTTATGAACTGTGAGGTCTCAAAAAAAAAACTGTGTATGTGGCCAAATTCGGTCGATTTTTCTTCAGTTTTCTTTAAATTGCCTTAGTAAGTTGGCTGTGCAGCCCTTGCGCTAACCAACTTCTTTCCCTCGTTTGGTAGAACTTGGTCAGTATAGGGACTGCATTCGCCTGTGGCCTCACAACGGGCCGCTATTCGTGCTCAAGTGAGCTTTTTGATATCAAAGCTACCATTCCAACCTAACATGACCAAACCTATTAAGTTGGCAAAATACTTGCCATTGATAGTTTAACTACACGGAAGGCATTCGATGTGAAATATACTGCGCGCATGACTTTATTGCCTGAGATTTCGAAAAACCCACTATTTTGTCTATTTGGGTGTCTACAGTTAATTGTGATAAATTAACGGGTATGCTGCAGAGTTCGCTTGGAGCTTATCAAACTTAGTCTTGGTTTCATTTCATTCTGTTTTCTTCCAGGTGATATCGTATTTGTGGAACCTCTTGATATTTTAGAAATCTCAACAGTCATGATGAAAAATTGTTAGCCTTCTTTTGTTGAGTTTGTAGATAAGCCATTGAAAAACTACACCTAGCGACCTTTAGACTCAGTATCTTGAGGCTGCAGAACAGGTAAGCATGTCGGCATAGGTGATACTGTCACACGTGCCAAGCGAAACCGAAACGATGATTTAGACGAAAGGAATAGTGGAGACGCTTAGATGTCTCCTCAACTTTCGATACGCAATCCGGAGGCGGATATATACATGGAGAGGCCAAAGAGCCAAAAGGACTCCACTCCGAAGTAATACCACCGTAGTTCCGGAGTGGGCATAAACAAGTCCAAAGGAGACACACGGAGGATTGGACGACCTTCTCTATGGTGCGGTTAGGTATGTTTACAAAAAAAAAAAACTCTAAACTCAGTGGTAAATATGTGAACTTTACTAAATGGTGACTACGGTAGTATCACAGTAGTACGGTAGTTCTATATTCCCTGAAAGCTATCTCGCGGCATTTTTACTTGCTTACTTAATTTCTAATTACAACCCCTTACTTAGGATTACAACCTAGTTCCTCACACCACCCATGTTGTGTGTGTGGGTCCTACAGCTTAAAGTCGATTTCGAACGACAGATTTTTTTGAGAAACTTTTCATGTCAATTTTTATTTCTTCTCAGAGTTTTTGCCAGGAATATTTTTTCATATTTTCGTTTTGTTCGAAATGTCTGATCTGGAATTTGGGCCCGCATCTAACAAGCCAACACAGTACCTACAAAACTAGGGCGAATTCTATAAGACAAAAAGGCATTTATTGGTGGCTGACAAATTGACAAATTTATTGACAAATCTCTGTCACTGTGTTATTGCAAAATGGCTAGGCATGCGAAGGCACTTCGTGTACCTACAAAGAACTTCTGTAAATATTGAAGATTAGTTGAGGAGGAGGAAGAGAGCACCAACTAATATGGAAATTTCTGTTTCGATGGAAAGTATTCTCATTTGGCTCCCCCTTTCTCGATATTTTGCCGGAGCTATTGTTACTTAGAAGCCGCCATGGTCTAGTAGGTAGTGTGTTGGCTTATTAGACGTGAGGCCGCGGTTCAAATCACAGGTCAGGCATCTCCAACTAAACGAAATATGAACAAATAGTTCTTCGGCAACTTCCTCTCAGCAGATTTCTGGCGAAAACTCTGTGAGCGAAATAAAATTGCCATGAAAAGTTTCTCAAAAAACTGTCGTTCGGAGTCGACTTTAAACTGTAGGTCCCTCCACTCATGTATGAAAATTAACCACACAAAAGTGGTGTGAGAAACTAGGTCGTAATCCTGACTGAAGGGTTTTAATGGCCAAGTATGTATTTATGTATGTATGTTATGTATTGTTACTTGATATCAGCAGCTTGGTTTTCAGTTTGATTTTAAAGGAGTCATGATTTAAATACGAAGCCTTTATGCTGATTACACAGCCCTGCATGGGTTTTGCAAATAAGATGTCTCCAGGTGTTTTCGAAGGCATTTCGCGCGTTGAACACGAATCAAAAACTTTCCATCACGTCAGGTTTTCGAGAAAAAGGGGATTGAAAACCCCTAAAAATAGCGTTTTTGGCCATTTTTGAAAATTTGTAGAGATAAACACTGATGTGCTAGAACCATTGGTATTTTTAGAAATTGACAATTGATCTTTGCTCTTTAAAATGAGCCCAAAGCCAAATTGTTTGCATGCACCCTTACAGAGGTCCTTAAAAATTAGTCAGATTTACTTGAAAATTGTCACTCAGGGGTTTTTGGGGTCGCTGATTACAGATCTTCATTCAGATTTAAAAAATTCTAAATGGCGGATACAATACGGCGGTCGAGGATTATAAAAATTAATCAGATTTACTTGACCGCCATATTGGAACCGCCATTTTGAATTTTTTTTTAACTCAGATTCGTGTTCAGCGCGCAAAATGCCTTGGGAAACACCTGGAGCCATCTTATTTGCACAAAAAGGTCCAAATTTGCATGGCTGTGTTATCAATAGCGGTTAATCAGTACTTGTTAGTTAGTTCTGGTGCATCTTGTAGTATTACAAAGGGCCGTTATGTGTACTCAAGCGAGTTTTGATTTAACAAGGCTGCTCTCTTCTATTCACTCCCTTCTATTCCTATGCTATCATCAAAAGCGATTAAACCTGATACCTAGAGGCACCAAATTCTATTCAGTATTGCTGGGATGACATTTCATGCATTTCAATTAATATTTCGAGGTTAATAGCAGCTAACGGTACTTTATTTGTTAATAAAAATAAATAGGATTTATTAATTCATTTAATAATTCAATAATAATTCAATAATATCGGTAATAAAAAGTAAAACAAACGAATCTAATAATACAACAGAAACAATTCTATTTGAATGACCTTTTTTTCTGTTTTTTTTTTATTTGCTTTGTTTGTTTGTTTGTTTAAATAGAACCAAACTGTCAAACAATAATTTATGATTGCAGGAATCATATTGAAAACAGTAAATAATATTATTGACTTATTTGCACACATACATACTCTCCTTACACATATGTATGTATGTATGCATATAAAGTTCTTATATTTGAACAAATTTTTATACTTTTTTATTTGAACACATGCATATACACTCACTCACATAAAATAAATATTAATGTTTGGGAGAAACTACTTCTGAATTTATTGAAACTATTGGATGGCATCCATATATACACAAATATAACTACAATAATAATAATAATAAAAATAATAATAAAAATAAAAAAACTAAACAAATAAAATAGATTTTTATTAGTTGGTAATAATAAGATGGGAGAAACTATTTTTTTTTTTGGAATTCGAATTTCAATACAAATTCAAATTTTATTTGTTTTAGTTAGAGAAACCGCCTATGTGGGATACACATATGCTTTACACTCACACACTTACATTCACATGCTAAATAAATTTTATATATATTTTTTTATACTCATATGCCGTTATATTTTTGCTCTACTTGTGACACATTCATCGTCATTCACATGTATGTGGATGACGGTGTGGTGTGGTGTGTATTTTCGTATCCTGTTGGTTAGCGTGTCAAAGACACCTTAAAATCGTTTCCTATTTTTTTTTCTGTTTAGACCTCGTTTGTCGTTCGTTGTTGATTTAACAAAATCATCCACCTGCTCATTTGAATTTATTATTTTGTTTTCTTTTTTCTGTATTTCTTTTCATTTCTTTTTCGTTTTTTATTTTCATTTTTTATTATCCATTGTCGATATTATTTAAATTGTTCTTTAGCAGTTCTTATTTAGATTATATTCCTCGTATATCGTATATATTATTGAAATTCTATACAATTATGAAAGCATTCTTAACAGAAATCCACCCAACCCAAGCAAGCAGTCTCGACACTCTTCTTCCAGCATTGTTCAGTAGTTCTATACTCCCGAACTAACTAGCTTTTTGGAATGATGGCTGCTTTCCAAAATGTTAGCTGCTTTGTGTTTGAACAAAGTATAGTGTTTCATAATGTCGCTGTACAAAATATTTACAATGTATACTATTTCAAAACGTTGTCAATGTGTATTTTTAACTTAGTCAAAAAGCAATCAGGCATCGCATTTATAGTTGATGCATTGTTTGGTTACTTTGCATATCTACATAGTTTATATACAGTAGTAGAACTGCATACAAACTTTGTATTGATACATTTTGAAAGTCAGCCGATCTTTAACCAATGAATCTATTACATTACAACCCTCTCTGTAGGACTACAACCTAAGTTCTCACATTAACCAGGTTGTATATGGCAGGACTTACAGTTTACAGTCGATTCCGAAAGACAATTTTTTTATTTTGAGCAATTTGTTATGGAAATTTTTTTATTTACTCTCAGAGTTTTTGCCAGAATACTGCTGAGAGGAAATCGTTGAAAGTAGTGCCTTTTTCCGACTTCGTTCAAGATGTCTGAGCTGGGTATGAACCATGTGCTCTTGTCTACTAAGCCAGCACTCTATCTACTAGACTAAGGCGATTTCACTAGACAACGACAATAGGAAATAATTTTATATGAACTAAATCTGATGAATAAATCCATAGTGAATGCAATTTTAAGCATCTTAACAGTGAATACATACATAATTGGCCACTGCAACCCTACAAGCTAGCTTTTCACACCACTTATATTGTGCGTACTAATTTTATACATGAGTGGCAGGATCTACAGTTTAAAGACGGCTCCGTTCGACAGATTTTTTTGAGAAACTATTCAAGGCAATTTTATTTTTACTCTCAGAGTTTTTGCTAGAAGACTGTTGAGAGGAAGTCGCCGAAGAAATATTATTTCATATTTCGTTTTGATGTCTGACTTGGGGTTGGCCAAATAATATTTTTTATTACGACCGATAGGGGCTTAAAAACTGCAATGTGGCAGCAAAGTATTCCTTATTAATTGTTTTTACTTCTTACTGTGAATTAAGATTGCTTGAGAAAGCCTAGAACTGTCGCAGAAATGTGCTGCATCTGGTTATGGTTCAGCTTAGTAGGTGATTGATAGTTTAGGTTAGGTTAGGTTAGGTTATGTTAGAGGCCGTGTACTTGTCAATTAAGACAAATACAGTACCCGGAGGTCGAATTGACCCATTGTACAACGTTCTAGTTTCTCACACCACTTATGTTGTGTGTGTTAATTTTATACATGAGTGGTGGGACCTACAGTTTCATGGCAATTTTATTTAACACTTAGAGTTTTGAGCACAAATCTGCTGAGAAGAAGTGGCCGAAGAATAATTTTTGTATTTTGTTTTGATGTCTGGCCTGGGGTTCGAACCCTGGCTTTACGTCTAATAAGCCAACACACTACCTACTAGACTACGGCGACTTCAGGTGATTGATATATTGTAGCCGGTTCTAGAACGGTAGGGTTGCCATTTGTTATTGCCAACATACAGAGCCCTCTGTGACAGTGTCTTTGATTGTTGGATGGGATGTGGAATAGTCAGATAGCCGATCAATTTGGATATATTCGATAAAGATATTTTACAAACTTCGTTTCTAATTTCACTATTTTTTTATTGCTTCATCTTGCAGTGGATGGACTCATGCCTTATCTACATACATACATAGTTGGCCGTTACAGCCCTTCAGTCAGGATTACGACCTATCTTCTTACATCGCTTATGTTGTGTGTGTTAATTCTATACATGAGTGGCGTGACCTATAATTTAAAGACGATTCCGAATGACAAATTTTTTTGGGAAAGATTTCATGGCAATTTTATTTAACACTCAGAGTATTTGCCACAAATCTGCTGAGAGGAAGTTGCCGAAGAAATGTTTTCAAAATTTGGTTTTGGTGGTTTGAACCAAGGCCTCATGCCTAATAATCGACTACTTTTTACTACACCTTATATTTTCTAAATCGATTTAAATAACATTCTGTAATGGTCCTTAATTGACAAATATTTCCATCTCTGTAGGAATATTAAGGAGTGTAAATACCATTAATCTTGAAAATTATGCGCTGGATTATCAAAAAATGCTTGTAAAAAAAAACCGTTTGACACTTTGGCAAATTACATGCCAGCAAAATGACACAAAAAACGTTGATAAACTGAGTCTCCATATACAGTTTAGTTTCATTCGGTGCGGTTGTTCTTATTGTTTTTTTTTTTTAATACAACTCACTGTACTAGTGAGTCTATATGAGTCTGATTGTGATGATGATGAGAAAGGAAACATATGGTAGTTATAACTGTAAATGGCAACATTGTGGTTATAAATGACAATTATTTTATTGAGATTAAAGCGCTTAAACCAAAACACAACAACAATAACAGCAACAACAATGCGAATATTTGTGTGAAATAAAACAATAGAGGCAGCAGACAGAGCTGAATATTCATTTAAGGGTTAAAAGAAAAAAGAGCAATTGTTTGAAGAAGACATTATTACAAGAGAGATAGTAAGATAGAGAGCGAGAGAAACAATGATGAAAAGTGAAAAATCTGACAAATATTATAAAAAAAAAAATAGAAAAGAAGAAAATTAAGGGTTGACAGGAAGAAACATACGTTTGTTTAGCTGTTTTGCAGTTATTGTCCACATAAATTGACTGGGTTTTGTGAATAAAAAAAGAAAAACAAGCGCATCGTTCATCATTGTTACGTTCTCCGTGGCATTATAAACTAAAGTGGCTTGTAGCAGCAGCAGCAGCAACAGTAGAAGAGGCAGCCGCATCATCATCATCATCATCATGGGTAAAGTGTTTGAAAACACCTAATCATACGCTGGATTAAGCACAATCATTGAAGAAAATTACAATTTGTAGTGCAACAATCATACATACAAACAAACATACCATACCCATGCCCATGCTCATGCCCATGCCAGAGACGACTAAAGAGCATCGAATGGAAGAGAATGGAAACGAATAAAAGAAACAAGGGCCACAAAGAAAAAGGGAGTTTTATTTGATGCGAGTGTGTGTATGTTTATTTTTATTTTTACTTGTGCTTGTGTTTGTGTTTGTACTTCTTATGCTTGTTATAAAATAATCGTTTGTGTATGTATCATGATTATTGTTATTATTTTGTTTTGTTGTTATTGCCTATTGTTGTTGGCTATTGCCACAAGAAGGGTTAATTAAAATGTAATTTAGTGTAAAAGCCCCAGTAAATTGTAGAGCAAATCAAATAGCAACACGCAGGCACCCAAACACACAGAGAGAAGAATGGAACAACTCTCGACACTAGATGATGTCGAAATGAAACGAAATGAAATAAAAAAAAGAATTGAAAACACAGTAAAATTGATTAAATTTAACAAACTTTGATTGATTGATGGATTGATACTCGTCTTTTGCTTTCAATTTGAATGGCCTACGATGTATGGCAATGCTTTACAAATATTGTAAATGGAATAAGTATTCAAGCAATATGTATGTTAACTTTGTTAATGGACCACATACGAGCATGATTAAGGCAATGGAACAGTAAAGGATTCTTTCCGACTGACATTAATTTATTTCAAAGATTTTTTTCCGAATTGTTCCTCTCTGCCAAAAAAAACTCTGAGAGCAAATAAAAATTGCCATGAAAAGTTTCTTAAAAGTTTGTCTTTCGGAGTCCACTTTAAACAGTAGGTCCCTCCATACACAGGGATAAAATTAGCACAAATTAAATGGGACGTGTGAGAAGCTAGGTTGTAATCCTGGCTAAAGAGTTGCAATAAGCAATTAAGTAATAAGAATCCATTGTTTTGTTCGCCGTAGTCTAGTAGGTAGTGTGTTGGTTTATGAGACGTAAGGCCACGGTTCAAACCCCAAGTTAGACATCAAAACGAAAATACGAAAACTATTTCTTCGGCGACTTCCTCTCTCAGCAGATTTCTGGCAAAAACTCTGAGAATAAATAAAAAAATTGCCATGAAAAGTTTCTCAAAAAAATCTGTCGTTCTGAGTCGACTTGAAACTGTAGGTCCCGCCACTCATGTATAAAAATTAATGTACACAACATGAGTGGTGTGACAAGCTAGGTTGTAAACCTGGCTAAAGGATTGTAAAAACCAATTAAATTATAAGAACCCAGTGTGTTGTTCTAATTCAGTTTTACTCTTCCTAAAATAGAGGCGCTATTTAATCTTTCGATGATGTATTATTTTCAAGATGATCAAGGCGTTTCTGGAAGGACGATTCGAGTTGTGAATAAGGCATCATGTTTGTTTCCAGTTCTTTTCGAAGCAATCATGCTTGTGCTTGTGCTACAAGGAATTTCCAGTGGTCGATCAGTTAAGTATCATTATCAGAAATGGTTGAGAACATTTACAAAATAATGTTGGATTATCGCGGTTTATAGGGCGCGGAATGGTTGAAGCGTTTATTCTCAATAGAAGAAATCATTTCCGTAGAGTGTCTGGCAATAATTCACGGTAAAAGGTTGCAGTTTTTACTAAAATTTGGAACCCATAATGGGACTGTAATCCAGAATTTCACACTTCAAACAAAGAAACAGCCAATGCAGTAAGTTTAAGAGAATCATAAACGTATCGGTTGAGGGGAATATGTACTTACACACGGTTACTAAAGTATACATACGGTTAAAAAATTTCAGAAATTTTTTAACTAATCCGTTTTATTTGAAAATCTTTATAGTTTCCTTGATGTTAAGACGGTCTTTTGCATTGGTTAAAAATTTTCTGAAATTGAACTGAAATGTGGCCCTGCACAGGCCCACAAAGGTATGCATCCGATTTACAAATTTCACAAATTTCTGAACCAATGCAAAAGACCGTCTTAAAATCGAAGAAAGATGTCAGATAATTACAAAGATTTTCAACGAAAACGGATTAGTTAACATATTTCTGAAATTTGTTATCCGTATGTATACTTTTGTGGCTGAGTGTATATCGTACTTACATCCCTATGTGGTAATTACAAGCCTTTAGTCTGGATTACAACCTAGCTTTTCATAACGCGTTGTGTGTGTTAATTTTATACATGAGTGGCGGGACCTACAGTTTAAAGTCGAGTCTGAACTACAGACTGCTGAGGGGAAGACGCCGAAAAAATATTTTTTTTGTAATTCGTTTTATTCGAGATGTCTGAGCTAGGGTTTTAGGCACGGGTTCGTGTCAAATAAGCCAATGCAGTATCTTTAATTCATTGATTCTGAAGCAATAGTGTCAGTCGACCACTTTCTATTAAAATCATAGTAAAGTAACTGCTTTTGAATCATGTCCTGAACAGAGTGTTGCAGCGCGCTTTACTTACATACATACATTACATATGCCCTGAACACTAGCTTCTCATAATACTACATACATACATACATAATTGGTCATTACAACCCTACAGTCAGGATTACGACCTAGTTTCTCACACCACTTATGTTGTGTGTGTTAGTTTTATACATGAGTGGCGGGACCTATAGTTAAAAGTCGACTCCGAACGACAGATTTTTGAAAAACTTTTCAAGGAAATTTTTATTTACTCTCACAGTTTTTGCCAGAAATCTGCTGAGATGGAGTCGCCGAAGAAATGCTTTTTGTATTTGGTCTTGATGCCTGGCCTGGGGCTCTAACCCTGGCTTTACGTCTAATAAGCCAACACACTACCTACTAGACTACGGCGACTCCTTCATACCACTTGTGTCTGTTAATTTTATACGTGAGTGATGGGACCTACATTTTATAATCGACTCCGAATGACAGATTTTTGAGCAACTTTTTGGTGGCAATTTTATTTTACACTCAGAGTTTTTGTCAGAAATCTGCTGAGAAATAATTTATCTTATTTCGTTTTGTTGGGATGGCTGACTTGGGGTTTGAACCCAGGCCTCACGTCTAATAAGCCAACACGCTGCCTACTACACTTTAGGGCGCTCTATCTCACTAAATAAAATTAAATAAAAATAGTTGAATATTAAACATGGAGACCACCCTCGTATCAATTTAAATCGAGTTGTTTTTTCGCATGTTTTGAAATTTAAAAATTTCATCGTAAAACTTAATTTATGTCACAATCTTAATCATTTTCGAATAGAAGCCAATCAAAACTTTTTAAACACACATTTAATAAATCTATTAAAACGTAAAGAAAAGGAAGAACAAGATGGATAAGAAGAGTATGAGGAAGACGTAAAAGAAAATGTTAAAACACCCAAAACAAAAGCAATTGTAATAAGAAATAAGAAATACGAAATAAAATATCATATTTTATTATTATTTTTAACAACAAATAAACAAACAAACAAACAAATAACAACAAATAGTTGTGAAGGGATATTCATAAGCCTTGAAAGTCTCTTTCTTCATAAAACCAATACGTACGTGTACGTGTACGTGTACATGGGTGGGTGCAAAGACCCAAATCCTGATATAATTTGAATTTAGCGTCAATTTGACAAAGTGACATTTAAGGGCTGTACCATTATAATACCAAATAAAAATCTTTGATAAGAAGGTAAAATTATTATATGAAAACGAGAAAGAGCACACGGAAAAAATACGAAAAAAAAACTACAATTCATAAAATGCAAAAAAAGCGAATGAAATTGTGAAAATCAAATTCAAATTTATATTTTTATTACAAAATTCTTTTCATAAGGTTTGCTTGCAAGCACATTGGTTGGGGGAGATGATTTCATTTGGTTTCCTCTTCTTTTTTTTCTCCCTGACTGCTTTTATAAAATTTTGACAATATTGTGGTAAATTGTTTGCCAGTCTACAATAAATATTGTTGTGGCATGCCTTAACATGCCCCTCTTGCCATGCACTTTTCTCTTTTATTGTCATTTATTTAGAATTGTTTTGAAGGGGGCGGTGATACCAAAAAGAAAACTCTAAAATTGTTATTTTTGGCAGTTGCCCGTCATTTCAGGGCACAGTTTTACAGCAGTTGGTTAAAATTTATTTTCAGAAGAGGGCCACATGAACTATAGAAGAAAAATTTAAATATCTTTTAAGCCGAATATGTTTGAAAGTTAGATACATACATACATATATACGTACGTACATACATACATGCATAATTGATCATTATAACCCTTAAGTTAGGATTACGACCTAGCTTCTCACACCACTTATGTTGTGTGTTAATTTTTTTGTACATGAGTGGTGGGAGCTAACAACAGGGTTTTTGAGTAATTTCTTCTCAGAGTTTTTGCCAGAAATCTGCTGAGAGAAAGTCGCCGAAGAAGTATTTTTCATATACCGGTCTGTTGGAGATGTCTGACCTGGGGGGGTTTGAAGTGTGTGTGTTAATTTTGTACATGATTGGCTGGGCATACAGTTTAAAATTAACTCCGAACGACTGGGTTTTTGAGAGACTTTTGCATGGCAATTTTATTTTTAATCACAGAGTTTTTGGCAAAAATTTGCTGGGAGAAACTCGCCGAAGAAATATTTTTTTCCTATTTCGTTTTGCTGGAGATGTCTGACCTTGAGTTTGAACTGTGGCCTCACGCCTAATAAGTCAACACTGAACGGCGACTGGGATATATCATATCAGTGTTGAAAAATTCAGTACTTTAGTACTTTTTTCAATACTTTTCCATTTCAAAAATACCACAGTACTCCCGCTACGCTTTTAGTACTTTTTTATTATTACATATTTTATCGGTTGCGCTTTTCAACTATTAATGGGTTCAACATAATGTTAAAGGTAGAATTAGTCCTTAGCCCCGGTTAGCCCAACGTCCACGCAAAGTATGTTCGTTTTTAGAATACGAAAAGCAATGAGAACGATTGCCGAACTGTAATGTTATTTCGGTAAGTATTTAATTTGCTCTACATATGCTAAAATGCACTTACATTCCGTCTAGATTTGACTAAACGGGGCTTTTACGCTTCGAATCAACTGTTTGTATGAGGTTAGGATAGGTTAGGTTAGAGGACGTGTACTTGTCAATTAAGATAAGTACAGAACCCGGAGGTCGATTTGACCCATTGTCCAACGTCCTTAAAGTTGTATTAAGTATAAATAAATATTTTTTTATAAAAGTACCATTTGATGCAAAAAAGTAATCTTTCAGTTATAGTTCAGTACCATTTACCAATTTCTATTTTGCAACACTGTATCATATAAACATACCGCTTTAAATATAATTCATTCCTTCGTCCATATTGGTTCTTCAAATTTTTTCTGTTTCGTAACATAAAATTCATTGGACGTCATAGGATCAACATTCGATTAAAAATAGTTTTTCAATTTAAAAAGCAAAAGTCAGTCCGTACCTGCGTATATGTACTAGTATTCCAATTTGAATAGATTTTTCCCTCAAGATTGCATTAAAAACGGGAAAAATCAAATCAAAATCTATGTAGCCTGCACAGTCTATCTTACATTACTTAACTCTGCACTGTGAAACCGTCCTGCATTGCCATTTTTTTCTTTTCGTTTAGCTTGTTAAGTTTCTAGTTTTTTTTCTCGGTTTTTTTCTCCCCCAACTGTTACTTTGGCATGATAATGTTTAGTCAATAAAAATGATTTGTCAAATCACGAAATTTGATCGTGTATTTATGCCTTCAAAAACCGCGAAAGGAAAAATTTTTTTTGGTGGGTATTTTTTTTTACTTCTTGTCGCTGCAATTTTGTTGTAAAGAATTGTCATTAAATTTAAGGGGTTTTGTAAACGAAATTTTGTATGCGAAATAAAAACGAAATATTTGGTAAATAACTTAACAAGTGGTGCAAGTGGAGTGTTTAAGTATCAGCCTAAATTAACACAATCAATTTTTTATCATTTGCTAGTGGAAGTTTATAAGAGTACTGTACGAGTACCATGACCATTTGGGGGTTAAAAGAACTGACGTGTAGATTTTCTGCCTACAATTACAATTAAAAGATTTTGGGGAGCTTTTTCATTAGTTACACTTACAGCATTTGCCAGATAGTTTCTTATAGAGGGCCTCTAAAAGGAATATTTTTTTCAAGACCTTGCAGCTGTGGTTTGAACTCGGAGACTATAATCTAGAAAGCCAATACCTTGGATTACGGCAGTGAATTTAATTTGTACACCAGAAGTGAAGGAAATCACACCAAAAAATATAAAACCATTTGCCTCAGCAGGCAATTCATGGTGTCGTTGGTACGTCGAGTGGTTTGTTACTTGAAGTGTCTATGCTAGACACGCTTTAGGAACTTCCGATAAGGCAAAAAAAGAATAATTGCCTGTGCACGTTGACTAAAATGATCGGCATCGTATGTTGGCTGCTGGTGGGAGAAAGCTGTGACCAAGACGTAAAAAAAACTGCATCGTGATGATGTTTCAATAGGATTCGTGACCTTATTCGCAACCATGGATGTGGCATATGCCCACCACTGCACAACTGAGATAAAGAAACAGTCAAAGTAATGGAATAGGTTGAGGAAATCTTAGCCAATGAAGATGGTTTGCGACTTTTATTGAATATTCTCAAATTGATCATCTTTCTCATCGTTTTACCTCCTACAGATCCCCAATACTTATTCACAAAAGAGCACACATTCACTTTGCAAAGAGGCTTGGCAACCCTATCATTCCAGAATCACTACAGTACGCCTATAACTTTGCAGGAAAAACTGATTGGAACTAAAACAATGCAAGAAAAAAAACGGAGGCTGGATAAAAATTTGAAGCATATGTTTTGTGACAATCCAATACATTCTAAAGTAGGTTAGATTAGGTCGGAGTGGTAGCTCTGATATCACAAAGCTCACTTGAGCACGCATAGCGACCCGTTGTGATGCCACGGGTGAACGCAGTCCCTGTACTGACCAAGTTCCACCAGAAATCAGGGACGAGAAAGAAGTTGGTCAGCGTAAGGGCTGCACACTTTCTAAAGGAACTGTGGTAACAATAATGATCATTTAAATGGAAAGATAATCAACAATCGAGTGCTGCACCATCTTATTGAAGCATTAAAGTGATATGAAATTAAGAAAAGTAAGCAGCATTTGAGGAATGACGGAGTGGTGTTTCATCAAGACAATGTTACGGATATTTTCCGTTTCTTTCTTCTAAAAATACAGGACTGCCTCAAAACATATCCGCTATATTCTTATAATTGCTATGTCTTGTTTCCGTTTGTAAGTCGCCGTATTCTAGTAGGTAGTGCGTGGGCTTATTAGACGTAAGGCCACAGTTAAAACTCCAGGTCAGACATCTCATAATGAAATACGAAAAATTTATTTCTTCGGCGACTTCCTCTCAGCAGATTTCTGGTAAAAACTCTGAGTGTTAAATAAAAAATTGCTATGAAAAGTTTCTTAAAAATTTGTCGTTCGGAATCGACTTTAAACTGTAGTTCCCACCGCTCATGTATGAAATTAACACACATAACATAAGTGGTGTGAGAAACTAGGTCGTAATCCTGACTGAAGGGTTGCAATGACCAATTATGTATGTATATATGTATGTATGTTTCTGTTTGTAGTTGTTTTTGCAGCTAGGCATAGGTTATTGAGGTGTAATAGCAGATTCTAGAATAATAGGGTTGCCATTTGTCCTGTGTAATTGTCTTGAATTGTCGTATGGGCTTTTCTGTTGACATCCTGGTCACTTAAATCCTGTTCTTTTATTGGATAATAAGCTGCCTAACCTTTGTATGGTGTTCCGTGTTAATGTTAATACTTTTGGGAAACTGGGGACTTGGAAGAGTAGCTTATATGCTGGTATTAATTTGTAAATTATTATATAAAAATGTATTTTCGTTCTCGTCATGGGTAGTTCCTGTTTATTGTTACTTTATTCAGCTTGTGATTAAGTTCTGTAGCTGATTTATGTTCTCGTTGCCATTACTTTTCCCTTACCCGCTACAGTCCGGACTGTAGTATGTACGTGTCCCTACGTAGTGGGGACGAGCCCTCCGCGGTCGGGTGTGGGTGGGTTAGTGTGAGGCCGGGGACGTTTAAAAAAAAATAAACCAGTAACAATGATGAGCAATATTTTCTTGGCTTCAGTTTCCGATTTCGGGCAACAATAATATGTAGTCAAGTTCTTTCACCACTTAACCACCAATTATACCAACCATTGCCATAGTTATCTCAGCACTTTATTCACTAGATTTGTCTTCCACGGATTCTTGTTTGTAGTCAAACTTGAATAAATGTTGGGCTGGTAAAAGATCTGTCAACAATGAAATGGTAGAGCCTGCGGCAAAGGATTGTTTTAAAATGCTTCAAAGTGGAGCACTTGCTAAGGACTCATGAAAGTTTTTTGCGATTTATTTTGTTTGCTGGATCTGTAATTTTGTTACCACCCTCGTATAGTTACGTTAACCAATATAATTTTGAAATTATTTACGAATTTCAAGAAAAAAAAAAACGTAAAATTGTTAAAGCCCTTGTGTATTTCCCCAAAAAAGGGGTTCACTTTTCAGAACTCACGAGTAGAGAATGTTCCGCACAAATTTATGCGCTTACGTTCGTATTTTTTTATTTTGTTTTTCAGCACATTTTTCGTTTCATTCCGTTATTTATTCTGCGTTAAATTTTATATATTTTGCCTTCAGATTGAGTCATAAATTTCATTATGAAGGCACAGAAGACAGAACAACAGAAGAAAGTTTTGATTTCTTTTTGGGCATTTTTCTACGAACTTTTTCTCACACAACTTGAAGTATTTTTTGAAAAAATTCGTAAATATTTACTGAAACTCCGCTTTATTTCATAAATCAGAGACAAAATGCGATTTTATTTCAGCAAAATCAAAGGAATTTTATTACAGTTCCTGAGTAAATTTCTTCTTCAGACATGCTAGGCTGTGGTAGTAACTCTTCAGTCAATTTTTCTTTTTGGCCTCTTTTTTAAAATTTTTAGTGTTTTTTCTTGTTTGTTTAGCTTTAAATTGGAGGGCATAAATCTTTAAAGTTGGCTTTCTTTTCCTTGGTTTTTTTTCTTTTCCTTCAACCAAAGATTTGCATACGTACATAGGAAATACAAGGTGCTGGTGGCCGGTAGGCATTGAGTTGTAAACGTACCTCCGGCAGGGAGAGAGAGGGCAAGGGAGAGTGAATAGATTCGTTGCTTTAATGCAACACCTAATCTATGTTGATTGAACTTAATTTTTGCTGTGTGGAAATAAATTGTTAACGGAAATTATTTAATTTCCGTTTTTATATCAGTTTTGCAATGCGT
Source organism: Sarcophaga carnaria (assembly GCA_958299815.1). Lineage (NCBI taxonomy): Eukaryota > Metazoa > Arthropoda > Insecta > Diptera > Sarcophagidae > Sarcophaga > Sarcophaga carnaria. Next base: position 8,939,904 of record OY283153.1, on the reverse strand, counting down.
TTTAAATTTGAATTTAAAACCAACCAACTAACCAACTAAGGGTGGGGCCAGGCAGCTATTAAAGAAGGCAAACTAAGGGATGTAATAAAGCATTGTGAATGAAATTTACCTGGACTCTGACTTCGGGTAGATTGACCTTCATTGCTAACTCTTCGCGTGAATAGACATCGGGATAGTGGGACTTTTCAAAGGCCCGCTCCAATTCATGCAGCTGATATGTTGTAAAGGTGGTGCGATTACGGCGATGTTTCTTCTTCGAGCAATTGTCATCCTGGCCTGTACAGGAAAGAAAGAAAACACAAAGTAAACCAAGTTAATTTCTTAAAAATAAAGGCAGAAAAAACTGCTAATAATAATATAATCTTAAGAATCCTTACCTTCATCATCACTGCCTGATGTTATTTTCTCTCCCTGTTCACTGGAGTTGGTCTGATTGAGATCTTCACTGGAGGCACAACTGCCATTCATCAAGCTATCGTTGTCATTCAGGCGATCTTGCTGCTCATGTCCCGCTGACATACTGCTGCTCTGATGCATGCGATTGTATTCTTCTAAATGCTTTTGTGCATGATGCTGCTGTGGCGCTGGGTGATGTTCCATTGTTTGATTGCCATTGAGGGACATAAAGTTCTGTTTTTGCATATCCTCCAAAGAACGTGGTCTCACTGCACCCTCAAACCCCACAACATTGGTTCCATTCACCGCACTTTTGCTCAGATATTCGCCCAGTCTTTCGTCTGGCGCCGAGCTATTGTTGTTATTGTTGAGTGCATCATCACAGTAGGCAGAGGAATTTGAAGTTGATTTGCGTTTAAGGCCCGTACCATTGCCAAAACTAGCCAGGGACGGTGATTGAGGCGAGGGTGATGTTACATCAATATTGTGTATATCGCCAGGATCTTTATTATCATCTTCGTCTTCGGTAACGTTATCAATATCACCGCCATTCGATAAAGAAGACAAAGAATGCTCATCGTAATCATTGAGATTGTGGCCGTTGTTGCTAAAGTACGAAGAGGCTGCTGCAGACATTTGATTAGCCATGGTAGAGGCCACTAAGGATGCTGCTGCTGCAGCAGATTGTGAAGCTGTGCTGGTAGTAGTAGCAGCATTGGCTGTTAATGATGCGCTAGACAACGATGACTTGGCAAACTTTTGTTCTTGATGGACCTGAGCCTGAGCATGTGCCGCCAAGGCAGCCAAATGCTGTTGATGACTATGATAGACGGCCGGATTCATAATTGCCGATGTCGTCGTTGGCGATTGTGTTTGCGTGGATGTTTGACTCATCATCATTTGGCTATGTGGACTCATGTCATTGTTGTTGTTGTTGTTGTTGTTGTTGTGATGCTGCAATTGCGCCGTCAAATTATTGGCTTCCACCATCTGATGCATTGAATTCAAATAATCACTACTTGTCATGGACGGACTAATGCGACTGCCGTTCATATCGCTGGCATCTTGCAAACTATTATACGGCAAGCCGCCATGATGATTAGTTGTTGTATGGAAATTATGATGCTGATGCTGATTATGATGATGATGATGATTCTGATGCAAGTGCTGCTGCTGCTGATGATGATGGGACTGTTGCAAATGCTGCTGCTGTTGTTGTTGTTGCTGCTGAAAACTTAATAATGTATTGTGATAGACCAAATGACTGTGTTGGCCATGCTGCTGCTGCTGCTGCTGCTGATTAGGCGAAGAAGGTGGTGGCAAATTAATGGCTGCTGTTAGGTTGGGAGAATGCAATTGACCGGTGGGCGAAGGCAGGGAATAAGTGCTGTTATTACGTTGTTGCTGTTGTTGTTGTTGTTGTTGCATTAGTGATGCCATATGACTGTCCATGCTGCGAAACTGGGCCAATGCTTTATTGCAACGTAAATCTGTGGCATCATCGCTGTCACCTTAAAAGCGGTGGTTTTTTTGGGAAAAATAATAAAAAAAAGGAGGATAAACAAGGCTATATATGTAACGCTGTCTCTCTCTCTCTCTGTGTGTGTGTGTTTAGTAAAGTAAAGTGTATATCGATATGGAATTTTATTTTCGTGTAATAATTATGCATAAACCCCAACACCTTGTAATTACAATTTAATTAACCACGAAAATAAATTTACACTAATCGTGGTATCATTTTATAAATTAAAACATAATCATACGTTAGACATTAAATACCCAATAAAACCTGCTGTTTTTCCTAATACCCTACACTCTGTTGTAAAAATAATACGAAATTCAATAATTCTTGTGTAGAAGCACAACTAAAGGGCATTCATTTAGTCGCCTATGATATGAGGGGGTAGGGGGAGAGAACGTTTTAATTTTATTGAAGGTTTTTTTATGAATAAACCAAATGGCTTTCAATTAGACGCCGTTTCATATTTACAATGTGGCACAATAAAAATTCTTGAAACGCCTAAGCTGTATACAGTTTAAACTCTACGTCGTCTTGCGCAAACAAAACCAACAGAAAACCGAAATCATTTAATTTTATTGAGCAATATGTTTTAACGGTAATATTTACCAACCTGTTCTAGGCCAGAGACTATAGGAATGAATACCAATGAACGAAAGTATCATGTGACATGCAAGAAAGTCATTAGACCTGCTCGCTCTCTTACTCTGTCTACCTGTTAACAGGAGTACGTGTACATGTAGTACATGTAGATGGCATTTTATATGGCAAAGTGGGTTGTTCGGGTGGGTGGTAATGATGATAGGCCCTCGGTAAAAAGGAGTATAATTTAATCCTTCTAACTACGTACCTGCCTCCATGCACAAAGCCATCAAAGTCTCATTCATTGCAAGCATTTAAGCCCAGCAAACAAATTGACTTTTTCCAGTTGTAATCAATTTGTGGTCATATTATAAACGTATGTACACACAAACACATACACATCCTTGTTTTTATTACAATTTATTTGATTCCCATTAACGGCACAATTCCAATACTAAGACCATCAGATTCCATATTCCATTTTCAATTCATTTGATTCCTTCGTACATTTTAAACAATAAATAACCCGTGTAACTAACTAACTCCATGCATGAGATTGAATGGGTGTGTGTGTGACTGACTGAGTGACTGAATAAATGCAATTACATAGTTTAACTTCAAATCCAATTAATAGTTTTTGAAACAAGCATATAATTATGCCGGTGTGTAGGTGTGTGTGTTGTTGAGTAATTGCATTTTGATGATGAATGTATGTTTATTTGCCGTTATGACTGACTGTCGATGTGTAATTTTATAACTATTGGCTGTGAATTCCTTGCATTACAAAAACAATAATTTTAAATTGAATATTTTTCCTCTTTTGCCACCCACCCTGCACACCACTTACTTGGTGGCCTTTCGTGCTATTAAACTCCTAAGAGAGAGAAAGATGTGTTGAATAATTGCTTTTGATTTCGTATAGAAATTTAATTAAATTTTATTGATTTGTTATTAGTGGCAGTTATCAAGTGATTCTTTACTCCGTTTTTTTTCTCTGTTTTTTGTATTTGTTTTTATTGCATTAAAAGCCTACAATTAACCCTACTGCTACTAGAAATGAATTTATAATAATGGATTGCGTTTGTGGGAAAATAATTTAGAATGGAAACTTTTCCACACAGTATAACTAAAGGGTCCGCCAAATAACTTTTTTTTGAAAATGCTTTAAAAACAAAAACTACTGAATATTTTCTCAATTTTCTCTTCTTCTTCCGGTTAATAATGGAAAATAATTTCATTCAAATGGCTGCCTCGGCTGGCCATGCAGTAGCCTACACGATCGGTCCAATTTTTAAGCACATTATCGATTGTGTGCAGCTGTATTTCACCAATGGCTTCACGAATATTGTCCTTTAAAGCGTCAATTGTCTCTGACTTGTCGGCGTAACACTTATCTTTGACGGCACCCCACAAATAATAGTCCAACGGTGTCAAAAGCACAGCTCCGAGGTGACCAAATGGCATCAGCTCTACGGCTGACAATGCGATCTTCAAAAACAGGGCGCAAAACATCGAGTATAGCTTCGCCTGTGTGGCACGTAGCGCCGTCCTGTTGAAACCAAATGTTGCCAATATCCTCCTCTTCAATTTTTGTGAACAAAAATTCGTTCAACATGGCCCGATAACGATAGCCATTACCTGTAACGGCCACTTCTTGCTCATTTTCGAAGAAAAATGGCCCAATTATGCCTCTGGAACAAAATCCGCACCAAACAGTGACTCGTTTTGAGTGCGTAGGCTTTTCAATGTATGTGAGCGGGTTTTCTGTGCCCCCAAATGCGACAATTTTGCTTGTTTACATACCCGCCAAGATCAAAATGAGCTTCATCTGAAAAGATGATTTTTTTTGCCAAAATCGGCATCTTCTGGTGTAGGCTACTGCATGGCCAGCCGAGGCAGCCATTTAAATGAAATTATTTTCCATTATTAACCGGAAGGATTGTACTTTCAAATAAAAAAAGAAATTTGAGAAAATATTCTGTGGTATTTTTTTAAACATTTTCAAAAAAAAAAAATTATTTGGCGGACCCTTTACTTCACATGTTGATGAAAGCTTGGAATCATTACTGCGGCACATTTTGCATGATGGATATTAACCTGAGAAAGATTGCTATTTGACCTGTATTTATAGAAAGTTTTGTATGCATTTGCTTCTGCCCACACTGATGCCTCCTCGTTTGGCTACTTAGTGCATTCGGAAGTAGTATTTAGATTTTCCTCTTCGTTTCTAATCGACTTTTTATCTTCTTGCTCTTTATCCATCGGAACTGCTTATTCGAATTTTCTTCGATCTTTCCAGAGACTGGATTCTAACTCTGTTTGGCAATGTCATGGCTTGGTAGCTCGTCAAATCTGTAGTTGATGGCATTGCAAGCTGTTTTGGTCACATTAAATGATCTCGCATCGATCTCGACTGTCATTAGCTTACCGTTTTCTTCATCTCTGCTCTTCAAGATTGCGCCACAGAGCCGTGTGTAGTTTTTTATTTTGGGCATTCATTAAAGCCATAATCTGCTTAGTCGCCTGCCTCACGCTTCTTGGGAGACAAGAGATCACTATATGTGCTGCTGGGGTCACTGTGAACATACATAATTGGTCAGGATTACTACCTAGTTACTCATTGTTAATTTTTATACATGAGTGCTGGGACCTACAGTTTAAAGTCGACTCCGAATGACAGATTTTTGAGCAACTTTTCATGGCAATTTTTTATTTACTCTCAGAGTTTTTGCCTGAAATCTGCTGAGAGAAAGTCGCCGAAAAAATACTTTTTGTATTTTGTTTTGATGTCTGGTCTGGGGCTCGAACCCTAGCTTTACGTCTAATAAGCCAACTCACTACCTACTAGACTACGGATCACTGTGAACTCTCTCTGCAATTCCACTTACACAATCTCTTCGTGATAGTCTTCAGCCAGATGTCGTCCGAACGGAAGTGGATGCCCTTAAAAATTCAGCGCATGCGTCCATCCCTTCGCTGCTGCACAGATGATTGCTTCTTCAAATTCAGTTTTCTCTGATGATGTCAGATTGACTGGTGGCTTTTGCTCGCAGTTCTTCCAGTGTCACTCACTGTGGTTTTTGTAAGATCTCCAGAATTTTTTTTCGAGCACCGTGATATATTTGCCTCTTCTTTTGGGCCGCCTGCGTTTCCCTCTTTTACTCTGCGCCCTTCGACCGTCCTTCTGGTTTTGTTCGGTGTTAGTTCCTACTTCAGCCATATACAGTCAAAGAAAAAAGCCAACATACATCGCTGTATGCAGGTAAGTTATCATCTGCAGCCTGTCCACTGATATCCTTGAGCAGTGGTAGTATTTTCGGCAAGTGTTGGGTATTGTGTTGTCTTGCCCTTTCTCTTTCTATGCTGGCACTTTCGGCGGTAATGGTTTTCATGGCCAGCTGCACTACGAAACTAGATGGGGATGCTCTACATCCTGCTTTCCTTTTCTCATCGGCTGTTTTAGTTGATGTTTTCACTACTGGAACTGATTCTTTTTGAATGTCTTCCTCTCTGTTAAAAGACCGAAGAACGCTCAGGTTAAGTGAAATAACTGGCACACTTGTATCCTGGTAGGTGTCTAGTAGGTAGTGTAGTAGGCTTATTAGACGTATGACCGCGGTTCAAACCCCAGATCCGAAAACATGAAACATACAATAATGTTTCCTTTCCCTTAAGTTCCATGGTGCATACACCATACACCTATTCTGGTGCATACAGCGTAAAATAAATGAAAATGAAAGAATTTTCTCACAATCGTTTCACTTCAAACTAAAGTCATAGGAATGATAATTTTTAAATCCAAAAACTATTTATGTTTTGTTTAGCTGCCAATTATACATTCACCTACACCACCTGTCTTCATGCTCTCAAACATTATCCCTGTAAAGTGTTTACAACTCATTTGTATTGTGTAACCTGATGCCTAAACTGACTCAATTAAAATAATTTTACTGGCTTTTAAGGGCTTACAAGAAAAAAAACTATTTGACTGGCTATTGACGTTTTTTTCGGTTTTTTTTCTCAGTCCATTAACGAAGCATGATTTTACAAATTTTGTAAAAAAAATTTTTTTTCTTACTACAGGTCATAAGGCGGCTATGGCTATGGCTATGGCTATTGCCGCTGTTGCTGCTTGTTGTTGTGGCTGTTGCTAACAATTAATAACATTTCAATTAAGTGTGCCGCCACTTAAAATGTGTTCCTAAATTCTTTGGGTTTTTTTTTGTGTTTTTTCTGCTGCTTTTATTTCTTTTGAGATGATGTAGCCTGTTCGAAGAAAGAAGTTTTTCTTGCGGCCACTTGGTATTTGGGATTTTGTTTTTCAATAATTTCGGTTGTTTTCTTTAATGATAATGCATTGCATGAACTCATTCATGGACCAGGCAACAGGATTACTGTCACTTTTCGAAACAAAATAAGAAACCGTAAGAGAGTCTTTTACAATTAGAGAGGCAGATAGAGAGAGAGAGTGTATGTGTCTGTCTAAATGTGTCAAATCATCATTTTGACACGATTAATGTCAAATTAAAAGGCGTTTAATAAACAATATGTTTAAAGAGGAAACAGGGGAGGGGGGAATTAAAAAGAAAACCCCATGTAAAAACTAATCATGTCAGTTAACAATAACAATTTGTCTGAGATGTTTATCTAAAGAGCCGAAAGAAAAAGTCTGCTGCTTACGGTGAGTGAGTGATCCATTTCCCTTTAACAAATGAGATGAGAAGAAAAAACAGAAAAAAACAGAAAGAAATAACGAAAGTATTGATGAAAAGAATGAAAGGTAAGGAAAGGTCCAGTTTTGTTGTTGTTTAGTATCTAAACAGCTGCGTCATAGTCTGAACGTTCATTCACTCGCCGTGTTTTCTTCAGCTAACTTGTTCAATTCGTTTTTCATTCTTTACCTAGAGCCATTAATAAATTTTTTTTTAACTTTAAAATTGTTGTTGTTGTTGATTTGATAGTTATTTTTCCTAATAAATTATTTAATTGGTTACAGAATGGTTTTTTATTTTTTTTTTTTTAATTTTTTTTTTATTTTTCTCGAATCTTTTCAGCTGAAGTGTTCAACAACCTGTGTGTGCGTGTGGGCTTTTAACACATTCGTTGCGCCTATTTTTTAGGTTAAAGCTTCCAGGTGAGCTACTTAATTTGTTTTATCTTTTGCTTCTTTAATAATTTATTTTTATTTTTTTTTTTATTTTTTTTAAATACTTTTTCCTCTTCGTTAAATATTTTGCATGTGCTGTTGTTGTTTTTTGTTGTTATTTTGTTAATTATATTATTAAAGCATTTAATTCGCTAAGCCATAACCTGCTGTGTTTAATAATGAATGAAATGTTTGAGGAAAGAAAAAATTAACGAAAAAAAAACAACAAAAAAAATTTATTAAAAAAAAAATTATAAAAACAACAGCAAAATTATATTGAATCTCAGAAGCAGAAGCTAATTTCAATAATAATCATGGGGAGTTTTTAATTTTTGCACAAAATTCTGTGGGTCAACGTTTCGTTTCATTCATTTCTCTTCCTCTTTCTCTTCCTCTTCCTCATCCTCTTCTTCTTTTGTTTCTATTGACCAGTAAGTGGTGCCTTGATTCATTTCATTATGATTTAATCATATTGTAACCATTCATTAGAAGCAATTATTTAAACATTACAACGTTTCGTATCGAATTACTTTGCCTTGATGACAAATGTTTTGCAAACAAACCAAATTGTTGCCTCACTTAACAACAACTAATGGCAGCCTATTGTGTTCAGCCTTAAACCCTGGAAAACAAAAAAACTCTAAAGGATCTAACGTGCTAAACTGAAGGAAAAAAACTGTAAAAAATAAACTGTAACTCTCTACTGTCACGTAATCATAATCACACACTGGCTGTTCATGTCTTAGATTCTGAGACGATAAGCATAAAACACAATTTGAATAAAATTTTTTAGTTTTTTGCCACACACTTTTTTGTTTGTTTGGCTTGTAAGTTGTATGGCCATTAAAATAAAACAATGAAATGAGTTTTAATTTGTACAAATTCCTTTAAATAGCAAATTAGTTTTAATTATAAATAAATATTAACGAGCAAATTAATTTACAATGTACCACTAAGGGTTAAAAAAATTATAAAAAACAAGTGATTTAAAGCCATAGACTTAATAAAGCTTCTTTAAAGCTTTTTCTATTTATGACGAATATACTCGTGCAGTACATCATATATGACGAATATACTCGTCATAACTTCCTTAGAAATCACAAAGAATATACTCGTGCAGTACATCATATATGACGAATATACTCGTCATAACTTCCTTAGAAATTACAAACGTATTGTTATTGAAGAATTTTATTCGCCCCTAAAAGAAACGAAACAAATGTACAATAAGAGCTCTGCAGTATTCGCACAAAGGAAATGAAGGAGTCCTTACCATAGAAACCATATCTGAACTGATCTGCAGTCTCACTTCATTATCAATACCCGAGACCGGAAAACCGTGAGACCAAAGATTTGTTGTGTAAAGCCCTCTTAAGTTTTGAGCAAATTCAAGCAATATTTGGGGTTTTGCATTCCACATCCCAAGTGGAGACACGACAATAACACAGAAGTGATTAGATCTCTAACTACCGAGTGTAAGATAATCACAAATTATATGTTCTGAGCTCTTTTTGGAGCAAAAGGAACAAATTCCACCAGTTCTTATGGAATTTATTTCTGAGAGTCTTTTAAGTCCTTAGAATGACTCAGACTGTCTCGAACTAGAAAGAAAATGCATCAATGCCGAGATACTGAAAAGTGGAGGCCTTAAAAGATTGCAACAACCGGTGACAAATTACTTTGCTTAAGGCAAATGCTATTGGCGTTCATAATGCCGTTAAGAATTCAGCGTAAAGAAGAGAACAATTTGCCAGTTGGAAAAGCAGTTTCAGGGCAAATGGAACTTGTGCTAATGTCCTCTACGGATTATCAACTTTCTTAATTGTTTTGTAACCTTTCGACTGGATTGTAGGCTGCGCATAATTTTTTCTGCTTTCTTATACCGGATGTTTGAATACCCCTCTGCGAGTTTCCTTGGCATCACAGCCTCTGTTGTTTAATGCGATTTGCATACAATTCATACCGTGGAGGTACACGCAGAACTTCTGGAATTTCTTAAGCCAAACGGCGAAATTTTCTCCTCAGACTAATCCTTCTAACGAGGATTTGAATGCCCTCTTTCTGGTCTTTCCTCGAGATCACTTTCAAAATTTTATCTTTCAGGAATATGTTTGCTCGTTTGCCCTACATGTGCTGGCGCATACAGTCTCTAATGTTTAATACCTTTTACTATATTGGTGTCGTCATGCAACATACGTTGCCGATACTCTCCGTCTACACATATTAATTCATAAATATTGCTTGGAATCCTTCTCTCAAGCATGCCAAGAACAGCTTCATCTTCATAGCACTACAGCAAGCGTCCATAATAGCAAACTATAGTATGACATACACTTCAGTATCTGGTTTTCATAAACTTTAAGAAAGGTTTCCATATCACCAGATGTATAGTCATATGAGAAGAATTGAGAAGCGTAGGAGAATTTCAGAGCAAATTGAAATATCACAGCCACGCAGAGCCAGCAGAACTGTCAGATGTCAGAAATCAACGAACGTATATACTTAATTGCTAATTACAACCCTTCAATCAGGATTACGACCTAGCTTCCTACACCACTTATGTTGTTTGTGTTAATTTTATTCATTAGAGGAGGGACCCATTGTTTAAAATCGGCACAGAACCACAAATTTTTGAGAAACGTTTTCATGAAAATTTTATTCACTCTAAGAGATTTTACCAGAAATCTGCTGAGAAGAAGTCGTCGAAGAAAAATGATAAACAAGTAAACAAAAATACAACAACAAACACTGCAAGAATAAAAGTAAACAAAATACACAAACAATAATTATGAAACAACGATGTTGACATTTATAGAGATCTCAAGAAGGCGAAGCCACGAACATTCGCCTTCAAGAACATTCATCAGACTGCCTAGGTTGTCATATAAAAGGCAAGGCAAAGCAGGCAACTAGTTTTTTGTTTTTGGTTTGGAGGTATTATCTAGTAATTGTTATTGTTCATGCAAAGAGTGTAAACAAAGGAATAACAAACAAAAGCAATTGTTGTTGTTTACATCAAGTTGTAAACAGTGGCTTACAGAATTGTGTGAATAATAAAGAATTTTAATTAAAACAAAACACAAATTTATTTTTATTTTATTTGCAACTTACGAGCTCATATTTTAAACGTTTTTAGAAAGTAAAAACGTAACAATATATATAGTAGTTTTGCTATGCCCTATATTGAGAGAAAGTGGCATAGAACTTTCCAGATAAATATTTTTTGTTTTAAATTTAAAAAAAACTTTGTTTTTATTGTTGGCACTCCAACATAATAAAAATTGACGTTAATTTGTTAATATTTGCTTTTAAACGTTTGCCATTCTAATGCAAATTTACTCCCGGACTTGATATCATTCTTAATATTTCTTATGATTTTTTCTCATGGTTTTTTTCTGCAATGCAATCATTCGTAATATTTTTTAAACATTACTAAACACTTTTATTGTTTTTTATTTTTTATTGTCATATAAGAATATTGCTTTAATCATTCTATTACATGGCAAGAGAGAGAGGCAAGCCCCATTAAGTCACTCGCAATGTATGTACATATGTAAGTCGTGAATGAACGATCAACTAATGATCAGTCTATGCATTATAGCCAGGTGATTTTATCTCACTCTCTCTCTCTGTCTTTCTCTGTCTCTCTTTATATCTCTTTCTAACTTTTAATGTTTTCTTTACTACAAGTTCCCTAAAGAGAGCTACGCCACTGATCAATGTTCAATTAATCTGCATTAATAACCACTTAAAACTTATTAAGTGCTTACAAATGTATTTAATCAGTATCAAAAAGTCAAACAAGGCTTATTAAACTGTCAATCACAACCAAACAAATCAAATATTATAAAAAAGCAACAGCAACAACAACAAAAGAAATCATAAATAAAAAAATTTTTCTTTAAAAAAAAAAAGAATTGAATTGAATTGAATCGTTCATTTAATAAGCCACGTTTAAAACGCACACACTCATGCACACATACACACACTCTTCTTTTAATGTGTTCCTTACATTTGCTGTTTTGTTTGAAGTTATGGAACTGCTGTGTTGTATTGAAACCAATTAGTAGCGCTCTATAGTGGGCTTAATTTATAACACAAGTTGTGGAAACCTCAATAAGAGGCAAAACGAATGCACATCGATGATGACGATCAAGATGACGATGAAGATGCTGGGCAACTTGGAAATGAAAAATGCATTCATCATGCTATAAACAAGATTTTAAAATCACACAGAGAGAAAGAGAGGGAGTGAGACTCTTAATGAATTTAAAAAAAAGAAATTCTAGAGAACTTTTAGCCGGCAAGCAATAATGGACTCGTGGCTCTTCGACAACCTTAAGCTGTCATATTTAAAATGATATTTGACAGCTTTTAAAACACCATATAATCTCTCTTTCACACATACTTACATACAAGTATTTGTAATAATCTATAGACCTCTATACAGTCTTCTATATAAATAAAGACATCATCTTGCCCGTAATTAAACGAAATTTATTTGGCTTTTAAATAAATTGAAATGAATTGGCAAGATTTGTTGGTTTTTTAATTAATTTTTTCGTAAGAAAATAATTCAATTAATATAGGTTTTTAACAAGAAATTAATTACAAATAATTTTTTATTAATGTACAGTCACTCACGCTATTTGCCCAACAGTCAAGCTACTTTGGAAATAGTAAACTTGCCGCTGGTAGTTTGCTTAATTTTGTTCATAAGAAAATAATTCAATTAATGCAACTTTTTTAACAAAAAATTTATTCAAAAATTTTTTTACTAATGTACAGTCAATCACACTATTTGCCAGACAATCAAACTACTTGGCAAATAGGAAATTTGCCGTTGGTATTATATGGTGAGAATAATTCAATTAATACAGGTTTTTTAACAAAAAATTGATTAAAAATAATTTTATACTGAAGTACAGTCAGTCACACAATTTGCCAGACAGTCAAACTACGTTGCAAATAGTAAACTTGCCGTTGGTATAATATGATAAGAATTATTCAATTAATGCAGGTTTTTTAATAACAAATTAATTAAAAATTTTTTTTACTAATGTACAGTCAGTCACACTTTTTGCCAAACAGTCAAGCTGGTTTGGAAATAGTAAACTTGCCGTTGGTATTATATGGTGATAATAATTTAATTAATGCAGGTTTTTTAACAACAAATTAATTAAAAATAATTTTGTATTGATGTACAGTCAGTCACACACTATTTGCCATACAGTCAAGCTACTTGGCAATTAGTAAACATGCCGCTGGTAGTTTGCTTAATTTTTTTCGTTAGAAAATAATTCAATTAATGCAGGTTTTTTAACAACAAATTAATTTTAAAAATTTTTTACTAATGTACAGTCAATCACACTATTTGTCATACAGTCATATCTCGTTGGAAATAGTAAACTTGCCGTTGGTATTATATGGTAAGAAAATAATTCAATTAAGGCAGGTTTTTTCAACAACAAATTAATTAACAATGATTTTGTACTAATGTACAGTCAGTCACAGAATTTTCCAAACAGTCAAACTACGTTGCAAATAGTTTCGCTGGTTGTTTGCTTAATTTTGTTCATAAGAAAATAATTCAATTAATGCAACTTTTTTAACAAAAAATTTATTCAAAAATTTTTTTACTAATGTACAGTCAATCACACTATTTGCCAGACAATCAAACTACTTGGCAAATAGGAAATTTGCCGTTGGTATTATATGGTGAGAATAATTCAATTAATACAGGTTTTTTAACAAAAAATTGATTAAAAATAATTTTATACTGAAGTACAGTCAGTCACACAATTTGCCAGACAGTCAAACTACGTTGCAAATAGTAAACTTGCCGTTGGTATAATATGATAAGAATTATTCAATTAATGCAGGTTTTTTAATAACAAATTAATTAAAAATTTTTTTTACTAATGTACAGTCAGTCACACTTTTTGCCAGACAGTCAAACTACGTTGCAAATAGTAAACTTGCCGTTGGTATAATATGATAAGAATTATTCAATTAATGCAGGTTTTTTAATAACAAATTAATTAAAAATTTTTTTTACTAATGTACAGTCAGTCACACTTTTTGCCAAACAGTCAAGCTGGTTTGGAAATAGTAAACTTGCCGTTGGTATTATATGGTGATAATAATTTAATTAATGCAGGTTTTTTAACAACAAATTAATTAAAAATAATTTTGTATTGATGTACAGTCAGTCACACACTATTTGCCATACAGTCAAGCTACTTGGCAATTAGTAAACATGCCGCTGGTAGTTTGCTTAATTTTTTTCGTTAGAAAATAATTCAATTAATGCAGGTTTTTTAACAACAAATTAATTTTAAAAATTTTTTACTAATGTACAGTCAATCACACTATTTGTCATACAGTCATATCTCGTTGGAAATAGTAAACTTGCCGTTGGTATTATATGGTAAGAAAATAATTCAATTAAGGCAGGTTTTTTCAACAACAAATTAATTAACAATGATTTTGTACTAATGTACAGTCAGTCACAGAATTTTCCAAACAGTCAAACTACGTTGCAAATAGTTTCGCTGGTTGTTTGCTTCATTTTTTTCCTAAGAAAATAATTCATTTAATGCAGGTTTTTTTTAACAAGAAATTAATTAAAACTGATTTTGAACTAATGTACAGTCAGTCACAGTATTTGCCATACAGTCAAGCTACTTGGCAATTAGTAAACATGCCGCTGGTATCATATGGTAAGAAAATAATTCAATTAATGCAGGTTTATTAACAACAAATTAAATAAAAATAATTTTATATTAATGTACAGTCAGTCACAGTATTTGCCATACAGTCAAGCTACTTGGCAATTAGTAAACATGCCGCTGGTAGTTTGCTTAATTTTTTTTTTGTAAGAAAATAGATTTTTTACAACAATTTAATTAAAAATAATTTTTTACTAATGTACAGCCAGTCACACTATTTGCCAAACAGTCTTGCTACTTTGGAAATAATAAATTTGCCTTTGGTATTTTGCTTTCACAATAACTTATGAAATTGAAATAAAAATCCTGGGAATTTATTTCAACGCGTCAAACGCCAACAAGCACTTGCCGACAACACCTACATTTTCGTAAGGCGTTCTTAAGGCAAAACAAAAGACAGAAACAGAAGAATGCTTCTCTCTAATCACAAGCTAAAATCAAATTAAATGGAATACTTTTTAACTCTTCTGTCATATAAAAAACATTCGTTCTTTTATAAATTATGTGTATGGCAGCAATATAGAAACAACATTTTGTTTATAAAAAAAAAACGAGAAAACGTGACATCTCGCTGTGATACCAGCAAACTAACTGCCGTATTTAATGTCTTCCTAAACAAGACAATTTATTTGAATTGATATCCATTTAAACATAAACATTTCCTAATGCAATCTCCACAAACAAACATTTCTTTTACCAAAAAACCGATTACAAAAGTGAAAACTAAACTTAAATTGCCTTTTAAAAGTGAATCCATAAGAAAACGCCCACAACAAACACTTTTTGCAAGTTTTTCTTCGTTTTTTTATTTTTTAAATCCCCCCACAATGCCTGTAGATAAGCAAAGATAAGCTTTTTAATCCATTTCGTTAACACCAAAGTTTCTACGTTTTTTTCTTTTCATTTTTTGGTAAGCTTATCAATAACGGAAGATCTTTTTTATAAGCCAGGTTAGTACAATTGTGTGTATTTGTTAGCCATCTTTAATAGCATCGGCGGTGTTAATCCAGCTGCAATTTGATTAACAAACAAACTTGTTAAGGGGGTTGTATTTAAATTAAAAATTTTCAAAAAAATTTGTGGTTTTGGATTATCCACTAATAGTAACACCTGTCATCAATACAGTACATAACAAAAGTATTCCAACGTTACATACAAAATTGGTCATTACAACCCTTTAGTCAGGATTGCGACCTAGCTTCTCATACCACGTATGTTGTGTGTGTGTGTAAGTGGTGGGACCTACAGTTTAAAGTTGACTCCGAACGACAGATTTTTGAGAAACTTTTCAAGGCAATTTTATTTTTACTCTCAGAGTTTTCGGCAGAAATCTGCTGAGAGGAAGTCGCCGTAGAAATATTTTTTCATATTTCGTTTTGATGTCTGGCCTGGGGTTTGAAGCGTGGCCTCATGTCTAATAAGCCAACACACTGCCTACTAGACTACAGCGACTTCCTACGTTAAGTTGCATTAAAGAATCTTTCAAATATGGTTTCTGATAACCTTTAAATTCCTTTAAAAGTTGCATTGATTACGTGTTGAGATGAGTTCCAGAGACCCATATTCCTGATGATGTTGTGGCAGACCAATCTACTTGCGACTCTGAAGCTCTAAGTGATGCCTTACGTAGTTCGATACTAGAAAGACTTTACATATGCGTTGAATGTTCTTAATTTGTTTCGAGTGAATATTCTTGAGCTTCTCTATACTGTTTGCAGTTGTGCGAATGCCATTTAAGGCGTTTATTTATAGGCTGCTATTCCTTATAGTCGACTGGTTGTTGACGGTCTCTCTGCGAATGTTATTTTTTTCACAAGGCCTTGGATTTCTTAAAGTTTAGCGCAAATAATCCTTACTAACCTTCTAGTTTTGCTTACATTAAGAAGGTATTCTTCTTACTTAATTGGTAGTTACAACCCTTTTGTTAGGATTAAGACGTAGCTTCTCACAACACCTTTGTATTGAGTGGACTCCGAACGATAGATCTTCGGCAAGCTTATGCAGGAAACGCTGTAGTCTAGTAGGTAGTGTGTTGGCTTATTAGACATAGGACCGCGCTTCAAACCCCAGGTCAGGCATCTCCAGCAAAACGAAATTTGAAAAAATATTTCTTCGGCAACTTGCTCTCTCTCTGCAGATTTCTGACTAAAACTCTCGAAAGTAAACAAAACTGCCATGGAAAGTTTCTTAAAAACCTAACATTCGAAGTCGACTTTAAACTATAGGTCCTGCCACTCCTGCATAGAATTAACACACACGACATAAGTGGTGTGACAAACTAGGTCGTAATCCTGACTAAAGGGTTGTAATGACCAATTATGTATGTATGTACGTATGTATGTTCTATTGTTTTTGCAGCTCGGCACGTTATTGAGGTGTAATAGCAGATCCTAGAATAATAGGGTTGCCATTTATCCTATGTAATTGTATTGATCGGATTCTTGTGGCAAAATGGTCGGCGAATAAAAGATCTGTCAACAATGAAGTGGTAGACTAAGGCTGAGGCTAAGGATTGTTTTAAAATGCTTCAAAGCGAAACTCTTGCTAAGGACTCATGATTCAGTTTCTTTGAAATTTCTTGTGATTTGTTTTGTTTGCTAAGTGTATAGTTTTAATACCACCCTCGTCTACTGAGGAAGTCGCCGAGGAAATAGTTTCTTCATATTGCGTTTTATTTGAAATGTTTGAGTCGGCGTTTGAACCATGGGTTCGCGTTTAATGAACCAACACACTATCTATGGTGACTTCAAACAGAGTCCATTTAATGCAAATCCTGCAAATGGTGTGAGATATTCTGTATAATTTCTGTTTTGTTTGAACAAACTTAGCTCATGATATAATCCAGCACGATAGTGAACCGAAGAGGTAATAGAGGGTATCGTTGTTTAACTCCGGTGGTGGTATGAAGTGTTTAAATGATACTCCTCTATGTATATCGCACAGGGATCTATATTTTCTGAAATACTTCTTTGCTACTCAATACTTTCCTTATCGCTGTTCGTTTGAAGGTGTCGAAGGCTTCTTGAAATCGATGGCATAGGCATTGAAGGTCATTCTATGGATTGCAGAACTCTGGTCACTTTTTTGTGACGCTTTAAGAGCCCTTAAATTATCGTATGATAATTTTATTACCAGAACAGAGGATTAAAAATAGCAAACTATTGTTGAACAACCATTCCATAATAATACACAAACTTTGGGGTCATAGGTTCATATAGCAGTTCGAATTGCAAGAGTGTTTAATGTTCGTATTCTAACTCATTATCACAAATTAAATGTTTTTTTTGATTTTACTTTCGCTCTCTCACTTACCATCATTCAATTGCTGGCGATTTTTAAGACCCAATATGGCATCAATGGTATGACGTGGTGTCATCGTTTGATTTGTACTCGTATAACGGCGTGTTGTATCCTTAATAGCTCCTTCGGCATCTACACAAAAGAAAAGAAATTTTTTATATGCAACAGCGTCAACTCAAATTAGTTTAAGTAAACAACTTTCAAATTTCAAAAGAAAAAAGAAAACAAAAAATTAGAAGAGAAATTAAAAATGCGCCAAAGCACTTTCATAAAATGTTTGCACAGCGCAATTAGAATCACGATATGAAATACTCAGGCAAATTAGTGAAACATTTAAAATCCCATGAATGTCATTCGCATTTATTCCATGCTCTGCTTACATACATGCTTTCATGCATGCTCCGTAAGAAAACATTTTACTGGGTTTGTGTGTGAGCAGCGAACAATTCAATGTAAATTGAATGCGGGCGCAGATGGTGGACATGGCTGTAAATTAGTTACTAGCAGTAGCAGCAAACTCGCATATATAATTTAATAAAATGGTAAAATTTGTTAAAAATTAAAATAATTTTTTTTTTAAGAAACAATATCAGGCGACCTAAATGCGTTTGTTAAACGAAAGTAACACGGACATGCAAAACTTTGCAACTCATTCCTGAGAGTGTAGTGTAGAGGCTGCCTTACACTTTCAAATTATTCAGTTTTGGTTGGATCATCCATTTGTTTGAGACCTTAACGTTTTATTGCAACTCAGAACGTTTCTTTTTTCTGTATTTTTTAGTTTCTTTAAGGAACATAAGACTCTCACGAATTAGCTCCCCCATTTTCTTATTATATACTGGTTTTCTTTTGATTTTATTAACAAAGCTTTCCAGAATCTAGCTGAAAACAACGCTTCTCAAGAGGTGAAGTAATCCTCTGTTTAGGACAAATAGGACTCTGAATTGATTATTTGAAGGGAAATGAGTGTCTATGATGAGCAATTATTTGCGTACTGCTGTATTCGAATCTGAATTACCAAGAAACAATGCTTCCCTGCGAAACTGTATCGGGTGGGTGTAGTGGTAAAGAACTCTGTTAATTAATTCCTGCCATTCTTGAAATGCTAGCGAGGCCTCACCTATAGAGGTAAGGGTCTAAGGACGTTTCAGTTGAAAGGGGAATAAATTCCTTTCATATTTATTTCGTTATTGTCTACTGCTTCTCTCTCTCTCTCTCTCTCTAATCACTACGCCACCGTTCAGGACATATTGGTGGATAATGTCTTACTTTCAAGTACACATGTAAGATAGGTACTCAGTTAGTACATACTTTAGAGCGGAGAAGCTAGTAGGTGGCCATGCTGACTAAAGGGTTATTAAATCCAATTAGGTAAGTAAGAGCTGACCTATAAGTTCGTGATTTTATACATTTCTGCCATCTTACATAAAAGAGCAACACAGCTTCTGAAAACAGACATCTACCAGCTGCCATCTGTTAAAATTTAAGAAACTATCAGAAAAATCAAACAAAGAATAATCTTGATAAACTATGGCATCTATTAGACGTCAATTTTGATAATGTCAGAGTGATTTACACAATTTCGCTGTGGCCTAACAAGTATGCAAACAACGCCTGGTTAAAGTCTCTACACTCTAAACAATTAAAAAAAAAATCACGAGTGTTGTCTGATCGGAGATTTAAAGTGGAAGAGATTGCTAAAGCTGTAGCTATCTCACATGGCTCAGTTGTTTCAATTTTGAACTTCGCCTAAATACGACACCAAAACGTAATCAAAATAGTGAATTTCTTTGGGAAAATCGGCGCCAATGGAGGTGGAGGTGAATGTGGTTTGGTGAGCCAAGTTGCCGCGATAGTTTTTTTAGGATGCACGCTATATAATCCAAATTACTTCACTACTTTCAAAGGCGATAAACAATCAATGGAAATATTATGCCAAGATTTCAAAAAAGAATCTCTTTTGACCATGAAAAAAGTTTCTTTTCACGGGAAAAATACAAGACTACACCAGACAGATATCAGCCATTAATCGTTTTTCGCTACTCATAAGCACTCATGAAATTTTGAATATAAGTGAGTTAGTCAACAATATTGAAATTTAACTATGTACTCTGATTCATTCGTACTCACTACAGCGTTGATTTATAACTACAGATTGCAATGTGTATGCGTACAAATTCATACCATTCGAAATATGTTTGATTCATAAGCCTACTCATTTAGATTCATAACCTTAGAAAAACACTTATAAATGATTAGAGTAACTCGAATTATTCATCAAAATTTACAGGCTTAGTTGTTGTTAGACATTTACAAAAAAAAGACAGATAATCAAAAAAGACAGAGCCGCAAGCAGAGCGAACACACAACCTTCTACTGAGTATTTTAGTGTTCGTACGCGATTCGTACTTATTTTGTAATTCGTGTACATGTTGAGTTATGGAGAGTCGAAATCAGCAACATCATACGTGTTGTTAAGTATGAACGCGATGAGTACTGCAAACTTTGAAGTATGAATGCGTGTAAGTATCAGAAATTTTGAGTATGATTCGATTCTACTCATCTTTTTGAATACTGATTGCTGATCTCTGGTGTACACACGTTACTTTCAGAACGTCCTCATATAATTTATTATATGTAAATGGTTGATCACAGTTAAAAACTTCGAATGTAGTGCTCCCTTCTTTACATCGTCTCTTTAAGGGAATTAAAATTTTAGTAAAAAAATATATTTTATTGCTGTTGTTGTTGTTGTTGTTATTATTATTTAGTTACATGTTATTTTAATTACATTGCCGTTCTCAGTATACAAATGTCCTTTTATCGTCGTATACAACACATATGTACGATAGGATAATTACTCCATAATTAATTATAATTTCATTCAAATGATTTCATTGTAAAACAAAAATTTACTGCTGGTGGTGGTAGTTGGGGGGGGGGATAAACCCTCTCAGCTCAAAAATTAGTTGTTCATGTTTCGTTAATAAACATTGTTGACAACATGGAAAATAATGCACGTGTTGCTACAATTGTTGCACCAAAGACTGCAAAAAAATGACGGAAAAAAAATATGCCAAGTTTTTTAAAATGCTGGGTGGCATGTTGCTCGTTATTGTTTGTTGTGATTGTTATTGTTCTTGTTGCTGTTAATTTTACTGCGTGTCTAGTTGCAATTTCTGTTAATTAAATCAGTTTAAATTTTTCTGTCATTTAATTGTGATGTTTTAGTTGGTCAACCCCCCTCCCTACTGCCACTCACCCTGCTTCAATCCAGTGTTTCTAAAGCAATTATTGTAGTCCTAGGCTATGGAAATATAGAATACGAGAGTATGTAGCATGTGGATTAAAATAGAGAGAGACAAATAGGTCCAATCACCTCCGGATAGATAAGGCAACAGATTGTTTTTATGAACATATAAACAACGTTAACGTATTGCTGTTTAAAATCTTGAAGCAGCTCAATAATGGAACAGGGATAAATTCTTTTTTCTTTCGAGAATATTGTGTCAAGTACCAGAATGGTTCCAAAACGCACCATTTTCACCGTTTCACCATTGGCACCTTCTTCAACGCTTCTCCAACTTTATTGTTCATCAAAAAATAAGTAACGCGAAATGAGAGGGCACTTTGTAGCCATTCTTCAGGTCGGTCTGATAATAGAAAATAGCCAATGAGGGTTAAATCGGAACATTGGGCCGTCGATTAATTCATCGATTTTTACCATGAAAACGCCACATATGTGTAACCTTTCCTAGTCCTGCTGCAAAAGAACTTGTCTTTGAATTAGATGCGTTCGTTTTCTTTCTTCAATTCCGTGTTAAATGAATCCAGCTGGTGGGCCATTAACTTTTTTAGTCTTTTGAAGGAAGTTAAGGAACTGTATCGCGCACATACATATAAATACTCATCATGATATTTTTGGCTGTCTAAACCACTTCAACTTTTTAGATTGGCATTTGCCCTTATTACGATAACGCAACGGCCTAAAATCTCATCAATATTATGGCCGAACAATGCCAAGCCCTGCTGCGAAATCGCCACATATTTACATTTAAATAATTTAACGGTCTACGGACCAAAATTGTCCATACCGTTTGGCATATTTCAAGCTTATACGGTCACTGCCATTTTCAGTGAACCACATCGTTGTACCAAAAAAAAATTGAAGGCTCAGTCTTCCCATTATTAAGAATAGTTTAGCTTAACAAGCACACGAAATTCTTCTTCTTTCATTTGTCTCCTCAAACCACGCGGCAGTCCGCTCACAGTGAACGTCAAACACGAACTAAACGCCTCAGCTGATTCAATTTTTGATAGGAGTCAATTTACAGATGCTTGTTGACAGAAGCACAGTTGGGCTGCCTTCCAAAATGTATCAATACAAAGTTTGTATGCAGTTCTACTACTGTATATAAACTATGTAGATATGCAAAGTAACCAAACAATGCATCAACTATAAATCCGATGCCTGATTGCTTTTTGACTGCGTTAAAAATACACATTGACGACGTTTTGAAATAGAATACATTGTATATATTTTGTACAGCGGCATTATGAAACACGATACTTTGTTCAAACACAAAGCAACTAACATTTTGGAAGGCAGCCTTGCAGTTTCAGTAAAGAGGCGATTAGATCAAGTGTCTCAGACCTATTCACCCATTCTCTTATCTTAAATTTTTCAATTAAATTTTATTTTATTTCCTAAAATTTCGTATCAAACTTTTTCAAATTGCCCATGGAAGGTATTTTTTTTTTGTAATGAAAATGTCAAATGAGTTTTTAATTTTTTCGTTGATAGTGAGGAAACAGTGTATTTCAAATGCCTCTTTAGTGTTAATTTGTGTAATTAAAATTGCATTTTCTAAAAGTAATTAAAATTTCCCTTTTTGAAGCATTTTTTAAACATGGATTCCCAGTGGTCTAGCAACTAACTATCTGCCCCATAAGGATCAATGTAAACTTAAATACTTTACATTACATTTAATCGAATTCAATTTGCTGCCAAACTAAAGACGAGAGTGCCATTATTAAATTGTCACTGTTGTTGTTTTCAATGCTTAATGTAAACAAAGTGTGGAATTTTTGTTAATTTTTTTTTAAATTTTAAATGAATTTGCAAAATAATTTTGTATTGTTGACATGAAACATATTTGTTTGTAATTAAATTTACTACGCAGGTACTAAGCCACCTTAGTAAAGCTAAAATTCATAATTCCCTGTTTCTGTATCGTAATTTATTATGTGCTTGACAGCCATTGATAGCAAACTATCAGAAACATAACTAAATCCAAGGCCGAGCTAGATAAATACTAAGGAACTATACACTATCAATTTCAGAAGTAAAAAAGAAAAATGATACGGAAGATACCGAACGTTCTGGGCACCTATTGAAGCCTCTATATCTACATTAAAAATGTGGGGAGTTGTGGAAGCCATAGTCCCCTCACCTGGCCCATGGATTTTAATTTTGAATAATCACTTGGGCATTAAAAAGCGTCAATTCACCTCAAATGGAATCGTATGATAACATTGCAGGGATATTCAGAGTTGTCCTACAGCAATATGGCCAAGTTTTTGCATTGTTTCGTGCAATAGCAGTGAATGAAACATGGATCAATCATCAGAGTTCCAGTAGCAGTCAAAACTGAATACATTTCTTGCGATTTTTTTCCAGCGGATCGATCGATGCCTATAATATGTGGAGATCATTTTTACAATCCTCGGTAGGAAGTCGCCGTAGTCTAGTAGGTAGTGTGTTGGCTTATTAGACGTAAAGCCAGGGTTCGAGCCCCAGGCCAGATATCTAGACAAAATACAAAAAGTATTTCTTCGGCCACTTCCTCTCAGCAAATTTCTGACTAAAACTCTGAGTGTTAAATAAAATTGTCATGAAAAAATTTCTCAAAAATCTGTCGTTCAGAGTCAACTTTAAATTGTAGGTCCCACCACTCATGTATAAAATTAACACACACAACATAAGTGATGTGAGAAACTAGGACGTTGTACAATGGGTACTGTACTTGTCTTAATTGACAAGTACACGTTCTCTAACCTAACCTATCCTCGGTAACTACCTTCAACAGGGCAAAACAGCACTGTTGCTTTCCTGTGGAAGCTCATGAACCAATTTATAACAACAAATATTCGATACTGGCAACAATTTCAGAGTACTCTGCTGTAGGAGAACTATACCGCATTTAAAACTGAATTGCCCGAGATTATAGTCAGGAACTTGACTATCCTCCTCTTTGTATGGAGAATGGTGTATCGATAATTGCGTATTCATCAGTTGTAATCAAAGTAGGTCTCAAAAGATCTTTTACATCATAGTGTGTACCGTGTGGGCAACGTATTGATTATGATAATAAAACATTCTCAAAATTTATACTGAGTCTGGTTTAAATTCCAATTAGGAAATGAATTTGAACTGTGTTACATGACATTCTTAGCTCTTTAACAATTTCATTTTGTTTCAAATAACTTAGGCTGTCTGTTAAATAATTTTTCATCCATGACGAGTATACACGATGTGTATAAAAAATGTCTGTATAAACACTTCTTTCATTGATAGGAATAAAAGAAATTAATAAAGAAATAAGAGCAGCATATTTGTTGAATAATAATAGGACAGTAAGTTGTTTAATTTTTATGACGAATATATACGTCATAAAAATAAATTTTTTTCTGCTTTATTCTGACGAGTATGTGTAGTTAGTTTGTTTGAGAACATATTGTACATACGAATGTCATTGCATCCATTGTGCTTGTCCTGGAGAAAATTCTGACGAGTATACTCGATTCAATTAATTTTCAGTTTCGTTCAGCCTGTTTCAATGCTTATACTTCCTTTATTAAAAATAATAATTTTACCCGTCGCAATTTATGTATTTTTTTTTAAGTAAAAATTTACCTTCACTTGATTTTATTCCATTTTGTGCTGCACTTAAATCCAGTTGTTCAAGATTTTTGAATTTTTCCACAATCATTTGCAAATTCTTTGGATCGCGTACATTCTCCAACAGATTACGGAAGTATTCATATTGTTTTGGTGGTATTTTTGCACTGCCGCCGCTATTGACAACAAGTTTTTCGAAAATATGTTGGAAAGTTTGCTTCTGAACATCCGTTAGACTGGTGGTAATGCACGCGGGCGTTATAGGCGAAGGTGGTGTAGTGGGCGGTGATTCCGCCACGTTGGTTACATTCGATGCTGTAGCCGCCGTAGTCGCTTGATTTGGTGGTGGCGTGGCTTTAATGTCCATTTCTTTTACGTGTGATTAATCTGTTAAGCGTTTGGATTAATTAATAAAAATTTAATTCCTCTTTTTTTAATTTTAATTGAATTTTTCTTTTATTTTTAATTATTTATTGCATATTTTTTAATGGTATTGTTTGCATATTTTTTTTAAGCTTTAATCACAGTTAAAGCACTTGAAATTGGTGGCTTTCATTTGCTTTTTTTATTAAAAATTTATTTTTTATCGAAAATAAAATTAATTTTCTTTTTAATTTATTGTGGAGATTTCTTTTGTTTTTTTTTCAATTAAAGTTAAGCACTTTGGCTCACTTGTCGTTTACTTTTTAAGCTTTTTTTCTTTAAAAAATTTCCATTTTTAATTGGTTTTAATTCCTTTAACAAGAAGCCAAAAATATGAAAGAATTTTTTTTTTTAACAAGTTTTTCTACCGTTAGTTTTAATTTATAACTGTTAAGCACTTTGTTTGTTTGGTACGCGTTAAAACCGTTTAAACTTTAAGCGTCAAATACATGTTACGTACTGTCTGTCTTCAAAGCAAAGGTGGCAATAAACACGAAAGCCCAAAAATTCTGGCACAGAAGCCAGCAAACAAGACACGTTAGAGCACCTCAAATACAATTTGCTTAACGTCAGGGGAAATCAAAAATAAAAAAAAAATTCAAATTGGAAACCCGTTTTGGTGGTTGTTCGTCATTACAATCCTCAGAGTAAGCAATGTGAGTGAGGTTGGTTGGTAACATTGGCATTTTTGTTTTTCTATCTCTCTTGGCTTTATGAGTCTACAAAAACAAGAAGGCGGAGTTTTATTTCAGTGCTAATGTTCGTTCTCTCGCTCTTTAAATTATTTTTTTGTTTTGTTTTTGGTTACAAAAATATCCTTTTGTTCTCTCCTCACATTAACACGCATAATCTCCTCTTTTATAACACAATGCTGATCACTGTATTACATGTTTATTGCTGTTGCTGTTGTTGTTGCTGTTGCTATGTGTTATTCTCTATGTGCGTTGTGAGTGTATGCAACGCGTGCTGTTTTTGTACTGCTGTAGACTCCATAAGCAGCTTTTTCCTACCGAAATAATAGTGTGAAGAATTTGTTGTTTTTGTTTTTTTGTTTTATTCTTACTCTCCAGAGTAAGTAGTCTATTGTAAAGCATAGAGTGTTTGGATTTTAATTCTACTTGACTTGCAACTACATTCACACACAAACATACATACATACTGTATGCAGTGCAAGAGCTGATGTATACGTTAATAGAAAGAAATACTAGATTAAGCAGATTTAAACGCTTTTGTAATTTGTTTATCACACTAAGCAGCATAGATAGAAGCGGTGTTTCAAAGGTAATTGAGTTTATTGTCAGATTCCTGTAACTGTACCTGTGTGTGTGTCTGCCTGAGAGAGAGAGAGCGTGTATGTGTGCATATGTCGCCTATATATTCTATTTTAAAATCATGTTTTAATTCACATTCACATTCATATTTGATTACAAACTCTCGTTAAATATTTCAAAAGAATATTCTTTAGGGAACGCAAGCTGGCAACTGTGTCTTAATCAGCATAAGCAAATAGAATTTTCAGTAAATGCAACGAATTTTAATTACAATCGCATAAGTGTACTCTCCTTACACGTACATATTTAGTCTCTGTAAGTTTTTTTTTAAATTATTCGATTATTTTTAAACCCTTTTGCATGGAAGTGAGGTTTACCATACTTACGTAGAGAGTTATTGCATTGACCTCTAATGCGTAGGCTGAAGACGTTAAAAGCAAGGGCTTCAGTCTTAACTCAGTATGTTCCAAATTAAGCGGAAATATATTGAAAAAATGTTTCCCAATGTGAACTCATCGACTCGAATGTATTCTGAATATATCATAGGCGATATAAAGGAGAGAGGAAGCAATTTCTGCCTTCCGAACCTCCAGAAAAAAAATAACATTAAACAAGTACATCATACGAAGATAGCCAGCTTTTGAGGAAAATATTCCACAATACATTTTCACAGTGACAACAACAAGTGGCTACTCTGTCCTTCTAGAACCAGTTTCAATAGGCCTGCTTAGTAGGAAAATATTGAAAAAAGGAAACTGATTCAAAGCAAAGCAGTAATATGATAGACATTAGTTCTAAACGAAGTCGAAGTCACCATAATCTAGTTAATTGGTTAGCTTATTAGACTTTGAAGAAGGTTAGCTTGGAACCATTTGCAATAGGCCTGCTTAGTTGATAAATGAAGGTGATTCGAGCAAAGTAGTAATATGGCAGACATTAGTTAGCCAAACTCGCCGTAATCTAGTAGGTAGTGTATTGGCTTATTAGACTTAAGGCTGGAGTTCAATTCCTAGCTAATACATCTCGAATAAAATGAAAAACGGAAAAAAATATTTCTTTCGGCCACTTCCTCTCAGCAGACTTCTGCCAAAAACTTTGAGAGTAAAATTATGAAAATTGAAGAATCCAACCGCCGTAGTCTAGTAGGTAGTGTGTTGGCTTATTAGACGTAAAGCTAGGGTTCGAGCCCCAGGCCAGACATCAAAATAAAATACAAAAACTATTTCTTCGGCGACTTCCTCTCAGCAGATTTCTGGCAAAAACTCTGAGAGTAAATAAAATTGCCATGAAAAGTTTCTCAAAAATCTGTCGTTCGGAGTCGACTTTAAACTGTAGCTGCCGCCACTCATTTATAAAATTAACGCACACATAAGTGGTGTGAGAAACTAAGTCGTAATCCTGACTGAAAGGTTGTAATGACCAATTACGTATGTACGAAGAATCCAACATTACGGTTTCGATTGCCCAGATGCCAAAACCAGAACAAATCTATTTGAACCCATATATTTGAAGTACAAAAAGAAGTACGGACTGATATTCCATTTGGAAGTCGCTGGTGATTTGAAACAAAATCCACCACCACATTTGTATACCGATTGGCGATTGATTATGAAACAAATGGTTTTCAAAATATCACATAAAGCGGCTGTATTTGATAGCAAATCTAGAAATGAATCTCAATTAAGTTTTGCTACATGTAGAGTGGAGTCGCTGTAGTCCAGTAGGTAGTGTGTTAGCTTATTAGACGTGGGGCCACGGTTTAAACCTCAGGTTAGACATCTCAGGAAACGAAATACCGAAAAAATATTTCTGCGGTGACTTCCTCGCAATGGATTTCTGGCAAAGACTCTGAGAGTAAATAAAATTGCTATAAAAAGTTTCTCAAAAAATCTATCGTTCGGAGTCGACTTCAAACTGTACGACCTGCCAATCATGTATAAAATTAACACACGCAACATAAGTGTTGAAGCGAAGAAGCTTGGTAGTAATCCTGATTAAAGGGTTGCAACGACCAGTTATTTATATGTGTACACGTAGGTACCTGTCCGCGGACTAATCCCGCGGACCTAATCCCACGGTGCTCTTCGCACAGGGTGAAATACAATGCGTCTACCAACGCCCCCAGATGTAACAGACTGCTACACCTGAGTACCAATTCGAAGCCATGTATTTGGACATGACTTCCCCCTTGGTTAGGAGCGGAGCCTATCTAAAACTTCTTCCGATCTTTGGGTCACGGCACCCGGTTGAGAACTAACTCCACACCGAGCCTACTGTCTAGACTATTCCCGCGATTTGGGTCCAAACCACAGCCACCACGTATGTACATGTAGAGTGGTATTGATGAGACTTTATTTAATTTGAGTTGCTTCCCTACAACCAAATTATTTAGATTTGGATTTTGGCCACTATACAAATGGCCAGGAATTGTGGTCCATCAGGGCCTCTATAACTCTCATTTGATTGCTTTACAGCATCTTAATTTTCTATTCTTTTTTTGCTTTGTTTCACTTTAATTAATCAAGTTTTTCCAGCTAAGAAGGTAATTGGCCTAGGAAACAAGTTCTATAACGATAGAGTTGCCATCTGACATTATACTGTAGCATAAGGAGGTTGCTTTGCTTGTAGTAGGGTAGTTAGGGTTGTTAGCTTTCTGACTTCCACACTTCCTCAAGATGTATGTAGCATTGCCTGATTATGGTATTCTTTTCAGAAATCCATCAGTATTCTGAGAGGACTTGGCATCATTCCCTACTGGCATCAATCGATTAACATCTGTCATTGTCTATGAAAATTGAGTTCATTGTGAACATAACCTCTGTCTTAAAATTGTTATTAATTAAAGAATTGAATTTCTCTTGTTCATATTTTTAATGAAAAATTTTCAATGCAATGAATAATATTTCTCTCAATAACATATCGTTTCCCTGTTCCATTTAATAATTATTTTAAATGAACATACAAAATTTCAATAAATTAAAATGCTACTCTCTTTCATTAATAAAATAAATTAAATTCAATTTAATGAGAAATTATTTCAAATTGTATAGAAACACGACAATACATGCGAACCTATTGTACGGTGTAGTTAACCCATAACAACTCCCCTGTATGATAAAAACAGCAGTGAAGAGAGCAAAAACAGAGAGCGTAAGCAATGAGAGAGAATAGATTTTCAAAAAATATCCTTTTGCACACACACAGACACACATACAAAGAAATTTCCCTTGTTACGAACAGCTACGTTTGCAAAGAGAAAGAGAAGGAAAGAGACAGAAAGAGAGCTTAAGAGGGTTGTATGTGTGTTTGTGTGTTGGCAAGTGTGCAGTTAACAAAAGGCACTTAATTTTGTTATTTTGCAATAAAACGTTTAACAAGAGTTTACGTAAGAAAAAATTACAAAAACACACGTACACATACACATTTAAATACACATATGCACGTATACTATATATGATGAGGACATATTCATAAACATAAATGTGCTACAAATATAAGTAAGTAAACAGCCGAGAGGTTATGCTGCAGCATATTCAAGTCTACACTGCTGTCCACAGTGTTAGGAGGAGCATTAAAGCAACAAAATTTTACACTCTTTTGTTGAGCGTTATTAAGTGAAGTTTTATTCCTTCAGAGCGAAGTGTAATAAACTTCAATGTATCACAACTATTATCGTGCACATGTAATTTAAATACAGACAAACATCAACATACATCCACACATACATACATATGTAGGCTGTATGTACTTCTGTGTAGGCTAAAAGGCTAAAGGATAATTGAGATATTTACACACCGTTTCGATCTGTAATTCAAATACAAATTGTGTGGTTAAGATATTAAAAATTCAATAGAAACTCTCATCTCATGTTGCCTAGAAAGTAAGAACTGAAGTTTTAAAATTTTTTTTAATTTTAATTTCCTTTGTGCTAACTTTGTAAGGACATACAGGTTCAAGTCAAAAGAAAACAATTTTAAATGTCCATAAAAAAGGCAATAAAATTAAATAAAAAGTTTTCTTATTTTGGTTCACGGAATCCAACCAATTTGGCTCTTGGAAAGGACTGGACAGTTTCTTAGGCAGCTAGTCAATGGCAGACTTGCATTGGATGGCTTGGAATTAACACTCCAAACACTAGAAGACGTATTAATGAGCTTAGAACAGGTTCAACAAGGAAAATACTACATACATAAACATAAATGGCCATTACAATTCTTCAGTCAAGATTACGGCCTAGCTTCGCAAACCACTCATATTGTGTGTGTTAATTTTCTACATGAGTGGCGGGTACTACACCTTAAAGTCCACTTCGAACGCTAGATTTTTAAAAACTTTTCATGGCAATTTTATTTCATTCTCAGAGATTTTGCCAGAAATCTGCTGAGAGGAAGTCGCCAAAAAAATATTCTTTCATATTTTCGTTTTGATGCCTGACCTGGGGTTTGAACCGTGGCCTTATGTCTAATAAGCCAACACACTAACTATTAGATTACGGCGGGAAATACTATTCCCGGAATATTGTTCGAAATGAGTTGGAAGCAAAATTAAAGTGAAATTGAGGAAACTGTCGTATTTTCCTTGGCACAAGTCCACTCTGGTTGTAGATTTTAATGCGCTAGACTACATGATAAGGACGAAATAATAGTTGGCTGTGAGATATGAAAGTAGATTTCAATTTAAACGCTAGCCAAGAAAGCTAGGGGGATACATACACTGGAGCGCAAAGAACATACAAGTTGACAGTGTCAGTTGGTCTCATGGAAAACTGTTTTTGCAATCAGCGCTACAAACCCAATACAACTTTTAATTTGCGAGAGAGTTAAATTGCAAACTGAATAACGAATAAAAACTCTAAGGAAACTGCAGGAAAAATATAGTAACTCTGCGGGTAGCAACTTTGCTATCAAGCACAGTTGTATGCTATAGAAGAAGAGAGGTAGTCCGTGGCAAGGAAAGTTGGATAAAAGTAGAGAAATACGTAGGGTATGCATAGGAATCAGCTTGGGTGCAGGTTGTGCCTCTATCCGAAGTAATACTTGAGCTTTTGCGGACACAGAAATTCTCCGCAGGGAGTACAAAATTTTTTTAATGTCTTCAATTGCCCTACAGAGAACCCCTTTAGGAGTAAAAGTAGAGAAATACGCTTGGTTGCAGGCTACTGATGATCGTGGTTACGTTACGTTGTTGTGCCTCTATCCAAAGTAATACTTTCGCATTTCGCGGACGGAGAAATTCTCCGCAGTGTGTACAAAATTCTTTAATGTTTTCAATTGCCCTACAGAGAACCCCTTTAGGTAGTCTTCTTGCCCCTAACCTCCTAAAGTGTAACTATTTGAAGAAACGCCGCCGTTCTGGAATTAAAAACTCCGTAAGACAAAAATTCAAAGCTAAGGCGTACTCACCTTATTGATGTTCATCATTAGGCTGATATTCTTAGGGAATCTTTATATCTGAAGGCCTATCACTCCACAACCTATGACCCGTTCGGTTGCTTATAGTTCGGGTACCTTGAAACCCACAATCTTAGGAATTCCCGGTTTATAGAGAACACTCTGTTCGCATACTGTTATCCTAATGCAACAAAATTCTTTCTTCTGCTGTAGAACCCATGTTCAGTCGTGCTGTATCGTTTCATTTACGTTTTCAATTCAATTTCATTTTCTTTTCCAACCGAGGGTTGTTGATATTTCATTCCTGATGGATGGATGGATGGATGGCTGGATGGATGGCTGGATGAATTTTTATTATTTTTCTGTTTCAAATTCTCTGGGTTTTTTTTTGTCTTTTCTTTTATTCTTTTTGCTCTCTCTCTCTCTCTGTGGTATTTTGTTTTTCAGCTACTGTTGCGGTTTGTTGTTTTATTATTTGATTGAAAAATTAAAACGCAATACAAAAAACAAAAACAAAAAAAAACAAGGCATCTTCTATTTGTGATTTTTTTTATATACCGTAACATGGTTTCCTTTTTATATGCGGCCATATTGGTTTTTCCGGTGTGTATATACAAAAATATTTCATCATCATCATCATCATCATCTGCGATACAAAAATTTACTTAAAATAATCGAGAAAAAAAGAAAAAAAGAGGACGAAATAAAACTTTTTTAAGGAAATGTGGATTGAATCTTTATTTTTTCTCTGTTTTCATAGCGGATATTATTTAATATTATCGAATTTATCATTCTTGTTACATCCCAGTTATCGATGCGGGATACATACATATTTATATTCATTCATTGATTTATATTCTCTAGTCATCAATTTCAAGTATTCAGCTTAAGACAGAGTAATATTATGCTAAAGAATATAAAGGGTGTTTTTTATAGAGGTATAGAACTTTAAGTTGCAATAAAACAACGATGGATTATTCGATTGACATGAATTTTATTTATCCGGAAGATAATCTTGTGGCATTACATTTTAAATATGATTTCTGGCATATGACCGCCACGGCTGGCGCGGATGTAGTCCAATCTGGACGTCCAATTTTCGATGACTTTTTCCAACATTTGTGCCCGTATATCGGCAATAATACGGCGAATGTTGTCTTCCAAATGGTCAAGCGTTTGTGGCTTTACCGCACAGACCAATGACTTTACATAGCCCCACAGAAAGTAGTCTAGCGGTGTTAAATCACAAGATCTTGGAGGCCAATTCACAGGTCCAAAACGTGAAATTAGGCGGTCACCAAACGTGTCTTTCAATAAATCTATTGTGGCACGAGCTGTGTGACATGTTGCGCCGTCTTGTTGAAACCACATCTCCTGGACATCATGGTTATTCAATTCAGGAATGAAAAAGTTAGTAATCATGGCTATATACCGATCACCATTGACCGTAACGTTCTGGCCACCATCGTTTTTGAAAAAGTACGGACCAATGATTCCACCAGCCCATAAAGCGCACCAAACAGTCAGTTTTTCTGGATGTAACGGTGTTTCCACATACACTTGAGGATTACCTTCACTCCAAATGCGGCAGTTTTGTTTGTTGACGTAGCCATTCAACCAGAAGTGCGCTTCATCGCTAAACAAAATTTGCTTATGAAAATCGGGAACGGAACGGTAATCTCGTTTTGGGCCCATTCGACGAATCTACGCCTTACTTGATGATCGTTTGGCTTCAAATCTTGCACGAGTTGGATTTTGTAAGCACGCAAACCAAGATCCTTCCGCAAAATCTTCCATAAAGTGGATGGACACAGATCCAATTCCTGAACTCGATGGCGGATGGACTCATTCGGGTCTTCCTCAATGCTACGCTCTACAGCAGCAATAGCTTCTTATGTACGCACCGTACAGCGTCTCTGGGGATGCGAGTTATCAATAAGAGTAAACGTGGTGCGAAAACGTTTCATGGTTAATCGAATTAACTGCTCTGATGAACGATTTTGTCGACGATAAAATGGACGTAGTGCGCGATACGTTTTCCGCATAGAACCATTATTTTCGAAATAAAATTGCACTATTTGCAAGCGTTGTTCAGGCGTGAGTCTATTCATGATGAATTGCCAAACCAAACTGAGAATAAATCACTTGACAGCTGTTAAATCGGTCGCCATCTTGAAAAGTAATGCCAGCTTAAAGTTCTATACCTCTATAAAAAACACCCTTTACAAAATTTATTATAATCATCATCCGTTTAGCGTATAACTTAAGCAATCATGTGTGACTTAAGCATCATATGTTGCAAGAATACTCGTATATAGGAAATGATGCCTGAATACCCAATTCTCCTATCATTCTGCTAAGCTATCGTGGTCAGTT
This sequence comes from Sarcophaga carnaria, assembly GCA_958299815.1. Classification (NCBI taxonomy): domain Eukaryota; kingdom Metazoa; phylum Arthropoda; class Insecta; order Diptera; family Sarcophagidae; genus Sarcophaga; species Sarcophaga carnaria. The sequence goes on along the minus strand of OY283153.1, from coordinate 8,905,869 downwards.
ATCACATATTTTTGTAGCAAAATAAAGAACAAATTTCTTAATGCGTTTAATCCATTCCAAAAAAACGATAATCGATAACAATAACACAAGTAGTATTGCAGTTAAATAAAACACCCACATATAGCTTAAAATATGATAATCCCTTGACTCCATATAATGCTTTAATCGCGCTATTATATGCGAAAATCAATGCTATTTCAATGACCGCCTCTGGATTGGTTGCAGCAGTCCATCCTTAAGAGATAGTTTTCAATTATTTTTTCACAAATTCCCAGCGGTAGCTCAGTAATAACTTGACGAATGTTGTTCTTTTCAAATATTTCAACGTTAGGGTATTATCCGCATAGATAGGGTCCTTGATATGGTATTACTAAACAAAGTCCAGCGGACTCCAGATTTTTGAGAAAGTTTTCATGGCAATTTTATTTTTTCTCAAGAGTTTTTACCAGAAATCCGCTGAGAGGAACATGCCGTAAAAATATTTTCTTCAAATTTCGTTTTGTTGGAGATGTCTGATCTGGGGTCTTATAAGCCAACACACTACCTAGTGTAGTAGGTGGCTCCATATACACTTTTTTTGGCTTGCAACATACATAACTAGTCATTACAACACTTCAGTCAGGATTACGACCTAGTTTCTCACACCACTTATGTTGTGTGTGTTAATTTTATACATGAGTGGTGGGATCTACATTTTAAAGTCGACCCCGAACGACAGATTTTCTGAGAAAGTTTTTCATGGCAATTTTATTTAACACTCAGAGTTTTTGCCACAAATCTGCTGAGAGGAAGTCGCCGAAGAAATACTTTTTGTATTTTATCTTGATGTCTGGCCTGCGGCTCGAATCCTGGCTTTACGTCTAATAAGCCAACACACTACCTACTAGACTACGGCCACTTCACTTGATTTTATTGCATTTTGCGCAGCACTTAAATCCAGTTGCTCAAGATTTTTGAACTTTTCCACAATCATTTGCAAATTCTTTGGATCGCGTACATTCTCCAACAGATTACGGAAGTATTCATATTGTTTCGGTGGTATTTTTGCACTGCCGCCGCTATTGACAACAAGTTTTTCGAAAATATGTTGGAAAGTTTGTTTCTGAACATCCGATGCAATGAGTTTTTTTACAATTATTTCTGATAGCACGAGGGCTGTATTTGACAATTTTATTTGTTGACGAAACCAAGTGCAATTCAAAGTCTGTTGCTTTAGTGCCTGATGAGTATTTTTCTCGAATTGTGAATGATCCGCTTTCACTGTTTCGTGAATTGGATTTTATGTATGTGGAAGTACAAATTTAAATTCTATATAAAAGTGGATTGGCTAAAGCATCAGGCGGAAGACCAATAATATTCGTAAGGCTCAAAGCTCCTCGAGGCTCACAGTACTCCAAGCGCTAAAATATGGCAACCTTATGCGGTAAACCTCGCCGCATAAACGCCGTATATCATGAAAAATAAAAATACTTCGTACAATCTATTTGCCAGCAAAAGAGAAAGTGAAATATAATAAAATAAATACGAAATAATTATAAAAACTTTGAATTTAATTATTACACAACCTTTAAGAGCGTTTTAGGAAGAATTAGTGACTTTGAAACTTATTTTCTTTGAAGCCACTTACATTTCAATTTTTATTTGCTGCATTTGACCAAACAAGCCTTAATTACCTGACTATACCTGCGATATAAAAAAAGTCCATTACATTATTACATATTATCTGTATAGTATTGTATGGTATATGAAACATACATACATATGTATGTATATTTGGATATTATTATTGTATTAGGTTTACATACATTTATTTGTACATTATAAATCCATTAAGGAATCATTAAAACGAATACACAATAAGAAAAACCAAAACCAAAAGAGTAGAAAATAATTTAACACGATTAAAGTTCATGTCGAACTATCTCCCGCACTACAATATAAAGAAGCAAACGTAAGCATACTTGGTCCACATTATGAGAAATTCAAAATTATAAACTGTTTCAAAACAGGATGTGAGAAGCAAATATGGGAGGATATTCTACTAGAGAACGAATACATATTGTGGACAGGCTGTGGAGAACCTCCAGAGCAATACGAGAAATGGAGCAAAAAAAGATAAAACTTAGTTAGTAAAAGTTCAGTCAGTCTTGTGTGAAGACGCGTTGTGTTTGAAGAGAGTAATCGTGGTTTGAAGATCTCCGTTACAAAGATCTGTCGAACAATGGTCTAGTAATTGGTGTTGTTTATACAAAGTGTGGAATAACAAAGAAAAGCAATTGTTGTTGTATACATCAAGTTGTGAACAGTGGCACACAGAATTGTGCGAATAATAAAGAAATTTAATTAAAACTAAATACAAAATTTATTTTTATTTTATTTGCAATCTACGAGCTTATATTTTAAACGTTTTTAAAAAATAAAAACCTAACAATATCCATTCAAATTGTTCGCTAACATTCGATAGGCGAATAGGTAAGTGAAGGAGAAGACATATCCTATTTATGGTTAACGTACATAAGGTACATTCATACATAATTGGCTATTACAACCTTTCCGTCAGGATTACGGTCTAGCTTCTCACACCACTTACGTTGCGTGCGTTAATTTTATACATGAGTGGCGGGACCTACAGTTTAAAGTCGACTCCGAACGACCGATTTTTGAGAAACTTTTCATGGCAATTTCATTTCTTCTCAGAGTTTTTGCCAGAAATCTGCTGAGAGGAAGTCGCCAAAGAAATATTTCTTCATATTTCGTTTTGGTGTGTGACCTGGGGTTTGAACCGTGGCCTTACGTCTAATAAGCCAACACACTACCTACTATTCAATATAATCATTCCACATAATTTATGCTTTTTAAACTTTCGTCTCAATAATCTTCAAGAGATCAAGCACAACCTGGACATTTTATTCGATTAATATAATGCCTCTACAAGCTAGTTTCCAAAACTATTGGTCTGGCAAGTCTATCAGCTGTTTAATATCCTTAATTTCAAGTATCATTTATTTAGTGAAAGGTTCCTTATTTCCAAATGTGGATTGAAGAACACATGAAAATAATTAAAATTGACTACAAAAGTGAATATTCAAACATGGCCAAGCATTGCGAAGTGACTATTGCCGTCACTGGGCAAGGAATTGCGAAGATTGTAAAGAAAGAAATTTAAAGAGACTGGAAACGTTACAAATGTGATCAGGTCTATATAGCATCCCAATATGTAAACGATTTCAGCCATAAGCATCTCTGGGATTTCAATTTTTGGTTCAATGATCAGCTGGGTATGAGACAGATTTTCTTAAAATAGACAGTTTTTGACAATTGACAACAAACGCAATCGTCCGACAACCATATTGCAATCTGGATTTTTTGGCTTTAATTAACCGCGATATGTATGAAGATCCACCAGAACACACTAGAGCATGCTAAGCTTTGTGTTTTTCGAGCAAATTGGCGTCAGAAAAAGCCAAGCTAGGATTTGTCAGCAAATGAACTAAAAACAGCCATTTCTTGGTAAAAATAATCAATACTAAGCCAACTTATTACAGGGAGAATATGGAAATAAACTAACAGTATTTAATCGAATTTTAGTCATATGATATGATAGGGTTTCCTATACATACAGTTTCTACCTCGTTCGTCCATATTTGCGGGACCCTAGTAATTACTTTTTGTTTCTAATTTAGCAAAAATTACGGGGGAGGTACGAGACGGGGATATATCTTGAACAAATTATAATTTTATGAACGTTTAAAGAAAGTGCAGGAAGTCGCCGTAAGCTAGTAGGTAGTGTGTTGAATTATTAGATGTGAGGCCACAGTTCAACCTCCAAGACAGACATCTCCAACAAAACTAAATTTATTCCTCTCGGCAGATTTTTGGAAAAAATTCTGAGAATAAATAATTTGCCGTGGAAAGTCGAGTTATAATTTTTTTTCGATACATAATCCCTGTTTCCGTTAGACAAGCGTTTTTAGACGATCGAAAATTTCTATGAAAAATACTTAGTTAATCAAATATTTTTTAATCGTTTTGTTTTGTACAAATTTTGTCATGAAAGCAGAAAGTTATCCATAATCAGAACATGGCTGTCTTCCGAAATGTTAGTTGCTTTGTGTTTGAACAAAGTATAGTGTTTCATAATGCCGCTGTACAAAATACTATATACAGTGTATTCGATTTCAAAACGTCGTCAATGTGTATTTTTAACGCAGTCAAAAAGCAATCGGGCATCGGATTTATAGTTGCTGCATTGTTTGGTTACTTTGCATATCTATATAGTTTATATACAGTAGTAGAACTGCATACAAACTTTGTGTTGATACATTTTGGAAGGCAGCCCATGTGTACGTATAATTTTACATCGTACTGTGTAGAGGCTAAAATAAATGTTATAACAGTGATTTGTTTTATTCGAATTTGCCGTTATTTTTTTTTTTTTTTTTTTTTTGTATTCAATATGAGTGTGTAAGTGCAAGTGACAGCGAGTGTGAGCCATGCGGTGTAATTAATTTATTTTTAATTGAAAATTTTTAATAAATTTCGGTCAATTGGTTAACCAAATCAACCGAAAGGGAATATTTTTTTTAAATTATTATTAATTGGGCTGTCGTATAAGATAATTAATATTACGCCACTCTCTATAGCACTCTCTCTTCCTATTTCTCTCTCTCTCTCTCTCTCTTTGTCTTTTATTGTTTATTTATAAATAATTAATGTTAATTTGTGTTGTTGCTGCTAGTAGCAAAAACTACTGTCCTATATTGTCTAAATAATTAATATTTAAATAATAAGTGGAGAGAATGTTTTTTGGTTTTTTTGATTTTTTGTTTAAAGCAACAGTTTGTCACTCAATTCTTACGTTTACTTATAAACGAATCACGCAAGTGAAAAAAACAATGAAGTGAAATGAAATAGCAACAGTAACAACAACAACAACAACAACAACAACAAAAATAAAACAATAAGACTGTAATTGTAATTGAAATATAAACTTTGAGGTTAAAGTTATAATGAAATTACCTCGAATCCAAATACTTGACGTTGTCGTGCATACGTATATGCAGCAGACAATCAAAGAAAAAAAACTAAACGAAAACGAAATAACGTAACGAATGTAAGGAAATTTCCCCTTATTTATCTAACTCTCTCTCGCTCTTGCTCTTGCTCTCTATCTATCATACTTGTTCTGTCTGACTTTCTCTCTGCCTTAATAGTTTTGTTGCTGGGGAGGAGTTCAAAACATGTTTAATTTATTCGTTTCAATGCATTGGTATTAGTGAGACATATAAACAAAACCAGATGAGAGATAAAAACAATAAGCCAGAGAGCAAATGCAAAAGCAAGAGAGTTTCTGCGCCGTGATGTGGAATAACTGCACATAAAAATCAACTTTGGTATGTTTCATAATGTAAATCTATATGTATTGTGTGTGTTGTGTATGAGAGTATTTTGTGTGTGGGGGGGGGGGGGTAAATTTGAGTTGTACGATGGTTTCACACACTTTTTCATTAAAGTTAATGCTCTCTTTTTACAGCTTTATTGGTTTTTAATGAGTATTTGAGTTGATGAAGAATTTAATTTATGATGTCCCACAGACCCAATCCAATCACAACATGGCATCCATCGTATAGCCCATACTCATACTCATATGCCCATGCATTGTTATAATGAATGTTTGTGTGTATGTATGTGCATGGCACTTGACTAAGTATAACTCCACTACTAGACTCAACGTTATTTCTATGCTGTGTGTTCTGTATTCTGCTGTATTCTGTTTTGGTGTTCTGTTGCGAGCTACACACATGGTCAAACAATTGCAACTACAACCACATTAAGGATGTGTTCAGCTTTTATTCAATTTGAATATGAAAAAAAAAGGCAGCAGCAACAACAACAACAACAAATGTTTGTTCTGTTTTTTTCTTATTCATTTTTGTATAAGCAAGTGTATGAAAACACCTCCTCTATCCATATGAGTGCATAGCTGGTCAGTTGGTTTGCTGGTCATGTTGACGTTGTTGTTGTTGTTGTTGTTTTACTTTTAATAACGAATATACAGAACGGCTCGTAGAACTTAATAAATTTTACATACAACATTACCCAGTACAGTTATGGAGGAATAAGAGTACATGTGTGTGTGGCTGTGTGAGTTTTGCCAAATTGCTTGTTAAAATGAAGAGAAGTGACATGTGGAGAGTATGGAGAGTATGTTTGTGTAGCAGAAATAGAGAAAAGTAGAGACAACAACAACAAGAATATTTTTAAGTTAATATAACAACAGGCAGCCATTTAACCAAAACCATTATCGTCTTCCATCCAGTTTTTTTTTATTTTTTTTTTACCATTTCCATTAAATTTTATTCATTTGATGCTCTTCTATACTCTGTGCTGCTTTGCTGCCACTGGGTTACCTTCTCTGCCTTAGATTTGTATGGCAATGTATGTATGTGTGTGTCTGTTTCTGTATATGTGTGGCAACGATGTCGTTGTCGTCGTGCTTTGATGATTTAATTTTCTGGTCTTCTAATTTAATTTTATTATAGAAATACTCAATAACAAGGATGTGTGCTGTGGTGTGGTATGACATGGTATGGCATGGCATGCCATGGATGGTATCTATAATATGATGTTGTTGTCGCTGGCATGTTTGATATTTTCAACTATTTTCTTTATCTTTGCCTATCCCCCCACTTCCTTCCACACTTTAACACACACTTACTGTATATGTATGTGTGTATGTGCACATTTTCTCTGTGTTCTGTGTATGCAAATTCATTAATGGAAAATGGTGGTGTTTAATTGAAAAAGGAAACGTGCAAAGGTGTTTTTTTTAAATAGAATTGACACAAAATGTAAATGCAACAACAAAAACTGTATCAAAAAATATATGCAACACACACATACATATGTATGTATGCTTATGGTAATACAACAGTTTATCACCTAAATAAGTACACGTAAGAGGGGCGTTTGAATGTTTAATTTCCCTTGAATTTTAGTTTCAATTAAAAAACAGAAAAAAAAGAATTCAATTAAAATGACCGTCAATAGAAATTTACATGTGCGATCTGTGAGGTGTTTGTTAAACAATGAAAATAAAAGTAGAAAAAATGAAAAAGAATTCTTTGTTTAACTAGAAATTATTTTGAAAATTATTGGAGACAAAGATAATTAGCTAATGACACGATTATTTTATTATCTTGCAAGTCTATCGCATGCTATTTTGTACAGTAATCCTTCGGTTTACGTCGCCTCGACTAACATTGTTTCGATTTACGTCGTCAAATTTTTTGTTCCCTCTAACTTCAATTTGTGTCGTCAATCGATTTGCGTCGCCTTTTTATGAAACCAAATTGGACGTAAATCGAGGGATTACTGTAACTTTTTTATGTTCCTTGTTAAAAACGTACTACTTTGTAGTATGAGGTGTATGAAATTCGATTTACGTCATTTCGATTTACGTCGCCTTTTTTTTGGAACCAACTGCGACGTAAATCGAGGGATTACTGTAAGTGTCGCCCTGTGGGTGAATACTACCCAGCTTTATAGGAAAAATTTTGAACACGAAAATTAAATCAATAATACTGGGTGGATTTAAAGTTAAGCTTGTAACTGCTTTCATAAAAGCATAGCTTAAATCGCTGTTTGCCAAGCATTATGCAAATATATGGTCTGAGCACACCTATAACGAATTCTCTTAGTGAATAACTGAACAGTCTTCTATAAATGTGGACATATCAACTAGAAAAAGCAGGTTAATAAGTTACATACTACCTAGCCTGATATGAAATCCACATAGAAATACTATGCATGGTGTACTATGCTAGAAATTGGCAAAGCTATGCACAAATATGAAGAGATCGGGCCTATGCATCATTGCCATGCATGCACTGCCGGCAATATTTCATTCCGTTAGTGGAAGAGTGGCAAATAGTCTGAACTGAACGACTTCAATATGTCGCCGTAGTCTAGTAGGTAGTGTGTTGGCTTATTAGACTTAAGGCTTCGCCTCAAACCCCGGGTCAGATATCTTCAACAAAACTAAACACAGGAAAAATATTCCTCGGTGACTGCCTCTCAGCAGATTTCTGGCAAAAACTCTGAGTGTTAAATAAAATTACGATGAAAAGTTTCTCAAAAATCTGTCGTTTGGAGTCGAACTGGAGGACCCGCCACTCGTGTATGAAATTAACACACACAACATAAGTGATGTGAGAAGCTAGGTTGTAATCCTGACAGAAGGATTGTAATGGATGTTATGTATGAGTATCTCAGCTATTGAATCTATCTTGCGGTTCATTATGGCGGATGTTGTAAATTTGGATTTGTATATCAAGGAACTGAACAAATAATTAAAGCTGGCTGACCACTCATAATGCCGTAGATATGCTGATTGGCTGCTAGGCTATCAGTGCCGATTAATCGAACTAAATTTTCTTCATCAATGAAACTCATTTCAGACTCCATGGCTACATCAACAAGGAAATTTGTCGCCCTTGAAGCTTGGACAAAACATAAGTGTTTATGGAAATACCATTACCTGTTAGAAAAGTGATTGTTTGGCCATGGAAGAACTGCTCACACTCAATTCAGGGTACTATGCCCATCTGATAGGCGGATTTCCAAATAATCTCAAACACATATTTGTTGCTGTGAAAAGTATTTGTATTTTGTTTTTATTAAAATACATTTTTATTAAAAAAAAATTAAATAGAAACCAATTTAAAGTCATAAATTTTACAGAAAACTCCGTGTTGTTTCATACTCATTTTCTGTTTTAATGAACTCATACACACAGTGTGTGTCATTACGTTTGTAATTTTGTAACCACTTGTAAAATTATTTATAATGATTTAATTAATTTAATGACGAACATTTTTTTGTATTGGGTTTTTTTCATATTTTTTTTTTTTAATTTGTATTAAAAGAAGAAAAAGTTACGAGAGCCTTAGAATCGTAGGGCCTCTTTAAGCAGTATGTGCAGTCAATAGACACGCTTAGGTCGCATGGTTTCCGTTATCCCTTAGTCCCGGAACTATTCAGAGCGTTTGATAAATCGATTCAGACTTTAAATATCAATACGCGATAGTTTCTGCAGATCATCGATATAGTCAAGATGCCTTTTTCTCCTATAACACTTGTAGTTCGGGGAAGGTACCCTGTAGATGAAGAACAGTCCCCACTTTTTTCTCATCTCCCATCTCTGCAGCTTCTGCAGAAACCATTTCGAAGGTGTCCATAATTAATGGGCCTCAATTTTCATAGTAAGTGTGGTTGTTTAGAGTTTAAGCAGACTTATAGTGGGCCCTCCATCCGGTTTTGACCAGATTTTCTGCACAGTTCTGCACATGTACGAAGTTGCTATTTTTTTTAGGGAATCGGTGAACGGATTGCCAACTATAAGCTTGCAGGTTCTTTGAGGGATTGCCAAATTCGTAAATTCATTGAAGAGTTATATGGTTGTGCCACGCCTAGTCAATTCGTCGGGTCTGCAGTTACCTGGAATGCCACTGTGTTCCAGTACGTACATAATGTGGACATCATATAGGTGTGCTAGCTCATTAAGATATCTTGGACAGCTATACACCGGCTTGGGGTTCGTCACATTGGAATTCAGTGCTTTGATAGCGTTTGGCTACTGGAAAGTATGCTAGTTTCTCCCCTTAAGATACTCGTGTCCTTAATAAATTTTGCCGCAGCCTGTACCTTCGACACTTCCAACTAAAAAGCCCTTCATTGCTTTGTCAGCCTTATAGGCGGTATTATTCAAATCGAATCTGATAAAATTCTGCCAACAAGAATGGCGAAGGTTTACACGGCGCCCTTTACAAATTGCGGTGAACTATCTTTCCTGATATTTTTTATCGGGAGTGCATGCCCTAAATGTCCATTTAGCAGTCGCATTGCAGTATAATGTAATTACTGCTCTCGATAGCCATATAATCTTGCAGGATCCTTGCTTGACCAGTATTTGATCCATGCCAGGGTCCAGTCGCCCAGGGACGTCTTCAGATCTTAAACGCCTAAAGCCTGCAGTATAGAGGCAGAGGAGAGAGGCATACAATTTTCTCCTGAGCCAATACAGGTGCAGTATACACTAATAATTATACAAGCAGATCTTTAAAGCTGCCGTTTCAGGTTCAAGTTAGTTATCCTACCAAGGGATTTATATCATATTGTTACGTTTCTACATTTTAGTTGTCCTACCAAAGGATTTATATCATATTGTTACGTTTTTACTTTTTAAAAGCGTTTAAAATATGAGCTCGTAGATGGAAAATAAAATTTAAAAATAAATTTGTGTTTAGTTTTAATTAAAATTCTTTATTATTCACACAATTCTGTGTGCCACTGTTCACAACTTGATGTAAACAACAACAATTGCTTTGTTTGTTATTCCTCTGTTTACACCCTTTCCCTAGACAATTGTTCGACAGATCTTTGTAACGGAGATCTTTAAAACACGATTACTCTCCTCAAACGCACCACGTCTTCACACAAGACTGACTGCTTTGCTCACCCGCCTGCTTTGCCTTGCCATTTATATGGCAGGGTAAACAGGCTGATGAATGTTCTTGAAGGCGAATGTGCGTGACTTCGCCTTCCGGAAATCTCTATGTTTACATTTATTGTTGTAGTGTTGTTTGTGTATTTTGTTTATATTTATTCTTGTGGTTTTGTTGTTGTATTTTTGTTTACTTGTTTATCACTTTTTTATGCTGGTGTTTGTTGTTGCATTTTTGTTTACTTGTTTATCACTTTTTTATGCTGGTGTTTTGTTTTTCTAGCTCTTGTTTATAATTGTAATGTTAAGCCATGTAAAAGAAAAACACCAGTATCTAAATTTTTCCCATTTTCGTATTAATAACATTGCTGCTTAGACGTTGTAAGTCAACCTAAGTCTCAGACCCCATTTCTTTCCTCTACATTTTGTTACTAAATAAATTAAAAAATGTACCATAAGGCCCATGTAAAAATATTTTTACTCCTTTAACTTTGCTCATTAGTTTATGTCTGCATATGTATGTATACGTATAACACATACATACATGAAAAAAACATATACAAACGTATAGAAAAACATGTCTATCATTATATTTCCTTTTTCATTCGTTTATAATTGTCTCTCATTAGCATATTATAGATGTATGTACGTATATACATACATACACATATGTAATGTTGTATTATATCAGTACATACATAAGTATGTATTCATGTACATGTCTGTGTGTATGTGTGTGGGCATGTTGGTAATTATATTTTAATTAAAAATCATTTTGTATGTGTTTATATACGAATACACGCACACATGTCTGTTGTTTTGATGTTTTTTTTTTGATGTTGATGTTGTCATTGGTGTTGTTGTTGCTGTTTCTGACTTAATTAAAATGTAAGTAAATAATCATTTTGATTATTAAAAAAACACTTGAGTTTTATTCGTTTTTTTTTCAATTTTCTTTTTTGTATTTTTAATTTAATTTTTTTTTATTGTTTTTTATTTTTTATTATGCGTGTCTGATGATGTATTTTTTTATTATTGTTTTCATTTACTGTATGTTGTTGTTGTTGTTGTTAAGATAATTATTTTAATTAGTAAAAATTATTAAATAAAACACATAATTATTATCAATAATACACATGATTAACTAACTAACCAGTTATAAAATAAAAATACATTTTAATTTACTGCATGTACTATACATGTATACGTACATACATAGTACACATGTACAAAAGAAAGGTAAAAATAATAACTAGTTGCACATGTATGTGTATATGTAACCTTAAAATCAATTAAAAATCATTAAGGAATTGTAATTTTCTAAATAAACAACAACCAACTCATTCGTAGTCTTTGTCTCAGCACACGCTTTTGTATTATCTTAGAGTGTTACAGTCTTCAAGAAACATTGTTGCAGGCAATAAAACTTTTATACAATTCACAGACACACACTCATCCACACACATACAACCATTCAAAGAGAGATAATTATTTGATTAGTTTGAATAGTTGCTCCGTTCATCAAATTCATTAGAGAGTCACTTTGTAAGCGTAACAAAGTGAATCAAAAATTCAGTGTTGAAGACATTTTCTTAATTTTATCATTCGCTCATTTTCTCAATTACTCTCGCTCTCTCTCTCTCTCTCTCTGTCTCTCACAATTCAATTTTCTTCTCTCTATTCATTCAGACACAAACACACATTGCTTTAACAAACATCTTGCATACACACCACAAAAGGTAAAACTTCTGTTGTACAAGCAACACAGAGAGTGAGAGAGATAGTGTATGGCTGATCGTGTGTGTGTGTGTGATGTGCATCCTTTGGGGGAATATATTGTTATTGTATCCGTCGAGTTAAATTGAATCTTAAAAGAAAAAGAAAAAGAAGAAGAAAAACAAACTACATCGTTAGTGGCAGTAGTATTTCCATTAGTAGGCGCTTATAACCCAGCGAACATTTTAAAATGCTTAAAACGTAAAAGAAAAATCCGGTAATATTGCAGCACCTTAAATGCTAAAAACAGTGTCAGAGACTGACGGCTCTGTGGGTCGATAATCAAATACCAAAGGATGTGAAAGGAGGTACTATTTACAGAAATTACAGAGAAAAGGTGCCCTTGACGAATGCAAAAATTGGATTGTCAACAGGCGTTTAAGGATAACTGCACATATGTATTTGGAAACATCAACTAGGGAAAAAGGTATTGAATGTTCCCCTGAAACGGGAACGCAATTAAGTACAGCGCGGCTGAGAGAAACTTCTGGGGAAATCTTGCTACGGCTTTATGGTCCCCAGAGGATTAATAGGATCAATTATCCTGAATCCAAGCGATAACCTTAGCAAGAGTATGGCTTACTTTGAAATGTAAAAGCATTCGTTGACCGCGATTGTGTATACTGACTAGAAGCAGTGCAGTATGTGTTAAACTAGTCAAGACCGTAATGATATTGCTGGCTCAGGGACCCCTATATTTTTCATAGACATACATACATAACATGATTGGTCATTACAACCCTGCAGCCAGGATTACAACCTAGCTTCTCACACCACTCATGTTGTGTGTGTTAATTTTATACATGAGTGGCGGGACCAACAGTTTAAATTCAATTCCGAACGACAGATTTTTTTTGAGAAACTTTTTCATGGCAATTTTATTTGTTCGTAGAGTTTTTGTCAGAAATCTGCAGAGAAGCAGTTGTCGAAAAAAAAAATATTTTTTTTGTTTGCTGGGTTATTTTGTTATACACACTTAAACCATGACTGCCGACATGGAGATTTTGTTCATTTGTATTGTGTTGTGTGTGTGATGTGGTTGCATGAAAGACATTCGCAAATGAAATTTTCTTCAATTTTCTTTTATGTGTTGGAATATGCATGTGTAAGTGAAAATGTAAACAACGTTGTACACATTTTAGAACGTTTTTACACCACCACCATCATCATCAACATTTTCAAACGTATTTTCTGTAAACCTGAGACAATTATCTTAAACTACACGAGTGGTATGTTGTATAGTTGAGGTGTATAGAGAAAGGTACATGAGATTTTCAACGACTTGCGTTTGGATTAGTTAATTCATTTAACAATTATTTCCTTCACATTTCTTAGATTCGTTAAAATTCTAAACAGGTAGCACTTGAGTAATGGTACAGACTGGTTTTTGTAAAAAAATATTTGTTTGCTTTTGCAAGATTGATACGATTTTCTGTTGAAATATGTAGAAAACCATGACACTTTTCATGTTTATTTCTAGGCTAACAAGAAGCCAATTTTATTTTTAAAGGCCCACGAAAGGTGATCTAAAGGATCTTGGATCCGTAATGGTAGAAGAACTTTGTGGAACTTTTGTGATCTCCGTCCTCAATGTGACTGCATCTTATATTAATGGGAAGTGTATTGTTCTGTGAAGACGCTGCAGTCTAGTATGTAGTGTGTTGGCTTATTAGACGTGAGGCCTCGGTTCAAACCTTAGCTCAGACATCTCCACCAAGTCGAAATATGAAAATTTCTTCGGCGACTTCCTCTCAGCAGATTTCTCATAAAACTCCTGAGAGTAAATAAAATTGCCATGAAAAGTTTCTCACAAATCTGTAGTTCGGAATCAACTTTTTTAAACTGTAGGTCCCGCTACTCATGTATAAAAATTAATACACACACAACATAAGTGAGGTAAGAAGGAAGCTTGGTCGTAATCCTGACTGAATGGTTGTAATGACCAATTATGTATGGATGTGTATGTATTGTTCTGTACAATATCCGAATAATACAGATAATTGGACCAACGTCAGATCGGCAGAAGCATACTCGTGCTTAATATTTTTTTGTGTGGTATTTTTGGTCATATGTTTCGCTGGTCAAACTATATTCTTCTGACCCGGATAGAGAGATAGCAGTACGTTGTTCCACATATTACGAGGTATGTGTTATCTGGTGAACTCCAGTTGCTTTTTGTACGTTCCGTTCACTGAAATCAGATATTTTAGAAGGCCTGCGAACCATAAGCTAGGCTTCCTTACTTTTTTGGTGCAACTACTGAAATATTAACACTGAGTTCTTTTTGGAATCTGTTATATAACTTGAAGGGATTAAATTTCAAGGTTACAATTAAACGTTCAGTTGTCCCCTGAAGAGGCTAGACTCGGCAATTTAAAAGTGGATGGCATTAAGCACTTTAAAGTTGCATCAGTTAAGCAAATTATCAGTCGGCTGATGATGGTTCTACTATATAAGGTATCAGTCTACCTGCTGAATCAAAATTTCTAAAAAGATCCACTTAATCTAAGAACCGAGATGTGTATGAAGTTAAATTCGAATTTAAAAAGCAAAGACGCGAACCCACACTTTTAGCAGCGTCACTTTTTAGCTTTAACAGGGTGCTATTAACAGAGAACTGTTAACTGTTTAACAGCGGCAATAAGTAAATTAGTCTCCTGATATGCGATTATTACAGACTATTGAAGTCGCCGTAGTCTAGTAAGTAGTGTGTTGGCTTATTAGACGAAAAGCCAGGGTTCGAGCCCCAGGCTAGACATCAAAATAAAATACAAAAAGTATTTCTTCGGCGAGTTCCGCTCAGCAGATTTCTGACAAAAACTCTGAGAGCAAATAAAATTGCCTTGAAAAAGTTTCTCAAAAATCTGTCGTTCGGAGTCGACTTTAGACTGGAGGTCCCGTCACTCATGTATAAAATTAACACACACAACATAAGTGGTGTGAGAAACTAGGTCGTAATCCTGACTGAAGTGTTGTAATGACCAATTATGTATGTATGTATTGACAAATTCTCATCACGTTCATTATTATTTGGATGGAGGAGGTCAAAAACCGATTTTTTGATAATTCGAATTCTCGAATCTCTAACTTATTCCAGCTATCCCACTACCACGGTTCGAAAGAGGACCCTCTGGACTACCATTTGCATATACAGTGGTGGCCTTATAATTAGAAACGACTTAGTAACATGTATGTTTGTTAATTTGTTTTACAGTTTTCACTGTGTACCTGGGATCAAAGGCTTTGTTTGGAAGACGTCTTACATACGTTTTTCCAGCAGATTGGGACAAATAAAACTTAGATTCGTCACTCCAGAGAACTCTGTTCCAGAAACATCGTTTCTAAATACAAGGCCACCACTGTATGTAGGAGTACTTTTTCTTATATGTTCCCAAATGTCCACTGATCTTCTATAGAATTTTCAAGCAAAAAATAGATATTTTCAAAGCCTATTTTCTTAATTCCATATCACTTTATATGTGACTATATTGCTGATTGTATTAAGAGGTCTTGGAACCTTCCTTTGAGTATGATATGGTATTCACAGACCTGGTATATGTCCTAAAATTAGCTCCTAAACAAGTGGGCTTGATCAGATGGATACTCTTAGGCAGCTAACAGTGCTCTGTTAAGAGCAAATTTTGTTCTGTTAAGGCCAAATGCGGCGCTGTTAAAATTTATGGATTGCGTCTTAGATTTTCAAATTCGAATTTATCTTCACACACATAGAACCTACAATGGCTGCCTTCCAAAATGTATCAATACAAAGTTTGTATGCAGTTCTACTACTGTATATAAACTATGTAGATATGCAAAGTAACCAAACAATGCATACCCTATAAATCCGATGCCTGATTGCTTTTTGACTGCGTTAAAAATACACATTGACGACGTTTTGAAATAGAATACATTGTATATTTCTTCGGCAACTTCCTCTCAGCAGATTTCTGGCAAAAGCTCTGAGAGTAAATAAAACTGCCATGAAAAATTTCTCAAAAATCTGTCGTTCGGAGTCGACTTTAAACTGTAGGCGCCACTACTCATGTATAAAATTAACGCACACAACATAAGTAGTGTGAGAAGCTAGGTCGTAATCCTGACTGAAGGGTTGTATGTATATATGTATGTGTGTATATATTTTGTACAGCGCCATTATGAAACACGACACTTTGTTCAAACACAAAGCAACTAACATTTTGGAAGGCAGCCAATGTGTCCAATTACGAAAAACTGCGTCAAATGTCTGTTACGATTCGCCAAACCTGAATAGATGTCTATAACTTAGCCCAGGGGTCACCATGTGCAGGTTAGTAAGTTGACTTGGAGTGTAAAGTATCAAGATTAGCCTGGGTTCTCTAACCTAAATGAAGCATATATCTTGCCTAACATTCCTTGAGACTTTCAGGTCACCTAATTTTTATAATTTCGAAGCAGCTATTCATACGATAACAATCTTCTCTACATACGAACACTGTTTAAAACACTTTTTAAATTATTATTATCCTTCACCCCTTTTTCTTTATTGTCTTACACATATATCCACGCTCGCCTGATAATTCAGGCTACACTTTCACACTACTACCAGCCTTGCAAAGTTAATAAAACGCATACATTTTGCGAAACCGCACACACAAAATCGTTACAAATTAATTCATAATTAAACAATTTGAAAATTAATTAAAAACAAAAACCAACTAAACATACACACATACACTCACATACGCACACCCTCACATGTATACAAGGCAGACAGACACCTATACAGCCAACAAGGCTTAGAAACATAGGGAAAAGGAAGAAAATAGCGTGCGTATGATGGCAGGGGGAAGCTGTACGAGTGAGAAAATAATTGGAAATTAAATTAGTAACACTCGCGCTACAAAATTATTATGAAAACTCATTTGTTTCTCGTTCGTTCGTTCGTTCAAGTAATTAAAACAAATACAATCAAATTTATTTATTATTATTTAGAAAATTATTTCAACAAAAATTTATTATAAACACGCACACACACACACACACGACAAAAAAAAATTGCAAACATAAAATGGAAATTAAAAATACAGAAATTACAGTGGGCCTAAGTATAAAATTTTAAACGTATACTTCCTTATAGGAGAGCATCTCCTGTTTATAGATTTTAAATGCTAGAAAAATCCTAAATTTTTATGATTTTAAAGGACGAAATATAAAAACGAAATATCCTTTAAAGTCATTCGAACAGATTTTATGAAGAATTTTTCGAAAATGAAATTGAAATTGTTTACGAAAATCACAAAATTTTCTCATTTAAACCGTTTTACCATATCAAAAGCTTTTTTTCTCGCTACATTTATAATATGTATGAGTGTTAGTGTATATGTTTATGTTTATACATACATGTATACACATATGTATGTATGTATATTTGTATGTACATATTTTATTTTGTGTAATTTATTTAATATCAAAAGCAATAAACAATTTCAATGATGATGAGGAAATACTCTCCTGGGGAGGAAACTAAAAATGGCGCCATATTTTGCACACATATACGTACGAGTATGAATTTGGCGTTTTTTTTTCATTTTGTTGAACTGCTAAATACTAAATAAATACTGTTTATACAGTAAAACACAAAAGAATAGCAGTGTTTTACAATCTTTATTTCCAATCTTCTTCGTTTAAGTTAAGAACTTAATAAACCAAATGAGAGAAGTATGCGTGGCTTAGATACGGTGACAAAGATGTGCCCACAATCTCATTTAAATAGTTAAGGGACACGTTTCCTATTAAGTTTAATCCATCAGAGTATGGCAATAAAGCAAGATTCATTGTCCGTCCAGGATTTGCCAGCCTAACAGAGGTAAGAAATAGGTCCACATTCTTCTATTTATTGTCCATTAACCGGGTTACAGGGATAACCAGAAACCAAAATTAGACTGAAACAAAACTGCTGCGATAGGTTATCGAGTGATTCGTGAAGATTGCACTCAAAACCGATTTGATGACCGCCTGGCTGTCAAAGAGGATAGAATTGCTAGTAGTTGGAGATCAGTGACTCAGAGGAATATTTGGCCATTATCTCGACTTAAAACACTCTACAGAAATCGTGGAGGCAGATAGATATCATAAGGTTAAGTCCTTCAGAGAAAATACTACAGCCTACCTTATCATCGAGTTTTGAATTGTCCGTATTGATGTCCATAGAATCTCCGGAGCAGAACATATAAGAAATACCAGTCTGGTGCAAGAGATAACGGTCAAAGCTTTCTTATTTGCCCCCTTTTGAGTGTAAGGTGTTTCAGGCTAGGTAGGTAGGTAGGCTGGAGTGGTGGCTTTGATACCAAAAGCTCACTTAAGCATGTATAGCGACTCGTTGTTACGCCACAGGTGAACACAGTCTCTGTACTGACCAAATTCTTCTTCTGGTTTGGAAGGATATAGCTTCGTTTATCAAACTTTCGAGCTGGTTTATCAGCTGCACATTCATTAAATGTGCAGTCTCTGTACAGACCAAGTTCTTCCAAACCAGAAGAAGAAGATAGAAAGTATAGCGACTCTTTGTGACGCCACAGGTGAACGCAGTCTCTGTACTGACCAAGTTCTTCCAAACCAGAAGAAGAAGTTGGACAGAGACTGCACATTTAATGAATGTGCAGCTAATAAACCAGCTCGAAAGTTTGATAAACGAAGCTATATCCTTGACATCAATGGTTGATGGTTTCGTTAAGCTGACAAGGATTGGAGAGCCAAATAACCTATGTCTGCACTTCGCAAGAGTGCACACACATTGACAAAGAAAGTGGATAACAGTCTTCTCTTCCTCAGCAGATCTGCACCCACGGCAGAAGGAGTTAGATGTGAGCTGCATTCTTTTTGCGTGTCTTCCCATTACACAATGACCTGTAAGCATGGCCACTGTGATCGAGTTGACGTTACGACCAAGTCCAAGTAACTGGTTGGGGCGCTTTCTACCCATCGAGGGCCAAGTGAGCCTATCGGTGGAGCAGGACTCCTCATTGACCCAGGATAGGTTGGATTTCGAACGAATTTCTGCCCAATGCACAACTTGACTGAGGTAAGTTGCATCCTAAAGTCGGTTGAGGAGGATTCCGGAAGTAGTGCACCAGCCCTGGCGAGCTCTGCAGAGCCGAGTTTCCCGGAATATTACTGTACCCGGGGACCCGGATTAATGTGACACTGAAGCGCCCAGAAAGCGCCCTAACGGCCCTGGAGTTATTCACAACGTTCGACAGAGATCTTATGGCAGCCTGACTATCGGAGAAAATCGAGAGATGCGGGTGAAAGGAACACCGTTGAAGAGGATCCATTGAACAGCCCTGTAGATTTCAAGCTAAAGTGTTCAAAATAGTCAAGGCAATGAAGCCAGGTGAGAGTATACCTCACCTTATGTGACTAATCAGGCATTTTGAATGCACTGAATAGTCAAAATGGCAGCCCGAGATGGGTCTAACTGCAGAAAGGTTGGAGAAAGATCACGGAGAGGTGCTGTTGCGAAAACTATGCTAGGTTCCAGGGCATTCTAACGCGGGGGGCATTAAGTTTACAGATGAGCTGGTAAGTGATGGCTCTAGAGGTGGATCTCAGTGTGCAGAGAGGTTTGAGAAGGACCTCGGACAGGGGCTGTAGCGAGCACTATGCTGGGTGCCAGGGCATTCAAACGTAGGTGGCATTAAGTTTGCAGATGAGCTGGCAAGTGATGGCTCTAGAGGTGGGTCTCAGTCTGCAGAAAGGTTTGAGAAGGGTCTCGGACAGGGGCTGTAGCAAGTAATATTCTACGTTCCAGGGCATTCCAACATAGGCGGAATTAAGTTTGCAGATGAGCTGGCAAGCGATGGCACTGTAAAATGCATAGATCAGGTGAAATATATCTTGGAATACTTACTTGTACAGATTAATGAAGTTATCAAACAGGGAGTAGACGCACTTCATAGCGGAATAGGACAAATTACAGAATCTCCGGTTGTTACTGTGCTGGGGCATTGTTAAGCAGATAAGCTGGCAAAATATGCCGCTACTAAATGTGTCTTGAACTACTCCTGAGAGCTGATCAATTGAGTGATCATTTCATGGCAGAAAAAGCGTGACAGCAAAGGATCTAGAAAGGAATATCAACATGAGAAACGCTGTTATGTTTATATTGTGTATACTATTTTGACCATCACTGTATTGCTGTATGCGAGTGTTACTGATTTTGAGTGATTTGAATGTGTAAAAATGATTGTTTTTTTTCTAATTTAATTAAGGATTGAAATTTTTTGCAAATTGTCCACAGAATTGAAGACAGCGATAGGAATCGTGTGTGTGTGTGTATATGGCAACAACCAAAGCGCCATACAAGAATTTACATGTTTAATGAGTTTTTTAACAACATAAAACAAACCTAGTAACCAGAACAAATAGAACAAGTTATTCAATTAAAAGCGTAAAGCACGTCAGAATAAGTGTGAGACTTCACTTACAGATCGATATTGGAATAACGATTCAACCAGGAGAGAACATTTAACCTTCCAGTGTTGTTAGCGGACGGACGTATTATTATTTATTACATGCTGGGCTTTAACCTGAGGCATTTTTAGTCAACACCTTCATAAATATGTTGTATTTTTGAAAATGAAATTAAATTGCTAGAGTTTCTTTTCGATTTTGTTTTTTTTTTCTGGTACGGGTTTTAATAATTTTGCAACCCTCACTTTGGGGGAAGGTATGTAGAGAGAGAGAGATATGGAAACAAAATTGAAATCAAAAACAAACCTTCAATTAAAATTAACTAAAGACTGTCACTCTCACCCAATGTTTTTCGGGTAATTGTTTAGGAAGACTTCCTCCTCTCACATGTTTACTACCCGTTTGACAGATGTTGCTCATGTAAATGTTTATAAAGAGAGAGAGAGAGAGAGAGAAGAATACATTGATTGAAACTGTAACAGCAGGATGTTATGAGTAGCTGCTTAGTGTATCTTAGTGAGAGTGTGTGTGCCAATACAATAGAATTACCCGTGAGTAAATTATGTCGTATACATGTTTCCGTAATGTTTAGCTTTATGCCTGCTGCGATCATTAGTATTTCATTTAGAAAGTCCACTATTTATTGTTGTTGTTGTTGTTGTTGTTGTTATTCTGTAATTTAGCATTAAATTAGTTGGCAATTATAAATACTTCTCATACCATACATCTCGTATTGTATGACGTTTGTAATTCTGTAATGATTAAACGGCTGCTGGATGATTTTGTCTTCAATTGAATTTTCTTTTTTGGTGCTCCTTTCTTAATACAAAAATGAATTATTTTTTAACTCTTTTTTCTTTTGGCAATTATTTTAAAATAATATCCTGTTTAATACTGCTAGGATGGGAAATGCATTTTCTTATTATTTCTTCCTTATTACGGGAGTTCAGTCAGCATCGTTGTTTGCGTTGTTTGCCTTGTTAATTATTTTGGGGAAATTACAAAAGTTCTTCTGCATAAATAATTAGTTTTTATGATTCTTATAAATGGTCGCCATACAATTTCAACAGGAAATATTAACAAGGAAATGGAAACCCTTTCAGCTTTTTTGACTACAAAAAAAAATCAAAAAAAATTCTTCGTCTTCATTTTCTTATAATTTTCCAAAATTTCCAAAAACAAAAAAACAAAACGAAAATTAAATTGAAAATTTTGTTTGCTTAACACCAACAGCAACAAAATTTTAATATCCTTAAAATTTTATTCCCAAATGCATTGCCAAGCACAAAAAAAAATCCTGTTTTCTTTTTCAAAGCCGAACGTAATACTTGTGTAATGGCAAATAAAGGATATGAATTTCCTTCTTTATTTGTAAAGGTGCTGCTGCAATAAGAAATTTATTGAATTGCTTTTTTTTGTTGTCTAGTCAAAGTCAAATAGTTTAGCAAAATCTCAACTGAAAATTAATGAAATTTGGAATGAATTTTATTAAGAAATCCCTTAAGGTTCTAATAATGCGTTCCAATAACTCATGCTAATCGTCACAGAATGTGCATGCCAGGTTCGTGACCACCTCCATTCTAAAACTGACATTCTAAATAAGTGTGCTTTGAGTCTACAGTAAGTTATTTTTTGATAGTCTGATTGATGAAAAAGCCGCCGTAGTCTAGTAAGTAGTGTGTTGGCCTATTAGACGTAAAGCCAGGGATCGAGCCCTAGGCCAGACATCAAAACAAGAATACAAAAAGTATTTCTTCGGCGACTTCCTCTCAGCAGATTTCTGGCAAAAACTCTGAGTGTTAAATAAAAATTGCCATGAAAAGTTTCTCAAAAAATCTTTGGTTCGGAGTCGACTTTAAACTGTAGGTCCCGCCACTCATGTATAAAAATTAACGCACACAACATGACTGGTGTGAGAAGCTAGGCCGTAATCCTGACTGAAGGGTTGTAATGGCCAATTATGTATGTATATAGTCTGATTGATGATCCAGATCTACTTTTATTGTTTGTTGGTTTGAGAAGAGCCTCTGCCTTTCTTTATTTTCTTTTTCGTTGATTATTCCTTTACAAACATCCACTCCCATTCCGTCGTAGTCGAGACAGTAGTAAACAAGCTCATTAGACGTGAGGCCGTGGTTCAAATCATAGCCCAGACATCTCAAACAAAATTTTTGATTGCTTCAAATACAATAGGTTTGAGAAAAGCCTTCGCCTCTCTTTATTTTCTCTTTCGTTGTTTATCCCTTTCCAAACATCCGCTCCCACTCCTTTGTAGTCTAGTAAGTTCGTTAGAAGTGAGGCCAGGATTCAAATCTCTGCGCAGACATCGAAAGGAAATCTTGAAAAATGGAATAGGTGGCGAACCCTCTTTAAGGGTAAAACTCTAAGTGACGTCCTATGTTATACCACAAATAAATATCCACAGATTACACATATTGACGTATTATATACATACAAACATATTTGGTCATTACATCACCTTCAGTCAGGATTACGACCTAGCTTCTCACACCACTTATGTTGTGTGTGTTAATTTTATACATGAGTGGCGGGACATCCAGTTTAAAGTCGATTCCGAACGACAGATTTTTTTGTGAAACTTTCCATGGCAATTTTGTTTAACACTCAGAGTTTTTGCCAGAAATCTGCTGAGAGGAAGTCGCCGAAGAAATATTTTTTGTATTTTTGTTATGATATCTGGCGTGGGGCTCGAACCCTGGCTTTACGTCTAATAAGGCAACCCACTACCTACTAGACTACGGCGACTTCATTGACGTATTAACCTTTACTTACTTTACGAGTGGGATGTTAAGTGACACCATCTCTTTCCCAGATCCACAGCGCCTGTGGAGGTATTTGAGGAAATTCCAAGTCTATTATCAATACCTGCAACAGAGCGATATCGATCGGAGGAGAGTACGCATTTTAATTGAGCAATCGGAACACTTGTGAAGTCGCCGCAGTCTAGTGGGAAGTGTGTTGAATTAGACCTGTTGTCACGTTTCAAACCTCAGATCAAACATAACCAACAAAACGAAATATGAGAAAATATTTCTTCGGCAACATCCCCTCAGCAGATTTCTGGTAAGAACTCTGAGTGTTAAATAAAATTGCCATGAAAAGTTTCTCCAAAAAATCTGTCTTTCGGAGTCGACTTTAAACTGTAGGGCACGCCACTCATGTATAAAATCAAGAATCACAACAAGGATGGTGTGAGAAGCTAGGTTGTAATCCTGTCTGAAGGGTTGTAATGACCGATTCTATATGTAATTAAGTAACTCCATCTCTTTCTTAGATCCACAGGTCTTGTGGAAATATTCAGGGAAATTCAAAGTCTATTGGCAATGCTTAGAAATAGAGCAGTGCTGTCTGACAACCACAAGCGTGCGTTTTAAGGAAAGTAGACAACCGGTCTTCTCCTCGTCGATATCGGTTTAGCACAACGTAGCAATATTGTGAGTACCGTTTTGTTTTCAACAAAGTTCTGGCTTTCTGTAAAACGACCGGAGGAGAGTACACATTTTAACTGAGCAATTGGAATACTTGTGTCCTGTAAAATGTCGGAGATTCTAAGCTCTGTACTGTTCAGTACATCAACTCTGCAATATCCCTGCCACGAAGCAACAGTAGATTACTGATTAGCTGTAAAAATGTTGTTAAAAAAACTGAAGGAAGATCATTGAAATTGAATCAGGACTTTCAAATGCTTTGTGACACAGCCTAGTAGCAATCATTGATGAAGAATTCAATTCAAATACAAAACTGTCGTACAATTAGCATTTTTGGAAAGCAATCGCATTTGATACCAGAACACACACACATATATAATTGTTCATTACAATCCTTTAGTGAGGATTACGACCTAGCTTCTCACACCACTCATGTTGTGTGCATTAATTTTTATACATGAGACACGCTCCCTACAGTTTAAAGTCGACTCTGAAAGACATATTTTGGAGAAACTTTTCATGTCAATTTTATTTTACCGTCAGAGTTTTTGCCACAAATCTGCTGAGAGGAAGTTGCCGAAGAAATATTTGTTCATATTTCGTTTTGGTGTTTGACCTGGGATAAGAACCGTGGCCTCATGTCTAACAAGCCAGCGCACTACCTACTAGACTACGGCGTCTTCCAGAACAGTATGTGCTTAATACGGCATATCATTGAGAATTCTTGTTAGAATGAATCTGAGCCTATTTGGTAGATCTACAGAAACAACCATAAGATTTTCATCCACATTAAGAAAAAAGAAATTCAATTATGGCTTAATAACTGCGCAAAAAAGAAAAGGACACCCCAAAAACCATTAACTCTTATTTGTAGCATCACACAGTCACAGGCAATTGGAAACGTATTTTTTTTTTTCTTAATTTTAAATAATTAAACGGCATATTGGTAAACAGCTTGACGATGGGATTTTCACACATAATTTTACACTTTTAAGCATAAAAGAAATCAAAAAAAAACGTCCTCAATCCATTGAATTTTGAAACCAAAAGATCGCTCAACAACAATACGCTCAAGCTCCCGCTGGGCAAACACCCGCTCACGAAACAAATAAAATGTGGAAGCATTTGCCAAAACTAAGTAATCCGCTTAAAAGGTTTGCAGAAAAACAAATTCGGGTCGCAAAATTCAATTCAAAACAGAGCGACGATAAGCAAAACCATTAGAGCGGGGCTGCACAAGGAATCTTCTTCTTTCTATACAATGAAGTGGGATTAAATGAACAACAAAAAGCAACAAAAAAAACCAGAAAGAAACTGAGACAACAAAGGAGAGAAGAACTAAGTACCCATTACCACATTTATTATTTAAAGATCATAATGCGGTTTCTATTATGCTCTCAATGCAAGCAAAAGAGAGAGAGAGAGAGAACGAACAATTTGAGTGAGTGGTTGAATGCGTAACAAGATCCTTATCTCGCTCTGCATGTGTCCTTTATTAATGCAACTTTTGTCTGTGGTTGGTTTTACGTTTTATGAGCTGAGTGATCATTAGCGCGGCTTTAAGGCGTTACTTTGTTTTCTTTTTTTTTCTTATTTCCTTTCATTCTTTCTTTCTTTTTTCCGCCGCTTTTCTTGTTTTGTCGTTTTCTACTTAAAAATGAAAAGAAAATAAAAGAATTGAAACGTATCACTCTCGTTCTCTCCCAAGTAATTGGCGGGATATTTATACAAATAGAACGCCCTGCTATAGTTTTGCAATCATATCGGTTTACCAAGCGTGGTTTCCTAAACCGAACGCGAAGCGTTTTATTGTAATTCTTTTAAATTTTGTGTTTTTTAATATCCTGTTTACATTACAAGGATATCAAAAAAAACAAAAAAAAACGGCATTGCTTTTAACACCTATCTGTGTGCATATACAAATACATGCATACATACATATTTGTACAGTGTTGGAAGAAATTATAGAGACACTTGCTTGTGTAAGGTAGGTAGGCTAGAACTGCAAGAAATTAAAAAACTCAATACAGAAGGCTGCTGACTGCAAAGTTGACTGCAAAGCTGACTGCAATGCCGTAAGTGGTGCTGTCTGCTATGCTCACCTCGATGTCAACTGCGACGCATTGTTGTTGGCGTTGTTAACGTTGTCAACTATAACGTCGTCAACTACGATGCCAACAACAATGAAGTGGTCAAGACGCCTTATGCACGTTTAAAGTCCTTTGTAAAGTACTTTGAAAAGTCTTGAGTTTGTTGGTGAGAAAGGAAAACGAGCGGGCGTAAGTTCACACTTTGATGTACTCGCAAAGTTGCTTTGTTCTACGTTCGCTATCTAAAGAAACTCAAACGTCTGTTAAAATAAACTTTGAACGTGCAAAAGCGTAACAAAGTTTAAAAGTAAATGTATAAGAGTTTGTCAGAATTCTTTGCAAAGTACTTTGAACTTGCAAAAGTAGTCTAACTATGGCGCTGTCAACTATGATATCGGCTACTATGATGCCATCAACAATGACGCTGTCAACTATGACGCCGTCAACTATGATGCCGCGAACTATAATGCCAACAACAGTGACGCTGTCAACAATGATGCCGTCAACTATGATGCCAACAACAATGACGCTGTCAACTATGAGGCCGTCAGCAATGACGCCGTCAACTATGATGTCGTCAACTATGATGCCGTCAACTATGATGCCAACAACAATGACGCTGTCAACTATGATGCCGTCAACCCTGACGCCGTCAACTATGATACCAACAACAAAGACGCTTTAAACTATGACGCCGTCAACTATGAGGCCGTCAACTATGACGCCGTCAGCTATGATGCCGTCAACTCTGCCGCAGTCGAATATATCGCCGTAACTATTACACCATCAAATATGTCTCTGTCAAATACGACATCAAAAACAATGACGCTGTCAACTATGACGCCGCCTATAATGACGTCGTAGTCATGAGTTAGCTTAGCGTTGCAGTTGAGATCGTGTTAATCGTCGCATCCAGCGTAGCAGTCCACGTCGCAGTCATTGATATACCAATTTTTGCAGTACAACGATTTTAAATATCCGCTGTCAACCCAAGACGAATAGAAACACTTAGGCAACGTGTGGCCCATTGTGATACCATTGTTTTCATTTCCTCTAACATCTCTAGTTCCTAACGAAGCCATTTCAACATCTGTGTGTGCAGATAAATTCGAGTTTAGGACGCAAAACCACATTTTTAACAACGTCCCTCTTTTATTCTCTTTTAATTTCCAATGCATTCATCATCTTATCCGTGGCATCATAACGGTCCGCTAGAAGTGCTCAAGAGAGCTTTGGTATCAAAGCTTTGAGTTTAACCTAACCTAACATAACCATCACCTTGAATACATTTAAATTACAAAGTACATACACTTTGATTTGCTTGTGTAACGGTAAATAAAAATGTAAATGAAAATAAAATAAAAAAATTGTAGTGCCGCTATTCTTGTTTCCAACACTGTATGTGACCTAAAACAACACCAGGCAGAGGTAGGTTGCTTATAATAAAAAAAACATTTAAAAACGCAACAATACCAACAAAGAATGAAAAACAATTCTTAAGCGGATTTTGTGTCTCATTACACGCTGCTCTGGTGATTCTGGTTTTCATTAAAAAAATCTGTTTAGTCAGCCGCCGCCTTTTCAGATGCTGTAGCAGTTAAACAGAGTAAATGCTTGGTCGTACAGAGGCAAATTGTGACAATTTATTGGCAAGTCGCCTTCACATTATATTATGACATGATGTACGTATGTACTACGCTTGTAACTGTGATTAATTTTTGCAAACAAAACTTTACCGATTATTAATCAAAAATATTTTTGTTAAAATTTTGTAACATTTGTCCGAGGTAAACACCCACAACGCTTTGGCTTTTTCAAATTAAATCATCAAACCCATCTCTATAATTTTATCAAAAGTTCAATCACTTCGTAATCATTTAAGCACCCTCAGCGTTTCTCTTCTTTTTTTTTTTTTGATTTTGATTTTCAATTGTTAACGTCATAATCGCAAAAAGGACTGGGCGTTGACGAATAATCTTTACGCATTTAGGCTTGTATGCTAATATTTCCATTTCATTACAAAATTTGGAATGCCTTCAGGTCCCATAATTGTATGATTTGGTACAATTTTTACCACAAATAATGAGGAAATTTTGTTTCGATTGTATTTGTATTAGAAAATCCCTGCTGTTGTATAAAAGAACATGAAATCTTTTTTAAAAATTCAAAATAATTTATTCAATAACGAAAGCAAGAACAAATTGGCCATTTTATAAAAGGACTAGGGTAGGCAAAATTCGAAAAAAAGAAACAAAATAGCTACTGGACACAATAATTTGATGAACTTTATATCGATAGAATATAAATAAATTAATAAACACGTCAGTAAAATGTTGGAGTCGCCGTATTCTAGTGGGCAATGTGTTGGCTTACTGGACGAAAAACCACCGCAAGTCAGACATCTCCAACACAAAACGAAATACAAAAGAAATATTTCTTAGGCGGAAATAGCAGCAGATTTCTGGTAAAAACTCTGACTTTAAACTGTAGGTCCCGCCGCTCATGTATAAAATTAACCCACACAACATAAGTGGTTTGAGAAACTAGGTCGAATTCCTGGCTAAAGGGTTGTAATGACCGATTATGTATGTCAGCAAAATGTTACCCATTTCTTCTCTTTTGGAATCGGCCCTCAACACTGGTCATAGACGATCAGAAAAATTTTGCCATGCTTAACGTCTAGCAACGAATTGCTTTAATTCTCCTGCATCTAAAAATTTTCTCATAACTTAACGAAATACCGGCGCCAGGTATTTTTCGGCATTGAAGGTTTTCTGTAACCCGAGAGTGATATACGTTAGGTCTCTAAAACAGATTTGCTCCTTGACGTTCTAGAGCATATGCCCAATACAGACATAGTTTCTACTTAATATGGGTAAGGATAGCGATTTTATAATTGTTATGTACTGTACTAATCTACTCATATCTCATTTGTTAACGCCGGGCACTTCCTTTCGAATCCATAGAAGCGTTTATGGAGCAACGTATATAGCCCCGCTTATCCAAACGTTCACAGAACATAACTGAACGTACGATCATTTTTAGAGTACCTAAAGCAATAAGAGCGATTACCGAACCATAATGCAATTTCGGTAAGCATTTACATGGCTCTTCATATGCTAAAAAGTGAACATACGTTCCGTGAACGTTTGGCTAACCAGGGCTTATCAGTTTGAAGAACGTATTTTAAAGAATATAAATAATATACACAACCAAGAACAGCAAATCTAAAACAAAGTTGTACTTTTTCACATACAGGTAGCGCTAGTATATAAAACATTTATATTCATTTAGCACAGTTACAAACCATACACCAACTGTGTATTTGCTATTGGAATAGTGTTTGTAGGCAATAAAGCTTTATCAGTTTGAACTCTATTGGTGTTATAGTTTGTTAACAGATGGCACTAGAAGTGCTTTTAACAACAACGAATTTAAGCCAAATTGACCTTGTAGTTAACGTTGACATTTTTTGTTAAACATTCTTAAAGGGAATCTTTTTTTGATTTTTATGGATTCCTCAAGACTAAATGAAGCTGTGACTAAGAGCACCTCTCCGGAATCGGCAGGTAGAGACCAGGCTACTTGCAATAAAGTCTTCCTAGTCCACCGTTTATACGGACTACTGTAAACATGTTCATCCTTTGCACTATTACAGTATTCATAGATCATTGTCCTATTGGAAGACTTGTGGATAGACTCGGCATTTTCTCTCATAACTTCGGCAGGAGCGGTAAAGAAAACCTGGCTATCTTCAATACAGGCTGCAGTGTTAATTATGACGAAAATGCAATATGTCTGGCAGGAGTATTAGCAAAACGTATCTTCATGTAGTGGTTACGTGGTCAGCATTGTGTCTTTGAAGAGAGAAGCACCTGGTGTTCTACAATTTAAACCCATGGATATGTCAACGACAGCAATTAGAAAACTCAGTGGCTTAATCATGAGTTCCATTTAAAAGAAAAGTTTAAAGAAAGAAATTCATTGTGATATCACAATCCTTTTGAGGTTCCACTGATATCAGAATAGACTGTGTAGTCTGACCGCAGATTTATTTCTGGTACCACTAGCTGGTCGGGAGCTTCAGAGACTTGTCTCTGCCCGGCGAGTCCCATTTGGCGAACAACGTGATTGTTGTGGTTTATATCCAAATCGCGGAATGGGTGCAAGCTCGTTGTGGCGTTACGCTCTTAACAGTTTTCATAAAGGAGCTTAGATAGTCTCAGACCTTTAATGATCAAAATGGAGTGGAGCCATTGGTAGACGCATTGTATTCACCCGTACATACCTATGAGGACCTGCAAGCGCATAATTGATAATACGATCGTCGATTCCGTCAACGACAGGTGGACGGCCTCGGACACGGGTAGAACGGCTCGTAAAATCTGGCAAAGGCTGGATGAGGGGTGCACAATGAGTCTACTTAAACTCCAAAGAGGTGTCATTACGGGGCATTGCATTATGGGTACGCATGCGAGGCGCATTGGTCTTGGACACCTTGCTAACGACTTCTGCAGAAGCTGCAGAGATGAGGAAGAAGAGGAGACTGTCCCACATCTGCTGGGTACATGCCCGGCTCTCCTTCCGGAGAAGAAAGTATTTGGGTACTTACTACATGGGTGATCTGGAGGAATTGTCAAGGATTGACATTGCCAGCCTGAATCGCTTCATCAGGAGCTCCGAATGGTTTCGATACTAGGGGATAACGGATGACTGTAGTAGCACAATGGGGCCAATGCGGCCTAAGTGAGTTCATCCAAAAAAATTTTCTTGGATGAGCAGCCACCTCTACCTACCTACCTAGAGTAACGTGGGGTGTGCCATCATGGCCATACTCACATTAAGCCTTGGACTAATGTCCTACGTGTACTTATCTTATAGGGTTGACAGCCACTTCCGCCTAGCTACTTAATTACCAGCGTATGTCATAGTAATAGTATGTAGTGTGTTGGCTTATTAGACGTGAGGCCCCAGGTCAGACATCAAAACGGAATATGAAAAAATATTTCTTCGGCAGCTGCCTCTCAGCAGCAGATTTCTGGCAAAAACGCTGAAAATAAATAAAAAATTGTCATGGAAAGTTTCTCAAAAAAATCTGTCGTTCTGAGGCGACTTTAAACTGTAGGTACCGCCACTCATGTATAAAAAGTAACACACACAACATGGGTGGTAAGAGAAGCTAGGTCGTAAACCTGACTGAAGGGGATGTAATGACCAAATATGTATGTATGTATGTATATATGTCATAGTAACTGTAATTATCAATGTGATCCTTAACATATAATCGAAACCAATCTCAATTATTAATTAAACACGCATTAATCATAAAAATTCTAAAATTTATGTGTAGAATTGTAACAACGATTGGTTGTTTGTATGTTTTATTATAAAAAAAAGAACGTCTTAAATTTACAGAGTCGTGTGAATATCGGCTCTAAAATAATTTACACACAGAAGATGTACGCGTCAATTAATAAAACAAATTCCAACATATCAGCGTAGTAAACAAACAAATTTCGACAAAAAAATTTTTTTTTTCTTTTTTCGAAAGTAAAGGTCGTATTAAATTAAATCGTAGAATTTTTAGATTCTTTAGGATGTTGGATGTATGTGTTGTTTTTATTTTTTTTATTGTGGTCTGGGAGTATACAGAACTCATGCTCTATTTTATTTAAAATTTTTGTTTTGTTGTTGTCGGTTTGTTTTCTTCTAGTTTTTGTTCTTTAAAATGTGTCTCCACCACACATTTTTGGCCAGCTTGAAAGTGTTAATTATTAAGACCTGCTTGCTCTAGCCGACAAAAAAAAAATAGTGCCCGATATCAGCAGTCGTAATATTTAATAATTTTTTCTCGAGTTTTTTTTTATTTGATTTCAATACCCGTTCTTCACACATTTTTTTGGTTAAAAAAAAAACACAAAAATTGTGTTGACAGTCATTTGTTTAAATAGAAAAAAATAAAAAAAACAGCCGTTGCTGATACGCTCATAGACAATGAAGCATTATTTTTAATGGAAAATTTTATTTCAGTTTATTTCGTCGAAAAAATATCAAAAAAAAAAAATCGTGACTTTAGAAGAAAAGCATCAAAATAACCGGCTGGAAAATAATAAAAAAAAAACTGATCATTATACGAGTATATCATATGATACCCTAAACACCAGTCTTCAAAAACATGAGTAGAATCGAGTCATACTCATAATTTCTGATACTTATACGCATTCATACTTACTTTATTAACATGGAACCTCTACTCATATTCAAAGTTTGAAGAACCCATCATATTCATACTTAACTACACGTATGATGTTATTGATTTCAACTCATACGACCATAACTCAACATATACACGAATCACAAAATAAGTATGATTCGCGTACGAACACTAAAGTACTCACTAGAAGGTTGTGTGTTTGCTCTGCTTGCTGCTTTGTCTTTTTTGCTTATGTGTCTCGAATCATTTATAAGTATTTTTCTAAAGTTATGGATCTAAATGAGTAGGCTCTTATGAATCAAATATATTTCGAATGGTATGAGTTTGATGTCAACGTTGTACTCATACTCATTGCAACCTGTACTTATAAATCAACGTTGTAGTGAGTATGAATGAATCAGAGTACATAGTTAAATTTCAATATTGTTGACACACTTACATATGTTCAAAATTTCATGAGTACTTATGATTAGTAAAAATATCATTCATTGCTGATATCTGATTAGAACCTAAGTGTCGTCTCTCATACACTGAAAAAGGCAGGCCCCTTGATGTAGGCCAACTGCAGGCGTATAAGCCTACTCCCTACTCTCTATCACATTTGAAGGTCTTTCGAACGAGTATGCTACTCGCCCAGACACTCTCTGAGTCTTATCAGTACGGCTTCATACCTGATAAGTTTGAAGGTCTTTGGAACGAGTACGCTACTCGCCAAGACACTCTCTGAGCCTTATCAGTACGGCTTCAGACCTGATAAGTTTGAAGGTCTTTCGAAGGAGTGTTGCTTGCCCAGACAGATGAGTACGTATGCACAAGCAAGTGACCATAATAGCAGGACTCTAAACTAGAAAAGGAACTTTAAATAGCCGTTATTTTAAAACCAATTTTTAAAGTCAATTTCCTTTTGGTTTCTTTGCTTCTTTGCATCATCACGCACCATCATGCCAAACATAGCTCTTAGAAGCATGTACATATGTATGCGTGTGTATGGGTGCCTTTATAAGCCAATGTTAGAAGTTGTCTTAAAGGATTCCCCTTCTATGGGTGTTTATGTATTCCGATTGTATAAATAAAACACAAAATAAAAACAACAGCAAAAAAGCACAACAAATTCAAACATAAATCACTTAAACTAAATGCGCCTGAATATTATCCAGTGACAGAGGATATCACAGAGAAAAAAATGATAAAAAAAATAACAGGAGAAGAGGACACAAAAATCGAAAGAAATAAAGGACGGAAATTATAGATAATCATAGTCAACAGTAACACGTATTGAATACTAATATGGGAAAATATTTAATAGCGAACAGTTAAAAACAAATAACAAAAAACAAAAAAAGGATTTCATTGATATTTTCTGGCGTATTTTTTTTCTTTGCTTACGTTAGGAAAAAAACGTTGAAATTAAAATGATTTTTAATAAAAAAAATTGTGTATTCAAACACGAAAGATATTTGAATGTAATAGGGTTTGTAGGGTCCAGTTTTCTCCTTTTATTTTAGTGGTCATTATAATCCTTTAGTTAGGATTACAACCCCTAGCTTCTTCCACCAATCATGTTGTGTGTGTTAATTTTATCCATAGTAGCATACTCGTTCGAAAGACCTTCAAACTTATCATTCCTGAAGCCGTACTGATAAGGCTCAAAGAAAATCTTGGTGAGTATCATACTCGTTCGAAAGACCTTCAAACTTATCAGGTCTGAAGTCGTAGTGATAAGGCTTAAATAGTGCCTGGGGGAGCATCATACTCGTTCGAAAGACCTTCAAACTTATCAGGTCTTAAGCTGTACTGATAAGGCTCAAACAGTGTCTTTTCCAGTAGCATGCTCTTTCGAAAGGGCTTGAAATGTGATAAGGAGGAGGCTTATATGCCTGCAATTGGCACATATTAAGGGGTCTGTATTTTTCAGTGCGAGAGAGACGACACTTAGGTTCTTATCATAGCTGGTAGGCCTACTTTGGACGCGAACTCTTATATGATCTTCGTTGAAAGTCAGGCTTCCCTAAGGACCATTGCGTCGGTCTGGTGCTAGTATGGCTAGTATGTGAGTGCAAGGGATCGTTAAGGACTTTTGAACCAGACCGAATCTGTCTATGCTGGATTTCGGGTCATAACGGAATATTCGGTAATAGGACGGTAGATGCTCTCGCTAGATTATGTTCACTTTCTGATGGAGATGTAATAGTTGGTGCTGATCCCTCAATCTGCCACCTATACGGCCTCATCAATGGGTGAAGAGCAGAGGCATTAGGGGAATGGATCGGGTTGTTATGTTTCTAGGTGTCTATGGCCTGCTATAGACAGTGTAAGAACACTTTGGCTGCTTGGCTTGGATAAGGCCAGCTTAAGGTTAGTTATTGGGTTTATTACACCGCACTGCGAGATTAGATCGCTGACAAGGATCTGGAGCAGATCCCATGCTGACTATTGCAGGGTATGTTGCGATTAGGAGGAGTATGGAGACTATCGAATACCTCTTCTGTAACTACTCAGACCGTAGTAGGCTGGGATTGAAGACCCTTGGCAGAAGCTTCTTTGAGGGCTTGAATTCTGTGTCGATAGTCGACATAAAGACCTTCCATAGATTCATTATTGGTTTGAGCTGGTTGAGAAGTGCTAGGGCTTCAATACTGTAGTCGCGCTCTCTTGTGTGCTTTATTAGTTTGTGTAATTCCGCTGCTTATTTATTCTCTTTTTCCTATTTCCTCTCCTTATTCCCTATCTCCCCTATTATCCTCTCCCCTTTAGGACGTTGTATTTACAATGAGCCAACTGGACCTCCGGGTACTGCACTTGTCTCAATTGGCAAGTACACATCCTCTAACCTAAACGTAAACCTAGGTTTCAATCGCTTTTGACTATTCTAATCCTAGTGAAAACTGCTTAAGCAAGAACCCTGTGTTTTAAAATCATTGTCAATTTTTTTTTTTTGTTGCAAAACAAAACAAAATAAATCCTTGACTTGAGTTTTGTGGTTCGCATTTTCCGTATGTGTATGTAAGTGAGGGGGGATTTAGAAATCTTGCATGGTTAGAGAGAACGTGCTTGAAGTGTTCGTGATGTTGTCGCATATTTTGTTCTTCTTTTTTCACAAAAATTCCGTGGTGATCTCTTGGCTTTCTAAGCTTCTTTCCCTGTTTTATTTGTTATTAACAAAAGGATAAAAAAAAGCAGACATAAATCAACAATCACTACTAAAACGACAAAAGCATTTTTGCCATAGCAGCTTAGCCAAAAAGGATTTTTTAAATTTAAACGCTTTTCAAACAACAACAACAACGACAAGGAAAAGATGAAAAAGAAGAAGAAGAGAAGAAGAAGAAGATTTAAATTGTATTATTTGGGATAAATAAAATGGGATTTTCTTTATATTTTATGTGTGTGAATATTTATAATGGCTAGAGAGTGCAAGAGTGCAAGAGAGAGAGAGAGAGAAAGCCAAATAAAATGAAACATTTTACAAAATAATGCCCATCAATGTCATGTTTTCGCTTGTTTTTGTTGCTATTTTTCTGTAGTTTTTTATCTAAAAAAGATGTTCGCAAAAAACTTGTCTCATCTTTCTTACTTTCCATTACAATTTTTTTTTATTTTTTTTCCATTTTCGAGAAATCTTTTTAGTCAAGTCAAGCTTGGCATATTCTTTGGAATATTTCTTGTGTGTGTGTGTGTATGGCAGCGACATTCTTTCATTCATTTCATTGCAGTCATTCAGCCAGTCATTCATTCTTTCACAAAAATAATAACAACAACAATAGCATCAACAACAACAACTGAATTAAATAAGAATAATGCGATACATGAAAGTGCACTAAAAATATTTTTTTTGTTGGTTTTTTTTTATTTCATTTGTAGAGCTGCTGCTGCTAATGTTTTTGTATCTCGATTTTTCTAAGTATTTTTCATGTATGTATGGGTATGTGCATGTGTGTGTGTATGTGTATGTTTCCGGTGTTGGCTGGTTAAAATAATGGCAGAATATGTTTTATTTAAACAAATATTTTTTGTTTTGTTTTTATTTCAGCCATGTGTGCCATGCTATTGTTGGCTTCCCTTGCCCCTCTCAAAAAAAAAATGTAAAAAAATTCTAGTTTTTCTTTTGGTCATGATGGAAAAGCAACGACGGGATGGCTTTTCCAAAATGCCAACTAAAACAAAAGCAAGAATACAACAACATTAGCAACAAAAATAAAACAAAAGTCATATGGAAACTAGAAAATCAAAAAAAAAGAGCGACAAATTACCACAGAGAATCCATCAAGAGTTGTTCCTGTTGATGCTCTCTGTTTTAAAGATAAATGACTTCGTAAATTTAACAAAAAAAAAACTTTCGAAAAAAGTAAATTTATTTTAAAATGAAATGAAATTAAAAAAAAGAACAAAAAAAAATAATTCTTACGCCTCTTTAACTGCCAACGGAAAATAAAAAACATTTTCAAGGTTTTTCTTTTGCGGGGTTTTTTCCTTCGAAACAGCCTTTTTAAATTATGAAAAATATTTTAAAGTTAATCTTCACTAAAACAACACAATGCAACCCTTTCTATGGCGTTTACGTTTTTCTACTAATTCCGCCTCCCCACTAAATTCTCAAGTCATCGGCTCCTTTTTCGTGCTAATTAGTGCTTGTAGACTCACACTCACTTACAACTACATTGGCAAACATTTTGAAAATTTCTTACTCATGCACAAGAGGCAAAAATTTAAGGATAAGAAGTATTTGTTTAAGCTACACACAATTTTTGGTTGTACTATGTTTACACAAGCATATGCTACGTGTAAATCAATGCTTTTTATACGCATATATGTATCAGAGATCAGCAATGAGTATTCAAAACGATGAGTAGAATTGAATCATACTCATAATTTCTAATACTTATACGCATTCATACTTATTTTAATATCGTGGGGAACCTCTACTCATATTCAAAGTTTGAAGTCTACTCATCATATCGAGCCATAACGGCAAAAAAAGCTTAAGCGACATATTTTTCATATATCGTTTTTTGTAATAAATAAATTCAGTACCCTCATTTGCATCATCTATAAAAATTTCAGAATCACACTGTGCACCGTTATGAATTTATAACAAAAAAAATTTTAACTTAAGTGCATTTTGAAAACTTGTTTGTTTTTTTGTGACAGCGTCTTGTCGCTTAAGATAAAATTTTCTTCTTAAAAAATTTGAAAAATATATTGTTTTTAAAAATTATAATATAATAATAACTTTGAAGTATTATTTTAATATTCGTATGTAAATATCTAAAAAATTTATAAAATTTGACAGAGGTGAATAAGGAAGTGTTAAAGTTTTGTTAAAGTTTTGTGTTAAAAAAAATTTTTTTTCTAGAAGTTTAATAAGCGCTCCCTCGTTCCATACAG
This sequence comes from Sarcophaga carnaria, assembly GCA_958299815.1. NCBI lineage: Eukaryota > Metazoa > Arthropoda > Insecta > Diptera > Sarcophagidae > Sarcophaga > Sarcophaga carnaria. The sequence goes on along the minus strand of OY283153.1, from coordinate 8,868,000 downwards.
CGATTCAGACACATCTTCTGATGAAGAAGAAACCTGTGTGGGATAGAGAGGATTTAAAAGGCAACGAAAATTACCTTTACGGCTGAAAACTAAAAGTTCACAACACAAGTGTTCTGTCTAATCCGTGTAAGAACAATGAAAATTTCGTTAAACAATTTACGTTCTGCTATATTTGAAAAAGATAACGCGAACATAGGTCTTAAATATGGTTATTTTGAAAATTCTGAAATAAAATATTTTGATATAAACTCGATTTTACGATTTAAATAACTACTAGCCAAGGGACCTGCAGAATTATATAAAAGTCCATTGAAAATTTCCTCTACAAAGTACAGAGATTTAAAAACACTCTGTGACAACAAAATCATGCCTGAAAGATTTCACCACGAATTTTTAAATTTACAACATGATCATACCATAGAAGACTTGCTGCCTGAAACCGATCAAGAAGACAATTCCCTTTAGATATAAAAAATAAATAATTGGTTTTTTGTAAATGTTAAGTTTTGCAATGACTTCTTTATTATTTTCTTGTAACCACGTGCAGTGTTCATAATGATATATAAAACATTTTCGTTGTTAATAAAAAAAGTTTGAATTAAACTATCTGCATGGTTTTATTTTATATATTGTAACCTTTAAAGGAAAAGTCCTAACTCTTTTTTTTTTTGTAAGCCCCAAAAAATCTCTACTACTCGAGTTAGGGCCTATATATATTAAGGCAACTACATGTATGTATGTATACGTAACAAAGAAGAAATTCGAGTCCTCTAACACCTATTTCCCATATTACGATAATAATTCTTACTGTTAGACATTCACTGCATTAATTACAAAAATATTTAATTTCTAATACAAATAAAAAGCCTTTTATATATATTTATATAGATTTATGTATAAAATGTTATAATAATGACCTAAGAAGAATTATATTAAAAAAATATAGTTTAGTAAATGAAAAAGAATCCTCCGTCACAAGAATATTTTATCTTAACCGACAAAATTTTTTCCCAGTAGTTAATCAGAATGACAGCAAAAATAGCTTAAGCGCCAAAAATTGCTGTTATTATGCGTATATGTGAAAGCAATTGCATTCATTTTATGCATTGGAACAAAATGTGTCTTCATACAAAATTTTGTTGCTCTAACTTGATTTGAACAAGAAATAAATAATAAAAACCTTCCCCTGTAAAATTTCGTTTTTGTCGCTTGAGCTTTTTTTGCGGTTATGGCTCGATATTCATACTTAATAACACGTATGATGTTGTGGATTTCGACTCTCCATAACTCAACATATACACGAATCACAAAATAAATATGAATGGAGTACGAACACTAAAAGACTCACTAGAATGTTGTGTGTTTGCTCTGCTTGCTGCTCTGTATTTTTACTTATGTGTCTGCTTTCTTTTTTCTTCTAAGACAGTAAATTTTGATGAATGATAAGCGTCACTTGAATCATTTCTAAGTTAAGTTCTAAAGTTATGAATCTATATGAGTAGGCTTATGAATCAAACATATTTCGAATGGTATGAGTTTGATGTCAACGTTGTACGCAGCATACTCATTGCAACCTGTACTTATAAATCAACGTTGTAGTGAGTATGAATGAATCAGAGTACATAGTTAAATTTTAATATTGTTGACTCACTTATATTCAAAATTTCATGAGATCTTATGATTAGCGAAAAAACGATTCATTGCTGATCTCTGGTATGTATTGGTATAGCTGTCCTATGGTTCCTACCAATGCCTTCTCTTCACTCAAACTTTTCCTTATTGTAGATATTTTCGAGTCCATCCTCCTTTCGTCCTTTTCCATAACTTATAACCATTATATGGCCTTCTTTGTTATGTCATTACTTGCTCTTCGTAGAGTTGGTCTACCATTTTAGGTATTTTATTTAATCGCCCATAAATTTTTTATTGGCCTGTTTCCATAGGCTGGTTCTTTGCAGGCTTTGATTCACAATATTCTCCATGTTTTAGCAGGTACACCACCATGCCGGCCTATCCCTAGCAATTCCACCAAGGCGTTTGTCGAGCAATGTTAACTCTTGAACTTCAAACTGTGTTGCTTATTCGTTTGAAGAACGGACGTTAAAAATACTTGCCAGCAGTTGATATTGCGGTCTGAAAAAGCAGCTTAAAGGCAATGCTCTCTGGCAGAAGATGTAAATCCCAATTGTGCATACATACATAACCAGTAGTTATAAGCCTCCAGTCAGGATTACGTCCTAGCTTCTTACACCACTTATGTTGTGTGTGTTAATTTTATACATGAGTGGTGGGACCTACAGTTTATAGTCGACTCCGAATAACAGATTTTGAAAAAGTTTTCATGTCAATTTTATTTTACACTCAGAGAGTTTGTCTGAGGACTGTTGAGGGACAGTTGCCCTAGAAACATTTGTTCATATTCTGGACGATTTTCTGACGATAAGCCAAAACACTACCTACTAAACTATGGTGCATGATGCCAGTATTGCAGAAATGGCTTGGAAGCATGGGTATTTGCAAATGCAAATGAAGCCGCTGTTGATGTTTTCCACGGAAAATCCTTTGCAGACACGCAGATGTTTCGACACTGTACATGAGAGAATTCGCATAAGAGGAAGGCCTGAACCTGGCTGTATAAAATCTTTCAAAACTTAATGTTAATAAATTTGTAGAGAAAGTTCATACAATTCTTTTATAATTCTAGCTTAAGATCAATTAAAATAAACTAAGTAAACTTCTTTAAGTCGCCGTAGTCTAGTAGGTAGTGTGTTGGCTTATTAACCGTAAAAGCCAGTGTTCAAATCCCAGGCCAGACATCAATACGAAATACAAAAGAGTGTTTCTTCAGCGACTTCCTCTCAGCAGATTTCTGGTAAAAGCCGTAAGAGTGGCATGAAAAGTTTCTTAAAAAATCTGTTGTCCGGAGTCGACTTTAAACTGTAGGTCCAGCCACTCCTGTATAAAATTAACATACGCAACATAAGTGGTGTGAGGAACTCGGTCGTAATCCTGACTGAAGGCGACGTTATTACCAATTATGTAATGTAAGTAAACTTCTTCTTTTTCTATAGGCTTTACTGATCCATTTTTCACGCTATAAAGCAAAGATCCACGCAAATACTGTACACTACATAGCGTAGCGTACAGCAAATTAAGTCGACTTCAGTTCTTTTTAACCTCACACAAGATTTATTTGTTTTTGTGTGCGAGGAGAGTAAGAGTGCGATTGTATAATTTCCTAAATGTTTGTTTGTGTATGTATCTCTGTATGTGTAAGTGTGTGTGTGGGTTGTTGTTGTTGTTGTTTAGTCATCAAGGCTCAATTAAGCTTTGAAGTTAACTTTGTGGTTGAATGTCATAAATTTTGACTGATTATACGCATAAATCTATTCATATTTCACTTCTTTAGAATAACATGACCCCCCCTGATAATATTTCATAAAAAATCGTTAAAAAAAAAATAAAACAAGAACAACAACAACAACTCAAGGATAATAATATGAGAAATGGAAACCTTTTTTTCTTGCAGTTTTTGTGGAGGAATTTTCTTAATCCTGGTCAACGTCACCTAAAAAAGGAATTTGTGCCTTTGAAAGCATTTTTGTTTTATTTTAAATTCGTATCCTTTTTTATAACTGCGCTCCTGCAATAAATGAATGAATGCCTCCTCTTGGTTTGTCTTTTACTATTTTATATACTTTTGTTGTTGTTGTTGTTGCTGTTGTTGTGTTTTTTTAATAATTTTTTTATATTTGTCTTCGTCGTTTACGAGTTAAAACCCAATCATCCATCATTTAATTAAAGGAAAATATCAACTTTTGGCGAAGTATCTCTCTCGTTTTCTTTATGACAAATGTTTAATTAAGAAATGGTCAATCTCTTTTCTATCATTCCCTTACCCACACTCATACATAGACACTCGCACTCACACTCACACAGAAACACACTGATACGAATACTTGCAAGGAGATACAAAAATATTTGCCTTGCAGGTTGGTTTGGGATCTCAGCTACGAATATGAATTCCCAAACAAAATTACTTTTAACATTGACAGTGTATGAAGAAGTTGAGGTTAGTTAATTAGAAACCATGCCAGGATGTCTGTCATATCGAATTATTGGCCATGGTTGAGTTGGTTATAACAGTTGGGTTTAGGATACCTGAACCCGCAGTTGGATATGCCAGTTGGCTATAGGATACTTGAACCCATTCCTTGTTTCACAACGAAAATACCTTTTATGATAACAGTTTAAGCCTTACAGAGCATCTTTCCGGCACAATTGTATTGATTATCCCTTGCACTACCGATTACTGTATTATTATTCACGCTGAAATTATAGCTACAAAGACTATGCTTGTTTCTGGCGGAGATAACGATAACAATTACCCTCAAATAGTTTCCCAGGCATAAAAACATAGAACTTAAAACAAACCCGACGCACTTGTAAAGGCTGGAGCAACGGAAAACTCAACTAAGCCCATACGTGAGATTACTATTCTTCTCCAGTTGAACTAACAAATGTTCTGACGCAAACTTCACTCATTTTTAGAAGAATGATGAGATAATGAACTCAATTGTAGAGAGACCATACAGATCTGGCCCGCTATGAATGGAAACAGAACAATATTTGCGTTAAACCTAGTCAGAGTCCGTTTTACAAACTCTATGCGTTTAAAATGAGGCCAAGGCCCCTGAGAACACACACTCGGCAGCTAGGTATACCCCACAATGACTTCTGAAGTAGATGTAATGACGAGAGACCAGACAGATCTGGCCCGCTATGAATGGAAACAGAACAATATTTGCGTTAAACCTAGTCAGAGTTCGTCTTAGGAAACTCTATGCGTTTACAATGGGGCAAATGCCCCCTGAGAACACACACACGGAGGCTGGGAATACCTCACAATGACTTCTGCAGAAGATGTAATGCCGAGAGACGAGACAAATCTGGTCCGCTATGAATAGAAACAGAACAATATTTGCGTTAAACCTAGTCAGAGTCCGTCTTACAAGCTCTATGAGTTTAAAATGAGGCGAAGGCCCCTGAGAACACACATACGGAAGCTAGAAATACCCCATAATGACTTCTGCAGAAGATGTAATGGCGAGAGACCAGACAGATCTGGCCCGCTATGTATAGTAACAGAATAATATTTGCGTTAAACCTAAGCAGAGTTCGTCTTAGGAAACTTAACGCGTATGCTATGGGGCAAAGGCCCTTGAAAACACACACGGAGGCTGGGAATACCTCACAATGTCTTCGGCAGAATATGTAAAGACGGGAGACCAGAAAGATCTTGCCCGTTATGAATAGAAACACAACAATATTTACGTTAAACATAGTTAGAGTCCGTCTTAGGAAACTCAACGCACATAAAATGGGGCACAGGCCTTTGAGAACACACGAACGGTGGCTGGGAATACCTTAAAATGGCTTCTGCAGATCCTGTAATTATAAGAAAGAATAGGAAACCACAGAACATCTCCTTTGTCATTAACCAGTGCTTAGGATCTTGGCACGCAAATTCTTGGGCCTTCAGAATATATTGAGAGAACAGAAGTCTAGCCAGACACGATTTGGATAAAATCCTCCTCTTTATAAGACTATCACGTTGGTTGGGAAATTCCACCCAGGGTATTATCGGGATTTTGTAGGGCTGAAATAAGCTATGCTTTTTAGGGAGCCTACCAATTTAATTTAACCTAACTTGCTCCAACCCAGTTAAATAAGCCTATCCTGGGTCAACTAGGTCGTAATCCTGACTGAAGTGTTGTAATGACCAATTATGTATGTATGTATGTATCCTGGGTCAATGAGGAGTCCTACTCCACTTCTACACTCACTGGGTCATCGATGGATAGTTACTCGGACTTGATCGTAACGCCGTTTCGATTACAGTGGCCATGTCTGCAGGTCATTGTGTTATGGGAAGACACGCGGAGAGAATGCAGCTCCCATCTAACGCCTTCTGCCGTGGGTGCAGATCTTCTGAGGAAGAGGAGACTATTGTCCAATCTCTTGCGAGGTGCAGATATAGGTTGTTTGGCTCTCCAATCCTTATCAGCTTGACGGAGCTATCATCCAACGATGTCAAGGATATAGCTTCGTTTATCAAACTTTCGGGCTGGCCCTTGCGCTGACCGAGTTCCACCAAAGTAGGAAAGAAGTTTGTCAGCGCAAGGGCAGCACATTAAAAACACGTCTACTTTACTTCTTCCCTAGTTTGGTGGAACTCGGTCAGTGCAGGGACAGCGTTTATCTTTGGCGTCACAACGGGCCGCTATGCGTGCTCAAGTGAGCTTCTGGTATCAAAGCTACCACTCCAATCTACCTACTTGTTCCACCCCAAGTAATCTTGAAAAATCCGGGCCATGTTAGAGGCCTATGGCTTTTAAAATTTCTAGCAATTTCCCTCTCCTATCGATGGGTGTAGAGACTACACCTGGGTGTCTAGAATGTTTGGCATCTTTCGGGCTTGCAAAGGCACAACGAAATTGTGGGGAACAACTTTATAGCAATTGAAATTGATGGTACCGAGTTTCTATAGTATTTGCAAGCTTAGTTTATATTAAAAGGAAGATTCTTTACCGCCAAAAGCTAGTGCTAAGGGTCTTCTTTCTGTAGGTATTATTTGAAGAGGCATTTAAGCCTGTTCTTTTGAAAGCACACACGAAACAAAATTCCCTTGTTTTTTTTTCTTTATTTCTAATTAGCTGTTATCTGCTGTAAATGATGATTTTCGCTATTTAAATGAATATGAAGAAGAATCCAAAGAAGAATCATTTCAAGAATTATTGGAATTTTATAAGAAATTCTCCAAAAAAAAAAGAAAAAATGGAAGAGAAGAGAAAATAATGAAAATATTTTCGTTTTCCAAACAATAATTGAATTGAGTTCCACGTCAACAAAGAAAAATACAAAAGGCACAAGCAATTACACAAAGAATTCCTTATTGTTTTAATAAAAGTGATTTTAATAAAGAAATCTGAAATAAAAAAAGAAAACCAGAAACCAATACCAATAAACATACGCATACGCAACAGAGAATATTTTGGAAAAAAAAACATGGCAACCATAAAGAAAAGGCACGCGTTACAAGAACTTTGAAAGCCACTCGCAACATTAACCAGGATAAAGAAATCCAAAAAAAAGAAGAAAAAAGGGAAACAATAAAACGCAACCAGGTACTGACTGTCATGACAATGATTTTTTAATAAAACAACAATGCAGATGAGAAAAAATAAAAATTAAAAACAGCAACAACACCAACATCAGACAAAAAAAAATCATTCGGATAGTTTCACTACCCCATGACACATGCAAGGAATTCAAGCTAAAGGATGCTGTGTGTGGATACGTTTTTCAAATTCAAAGTCATTCACTGACTCATGCCTCGCTCACTCACTCACTCACTCACCGTTTAGTACACGTGCCTCAAACAACGGATGTTTGAAAAACTTCTCTTTAATATTCCCTATTTCACCTGTTGTTGTGATGATTACCTTAAAAAAGGTGAAGAAGGTGAAGAAATAATAACAAAAAAAAAAAATGTTTGTATTACAAGCGGAATTTATGTAGAGATCGTGTGTGTGCATTTTTTGCACATTCAATGAACGCTTTCAAATGCCCCTTCGTTATTTGCAAATGCCGAGCGGAATAATTTTGTGCTTAGAGGCCTATTCATCGAGAAAGCCAGTAGCCTGTGCATTTATTCAATTCTTTATTCCCTAGCATTACCTAAGGCCACAATCAATGTTATTCATGCGCTTTTAGCATTTTGCTCCTTGAAGTCACGTTGACAGCCGATATCCAGGCACTCTTGACAAAAATTTGTTATAAAAACAGGATTAAGCTGGCTGGGTGGTGCCTATTCAATCACGTTTAACCAATCTTTGCTTTATTTTCTACAATTTTCTTTCACTTTTTCTGTTTCATTTCTTTCCTTCACGTCTTTTTACTTTTCAGAACTAACACAACGAGTTCCTCGGCCCCCTAGTGTTCTTGTACTTTCCACTACGGCTATACAAATCCTCAAACCTATCTACCTCGTACCACGTTTCCCCATATCCTCAGGTTTACCAGCACTTCTGGTACCTCATGGTACTTTCTGGTATCCGTTAGACTGCCTTGTTTCCTGCCAGGTTTCCTCATAGTGTGCCTCAGCCACCTAAATATTGCGGAAACATTTATCTTTGACCACGACGGCATTGGATTTTAGCGATCTTGTTGGCCAGTATTCTTCTAATATTCGCGAAGCAATTATTCCTACAAGTCAGTGAAAGTAAGAGCTCACGTCTTAAATACTAGACTCGGTATAGCTTTGTGTGATAAACTAATATAAGACCATTCCGAAAGGATGAAAACCGAAGTAAGGCTAAGACTATGCTCGAGCCAGATAGCTTGGAAACAATCTAAACTTTTGTGGGGTCATTGTAACTACTCAATGATGAGTCATGCATCAGACTAATCGTTACTTGGCTGGGCGTTCTAGACTCAAAATAAACGTGCTTTTACTAGAGCACGCCGTTATAAAGAAAAAGTGGCAAATTAATCATTAGAAAATATACTTGGAACCGCTTTAATGCATCTTAAAAAAGAAAACACTTGCGGGAGTATGAAGTATTATACAGGGAGTTCTTTATCGTTGCTGTCTAGGGTATACATTACAGGGACACCTATATAGGTTGGGGGCAGTAAAATGGATTTGTAAGGCCACAATACTATACGATCTCTATCAATTCGGTTATACGGATGGCGAATTAAAGTTTTCTATGTCGGAAAGCTTTAACTGTTATCGCCTGTATAATTGTACATTGTCTTGGATTATAATTTGACTAGAAAGTGTACCTCTAGTGGAGCTATTGGTTGTTATCTTATTGATCGCTTGGAGGGCCTATTAAGAGCTTAGGAAAACCTACGCATGAATGAGATGCTAAGGTGGGATTGACTATAAACTCTTCTGGAACATAAACAATGTGAAAATACATACATAGACAGAGAAGAGCTTACCATTTCTTATGTTTGAACGAGCATAAGTGTTAGAGACTTTCTTGTACATAGATACCGTGTTCCTGTCACTTTGAAAAGAAAAGAAATAAAATATTCGAAAAGATCATATGAATGCATTCCATATAATACATGTGGTATGATTAACACGTCATGAAGTTCCTCACGATTCTCCAACGCCTCGCCAAGGTAGGGATGTCGGTACAAACCAATTGCAGTCTTCTCAAGATGTTGGGAATCTTTTAGGGACTGCGTATACATATTTACGAACAAAACTTTTTTTTGAAACCAAAACCTCCACCGCATAAGTGGTGTTGGATAGCAGACTCCTAAGGAAACTATCAGGGAATATTACAAGAACTATCATGGATTGGTAGGCACATACAGTTACTTAAAGAAATTTTTAATGGCTGAGCGTAGCTGAATTAAAGTCAAATAGATGGGTGGCAGCAGGATCGCTTGAAATAGTGGATTTAATGAAATTTGTTCGGAAATTCTATTTGCAACAAATTCATTATTTTGTTGACTATCAGATTGGTTTTCAAACTACAAATCTATGGCCATATATAACCAAGTGTTGCCAACAAGTCACGATTACAATGAATCAAAATACCTGTCTATGAGTAATACGAAGAGGATGTTAAACTGTTCAAAAACGCTAAATTTCTTTCTTTACATTCCGAAATTGGAATAAGAATGATTTTTATCTGAGAATCACGGAAACGATCAGGTTGTTCTTCAATTAAACAAGGTATCTGATGATGGAATTTTAATCTGGAAATATTTAAGCCATAATCTTTACGTAACATTCGTGTTAAGGCAGATAACTCCTGAACTTGGAACTATCTCTGGTTGCTTCCCAATGCAGTTATTTCTCTACTTTCCAAACAGTCTTGCAAAATAAAAGAAATGAATTCCAAACAGAGACCAGCAATGAGTATTCAAAAAGATGAGTAGAATTCATAATTTCTGATACTTATACATCCTTCCAGGCGCCTCTGCTTCGTGCGCGCCTACGCCAGTTGGTAACACCAATCGATGACAGGGCTTCCTCGATTTGGTCCTTCCAACGGATGCAAGGTCGTCCTCTTCGCCGACTTCCGCAGATTCCCGCATCAAATACCCGTTTTGCCGGCGCATCCTCCTCCATTCGAACGACATGGCCGAGCCAGCGCAGCCGCTGGATATTAATACGCTGTACAACGTCCATGTCGTTGAGGAGCTCATACAGCTTACTGTTGTATCGGATACGGAAATCATCGCCAACTCGCACTGGACCGAAGATCTTGCGCAGTACTTTTCTCTCGAACACTCTCAAGGCCGCTGCATCTGTACTTAATAGGGTCCATGCCTCTGCGCCATAAAGAAGCACGGGTAGGATGAGTGTCTTGTAGAGTGTTAGTTTTGTCGTACGAGAGAGGTCTCTGCTACTCAATTGCCTATTGAGACCATAGTAGCACCTGTTGGCAAGAGTGATCCTGCGCTTGATCTCCAGACTGACATCATTTCTGGTGGTAACGGCGGAGCCAAGATATATGAATTCTTTGACCGTATCAAAAGTATAGTTATCGGCCGTAATCTGAGAATCAATACGCCGCGCGTCTCGACTCGTCGATAACATATACTTTGTTTTGCCCTCATTTACTGCCAAACCCATCTTGGTAGACTCGCGTTCAATAGCACTAAAGGCAGCAGTAACATCTCGCTTCGTACGCCCTATGATGCCAATGTCGTCAGCGTACGCAAGCAACTGGACACTTTTTTGAAAAATAGTGCCACTGCGATGCACTCCTGCCTTTCGCAGAACACTCTCCATGACGAAGTTGAAGAGGTCGCATGATAAGGGGTCAAAAGGCTCGGAGAGGTCCATTCCTACCTTGACGGAGCTACAGGAATTGCTCAACGTCATTCTGCAAAGCCTTATCAGCTTCGCAGGTATACCGAGCTCAGACATTGCGGCAAAAACATGATCCCTTATGGGGCTATCAAAGGCAGCCTTATAGTCGACAAAAAGATGGTGTGTGTCGACTTGTTTCTCGTGGGTCTTTTTCAGGATTTGGCGTAGTGTGAAGATCTGGTCGATGGTGGACTTGCCAGGTCTGAAGCCGCACTGATAAGGTCCAATCAGTGTTTTGACGAGTGGCTTCAGTCGTTCACACAATACGCCTGTAAGAACCTTATATGCGATAGGGAGAAGGCTTATACCCCTATAGTTGGCGCATATAGTAGGGTCTCCCTTTTTCAGGACAGGACAGAGGACACTGAGGTTCCAATCGTTGGGCATACTTCCCTCTAGCCATATTTTGTAAATAAGCTGGTGCATGCGCCCTACCAACTCATTACATCCGGTCTTAAACAATTCAGCGGGGAGGCCATCAGGACCTGCCGCTTTATTGTTTTTAAGGCGCGTAATCGCGACTTTGACCTCTTCATGGCTAGGCGGCGGAAACTCCACGCCGTCATCATCGATCGGGTTCGGAACATCATCACTAAGCCCAAAATAAGTATGAATCGCATACGAACACTAAAATACTCACTAGAAGGTTGTGTGTTTACTCTGCTTGCTGCGCTGTCTTTTTTGGTTATGTGTCTGTTTTTTTTTTTCTAAGGTTATGAGTCTAAATGAGTAGGCTTATGAATCAAACATATTTCGAATGGTATGAGTTTGATGTTAACGTTGTCCGCACATTCTCATTGCAACCTGTGCTTATAAACCAACGTTGTAGTGAGTACGAATGAATCAGAGTACATAGTTAAATTTCAATATTGTTGACTCACTTATATTCAAAATTTCATGAGTGCTTATGAGTAGCGAAAAAACGATTCATTTCTAATCTCTGATTCCTACGCTATTAGATACCTAAATGGATGACGAAAGTTGTATTCTGACTGAAATAAGTGAGTGCATGACAGTAGCGTGACATTATACATCCTTTTCGGGCCTACTAGACCACGACAACCTTATTTACTTTCCAAACAGTCTTGCAAAATAAAAGAAATCGATTTCTACACTATTAGGTACCTACATGGATGACAAAACTTGTTTTCTCACAGAAGTAAGGGAAAGAATGAATGCAGCGTGACATTATTATTCATCTTTTTCAGTCGAATCCAGAAAAAAAGAATACCTTTTGCTTTGCTGTGTATGAGAAATGTCAGATATTTTTGCAATATTTTGTAAATAAATTCATATTTCATCTCTCTTCACTATACATATATGTATATAGTAAGTAAGGCTGGTGTGTGTGTGTGTATGTGTTGCTAAAACAACAAAGGATTTCTAATATTAAATGCTGGTAATTGAAATGGGTCATCATCGTTTTTGATGACTACGACGACAAAATCTATCAAAACACCAATTGCTTGTGAATAAAAATCAAAGAAAATGAAAAACAATAACAATAAAAACAAATGCTTAAGAAAAGAAATATAAAATAAAAAAACAACACAATAACAACAACAACAACAACAATAAGAAACAAAAAACAAATAAACAGAAGGCAATGAATGCAAAGCAATTCAAGTGAAGAGATGAAATGAAAATAAAAAAACTACCGACCGAACAGGTGTATAGAAATTTCATACGAAAAATAATCATTCACAATAGCCGTGATGGAAGAGAAAGAAAGACAGAAAGAGAGAGCGATACAAATAAATATTTGAATACTTGGCCACGCCTTATAAACGAAGAGCAGCATCATTAATAATGCATGCGAGAGAGTGATAGAATTAAAGAAAAGCAAAGAGAGATGACAAGACGCTTCAACAGACGACAGACACCACCTGCTATATGCTCCGAACAATACAAAACAAAAGCAAGTAAATGCGGAGCATACATGCTGGCACAAACACGCACACATACAACCCCACCCCCATTCATAATGGCCATCTTGTGAAAAATCAATGGAGTCGAGTTTTGTGTTCAGCTACAGGCCAGACTCGTTACATCTCTGTTGCTCTTATTTGAATGGAATGTGTGTCTGTGCGAATGTGTGTATCTCTATGGGAGAGAGAGATTAGTTTTTGCTTTATTTTGTTCTCTTGTTCTTAATAAAGCAACAACAACAACAACAACAAATACAAACAAAACAAAATAGAAGTTTATCCAAAAGCCATAAAAAATGATTTTCGCGTATTTCCGATTATCAGGAAAAGCTCAGCCAGCAACAAATGGGGTGGGTTTGCTATTACCGAGCCAAACCATACAACTACATGGACAGTTACGACTTCGTATACAACTACTGCTACTACTACTACGTTGAAAAGGGAGTGTGGGTGCTTGTGTTAAACAAAAATTGTTCATCCATTTGTCTGTCTGCATGCATGCATGCCTGCCTACAACTCCGTCCGTGGTATGCGAATTTATTTTTTTGCGTTTGTGCCCAGCTATTCTATCCGTCGATTGAGGGCTCATCAACGTTTCGATAATTTTTTTCGATTCCTTCTCCATCAAATGCGAACGAATTGTCTGCATTGCGAGTCTAACGCGGCGGTTAAACAGCTCAAAATAAAACACGCATCCATTCGAATGCTGATAGTGTAACCGTAAAACTAAAACAATATTTAAACCGGAAGTGCCCAAGTAAATTTGATTTCCAAAGCAAAGAAAATAAAATAAAACTTTAGTCCCCAGGGCCATAAGAAATTAAGAAAAAATAAAAAAACGAAAGAAATTTAATGAAATGTAACGAAGTATACGGATAATCAATAATTTTATAAAAAAAACAAATTAAATATGCCTGTAATTAAACGGTTAATTAAAGAAAAATAATTTAAAAACAAAAATTAATAAAGTTTTTAAAACAAGTGAAAAAAGAACCAAAAAAATTTAAAAAAAATTGAAAAAAATTGAAATTTAATTGAAACAGTGTTGCTTTGCTGCACAGTGTTGAAAGTGATATTTTTTTTCACGAACCCAGCTTCAACAAAAACTACAAACAATACCTTAGACGCCTCAGAGTCTAAACTAAACAAACAAACGAGCAACAAAAACTAAAAATAAACAAATAAATAAAAAGTAAAAGAAAGAAAAGTAAAGTAAAGGAAAAATTAATTTCTTATATGAGAATAAAACATCAAGAAAATGTTCTTACCAAAGTGAATCTGCCACCACCACCAATACCATCAGCATCCTTTATTTAATGAGTCTCTTTATGGCCATTGAATTACACTCTTTGCCTCATAAAATCGAACATTTGATTTAATTTTTACTTTTCCTAACAACTTTTACTTAAAACCTCTCTCCTCTGCCTACACCACACACTCTTCTGTTATTTTTATGGATTTTTGTTTTTGTTTTCCTTACCAATATGGCTTAAACGTTTGGCTCATCCATGCGAAGACAGGTAAGTTTTTATTGACGTGCTATTTACTATCATCGAAGGTGGTCTTTAATGATTTTTTCTTTTATTTTGTTTTTATTGTGTATTAATTGTGTATTGAACTTGAAAAACATTTTAACGCTATGAATGCATTCATTTAAATGCCAGTATTTTTCTATGTTAATTTTGTTAAAAAAAAAACTTGGTCAAATACGGCTTCTAGTTTCAACCACACAAAGAAAATCCCATGCAAGTGAAATAATTTGTTTTGCCGCGAAATAAATAAACAGCGAATAACTAATTAACATAAGCTAGAGCAACTGCCGCCATATTCCTATTAAATACTGGATATATGACGCATTGAATGGGGAGATACTTAAAGACCATAAGACAGGAATACGCAGTGACCGATCTACGGATGATCGGTGGTTTATCGTAATCAAGTCTTTGAAATGTTTTCAAATACAAGAAAAATTTGTATTCTTTCTTGAAAGATTTCAAACACTGTTCCGGTGACATACATAACTAAAGTTGAATATTTATTTCAACTTTTGTTCAGATCGGGAGTAAAACCCTCTACTCCAATATTTATCTTCAACCTAGAAGCAGTATTATATGAAGTAAATTGCAATGGTATCGTCTGGAAAAAGTATTGCATTGAAGGGTACAAATCTATCCCTTGGAAGCCATATCTCTGAGAAGGTAAATGAATTCTAATAGGCTTTGCATTGTCACAGGATATAATTGACTCTGTTGTAGTCAATGTTGAGCAAATCAAGGAAGACCTGTCATCGATTAGCGAAGACCAAGGCGAATGAAAGAATGTGTTAAATCAGCCCGAAATCCATTAATTGACTAATTAAGTATGCAAGTAAGTGCATACATAATTGGTTATTACAACCCTTCAGTCGGAATTATGGACCTAGTTTCTCACATCACTTATGTTGTGTGTGTTAATTTTATACATGAGTGGCGGGACCTGCTTTTTACAGTCGACTCCAAACGACAGATTTTTTGAGTAACTTTTCATTGAAAAATTTATTTTACCCTCAGGGTTTTTGCCATAAATCTGCTGAGAGGAAGTCACCGAAGAAATATTTTTTTCATATTTTCGTTTTAATGTCTGACCTGGGGTTTGAACCGTGATCTTACGTCTAATGAGCCAGCACACTATCTACTAGACTACGACGATTTTATGTAAGTAAATAGTTAATGAAATATTGTAACCAATCCATGGGGCTTACTTGTAGTCGCCGTAGTCTAGTAGGTAATGTGTTGGCTTATTAGATGTGAGGTTACGGTTCAAACCCCAGGTCAGGCATCTTCTACCAAATGAAATATGAAAAAATATTTCTTCGGCGACCTTATCTCAGCAGATTTCTGGCAAGCAAAATAAAATTGCCATTAAAAGTTTCTCAAATATCTGTCGTTTGGTGTCAACTTTAAACTGTGGGTCCCGCCATTCATGTATACAAATTAACTGGCACAACATAAGTGGTATGAGAAACTAGGTCGTAATCCTGACCAAAGGGTTGCAATAACCAATTATGTATGTATGTATGGGTCTTCCATTATTCCGTGAGAAACAAACAAACTACCGATTTCGTAAAGTGGTTGTAATTCATGCCAACAGCCTTCGTTAGATAGTGAAAGAAAGTATTATGTGCCGATATGTTCTCTGGCTTCTTGAGAGCATTTAAAACCCGTCCCGAAAAAAAGTCGGAAACTTTACATTGACTATGATAAAACCGTGGCACAATAGAAAGAAATTCAAATATAGTCCTGATAGAAAAAATCATGAGTATATTGAGATCGTTTAAAAGGGACTTGAGTACTTTGAAAACAGTCAATGGAATACTAGGTATACTGCGTACAAGTGAACCGAGTATGCGTGGTAGATAATAATAAATGCAGGGCTGTTGGTGAAGATATCGACAGGATGGAATATATTTAATTTCATTACCCAGCTTTTGTAAGCTTGAGATTTTAAAAGTTTTGGCAAGAGTAGACAGGAAGAAGCAAAGCAGGTTTGTTCGAAATAAAGACTACAAGTAGAAAAAATGTTTGGTACCCCTAGGGGACCAGGACGATAGCTTAATTAAAATGATACGTTAGTATTGTGTTCTATCATTTGGTAGGTAGGTAGGTTGGAGTGGTACCTTTGATACCAAAAGCTGACTTGAGCACGCATTGCGGCCCTTTGTGACCCAAGGGTGAACGCAGCCTCTGTCCTGACCAAGTTCCTCCAAACCAGGGAAGAAGAAGAAGTTGGTCAGCGCAAGGGCTGCACAGCACTACCATTAACATTTATTAACAATATTTTTCGGAAATTGTATATTTTTGCGTGTAACAATAAGTTGTACATATTTTTACTCTCGATTATATACAGTAATCCCTCGATTTACGTCGCAGTTGGTTCCAAAAAAAGGCGACGTAAATCGAATGACGATGCAAATTGAAGTTAGAGGGAACAAAAAATTTACGACGTAAATCGAAACAACGTTAATCGAGGCGACGTAAATCGAAGGATTACTGTATCTCTTAACCGAAAAGCAACAATTCTTTCATGATTTTAAGAAAGTATTTTCTTTATTCCCATGTTATTCTAGAATACAATCCCAATACAGATGCTTGAATAATTTTCTCTCTTTTTTTCATTACAGATGGCAGTCAGTTTAAATTCTATTGAATAATAATGGCCACAACAAATAAACTGTGATACGGAGAGTTATTCGAAACATTTTGCAGCAGTATACGACAGGAATAAAATCCCAAGAGAAATTTTTCAATTCAAATTAAACGGCCACGGCGATTACAGCAGCAAACTGTCGACACTATCGATAAGAAATTTTTCGGCAAACATGCTGAACAATCTGGGGGCCAATGTTTTGGGTAAGTCAAGCCTCTATATATGTACACTCTTTCGTACCCCAATTCTTCTTAAATGTTAAGCAAATATACATACGTTCATATGTACGTTGATGCGATAGAGTACTTAAGCAATTATACTCTCAGATAATAATTATATGGTTACAGTAAATTAATGTTAATCATTAAATAATAATTTTTTTTACCTTTTTTTAGTTTAATTTTAACTGTTTAAATAATTAAACTAATTTCTTAAATCTATACTTCCGATTTTGTAATTATTATGGCACACACATGTACACACACCTACTATAATAACTGCCACTAGCAATTACCAGATACGTACGTATTGTTGTTGTTGTTGTCTGGAGCTGAGACAACTTTATTTTGAAGATGAGAGGAACGATAATCAAAGCCTTTAATTTATAATAATCAGCATTACAATCACAATTGAATGAATGTCGGAATGACTGTCGGAATGACTGGAGTGACCGGGTGACTGAATGAAATGCTAAATAGAATAATTGACTCAACGCAACGTAACGTAACGTAATAATATGTAGGAGTGACGATGGATGGCAGTGATAATTATGAATTATCGGTGAAATGAAAGTGAAATCGAATAAAAAAAAAATGAAAATGTTGTTTAACAATAATTGTTAACAAAACGTTGAGAATCAAATGGAAATTAAATTAAATAATTGTTTTGTTGTTGTTTTTAACAATAATTAACTCTTGATTAACTACAATAATAATTTTATCCATAGTTATCGATAATTAAAGCAAAACAACAACAACAGTTACAAACACAAACAATATGAGTGGCACAGTTGGTCACTTTAAGGCACGACTTAAATATTTATCTTTGCTATAAGGTCTACGATCCTAGTTATCGGTAATTGACTAGGGTACGAAGGACCAATTAACAACGAAATACAAGTAATTTAGCACATTAGCGATACATTCTTCTCAGCGCTATTCAATAGTTTCTTTGCTATGAAAGGGTCTGACAGAATTACAACCAAGCTTCTTACACCACTTTGTTGTGTGTGTGTTAATTTTATACATGAGTGCTGGGTCCTTTAGTTTAAAGTCGTTTCCGAACGACAGATTTTTTGGAAAGCTTTTCATGGCAATTTTATTTAACACTCAGAGTTTTTGCTAGAAATCTGCTGAAAGGCAGCTGCCGAAGAAATATTTTTTCATATTTCGTTCTGTTGGAGATGTCTGAGCTGGGGTTTGAACCGTGGTCTAATAAGCCAACACACTACGTACTAGACTACGGCGACAACGAGGGAGAACCCGCTGCAAATATTTTTTCAAGAACTGCCGCTTACACACTCGTGGCGTCATATGGTAAGCTAACACTCTACTCACTAGCCTGCAGCAGCCAGATGAACCTTGAATTCATTGATTTGGCCTTCGCTACAATGATGTTTTAGGCAGGTAGAGCTTTTTCTCATATAAGTGAATACTAATGGCAATTCTATTGTAGACACCAAAGAGTGAGACTAGTCCGGATGCCGGTACATTCAAGCCTACCTAGAAATGAGACGCCTTGGAGAAACTAATGTTTCTAATCTAGCATTGCTATCAGCTTCTTGTAGCTTTCTTGTACAATACAAAGGCTTTGCTGGTACATTGTAAACATAACTCGGCTTTATGGCGCTCAAACATTGCCAAACACTGTATTTAGATACCTTGACGTTGCTGGGTTTTGTTTAATTGTGAGTAAAGATGCAGCATTGCACGCGTTTTAGGCTGTTGGTGATATCAATCAAGGACTGGGCTTTCTCAATTTGCTTTTCCTCTAATCGTAGTCTTGTCGAGGTCGCCCTGTTGTCGAGGTCGTCCACTTTTTAGAGAATCTTGTGAGACGCTCTTATTTTGGTATTCAGGGGATAAAGAATTTTACTTGGACATATTTGTGGCTCTACGCACAACTTAAATTCAAAGTCCAGAAGATTGGATTACGCTGCCCATATTAGTTAACTATCTAGTGAGGGCTAGTTTGCCATCCTGTAAAGGCCACATGGAAGCTGCCTATCAACTTGAAAACAGTATCACACTGCAAGTCGCTGTAGTCTAGTAGGTAGTGTGTTGGCTTATTAGACGTAAGGTCACGGTTCAAACTACAGGTCGGACATCAAAACGAAATACGAAGAAAATATTTCTTTGGTGACTTCCGCTCAGCAGATTTCTGGGAAAAATTCCTGAGTGTTAAATAAAACTGCCATGAAAAGTTTCTCAAAAATCTGTCATTCGGAGTCGAATGTAAATTGTAAATCCCGCCACTCATGTATAAAAACTAACACACGCAATCTAGGTGGCGTGAGAAGCTAGGTCGTTATCCTAACTGAAAGATTGTAATGACAAAATATGTATGTATGGATGTATGTATGTATGTATGTATGTATCACACTACAGTTTGCTTTGTTTGACCGCAATCAAAAACTTTACTTTTATGTCCTATCACACCACATCCCAAAAGACTTCTCTGGAGTTGATTTAACTCATGTTCAGTTGTTTTTTAAACTGAAATCTTTCAATGGCTCCAAGAAAGAAGTACAAAATCATGTGGCGCCATTAGCCAAACGTCCCATCCGCTAAGTTTTCCATTGCCCTCGTATATATAGTACTTAGGTACGTATGTATATGTAGTGGTCATGATAATGATGCTTTTACTACTGTTAGTGATAATTGCTGTGTGTTATAATTGCTCTTTTAAATAATTTGTTTACACTCCTGATGATAATGCTGCACACACACACATACACACACAATAATTATTAAGAAGTTTAAATTTAATTTGTATTGATTTTTATTGAAATATTTATACTCTTATGCTTTCTCTCTCTTTTCTTCTTTTACGTTTTCAATTCGTTTACGTTGTGTTAATGTGCGTAAATTATGTTTTTCTCACCACATTATTAACATTTTGAATAATTTTTTTGTAATTATTTTCCGTTTCAAGCACTTTTCAATTCGGTTTTTTTTTTTGTAACAGATTTTTTTTTTTATTAATTTCGTAAATAAAATAAAAAAAAGATTTTTTTATTATTTTTTACACTGTCTCCCTCTCTCTCTCGCTCTCTCCCTCTGCTTCAAGTGCAGTGCCACGGATGGCAGAAGAAATTGCAGTTTTCATGGAACATTGAAACTGCAAAGGCCATGAATTATGGCTTTTTTTCTTTCCTCTTCTCTCCTCTCCTGTCTCTCTTTGTATGCAAATGTTCGTGGCAAAATTTTTATCTGCATTTTATTGTGTTTGTATTGAGCTGTGCTGTGCTGTGCTGTATTGTGCAGTTACAGGCATCAGCAGCCATTTCATTTTTACTAGTAATTAATTATTTTAATTTAATCGATTATTAATTTATGGCAATTTTTCACACTTTGCCAATGAATCAGTAAATGAATGGCTCTACCAAGTTACACACATTCATTGCTGCCACATACTACATACATTCAGAGGACTATTGCTATTGCCTAGTGGACCTAGTGTTTACAGGGGAGCAGGAATGCATATAGACAATCATAAATTATATTTTGGTGTTAAACTAAATAAATTTTTTTTTTAAATATTTTTTGTCATAAATCCTAATAGTTTAATAGAAATTTAATAGAAAATGTTCGACAATATTTATTTAAAAACAAAAACTATTTCACGAGAATTATTGGTTTGAAGCGGGTATAAAATATCAAATTAAATTTATAAAATATCGGCAAAACCAGGCAAACAACTGGCATTATCAGGACATCCCCAAAGTTCCATTAGTTTTTGTCTTCATAGTGCATATTGGATACGTAAATAATAGAAGAATTTAATGAATTTAATAAAATTACAATTAATATTTACATATCAGTTGGACTAAGTAGTAAAGTATAGCCCCATCACGTGCAAAAACAGAACATGCCCGCAATGATATTTACCATGCAATTTGACAGCTAAAAATTGTCATACAATGCGCTCGTAAGATAGAATTAATTTTGTCCATTCATTACCGCAAAATGGATGTCAAATATTATCCAAATGTTGCAATCATACGTACATAAAATTATTTGCAGAAAACACGTTTTTTGCATGCTTTAGCGTGTCAAAAAAAGGAGGAATTGAGCGCCCTAGCATATAGGAGCATGATGACACTTTTCTGCGTTCATAGACTAAGACGTGTTGTCGAAAATTAAATCACTGAATGAAAATTAAATCAATACATACATACATAATTGGCCATTACAACCCTTCAGTCATTACGACCTAGTTTCTCACACCACCCATGTTGTATGTGTGTTAATTTTATACATGAGTGGCGGGACCTACAGTTTAAAGTCGACTCCGAACGATGGATTTTTGAGAAACTTTTCATGACAATTTTATTTTTACTCTCAGAGTTTTTGCCAGAAAGCTGGTGAGAAGAAGTCGCCAAAGAAATATTTTTTTATATTTTCGTTTTGATGTCTGGCCTGGGGCTCGAAGCCTGGCTTTTCGCCTAATAAGACAACACACTACTTACTAGACCACTGCGACTTAGCTGATACACATAGGCAAGGCAATTATAAAGGAATATACATACTATTTTTATGAACACTAATGGAGCCCTTTATGGAGCCGAAACAGGTTCGTCTATTGGTAATCAAAGACGAATCGTATGAAGGACCAACTTTTTCAAGAAACAAACACCCATCCGGAATCATTATTTTTTTTTTGCCTGACCCGCACTTAGAGAATAGTCCCTGCTCAATCGCTTATGGCAAGTAGGAAAGAGGGAGTAGTGTTCGTAGACATTAGATGTGAATTATAAGTTACAGGAAAGATCTCTGCAGATATGAAGTTCTATATACGTATAGTCCAGCTAAAGAATGAATTATGTTTGTAATGTAATGTGCGATTCATAGGCCAATCGACCACAAACAGATGTGCTCTGTGAGAAAGATTTGTGTTGCGTAAGAATATATGATTTTCGGGAACAAGTAACTTTATGTCTCGATAAAGCAAAATTCGTTGCAGTAGCGATAGAATAGTAAAAAAAGACTAGCTACATTAAGACAGTGCTTCAATGATCCAATATCAGTGGATTAGTGAGCTCCATCGCCCTCTCTTGTATGCGGTCGAGAAGCCTCAAAATAGAAATCGGAAGCCCAGTCCGTATTATAGAATTTTATTCCATTCTTCCTTATGCTTAATCCTGAGGTCTACATTACACAACAGATTTGCCGAATTAATAGAGAGGATTATCGTTCCTCCTGCTCCTTAAACGCGATGCCATTTACTTTTTACTTCTCCTACATCGAGAAAATCTAAACTAAATTATTCTAATTTTGCTACGAGCCTTAGACAAATTTATTGAACGCGTCCAGCGGAATTAATCTAAAAACCATCTCTCCTCCATGTCGCTCACGCTGTTTCGCGGTCCATGCGAACTCCAGCCGATACTGCTTATAAGCATCGTTTTCGTTGTGCGACCACTATATGCAAAGAATATAGCTTAGGTAACGGTTGAACATTCAACGATCTGTTCTACTATGATCCGAAGGAACGCAATAAGGTCCAAACATAAATGTTGCAACCGAAATCCAGCCTGTTGTTTAGGCACCTTTTTTTGTTATTTCTACCAGAGTCCCTGAAATCCATCCAGTCTAAAAGTGCTCGTTCTTCACGGAATTTCTCAACAAATTGAGGAGAATTCGGTGGATAATTTGCTTCCCGGAGATATTTATCGAATCAAGCTTTTTTCCAATTTTTTCTCATCATATTTCCACAAAAATATGTTTGTATGTTGAACTGTTTAAAGCATATGAACGAATGTACGCGGCATCCATCAATAAATTCTCAATTTCTAGTAAAAAAAATTAGGCAACGCATATATGTAGTTGTGTATGGATGTGCTTGTACGTATATGAATGTATTTGCATGTGTATGTATGTATGTTTGCTCACATTAGGCATTTTCGCGGTGGTGAACCGCAAAAACCAAACTTTTTAGTTAGAAATTCGAAAAACGTTTGCAAAAGACAAAACCGCAAATAACATTTGGACGATACGCATATGAAACGCATATGAAACGTATATAAAACGCATGTGAAAGGGATATAAAACGCATACAAAATGAGAGCAAAAAAATCACAAGCATACACACAAAAAACAATTTGAATGCATTGCCAGTATGCATGTGCATATGTACGTATGTATGTATAGAAATGCATTCATATAATGACTTGTTATTGCAGATGTGTTTGTGACAATACAATACAAATACAAATGCAGGCGATTAATTAATTAAAATTTGCGTAGAAACACAAATTTATTGCCAGCAATTTTAGGCAATTTTCCAAACCAAAAACCATGAGAAAGAAAAAAAAAACTGAATCGGAATCGTTAAAACAAAATGCAATAAATGCAGTTAAAATACATACATACATATGTACGTATGAGTGTCTGTTCAAATTAAAATTCGCGTTTATTTTCTCAGCAAAAAAAAAGTCAGCAAAAATACTAGCCACTATCATAGATAGAGACAGAGAGAGAGTAACAACTGGAGAATACATATGTATCTGAAAATTTCAAATTATAAACGAAGAAATGTGTGTTGCGGTGAATATAAAACAAAAGACAATAAATTCGCATACAATGATAATAAAGGATTTCTCTTTATGTGCGTAAAAGTATACTTATGTGTGTGTAGAAAGCAAATGCAATAAATAATAGTTACGCATACAATTACAATCCAATTTTAGCAATAAATTTTGTAAAATTTACAAACAGTATAACCCCTGTGGGTCATTTTACATGTAAAACAAGTAATTAAGACTTGAGGTGAGACTTCTTCCATAGAAATTTTATTTTATTTTACACTTGCAATTAAAGGAAATATAAAAAATAAAACTTTGTTTTAATACTGCTCGTGAAATAACCCATATAAAGGGTCCGCAAAATAAGTTTTTTTTTGAAAATGCTTTAAAAACAAAACTACTGAATATTTTCTCAAATTTCTCTTTTTATTTGAAAGTACAATCCTTCCGATTAATAATGCAAAATAATTTCATTCAAATGGCTGCCTCGGCTGGCCATGCAGTAGCCTACAATTTTAAAGCACATTATGGATTGTGTGCAGCTGTATTTCACCAATGGCTTCACGAATATTGTCCTTTAAAGCGTCAATTGTCTCTGGCTTGTCGGCGTAACACTTATCTTTGACGGCACCCCACAAATAATAGTCCAACGGTGCCAAATCGCAGCTCCGAGGTGGCCAAACGACATCAGTTCTGCGGCTGATAATGCGATCTTCAAAAACAGGGCGCAAAACATCGAGTGTAGCTTCGGCTGTGTGGCACGTAGCGCTGTCCAGTTGAAACCAAATGTTGCCAATATTGCCTCTTCTTCAATTTTTGTGAACAAAAATTCGTTCAACATGGCCCGATAACGATCGCCATTGACTGTAACGGCCACTCCTTGCTCATTTTCGAAGAAAAATGGCCCAATTATGCCTCTGGACCAAAATCCGCACCCAACAGTGACTCGTTTTGGGTTCGTCGGCTTTTCAATATATATTCGTGCGGGTTTTCTGTGCCCCAAATACGACAATTTTGCTTCTTTACATACCCGCCAAGATCAAAAATATTATTTTTTTTTGCCAAAATCGGCATCTTCTGGTGCATGGCCAGCCGAGGCAGCCATTTGAATGAAATTATTTTCCATTATTAACCGGAAGGATTGTACTTTCAAATAAAAAAAGAAATTTGAGAAAATATTCAGTAGTTTTTTTTTTAAAGCATTTTCAAAAAAAAAAGTTATTTGACGGACCCTTTACTTACTGTACGTATACAATTTTATTTCATTTAACTTTTTATGGTATTTTTTTCATTTTTTTTTTACAACATTTTGTTGTTCGTACAAGTCAGTCACATGCTTTAGAAAATTCTATGTAACCTGGTGTAGTGGAAACATTAAATTACGAATGCAATCGTAAAATTAATTTAATTAATCCCTGCGTAAGCGCAACGCAGACAGGATAGAAAAACTTTTTAAGCCTTCGACAAAATATATGGCGACACTGTAGTATACAATACAAAATGACAGTAGATGTGGAAGTGTGTGTGGGTGCGAGTAACTCCTTGGCAGAGCATTTAAATTGTTGTAATAGTGGCGGCATAAATTATTAGACATCCTGATGATTGTGCGGCATTGTGCGTTTAGTGGCAACAAATTCCATTTCATTCCATTACATTTGAAAATGCTTACAAATGTTTTCGAGAATTTGTTAATATTCGTTGGCAAAGCCCTTTAAAATTGTAAATTGTTTGATAATTGCCACCAAAAAATAAAAAAAAACTAAAAAAAAAAGTATTTCCAGCTAAACAAAGAAACAAACACGGAAGCATGGCTATATAATGGTTGGTTGGGTTGGTTTATTCACTTCTTTGTAGTGAGCATTCAACAAACGGCAAGGAATATAAGTTGAGAGATGTTCACACACATATACATATGTATGTATATAAAAATATGCAAATTCCTATAAATGTTAGTGAATTTTTGTTGTTTGTTTGTTTTTTTTTTTGTTTCGTGCGCAAATTAGTTTTTTCCCCCCATTTTTATTTTTTTTTTTGGTTTTTTTGATATGCCAACAAACGTAAAAAGGGATTAAAGAATTTATTATTTTACCGTTATGCAGTCTAAATAAATTCTCATTCAAATGCAAAAACACAGTAAAAACAAAAGAAGAACAAAATTTAACTCCAAATGGAGCGTATGAAATAAAAATACTACACATGGAATTGATTTTCTGTGTAGTATTTGCATGGCGCAACTAATAAATTAATTTCGTATAACAAAATATATTTAAAAAACAAAAGGCCGTAGTTGTAGAGCATCATAGCCCCTATAATTTTTAACCCAAAGAAGCATTTTGTTTCATTAACATTCATTTGAATTCACAACACTGATTTGCTTCAATATGGAACTACTTTATCCGTTCAAACATAGATGAGTTTCCAATATTCCAATAGGCTGTCAATCGCAACGTCCAAGTATATGAGGATGTAAAAAAATCTACAGAAAGAAAAGAAATCTCCATCCAATCTGTAATGCATGAAATAAAATGAACTTTTCAGACCCCAAAGTTAAACAAAAAATCTTGAACGGCTACAATCTAAATCGATGGCGACTAAGTATCAAAAAAACATATCAACGCCTCCGTTCTATAACATTCTAAGTCGAAAAAGTGTGTTTTGAGTTATGAGCTCTCAAAGTTACACTAAGTACACTTAGAACGTTGAACGTTGAAGAACGGAGACATCGATATGTACACCCATTCCTCGCTTTGCGTCGTTTCGTTTTGCGTTTTTTCGAAGTTACGTAGTTTCTGAATTAGTACTAATTTTCACTATGAGTCGTTAAATTTTCGAAGTGATTTGTTGTTTTCGGTGCGATTTTTAAATTTTTTTAAAATTTCCTGGAACCTATCTTCGATCTTTACATGGTTTGCTATAGAAAATCATAATTCACTTTGCGTCGTGTTTTTTTTTTGGAACGTAACCAAAACCATTTAGGGTGTTAGGCATGACTTTGTTTATAATAGTCACCAATGCTATCTGAATCTATATTACACCCATGCCTCAATTTGCGTCGTGGTTACGTTCCAAAAAAAACAAAGTCATGCCTAACATCCGAAATGTAAGGCTCGTGGATTTCCTTTGTAATAAAATAAAACAAGAGCTGGGAAAATCTTCTCAGCTAGTGTAGGTAATTAGAGTGAATAGAACGATTTGGAAGTCGCCGTAGTCTAGTAGGAAGTGTGTTGGCTTATTAGACCGTAAGGCTACGGTTCTAACCCCAGGTCAGGCATCTCCAACTGAACGAAATATGAAAAAATATTTCTTCGGCGACTTCCTCTCAGCAGATTTTTGGCAAAAACTCTGAGAATGAAATAAAATTGCCATGAAACATTTCTCAAAAATTTGTCGTTAGGAGTCGACTTTAAACTCTAGTTACCGCCACTCTTGTATAAAATTAACACACACCAGTAGTAGTGTGAGAAACTACGTCGTAATCCTGACTGAAGGGTTGTAATGACCAATTATGTATGTATGTATGTAGAACAGCTTGCAGCCGAGATTCTCTATCAAGAGAGGCACCATTCTGTAGTATGTGGTTGGTAAGGGACAGTTTGTATTACAGAAGTGAAATGTGCAGAAATCAGATGCAAGTCGATGGTATCTTCCAAGTGGAGGTCTAAAGATCAAAATGTTCTCAATTCTACATGGATAGGCGGTATAAAGGACATGAAATAACAAGACTATCTGATAGCCAGGCCTCCATTTGAGCACTCGGCTCGTAAGGGATTGAAATGGGAATAATATGGTAATGTCTGGAAAAGCTGGATCAGCTAAATGGAGAGTATAGGACCCTTTTCTGGGAATTCATGGCCATGCGGGATTTCTAACATACATACATACATACATAATTGGTCATTACAACCCTTCAGTCAGGATTACGACCTAGTTTCTCACACCACTTATGTTGTGTGTGTTAATTTTATACATGAGTGGCAGGACCTACCGAACGACATATTTTTGAGAAACTTTTCATTTGATTTACTCTCAGAGTTTTTGCCAGAAATCTGCTGAGAGGAAGTCGCCGAAGAAATACTTTTTGTATTTTGTTTTGATGTCTGGCCTGGGACTCGAACCCTGGCTTTACGTCGAATAAGCCAACACAACACCTACTAGACTACGGCGGGATTTCTAAGCATGTGGAAATTCACACCAATGAACATTTAGATAAGCTTGCAAGAAAGATAGTTTGCAAGGAGATGAGCTTGCAAGGAGGAGAGCTTTTCAAAGAGGAGAAACTTGCGAGAAGTAGAGATTGTAAGAAGCAGAGCTTGCAAGAAGGAGATCTCACAAGGAGGAGAGCTTACAAGCCGCTGATAGGGCCACAACTTCTCTATAGAGTGCGAATGGCTATTTGAGAAGGTAAACGCGGTGAAAGGGAATATGAAGAGAAGCTAATGCTCTTTTCAAACCAAATGGGTTTGTGACAATCTTAACTTTTGGTAAGTAATAGCAAATAATTGGAAGAGATTTAAGTTCTGCATCAGACTATCCAGAAAAGGCTGAGGATAGTAAAAGGTCCTTCGATCGAGTACGACAGATTCAAAGAAGAGTTGTTCCGGAAAGGAATCACTTTAATTCCACATATGTTCTCTGTGAAGCTGATGACGGAAAACGCAATTAAGATTTTCACGATCGCTTTGAAGACGTGGGCCAATCGAATTTATTTTTATTTGAAAAGAAGAAAAAAAGCTCCTTGCGTCCTTGTGGGGCGCCACGTGTCCTGATATGTCAGACTCATACTATCATATTATCTGCTTACCGAGGATGCAATCCACATGAGAATCATATTTGTATTCCTTCGAGGTGGAGTTCTTTTTGGCGTGGTTGTCAGTCGTCATTATTGATTTGAGTTCAGGCTTCGCACTCTCTACATCTTCAAGGTCCTTACTGTTTCGCCTCAAAGAGTGCCCATTCTTTACATTTGCCATGACAAATTCAATGATTTTTCTCTTCAAAATTTTGTTTATTTTCATGCATTTGATTTCAATTTAAATTTTACATTTTTTTTCTAATCCCACATTATGAACTCATTTTTGTTGACGTATAGCAGCTCTCAAATAAAACACGTTTGTATGGGGAAAACAGAATAAAAAGCCCGCGCAAATTGGAAAAAAATTTAAAAAAAAAATCTCACCTAACACCGCACCTTTAATTTGTTAATCACGATCTGCTGGAAAAGCAACAAAACAAAGTCATACGAAATAATATTGAAAACGTGGTGTAACGCAACAACAACAACAACAACAACAACAACATGAAACGGCCAAATTAAATATTGAAATTCCCACATACGAGGGCATGAATATAAAATACACATGGCGACGTTTAAACATAGAAATATAGACACGACATCAGTGACCAGACACCAGTCACTGCCAGAATCGAAACGGGTAAAATGCTTAAGGAATTGCATGCAAACCTGTCACTGAGATAGACAGCCATTGGCTTAGATGGCTTAGATTAAATGACATTTGTTTGCTTCACTGTTTGTTGTTGTTCTTCAACAAGTTTTCCTCGTCTTCCTTGATCTGTACGGCTGTCTGTCTGTCTGTCTGCCAGTAAGACAGATCTCCTCTGAAGTCAAGCAAAGCAGGCAAAGCAGTTGAAAAGACAGAAATTTTTTGAGTTTAAGGAAGTGGAGAAGGAGTGAAACGCTAATTAACAGTAGCCCCTGTTGGCGATGTGTAAAAATTAGCACTTGTCTGGCAAACAGACAGTTTGAAACACTCATTTTGGACAAAATGCTTGCAAAGTTATGAATATTCGTTGAATCACTGATCATGGATCACTGATCTACTCTTTAAGGGGGAAGAAAATGATGATTTTGAAGAGTTTTTTGTTGTTTTTTTTCTCTTCAGGCAGAGAGTTGAGCTGAAATCGTAATATTTGCAATAGAAATGACCAAAATTCGTAGGTTGAAATAGTAAGTATTTGATGGGGAAGTTGCCTTATGTAAAGTAGTTGATAAAGGAGTGTAACTAAGTGGTAGTCACAGACCTAATGAACAAGCTTCTCAGGCGTTTAAAAAAAAACGGGGATTAGTGTTCACAAATAAGGGAAAAGGAGATCTTGAATCAGTACCATCAGCATACCGACAATTCTATAAGCTGGATACAGTACGAAAAATAATTGGAGAGACTAATATACAGTCACGTGTGCACCCCTTGGCTGGCCAACTACTTCCCTAGTTTGGTGGAACTCGGTCAGTACATGGACTGCGTTTACTTGTGGCATTACAACGGGCCGCTATGTGTGCTTTTGATATCAAAGCTACCACTCCAACCTACCTATCTAATACAGTCACATATAAATGTGTGTGCGCATGTGCTACAGGAGAACCTTCAAAAACACAACTACAATTTACAGCAGACAGGCTTACAATTTCTCCAGTCTACATTAGTTGCAAAGAACGCAGATAAATACGCATATTGGTTGGAGATGAATTTGCATTGTTATAGTAAAAACTGTTTCAAAACACAATTCTTTTATTTCGTAATTAAACAATAAAAATCATATGATTTTTATATACATTTCAACACTTTTTACCGCTTTGATCATGCCGCAATGAAATGCCGAAATGCCGGCAAAAGAACACACACCTTATGCCAGCAGAGAGATTTTAACAACAGTTCGTGATCTCGAACGGTATCGTAAAACAAAACAATGGCCACGTTTATGGCCCCCCATCATAAACAGTAGTCGTGAGTATACGACAGGTAAATTCGTCATAAAAAAAAAACAAGTATTCAACTCAACCGGCAAAAGCAATTGAAAACACTTTTTTTCCTCTGTTTTTGGAATTTAATTTCGTTTCTTTTCTTCGCCTCTTTTATTTTATAAACGGTTTTGGGAGTTGCATACCGAAGGAGTTGTAACATTTTTAGATAAGGACAATGCGATGTTAACAGTAACTGATTCTTTTCAGGTGGTTTTTAACCACTTTTCGAACATTTTTGGCACTATGCAGGCGATAGCTTGATGATTGCTGGTTTGTAAATGCTCAAACGTAAGAGGATTATTGACGTAGCCCCACAAAAAAGCCAAACAGGGATAAATCGACCATGATGAGGGGCTAGAGACAGGTTGTTATCTTAGCTCTCTAATTTTACAATGATGGTTCCTCAAGAGTTATTCTCTCGTGCTACCCCATGTCATCCATCCACACCATAATACGCAACAAAGAGCCCCTTATTTTGCATTCAAAGAGCTTTTCACAGTCAATTTTGTTTGTTTATGTAACCATTTCCTGAAGAGATAGTTTTGCTCGAAAACGGGTATTAAAAATAACTTTGGCTCCTAACATCAGCTGGATTTTATTGATGCTGTTGAGAAACCCGATGTGTAACCTTTTCAGCACTCTTACCAGAATTTCCAATAATACGATCCTGGCGGATAGATTGACTGCAAATTGAAATGTGTTAGGCCTAAGGTAACTTCAATAAACCAAAGAAAACAAGCCTATAATTATTAAATCTTATTGATATGCGGCTGTCCGGGAATACCAGACCTCATAATTTTGATTGTAGGTCATGCAATTTGCGTCACTGTTACATGCTACTCGAATCACATGTTTTTCACTACCACGCCGTTCAGTTCAAGTAGAAGGAAGTCTTTGAATATGTGTCTGCACCACTCGTCATTCAAAATTATCTTTTGGCCTGTAAGAGTTTTGAAAAGGAAAGATCTCATTATGCCTACATAATTGATTATTACAACCCCTTGGGGTTTGAACGGACACCTCACATCTAATAAGCCAACACTCTACCTACTAGACCACGGCGACTTCATGCTTGATGATGCCTTTAGCATAAACGGCTCACCATACAGAAACTGTATAAGGGTACGATGTCTATTTATATGTTCAAAGCGGTATTTAAGAGTCCCGGCTGACGCCCATAATGAGTTGATAGAGTTTCAAGATGACTTAAGCCTACGTTATACGCATTTAGCGCACTTTGTGTCTACTTTTTGTAAGAGAACATATTCTTTAATAAAATTTCTGTGTTAAAAGCGCACATTGATGCTTATGGCGTGGGTTGACGTGTGATCCATATGCCAGGGTCCTTTGCTATAACCTTCTGCCACCTAAGTGTTAATATTCTTAGTAGAACATCTACTTGAAGTCGCCGTAGTCTAGTAGGTAGTGTGTTGGCTTATTAGACGTAAAGCCAGGGTTCGAGCCCCAGGCCAGACATAAAAAAATACAAAAAGTATTTCTTCGGCGACTTCCTCTCAGCAGATTTCTGGCAAAAAAAAGTTTCTCAAAAATCTGTCGTTCGGAGCCGACTTTAAATTGTAGGTCCCACCACTCATGTATAAAATTAACACACACAACATAAGTGGTGTCAGAAACTAGGTCGTAATCCTGACTGAAGGGTTGTAATGACCAATTATGTATGTTATGTATGAACATCTATTCCAGGACCTGGCAGACCTAACAGCAACTTATGTTTTCCCATACTCGTCTGCGGTGGTAGCTAAAAGCTGTAGTTTTTGCTCAGTTTCTGCCGCATGACTGAGAAATTTACTTCCAAATTCACTAAAATTGTCTATAAAAACCGTGGATTAATACCCACACAATATTCTGATCAATATTTCACAGTTTTCTCTGACATCTTCTGTCTTCTGACCATTTTCGGCTATTCTGTGGCTATCCATCTCCTACTTTCCTATACTTATCTAAGGGAACAGCTAAAGAAATCACAACAATTCCTGAATTTGGTTTTGACGAATATACTCGTCTGCGCTAAGAA
Source organism: Sarcophaga carnaria (assembly GCA_958299815.1). Classification (NCBI taxonomy): domain Eukaryota; kingdom Metazoa; phylum Arthropoda; class Insecta; order Diptera; family Sarcophagidae; genus Sarcophaga; species Sarcophaga carnaria. The sequence goes on along the minus strand of OY283153.1, from coordinate 8,835,441 downwards.
AGATTTTGGTAACAAAGTTAAACTGCTAAAAGGCTTAAAAGTCTTTGAGAATAAATGTTTTTGACTACAGTCTGTGAACTAAATGGTTACAAAACATGGTTTGAGTACATGTTACCCCAGGTATTTTTGTATGAATGAATGAAAATAAATTTCTTTTTTTTTGTAGATTTATGAAGATCATGTTAAAAATTTTTGTTAACTTTTGTAAACAATTTGCATTTGTTGTTATTTTTTCTACAAAAAATAAAAACAACAAACTGAACTTCTACTGTTTCCCTAAATGAACAATCATTCAGAGTCCCATCGCACAGAACAGAACAGAACCGTATTGATGCTGATAATTTTGCACCTACACTTCAGAGTAAATAACGAATACAAGTTAAAAATGAAATATTACTTGAGAAATATTGTTATTTGTAATAAATAGACAACAACAACAATGACAACAACGACAACAACGACAACAACAATCAATTGTTCGACATGAATAATGCATTTTCTTTGTAATACGATCTTTGGAGGCTTCGGAAACCCAAAAAAACAAGCGAAATACACGATAAGCAAATTCGTTAAGAAACTGTAACTGTAAGTGAAGCTGTAGCTGTATACATACGTAACTAAATGCGAGCGAACATTTTGATTTTAGAAAAAGAAGAGTAGAAAAAAAAACATTGTTTTTGTCGTCATACGGGCGTGAGTTCACAACTACTAGCGATGAGTAAATGTTTGATTTTGTCTTACAACACCAACAACAATAACAAATAAAGAAATCTTTTTTTATACATTTTGTTACAAGTGTACAAGTGTTTGTGTACAACAATTTGAGAAGAGAAGAAGAGGAGAAAAAAAAAGAGTTGAAATGCAAACAAAAATAATTGTGAAGTTTTTTTTTTTGTTTTTTTTTTGCTGCCAAAGCCTTCTTACTTCTTCAGTTTGCGTTGTTGTTTCCTGTACCGTTTATTTGTTGTTTTGGCTGTTTGGAAAACATGAAAAACAAAAAAATTAAAAAATGTGATCACATGTATGTGTTAAAAATTATTCCCGGCTTGGCAAACTAAACTCAATGAACAGAAATGATACAGCGATCGATCGCAAAGCCAGCCAAACGATCTTTAGGCATTCAAATCGAATTTAATTTCTACATACACTTGGCGTTCTGGTTGTTACTTTTTTGTGTGTTTATTTGCTTGTCTTGTCTTGTTTGTTTGTTTATATTTGTCTTCACTAAATGTTTTAGTCACTTCACTTTAGTTGAACGTGAACGTGAACATGAGCGTGAGTGTGTCTGTTAACAATGAATTGTTAAATTCTTCTTCTTCTTCTTCTTTTTCTTCTTGTGTTATGCTTTAGCTTTTGTTTTTGGTCCATATTCGTAAGAAAAATTGAAAAAAGCAACTTTGCTTGCCTGGTTGTTGGTGTTTGTTTAGAAGCAGGCCTTATATAGTGGCAGTTTGTGTTACATGGCTGTGTGTGTTTGTCGTATGTGTGTGTGAATGTCTATGTATTGTTGACTGCAAAACTAACCCCCTTTTATTTCCAATGTTTTGTGAAATTACACAGGTTCTAAGTCTCACCTTTATGAAATGAATGTAGAACGTGTAGCAATAGAATCATCACTTTGGCTTTGGCTCTGGCTCTGCTTCTGACTCTGACTCTCTGTGTGTGATGTTTTAGTTCTTCTTCTTCTTCTTCTTGTATGTCTTTATATTTATTTTCTTATTGTTATTGTTTCTGTTGTTATTTATTTTTGTTTGAATTTTACATTTTGTTTTATAGCGAGATTTTTATTTCATTTCATTTGGATTTTTTTCTCTTTCCTTCTTTTTTTCATTTTCTGTTTTACATTCAACATTTCTATGGATGAGTTACGTTAAGTTAACTGGATAGTATATAGCATTGTGTGTGATATGTATGTAAGTGTGTTGGTGTGATTTGTTTTTTTTTAATCTTTCTACTGGTGTTTTTGGCATCTTTTGAATGACAGGTTGTTGAAAAATTCAATTTACTTGAACATTTCAGTTAAGTGGGAAACATACATATGCGCGGCGGCTTCAGTCCACAAAAACAATTTTTTTAATGACGGATTTCCAAGTTGAAAACAATAAAAAACGAAATAAAATAAAAATAAAATCAAAATAAGATAAACGTAATCCGTGTGAATAAAAAAAACGTAAAAATATACATACATACATACATATGTATAAAATTTACGTGAATGTGTGTGTGTTTATATCCAAGTACTGTAATTTCACAGTGTTTCGTAATCCCTGTAAATATTGAAAATAAAATAAGCAAAAATAAAACGAAAATATTCAGAAGAAATAATTATTGTTTCCAGTGTTTAAAGGAATTATTTTCATCTACACAACGTTCATAAAAGTGTAAAATATTGAAAAAAAATTAATTTTTTTTTTATAACAAAAATATAATTTTTTTTTATTTAAAAACAATTTACTCAACATTGTTGTTACATTGTTTAGTTGAAAATTAAAGGTATGATTAAAGTCATTAAAATGTAGAAAATATTGTTTTTTAAATAAACAAAAACACAGTGTGTTAATGTTTAATTTACAACAAAAAAAAAAGTAAAATATTTTTCAAAAGTTTTGTTAAAAATTTTATTCGAACATTAAAGATAAAGGCCTTCTCAGTAAGAATGGAGTTTTTTATTTTAAAATAAAATTTAAAGAAAATATGTGCCGATTAAGTGTGGGATAAACTATGCATCAAATGACCGCCACTCTTCATGCAATTTTCCACAACTCATCTCATCAATGGAGGGTGGAACCTTTGATTTAAGCTCAGGAAATTGTTTCTGCATTATATGCCGAAATTTCACAAAATCCTAAGTAAGAAGATTCCATGACGCTTAATTGCATTCTTGGGATAATTTATTCCGGAACGCCTTGCTTTAATAAATCGAATGTACAACGCGCAATGTGGCAGGTTGTGGCGTCTTAATGAAGTACATTGTCATCCAGTTGGAATCGCAATAACTTCGTTAGCATGAGCCTATTCTATCTACTTAGATCTTGGCCAATAGGCCACTATTAGGCGCACCATTATGTTATACGAGCTTATTCCCAATGCATAATTCCTAGGATGCATCCCCAGTATTTCTTTGCAAGCCTTCTGCATATTATTATGGCATGTCTAGACTTTCCTGAGATGCTCTTTATATAAGCTTTTCATTTCATACTTTTATTTATTCAGTTATATTCCCGTTTTCTATTATATTGTCCCAGCCCATGAGTCCGTCATTTAGGAAGTTTTCTCTTTTTGTTAATGGTATGATTGTGGTCTTGACCACTGTCAATTACCAAACGAATTGAATCCCAAGACCTCTTTCAATGACATAGCAGGTTAGGTTAGGTTGAACTGGTAGCTTTGATTACCAAAGCACACTTGAGGATGCATAGCGGCCCGTTGTAATATCGTAGAGTCACTTCAAATTTTCCTTTTGTCATGAAGACTATATTATCTGCATGTCCGCGCCTCATATATTTTTGTCAGGAGTTCATCTACAGTCATGCTTCTTGTTAGTGGTGAAAGAACTCCAACCTTTGGGTATCCTGTAGTTGGCTGCGTTAGCATCTCTAACAGAACAAAATATGAAACAATATTTCTTTCGGCGCCTTCCTCTCAGCAGATTTCTGGCAAAAACTCTGAGGATGAATAAAATTCCCATGAAAAGTTTCTCAAAAATCTGTCGTTCGGAGTCGACTTTAAACTGTAGGACCCGCCACTCATGTATAAAAATTAACGTACACAACATAACTTGTGTGAGAAACCAGGTCGTTATTCTGACTAAAGGGTTGTAAACACAAATTATGTATGCGTGTTCATCTACAACTTGGCTCCTCATTAGTGGTTAAAGAACTCCAACCTGTGAGTATCCCCTAGTTGTGTAGCCCACATGCGTGCGAATGCCGCTAACAGTCGCAGAAATTTCGGCCTCAGCTTTAGAAAAGTAAAGTCTATCCACGCCGCTTGATCAAAATATGCACCAAATAGTTGCATGTTGTGGCTGCACTGGTTTCGTATCGATTGAGGACATGAGGATTTTCTGACCTACAAATTCGATATTTTTCCGTATTCACTCAGCCATTTCGATGGAAATGCGCTTCGTTGGAGAAGATGACTCTTTTTAAAGCATTGGTACTGACTTCACTTTGCTTCATTTCCCATTGAATGAATTGCCGCCGACGGTTCCCATGTGCTGTTGGTTTGAGCTCTTCAGCAAGCTGAAGTTTGTGTGCATGAAAGAGGAAGCTTTTGTTGTCGTTATTGAAAATGATGTTGATGGTTTCAGACTTTTGGTACCACTCTCATTTACAGAAGCAATGTTTTCAGGAGGCCGTTTGAAATATGGACGCAAAGGAGTTTCGTTGTCCACAACCGAAACAGTTTCATCAAATTCGAGTGATCAAACAAATGGTTGACAAATTTGGTACACTTTTCCCAACTGAAAATTCATCGTAGTTTAAGAGCGGCATTAGAACAACTTTGCAATATTTTTTAATAAATCTTTGCATTGCTCTTTTGTAAAGCGCTGCATTTTTAAAGATTGTCCCTTCCAGAAAAAAAACGAAGTTGCACCAGGTTTAAAAACGCGCACTCTCACTGAGACACTCTTTTTTATCATTCAGACCTACATAGGTGGATGAAATTTTTTTCAAATTATAAACAGCATTTAAGACTTAAACCAACTAAATGTTTCTGTTTCAGGTCCCAAAGATTGTGATTTACCAAAGGCAGCCTTGTCTGCCTTGCATGCTGGCGTTAATAGCTTTGGCCAACTGACGAATGGTCCACACAATGGCCAGGACATCTCATCATTGAATGGTGGTGGCAGTGCTGTAGTGGGTACCGGCGGCGGTATTGTAAGTGCACGCTTGCATGTTTCAAGTAATTTGTGCGATACACAAAATTCACTTGGCAATAATAACAATAACAACAACAATAACAGCAACAATAACAGTATGCAACAACAAGATCAGGTGAGTTATGAAGCCCTACACACATAAAATCTTTTACTTTCGCTCTCTCTCTCTCTCTAGATCTCTTACCATTTAAACAGAAAATTAAAAAAAATATCCTTCCATCCTTATGGTTACATTTTTATTAATCAATGTTTTTTTCTTTCTTTTTCTTTTGTTTTGTTTCTTTTTTCTTCTTTCTTGGTGTGTTTTTCTATTTAAAAAAATCAAAAAAAAAATCGAAAAAAATTAAAAAAAAATTTAAAAAAAAAATTGAAAACATGAACATGAATTTTCATTGTGTTGGAATATCTCGTATAAAAAAAATTCAATTCATAATAAATGTAAATGTGTGTGTGCGTGTGTATATATATTATGCTGTGCTGTGTGGATCTCTACTGTATACATACATAAAATATAAATGTTTTATAATTATGACTGCTTGCAACCACACCCCCCTCAACCAAATCAATCAAATCAAATCAAATCAAATCGATCAATATCTGCTCTACTATTCTAATCATAATTCAAATTGAAAACAAACAAAAACAACAAAAACAAAAACAAACATCATAATAAACGAATAAAATAAAAACAAAAACCAAAATAAATCCATAAAAGTAAGTGTAATAATTTTCTTTTAACATAATTATTGTATTGTATTGTATTGTTGTTGTAATGTTTTATATTCTATGTTATGTTATGTGTTACTAACCAAACAGCACAATTAAAGGGAAAATATTAAATCATTTTTCAAATTATGCACAAGACTAACAGAAATCATCAGCATTCATTATAGATCATCCGTTTACTTAATATCCATGGCATGCCTATTCCTTAACCCTTTAACACCTTAAATCTTTTTAAATTTAATTATACATTAACTAAGGCCACTTTACCTAACGACTATAGAGGAAAAATTTTCTCCCTTTAAAATTAAGCATGAAGCTTTTATTTCGATTAAATTTTTATTTCATATTACCTTTCCATTGCATATGTACCAGAGATCAGCAATGAATCGATTTTTCTCTACTCATAATCATTCATGAAATTTGGAATACAAGTGAGTCAACAACATTGAAATTTAACTATGTAATCTGATTCCTTCGTACTCACTACAACGTTGATTTATAAGTACAGGTTGCAATGAGTATGCATACAACGTTGACATCAAACTCATACCATTCGAAATATGTTTGATTCACAAGAGCCTACTCATTTATGTTCATAACATTAAGAAAATACTCTTATAAAACTTATAAATGATTCGACGCATTTACAAAAAAAAAAAAAAGAAATCAGACACGTAAGCAAAAAGACAGAGGAGCGAGCAGAGCAAACAGAAAATCTTCTAGTAAGTATTTTAGTGTTCGTATGTGACTCATACTTATTTTGTGATTCGTGTATATGTTGAGTTATGGAGAGTCGAAGTCACCGACGTCATACGTACTTCAAACTTTGAATATGAGTAGAGGTTCCATATGATATTAAAAAAAGTATGAATGCGTATAAGTATCAGAAATTATGAGTATGATTCGATTCTACTCATCTTTTTGAATACTCATTGCTGATCTCTGCCTTAACCCTTCAACAGCTTAATTATTTTTTGTCTGCTTAATTATATATTAAGGAAGACCACTTTACTCGACGTTTATAGAAAAAAAATTTCTGCTTTTATTTCATATTATGATTCCTGGACCTGGCCTTACATATGTACATACACAATTGGCTATTGCAACCCTTAATTCAGGATTACGACCTGTTACGACATGTTCACCAAGATGATTGATACGGTAGGCACCAAGATACCTCTTTCTCCTTTGACATAGTGCCGGACATGTTCCCGATAGGTGAAGAATAGTCTCATATTCTTCCCCGTCTCTGCAGAAGGAAGATCATCCTACTGATGTAAAATCGTTCAATTCGGACTAACCGGCTCTACGGAAACTATTTCACAAGATTTGAAACATAAAAAATTCGGGGGATTTGATAAAACTTATCCTAGATATTGCCTGCGTAAGGAGCTCCCTATACTCCCTATTCAGATTTCTGCTTCCATGTTTTGTCCCTGGTTACGCGAACTAAAGCAAAAGCTCGGCTTAATTGCATTGTAACTTTATTAAACTCTTCATGACAATAACTTCACAGTTTTCTCGTCTTCAAATTTGTTAGTCGTTACCAAGTTTTAAATGCCTATCATGGCTAATCAATCTCCATTATCCTCATAGCTTTTTTCGAAATTCCTATCATTTCCAAGCTTCTAAGCCGTTTCTGCAATACTAACATCGTTCACCGTAGTCTAGTAGGTAGTGTGTTGGCTTATTAGATGTGAGGCTAACAGTTCAAACAAAACGAAATAAGAAAAAATATTTCTTCGGTGACTTCCTCTCAGCAGATTTCTGGCAAAACCTCTGAGTGTTACAAATAAAATTGCCATGAAAAGTTCCTCAAAAAAATCTGTCGTTCGGAGTCGACTTTAAACTGTAGGTCCTGTCACTTATGTAGAAAATTCTCACATACAACCTAAGTGGTATGAGAAGTTAGGTCGTAATCCTGACTGAAATATTGGTTGTAATGTCCAACTATGTATGTAAGGACGATGTGAAATCGATAAATTCTGATTAGCCGCCTCTATGGACATCGCATCTAGAAATTTTGTGTCTTGAACATGGAAAATAAGCCGAGGTATTCAATAAAACTTATACCAGATATTTGTCTGCTGAAGAAACAGATCCAGATGATGGTTTTTAGACGTGAAGTGGTTAATGCATGTCTTGACCATGGTTAGGCGAATTGAAGCAAAAACTCAGCTTAATTACACTGTAATTTTTATCAAACTTTCCATGATAACAACTTCACAGTTTTCTCGTCTTCAAACTTGTTAATCACTATCATCATCAATCAACCAGCTCCTCTATATTCATAGCTTGCTTCAAAATGCCTATCATTTTCAGTCGAAAATCTTTCAACATTATTTTGACTACGGACTGTGGACCCTTTAATTTGTGTATGCCTCAGTAATGTTTGTGTGGACAGCTTGTGTGTTCTTTTTTTAATTCTCTCATCCAATATTTTAAAGTAGAATCGACTTTGCATTGAAACAAAAAAGAAATATTTAAGTAATCTTGATAATATCATGTTTTATTATATATTTACGCATTAAAATATGTCATAAACATATTACAATTTGTGTAGAAATTAAATGTTTAATTTGGTGCTTTAAAGTAGTTTGCATGCTTAAGTGTTGATATTGTTTTTTTTAAGCCACAAAAAACGCCTTTTAATTTAATTTTTTTTTCCAATTCAAAATAATTATTTTGTTTGTGTGTTCTTTTAGAATTCGGATAAAAATAACAAACAGAAACGACATCGGACACGTTTCACACCAGCACAGCTAAATGAACTGGAAAGATGTTTCTCCAAGACCCACTATCCGGACATATTTATGCGCGAAGAAATTGCAATGCGCATTGGATTAACCGAATCAAGAGTACAGGTGAGTTAAATAGTGACTTCCTAAAATAAAGACGCATACTTAGTATGCTGAAAGTGTGTGTAGAGAGAAAGCCTTTAAATAGTACCCAAATGTTGCTTTAATATGGTGTGTAGTTTTAACACCATTATGGCAGGCACTGACTGTTAATCCTGGTAGATTGATTTACAGCCATGGTCATGTACATGTACAAGCATACTAATGAGATGGTGCTACCCTATGAAAAATCTAGTGAAAGCCTTGCAAATAGAAAAAAAATCATAACCAAATAACATGGCTTTATTAGATGACAAGAACAACAACAGCAACAGCAAAAAACAAGCCGGAAAAATTGGAAAAAAGGATTAGAAAATGACATAAAATTCATGCCAATAATGATGTTGTTGTTATTGTTTTTTTTTGTTGTTGGTTTTTCTATTGTATTTTAAATAAACCACATCCATAACAATAACAATAATAGAGTAAAACACGATAAAGTTAATTTATATGCTAATTTTATTAACAATAACAACAACAACAACAACACACTACTATAGCCATACATACATACGTACATAGATTGTGCTTTCCCCCCTCTGCTTTAAGGATAATACGCTTAAAGCCTTTAGAATGACATTTTAAGCCTAAAATCAAACATATTTTTGTCTTTTAACGCCATAAAACGGCCAATAAACACCTTCTCTTCTCTCTAGCCTCCTTCCTTCCTTACTTTCTTCCCCCTCATTCTTGTTGTTCGCTGTTGCACGATGTTAACACCCTGTCAGTTTCTCAGCCCAGTAGAGAATGTAAGCCAAAGGGAAGAATACAAAAATAAAAAGAACAGAAGAAAGGATGTGAGGGTTGGTGTATGACAGTGACCATTATTAGCTCCTTGTTGTTGTTGTTATTGTAGATTTGAAATTAACATTGATTTACAATTATTAAAAACCATTTATCAATTGAAAATCCAAATGTTGACTTTAATTTTATTCCAAGAAACGCGGCGAATTATTTGCGGCCTGCTTGGGATTCTGTTCTTCTGATTGTGTTCTCTTTTTGGCTGCCAGTGAAAATATTCTTCAATTAATTTTAAATTTTATTGGAAAAATGTCATTTGAAACACAGATTCATCATGGAAAATAACAGAATGAAGCAAAGAATAGAACTTAACCAATGTAATATCCATACTGAAGCCGGTTTACTGCACAAGATAGTTCAAAAGCTAGTATAAGATGACCTTTCATGGGACTTACTTAGGTACTTAATTGGTAGTTACAACGCTTTAGTCAGGATTACAACCTAGCTTCTCACGCCAGCCATGTTGAGTGTGTTAATTTTATCCACATGAGTGGTGGAACCTACAGTTTAAAGTCGTCCATGATCGAAGGATTTGAGAAAGTTCTGAAAGTTCAGTTTTATTTTACTTTCAGAGTTTCTGACATAAGATTGTTGAGACGAAACCGTCACAGAATTTTTTTTTCATTTTTAATTATGTTTAAGATCTCTGAGGCGAGGTTTGAACTACGGGCCCTCGTCTAATAAGCCGATATCTTACCTACTACTAGACTACGGGAAACCTTCCGAATTTTTTATGCCTAAATCTGTCCCTTTGTTTATGAAATATTGAGTGGCAATCAGAATTCTAATCTAGCTTCTCACGTTACCCATGTTCTGCATGGTAATTTTATCCACATGAGTGGCGGAACGTATAGTCGTCTCTGAATGACAGATTTTTGAGAAACTTTTCATGGCAAAATTTTATTTTACTCTCACAGTTTTTGCCAGAAGGCTGCTGAGACGAAGTTGCCAAAGAATTTTTTTTCATTTTGTTCGAGGTTTCTGAGCCTCGGCTTGAACTACGGGCTCTCATCTAATAAGCCAACACGTTACCTACTAGACTACGGTAAACATCACCAAACTGTGATGCCTGAGCGGAGTAGCAGAGTTCAAAAGAGACTATACGAGCTCTGAAGATAAATACGAGGATTTATTCAGAAACACTGGATTGGTTAGCCACAGATGGAGGCATGAGTTAGATAATATGATAGACACTTCGAAAAGGCCTTTGAGTTACATTTTAATAGAAAATTTGCCTCAGTGAAGCTTATAAAAGAGATGAGTGCTGCATTATCCTTCCAACAGAAAATAGAAAAAATTCGTAAATTGCTTTCTCTCAAAGCAGTCGAGTTTTTTCAACGTTTCATAACCGTGGATGAAACAAGGATCCACCCTAGCTCATCTAAGAAAAAAGAACAGTCAAGGCAGTGGTACAGTTTGGGAATAGAGTGACCGAAGAAGATAATTCCAGTTACGTAACCTTGTAATGCGTGATATTTTTGGGATCTACGTGAGAGAAGTTTCAAACATTAAAATCAATGAACTGTAGTTGCTCTAGCACTCGCTCGCTATGTCTACAACATTGTGAAAATTCAGCCGGCTTTAATTGTTGCGTGAATTGAGCTTTCTAAGGATAGAGTTCAAAATCCAATTTCAAATATGCCATAATGAGTCGTAAGATAGCTCCAATCGATGCCGTGAATTTAATAAATTCGGATTATTCGTCACATTAGCACTAACAGATAGTTTCAGCCGTTCTTACATTGCAATGGTGCACAGATCTGACCACGTAGTTAACGCCTCCAATCTTTACAATTTTTTTTTTATAATTTTGCCAATTTAAAGCACATCAGGGCGACTACGATCACTCCGTAATGCTTGAAAAGTGTCAATGTTTCAATCTCAAAATTTATAGAAAGTTTTAACTACGGGAATTTATTTGTTATTTACAATTAAAGTGTGTGGTGAATTTAGGCTTGGCTTCCATAATTCTCCAGCCTATTTTTAGGTGCCATGATATGAACAATAATTCATTCGTAAAATTTTGACTTTAAATTGCTTTAAGACATGTTTTTTGTCTTTCAATTTAAAAGAAAAACATTCTCTTCATCATTTTACATACGCAGTGAAGAAAGTTTCTGTATGGAATTGTTTGTTTAACAGCACTTTGGTAGCAAAGTTTTAGGCTTTCAAAATTAGCCACCTGTTGACTTTTATAACAGACTAGAAGAGAGACAGAGAGAGAGAGAGAGCAGAGAAAACTATTTAACCAAATAATACAAGTAAAACTTTGGACATTTATTTAAGCCACAAGGCAAATATTAGACTCCCACTTACACACTTACACACATTTACACAATATTGGCCATTAACATCTTGTGCATTGAATTTATGAAGCCAAATAAAATTTCTATTCCAGTCCCAGTGACTCTGTGCGAGTGTAAGTGTAAGAATATCAAAGATCAGACCAAGTTAAAGTTGTAATGGCCCACTCTCTGGCACTGTACAGAAGGAACGGAACAAACAAAATAAATTTAATGGAGCAGTAAATTTGATTGTCGCATAAAGTAAATCTGCTGTATAGCCAGCCTGGCATCCAGACGGTTTGTGCTGCAGCCAACCATTTTGCCTTCCTTCTTGGTTTTCTCTTTTGGTGGCAAGAAAAAAAAAAACAATTTACTTGTGCTCTGCTCTTTTGCTTCGCTGTATGGGTGTTTAAATTTGAGTTTATGTGATATTCATAAAGAACAACCAACCGGAGTAGCATACATTTAGGCTTTAAATGTAAAATATGTTTAAAAGCATATTTTATTGGGCTGCCAGGATATTATTTAAAAACATTCCTTTTCATTTTATCCTCAGAAATATTTGGAAACAAGCAAATGAAATTTAAAAATCAAAATTTAAAAAAAATAATGTTGTTTAGTGTGGTTGTCATGTGAATTTCTGTGTAACAATGATTGCCATGATGTTTGACAAACATTGTTATCGAGATTGCAATTCATGTTGAACTAGAATTTGGTTTGTTGCACAATATTCTAACAGACCAGAGAAAAAAACAGCAACAAATTGTGGTTAAAAGCTATCAAATGACAGTTTTTGAAAATATTTGGAAAAGATGTCTGTTGTTTGCCGTGACAAGCGTTCGTTGGTCACATGAAACATGAATAAACATTAAAAATAACATGTCAATCCCGTATAACAACGAATTTAGAATTCATTGATGGTTTAGTTTAGTTTTTTTAAATAAAAATTTTGATTTTACGGAGATGGTGGTGGGCTGTTTGGAATTATTTTTTGCAAAGATTTTAGACACGAATTTATGTATGACAAGGTAATAAAACCCATATGGATTAGAGGCCTCAGGTCCTAGGAGGCGGATCAAAAGTATTCTAATGCAATTGCATTTTCCATTCACTATTCCCTTTAGGGGAGTATGAATTCCATAAGGCATCTGCATTTTAAACAGTTTGCTGCCGAAATTGTTTTAAATTTGTCTTGTAAGCTTATACTGTTTAAGTTCCCAAAATGTCATGCGTCTTCACGGGTTTACTTAGTCGATTATAGCTCTTGAGGCCTGAGAATTCTGCCCTCCCGGCATCCTTGTAATGCTAACGGAATTCATTCAGATAGTATCTTGGTCCCCATCATTCATTTTCTTCGTTTAATTTGCATGAGTATGTGTTAAAAAATTTGTTAAGTTTGTGAGATACAGGTTGCTGACTTTGTTTGAACAGAATATCCTGCATGAGCATCTAAGGCATTTGTTGGTGTGAATACCCTTAATTTTTAGGTGCTTATGTTCGATAATTGTCACGTTTAACTCCCACACAATAGAGTAAATGTGTTGAATATTTTAAGCTTGGCACACTGGACGTTTATGGTCTACATGGTCATACATACTGATTGCGACCTTTCTTGTTCTATTAAGGCTACTGTTTGTATCTGATTCTGCACTGTCATTGGTAATCACTTACTGCCTATATAGCAGAAGCTATCGTAGCTTGATTATCTCGATTGTAAAGTTTTTTATCCTCATACCTTTGGCTGACTTGGTATTTATATCAACACCAACATTAGATTCCAGTTTTGTTTGCATTTTGGAAACCTTGTGTTTGAGTAGGATGAATTCATCCCGAGTTTCGCAAGGGAGACTTCATTAATTTTAATTTGCTCTAAAGAGAATATTATGAGAAATATCATCCACCATTAGAAGTCGCCGTAGTCTAGTAGGTAGTGTGTTGGCTTATTAGACGTAAAAGCCAGGGTTCGAGCCCCAGGCCAGACAGCAAGACAAAGTACAAAAAGTATTTCTTCGGCGACTTCCTTTCAGCAGATTTCTGGCAAAAATCTAGGAGTAAATAAAATTGCCATGAAAAAGTTTCTCAAAAATCTGTCGTTCGGAGTCGCCTTTAAACTGTAGGTCCCACCCCTCACGTATAAAATTAACACACACAACATAAGTGGCGTGAGAAACTAGGCCGTAATCTTGACTGAAGGGTTGTAATGACCAATTACGTACGTATCATCCACCATTATGTTAAACAGTTGAGGTAATACATGGCATTCTTGTTCTACTCCAGTTTTGATCAACTAAAGATTTCCGTAGTAAAGAACTCCGGGTTCTCTATGTCCTTTCATACCTTCGAGTTATCCTCCGGGATACTCATGCCTTCGCAGTTGGGATATTTTGCACTCTAGGGATTGCTTTATTACGAGTATACAGCGTAAAGTATAGGGCTGATCTAGAAACCAGACGGTCTCTCAGTTCTCTGCTGTATTTTGAGGTCTTCTGGTCTTTTTTATTGTTCCTTTAGTTACTTTATGGAGCAGTTTCTAAATTTCTTAAAAATCTGTCGTTCGGATTCGACTTTAAACTGTAGGTCCCACCACTCATGTATAAAATTAACACACACAACATAAGTGATGTGAGTAGGACGTTGTACAATGGGTCAAGTCGACCTCCGGGTACTGTACTTGTCTTAATTGACAAGTACACGTCCTCTAACCTAACCTAACCTACTTTATGGAGCACAAGGCAGTCACAAGGCATTGCGTTCTTGTTTTTATTTTTATTCTGAGTGGCACTGTCATTTACCAGCTACTTAGGCGTTTGGGGTATTGTAGCTGGTTCTAGAATAATAGGGTTGCCATCTATCTTTTCCTATGAAAATATTTTGAGTTGTTTTTAGTAAATCTAGTGGAGAAGAGCTTACATAAATCATGACGAATAGTTTTCTTGTTTTCTTCCGTATAAGATCCAGAATTTCTATGGCTTGTTGTCATATACTTTAGCCTCTATGCTATGGCACGTCAATGGCTTTTGTAGAGACTTTTAATTTTATGAAACCTAAACATAGGAAATTTTCAATGAATTTCTTTCAACAAGCAATTGTTATTTAAAAATAAAATAATTTTCCTTTACTTTACTTTCTTTACCTTCTTCTTATTGCTAACGTATATGCTATGACTGGGGTTGCCAAGTGTATGTATGTATGGCCGGTTGGGTTTGGGGTAGTTTTGTCTGTGGGTTAAATAAATCTATCGGTGATTTATGGTTGGCAAGAAATTAGTCTATTAATGTTACATTAAGACAGCAATGAATGCCAGTCATTTATCATGTCTTAGGCTGAGGAGGGTGGCTAATAAACTATAACAACAACAACAACAATGAGATGAAATAACTTTTTAACTTTGATTCTTTGATTTTCTCTTTCTTAAAGCTTAAGGATATCATCACTTTATTAACAGTTTTTAAACACTTTTATCTGCAATTGTTTAATAAGAGTTTAGGGAATAAAAAATAATCATCATATTCGTATTCATGGATATTCAATTAAAACTGTTTGTGATGAAAACAAGTGCAAAAAAACAAAATTAATCATGAAAAATTCATAACGTCTACCTGCTACAGACTGCCATACCAGACCATACACGCGTTGTGAATTCTTTGAGCACGTGACAGTATTACAACAGTTTCCCCAGCAACATGTTGAAATGCCATGTATTTTTTTTTAAAGAAATTTTTTTTATAGAAATTAAAATTAAAACAACAAATTTTTCATAAAAATTTATTCAATGAAAATATTTGAATTTATTTTTTTTAAAAAGAAAATTTGTTGGTGGAGATACAAACGAAACTAAAACCAAAAAATTAAATTCGCAAATCGATTCACACAAAAAAAAGTTAAATTTTAGCATGTAATTGCTGTTGTTGCTATTGTTACAATGCCACCAGACGCACACGTTCGCCCATAAACCGCTACAAATAAAATAATTTTAATAAAAACAAGGCACAAGGCCTACTAAAAATCTCCAGCCTTCCCATTCCAAAATATGAAAACAAGGAAGTATTATTAGCCCTGTCTACCATCACTAACTGTGCATCAACAGATTAACTCACGTGTCAACACTGCCAACAATAAGAATTTCTATATGCAACACCCCTCCCCCCCCCTCCCAACAACAACAATAGCTGTTTTGACTTATTACAGGCTAAATTAAGTTTTCTTCCGCTCACTTTCATTTCATTCTCCGGCACTGGCTTCATAACACATGTATTCCCATGCATGTAACTCTGTCAGTGGGAAGTCTATGGATCTAGAGAGGGGGAGGGGGTGAAATGGAAGGGTGTTGGTTTTAAATAAATTTTTACAAATTAAATCTTTTATAATGTTGTTGGTCATTTTAATGTTGCCACGAAAATGTTTATTTTCATTTGACATCCAACTGTGCACAGTGGGCGCTATTGTGTGTTTAAGACAAACACAGCCTTAAGCGGATTTAAAGGCGGCGGCGTACACTGTGGTGTGTGTGTGTCTGGAACAAATTACGAAATTTATTTTAAAAATAGATTCAATTTAAGAGAGGCTGGAGTTCTCTTTAAACAAAATTCTGTAAACAAAAACAAATTAAATGTAACGTATACAGCAAAAACTTTGCACATGGAAAATTTGCACTTTAAATCCTTTTTTTTTTTATCAGGAATGCCAAGGTCTTTAAGCAACTCTAGTTGGAATCAATAGTTTCATATCTCCGAAGGCCGACTTTAAAATTACACCCATTAACTGCCTCTGCTGCGAACGTTGAAGGAGCAAAGACTATAGGAATCCGAAGCTAAAAGATCTCGATTGTGTAGCCAAGGGTAAACATAACCGAACCCTTACAGCCGATGAAATCTAGAAGAAAGATCTCAATCCAATCCCTATCGTTCGGGATTAGCCAATCGACGAAGTAATGTTACACATCTGCGTGAAAAAATCCATTTTGTTTTTTACACTCAATTTCCTCTCAGAGCACAAAAACTAAGGCAACCTGTACTGGCAACTTAAGTTGCCACTGGGCACTAATGGGTTAAGCAGTTACGCATGCGATTCCGGTGTTACAGCAGATTCTAGAATAATAGGGTTGCCATCTATTTTTACCTATGAAAATATTTTGAGTTGTTTTAGTAAGTGTAGTGGAGAAGAACTTACATAAATCATGATGAATAGTTTTCTTGTTCTCTTCCGTATAAGATCCTGGATTTCTATGGCTTGTTGTCATGCACTTTAGCCTCTATGCTATGGCACGTCAAAGGCTTTTTGTAGAGCCTCTTAATTTTAGGAAACCTAAACATAGAAAATTTCCAATGAATTTCTTTCAACAAGCAATTGTTTTTTTTAATAAAATAAATTTCCTTTGCTTTACTTTCTTCATCTTCTTCTTATTGGTAACGTGTATCCTATCCAAGGGTAAACATAACCGAACTCTTACAGCCGATGAAATCTAAAATAAAGTTCTCAATCCAATCCCTATCGTTCGGGTAGCCAATCGACGAAGTAATGTTACACATCTGCGTGGAAAACTGTTTATCGAACAATGGAATTGGAAGGCATTCATTTATATTACTAAGCTATGAACTACGTTCTGCTATAAAATGCAGAGCCGCTATGCGAGCCGCTATTCGTGCTCAAGTAAGCTTTTGGTATCAAAGCCACCACTCCAACATACCAATATGTTCGATTGGATGTCATCCTTGCAATGCTTTACTTCTGATAAGTTGAAAACCTTTACCAAAGAAAACTCCCGAAATTTTTTAAAAACTATTTACGGACAGATTTTTCTTCCATACAGACGAGATCTGAACTGTTAATTGTTTAAAGTTCACGGCCTAATTCAGAACCACTTTAATTGGCAGACATCTCAAAAACCATAGCTTACTCGAGTCGAGTAGAGGATTCCGTTGTAAGGCCGATATTCTGTCTTTCAATTATAACTCCTGGTTAACATTTTTCGTCCATCTTAATATCCCAATCGCCTTTGGCTAGACATTTTCTGTCCATAAATTCTGGGTGACCATAAATTCTTCAATTTCGGTTCCCCAGTGCCGCCGAACAATGACAGGGAAGATGTTCTGTGGTCTCTTTTTCTTTCTCATCATTATAACTTCCGCAAAAATCATTGCAAAGTTTTAACATACTCTGCGTGTCTGTACCTAGAGGCCAGGGGCCTATTATTACTGGTATAAAGTTCCTAAGTTGGACTCTGGATTAGTTTATCGTTCTGCATTTGAATTTTCTGTTATAATACATACATACCTACATAGTACATAATTGGTCATCACAATCATTCACTCAGGATTACGACCTAGTTTATCACACCACTTACATAGGTTAGGTTACAGGACGTGTACTTGTCAATTAAGACAAGTACAGTACCCGGAGGTCGAATTGACCCATTGTACAACGTCCTAGTTTCTCACACCACTTATATTGTGTGTGTTAATTTCATACATAAGTGGCGGGACGTACAATTTAAAGTCGATTCCGAACGACAAATTTTTGAGAAGCTTTTCATGACAATTTTATTTACTCTCAGAGTTTTTGCCAGAAATCTGCTGAGAGGAAGTCGCCGAAGAAATACTTTTTGTATTTTATTTTGATGTCTGGCCTGAGGCTCGAACCCTGGCTTTTCGTCTAATAGCCCAACACACTACCTACTAGACCACGGCGACTACATCGTAACAGCTTCTGCAAAAACCATTGTAAGGTATTACCATATTCTGCCCATGTGAACCCAGAGGCCAGTGTCCCATTATTATTGCCATAAAGTTTCTAAGTTGGACTCTGGATCAAGTGTTTACCCTACTGATTTCGAATTTTCTGCTGTAACAGCCCTTGCAGGTCGGTCAGCTTTCTTGTTAGCTTCAATTTCCCGTGTTCAGGAACTCTTGTGATTCTAATCGTCGGATATTTCGCTATCTCGTCAAGAGACTCTTGGCATTTTTAGACAATTAATCACGCAAGGAATCTAACAGGATTAGCACAGTTGCAGTATTATTTCACCCTGAATAGGACATCATTAATCGGATATCCGCCGTAGTCTAGTTTGCACATTGATGGCTTATAAGATAAGCCAAGAACAAAAGGTGTGGTAGAAGCTCTAATGAAAAGCTTCTCAAATCTATCGTTCAGAATCGCAGTCAAATTGGAGGTCCCGCTACTCATGAGTAAAATGAACACACACAACTTGGGTGGTGTGAGAAGCTAGGTTGTAATCCTGACTAAGGGTATGTAAGGATCAATTAAGTGATAGAAATCCGTTGAAAAGGTGCCAATGGTTTTAAAGCGGAAAAGCTATGTTGAACAAACTTCTATCCACGACGCGATCTATTTCTGAATCGTTTCGTGACTTGTGAAGTTAATTTGATCAGTCGTTTGTAATTCGCATCAAACCAAGCAAACTTCGGAATTGGCAAGAAGTCATTCACTAAGAACTGCATCTCTGCTACTAAACTCTTACTTTGTACGGGCGGTGCAAAGCTTCTCTCCCATCTTTCTAGTATTTGTTAGCCTTGAAGTTTGTCCATCTAAACAGATTATTGATCTTCTATAGCAGGTCAATAGAAATTATTTCACACGCCTGTACATGGAGCTGTAATACTTTGTTTGTTACTTTGTCTCAGGTAAAGAGTGGTGCACCTATGCTTCTTAAGTGGTTCAGAATTGGTGCAGAATCTCGGCTTTGATCAAAAATCTATCAAACCTGCTTCACTACATTGTGTTTGCTTTACAAAAAGCAAGCGTGGGACCCATTATGCTTAAAGTTTCCTAATTTTCAGTCCTTAAGCGATGTACAGCAATTTTTGAAATGCGGAAGATCAGGCTTATAAATCCATGCACATTTGAATGCAAAACTTTAAGGCAGTGGTGGAAGCTTATGAAAAGAAATATTTTCTAATTAAAGAACGAAGTATTCCCTTATGAGGGCTGTTGGGTTACGTTTTTCTTCTGCTTATTAATTGATTACCTTGACTACAAAAATACTGAGCTAGCACTGCATACCTTCAACATTTCAAAGAGACTTGAATTTTCCTCAGAAATTTTGGTTAAGTTGGTGCAGGTGTAGGTGGTAGGTGTGTAGAATATTGGTAAAGGAAACTCCAAATATTTCCCTCTTTTGACAAGTAGGATAACGGCTGTTTCCGTTGTTACAGTTACCATTACAGTTACAGTTGCTTGCATGATGTATGTTTAGTTTAGAGATACAATATAAAAACATTCCTTTTACAATAACAACAACAACAACAACAACAAACGGAGGAAAAATAAATGAAAATAAGAACAAAAAAATAACGGTAGATATTGTATGTATGTAGAGAGTGATAGAAGAGAAATATTCAGTCATTCAGTCATCCATCTTCAAAGGCTGGTTGTTATTGCCAATGTTTTTTGGAATTTTCAATTTTGGCTACCTAAGCTACGAAATTCAAGTTGAACAACATGAATGCATGGATACGCGCAACACACAGCATGGAAAATGCATTGCCAGTGGCAACCGGAAGTGAAATATTTTTGTAAATGTATTGCGTGTATATATTGTTTTCTTCTTCTTCTTGTTCTTATTTTTCTTTTTTTATTTATTTTTGGCATTTTGTGTTGTTAATTTTTGTGTACCGTAGAGGGAGGAGTAAAACAGTTTCAAATTGTTTTTGTTGTTTGAAATTCCTTTCAATACATTTTTTACTGAGAGACTGAGACAGCGAGAGTCAAAAAATAATTCACAATAGCTTTCAACCCCTCAATTTGCTGGGGCAAAATAGACCTGCGCCGATATCAGTTCTCACTTTCATGTGAAAAAAGAAACGAATTCTTGTTGTTTTTTTTTTTATAAAAACTTTTATTTTTTTTTTTGCTTCTTTCTCATAAAATTGACAAGTTTTGCCTCCTGTTTTTTTCTGGTTTTTTTTGTTTTTTTTTTTTTTTTTTTGTTAGAAAATGAAGAATTTGTTTAGAAAATTCCATTTGAAAACAATTCAAGTAAATATTTTGCCTCAACTCTTCAAAAAAGCTGGCAATTGTTTCATTGTTGCTGTATTAAAATGAAAAGAAGAGAAGCTTTTTTTTTAATAAAAGAAATTTAAAAAACTAAAGTTTTTATTTTCATTTTCATTTTTTTGTTTTCTTGTAATTCTTGGCTAACAACCATCGCCATCTCTGGCTGTCAGAGAGAGTCCTTCTTGTGTTTTCAGTTCAAATAAATTCCTGAACAAAAATGTTTTCATTTTTATTTTCTTTATTGCTTCAAAGCCAAAAAATTTAATAACAAAATACAACATTTTATTGACAACAACAACAACAACTAAAACTACAACAAACAGAATCAGAATATCTAACAATACGTAGTAGTAAAAACATTATCTTTTATGTTGACATTTAATTTAAAATTAAATTAAAATACGATGTCATGGATTTCGTTTCTTTTTCTTTTTATTTCGTTTACCATGATTTTTTTCTTTTTTTTTGAACTCCACTTTGAATTCATTTTGTGGGGGGATGCTGCCACATTAATGGTTGCCACTACTGTGTGTTTCCTTTATTGTGTGTTATTCTCTTCAGTTTTATTTTTCTATTACAACAACCACTACAATTTTATGTCTTTGGAGTACGATAAACCAATGAAATCTTATGGCGAAAAAAATAAATTTAATTCTTCTTCTTGCCATTGCTATTAGATGGGGCATGTGACCTTTTATTGCAATGGGTTCACAGTATTAAGGTTCATGAAATTATAATTTAAGATTTTGTGTAAAATGTGCACGGTTCCGTTGTCAGATTAAAATGGAAAAATGCGGCCACCCTATAAAATACCGTATGTTTTATGTACATTGCTATGCAACATTAAAATTATAGACTACCAGTCACTGTTTCCATTATCTGTGTAGCATATTTGACAAGCTTGATGGCCTCAAAGCTGACATAACTAAACACAAGAATCCGATCGAACTAAGCTAGTATGCATCATCCCGATCACAGTGGCCAAGCTTACATCCATCCATCCCTTGCGGGGTTCAGATATAGGTTATTTGGCTCTCCAACCCTTGTCAGCTTGACGGAGCTATCTATCGTCCATTGATATCAAGGATATAGCATCGTTTATCAAGCTTTCTGGCTGGTTTTCCAACGTAGGGTAGTCGTGCTTTTTGAAAATGTGCAGCCCTTGCGCTGACCAACTTCCCCCTCCTTGGATCTGAGGAACTTAGTCATTATAGAGGCTGCGTTCACCTGTGGCATCACATGGGCCGCAATGCGTGCTCAAGTGAGCTTTTTGGCAAATTAAAGCTACCACGCTAACCTAACCTGACCTAAGCCAGTATGGATCTCATCGTATATCAAGTTTATCATGTTGTTGTTTCAACAGGATGGTGCAACTTGCCACACATCTGATGGCACAATCGATTGCATCAAAAGTTTGATGACCCTTAAATTAGCCGAAATGGTGAAGCCAATTGGCAGCCAAGAAGCTGCGATTTGATACCGTTGGCCTGTTTTCTGTGGGGCGTCGTTAAAGAAAAGTATAGTGCCGACAAACCAGAAACAGTATAGTTACTATAGTCTAGTAGGTAGTGTGTTGGCTTTTTAGACGTGAGGTCACGATTCAAACACCAGGTCGAAATATGTACAAATTTTTCATCGGCAACTTCCTCTCAGCAGATTTCTGTCAAAAACTCTGACTGTTAAATAAAATTGCCATGAAAAGTTCCTCAAAAATTTCTCTTTGGAAGACGACTTTAAACTGTAGGTCCCGCTACTCATGTATAAAATTAATACACACAACATAAAGTGGTGTGGGGTCGTAATCCTGACTAAAGGGTTGCAATGGCCAATTGTGTATGCATATATGATAACTACGGCTATATGGGTTAAGAACTTTCCTGCAGTGTAGAAAGAAAAGTCTGTAAAGTTGATCTATGAACGTGCAGATTGGAAGAATCTCTTCTCAAGCTAATTAGTTTAAGACGATCTTTACTTTTGTTGGAATTATTACAGGAGGTTAGATTCCTAAAGTAAACATTTCAGTTTGAGGATAGTAACTGGAAGCGCTCTGTAAAATCAAAGAAAACTTGTTTAGAATGGAGATCTCCTCAAGCCTAATATGTCGAATGTTTGTTGAGGAGCATGAATCACCAGAACACATACTTCGAAAGCTGTGTTATGGTATTAAATAGTCGACAGGGTGTTATTTTTACAGATGGCGAGTAGCTTACTTAAGCTTTTCAGAACAATAGGATATGGCAAGAGACTATTGGGATACCTTTTGTATGGTAGAATAAAGCCGTTACAGTACATCGTATGGCAGAAGTATTCTAGCATCTCTACAAGACAGTCATAACAATAATTTGAGTTTATATTGGTTGCCAGATTGACTTCCTGCTCTGTGATATATACGCGATAATTATTATTTGTAAGAGAGTGATAGCATTGGAGGTTGAAGAAACGGAAGGTATTGCAGGAAACATGCAAATAATTAAGCTGCTCCTTGTAGAATAATTTGGAACCTTATTAAAGCATTGGCGTTGGACAGATGAATATAAAATTCTATTTGTCCTCGAGTAAAAACCCAACCCAATTTATTTATTCGATTAAAAACAGAATTATTGTAAAAGAAATCCAATAAATTTCTTTCAATCTACATGCTATGCACTTCATTACAGACGTACATACATATATACAGTGGTGGCCTTATAATTAGAAACGATGTTTGTGGAACAGAGTTCTCTGGAGTGACGAATCTAAGTTTAATTTGTCCCAATCTGATGGAAAAACGTATGTAAGACGTCCTCCAAACAAAGCCTTTGAGCCCAGGTACACAGTGAAAACTGTAAAACAAATTAACAAACATATATGTTGCTAAGTCGTTTCTAATTATAAGGCCACTACTGTACATTTAAATTCTGTCAACTTGGCTTCTTAGGCTGTGAATATTTAAAATATTTCGCCTGCCGTAAAAACAATTCTTAAAGCATTTTTCATGTAACCGTAACAGTTTTTTTGTTTTTGTTTTGATTTGTAACTTAAAATAAACAACAACAAAAGTAAACATTGATTATAATAAACAAACCAACAAGCACCCAACAAATCAAAAGGAAAAGAAGGAGAGGAAGAAGAAGCAGAAGAAAAAACTTTTTAATAAACAAAAGTCAAGTTTATGCAGTTCATAAAAGACACTTTTTTCTTTTATTGTGTTTATGTAACTCTGCGTTAAAGCGTTAAACCACAGGCAGAAAAAAAACAACGAAAACAAAAACAAATGAAACGTCACTTCTAAGGGAGGATATTTTTCCCACAACAATAATTACTGGGGTGCGTATAATGAATGTGTGGCAGACAGACAAACAAACGCACCAAAACAAGTAAAAAATCTGTTCAAAAAAGCCCAACAAAAATAATAAGAAACTTATGCTTGTGGTTACATGGCGAATACGGATGAATGGAGGATGAATGTGTACGGATTTTTATGCCGGTTATTGTTGTTGTTGTTTATTTTTTGTCTCTCTTTCTTGCCTTCTAACACCAGCATCATCGTATAATGTTTGGTTTGGGAATACAATGAACCTGTTGTGTATTGAATTTGGAATAAATGTGTGTGCTGCTGCTGTTGCATGGCATTATATTGCCATTTGATTTGTTTTTTTGTTTTTCTTACAGAATTATTAGATGATTATCATCATTATGATATTAAAATGATCATTATCATCATAAGACTGGTAATATTGATACTTTGGTTTTGACTTTCAGGGGTGGCGAGCAGGTTAAAGGCTGTTAATAATGCGTTAAGATTTCCTTTTTTTTGTTTGGTATAACAAACGGCCGTCAGACAACAATAATTGTGCGTTTCAATTGGAAAAAAACGCATTAAACACCTGTCATTATTCTTAAAACGATACTCTTAAAATAAACAAAAGCATGGAGGGATAAAAATCAGTTCATGGACTCATTTTGACAACATTTTCAAACAAACTGGTCGTTTTGTTTTATTCTTTTTCAATATATTCACCATGAGGGATTTGTTATATTGTAGGCAAATGTGCCATCTCTCTCAAATACAGCTTTCTTGTGCGTTGACATCTCAATGTCTTGAATATTTTGATGTTCGTTTGGCAGTTCATACCGTCTCGTAGGGTCCTAATAAATCTATACCACCTAATAAACGGAGTTCTGTCCTTACTCAGATCTAGCTCGAGTTAATTATTGCTTGGTCTGAGACCTTGTAAATGTAGCAATTTAATAATACGACATACATATGCACTGAGATCGTTCAACTCCAGTGAAGACTCCAAGTGAAGAAAATCAAACTGACCTCCTCAATCATTATCAGAGGTACGCATTTAAAGCCTGACTTTCTCAATCAGTATCAGAGTTTCGCATTCAATGTGCGACTGTCTCAATCAGTACCAGATGTTGGCATTTCAAGCCTGAGCCTCTCAATCAGTATCAGATGTTCAAGCCTGAGTCTCTCAATCAGTATCAGAGGCTCACATTTCAAGCATAAGTTTCTCAATCATTCAGAGGAACGCATCTAAAGCCTGTCTCTCTCAGTCAGTATCAGAGGTTCGCAGTTAAAGCCTGAGTCTCTCAATCAGTATCAGAGGTTCGCATTCAAAGCCTGACTCTCTCAATCAGTATCAGATGATGGCATTTCAAGCCTGATTCTCTCAATCAGTATCAGATGTTGGCATTTCAAGCCTGACTCTCTCAATCAGTATCAGAGGTACACACTCAAAGCCTGACTCTCTCAATCAGTTTCAGAGGTTCGCATCTAAAGCCTGACTCTCTCAATCAGTATCAGAGGTAGGCATTCAAAGCCTGACTGTCTCAATCAGTATTAGACGTTAGCATTTAAAGCCTGACGGTCTCAATCAGTTGGCATTTCAAGCTTGACTCTCTCTATCAGCATCAGAGGTTCGTATTTAAAGCTTGACTATCGAGAAGGATAAGCCAAATGACAGAAGTCAGAGACTGACATTGGAAAATAAAGTGGGCAATACTCTCTTCCTCTTCAACTGATCTCACCTTACTTAAGGACTTAATCGATCATTACAAACCTTTAGTTAGGATTAGAACCTAGCTTCTCCCACCACCCATGTTGCGTGCGTTAATTTTATCCATGAGAAGCGGAATCTATAGTTTAACGCATGACAATTTTATTTTTGTTCTCAGAGTTCTTGTCAGAAAGCTTCTGAGAGGATGTTGCCTTTTTGTTTGATTGTCTGAGCTAGGGGTTGAACCCCTAATAAGTCAACACACTACCTACTAGACTGAAGTCGAATTTGGAGTCATTAAACGTGTCTACCCACTGCAGAGACAGAGATGTGCCTAGGATCTAACTAAAGTACGTGATTGGTACTCTTCTTATCCATTCTATACCAGACAAGGCAATAAAGTGCAGCATAGGGAGATAACAAGCTGCCCGACGGCGATAACAGGATTATTTTGTTATAACTTTTTAAGTAACTTTTTGGGGAAAGACACAACAGCAATGATTCCAATGCCAGATTAGTTTCCAGAAAATTTTTCTTTTTGCAAAACGTTGCTGCTGAGAGAGAAGAGAGGGAGAAGGTGCAGACTGCATTCAAGAAACTTCTTAAGAATGGGCAGAAGTGCTACAAGGGATGGAAAGATCGTCAAAGTAATGTTATTTAAATCAAAATTATTTAAGCCATCGTTTTTCACAATGTTTTCGATTTTAAAACAAATTTCTTGGATTTAGAAATGAAAACTTTTATTTCATTTGCGTTTGTCATATGACCGGCCCTCTCCTACTAAAAGAAAACTCCACCTCCAATCAAAGTATAAAGAAACAGTGGCTTAAAAAGCTTGAATATTATTGAGAGGGCGTATTAAATTGAAACAAAACTGTCAACGGCAATATTCGAACACATTAACAAACCAGCCAAAGTACATTTTGCCATCATTTTTCCTTCTTTTTTTTTTTTGTATTTCAACTTCAATTTGAATTCGTTTTTTTTTGTTCATGGCGTATGGCATGTTGCGTTTGCCATTGCCATTGCTACTGATGCTGATGCAATTCTGTCGTAAAATAGGATTTAAAGGATAACATAAAATAAATCGTTTGCCAGTAAAGGCTTTACTAACACACACACAAACCAACGCAGGCCACAAATGCCAACAAACTCACATTGTCGCCGACCATTTTTATGTTACAAACATAAACATGAAAAAATCCTTTAGCAAATGAAAAGATATTGTGGCTCCAAAAAGCGATTTTCATAAACCACTCAATGAAATATTTTTTTCTCTCTCTTTCTTCTTTCTTCCTTCTTCTGTTGTGTTCGGGATGTCTGATGCTGTCTGTGTTTGTTATAATTTTATCTATGTTTTGTTGTTGTTGTTATTGTTGTTTTCAATATGTATTCTTTTTGGCTGGCGTTTAGCACTTGTTAAAATCATAAACTTTATTGACACTTTCAGGCATTAAAAATATAAAAAAAAGAGAAGAGAAGTGAAGTGAAGTGAGGTGCAGAAGAAAAAATCATACAAAAATAATAATAATTGTGGCTACATAATCAAATGTGGCTTAAACTAATAGCCATCATACTGGCTACAAATGCTGCATTTGTTGAAATTTTTTGCTGTAAAAATAAATTGAAATTTGATTGCTGCCTTGTCTCTTTGGCTGTTTTCCATAAAATTTTTCACAAGAATTTTTAATAAAATTACGAAAAGTAACATCAAATGCTACTCTTCAAATATTCAATATTTGTGCTGCACACGTTCATAAAGGAAATATTGCAATAAAGCAAAATTGAAAATGAACAGAAAAATCCTTTTTTTTGTGGTTACTTCCCCTATTTGAAATCCTCTTTCTCTCTCTCTCCCTCTCTTTCCCTCTTTATATGCTGTCATGAACAAAAATATCATTTTGATTTCAATTTTTTTGTTATTTTTGTTGCTTTTTTTATTTCCCTTTTTTATTACAAACACAATTTCAATTGATTATTGTCATAAAGTACGAATACGAGTACGAGTACTTTAGTACATTGTTACGTACGTTTTATGAACTTTTATTACAGTTTTCTTTTGATTGTTTTCGTTATGTTGGTTCAAATCAAATTGTATGACCTGATGAGAGAGTTGAAAACGTTTGATTATATTGCCAATCCCCTGTAATACTAATCGAATCTTTATTGAAATTGCCAACATCAACATAAAAATCTACTCATCATTGTGTTCAATTTGCAAAAAAAAAAATAAATATTGATTTTAAGTCTCCGTGCTCCGACCGGTTGTCATTTGAAACTAAAATAAGTATCAAATTCTATGGAATGTCAGTCTTATGCTTTTACGGACAGCATTACTTAAATAAATCAATAATTATACGTAGTAAATATTTACTCCTACAAAAGCTAACTTTATCACCACAAATCTGTTTCTATTGTAATTACCTCAGAACAGTTAAGATGTTTTCAAATTCATTTGTTTTAAGAAGATAATCCGCCTAGTCTAGTAGGCGGTGTGTTGGTTTATTAGACGTGAGGCCACGGTTCAAACCTTAGGTCAGACATTTCCAACAAAACGAACTACAAAAAAATATTTCTTCGAGGACTTCCTCTCAGCAAATTTCTAGCAAAAACTCTAAGAGAAGATAAAATTTCCATGAAAGGTTAGGCTAGGTTAGGTTAGAGGACGTGTACTTGTCAATTAAGACAAGTACAGTACCCGGAGGTCGAATTGACGCATTGTACAACGTCCTAACTTCTCACACCACTTATGTTGTGTGCGTTAATTTTATACATGACTCGTGGGACCTACAGTTTAAAGTCGACTCCGAACGACAGATTTTTATTTTTAGGAACTTTTTCATGGCAATTTTATTTAACACTCAGAGTTTTTGCCATAAATCTGCTGAGAGGAAGTCGCCGAAGAAATCGTTTTTGTATTTTGTCTTGATGTCTGGCCTGAGGCTCGAACCCTGGCTTTACGCCTAACAAGCCAACACACTACCTACTCGACTACGGTGACTTTATTGCCATGAAAAGTTTCTCAAAAATCTATCGTTCAGAGCTGACATTAAACTGTAGGCCGCACTAGTGTGTGAAGCTATGTTGTAATCCTGACTAAAGGGTTGTAATGACCAATTATGTTATGTAATCGGTCTGCTACCACCTTCCTTTTAGCGGAGTACATGCTGACTCTGGCTTTATCAACGGTGTTGTAGAACACCAGGCCATCACAAGGTTATTGCCATGAATTCTCTGATATCCAGCAAAGGGTGACTCTGTACTCTTTGTTAATCTGATCCTCTTTATCAAGCAGTCCCATACAGATCATTGAGGTTTGGCCGTAAAAAAAGAGAACAGACGTCAGTTTAAGCGCGATCCGGTGCCTTTCGTTGAAAAGAATTTCTGGCAGGAGCATTGGGGTCTAAACACATATACCTAATTGGTCATTAGACCTATTACAACCTAGTTTCTCATACCACTTATGTTGTGTGCTTTAATTTTTATATGTGAGTGGCGGGACCTACAGTTTAAAGTCGGCTCTGAACGACAGATTTTTTTTTAGGAACTTTTTCATGGTAATTTTTATTTACTTTTGGAGGTGTTGCCAGAAATTTGCTGAGGGGAAGTTGCAGAATAAATATTCTTTCATACATATTTCGTTCAGTTGGGGATGTCTGTTGTGAGATATGAACCGAGGCCTCGTGTCTAATAAGCCAGCACACTGCCTACTTGACTACGGCGACACACCCATCGCAATTTAATTCCAATTTTAAAATGTAAATGATTCCTTACCTTCTGTCTTGCTTTGAACGACTAGTTTGCTGTTTATGAAATTTCGTAATATCATCACCATTGCCTCGCCAAAGCCTCATTTTAACTGCAAAGGAGTGTAGCGCAGCGTAATTGCCAGACATTGAATTCTGGGTAGTGGTGCAAGACACATTGGTTTTGGCAGAAGCAGCAGAGATAAGGAAGAACAACAAACTGTTCATCACCTCTTGGTTACATGTTCAGCTTGTTGTCGAAGAGAGCATCTGGTCTACTAGTGTGCAGATAATCTCATTGACCTGTCAAAGAGATGGTGGTCCAAACAGCTTCACCGGAAGCTCTGTTTGGTTTTAGTGTCTGCAGTATTGGAAAATTGTCCGGCATTCATATTTACCATGGCTATCTACGACGAAGTCGCCGTAGTCTGGTAGGTAGTGTGTTGGCTTAAAGCCAGGGTTCGAGCCCCAGGCCAGAGATCAAAACAAAATATATTTCTTCGGCGACTTCCTCTCAGCAGATTTCTGGCAAAAACTCTGAGAGTAAATAAAATTGCAATGAAAAGTTTCTCAAAAATCTGTCGTTCGGAGTCAACTTTAAACTGTAGGTCCCACCACTCATGTATAAAAATTAACGCACACAACATAAGTGGTGTGAGAAACTAGGCCGTAGTCTTGACTGAAGGGTTGTAATGACCAATTATGTATGTATCTGCCTAGCTATCCTCGTCACTAGTGGAATATTTGGCAGAGCCTCTTCCAATACCATGCTGCCGACTATTATTGATTAATTTAAGTGCAGTTCGACAGCAATGGTTGTCAAATTAGCAGCCTTATTGTAGAGCTCTGTTCTAAATCTCTAAGTCCATACTCAGGAGGGGGATATCCCCTTCTTTTATGTTTTGTTTGCTGCCTAACAGGATCCAGTACGATGTTGAATAACAATGGTGATCATATACATCCCTGTAGTATTCCTGGGTCTACCTTAACGTGGCCAGCAAGTGTATATACAATATAGGACCTGCTGAGTATCGTTATATAGCTCTAGTATGACTAATAAACTTATCAGCAGAATGCCGCAATGACTTGGAGAAGTTAATGAAGGTCAGATCGTCCTTCAAATGACTGGTTTGCTATGTTTACATGAGCAATTCAGTATCGGTTTGATCTAAGGTGGGCATGTTCGAGTCAAAT
The DNA here is from genome assembly GCA_958299815.1 of Sarcophaga carnaria. NCBI lineage: Eukaryota > Metazoa > Arthropoda > Insecta > Diptera > Sarcophagidae > Sarcophaga > Sarcophaga carnaria. The sequence goes on along the minus strand of OY283153.1, from coordinate 8,804,910 downwards.
AATTATTATTTAAGGATATCGGCTTTTAAAAAAATATAAAAAAATAAATTCGATCTCCGAGAAATTCAAATCCTTGTTCTTACACAAGAGAACATTCTCTTAATTCTAAAAGAAAAATTCAAAAGCAATGAACCAAATTTTTAAAGCTTTTATTTTCTACAATACTACGTAAATATGTTTGTATGTTTGTAATGAAGTTTGTGGTAATATTTTGAAAATATTTACGATTTTATTTTTATTTTTCTCTTTTTGTTTGTAGTTCTTCTCTGAAATTGAAAATCATTACTCATAACGACCCAATGATTGCTTTTTCATGTCCTTTTAACTTTAACTGACTTTTTCCTTTTTTTTTTGGATCAATTTTTTGTTTTGCTCATCATTCTCATTATTAATGCATGGGGGGGGAGAAAATCTCTGCCAAAATATTGAAGACGAAGTCAAAGTATCTATTGTTGTATCTGTTACAGACAAAATAATACAACAACAACAACAAATAATAAAATCAAATAAATATTCGTAAGATTGTATGTGTTTACCCTATTATTTTTCCATTAGGGTGCTGCTTATTTACAACAATAAGAAGTTATTTTAGTTTTCGGTATTTCTTAAAAGATTACGATGGCACCCTAATGTATAATACGCTCACAAATGTTAACAGTTGTCTGACAATTTTCAAAATAAACAAATGCGAGAGACGATAAACGATTTTATGGCAGGGCAACAATGAATTTGTAGCACCCTATATGTGTGTTTTTTTTATGTATAAGGTGTAGCAAAATGAAAATCATTATTTTAGCATTGATTTGGAAGCTTTATTTCAACTCACAAATTGACGGTTTTTAGTAGTCATAATTAATGTAATTTCTTTGTGACTTTGTAATAGAAACCCTCAGCCCTACTTGTAAAATATTGGTACACAAAATTCCCCTGGGAATTGTTGTGGTTAATGTTCAGTTGATAATTTTTCTTCTTCAGCGAACACAAGGCCATTACAAGATTTCTCCAAAAGTTCCAGTCGTTCACGTTGTATTTAACTTCGTTCTCATTCGTTCGTATTGAGTTGGGTATTTAGCACCGTGGTCATAACCCGGTATTTCCAAGTATAGGTCTCCTTAACTTAGTATACATACCACCACTTATGCTGTGTGCGTTAATTTTATACATGAGTGGCGGGACCTACAGTTTAAAGTCGACTCCGAATGACAGATTTTTGAGAGACTTTTGCATGGCAATTTCATTTATTCTCAGAGTTTTTGCCAGAAATCTGCAGAGAGGAAGTCGCCGAAGAAATACTTTTTGTATTTTATTTAGATGTCTGGCCTGGGGCTCAAACCCTGGCTTACGTCTAATAGGCCAACACAATTCCTACTAGACTATGGCGATTTCAATGTCCACACCATTTCCATTTAATTTTTTTTTTAAATTTCTGTTGATTGACTTCTTTCGTAGCCTTAGTGTTCGACACTATTTTAGCCAGATGAAGTGTACGAATATCCATAGGCATTTATTGATGAACGCATGCTGTCATATTCCAAGCTTTATATAGCGTAGTACTCGAATTGTCATTCGTACTCACCATAACGTTGATTTATAAGTACATGTTGCAATGAGTATGCTTACAACGTAGACATCAAACTCATACCATTCGAAATATGTTTGATTCATAAGCCTACACATTTAGATTCATAACTTTAAAAAAATACTTATAAATGATTCGAGTGACTCGAATCATTCATCAAAATTTCCAGTGTTAGTTGTTGTTGCATTAAAATAAGCAAAACAGACAGAGCAGCAAGCAGAGCAAACATACAACTATCTTGTGAGTATTGTAGTGTTCGTACGCGATCCATACTTATTTTGTGCTTCGTGTATATGTTGAGTTATGGAGAGTCGAAATCAACAATATCATACGTGTTATATGAGTATGAATATGATGAGTACTTCAAACTTTGAATATGAGTAGAGGGGTTACATGATATTAAAATAAGTATGAATGCGTATAAATATCAGAAATTATGAGTATGATTCGATTCTACTCATCGCTGATCTCTGGTGTATATCAGTCTATGACCCATCCGATTTATCAAGACCTTTTAAAAAGCTAAACGAAGGTATTTATCTCCACCTAATTGTGCAGCTCGCCCCAAAATAGGAGAATAATATTAGCCTAATAATAATAATATATAGCCTAAGACCGCTAATCGTTTTTCTAGTCCCCACATAATTTGACTTCTCTGTCTCACGCAATTGAATAGTAAAGGTACACACCTCTATTACACTTCTTTTATGGCTGCAATGGTGTTACTTGCAGGTACTCAAAAAACCATTACATGCATAACATACATACATAATTGGTCATTACAACCCTTTATTCAGGATTACGACCTAGCTTGTCACACCACTGATGTTGTGTGATAATTTTATACATGAGTGGCGGGACCTACAGTTTAAAGTCGACTCCGAAGGACAGATTTTTGAGAAACTTTTCATGGCAATTTTATTTAACACTCAGAGTTTATGCCAAAAATCTGCTAAGAGGAAGTCGCAGAAAAAATATTTTCGTTTTGATGTCTGAGCTGGGGTTTGAACCGTGGCCTTGCGTCTAATAAGCGAACACACTGCCTAATAGACTACGGCGACTTCATAACATTTTGCATGTTATTGACTGTAGTTCGATAATGTTGAGATAGTTTACGTCAATGCGGAGGATGTTAGGGGCACCTTACGGCATGTGTGTGATCATGATCGATATGGTATTTAAATGCTACGAAGACTTCTTTTAGAAATCGGTACAGAATTGTCGAATGCCATACAGAATTCGACGACCATAGTAGGATTAAATAATACATACTTCTTTGTTATTTCTCTTAAGGTCTCTAAGGATCCTCCTGTTGGTTTTCCTACATTATTCATTGACAACATTATCCTATCTAGGAGGTCAGGCAACTTCTTCATCACAATAATAATGTATTCGAACCTGGGATGTTTAAGTTTGTAATCAAACGTTTTAAAATTACACTTTTTTCCCAAGGGCCAGGCATCTTCTAAATAAATTATTTGGTCGGGGAATTAAGGCTCCTGATTTCCTAAAATTTTACAAAAATTGTCTTCATATTCCAGCGTAGAGCAGTTCTACTTAAAAGTAATTGCTTGGAAAGATCTTAAAGAATAATAAATGAGTCCAATATCTACATCTTCGATTAACTGAAATTTCTACCGAAATTTGTAATAAGTTCGCAATAGCTTCTAGTCCACTATAGGCTTCTTATCAACCTAAATTAGTTTCGCGTTCTTTGTTTCTGAACTGTGTTACAAACTCATGGCTAAACTGAACGTACATATATATTGCAGTCGTCGACCATTGTGCAATAATGATGAGTATAAAAAATTCAACATAATTGAGGCGATAAAAAAAGGCGCGTACATTATTAAAATACATTAACCTTGTAAAAGTTTTTTTCATTCACACAATTTTTTTATTTTCATTTGTTTTTGTTTTTATTCCAATAAAAAACACCCTCTGTACACTAGACAGAGGAAGAGAGTGAGAGAGAGAGAGAGAGAGAGAGCCATACAATATTAAAGAAGCGATAATTTAATGTTTTGTGAAACCACCTCATTTTACGCCTATTTGTATGTATGTATGTACGTTTGGCTGTATGCCTGTAAGTATGCAGCATGAAGCGTGATATTCAAAATTGTAATGTTATGGCAATTTATGACTTCGCTTTAAAGCCTTAAGCAAGGCAATGATTTTAAGTGTGCGTGTACGTGTACGTCAGCCTGTATGTATGTTAGTTGCCATTTAAACGGAAATTCACACCTAAAAGTATGCATGCAAATCACGTTTTTATAACTGCTTATAAAAAATCGATTTTCTTAATAATATTTCGGTTTAATAAAATATTAAAACAATATTTTTAAAAACAACAAAAAAACACCGGAGAGGGCTTCCAGCTTAATTTGTGGTGAATGTGAATAAAATCAATAAAATTTAAATGTTTTTATTTTAAAGATTGTAGAAGAAAAATTGAAGAAAAACAAACAAAGCCGACAAGGTCGTTTCAAAATCTGTTTGCTTTTAAATTTTACAACGAAATACGTTTCATGCAACCCTTAAAAATGAATCAACACTAACCAATGCGAATTGTTATTTTGTGGCACTTTCATGGTAAATTTTCATTTTTAAATAAAAGAAGAAACCAAGCCGTTGGTGATAATGCATTTCGGCAGTGGTGTTTTGATTCTTTGAACCTTTAAAATAGTTAGACACTGTCATTCATATATAACGTTTGACGTTGAACACGAGCAGAGAAGCAAATGCGAGAGAGACAGGCAGGCAGGCAGGCAAACAACAGCTAAGAGACAGTCTGTTTACATTTAACAAGTGATGATAAATTCCCGTGGGATCATCATCATCATCATCATCATCGAAATACAAGTAACGTTACTTAAACTAAAAAATATTTTTGGGACTAAAATTTCTCGTTCCTTTTGGCCAGAACAGATAAAGTTTTGTCTTTCACTTTTCACACTCTGGAAGAGGGTGTTAAATTAATGGATTCCAATAAATATTTTTAACAAATAGCAGCCAATTTTTTTTCTTAAAGCTGTTTGCCGATAGCTTTTAGAGTCTAATTTTGTCTGTATTGTGTTTAAGGAATACAGCGTTAGCTTCTTAATTACTTCATTGCTTTGTTTTAATTTCTTTAATCAAGTTTTCATAGCTAAGCAGGTGTTGAAACCACTATAGAAGGGGCTAGGATCATAAGGTTGCGACCTATCTTACTTACCTACTTGCCTGAGACCTTGCAAATCAGAGTATTGAATTATATGACAGTGACCTTATTATTTTCATGTTGATATATGCATTGTGATCGTTTAGCTCTGAAGACTCCAAGTAAAGAAAAACAAAGCGATCTCGGCAATCAGTATCAGAGATTCTCATATAAAGTGTGACTCTCTCAATCAGTATCAGGGGTACGCATTCAAAGCCTTTTTTTCTCAGTCAGTATCAGAGGTACGCATTCAAAGCCTGACTTTCTCAATCAGTATCAGAGGTACGCATTGAAAGCCTGACTTTCTCAATCAGTATCAGAGGTACGAATTCAAAGCCTGAATTTCTCAATCAGTATCAGAGGCACGCATTCAAAGCCTGACTTTCTCAATCAGTATCAAAGGTACGCATTGAAAGCCTGACTTTATCAATCAGTATCAGGGGTATGCATTCAAAGCCTGACTTTCTCAATCAGTATCAGAGGTACGCATTCAAAGCCTGACTTTCTCAGTCAGTATCAGAGGTACGCATTTAAAGCCTGACTCTCTCAATCGCATTTAAAGGCTTACTCTATTGGTATCAAAACCAGCCTGAAAGTTTAAAAAATTTAGCAGCTTTCTTAGATTATCAAGGAGGGTAAGCCATATGACCGAAATCAGAGAAGGACGTTGGAAAACAAAGATCAACGGACCTATACTTACATACTTATTTAATTGGTTATTACAGCCCTTCAGTTAGGATAACGACCTAGCTTTTCACACCACTTATGTTGCATGCGTTAATATTATACATGAGTGGCGGCACTTACAGTTTAAAGTTGACTCCGAACGAACGATTCGTTTGAGAAACTTTTCCTGGCGACTTTATTTAGTCTCAGAGTGGAAATTAATTATTTTTTGTAGAGAATCTAGTATTGTACTCTTACTCAAGAGGTGTTGCTATCTGAACTCCTTATGACATTCATTTCTGTTGTTATTCTCTCTGAGAAGTTAGTGTTCTGAGGACTTTCTGAAAAGATTATTTAGAAGAGTTTAAAGCATTCATACCTACTTACTTAACTGGCCATTAACAACCCGATTAGAGGATTTAGAGCTGCCTTAACACACCCTTCCAGGCGCTTCTGCATCTTTCGCGCCTACGCCAGTTGCTCACACCAATCGATGACCATAACGAATATTTTTTGATGTTCTTTGATATTCGAAACTCGATTGATAGGACTTGTAGCGCTAAGATTACATGCAAACCTATACCATGCCATCTTATAAATATTATTACAGATGTAAGCAGAATTTATTGTCAATCCGATAAAAATTGTAATACCATAGTTTTTAATTTCCTTGAATACTGAAATACATTCTGAACTTCTGTTGAAGCCATTTAGACTCTCAATGTCGATCCTGGATTGCTTATTGTAATTATCTGCAAAGTAGTATCCCAAAGTTGCCGTAGTCTAGTAGGTAGTATGTTGGCTTATTACGCGTAAAGCCAGGGTTCGAGCCCCAGGCCAGACATCAAAACAAAATACAAAAAATATTTTTTCGGCGACTTCCTCTCAGCAGGTTTCTGGCAAGAACTCTGAGCGTAGATAAATTTGCCATGAAAAGTTTCTTAAAAATCTGTCGTTCGGAGTCGACTTTGAACTGTAGGTCCTGTCACTAATGTATAAAATTAACACACACAACACAAGTGATATGAGAAACTAGGTCGTAATCCTGACTGAAGGGTTGTAATGACGAATTATGTATGTATGTAAGCAGAACTTACTGTCTATCCGAGAAGATAGACTCACATAGACCACTCGTAACCCATTGTGATACCATAGTTTTTTATTTCCTTTAATACTGAAATACATTCTGAACTTCTGATGAAGCCATTTAGACTCTCAATGTCGATCCTGGATTGCTTATTGTAATTATCTGCATAGTAGACTCCTCAAATATTTCTTTCTGCTGCGACATAACGCCGGGCAAGAGATTAGCAGAAGTGTTTATAAATCCGTCAGGATAGTCACACTTAGGTCACGTGTGACTTATTGTGATACCACAGTTTTTCATTCGGAACTATTCGGAACTACTGATTAAGCCATTTAGTCTCTCAATAAGAATCCACAAAAGCTTTGATATGCCTTCATCTGTTGCGACATAATGCTGAACAAGTGCCCAAGAGGTCAGGCACAGTCTCCTTCTCTGCTTATAACCGGAAAACCAATGCCCCTCGCCTGAGTACTTAGAATGGAATGTACATTAAAGACTCACACATCTAAGCTAAGCGTGAAGCGTAAACTTTGGTCAGATTTTATGTGCTGCCTTGCCCATTTCCAAAGCCATTCATATTGCGTTTGATAACAAAAAAATCACACTCTCATTATAACGGGTGATTTTTTAGCTATTATCTTTTTGGCAACACTGGTTTAAACAGCTCACGCACGTTTCGTGTTTTGTTTCACTGTCAGACATCTTCAGTTTGGTCTATAATTTAACCATGAATCGTCTTACAAACGAACAACGCCTGCAAACCATTGAATTTTATTATCAAAATGCGTGACTCTGTTAAGAAAGTTCATCGTGCGCTTCTTCCATTTTATGGTCAGTTCAGCGACCAAGCTCATTTTTTGCTCAATGGATACGTAAATAAGCAGAATTGTCGATTTTGGAGTGAAGATCAGCCAGAAGCATTGCAAAAGCTACCAATGCATCCAGAAAATGTCACAATATGGTGCGGTTTATGGGCTGGTGGCATAATTGGACCGTACTTCTTCAAAGATGCTGCGAATAGTGACGTAACTGTGAATGGTGAGCGCTACCGTGAGATGATATCCAACTTTTTTTTGCCCAAAATGCAAGAGCTTGACTTGCATGACATGTGGTTTCAGCAAGACGCTGCCACATGCCACACAGCACTCGTAACAACTCGAACTCGAGTTCGGTGAACATTTTATTTCACGTTCGGGACCGGTCAATTGGCCGCCTAGATCGTGCGATTTAATGCTTTTAGACTATTTTTTGTGGGGCTATGTTAAAGCTCATGTCTATACAGACAGACAAGCCTGATTCAATTGACGCATTGGAAGACAACATTGAAGCATTTATTCGTGAGATACCGGCCGAAATGTTGGAAAGAGTATGCCAAAATTGGACTAAGCGGATAGACCATTTGAGGCGCAGTCGCGGTCAACATTTGCATGAAATAATCTTCAAACATTAAATTATATGGACCGTACTATCGATTCAAATAAAGATTTCATGCATTTTCTGAATTTTATGTGCTTTTTTTTGAAAAATTTTCCTATAGAAAATCACCCATTATATTTATCGGGGTATTCTCGAGATAACATCCTCTTAATTGCTGCCAATTACAATGTAAATGAGGCAAACTGTTCAAATTTTAACAGGAATGGATTGACGAATGCCTATTGACAGTGCAGTAGTAAGAAATTTAAAAAGTCATGGACTAGTTGAGCCATGTTTCTAGAATAGAATGAAGTTTTATAGATTGTCCACATCAAAATAGTTGGCTTTGAAACTAAATTCAAATGTTGTTGTTGTTTATATTTGAAACAAAAAAATTTTGCTTTAAAATCTTCTTACGTTTCTAAGAAATCTGAAAATTCAGTAGAGATGACCCCCAAAGTTTGTTCCACTTTTTGTATAATGGACAGCAAAAACTAACAAACACAACAACACAATACAAACAATTATTTCCACAATGAATGCACACATACACATACAAGAGGGAAATCAAGAAGAAAACCTTTTTAAAATTTGTTGTTACGTTGTAGCTGTCAGAGAGAGAGAGAGAGAGTGCTAAAGAATCTGACACATTTCGTAGCAGCAGGCACTTTACAAACCCCGCAGCACTCAATCAATGTCTCTTGCTTGCCTTCGGTGTGTGTTACTTGCAACTAACACATGCAAATATGCTTAACCACTACACTTAACACATACACATACATACACAAAGGATTTGTTTGTTCATAAATCTTAAAGTCCTGGTAGTAGAAATAACAAAAACAAACCACAATTATCGATGAAAACTTTTAAATAAACAATACACATATGTATGTGTGTAACTACTACAAATGTATGTGTGGAAATTTATAAATATGAATATGTATGTGTGTATGTGTGTGTGTGTGTGTCTTGCTATAAGAGCAGATATTTGTTATTGTCATTATTATTAACTTGATTGTCTGTTAAACTGTGCTGGTGAGAGTGTGTGAGCGTAGGTTTTAAAGGAAGTAAGCAAAGAGAAAGGAGTGAGTGAAAGACCATTAACTTTACAATATTCGTACATAAGAGTACATGTTTTTGTTCAAGATGACGACGGATTGAAACTACAACTACAATAACAACAGCAACAACAACTACATGTTTAGGCCACAACAATAACGATTGCATACTTCTAAGGTTTGAATTTACAAGACAAGACAATAATATGCTGATTTTCTCTATATAACAACAACAACAACAATACAATAGTATTACATGGTACATGGTCTTGTTGTTATTGTTATTGTTGTAGTAACGGTAATTGATCTTGTAGAAAATCATGTTCCGGCATGTTTCATTAATAAGTCTTATTAACAAATATTTGCCAAAGGATGGTGGAGTACTACAGCACAGAAACTAAACTAAAGGATGGGCAGCAAAGAAAATACTTAAAATAAAGGCTTTGAGTGAAGCATTGTAGTGCTAGGGGGTTAGCAAAAATTATTTTAAATTACTTGCATAAATATTTTTAATTGAATTTCGGTTTCTTCCTCTTTTAAAATTTCTTTAAAGGTTTGGTTTCAAAATCGTCGTGCCAAATGGAAGAAACGCAAGAAGACCACAAATGTATTTCGTACACCAGGTGCTCTACTGCCTTCACATGGCTTGCCACCGTTCGGTGCTAATATAACCAATATTGCCATGGGCGAAGGTCTGTGCGGTACGGGCATGTTTGGCGGTGACCGCTGGAGTGTTGGCGTTAATCCCATGACAGCTGGTAAGTAAAATTGGTTTTCATATGTATTTCTTTTGTATTATGGTGTGGTTAAACTCTAACTAACATTCGTTCTTTCTATCTCTCTCTCTCTCTCTCTCTCTTTCTTTCTTTCTTTTTTCTTTGAAATACTAACCCCTTAAATAAAAATAAAAATTAATTAAATCGTAACAAAAAAAAAAAAAAGGTTTCGGTCAACTGAATCAATCTTCTTCGCTTTCAAGTTCATTGAATAGTGGCTTAAATTCTGGTATTAATTTAGGTTCCGCTATGGGTGCTGGTAGTTATCAACATTATGGATTAAATGCTTTAGGTATGTTGAATATCCAAACATAATTTCAACTCATGTCTTTTCTCACACACTTACACAATCATATACACATCCAAACACACTTACGCATGAATTAAACTTAGATTCACTCACTTTCATCAAAAAAGAGAAAAAATTCTCATGCTAAAGAAACCGTAGGAAATGAGGAATTATTAATTAGAATAGTATCAGTCGTACAGATGGCTGATTTACTTTACCGAAGGGGCCATTTTTTGCGGAGACGTGCACAACTGCAAATCGAAGCATCCCAAGTTCGAATAAGGCACTAGTTCGGATATTTGTAGTATCATTGCCACTCAGCTGCCACTCCATTCGACGAACTCCATTCAAAGAACTTGGAATCATACCGAACAGCAACAAAGTAAACTGGAATATGAAGATATAATTCGGAACCAGTAAGAGGCCAACAAACATAAAAACGTGTACTGGATACACGAAATTTTAATCAAACCAACTTTTTATTCTACGGTCCATAGGTTTGATGGAGGGCTTTAGAAAAAACAAATCATCAAAACCGTTGAGCGTGTTGTTAGAATGTTGACCTTAGAACAACATCGCCTAAAGCATTATTGCCTGTTCTTAACTGGTTACCCTCAGAAAAATGAAACTAAACGTTATAAGAACATGGAAGCATACTATTATTGAGCAGGAGCAGGACTTTCGAGTATGAGTTTTTTAACGATGATGATTAGCGAGACTTTTAATTTCAAAACACTATTAGGATAGTTGAGATGGAATTACAGGAGTTACAAATATATTGCAAAGTAGTTATAATCTGTATTACAGCATAGTATTTTTGGAGCCAAGTCAGCTGCACTTTTGTGGTGGTCGTTAGCTTAATCTAATCGAACATAAGAAGCTTTATACCTCCTCCAAACAAACTATCCAGGGGGCTTTTTGTCCGCCAAAAAATTATAACGATTATCACACACCATAAGGCTTACCACATATTGGGAAAGTGGGACTTTGGATCCAAAATAGCTGCTCCTTTTGTAGTACGCTCCTGCTTAATTGGAAAATTTTGATTTTAAACCGGTACTAGGCAAGGGAAATACTTTACGACAGCCTTACGTAATGCAAAGAAATCTCATGGTTAGTTTCCTTTTCCAAGGGAGTTGTTTTTTAAGATTGAGTGATATAGTGGTTTCAGTGTCGAATCCGACAGTCATTGAAAAAAATTTCCTTCAATTTCTCTATGCAAAAGCGTTCCTGAAACGCCAGAGAGGTAAAAGAAAATCATAGAATACATGGACTTTCTGCCCTCTGCTCAGAAAGAGTAGGACTCTGTGAGGAAATTTTGTAACCAATGCCGCAAATATAAATTTGTCTCAAAGGATATTGTTTATAAATAACTAGTGAATCACTTGATAATCTGTAAAATCTTTGTGAATTAAACTGAAACAAGATAAGTCAACAGCTCTTTGTTCCTTAAAAAATAAAAAAATTAATAAAAAAGAACAGAAGGCTAATTTACTCAAAGGGATCTATTTAGTGTACAGCGTGCATAACATATATACTGCCTATAACAATAATTCAGACAGAATTATGGCTAGCTTGCCCACCACATACATATGTTGTATGTGACAATTCTTCGAGATCTACAGTTTAAATGTGAGCTCCGAGTGGGAGTTTAGTTGAAAAACTTTTAAGCTTTATTTTTAATTTTTAGAAATTATTTGCCAAAAATCTAATGGCGCCACTAAATTGTTATCATTTTTCATCAGATACATTGTCTCAATAATAATTTGTATGCGATGATGTCAAATTGTAAAACCAAATTAAATCAGCATGAAAAGTGTGATTTCTAAGGTATTTCTCTGTTTTACGATTGTTTATCACGTGTTTTCATTTTTTCAAAAATTTCCATAATATAAAAAGGCGTCATAAAGATTTGCAACAACAAGAAGAAAAGAAAAAAAAACAGAAGAATAATGTGTGACAAATGAAACAAACTTGTAAAATTATTAACCCTTTAAGGTAGGGTGTAAAGACACTGTATACCACATGAGGCTATATGAAGACATGGCAGAGGAAATCAGAAGTCGTCGTAGTCTAGTAGATGGTGTGTTGGCTTATTAGACGCAAGACCACGGTTCAAACCCCAGGTCAGACGTCAAAATGAAAATATGAAAATATTTCTTCGGCGACATCCCCTCACCAGATTTCTAGAAAAAACCTTGATAGCAAATGAAATTGCCATGAAAAATTTCTCAAAAATCTGTCGTTCGGAGACGACTTTAAAGTGTAGATGCCGCCCCGCATGTATAAAAATTAACAAACACAACATAAGTGGTGTGAGAAACTAGATCCATAATCCTGATTGAAGGGTTGCAATGACCAAATATGTATGTATGTATGTATTGGCCAACAAAGGGTTAAACAATAGACATGATTTAATTTCAGTCCTAAAATTAATATCAAGTTTGTTTTTTTTGGACAAAATTAATAAAAAAAAAATTATAACAAACTGTTGATATCTTTTTTGTTGTTGTTGGTTAAAACCGTGTGTTATTTATTGGCTTTAATATTTGCTTCACTAATTAACATTATGGTGTAGAAAGAGTTTAAATTGTTCATTAGCATGATGAAATTAAAGGAAAAAAATTGTATCACAATAACAAAATTAAATCAAGTGGAAATGAAACGGAAAATAAATCAGAAAATACTTGTTAATTAGAAATTCGGAGACAAAATACACAAAAAAAAAACAAAACAAAAAAATCTAGATTATCTTAACCTCACAAATGTTTACAAGAAGAAAAAAAATTAAAAAAATTTTTTTACAGGCGATTCTATGATGTACCAGCATAGTGTGGGTGGTGTTGGTTGTGGCGGTAATGGTTCACCCACGGCTACTACACCACCGAATATGAATTCGTGTTCTTCGGTTACACCGCCACTAACAAATCAGCCGAATCCTAGTCAAAATGAACTCAATGGTGATATGGTGAGTAAGAAAAGAAAATCTCAGACACAAAAAACAGGACATTTAGTCTAGACAAAAACCTTTTAAGGACTAAAAGGAAATTAATGCTTGTTTTCCCCTTTTTTCTAAACAGAGTGCACAACCACATCATCAACAGCAACCACCACCGTCTCAACAAAATCCTCAACAACAGCAACAGCAGCAGCAACAAAATCACCAACAGCCACAAAATCATCATCAACCACCACCACAACAGCAGCAGCAACAGCAACAACAGCAGCAGCAACAACAACAACCACAACACTCTGATTCAAATCCTGGCAATAACAACAATCAATCGCATCAACAGCAACACCAGCAGCAACAGCAACAACAACTTTTACCACATTGCCATCAGTCCATGCAATCGCCTACAGATGGCTCCAATGAAGATGATGTTTGGCGTGGCCATAGCATAGCTGCTCTAAGGCGGAGAGCTTCCGAACTGAATGCCTCAACGGGTATACCAACATATTTGCATCATGCTGCCGCCGCTCATAATAGTTACGAACATCATAATTCGGTCTACTGAAATTTGTTGAAAAGCTTTGAAAGCTTTTCTGATTATGGTTTTCCACAGCAGGATTTTTGAAATTCCAAACCAGCAAAAATTCCTAACAATACCGTTACAATAATAGAAAAGCTTTCAAAGCTACTGGCCAGTTCAGTTGAAAGTGCAATACAACAGTTTTTTTGGTTTTTCTTCATTATTAAGAGAGGCATAAGGCAGAGCGCAGTCTGTAAAGGAGTGGTTTTTCATTATTTTCTTTATAATTTTTTTTTTTTTTGTAATTTAAATACTTGTTATAATTTTAAACTCTTTTTTTATATGTGTATAATCGTATATATTTTTTATGTTATAAGTCCAGGTAGTTGTAAAAAAATAATTTTTTTTTAAATTTAATTTCTTTCTTGATTGGAAACTATTTTTTTGGTTTGAAATTTTAAAATTAAATTGTATTAAACTTATTTATGTATGTAGCAGTATTTTAAGTTAAATTTAAAACATTTTTCTTAAGAAAAAAGGAAACGACATTGACCCTCTTGAGGAGAGTTTTGATTTAAAATTAAATTCTTTTTCTAAAAGATTGTTTTAGGCTGCTTATTAAATTGTTTTCGTTTGTTTATAGGTTTTAATAATTTTATTTATTTTTTTATTTTTAATTTAAAAAAAATTCTTAAAAAATTATTTTGCGCAGCTTACAAAATTGTTTTTGTTTGTTTATAGGTTTTCATATTTTTTTTTGTTTTTTTATTTTTTTTTTTAATTTTTAATTTTTTTTATTTTAAATTAAAAAAATTTTTTTTAAAAAATTGCTTTGCGCTACTTACAAAATTGTTTTGTTTGTTTATAGGTTTTCATATATTTTTTTATATTTCTTTTGTTGAAAATTTTTTTACATTTTTTTATTTTTAATTTTTTTAATTTTTATTTTATTTTTAATTTCCAAAAAAAATTTTTTTTAAAAAATTATTTTGCGCTTCTTACAACATTTCTTTGTTCGTTTATAGGTTTTCATCATTTTATTTAATTTTTTTTGTAGAAATTTTTTTATTTTCGTTTTTATTTTTAATTTTTTTTTTTATTTTTAATTTAAAATTTTTTTTACTAAAAATTGGTTTGCACTGCTTACAAAATTGTTTTCGTTTGTTTATAAGTTTTCAGAATTTTATTTAGTTTTTGGGTTGATTTTCTTTATTTTTTTTTTAATTTTTAATTTTTTTATTTTAATTTAATTTTTTTTAAACAATTGTTTTGCGCTATTTGGAACATTGTTTTCTTTTGTTTATAGGTTATCATAATTTGAAATAATTTTTTTGTAGAATATTTTTTTATTTGTTTTTAATTTTTATTTTTTTTTATTTTGAATTAAAAATTTTTTTTCTAAAAAATTGTTTAAGCTGCTTAATAAATTGTTTTCGTTTATTTAATTTTTTATAATAATTTTCTTTAATTTTTTTTGTTAAATATTTTTTTATTTTTTTAAATTTTTTTTAAATTTTTTTTGCTTTTAACACTGTAAATAACATGAAAACCTTTTTTAAAATAATATTAAAAATTTTAAGAAACGCAATACAAGACTATAAACACGAATTAAAACAATGTATACGAAAACATTTAATGAATTACTGATAAGTATTACAACAAAAAAAAAATAAAAAATTAAATTAAAAAAAACTATTATAAGTGTAATAAAAATAAAACGATAAGTTTAAAATTAAAAAAAAACATTAAAAATATGTACCAGTATACAAAAAACTTAATAAAATTAAATGTTTAGCAATTAAATAATAATTTTTTTTTGCAAATTACTATTAAAATAAAAAAAATAAAATATATAAAAAAAATTTAAATAAAATAAATAAAAATATTTATATACACGAACTTACAAACACACATAAATGTATAAATAAAATAATGATTTAATAAAAAGAAATTAAATTAAAAAAATATATATATTTTAACTAAATAAGAGTGCTATAAACATAAAAAATAAATATAAATTCAATATAAATACGAGTACTTTTAAAGAAATCAATTAAAAAAAATACAAGTTTGAACAGCCCCAGTTTAAAATGATTGTTAAGGATACTAACGAAGCAACTTCAAGTATACGAAATTAAAAATTTACAATAAAATTTAAGGAAAAAAAATTGCAATGAATTTTTATTTAAAATATTATTATTTAAAAGGCTTATAATTTATAAAAAAATAACACAGAATAATTTAATAGAATCTCGTATTTACAAAACAACAAATTAAATAAAACAATTTGAATAAACAACAAAAATAAAAATCTAACACAACTCCTTTGAAAAGCTGATATAAATGTGTAAGAAAAATAAAATAAATTAAAAAAAAAATTTAAAAATAAAATAAATAAATTAAAAACAAACAATTTCTCTTCCCTAAGATAAAATAAAAAAAAAATAATTTTATTACAAAAAAAAAATAAATAATAAAAAAAAATTAAAATTAAATTATAAATTAAATAATAAATTAATGTATTGTAGTAGACTATATTGTAAAGAAATTATAATTATAAATATTAATTTAAAATTAAAAACAAAAACAACAGAAATATAAATAAAAAAATGAATAAGCGATTGTATTAAAAAACAAAATAAAATGAAAAAAAAAAAATTAAAAATAAATTGAAATAAAACTTTTAAAATAATTTGTATGGCAGTGTAAAGGAATTCTTACAGTAAAACTAGCTGTAGTCTGTACCAACTAAAATAAATTTGAAGGAAAGTTATTAGACAAATGTCCAATTAATTTTGAATCATTTTATTGATTTTGTTTCCCGTTGTCCTGATGATTCCGATGAACGTCCTTGAGTAGTACGCATTCGATCAGTTTTTAATCTCACTTCTCGTTGTTCAAGTGGTTCAACCGAACGAGTCTCAGCGGCATATACTCGAAGATTTTCCAGTCTCAATGCTCGTCTGATTCTGAGGCTGGTAATGCTCTTTTCTTCCGTGCTTGAGGTGTAGGTCGACCAATTGCTTGTCAGTCATTTTGAATTATTTTCAGTGACCCAATTCATCGAAAATTAATCGCACCAACATCCGTCGAATCATGCGCAACAACTTTGTTAAAGAATGTACAGTTTACGATTTAATTGATTTTACGTAATTTTCAGTGGCATCACCTGCCCGAAGTTAGTCATACCAACTTAGAAACCTTCCCCGGCTCATGCGCAACAACTTTGCTAAAGATCATAACATGATCAAATGCATAGTTTACGATTTAATTGATTTTAAGTAATTTTCAGTGGCGCCACCTGCCGTAAATTAGTCATACCAACTTAGAAAACTTCCTTAAAGATCATAGCATGATCAAATGCATAGTATACGATTCTATAAGATGCATACAAACAAACATTTATTTTTATATGGGTATGTGGGCGTGGCACCTCGCCTACATGAAATGTTAAATCAAAGGTACTTCAAGAAAATCGGTTCAGCCGTTTAGGCGTCTATAGACTTCAAACAAACAAACAAACCCACAAACAAATAAACACACATTCATTTTTATATATAAGATATAAAAAATAAACCCCGTTCTTTTGCATTCAGATGCAGAATATAATCATTAATCAATTTGCTTTACTCTAGTCCTGCATTGTCCTGCACTGCATGAATAGCCAGCTGCCCCTGAGAGGTGGTGTTAGTAAATAGAAAAGAATAATAATAAACAAACTAAATAACAATCTCATTACTTTCTTAGGCTTGGTTTAAAGGCTTTCATGTCCTTAGAAATTGCTCTGTAACTGTCAGCATGAAATTTAATTAAAAATTCATCCTGGATACAGTCATGGCAGAAAGTTTAAAAGGAAAATGAAAAGGACTTCAGTTAGGAGACTTTCTTAATCGATTCATGATAGTTTTAAGGTATATTTTTAATAATCGTTAAGTAATTTATTCAACGATATATTAGCTTCAATATCTTACTCAAATAACATGTCTATTCTCCTCCCCTCTGCCCCTTTAAACCACTAGTGGATAAATGTTGTTAAAATGCATGCCAAACTCTTGATTTAAAACCACAAAAATGAACTTAAATTTCTTTATTAATAGCTTTGGCTGGCGTAATAAGATCAATCAATATGCTACAGTATGTATGTCAGTATGATTCTAAAACAAAACAAAAAAAAAAAACAAAGTTTAACTGACCCAGTCAAACAAATTCAAACACTCCTTCATTGTTCGTGTATTCCTGTAACAGTTCTGTTGGCGGCCTCACCTAAAAAGAAAAAGGAAGCGTTAAAACGTGGATATGAACAAAGAGAAGAACAAAAAAAAAAAAAAAAAAGACAAGACATGAACGAACACTCCTTAATTAATTTCCATACGTTTTTTTATTGTATTTTTTTACTTATTCTTGTTACTTTTTTTCTATAAAAAAAGGAGACAAAATGGACAAACAGAATAGAATAGAATGGAATAGAATAGAAGATAACAATAATGGCAAAACTCTACATGATGTTTTTAATCTTTTATACACATTTTTTTAGTTTCATATTGAATTAACAGTGGTGCAAGGAAAAATAGCAACGAGTAAACAATAAATCAATATTTACTACAATCACCCTCATAGTCAAAGCCATACTTACGTATGATATTAAGCCCCGATTAGCCAAACGTAACTGAACGTAGGTTCGTTTTTAGAATACAAAAAGCAATGAGAGCGAAACCGAACAATTACATTGCTTTTCATGTGCTAAGAGAAAACGAACGAATGTACGTGCGTTACATTTCGTGGACGTTTGGCTAACCGGGGCTTTACTTAGAGCCATGATTGGGTCTCTAGGCATTTCTTCTATCCACCTATAGAATCTTGTAATGAATCGACTGCTAGGAACCTTAGAACAAGTTCTAGGGTCAACACAAACGAAGTTGTTCTTACTATTTTGAGTAGATTTTTAGGTCCTGTAAAAGATAACATGGAGGTGAAATAGGCCGAATGGAGACACACTCTCTAAGGCTTTTTTTTAGATCAAAAGCAGTTGCGAGTGTAATGTAAACAGCAGATTAAGGAAGGTCTGAGTTGTTGTCTACACTAGCAATTAAGTATTGGGACGGAAAAGAGGTCAGAAATCGAAGATTACTCACTGAATGTACATTGCAGTGGTTAGACCAGGATGCCAGAACTGATGGGATTTGTCATGGGTAAAATCTACCCTGGAAACGGTATTTCCGTTATACAGTAAGCAAAGCTTCCAATGCTTTCTATACTAGCACTGTGTTGTGAAAAGTAAAATCCAAATAACCTTTGGCTTGATAGGTTCTGTCAATAAATTCTGGGTGACCATGAATACTTCGTGTCAGATTCCCCAGTTGGGCACAATGTTGCTCTCTGGTTTTCTTTTCTTTCTCGCCATTAAAGCTTCTGCAAAATCAGTTGCGAGGTATGGCTAGACTCTTGGCTTCGTTGCCAGCAACAGGGTGCATGCAATATTGCTGTCTTCTGTTAGGCTGATCTGGATAGGAAGAGGACTGTTCTTGAATAGCTTGGCTGTCTATCGCACTATTGCTGTTCTCTTAGGCCCTTGTCCTTTTGGAAGGTATGCCTCTAAACTTGACATCCCCTAAATGACTTCTGCAGAAGCTATGGATGTGCCATCTTGCAACAGCAAGATTCGTTTTCAAACCAGAGATCAGCAATGAATCGTTTTTTCTCTACCCATAAGCACACATGAAATTTTGAATATAAGTGAGTGAATAATATTGAAATTTAACTACTCTGATGCATTCGTACTCACTACAACGTTGATTTATAAGTACAGGTTGCAATGTGTTTGCGTACAACGTTGACATCAAACTCATACCATTAGAAATATGTTTGATTTATAAGCCTCCTACTCATTTAGATTCATAACTTTAGAAAAATACTTCTTATAATACTTATAAATGATTCGAGTGACTCGATTCATTCAGCAAAATTTATAGTCTTAGTTGTTGTTGCATTTACAACAAAAGAAAATAGACGCATAAGCAAAAAGACAGAGCAGCAAGCAGAGCACACATACAACCTTCTAGTGAGTAATTTAGTGTTCGTAAGCGATTCATACTTATTTTGTGTGGTTCGTGTATATGTTAAGTTATGGAGAGTCGAAATCGACAACATCATACAATGTGTATGAGTATTAATTAGATGAGTACTTCAATCTTTGAATATGAGTAGAAGGGTTCCACATGATATTAAAATAAGTATGAATGCATATAAGTATCAAAAATTATGAGTATGATTGGATTCTATTCATATTTTTGAATACTCATTGCTGATCTCTGCTTCAAACTCAGGCCTTATCTTATAAAAATTCGATGTAAAATTTATTTCTGCTACAATTTTACACTTACAATATAACATTTGATATGTGGTTTGTCAGTGTGTGCGTTTGTCACATACACATACACGCACACAAAGTGGCAAAACTTTAATAAACGGGAAAAAATGGAAAAAGAAATAGAAAAATTAAAATGAAAATAAAACGTTTGCAACAAACAACACAAGTAAAACGAAACAAGAAAAATTTCAAAATAATTTTTCCACACAATATTTGTTCACTCCGGGTTCAGTTATAAAAAAGTCACGGTAGGATATTGTCACTGTTTTTTCTTCCTTGCGATTGTGAGGAGAAAAAAACAAAACGCAGTATTCGATATAAAAAAAAACAAAAAAAAAGGAGTAAAAGTTACAAATATTTGCTTGTATATGGTTGATATGGCGGCTTTGTTTTTTACTCTCGTATAAAATCAATTTGTAAAATAGTTTTTTTTGCAAAATTTACTACAAAACAAACAAACAAAAAAGATCAGCAGAAAAAATTTAATTTTTGTTTGTTTTTGTTTCTCAACACAAAATGGGAAATAAAGTGGTTACATTTACTGAACAACAACTAGATGATTATCAGGTACGTATATACGTACATACATTCATACATATGTATGTCGACTGGCTGATAAACAATAGCAAACGAATAAAACAAAAAAAAAATTATTTTTTTTTTGTAACAAAAGCGTATAAAATTAAAAAAGTTTTGTAAACTTTTCTTTCTACATTTTTTCTGTTTACTTTTCTGCGTTGCGTTTAATTTTTTTTCTGTGAATATCGAATGTGACAAATGGCTTCAAAATAAATTCTGAAATATGAAATCATTGGCTTGGTTTTTGTTTATTTGTCTGGCTGCTGCTAATTTTATTAATTTTGAAAAAGTGTCGCACAAACAAACACATTTTAAATAACAAAAACAAAAAAAAGAAGTTAAAAATAAAACAAACAAACAGACGTCATGTTGACAAATTAAAAAACTTGAAAAAAGTTGTGGCACACCAATTAATTATTTGATTAATTTGATTATTTCTACACTCTGCTAACTGCTGAGATGGAATTATAGAAAAAAAATGTTACAAAATCTTTTTGAAATAAAAATTTAAAAATAAATTTTTAAAATGGATGCAACCGCTATAACTGGAACTCCTTACTACCACATACTATACCAGAACCCAATATATTTTCACAAAGGGTGTTAATTAGAGATAAAAATAATAACTGACAATCCTTTTATATTAGGACGTGCCACAGTAAACTAATCACATGCTTTGTCAATAGTCTCCTTAATCCATACAGTTCCGTCAGGTGTCCAGAATGTCATGATAAATGTCATGTTGAAGATAAAAATAAGCTCTTACATCTCTATAATGTAGCCTCTAAAGTTATTGCCCTGAAAAATTTTACGATTATCAATTTCGTTGTCAACAATGGCAATTTCCTGCTTTGCTATACATACATACCAGAGATCAGCAATGAATCGTTTTTACGCTACTCATAAGTACTCATGAAATTTTGAGTATGAGTGAGTCAACAATATTGAAATTTAACTATGTACTCCGATTCATTCATACTCACTACAACGTTGATTTATAACTACAGGTTGCAATGTGTATGCGTACAACGTTGACAACAAACTCATACGTTTGATTCATAAGCCTACACATTTAGATTCATAACTTTAGAAAAATACTTATAATAGATTCGAGCCACATAAGCAAAAAAGGAGAGAGCAGCTAGCAGAGCAAATACATAACCTTCTAGTGAGTATTTTAGTGTTCGCAAGCGATTCATACATATTTTGTGATTCGTGTATACGATGAGTCATGGAGAGTCGAAATCAATAACACCATGCGTATTGTGAATTATGAGTACCATGAGTATTTCAAACTTTGAATATGAGTAGTATGAGTATGACATTAAAATAAGTATGAATGGCTATAAGTATCAGAAATTATAAGTATGATTCGAATCTACTCATCGTTTTGAATACTCATTGCTGATCTCTGGTACATACATACATACATACACAATTTGCTATTACAACCTTTCACTCAGGATTACGGCCTAGCTTCTCACACTTCCTTGCTATGCTTCCAGATATTTCTTTCTGGAATACATTAATGCCCTACAGGTTTCAAGAATGTGTTCCAATGATTGATTCTCATTGTCACAGAATATACATTTTGGGTCCGAGATAACGCCATTCTGTGTAAATGTACCATATGTCTACAGTGTCCTGCCAAAAGTCTGGCTATCAACCTCACTTTATTTATGGATAATCTAAGGCATGGCTTGAATCTCTTCTTATTGTAGTTTCCTAACAAAAATTTTCGATTGTTTGAAACCCTTTTGGCTTGAAGAGAGTCTTAGCATAGCTTTTCAAATTTCCGCCCCATTCCACAAAAGGGTTCTCGTTCCATTGGCCTTATTTTCTCCATCTAGCCGATTCAGCTCCTCCAGGCAGTTTCATATTCGATTTAAGATTTCGTTTTAACATCATTAGAGAAGAGGGCTCTATTAACAGCCTGGCTGGTACATAATATTGCTATGTACTGTCGTGCCTTTTATTGTAGCTGAAGTGAGCGTATTGATGGCATAGACTATCTGCAAGTATCATCATGAATTCGAAGTGTTTCATTCTGGAACCAAAAAATTTCTCTTCTGCTGCAAGTCTCGTTCTCATCTATTTTTCTATTTTTTCTATTTTCTAAAATCATAGAGTCTACTGGTCCTGTACAGGCAACAGTTGAGAAGGTAACCTTCAGCCCATTGATTCCTTAGATTACGAAATTCCCTAATAATGCAACAACACAGCGTTTTTCAATTAATTTAGATGTTCATAACTAATAAAGCTGGAAAAACTTTTAAAATTGTATTACAAGCTCATTGGCTGTAAGGAGGCAGGCATTTCCAATGATAGGTATATCAATAGCACTTAATTTGATGAGATGGGAAAGCTGTGAATAGAATTGTTGACATATGTCAAGATGTTTCAATAGAGTACTTAATGTAATTACACCGCATTAAAGCCAACAATTTTCCATCGATCCATAACCATGAAAGAGAGTTGGGGTTCATTCCCTTTTTTGCTAAGTAAAAATATTTTGAATATCCATTCGCTATTGCTAGCCAGCGAACGATTGCGCTATTTGTGTACACTTAAAATGCCGTTTGTTTACTGATAACATATATTTCAAGTGTTCAGAGAAGCGTATGAGGAATATTGAGTGCACATACATATATTAATCATACGCAATATATGACAAAATTTTACGATTTTCAAAAACCAGAGATCAGCAATGAGTATTCAAAAAGATGAGCAGAATCGTATCATACTCATAATTTCTGATACTTTATACGCATTCATACTTATTTTAATATCATGGAACCCCTCTACACATATTCAAAGTTTGAAGTACTCATCAGATTCATACTCATACAACACGTATGATGTTGTTAATTTCGACTCTACATAACTATATATACACGAAGCACAAAATAAGTATGATTCGCGTACGAACACTAAAATACTCACTAGAAGGTTGTGTGTTTGCTCTGCTTGCTGCTCTGTCTTTGATTCGAGCCACATAAGCGACTTCAATCAACATATACACGAAGCACAAAATAAGTATGATTCGTGTACGAACACTGTAATACTTACTAGAAGGTTGTGTGTTTGCTCTGCTTGCTGCTCAGTCTTTTTTCTTTATGTGTCTGTTTTCTTTTGTTATAAATGCCTAACAACAACTAAGACTGTAAGTTTTGTTGAATCATTCGAGTCACTCATTTATAAGTGCTTTTCTAAAGTTATGAATCTAAATGAGTAGGCTTATGAATCAAACATATTTCGAATGGTATGAGTTTGATAGCAACGTTGTACGCATACTCATTGCAACCTATACTTATAAATCAACGTTGTAGTGAAGTATGAATGAATCAGAGTAGGTAGTTAAATTTCATTATTCTTGACTCACTTATATTCAAAATTTCATGAGTGCTTATGAGTAGCGAAAAACGATTCATTGCTGATCTCTGGTGTGCATACATACAACGTAAAATGCTGCTGGTTTACTGATAAAATAATTCAAAGTGTCCAGTGTAGCGTATGAGGAATATTGGGTGCACATATATTAATCATACGCAAGATATTGCAAAACCTTGTAATTTTTAAGAATTAATTCTAATAAAAGTTGTTCTGTCTTTTTGTGTTTTTTTCTCTTTCTCTCAAGGATTGCACATTTTTTACACGCAAAGAGATTTTACGGTAAGTATTTTGAAATATTTTTCATTTGCTTTTAATTCTTTTGCACTGGCACAGTTTCGTTTTCTTAATTTTCATGACAATTTTTGCGAAATTTGCATAAAGTTTTGTAACTGACATACATTTTTATTTTCTTAAATAGCCATTAAACAAGCCTTGGCACTGTTTTGACTGTCCATAGTGAGTGTTTCTATTCCAATTTTTTTCTGTTTTTACTTTCAATAATTTTGTAACAAACTTTCGAAAGATGCAAAATACTTTTTTTTTAAACATTCGTTTTGGTTATTTAAAAGGGTGACTTTTTATTAAGCGTTCGAAATAATCCCCCAAAAATATAGTCTAGTGGGGTCATATAACAGAAGTCGCCGAGTCAGACATCTCCAACGAAACGAAATATGAAAAAATCTTTCTTTGGCGACATCCGCTCAGCAGATTTCTAACATAAAACTCAGAGAATACGTAAACACTCGGAACTACAACCTAGCTTCTCACATCACCCATGTTCTGTGTATTAATTTTATACATGAGTGGTAGGACACACAGTTTAAAGTCGACGCTAAACGACAGATTTTTGACATCCTTTTCATGGCTATTTTATTTATCCTCAAAGGTTTTGTCAGAAGACTGCTGGGAGGAGTCGATCGAAAGGAATATTTTTTCTCAGATTTGGTTTTTGCTGGATTTAGCCGACTTTTGTCCACTAAGCCAACATACTAGCTATTGGACTACAAAGACTTTTACTTCGAAGCTATTTGTGTGCTGAGTAAGTGTTATTAGAACCTACAATGACTGAGAAGACAGTTTACTATACTCAGGTCACCTCGAGATAGTCGGATTGGGTAGTACTTTGGTCCATTAATAAAGGGTCCGCCAAATAACTTTTTTTTGAAAATGTTTTAAAAACAAAACTACTGAATATTTTCTCAAATTTCTTTTTTTATTTGAAAGTACAATCCTTCCGGTTAATAATGGAAAATAATTTCATTCAAATGGCTGCCTCGGCTGGCCATGCAGTAGCCTACACCAGAAGATGCCGATTTTGGCAAAAAAAATCATTTTTTCAGATGACGCTCATTTTGATCTTGGCGGGTATGTAAACAAGCAAAATTGTCGCATTTGGGGCACAGAAAACTCGCACGCATACATTGAAAAGCCGATGCACCCAAAACGAGTCACTGTTTGGTGCGGATTTTGGTCCAGAGGCATAATTGGGACATTTTTCTTCGAAAATGAGCAAGAAGTGGCCGTTGCAGTCAATGGCGATCGTTATCGGGCCATGTTGAACAAATTTTTGTTCACAAAAATTGAAGAGGAAGATATTGGCAACATTTGGTTTCAACAGGACGGCGCTATGTGCAACACACCCGAAGCTACACTCGATGTTTTGTGCCCTGTTTTTGAAGATCGCATTATCAGCCGCAGAGCTGATGTCGTTTGACCACCTCGGAGCTGCGGTTTGACACCGTTGCACTATTATTTGTGGGGTGCCGTCATAGTAAGTGTTACGCCGACAAGCCAGAGACAATTGACGCTTTAAAGGACAATATTCGTGAAGCCATTGGTGAAATACAGCTGCACACAATCGATAATGTGCTTAAAAATTGGACCGATCGTATAGGCTACTGTATGGCCAGCCGAGGCAGCCATTTGAATGAAATTATTTTCCATTATTAACCGGAAGGATTGTACTTTCAAATAACAAAAGAAATTTGACAAAATATTCAGTAGTTTTGTTTTTAAAGCATTTTTAAAAAAAAAAGTTATTTTTCGGACCCTTTAGAAGCTTCGCGATTTTCATAATTTTTGAGAAAATAAAATCCAATGATGATGCTAGCTTACAAACTCCTCTAAAGAGCACATCTTGTAGTTGACCTACTTAAGGCTGTTATTCGCACCAAATTCGGCAATTCTGCTTATTGATGTACCCATTGAGCATGAAATAAGCTTCGTGACTGAAGATAATATTTCAATAGAAACACATTTTTCATACAGTTTGAATTTTCTTAATGAAATTCAATAAATTGTAAGTGTTCTTCCTCTATTAGACTATTCATGGTGCACTCCTAGCATTATCACATGTCACGAATTATTATTTTATACTAAAAAAAATTTTTAAACAAAATTCAAACGGCAAAAAAATCACTTGTTAGCTTAATCCTTTAACGCTCATTATCATTATATTCAGCATCAAAATGTTTCAAATATTTTCTCAACTTTTTTTTGATTTTCTTTCCATTTTCTTTTCTCTTTTCTTTTGTGTGTTTTTTGATTAGTGTTCATAAAAGATTTCGTGAATTGCGACCTGATTTGGTGCCACGCCAAATGACCGAGGGTCAGGCGTCTAGTGTCAAGGTGCCCAAGGATTGTATTGAAAAAATGCCAGAGTTAAGGGAAAATCCATTTCGTCGCCGTATCTGTGAGGCATTTTCGCGTGATGGCCAAGGCAATTTGTCATTTGAAGACTTTCTTGATGCATTTTCCGTATTCAGTGAACAGGCACCCAGAGATATTAAAGTTTACTATGCGTTTAAAATCTATGGTAAGTATGGAAATGCAATTGATTTGTTATCAACTAGCTAAGGAGCTAAGGCAAATTTGGTTTTCTTTTGAGTAATAAAAGGGACATAAAAAATAATTTTATACGTGATTGCTAATGTGATGTGATATTACATGCGATAGAAATTAAGTTCAAACTTCGAAAACCCTTTTGGATTGCAGCCAATGTCATGTACTAACTCTACTACTATATGAGTATTTAAATGAGTGCATAAATATAATGCATATCAAGCATATAAATTTATTGTTAAAGATAACAGAGAGAAAGAGCTATGATATCCTATGATAAGCAACAACAAGAGAAGCCAAACAATAATTTTTATTTTATATCATCCATAGAGCATATGTTATACCATAAATGCATAAATTTGCATTTATGTGTGCATATATGAGCATATACTATACCATTGTATATAAAGCATATGCATATGCATATGCATTATTAGCTTGATTCAAAGTCAAGTGCATAGTGGGGTTTCTTTTCGTTTTATTTCCCTTTGACTTTCTCAAACACTGAAGAAAAAGAAAAAAAAGCAAAACATTTGCTGTTTGCATGAATGCAACTCAGTCTCCTGGCTTATATGTTATGCATGAATATGTTGTTAAATTTAAATTAAATTCGAACACAAAAAAAGTTTATTTGTAGTGGTCATGATTTCATTACACATACAACAACATGGAAATGCAGAATAAATATTAAAAAAAAAATGAAATGAAATAAAATGAAGAGAAGAGAAGAGAAATAGAGAAAGAAAACTGATTACAGAACTTAACAAATGAAGCTTAAAATTGACTTGAAAATGAAAAATGCAAGTAAGGACACGTTACATAAGATTCTTATGACATAAGATTTACACATACAGGCCGTCTCTGTACAGAAGACAGGCAGACATACAGCAGGAATACTCACAGCACAGGTGTATCTGCAACTTGATGACATTCATTGGCATGACTTTTAATCATGTGCATATGCACACACACACCCAAAATCCAATCAAATATAAATGGTCTGATGATAACATTCAAGAAACCATATTCTTTCTTTCTCTCTCTCTCTCTCTCTCTCTCCATTACCTCCATTACACACATGCACATACATTTTATTTTTATTTTGGTTTTTTTATATCATTTACAGATTTCGATCGGGATGGTTATATAGGTCAGGCTGACCTGTTATCATGCTTAACCACAATGACCAAAAATGAATTAAGCCCTGAGGAACATCAACAAATAGCCGATAAAGTCATGGAGGAAGCTGATGTGGATGGTGATGGCAAACTGTCCTTTCTGGAGTTTGAACATGTGATTTTAAGGGCACCCGATTTTCTTTCAACATTTCATATCAGAATTTAAAAAAAGAAATGACATACACATACAGGTATATGTACGTGCTCTCTATTTCAGTGTGAGAGTGTATGTGTATAGTGCACACATACACATTTATTTCTTACACTTAAAGGCTTCGTCTTGCTGTTACAAATTCAAAACCAATGCATTAAAATTATATTTTTTTGCTCTCTCTCTCTCTCTCTGCATAATGCAACATTCAAAGAAGTATTGAAGTGCCTATGTATGTGTATGCGTTTGCAGTATGAACACAAGTATCATCAAAATAAATATAAAATGAAATGAAATACATTTTTAATCTGTGACTAATAAATCTCTTTGAATTTCCTTTTTGAATTTATTCAAGTTTTATGGTGATGTAAAAATAATAGTAACGATAAAAATCGTTACTTATCGATAAACACAATTCTACACTGACTTACTATACTTTAATGCATCTGCCTGTGTTGCGATAAATTCGTCTTCATATCCTACTTGAAGTATTTTTTTTGCTACATTTGCTTGAGTTGCCCAAAATAATCGGCTGTAGGCTCGCTTAAATACAGGCTCATAAAATCCAGGTTTTGGTTTTGGTTTACAGTTTTAAAAATTCAATTATCCTCCAAGCAATACATACAGGAAATTTGACTGCTCTAAGACAAGAACAATGAATACTACGGAAAGTTTAACCTGACAAGTATATCACTACTACCCCCTCCAATATGACAATCCAATACATATGGCTTCTAGACAACCCTATCATTCTAGGAGCAGCTAGAAATACTACAGTAAAGAAACTGAAACAAAGTAAATAAATAATGAAGTAGGAAACATGCCTTCTGAGAGCCCTATGTTCCAGATTTCGAATTCGTGCGACAACAGACATACTTCGTGCGTATAAATCAAGCCCTCGGATACGGTCATTAAGACGCTATGCAATGCCTCCCGCTGTTGACGTCACATTCAGCCTGCTGCTGGCAATTATTACTGTAGTGAATTTCTTTCTGGGCACTTCACCAGCGTCTCACTGGTGTGGTTCCCTCGGGCACAGTAACATTCCGGGAAACTGTAGGGCGGACGAGCTCGCCAGAGCTGGTGCGCTCCTTCCGGAATCCTCTTCAATTGAATTAGGTATGCCACTTGCCTCGGTCAAGTTGGATATTGCGCGGAAATTCTTTCGGGACGCCAACCTATCCTGGGTCAATGAGGATTCCTGTTCCACAGCTAGACTCACCTGGACCTTGATGGATAGAAGGCGTACCAATCAATTACTTGGTCTTGGTCGTGACGTCATCTCAATCACAGTGGCCATGCTTACAGGTCATTGCATTATATGTAGACACGCTGAAAGAATGAGGCTCCCACTTTACGACTTCTGCCGTGAATGCAGATCTGCTGAGGATGAGGAGACTGTTATCCACTTTCTGTGTCTCTTGCAAGGTGCAGATATAGGTTATTTGGGTCCCCATTTCTTGTCAGCTTGACGGAGCCATCATCTATTGATATCAAGGATATAGCTTCGTTCATCAAACTTTCTGGCTGGTTTTCCAGTGTAGGGTAGTCGTGCTTTTGATGGGCAGCCCTTGCGCTGACCAACTTCTTCCTCTTCCCTGATTTTGGTGGAACTTGGTAAGTACAGGGACTGCGTTCACCCGTGGCATCAAAACGGGCCGCTATGCGTGCTCAAGTGAGTTGTGTGATATCAGAGCTGCCACTCCGATCTAAACCTAAACCTACTGTAATGGCGACTTCTACGTTTACATTAACAATATCATGTATTCATGTATTAGGCATCAGGATTTTTACCGTGTAGATGTGTTAGAGTATTGCGACCATATGATCTCAATAGCTAGCATTACACTCCCCAATCAATTTAAAGCATCTTTGTGGTATCTCCCCTTATCCAGCTACCCTGACGAACTCCATAGAGTTGTTTGGTTAATTAAAGCCCCACAGTTTCCAAGTACATTTTCTAGTGATAAGTTTCCCTCATCACAGTATCTACATATTGGGCTTGAAGTGATCCTTATTAGGTTTAGGTTTAGGTTAGAGGACGTGTACTTGCCAATTGAGACAAGTACAATGTCCAGTTGATATTGTACAATGTCCTAAAGGGGGGCGAGAATAATAGGGGAGATAAGGAAAAAGGAGAGGAATTAGAAAAGAGAGAATCCTTATTATGAAGCAGCATTTTTGTAGTCTGTAAGGTCCGATCAGAAGACCTATATAGTCTAATGAATGACCCAAATCTCTTGCTACTGTAATTACCAAGCAAAAGTTTAGATTTTCTCAAATCCATTCTTCGCCTCTATTCGTGTTCCCGAGTATACCTTCCAACAAGTATACGCTTCCAAACATTCGTTCCCACTTAATGCAAAGATTCTGGCCGGCATGGAAGCTCATTTCCTCGTAAACTCATTATCATGAATCCCTTAATGCGCAAGTATCCAGCAGACTGTGACTCTAGCCCCCATACTATTTTTAAGTCAACCTTATATGAAACGAGTGTTCATACAGAGGCCTGACAGTCAAATATGACTGAAATATCCTTTCATTTGTACTTCCTAGGTTGAAGTCGCCGTAGTCTAGTAGGTAGTGTGTTGGCTTATTAGACGTAAAGCCCGGGTTCGTATCCCAGGTCAGACATCAAAACGAAAATATGAAAAAAATATATACATTTCCTCTCAGTAGATTTCTGGCAAAAACTCTGAGAGTAAATAAACCTGCCATGAAAAAGTTTCTCAAAAATCTGTCGTTCGAAGACGACTTTAAACTGTAGGTCCCGCCACTCGTGTATAAAATTAAAGCGCACAATATAAGCGGTGTGAGAAGCTAGGCCGTAATCCTGACTGAATGGTTTTAATGGCCAATTATGTATGTATGTATGAATTTCTCGATGGCACAGACTTCCGATTAGAAGCTACTCATGAGCTTCCTCATGGAGTACAAACATTTCACTCTAAGACCTAACAGTTTCGCGTTTGTCCCGCTAGCGGTCTTGGACTCATTCGTATATGTTAGAATGGTCCCTACTTTAAAACAGTATGTAGAAGGGAGCTCTAGACGTCTATTAATGAATCTCTTGTCACATTTGTTTCTTATTATTCTGACCACAGTTTCCATAGCTCTGGTTCTTAATAACATGTGCAACGAGATAACATCAAACAGAATCCCCAGAGTCGTTGCCATTGCAATTATACCAACGTATAGAATTCTCTGTGGAAGCCGCCGTAGTCTAGTAGGTAGTTTGTTGGCTTATTAGACGTAAGGTCAACTTCCCCCTCCTTCGATCGGAAGAACTTGGTCAGTGCAGAGGCTGCGTTCACCTGTGGCATCACAACGGGCCGCTATGCGTGCTCAAGTGAGCTTTTTGGTAAATTAAAGCTAATACGCTAACCTAACCTAGCCTAACGGTTCAAACACCAGGTCAGACATCTCCAAGAACACGAAATATGAGAAGATATTTCCTCGGCGCCATCCTCTCATCAGATTTCTGGCAAAACCTTTGTGAGTAAAATAAAATTGCCATGTAAAGTTTCTCAAAAAAATCTGTCGTTCGGAATCGACTTTAAACTGGAGGTAAAATTAACGCACACAACATAAATGGTGTGCTAGGGCTAGGTCGTAATCCTGACTAAATTTATTTATGTTTTTTTGTCTTGGGCCGGAAGTGGGAATCTTCGAAAGACACTTTTGTTCCAACAAAAGAGTCCACGATTCACCATCGCTGTTGTCTACGTACTAAACCCACCCCCTACAACTGCCGTAAGGTATTACTTCGCGGAGGGCTGATTAGCTTTAAAGCTTTATCACGTATGTATGTATATGTATGTATGTATGCATAGAATTCTCTGTATCTTATCCATCCCAGATATCAATATGATCAACTCTGTATTTGATGGATGGGACGAAACTGATTCCAGGTCCTTCCATGGTTTAGCGCTTGAGGTTTCTAAAATCCCACAATTACAGAACTTTCCATGGAATAGCAACATGTCCTAAAACAAGTTTATTTAAGAGAATTCGGAGCAATCGTATGAATTCTAAATATTACTCAGACGGTGAAATGTCCATCCAAAATCAAATTCGATTATTTTATGTGTTTTATCCTTAACCCGTGCAACACTATTTAGAATACTTGATACTTTTTTTTTCAAAATATTATCCACTATGAGCAGAATAATTTATTTTTACATTTTTTTTTGCTTCAGATTGTTGCACAAGAGTCTGTAAGTGCTGCAAAAGTCTATTGCATGTTCCCAACGGAAATATAAAGAAAGAAAATTCACAATTTTTTTCTCTCTTTTTTGCTTTGTGGTTTCATATATTAAATGTAAGTGTGTGCGTAAGTGTATGTGAGTGACCTTTGGCATTTTATGCAATATTGAACATACAAAGAAGACAGAGATTATAATTAAAAGAACAACAAATACAAGAAAGAATACCTTATTCAAACAATCAAATCAAGACTAAAAAACCAATTGAAATTGAATTCTGTGTGCACTTTAACACAATTTCAACACGAGTTGTTGAGAACATTTCGAATTTTTTAATTACAAATAAAAAGAAAAATACTTTTCCATACTTACATGAGATCCTTTAAGGCTGTCATGATTTGTTTGGTTTGCTGACAATATTTACTAAAGTGTGTATCGGGTTTGGGATCCAAATCCAAGAGGGTGACTTTTGTTAAATAAGTCTTGCCGCCTAAATGCACAACAGATCGATGGTGGTCACTTAAACTATAAGAATTGAAAGAAGAAGAATGAATAAAGGATTTGTTATTTATTGTAAGACATAAAGACCAAGAAGAAGAAGAAGTAGAAGAAGAAAAAACTTACCTTTCTTTGGGGACATTTTCAATTTCACAAAATGTTATCATTATGGAGCAATCCAATGCAGTGGCAGCCAAAATATATTGTTCCTCTGGCGTTAGTTGCCCAACTGTCAGTTCATTGTGATGTTTTTTGAATTTCTCAAGCAATTTCCAAACAATATTGTATGTCTTCTCCTTTTTAACGCCGTACCCATGGTCAAGCATAAATTGCAAATTAATCTGTTTAAAAGCAAACAACAACAACACAGCATAAACGAATAAATGGCATGAAAATTAAATAAAAAGGAAGAGGAAAAATTGAAAAAGGACAATCTTTTAAAGGATACATGCAAATCACTTTTCTTTTCAATTTTATTTTCCCCAAAAGCTTCATTCACTACAACACGTATATGCCAGCAAAAATCACTTGAAACAAATCTCCTTTGAGCAGTTCCTTCAAAAACAAACAGAAAAAACCGAAAACGAAATATATTTTCGGGGGTTTTTTGTCTTCGTTCGTTCATCTTTTATTTATTTTTCTTTAGAAAATATTTGTTTTTTACGTTTTCAAATCCCTTTCAAGTCCCTAAACAGTGTCAGTTTAAGGGAAATCGAAAGCAGGTGAGTTAACAAAAAGGGGGACTGAACTGAAAAGGCTACAGGTTCGTGTCAAACGGTTGTCAATTGCCAGTTGATTCTTACAAAAACTGTGTAGTTTTGTTTGTGGTTTGATAGCAGACCTCTGCCGTGGAAAAACGTTAATTTCGAGTGCTTGTCAGCGCTCGGCTTCTATTACGCACTGATGCAGCAGCCTTGAGAGTCTTCGAGAGAAAAGTACTTCGTAGGATCTTCGATGTAGTACGAGTTGGCGATAATTTCCGCATCCGATCCAACAGTGAGCTCTCTAAGTTTCTCTACGACATGGGCGTTGTACATACATACGT
Source organism: Sarcophaga carnaria (assembly GCA_958299815.1). Taxonomy (NCBI): domain Eukaryota; kingdom Metazoa; phylum Arthropoda; class Insecta; order Diptera; family Sarcophagidae; genus Sarcophaga; species Sarcophaga carnaria. The sequence continues at coordinate 8,771,110 of OY283153.1, read as the reverse complement.
AACATAACATACATAATTGATCATTAGAACTCTTTAGCCAAGATTACAACCTAGCCTCTCACACCACTTATGTTGTGTGTGTTAATTTTATACATAAGTGGTGAATCGACTCCGAACGTTTGATGTTTGAGAAACTTTTCATGGGCCGTTTTATTTAACACTCACGGTTTTTGCCAGAAATCTGCTGAGAGGAAGTCGCCGAAGAAATATTTTTTCATATTTCGTTTTCATGTCTGACCGGGGATTTGAACCGTGGCCTTTACGTCTAGTAAGCCAACACACTACCTACTAGACTACGGCGGCTTTAAATGTTGTGTAGCGTAGCGGCTTCTTTATGGCGCGGAGGCATGGACCCTATTGCTGGAGAGAAAAGTATTGCGCAAGATCTTCGGCCCAGTGCGAGTTGGCGATGATTTCCGTATCCGATCCAACAGTGAGCTGTATGAGCTCCTCAACGACATAGACGTTGTACAGCGTATTAATTTCCAGCGGCTACGCTGGCCCGGCCATGTCGTTCGAATGTAGGAGGATGCGCCGGCGAAACGAGTATTAGATGCGGGGATCTGCGGAAGTCGGCGAAGAGGAAGCCCTGTCATCGATTGGTGTGACCAACTGGCATAGGCACGCAAAAAAAAGAGGCGCCTGGAAGGATGTATTACGGCAGACCGAAATCCCTTAATCGGGTTGTTAATGTCCAAATAAGTAAGTAAGTAGGTAGGCAGGTCTGAATATTGGGAGTTTAAACCTACAAAGAAGGCTGCCTTCCAAAAATGTTAGTTGCTTTGTGTTTGAACAAAGTATCGTGTTTCATAATGCCGCTGTACAAAATGTTTACAATGTATTCTATTTCAAAACGTCGTCAATGTGTATTTTTAACGCAGTCAAAAAGCAATCAGCCATCGGATTTATAGTTGACGCATTGTTTGGTTACTTTGCATATCTACATAGTTTATATACAGTAGTAGAAATGCATACAAACTTTGTATTGTTACATTTTGAAAGGCAGCCGAAATCTTTTTCCAGCGTATACAACTTTCTTCTACAGAGAGTCACATATTCACAGAGTAGACGTCTATCACCAAGTCTTTTTCATCTCCACATACCTTCTAGAAGTCCTGATGAGGTCTGTCCTGTATTCCTGACAGCGATAATATGACATGTTTGGTAAGGAACTTAGTCAGTATTGCCACGTTGAGCTCTTTGAGCGAACCAGTCGTTGGTCAAAGGCTAAGCTTGATATGAAGGCAGCATCAATTATAATCATGAAAAGGAGGAGGTTTGATAGAAAACACATGGGCCCTATACATGGACACTTCGCTGATTTCCAGATTTAGCCTCGCGTGACTATTTCTTGCCTTCAAACTTTGAGGAAAGAACTCGACAGTAAAAGATTCCATACAAGATTATGTTATAAATTAAAGAAAACTTTTTCCTGGACAAAGTATTACCCTTAAATACCGTGCTCCTGACAACAAAATTTCTTTCTTTTTTTCGTTTCTATTTTCTAAACAAACACATGGCGTGTGTTGTTTAACAAAACCTGGATTTATTTTCCAGCTTTTTAACTGTGATTTAACCTAAGCAAAGTGAAAACACCTTTCACTTGACACTCTATTAAAGGGAATATGCAGCTTTAATAGCAAACCGTTTCAAAGGGATATCCCTGTAAAACCCCTATGAGATCTCTGGTTTAGGTAGGTATTTGAAGACAATGGGGAAGGGGCAGGGAAAGGAAGAGAAAAAAAATCAAAGCAAACCTTTCTTTACTCACCTTGGCTAGCAATTGTAAATTTAAAATTTTTTGCAAGACACAATTCCTTGGTAAGCAGGTCACTTCCGCTTTGTTGATTTGCTCTAGACGTGGTATATTGTGTGATGGTGGTGATGTATGGGGGATGATGGCTGCAAAGATTGGTTTTGCTAAAGTCATTGTTGATTTAACTGTAGTCACTTCCGTTTCCGTTATTGTCGTTGTCGCAATAGCACTAGTCGTAGCAGTGGTAGTAGTGGTAGTAGAAGTAAAAGTGTTTGTTGTTTTTGGCATTGTGTTGAATTTTTGTTTTTTACATGAAGTTACACTTGACTGTGGTTGACCAGCAACACTACCAGCAACATCCATACAAGCAGCATCAGCTTTAGCTCCAGCCATTCCCAAATCCATATCCCTTGCTATTGTAGCAACAGTAGCAGTTTCTTTAGCAGTTGTTGTCTGTTGTTTGCTTTCAGCATACGTTTCGTGTCTTTCGTTGGCATATTCCCTTAGCAGACATGTTACCAGCAAATGTTTTATAAGCTGCAGTTTGTCACTTAAGGATTTTACGCCACAGTTATAAACATTGAATACCGGTTGAGATTTTCATTTTTATTTCGTATGTACGTGTGTGTATATGTAACAGGAAGTGAATGTGTTGGTTGGTGGTGATGTTGATATCGGTTTTTCCATTTCCATTTCCATTTTAATATTATTTTTTTTGGGTTATTTTTGTTGTTTATTTTGTTTTGTTGTAATATTATATTATTTTATTATTGTTGTTGTTATTGTTGTTATTGGTATTATTGTTTATTTTGGTTGCAACGACATTAATTTTATTGGTTTTTGTTTGAACATGATAATCATCATCGTATATCCCATAGTAGCAGTGTAGTAGCAAACGTTTCGAGAGTTCGTAAGTATGGTTACCGAGAAAGACAAAAGAAATCAAACGTGATTCTATCTCTAGTTCTCTTTACTTTTCTTTTTTCTATTTTCTATTTGCTTGTCCTTATTATTTATTGTTTATTTTGCCATTTTTTTTTTTTTTTTTTTTTGAATTCGAAATTGCATTGAAATTAGTTTTTTAAGGTTTCACCTCAACATGAGATTGTATGCAAGAAATCATGGTCCGGAATTGAAAGCAAAAAGCATTTATAGGGCATCCAATCGCTTATTGTTTATTGAACACACATACATACAAATATAATTGGCCATTACAACCCTTCAGTCAGGATTACGACCCAGCTGCTTACAGCACTTATGTTGTGTGCGTTATTTTTTATACATGTGTGGTGGGACCTACAGTTTACAGTCGACTCCGAACGACATATTTTTGAGATACTTCTCAGGGCTATTTTATTTTATCCTCAGACTTTTGTGCCAGAAATCTGCTGAGAGGAAGTCGCAGCAGAAATATCTTCTCATATTTCGTTTTCTTGGAGATGTCTGACTGGAGATTTGAATCATGGCCTCGCATCTACGAAACCAACACACTACCTATTAGACTCCGGTATTGTCATGTGACTTCCCAACTACACGTTTATAGATGCAAACACGAGCCTATTAGTTCTGGACTGTTTTGAACTGCCCGCTTCCAAACACTGTTTCTATGAATAGGGCTCTATCAGTAGACATCTATAAATTAGTAGAAATAATATTCTCCAATTGAGAACTAAAAGTGCGGCGAGTTTACATGGGTCTGTGATTTAAATTTTGTTGAAATACTTGGGCGTGAAAAAGCTAGCTTTGCAAACGAAAGTTTAGTGATGCCGTCTAGCACACGAGCGGTCATTTACAGATTTTGAATCTCTTTTCCCCAAGAGTGGTGAATGATGTTCTTGATGGATCTACAGACTAAAAGGTGTCTTGGTCGTTGTTCCTCTTTGGTTTCAGGATTCACATTCTGAATAGGACTCTGTGGGTCCGAAGAGAAACTTTCAGAGCGGACTTTTTCCGCCAATTTCTCAGGAAATATTAAAACTAATTTGGGGCACTGGTGCTAGTGTTTATTGTAAGTATCACGAACCAGAACTCTATTATAATATGGAGGACAACGACGATGGGTTTTACATGGGTACCTGTCCGCGTGGACCTAATCCCATGGTGCTCTCCGCACAGGGTGAAATACAATGCGACTACCAACGCCCCCAGATGTAACAGACTGCTACACCTGAGTACCAATTCGAAGTCACGTATTTGGACATGACTTCCTCCTTGGTGGGGAGCGGAGCCTTTCTAGAACTCCTTCCGATCTTTGGGTCACGGCACCCGGTTGAGAATGCAACTCCACACTGAGCCTAACTAGACTCTTCCCGCGATTTGGGTCCAAACCACAGCCACCACGATGCTCCCAAAAGGGGCCGCACCAACAGCCAGGCTGGAACCGAGGTTCCAGGGGCTCCTGACTCCCGTGGTACCAGAATTAAGTCTCCGGTCAGACCTCGTAATCAAATCGATTACTACCAGTTGAACTCCAAACAATTAGGGACTGGTGGCCAACAGCAACACAATAAACATAGATCGACATAAAGAACAACACTTGCAGTACTGACATTGAACAGCGTCCTCATGGACGAGGCTTTGGCCACATGGTGTGGCACCAGAAGTGGACAAAACAAACGTAACAGGAGAACACACAACAAAGAAGCGGCGGTGACGGGGATGACTGGGATGATGACAGCTATAATATGGAGGACAATGGTAGCTTCTGCCCCTGTAGTAGCTATACCTAAATGTGATGGATTTTTATGTGATTTTCGTTGATAGACAGGCTGCCATAAAAGCGATTGGGTCAGTAAGATGTAAGTTGCGATTTGTTCGAGATTGCAAGAACCTTTGCACAAAGAGCGAATTTATCTCCGATGAGTACCGGGTTATATTATTATCCTTGGAAACCAAATCTGTGTTACTTTTCCTAGCCAAGTATCTCACTCTGTGCTTGAAGTGGAAGATGATATAAAGAAAAGGAGCAAAAGCGCCGAGGAGATGGACTTTGACTTTGCATGTTCTGGGAGGTAATATATAGAGGGGCAGCAGAAAAACTGGGAGAATGAATCAGGAGATTGTGTGCCCAGTGGTTAGGATGACTTTCGGCGATGGTAGATTCTACTTGTTAAGGCTGTGGCTTAATAAGTCCCCCACGAAGTTAATGGCGGTATTTCTTACGCGATATTGATAGATTAGGCCGCTGAATAGAATCTCGAAGGGATGTCAGCCGAATAATTACAAGATATGTGAAGGAAAGTAAAGCTTCATACATACATAATTGGCCATTACCACACTTCAGTCAGAATTACGCCCCAGCGTTTCACACCACTTATGTGGTGTATGTTAATTTCATACATGATTGGCGGGACCTAAAGTTTAATGTCGAATCCGAATGACAGATTTTTGAGCAACTTCTGGAGACTATAAAATACCGCAGTCGCCGTAGTCTACTAGGTAGTGTGTTGGCTTATTAGACGTAAAGCCAGGGTTCGAGCCCCAGGCCAGACATCAAAACAAAATACAAAAAAGTATTTCTTCGGCGACTTCCTCTCAGCAAATTTCTGGCAAGAAAAAAAATTGCCATGAAAAGTTTCTCAAAAATCTGTCGTTCGGAGTCGACTTTAAACTGTATTTTAAATGTAATTTTCATCAATTTTCAGGTGTTAACTGTTTCGTTTTGAATTGTTTTTCTATTTAATTTTTTTGAAATATTTCTTGTTTGTTTCTTACCTTGAAAATAAATCCTCTACTACAAGTGTTTGACTTAATTGATCATCAAATATGAGGCGGCCATTTTTGAAAATTCTTAAATTATTTTGCGGACACGCAAAAAGTGATTCCAAAGCGTAAAACATTCGTGATGAACAACTTAAATTTTAAAAAGAAAAGTAAAAAAAATTTAATTTCCTTAAGGAAATAAAAGAAACCCGGAATTTACCCCGAATATAAATCAAATGGACAGTATTTGCTGCGCTGATTGATTTTCTTTTGCTTCACCTGGAAGATAAACAAACAAACAAACAAACACACAGGAATTGAATTATTTTCACAAAGTTTTCCTTTAAGATTAAATTTTATGAGAGATTTCGAAAGGAAGGAAGGAAGGATAGTCAGCGAAACAAAAAAAGAAATTCGTTTATATGGGTTGGAACAGTGAAAATGGGCAACAACATGAATTACCTTTAAAAACTGCATACAACAATAACGACACCTGGTGTCCACCTGGTCGTAAAATGAATGTGATATTTTAACATCTCCACTGGTCATTGCTACCGGTGTTGTTGTTGTTGTTGTTTTCATTTGAGAAGCTGGTTTATTTTGAGTGTTCGCAGTAGAACTGCCCATGTCTGTTGACACTTGCAATGTTGCTGTTGTTACTGTTTCACTTATTGACATAGTTGTTGTTGTTGTTCTTGTTTTTGCTGCTGTCATTGTTGCTGTCGCTGTTGTTGTTGCTGTTGTTGTTGTTGGCTTTATATCAAATAAATTGTTAACATCGTTTGGCAACAACCATCCCTGCTTTGGTTTTATTTCAATGGCGTATGTATCTGCAGCGAAATTCTTGTTGCCACTACAAGTGGTGGCAGTAGCAGTGGCAACATTGATGTTGCTGCCTCTCCACCTACTGTCACATGATTTTGAGGCCGTTGTTATTTCGTACTGTATATTGTTTTTAATAAAAATAACAGAGACAGAGAGAGAGAGAGAGAGAGAGAGAATGAAAAGGAAAAAAACAAAAGAAGTGAACAGTTGAGTGAAAAAAAAAAGCAAAATTGCCATAAAAAATGATGAAAAGGTCCACTCACAAAAGCTACAACGACAACAATACTACCATTAAACAAAAACAAAAACAAGAACGAAAAAAAAACAAACGCGAGAGTAACAAGGCCTCCAACGACATGTATCTCTGTGTGAGCAAAAAACGAAAAAAGAAGCAGCGTGTGGAGTGTGACTGACTGCACATACAGCACCCGTATAATATTTTTATATGGAAATGATGTATGGATGGCATGGACAAGTAGAACCATTTGTTGTTGTTATTGTTGTTGTATTTGTTTCATTCCTTTTATGCCCCTTTTATACGAGTTATAATTTTACAAACATAATGTAATCCCCGATTGAGTTAAGGCGGTTTGCTTATATATTTTTGTGGCTTGGTTGTCCCAAGGATGTTCCGTTACGTTATGGGCACAACAAACTCTTGTGCGCCCAAAACGAAATTCATGTCAAGTCTTAAAATCGTGGACATGTTTAAAGCTTTTCGCATTACAAGGTTTTATTGAAAATTACATTGAAAGAGGGAAAGTATGAAAATAATTTGGAATTTCCTTGGAAAAACAAGAAAATTGTTTTAAAAGAAATTGAAATTTTTTTTATTTAAATCAATAACATTCACTTACGTAAAGCTAGTAAGCGAAGGATGTAATCAATGATTTGTAACAAAAAGTTGTTTTGTAATCCATAAAACGGCATTGGATAGTGGTCGACTTAAGGTGGATAAGCTAGCTCGAATGGAGATCACTTCAAGCAGTGCTTTAAACATTGCATTATTAGGCCTAAAGCCGCGTGCCTAATCTAAAAGTATCATGAAGATATATCGAAGTCTTCGTAGTCTAGTAGGCAGTGTGTTGGCTTATTAGACATAAGACCCCAGTTCAAAACCCAGGTCAGACATCAAAACGAAAATATGAAAAAAATATTTCTTCTTTCTTCTCAGCAGACTTCTGACAAAAACTCTAAGAGTTAAATAAAATTACCATGAAAAATTTCTCAAAAATCTGTCGTTCTAAGTCGACTTTAGACTGTAGGACTTGCCACTCATGTAATAAATTAACACACACAACATAAGTGGTGTGAGAAACTAGGTCGTCATCCTGACTGAAGTATTGTAATGACCAATTATGTACGTATGTATGTGTTTAGCCATATTTCTTCTCAAAAAAGTCAATGAACGCCTTCTAGAGACCTGTATTCAAAGAAGATACAGACAGTTTCGTCTCCGTACGTCTGCTTTTTTTAATCAGGTTATCCATTTAGCGATTTTAAAATCAGCGGTTGGGCAAACTTGTTCTCTAAAGTACCATGAACTGTTTAACAAGCGAAGAAAGCGTAAAAATAGTTGTAAATTGGCAGAACGGCACAGAAAATCTGGCCAAAAGTGGATAAAGGGCGCACGATAAGTATGCTTAAACTCCAAAGGAGCACGCTTAGTATGGTTGCTGGGAGTCATTAAGGCTGCCTTCCAAAATGTGTCAATACAAAGTTTGTATGCAGTTTTACTACTGTATGTAAACTATGTAGATATGCAAAGTAACGAAACAATGGGTCAACTATAAATCCGATGCCTGATTGCTTTTTGACTGCGTTAAAAATACACATTGACGACGTTTTGAAATAGAATACATTGTATATATTTTGAACAGCGGCATTATGAAACACGATACTTTGTTCAAACACAAAGCAACTAACATTTTGGAAGGCAGCCTAAGTGTCATCGCATTATGCGCACGCATGCTTGAAGCTTTGGTCTTGGGCACTGTAAATGATTCCTGCAGAAGCTGCGATGATGAGAAAGAAGAGAAGATTGTTCTTCACGTACTGAGTGCAAGTCCGGCTTTTTGTTGGAGGTGCAAAAACGCACCTTAGTGCTTACTGTATAGTATATATATTTGGATGAACTTTTACGCACTGAGAATGGTAATCCCATCATCTGAAGCTCTGAGTGATTCCAGGACCAGGGCATATTAAAAAATAGAAGTATCACAACGACCCTATGTGGACAGTCACCTCTACCTGCCTACCTACTACAAAAGTGATGGTTCCAGTGTGGCCACTTTTCAAACTTTACGGGGGGCGTTATGGCCACCATAGCCGACCTACAGTAGAAGATTTGGCAAGTTTATAAAGAAACTTGAAGAGAATGGAAATATTAAGGATATGGTCAGGACTGTGAGTCAACATTTTAAAAAGAAATTTGACTGGAAGCATTGCAGATGTCGTCAGGCAAGTATATATACCGGCGAGATGCTCAGACCAACGAAATGATAGCCTCTGATAGTAAAAGTATGTCGAGCAACCTGACATTGTCAGTTCCACAGTGTTCGCAGCAATTAAGCCTATCTTACTCATGCACATAATTAAGTATTTTGCATTTGGATTTACGTCTCCTTCCATATAAAGTTCAACCCATGCAACAATTAAAGTCGAATAATCATGCACAACGCCGTAGATATGACAAATCGGTTCTGGAGCAACAGGCCTTCAATACAGGGTTTCGAATAAAATTTTCTTCAACGACGAATCTCATTTCTTACTCGATGGTGATGTCTACAAGCGAAATTAGTCGCATGTTTGGCTTGGAAAACTTCGAATTAATTGTGGCAAAGCCATTGCTTTTAGATGGTTGTGCCTGGTAGTTGCGAATTACAGTCTGGAGTCTCATTGGGAGGTAATTTTTTTTTTAACGATCCTCTGTCAATTCAGAGCGTTACGGCCGTATTAAAACAGATTTTTTTGGCCTGTAATTAAAGGCTATGAACTGAAAAGCATGTGGTTTCAACAGGCCGTTACCACGAGCCATAAAACCAAGCGATTTTGGCGATTTTATTACACCGCACTGAGACCCTAAGGCACTCGACATTTGAAGAATGTGGGACTGGTCTGGTCAAATACAGTGTTTCTCTGCAAATAAGATGCAGGGAGGCATTCATTTCAAGCCTTATTGCCAAAGGAATGTGGCAGACAGGTTCAACATAGGATTGGAAGTTAAAATGCGAAGATCTTTAATCAAAATAAGAAAGAGCCTTCGGTATAAAACAGCATTTTGAGAACTCCTCCTTAACCGTATGAAATTCAGATAAAATTGTTGTGGATGTCTACTTTTTGCAGTCACTGTAATAAGTATTTTCCGGTGTAAATTTATTAAATAAAAATTGAAATTTAAATTTTATATCGAATTAATTCAGTGTTTTTGTTTCCATTCTTAGAATATTTGTTTCATGATTTTCTTATTTTTTGATGCTGCTGCTGCTTGTGGAAAAACCGAAACATTATTGCTCTGTTGCATGCCAGTGATGCTGCTGCTGGTTGGTCTCTAGTCCTGCAACTCTATAAAACATGATTTTCTTTTTCTCTTTTGTATTTCGTTTTTTTTTTGAAGCCATAAACTAAAATTACATTGAGCTTCACAAAAACATTTAACGAGAAGTAAGAAAATAAAGAACCAACAGAAAAAAAAAATTGGACACACAACAACATGCAGAAACTCAAAAGAAATTACTGGCATGATTTATTATTTTCTAAGGAAATAAACAAAAGACCATCGCATCTTTTGCGATGGCTTCACTCCACTCCACTGCACTCCACTCCAACAAAATGAAAAGAAATGAAAATAATAGAAAAAAGCAACCAGGAGTTGTGCTAAAATATGTTCAGTTTCTTTGCGTTTTTTTTTTTTGTTTTTTTGTAACAATTTTTGGAAAATGAACGAATTTTTCCAGTCAACATTGGTCGCTTATAAAATTGTTTTTTTTTTGTGTTATGAACGAACATAAGGAGCAGAACGAGGGGTAGGAGTTGAAATTTGTTTGTTTTACCTGTTCGTTGGAAAATAAAGCATCGAACTCTGCAGGCAATTGGGTAGCATCTGGCAGTAACAAACCGAAATGGCCACCAAATTCTTTATCCAAGCGATTAGCTAAAGGGAAACAAAATAAATAAAAAAGAAACACAAATAAAAAACGAAAATGAACAAGAAAAACATATAAAAGAGATACAAATTGCAAAATAAAAATTAAAACCACGTATGGGGGAAAACGAACAAAGCAAAAACAAAAAAAAAACGAAAAAATAAAAAACGAAATGCAATCTTATTTAATAAAATTCATACAGAGAGAGACATACATACATACGTACATAAGATGCATGCAACACGAATATTTTTTAAATTTTAAATGGTAAAGCGTATCAGCGTTTATGATTTCATGGATCTAAACAAGATAGAATATACCAGGGCGTTGCCAAAATAACGTAAGCTAATGTGGCTAACACTAGACAATCCCCTTTAAGATCGATGCCCACCAGCATTCAATAGCTTTCGTACCTCGTTCTGTAATTTCTAAAAATAGCAACTCCTTAAGAGTTTGGAAATTTAAAATAAGCCGAGAGAAGAATATGTGAAGAATGAAAAATTAAGGCGTAGTCTAATAGGTGGTGTATTGGATTATTAGATTGGATGCCATGGTTCAAACCCCCCGTCAGACATCTCCTAGTAAACGAAATATGAGAAGATATTTCTGCGGCGACTTCTTCTCAGCAGATTTCTAGCAAAAAATCTGAGAGTAAATAAAATTGCCATGAAAAGTTTCTTAAAAAATCTGTCGCTCGGAGTCGACTTTAAACTGTAGGTCATGCTCTCGCATAAGTGGTATAAGAAGCTAGATTGTAATCCTTTACCAATTATGTATGTATTTATGTAGTGGAAAAAATACACTTGTTATCGGAACAGCTGATGGCTTGAGCACTCTATCGATCAGTCTGTAATGCATTGGCTTGCTAAACGAGAACCTCAAGTTCAAAACTCATTTCGAATGCCTTGAAAAACAAGAAACATAAAACGAAATATTTCTTTCGACCACAACCTCTCAGCAGTCTTCTGACAATAGTTTCGAGAGTAGAAAATTCCCATTAAAAAGTTCTCAGATGTACTGAACGGTATTGAGGTTAAAATAGGGTTCTAAGCACGAATTAACAAACACAGCGGGAGTGCTAATCAAATCTAAAGAGCTGCTATTGTTTTTATTGTACTTGCCGTTGCTTGCTTTTCGGTTTTGAAGATTTTTTAATTTCTTTCATTCGTTCTTTTAAGAAATCGAGGTCTGTGACAAGGCATCTTCTTATTATTTCCTAGTGTCTCTCGATAGCATGTCAATGTAAAATCTGATTAAACTAATCTGAGAGTAGAACCGACATTTTCAAAGCATTACAATGAGCCAAAGAGTCTTGTAGTGTATTTGAAAGGTAAACTGGAGAGCAACACGTGTATTCTAAGCTAACCAAACCCACTATGCGACAACTGCTACTACTACTACAGCTACTACTGCTGCTACTATTACTGTTACTACTACAACTACTACTACTGCTACTTCTACAGCTACTACAGCTGCTACTATTACTGCTAGTACTATACGACTACTGCTGATACTATTACTGTTAGTACTATACGACTACTGCTACTACTACTGCTTTTACTACAGATACTACTACAACTATTACTGTTACTACAACTGCTACTTCTGCAGCTACTACAGCTGCTACTATTATTGCTAGTACTATACGACTACTGCTGATACTATTACCGTTAGTACTATACGACTACTGTTACTACTACTGCTACTACTACAGCTACTACTGCTACCACTACTATTGCTAGTACCATACACCAACTTCTACTACTACTGCTGCTACTATTACAGCTAGTACGATATGACTACTGCTACTACTACAGCTACTACTGCTAGTACTATACGACAATTGCTACTACTACTGCTACCTCTACAGCTCCTACTGCTCCTACTAATACTGATATTACTATACGACTACTGCTACTACTACATCTACTACTGCTAGTACTATACGACGATTGCTACTACTACTCCTACTATCGCAGCTACCATTGCTAATATTACTACTATACTACAACTACTGCTGCTACCACTACAGCTCCTACTGCTGCTAGTATTATGCTGAAAAGGGAGAAAGCAAAAAAGATCTCTCAGAGTAATATATGTCACAGCTTATAATATTAGTTGGAGATGAGAACTACGGTATACAGTGCCCAGTTCATTTTTCATAATCCTTTTCTTTCAGTGCATAATTGCAATGATGTTGCACGAAATAATGGTTAAACATGCCATCATGAAAGTTAGTTTTCATTACATCCCAGTTTTATCTGGGAATTTTTGTTTCGGGAACAAAACCATCATAAATAGCACACTGAAAAGGAATGAAGAACGATTGAATGGAACTTCAAAATGTTTTAAAAATATCTCAATATGTGTGTGTGTATGGGTGTGGGTGTGTTCATCTGAAATATTGCAACATTATGATCGATTGCATGGTATTAGTTTACTTTACTTGTTTTTTTCTTTTTTTCTAAAAATTTCTTGTTATTTGTATCCCCTTCCGTTGTATAATTTCGACAATTTTTTTCTCTCTTGACTTTAAAGTTTAAAAAAGAGTAACAAAAAAAAAATGATTTTTTTGGTAAAGAAGTAGAAATATTTGTTTAAGAATTTATTTTCCAAACAGACACATAAACACACTGAAAATCATACAAAGCCACACACAAACCCAATTGCATGTGTACAAATCTAAAGATAAAGTTCAAAGTAAACAATATAAACGAGTGACATAGAAGTCAAAAATAGACAAGAAGAATAGAGAGAAATTCCAAGTTTCTCTTTGTCTATGTAAAATATCCATTACGTTTTGAGGTACATACACATATACATGCATACATTAACCCTGGTATGGAATGATAAAATAAAAATAAATGTGTTCATAAAATCCTTTCAGAAATAATCACTTTATTCTGTAGACTTGAAAGAACATTCTTAGACGATAAAGATATTATCAAGGGTTCCACCTGATTCACGCAGAGGTTAAGTGGGTCGCAGGAGAGAGGGGTAGGAGGTACTTCATTGCAGTACACCATTGATGCTCTGGTTTGCTTCGGAAATGGAAGGAACCAAAGCTGATTTGGCTCTGCATAGAACGTTGACTCCTTTAGGACGTATTTACTACACACTCTGTGATTAGACGTATGAGTATGAGTTATCCGCATAACTACTGTATTAGAAGCTGTTTATTTATGGGAGGAAGGAAAATCAGTTTGAATGGATTGCCCTATAAGGAATTTGGCGGAGACACATTGTTGGAAGTAATTTCCAGGAACGATAGTGTCTCTCGAGAGAATGTCACTTTCGAATTTGATAAACTAATCAGAATCGAATCAAAATTTTTAATCATTATAATGAGCCAAAAAGTCTTGAAATGTATTTAAAAGGTAAACTGGACAGCAACACGTATCCAAAGCTAACCAAACTGACTATACGACTACTACTACTACTACTACAGCTACCACTGCTACTACTAAATCAACTACTGCTACTTCTACAGCTACTACAGCTACTTCTACAGCTACTACTGCTGCTTCTACAGCTGCTACTATTACTGTTACCACTGATACTACGGCTGCTACTACCATTACTATACTACAACTACTGCTGCCTTTACTACAGCTACTACTGCTGCTACTTTAACAGCTACTACTATTAATGCTAGTACTATGCGACTACTGCTACTATCACTACAGCTACTACTGCTACCACTACAGCTACTACTAATGCTACCACTACAGCTACTACTACTGCTACCACTACAGCTACTACTACAGCTGCTACTGCTACTAATACAGAAACTACTGCTACTACTACAGCTATTAATACTTCTACAGCTACTATTGCTACTACTACTGCTACTTCTACAGCTACTACTGCTGCTACTATTACTGCTAGTACTATATGAGTACTATAGTACTATACAATTGCTATTACTACTGCAACTATTACAGCTACCACTGCTACTACTATTACTATACTACAACTACTACAGCTACTACTACAGCTTCTACTGCTGCTATCACTATGCTGAAAAGGGAGTTGTTGAAAGAAATTGTCCTTCTCGCAACTCTTTTTTCAAAGTGTCAGATCAGAAGTTTGACCCTAGAGCTTACTAGAAAACCAATAGACTACGTTTTATATTAAGGCGACCATATCGAGTCTTTTAAATAAAAGCCCCATAATAATACAGAACATTCGCACATTCCTTAGAATGCTTATAATACTCTAGGCTTGGTGTGCTTAAATAAGTGGCATATAAGCGATTGATTCAGTAATTTGTTGTCTTATTCCTTTTTGGATTTGAATTCATTTGAAAACTTTGCATTTAGGAAGCCATAGTGCTGTTTTATACAAAAAGAATTTCAATATTTTTATGCAAAAAACAAAGAACAAAATATTGTAGTTACCGTAACCGAAAAAAGAAAACGAGGGCAATATGTTTTATTGTTTTTATATTATTTGTAACGGATATAGTTTTGAGACAATTATTCTCGTTTACAACGATTGTAAATGTATTCCGATTGTAACACAAGTTTTATTAAATTAAATTCCTTTTGCAAATAGTTTTACGAAAATAAATTAAGTCGATGAACACAATTTGGATACATACTCACACAGACACACACTTACACCCTTGCATACAAGTGCCTAACATAAATGTTGTTGTTTATACTATTGGCTGGCCACTATGAATCCATTTTCAATTCCAGGCAAATGAATATATTTTTACAAGCTGTGACCAATTCCAACAACACAACAACATAATAAAAAAAAATAGAAATGAAACCTTTACGAAATTTATTTAAGCAGACAGAGAGACAGACAGACATACGTACACAGATACGTATACTAAGTTAGACTTACTTGTACATGGTACTCATACATACCTGGCCTATAAGGCTTAATGTGCTCATTTATCCAGTGTCTGTCATTGGGATTTGGCACTGCAACAATATCCGCTTCAAATACAAACTCATTTCCCACAAGACAACGTATGATACTAATATAAGCCACATAATGGTCCATTGTCAAGATTCCAACATCTGTTGGAATGTTTGAAAACCAAACATTCAGCCAGTCAGCCAACCAACCAGCCAACCAGACAGCCAGCCAAACAACCAATACAGCCAATACATGCATACAGATGTACGTACACAAATACAGGCCGTATGTGTGTGTGTGCATAAAAATAAGAAGAAACAAAAATAAATAAAAAATTGTTATAAAATATCATGGTATTCTCATCCTGCATATACACATACATATATACATACATACACACATACACACATTCATGCTACATACACTAAGCAAATGAATTAGCAAAATAACAACAAAACAAAACAATTGGGAATACGAACAACACGAATAAATGAACGAAGCAAAACAAAACAAAACAAAATGGAAAATGATTTAAGCAGACACACATACATACATACACATACACATACACCCGTTTACATTGCATAGTTTTATGGAATTTGAAGCCAAAAACCAAACAAATCAACAAATTGAAAAAAAGGAAGAAGAAGAAGCAGAAGTGCTTGAACAAAACCGTAACGAAAATCATTAAAGTTTTCGAAAATAGCATCTCCCAGTCATTTTCAACAAAAATTTTGCATCAAAAAAAGAAAAAAAAAAGAATTCCAGTTAGCCAGGCCAAGGAATGCATGTACATACATAGTATGTAGGTATGTGTGTATGTATGTCTGTATGTCTGTATGTATTGATTGTTATTTTAAAACTAAAATGTAACATTTCGTACCGTTTTTACTGTTTTTATTTTGCTGTTGGCCGGTAGTTAAAATCTGGTTTGGCTCCTGTTGTTTCTCTATATCCTGCTGCTTCTCCCGCTGCTGCAGTTGCATTTGTTGCTCTCCTTGTTGTTGTTGTTGTTGGGTCTCCTGGTATTGCTTTTGTTGCTGTTGTTGGACTTTTGGCAAACGTAAAACTTTTTTAAATTGCGGCAATGCCAGCACCAAATTTGCATTACCCTCAGCCCGATAGATCAGCTCAATTTGGCTCAATTCCATTTGTTTGTGAGTCTGAGACTTAGACTCTATCACTTCTGGCATCTCTTGTTTCAATCTGGGATCTGGTTGCTCTTTTCTTGCCTTTGCTTTACGCTTTTCATTTAAAGTATTCAAAACAAACATCAGTTCCTGTGCTGTAACCGCAACTGATTCCTGTGATGTTGAGGCGGCGTATGATGATGATGCTTCAAAAGCCATTATGAAACGAGTTTATTTTCAATCTTTCTTCTTCAATGGTTTTGGGATTTCTTGTATCTTAAAATAGAATATAAAACAACAACAACAAAAAAATATGAAATTCAAGTTTAATGACTGTAAACGAATGCATATTTTATATACAAAATAAAACATGAATTCATTAAAAGAGAACAAAAGAAAATTATAAACTACAGCCAATAGAGAAACTACTTTGTGTACAGCCTTTATGCTGCATTTTTTTGAAAAATAGAACTTTCTCCTAACAATGCTCAAGTGAAAGATACGAGGATGGTGAAGAATTTTCGTAAAATGGAGGGGAGCGTGAATACAAAGTCGTGAATACAAAGTCGAGGATCAAACCCTGAAGAGGACAAAATTGTAAAATAGCTTTGCAATATGAACAGGAATGTTTCTGAAAAATACCAGCTTCATTCTATAGAGCAATCTATAGTATTATAAGCAACAGGAAAAACTCCTGCAGGAAGATAGTTCCACATACGGAAGTAAAACTTGGTTAGTGACTCTGAATCTGAATCTATTCCGGGATATTCTGCATTAGCAGTAATCAACGAGAACCTCATGCTGAAGCAAATTAAATACGGAAATTATGCATTGGTCTGTCATATCATCAAAAGGAAGTTCGATAGTCTTACAAGAATGGCACTGGAGTGGAATTCTTAACGCCCAAGAAGTCATACCAAAGCCTACCAAAGAATACAAAGAAAAAATTAAGAATAGAGCTACCCTATATAGAAAGGTTCAGAATAACAGGTACAGACAGAACTCCCGAAAGAGGTAAAAGTTTTGCTAGACGAATAAAAAATTTGTTGGTCACCAAACGAAAGCCTGGAAATGATTTTCTATTCCACAACGAAACAAAATAGTGAGACAAACCAGAATATTGTTACGAAAATGGAAAAATCTCGATACTGGTGTTTTGCTTTTACATCGTTTAACATTAAAATTATAAACAAAAACTACGGCAACAAAACAATGCAGTAAGCAAACCTGTTTACAAATTATCGCACTGCGTAATATAACAATAAACACCAGCATAAAAAATGGTAAACAAGTAAACAAAAATACAACAACAAACACTACAAGAATAAATGAAAACAAAATACACAAACAGCAATAATGAATGTAAGCAACGATGTTTATATTTATAGATATCTCGAACATTCACCTTCAAGAACATTCATCAGACTGCATACTCTGCCATATAAAAGGCAAGCCAAAGCAGGCGAGTGAATTAGTAAAAGTTCAGTCAGTCTTGTGTGAAGAATAATCGTGGTTTGAAGATTTCCGTCACAAAATCAGTCGAACAATTGTCTAGTAATTGTTATTGTTTACGCAAAGAGTGATAACAAGGGAACATAAACATTGCAATTGTTGTTGTTTACATCAAGTTGTGATTAGTGGGACACCGAATTGTGCGAATAATAAAGAATTTTAATTAAAACTAAATACAAATTTATTTTATTTTATTTGCAATCTACGAGATCATATTTTAAACGTTTTTAAAAGGTAAAAACGTAACAATATAAACTGCAATAGAATAGAAGAAAAGAGATCTTACATAACATACATACATAATTGGTCATTACAACCTCTCAGTCAGAAGTACGACCTATATTCCACTTACATATGTTGTGTGCCTTAATTTTATACATGAGTAGCGGGACCTACAGTTTAAAGTCGAATCCAAACGTTCGGTTTTTGAGAAACTTTTCATGGCAATTTTATTTACTCTCAGAGTTTTTTTTGCTAGAAATCTGCTGAGCGGAAGTCGCCTTGAAAATATCTTCTCATATTTCGTTTTGCTGGAAATTTTTCGCCTGGGTTTTGAACCTTGGCTTCACGTTTAATAAGCCAACACACTACCTACTAGACTACGGCGACTTCTTAAGAAGGAATAAATCATTCGAAAGTGAAGATGAAAAGAAAAAAGGAAGGAAGAAAGGCAATCATCCTACATGGGAATCTTGTGACAATTTTGAGTCTTAACCTCTGCATGATATGGCAGAAACCTGGAATATGCTCAACAGACTCCGGACTCTCCGTTATTGCTACAAACCCTGCAGAAAGTAGGCATACTTCTGATTCACCTTCTAATCATTGCCTCAAGCAGCACTGCCCCGACAAAAAGAAATCTATCAGTCTTCTAATTTTAGGACCTATTCCATTTTTTAACGGTCTGACCAGGTGCATAGAAGCAAAGTTGAGTGATATTTCACCACAATAGAGACTAGTTTTTGTTTCTCTTCGTAATCATAACTGAAACATATGGAGGTTCAACATCATATATCAACGTTGGGAAATAACAGAGCAATTCGCTTAATTTGTAAGAGCCGTGCGGGTATATATTAAATGGCTACCAATAACTGCATTGCCATCGCTCGTATCACTTCACACATGCAGAGCATATAGGAGAGATTTACTCTATTATTCATTCATATATTCATTCATACATACTTACATCATATTCATGCATATACTGTATTGGCTATTAGAATATAAAGTTTTGATTTCAAACTCTTCAACTAAATTTATTATTTTATCATGTAGTTGCTGTTGTTGTTGTTTTAAAAGTGCTTATCTTGTAGATAAATAGATTACAACAAAGTTGATGTCGACACAACAAAAAAATCCGTTTTTTTCATACTTGCTGCTGCAAGTCTTCATTGTTTTCTTTTTTTTGTTCCTTTTTGCAACGTACTTTCTAACCTACAGCGAGAGTTGTAGGAGTTTTTGAAAAGGAAATCCATATTGCCTGCCAAGTTCCATACACACACACACACACACCCTTTGAAGTTGGTGTATACACGATTACAGGATAAAATATTTCAAAACTATTCAAGGATAATTGCAAAACGATAAGTGGGTGAGGGCAATAAATTTTATTACACTTTCCAACATGAAATGCTTAAAACAGGATAAAATTTATGATCAAATATGTCCTGGCATGTATGTATTTGCCAAAAAACCTAAAAAAATGTTTGCGGCAATTAAAATTAAATGATAAATTGACTTCGTTTATAAAGTGTTTCGATTATTTGAAAACGAAATCTCAAAATATAAAAAGAAGGAGAGATTTGAAGCCACATTTTGGCTTAGCAACTCGAAAATGCTACCTGCTGAGTATCTTAAATCTGGAACAGACTTTTAAACTTAAAAAATTCAAAGGAATTTGATGTATATATGTCTCCCAGTGATCCAGCCAGTGTGGTCTGTTGTTAAACCAAAGTGAATTTACTTTTCCAATTGAGAATAAACCCGACAAGATTGGTAACGTCTGCTTCCAACAGGCCTAGCTTAGACGTTTCTTTTTTCCACTACATAAAGCTGTGCAATCCGCGATTAAGTGCTACCTGATGTCTTTGCTTTAATTTGGCGGATATATTGGTAAACTCATGGACGTGGAAAAAAATATCATCGGCTTAGTTTAGTTTCAACCATTCGTATCCAATTTACCCTTTCGGTCACGTGTTGATTGCTACTTAATCTAGTTCTGAACAACCTTCACTAACATGGTGATAAAACACAATCCTGTCATACTCCTTTGTTTATCCTAATAAAATCGCATAGCAAGCATTCATCCGTAAAATTCAGTCTCTTGAGTTGTGAAGATTTAATACTGCTCATTACATAGAACGCTGAGAATGGTCCTTCCGTCCTGATGACCAAGCCTTTCAAATGTCTTGCCAAAGTCAATGAGGACGCTGAAAATGATCTGTCCCTCCTGATGATTAATGATTCAACTGCCAAGAAGAACTATAATAACGAATACCGGCAATGAATCGACTGCTGCAGTTTAATGCGTAAACTGTTAAGAAAATTGAAGCAATTGATGCGGTGTGTTCTTATCAAAAATATATTGTAAACACCACGTCCTCTTGTTTGTGCACTCACTGTTAGGACTCTTGCGCTCCCTGACTCCCTCACAGATGGGACAACTGTATTCTAAAAGTCCTCAGTAAAGGGTTTGGGTCTTTGCTAACCTAAGATTTAAATTGGATTTCATAAGCTCTGGTAAAATATTATTCGCACCTGGTGCTGTTCATCGGGTATAGACGGTGGAATCGCTTTTTTATTGCGTAAAATCACCTACAATGCTTAAACCATTGTCCGCGTAAGTAGCATTTGGCATTTCTTTGCAGTGTGTTATGTCTCCTGCCTGCTGTTTCATTAATCACTCTTCTTCACATGGATTGCCTTACTGGAAGGACCTTCCCCTTTTTGAGTGCACACATAGTGCATGTTTCCTCGACTTCCCTTGGGTAGGATATTCTCATTGTCGGTTCCGACTTCGCAGTAAGAAAACAGGTATCACTAGAGTTGCGTTATTCACAGTATGTTGGCTTAATAATTGGACCATATTGCCCCTTTCTGGGTGTAAGCTTTGCACCACTTTGTTCAGAAGACTCCTGCACCATTTTGTTCATAAAACTTTTGTACCACTTTGATCAGAAGACTGCTGAACCACTTTGTTCAGAAGACTTCTGCATCACTTTGTTGAGAAGACTCCTGCACTACTTTGTTGAGAAGACTTCTTCGCCACTTTGTTCAGAAGACTTCTGCATCACTTTGTTCGGAAGATTTCTGCACCACTTTGATCAGAAGACTTCTGCACCACTTTGTTCAGAAGACTTCTGTACCGCTTTGCTCAGAAGACTGCTGTACCACTTTGATCAGAAGACTTCTGCACCACTTTGTTCAGAAGACTTCTGCACCACTTTGTTGAGGACACTTTTGCACCATTTTGTTCAGAAGACTTCTGCACCACTTTGTTGAGAAGACTTCTGTACCACTTTGTTGAGGACACTTTTGCACCATTTTGTTCAGAAGACTTCTGCACCACTTTGTTGAGCAGACTTCTGCACCACTTTGTTCAGAAGACTCCTGTAAAGCTTTCTTCAGACTACTCATGTACTCATTTTTTTTGTTATGTCGTAGGTACCTAAGATATGTAAGTGTTCTTAAGCGTGATTGTAATCTGAGAATGACCAACCAACACTTAGAAGACCCTTGTAACGATTTCTGCTGAAGACTTCTGTACCACTTCGTTTAGAAAGTGTTTAAAAAGCTTTCTTCAGACTCCTAATGTATTAAGTTTATTGGTTATGTTGTAGGTACCTAAAATAACTGTTCTTAAGCATAAAAGTAACCTGAGAATAACCAACCAACAGTTCAAAAATAATTCAATTATTTCCCTTCAATTTGAATACCATTTGGAAGGACATTAATAATCGTGTTGTATTTTAACAAAATATAAAACAACAACAAAAACAACAATAATAACATTCCTTATAAGTGAACAATCTCCAGCGATTGTCATTGTTTAATCCCGTGCACTTGTAATACAATTTTATACACTTTATGAAGCACTTACTTACACTCTGATTGCAAAATAAAAAACAAAACATTTGAAAACGAAAAATGAAATTACAGGTAAGAAAAGCAAATAAAGTTTGAAAATCGCTTAGAAAAACAAAATAATGAAAACGAAGAAGAAAAAAAAGTGGGAAAAAGACAGTCAACCTAATGACTGAGCATTTCTGTTTATTCTGGGAAAAGGATACACACACAGACAGACAGACAGACAGTCAAGAGACTCAGAAAAGGAACTCCAGAAAAAAGTGAACAAAAAAAAAAAAGACGTTCGCTTTTTGCATTTTCAATAATAATTTTTCCATTGAAATTTTTCAATTTCAGACAAACAGAATAAATTGTTAAAAAGAAGAAAGCGAAAGAAAAAAAGAAGGAAAATAGGAAAATGGAAAAACTAACAAGTAAACTACGAGTCAGAAAAAAATGAGTACGAACAGAGTACAAATACTCAAAACGTGATTGTAATATAATCAGCAATATTTTGTGGAAATGGTATGAATGCTCTGCACACTCTCGTCACAAGTGATACCTGGAATATCTTCCGGATGAAATACAATTTCAAGCAAGCAGTTCAGAGCAGAGCAGAGAAAGCAAAGAAAAAAATTCTACAAAAATACTAACAAATCTTGCTTGTATTATGCAAAGTATAGACACACAGAAAAAAAGGGAAAAGCAAATAAACAGAGCTGGGAGTATGAATAGAACTTCAATCGTTTTGTTTGTTGCAACAGCAAACCATAAACTCTTGAGTGTCAATTTTATGTAATCAAAACAAACTTTATTAAGACTCTTCTTCTTCCATTTCACTCCTTCGTCAGTTCGGTGTTATCTTTTTTTTCGAGTCACCTCCTTTTTTATTATTTTCAAAATGCTGATGCAGAAGGTGCAAAAGGTGTCGACATTTGATTGTCGGATTTTGACAAACACTTTTAAATTGGATAAATCATCAGTTTCCGTTACAATACTATACTGATATGAAAGAAAAACACGAGAGAAAGAGAGAGAGAGAAAGAGAGAAATAACAATAAAGAGATAAAAAAAATTTTAAATTATTCTGAAATGAAAATAACGATGTTATGGCGAAAAAGTCATTGCATTGTTATGCCACTTAAAGTTAAATGAATACGAGAAGCAAGTTACAGGGACTACGACAACTGAAAATTGTTTAGAAAAATGTGTATGACTTTTTTGTGTCGAGTTTATCAGTTAAATTAAAAAGAAAATTATAAGTTTGATAGAATAGTTATCACAAACAGGGCAGGAGCTTAAAGAAATGTCCGAGAAAGCTAAACTCTTCTATGTTAGCCATTTCAACGTCATGAAATCAACAACCAACAGAAAAATGGTGTTGGACAGTAATGGTATTCAATGATGGTAACGGTGGTAGCCGCCGTAGTCCAGTAGTTAGTGTGTTGCCTTATTAGACGTAAGGCCATGATTTAAACTCCAGGTTAGACATCTCAACCGAAACGAAATTAGAAAAATTTATTTCTTCGGACTTCTTCCTCTCAGCAGATTTCTGGAAATTCTCAAAAATCTGTCGTTCGGAGTCGACTTTAAAACTGTAGGTCCCGTCATTCATGATTAAAATTAATGCACACAACATAAGTGGTGTGAGAAGCACCAGCACCTGAAGTGTTGTAATTCACAACTATGTATGATGGTATCGATTGATACAATTTAAACAATTGCCAGGAACTACCTCCCCAGGAATTGTTATCATCAGTAAGCTGACCTGCTGACAGACACCTTCAAACCCAAAACCAAGCATCAAAATTGGAAATCCTGACATCAATCACTATCAGCACTGCCAATAGTATGGGAATAAATTAATGGAACAATCTCTCTCAAAGCTCAACCACGCACTGATCCAAACGAGCTCCAATGAATATAAACAACCTACGCGTGAGTGACCGGGTCATAAAGCAACAAAATCATTCAACATTTCCATTGATCGCCATATCTACATACGTGTTACGTTCTAATGAAACCCTAGAGTATGCAAACACCCATAAGGATTCCTGTACAGTAACCTTTCTCTGTTTGCTGGCAATGCCAGAAGAAGTGAGGCTTTGCAACCAACAAAAGTCATGATGCGTACATAGCAGTCTTCTTGCATGAACACCAATGAAGCAGTAACCAGTTACCAAATCACTATGCACAGACTGTACCTGAGAATACTGTTTCAAGCGGATGATCTCTTGTGACTATAGATCAACAAGATCTAAAGCGTTATAAAATAGACCTTTCGCGCAATCATCTTCGTGAAGTGAAAAGTAGGAAACACGAGTTAAGTGGCCGATATTCGTTATTGCTTGTTTAGTAACTGTCTTCACTAGTTTCTTAGCAACCGCCCTCTTCTAAAGGCTGTTTCACCGTTGCCTTCAGAAGACCTGTGTACCACTTTCTTCTGAAGACTGCTGTATCGCTTTCATTAAGAATAAGACTCGCACGAAGAAGAAGACTGTAACGCTTTCTTCGATAGACTCCAGAACTGCTTTCTTGAATAGACTCCTTCATCGCTTTCATTTGAAAATATTGAAACTTTTTTTATTGAAGAGGCTAGCACCGTAATTGTTTGTTTTGTAACCGTCTTAACTCGACTCTCAGCAACCACCATATTCCGAAGACTGATCCACCATTGCCTTCAGGGGACTTTTGTACCACTTTCTTTAGATGACTCCTGTATCGCTTTCATTAGAACATTGTAACCTTTTCTATGGAAGACAGCAGATCAGCTTTCTTGAATAGACGCCTGTACCGCTTTCTTTAAAAAAATATTGGAAATCTTTCTACTGAAGGAGCTAGACCGCTTTCTTTAGAAGACTCCAGCATTGCTTTCTTCAAAACAAACCTGAACTGATTTTTCAGTTTGAAGATCTTCATTACAAATAACGGAGTGTTTAGTGATTGTTATTGTTTATGCAAAAGTTATAAACAGAGGAATAACAAAGAATAGCAATTGTTGTTGTTTACATCAAGTTGTGAACAGAATCTTAATGAAAACTAACCACAAATTTATTTTTATTTTATTTGCAATCTGCGAGCTTATATTTTAAAAGTTTTTAAAAGGTAAAAACGTAACAATATGATTCTATACTGCAAAGAGAACGAGATCAACATTTTTTTAAAAATGTTACATCTTACATGCTCTGGTTATTAAAGAATTCCTTTTATTTATGGAAATAATGTAACAAAAAGAGATTTTTAAAAGTTATTTAAATTGATTTCATTTAAACCTTTAGCCAGAAAAGTTTATAAACAAATGAATAAATCGGAAATTATAAAATTAACAAGAAAATTTGCTTTAAAGAAATGTAAGTTGATCCATTGATACAGTCTGAATGTACATATATACGTATAGTATTTCTGTATTAAGAACATGTAAATTTATTTCAATTTCTATGGATTTTAAAAAGAACAATTTTTCATTTTAAATTGAAGAAATAAATTTTTTTTTGTTTTTCTTTTTTTTCTTAATTTCATTCGAACAAATTCTGTTGAGAAGGTAAGAATGCGTCTGTATGTTTAGGATTTTATGAAATTTTATACGTTCTTTTTTTGAAACTAGAGGGTCCGACAAATAACTATTTTTTTTTGAAAATGCTTTAAAAACAAAACTACTGAATATTTTCTCAAATTTCTTTTTTTATTTGAAAGTACAATCCTTCCGGTTAATAATGGAAAATAATTTCATGCAAATGGCTGCCTCGGCTGGCCATGCAGTAGCCTACACAATCGGTCCAATTTTTAAGCACATTATCGATTGTGTGCAGCTGTATTTCACCAATTGCTTCACGAATATTGTCCTTTAAAGCGTCAATTGTCTCTGGCTTGTCGGCGTAATACTTATCTTGACGGCACCCCACAAATAATAGTCCAACGGTGTCAAATCGCAGCTCCGAGATGGCCAAACGACATCAGCTCTGCGGCTGATAATGCGATCTTCAAAAACAGGGCGCAAAACATCGAGTGTAGCATCGGCTGTGTGGCACGTAGCGCCATCCTGTTGAAATCAAATGTTGCCAATATCCTCCTCTTCAATTTTTGTGAACAAAAATTCGTTCAACATGGCCCGATAACGATCACCATTGACTGTAACGGCCACTCCTTGCTCATTTTCGAAGAAAAATGGCCCAATTATGCCTCTGGACCAAAATCCGCACCAAAAAGTGACTCGTTTTGAGTGCGTCGGCTTTTCAGTGTATGCGTGCGGGTTTTCTGTGCCCCAAATGCGACAATATTGCTTGTTTACATACCCGCCAAGATCAAAATGAGCTTCATCTGAAAAGATGATTTTTTTTTTGCCAAAATCGGCATCTTCTGGTGTAGGCTACTGCATGGCCAGCCGAGGCAGCCATTTGAATGAAATTATTTTCCATTATTAACCGGAAGGATTGTACTTTCAAATAAAAAACGAAATTTGAGAATATTCAGTAGTTTTGTTTTCTAAAGCTTTTTAAAAAAAAAAAGTTATTTGGCGGACCCTTTACAACTAAAAAACTTTCCAAAGAAAGGAAGAAGAAAACAAAAAAATGAAGAAGAGATGAAAAAGTTTTATTTCATTTTATATCAGAGAACATATTTATTGTTTGGAGTCAAATATGCATGAACCATTTATTCAATTTTTATTTTATTTTTAGTTTCATTTTTTATTCCTTTAAACTCAATAAATATGTTTTAAAACAAAAACAAATACAATCAAATGGAAACAAAAATAAAATTAAAAAGAAAAGGGATTGTGTTCGTTCATGAATTTTTAAAAATGCAAAACCAAAAACAAAATTGGAATCTAACGCAACTCTCATCTCTCTCAACTCAACAACAATTTAAACTGCCTTTAAGGGTTTGTTATTGTTGTAAATTGTTAATATTATTTACGCAGCAGTTTACAGCAAATGTTATAAAATTTTAATTTTTTTATTTTAAATTTTCATACTTTCTTTTGTGTTTTGCTCTTGTTGTCTGCCAAAGTCACTGAGCATTATATTTTTAATGCTCATTGCAGGCTATTCTTTGTAGAAAAACAATTTTTTTCCTCAACAATGTAACAACAAAAACAAAAAGAAAAATGAACAACATTTGAAAAATAAATTGAGATATTTGGTTAGAAAAATAATTAAAATTAAACACCTTAACATGCCATACCTTTCTTGCCAGTTACCAAAGACCAGATACTGGAAACCAGATGCCAACACCAACAATAACAATTATTGTAAAAAGTAAACCAACAACAACACAAACAAAAACAAAACCTTTATAACAAGATATAAAAGATTTCAATCTCAACTTCTTAATTTTATACTTTGTAGTTATTTTTACTCGATTCGTTCAACACAACCACAAACAACTACACACACACACAGAGCCACAGACACCTCTTACTAAGCATATCCTACTGGCCAAAAAGATGCCTACTTCCTCTGCTAAACTTTAACTAAATTGCCAAGTTTAAGGCCTCTGTGTGTGTGTGTTTTGTATTCAAAAGAAATTAAAAAGAACAACCAAAGCAAAGTTATTGCCGGTTAAGGTCGACAACATCAAACGTTAGAAGGGACATCAGTCATCTATTGTTCTAAATAATTGAGTGTGAACAACCACACAATAATTAACAAGTGAATGCTAGTAAGGACAGCTCCCTAGTGTGGGCCTAAGGACTAATTTAGAGCAGCAGGGTATGAAATTCTATTCATTCTGCACTCTGGCTATAACGAAATAAGGAAATCTGTTCTCTAAAATCGAGTATTATTGTGTACTAGACATCTGTCAAGTTTAAACCGTCCATTCGTAGTTTATTTGCTTGTGGATCGCATTCATTCTTTGTCAACACAATTCGCATGTGAAACGCTTTAAATAGGCTGCTATCTCCTATAAAATATGCTACAAGAATAGGGGCCATCATACTTTCCGATAGTCCAGCGGCTATCTGGGCATTGGATTCTAATGTAATGAACTACAGGACGGTATATGACTGTCGCAGATGTCTTAGCGAGCCAGCGAATCGATATGATGTTTATGGGTACCGGGACATAGGGACATTCCCAGTAATTACAGAGCGGATAGACTGGCCAGAAGGGGCACGACCATCGAACTCTCTGAGGAATTCTCTACATTAAGGATCCCTGTGGGTACCTGCAAACCTGAAGTCGCCGTCGTATAGTAGGTATTGTATTGGCTAATTAGACGTAAGGCCACGGTTCAAACCCCAGGTCAGATAGCAAAACGAAAATTTGAAAATATTTCTTTGGCGACTTCATCTCAGCAGATTTCTGGCACAAACTCTGAGAGCAAATAAAATTGCCATCAAAAGTTTCTCAAAAATCTATCGTTCGGAGTCGGCTTTAAACTGTAAGTCCGCCACACACGTATACAAATTAATGTACACAGCATAAGTCGTATGAGAAACTCTGTCGAAATCCTAACTGAATTATGTGTGTATACACCATGTAGGGGTGCCGTAGTTAGCTCTTTAAAGCCTCTTCCAAACTTACGATCCTGACAAACATCAAGATATTGTTTGGTGTCAGTATGGATAACTTCCGGTCTAATACTTAACACGCATCCAAATTTCTTCTGGATATGCATTAAAATCGCACAGGCTCCGAGTATATTTTTTGATGACTAATACTCGCCACAGCATTCTAGATAATGGGCTAGACGGGATTACTATTCTGATTAAGTGTTCTTTGTGTGTACAGTGCCTGACCAACAGACCAGGCTTCTTCTGGATATACTGATGCATGACTCATATCTCTTCTTGAGGTACACAAGGTGTATACATACATACATACATAATTGGTCAGGATTACATCCTAGTTTCTCACTCCACTTATGTTGTGTGTGTTAATTTTATACATGAGTGGCGGGCCGTACAGTTTAAAATTGACCCCAAACGACAGATTTTTGAGAAACTTTTCATGGCAATTTTATTTACTATCAGGGTTTTTGCCAGAAATCTGCTGAGAGGAAGTCGCCTCAAAAATTTTTATTTACTATTTTCGTTTTGATGTCTGACCTGGGGTTTGAATCGTGGCCTCACGTCTAATATATCAACACACTACCTACTAGAATAGGGCGACTACAAAGTGTATACTCCTTCCAAACATATCTTGTCATTCCTAAGAAAGATTTTGGCATGGCATCTTGACTCCTGGTAGGCATATGTGTCTGCTCATAAACTGATTCCAAATTCCTGTTGATTTCCTAACTAGTCCCACACAATTTTTTGATTTAACCTCCTACAAGCTGGATACTCAGATGACAGCAGACTGTCAAATATTAATGTTAAGTGCCCTTCTTTGTATTTTCTGTAAAAATTCAATTCAACTTGCAAATCTTTTGATTCTTTTCGCTTAAAAGATATCCTAGATTTCTCCATGAATCCAACATATTTTAGTCTGAAGGCAAATAGCCCCGTTTCTCTTCTACTACCTTTCCTTTGCTCATCCGCATATCACTGACTGAGTCATCCATTGAAAGTACATGTGGCCCACAAATTTCTCCATTCACTCTTATTTCTCTGTTTCCTTGTGAAAAGTTGCCCAAAATTATAGACTTTATCGATTCCGAAAAGGGGACAATTAAAGAGGGACCTCGTCAAGCATTCTAGTTTTTAGAACTCGACACCAGACTTATCCTCCCTCATTCTAATCAAATTCAATCGGAATTTCTAATACGCAATCAATCAATACACGTACCCTTAACCGCTCTATGCTACAAAACACCAACACAAACTGAATATACCTTGAAAATCTTATGTGGGTGTAGGAAATTTAAATTGAAAAGAAAGAAGAATAAGAAAAAAGAAGATGAAACATTGAAAGAGACTCTGTGAAAATTGTTGTGGTTAAACGTTTGCAATAATTGTTATTTAAAACGAACTCAATATCATCAACAAATTTTATTTCGAAAACAAAAACAGAAGAAAAAAAATATTTCTTGTAAAACAACCACAGCAGTCTACAATAGGAACAACAACAAAAACAAGAAAAGCAAAAAAAATATTAGAAACTGGTAAAAGCCAATATTTTCCCTTTTCACCTATTGTTTGCTTAAGTGTAAGTGAGAGTACGTGGGCAGCTTTAAAATTAGACAAAAACAAACAAAATTTTCTTTTTTTCTCAACATAATCTTTCGACGATACACCTGATGTGACATTTTACAACCGTTTAGTCAGAATTACGTTCGAGATTATCACATCCATCCATGTTCAGTTTAAGTTTTCAGGCCAAGGGTTATTTAGGGTTAAATAGTAACACATGACCACTCAGATCAGCGAACAAAAAATGGCATTGAATTGGACACATTCTCAGAAGAGATCAACATGACTTTTCAAAAAATGATAGAGAATAGACATCGGCAGTTGAAGGAGACGGTCGGCTCAAGATTGAAAAACACAAATTAAAGCGGACATAAGACCAATCGGCAAATCTTAGTAGGAAGTGAGGACAATGTCTCAGAATAGGACAAGTGGCTCACGATTTATTGAGGCGCTAATCTCCTTATGGAGATACATTGTCCTGAAGAAACGACACTTGCTTCTTCGCCAAATACAACCTACCGTGAGCCAGAAAAGTCTGGTAACGCTTTCATATTGTTGGAACTGAGGTCTTTGAATTTCATAAGGGTTAAAAATTCACTAGAATCGTTTATTTTTCATACAAGTTTTGGAATTTAAAATTTTCTCAAACCTCTGCTCCCATTTATAGTCAGGTTGGTTAATTTAAGTACCGTCCTCGTATAAGTTCCTGTGTGTTTTAAATTTAACGGACATTGTATTAGAAAGCAAGACAGAAGCAATATCACTCGTTTAAAAAGCCATGTAAGAAAGGATGAGTGAAATAGGCTTTTGTTTTAAGGCCTTTTCAAGGAAGGCCACCATTCTTGCAGACGGGAAACTTTACTTAAGTGCATGAGAATATGATTTCCAATTAAAATTAAGGTGGCTCCTGTCTAAACCTAAACATTAGCTTGAAGTAGCGTGATGTAGAGCAGAGATCAGCAATGAGTATTCAAAAAGATGAGTAGAATCGCAACGTACTCATAATTTCTGTTACTTAAACGCATTCATACTTATTTTAATATCATGCGGAATCTCTACTCATATTCAAAGTTTGAAGTACTCATCATATTCATACTTAACAACACGTATGATGTTGTTGATTTCGACTCTCTATAACTCAACATATACACGAATCGCAAAATAAGTATGAGTCGCATACGAACACTAAAATACTTACTAGAAGGTTGTGTGTTTGCTTTGCTTGCTGCTCTGTCTCTTTTCTTTTGTTTTGATTTTGATGAACGATTCGAGTCACTCAAATCATTTATAAGCATTTTTCTAAAGTAATGAATCTATATGAGTAGGCTTATGAATCAAACATATTTCGAATGGTATGAGTTTGATGTCAACGTTGTAAACATACTTATTGCAACCTGTACTTATAAATCAACGTTGAGTGTGAGCACGAATGAATCAGAGTATTGTTGACTCACTTGTATTCAAAATTTCATGAGTGCTTATGAGTAGTGAAAAAACGATTCATTGCTGATCTCTGATGTTGAGGTTAAAGTGTTTGACTGCAAACATGTGATAGGAAACTTCATTCGCTTTAAGGCCTCTGAGAGAGATACACAACAAACATCGTAGAAAAGCCAGGCAATGCCACCTTTAGAGAGAGAGAGAGAGAGAGAGAGAGAGAGAGAGAGAGAGAGAAAGAGAGAGAGAGAGATAGTAAAATTCATTGAGCACGATTCCTAATCACTAAGCAAATACAGCGATCCAATACATTTTCAAGGAGGGTTTTATTACTAGGCAATGACATAAGTCAACGCAGTCATGCCAAATTCTGCTACAGTAAATACATCTGCAATTTACTGGAAAACTTGAGTAAGAAAACTAAATAAGACAATGCTTTGTAACATCTCAGTGCCCCTTAAAGGGATGGCTAGGATTAAATAAAACCTACAATTAACGGCAAGATAGTGTATCTTCTAGAAGCCGTTGTCTAGTTGGTAGTATGTTCGCTTATTAGATATGAGGCCACGGTTCAAACACCAGGTCAATCATCTCCAAGAAAACGAAATATGACGAAAATATGTTTTAGGCGACTTCCTCTCAGCAGATTTCTGGCAAAAACCCTGAGTCTTAAATAAACTTGCCATGAAAAGTTCCTCAAAAATCTGTTGTTCGGAATCGACTTTAAACTGTAGGTCCTGCCACTTATGGACAAAATTAACACACACAACATAAGTAGTGTGAGAAACTAGCTCGTAATCCTGACTGAAGGGTTGTAAGGGCCAATTATGTATGTACCTACGTATGTATGAGTGTAACTTCTTTTTAAAGCCTCTCAAGACCTATAGCCTTGCTATTCAAACTGTGTAAACAGGCCTGTATGTATGGATAGGCATTTGTAGGGAAGAGTGTATAGTCATAATGCACAATACGATCCATTTAACTTCCATTGTTACATGCCTTACAGTTGATGTTGTTGTTGTTGGTGTTGTTACTTTAATAGTAACTTTTACGTCTCTTTATTCGAACAAAGCAGAGCAGGATTTAATTCTGTAACCAGTTTTTCGTTTCTTTATTTTTTTTTACTTTCTAAACTTTAAATCTACACGGTAAATAACAACGCCTAAAAGCAAAAATGTTAAGGGAAAAGGAAATAAATTTTTTATACCCAAGTTTTAAAGAAAATTCAATCATCTCCTTTAGGTGCTTGAGAAATTTTCCTTTTTTTGTTTAATTTCTAAAAGAAATTCCCTCTTTGCTTGCCTACCTATC
The DNA here is from genome assembly GCA_958299815.1 of Sarcophaga carnaria. Lineage (NCBI taxonomy): Eukaryota > Metazoa > Arthropoda > Insecta > Diptera > Sarcophagidae > Sarcophaga > Sarcophaga carnaria. Next base: position 8,738,278 of record OY283153.1, on the reverse strand, counting down.
ATTTCGTTCAGTGTACATTCTGTTTGTTCTGATTAAGAATACAAAATTGTAAAACTTTACGAAAAATATGTAAAAATAATTTCAATATAGTTTGGCTTCCATCCTCCTTCTTTTTTTATCCTTTTTGGTTCAATTTGTTTTTTTTATTTATTTTTTGGCCTCCATTTTGAAAACGGAAATTAAATTTCTATTCATATTTTTTATATATATTTTGTTGTTGTTGTTGTTACTTAAGTTTATAATTATACACAAGCCTTTACATTCCTTGCTTGCTTGTATATCCCAAATCCTTTTAATAAAAAAAGTTACAAAACTTATAGCATGAGAGAAAAAAAAAATACAATAAACATCTGACTTATACGCAGACTTGTTAAGCTTGAAACAAATGAAGTTTAAATAAAAATTTCAAGCAGAAATTTGTTAGAAATTAATACAATTAATTAGATTTACATGCCATTAACAGTAACATTTAATTTACCAACGCCATCTAAGTGTCATTCTTTACAAGACAAACAATGGCCAACAGCTTTAACTAGGAAATTCTAATTGGAGGCAATTGAATTCCATTTGGAAATCTTTCTTTCTTACCCATTTGCAACGTCATACATCCTCATCAAACATCTCGTTGGCATTGGTTACAATTCCATGGTCTTGTTGCCTTCAGACTTATTGGCGTGTGTTTGTAAATTGCTTCGCTAACATTTTTCGTGGGAGTCAGCTAAGGCCAATGCCTTTTGGCGCATGGCGACACATCAAATTTAACTGATCAAATTTGCATATGTATTGGTAATATTTATTTTGCTTAGCAGAGCAACAAATCAAAATTGAACCTTTAAACTTCATTGTATAGTTGTTGTAAAGAAGAAAAGAACATATGAATTATGGAACGTAGGCAGTAAAAATACCTCAAACTCATCTGGGCCTATACGTGAGTATTTTTTTTACCAACACAGTAACAAAAAAGGTCGAGTTTGATCCATAATTTGATGCAACTTTAGATTCTTATTGTTATAGATGCAGTAACCCGATGTACAAATGTTAACTGTGAACATGGAATTTCCTGCAGCCTAATAGTAAGCTTCGAGGGCTTGACTATAAAATCAATGTTAGGGTAACCAACTGTTGTTGTCTATACTAAGGTTAGGTTAGGCTAGAGGACGTGTACTTGTCAATTAAGACAAGTACAGTACCCGGAGGCCGAATTGACCCATTGTCTATAGTAAACTCTTTCTATAAAAATTTCTTGGGTTTATAGACTGTAGACTGTGTTTGAAAGGATATGCTTTGCGAAAGGAAAGATGGAAGATGCAGAAACTCTTCTCAAGTCAAATTACATACATAGTAGAGACATACATATATAATTGGTAATTATGGACCTAGTTTCTCAAACCACTTATGTTGTGTGTGTTAATTTTATACATGAGTGGCGGGACCTACAGTTTAAAGTCGACTCCGAACCACAGATTTTTGAGAGACTTCTCATCGCGATTTTATTTACTCCCAGAGTTTTTACCAGAAATCTGCTGAGAGGAAGTCGCCGAAGAAATACTTTTTGTATTTTGTTTTGATGTCTGGCCTGGGGCTCGAACCCTGGCCTTACGTCTAATAAGCCAACACACTACCTACTAGACTACGGCGAATTCAGGTGTGCAGGTACCCAAAGGGATCCCCAATGTAGAGAGTTCCGAGAGTTCGATGGTTGTGCCCCATCTGGCCAGTATATCCGCTCTGCAGTCTCCGGGAATGTCCCTATGTCCCGGTACCCATGAGATACAAACATCATATTGATTCGCTGCCTCGTTAAGACATCTGCGACAGTCATATACCGTCCTAAAGTTAGTATTATGGACCTAGTCAGTATTTAAAGTATTTAAAGATTCTCCCGAATAGGCTGGAGGTTAGAACTGACCTTGTAACCGGCATTATAAATTGAAAAATCTCTATCTCAGAAGTCAACACTTGGCAGAGTATCAAATACTTGACAGGGGGATATACTTACTGCTATCAAACAATAACCTAAAGTTGGTCTAGGTAATGGGATTCAAAGCGACTTTTTAAGAATACGATTTTTAGATTAAGGACGGTACAATAGGCCCAATACTATTAAATGATCAACAAAAAAGAAAGACTTTAATGGAGTAGGGATTTAATGGATGGAGGGATGAAGATGTATTTTATACGCTTTCACAGAGACAATTGTTGCTAGATAGGGGTAGATGGCAACCCTATCATTCTAGAACTTGCCATAGAAGCTGAATTACTTGGTTAACTGAAAAATTTGATTAAGGAATCTGCAAAAAAGGGAAGGAATAATATTATGAAGATGGCAGAGCAATACCCATAACAATACTTTAATACCAGAACCCAATCGATCCGCATAGAAACAGCTTGTAGTCTAAGGATGAAGAGCAAAGCCTTGTGTAAATACAATCTACTTCAATAATTATAGAAAATTTTCTTGTGTCACATTTTAAATTCCTTTAGAATAATTTAATCAATTGGCCTGCTGCATATAAACCATGCACATAGCTGTTTATTTAGCTGCTTTAGTTATTTGCAAAATTGTGCAGTAATTAATTGATTGCAATAAACCATCGCACAATTTTTGGTTCAATAAAATCCTCTTTCAATACAAATGTTTGTTGCATCACACAACTATTTATAGGGTATACCGAAGAGCGAATCTATTTTAACGCCCCAATTATTTCAGAGAAGGATGAGGACTGCCGGAGGATTGCTAACCTGTGGATTTACTGGGATTTTCTTTAGTTTAGAAAATAATTTTATTTATTAAAGCTAAACAAATAAAAACAAATTTGTTTTTCAGGATATTATTACGAAAATGAAAAATCTAGAGACCAATATTTTGGTTTTACATCGCTTAGCATTAAAATTATAAACAAAAGCAACCAAAAACAAAGCAATGCAGTAAACAAGTCTGTTTACAAATTATTGTACTGCTTAATATAACAACAAACACCAGCATAAAAAATGGTCAACAAGTAAACAAGAACTTACCAACAACACTACAGGAATAAATGTAAACAAAATACACAAACAACAATAATGAATGTAAGCAACGATGTTTACATTTATAGAGATAGATAGAGAAGGCGGAGTTACGAACATTTGCCTTTAAGAAAATTCATCACACTGTTTACCCTGCCATATAAAAGTCAAGGCAAAGCAGGCGAGTAAGTTAGTGAAGTTCAGTCAGTCTTGTGTGAAGACGCGATGCGTTTGAAGAGAGTAATCGTGGTTTGAAGATCTCCCTTACCAAGAACGGAGTATTTAGTGACTGTTATTGTTTATGCAAAGAGTATAAACAGAGGAATAACAAAGAATAGGAATTGTTGTTGTTTACATCAAGTTGTGAACAGTGGCTTACTGAATTGTGCGAATAATAAAGAATTTTAATTAAAACTGAACACAAATTTATTTTTATTTTATATGCAAACTACGAGCTTATATTTTAAGCGTTTTTCAAAGGTAGGTTAGAGGACGTGTACAGTACCCGGAGGTCGAATTAACCCATTGTACACATTTTAAAAGCTAAAAACGTAACAATATTATTGCGTAAATGCAGCACCCTTTAATTTAATGCTTTAATGCGTAGTGTAGGTAAGAGTTTTGTTTGTCTAAGAGTAATATTTGGATCATAAACATTCCCACCCGTACATATTATTGGGTATTTATTTGGATACACAAGTAGTATCATGTCTGTACAAAAGCTTAAGAAGTTAAATTCGTCTGTATACTCTTATAGCATATCACACATACAATACAAACATTCTCATGGTCTAATAATCACAATTCTAAACACTCTAACAGCCGAAACATCCAATACCCTTAAGGTTAAAACTCAAACTCAACTGGCAGTGCAAAGCAAGGCAAGGCAAGACAATGGCCTGAATAAGGGGAGGGGGTATAGAGAGCTTAAGTAATGGTATTTCATTTCAAGTTGTAAATTAAAACTTTTAATTTAGAAATTTTCCTTAAGTTGCTTCAAAAAGAAAAAAAAAACTACAAGAAAAAAAGGCAATGAAATGCTGAAGCAAGTTGCGTATAATTTGCCAGTTTCATGGCTGTTGTTTCTTAAGGATTTTTTTTGTTTTTTTTTTTGTTTCATAGTCTGCTGCCTGTTGGCTGTTTAATTTAATTTCTGTGCTCTCTTGGTGTATTTTTTTTTGGGTTTGTTGGTTAAAATTTAAAATCTCATCTCATTTTTAACAGAAAACTTCTGGAGTCCTTAATTGGCTACTTTGCTTAGAGTCTCCTCTTTTCATTTCCTATTTTGTTTTTGTATTGGAAACTTAATATTTTTAAAAAATACTTTGCACCAGAAACATGTCCTTTTATTACCTGTCTGTCTCCTCAAGAAAGAGTTAATCATTGTATTGTATTGATGTATTGATGGAACCATCATGATAAAATTGATTCGATAATGAAGCCATTGTGTTGGCATTTTAAATTCATTGACTCTTCCAATAAATATGCTCACACACAGGTTAGTTTTGTTTTACGTTTCTTTTTCTTCCTTGTACATGTCAATTTCTTTTAGGGCCAATACAATTACTAGACATTCCTATGCTCAGTGCCTAGACTCTTTATGGTCAATAGTCTGTTGGCTATAGTCCGTTTAGACAAAACAAGAACGTGTTTAAAATATCAAAAACCAAAAATGAAATCCTTCATATTCCAGACAACATGTTGTAGAAAAATTTCTTCTTTTCATTCATTGAACAAATAGTTGAACCAACAGAGCACAGCAGTACAGCAGTTTAAAAGGCTGTTTTCAAGAAAATTCAAATTGTTTTGAAAGTGAATTCAACTTTTTTTTAAATCCCACTTCAAGTGTTTATACTTTTAAGGTATGGCTGACTGGCTGGTGGCTATTTAGTCAAAAAGAGATTGTTTTTGAATGAATAGAGATGTACGTGATCTGTTTTGAATATGAAATAATGAAATAATTACCCAAGATTAACTGATAATTTGTTTAATTGTTTGCTTTGACATTTTAACAATTCACAAACTAGACTTAATGACCACATTTTAGCAAAAAAAATTTTTTAAATATTTGATAAAACCAAGAACTGAAAGTGTTTCAGCCACAAAGTCTATGTCAACTATGCTGCCATCAGTTTATACTGGGTAAACTGCAGGCCTAAGCAGCTACATGGACAAGCCAAAGTCATAGATTGCCATTCCTTTGTATCGATTGATTATGTGGCGCTCTTCAAACATCTGAAGCTATGCTTGAACCCTATCATCCTCGATACAAAATACTGGAGTACGAAACCAAATTCTTCTTCTAATGCTGTGGAAATATTCGACAATATAAAAGACGCAGTCTGTCAACCCAACATACATACATACATAATTGGTCATTACAACCCTCCAGTCAGGATTACAACCCAGCTTCTCACACCACTTATGTTGTGTGCCAGAAATCTACTGAGAGGAAGTTACCGAAGAAATATTTTTCCATTTTTCATATTGGAGTTGTCCGAGGCCTGAAATCTAATAAGCCAACACACTACGTACTAGACTACGACATTAAATTGCCTTCCTGGAGTAGCGATAAACTCTTGCTACAATCAAGTTGAAATCGGTGAAGCGGCTTCATGGGCATGCCAAAGTCAAAGGCCTTTATCACGGGGTATTGATCGATAATATGGTCTCTTTACCACCTACACTTTTATGCCTAAAAATTATTATTGTAACGCGAAGCCAAAACCTTTCTTGGAAATTTACATCGATGGCTCGCAGCGATATTCCTGGAATAGCGATGAACTTTTGCTGCAATCAGGTTGAACTTGGTGAAGCAGCTTCAAGGGCATGCTAAAGTCAAAGGCCCATATTGTTCAGTATTGGTTGATTATATGGTGCCTTTGCCATTTACACTGTGATCTCTAACAATAATTTTTGAAACGCCAAGGCAAATCGTTTCTTGGAAATCTACATCGGTACGAAGTGAATGGTAGAGTGAAGTGCGGTGTGTAAATACACAGGATTTGAATATCAGGAACTCATATAAACTCCCAAATTACTGCAGTGTTTTTCAGAAGGAAGTAATGCTAATGACGATTAAAAGGCTTGTAATGACCATTAAAAAGGCTTCTAAATGGCGAAATATTGCCTGAAAATATATTGACGTACTCAAGTAGCCAAGCTGCCATAAAGTCCCTTTCGAACATTATATCGACATTCAAGTTTTTTCAGGAATGTCGCCTATTTGTTCGGGAAATTGCATATTCTGAAGACTCCATACAATAACTGTGTTACAGTCGCATTGCACAGAACGGTTACTACACTGGTAAACTCCAAATATGATTATGCATAGGGGTTCTCTTGGCCACTATTAAACAGGAAGGTAGAAAAAAGAGTCAACCCTTTGACTAAAGTTTCTAGGGAAGATCGATCTCTAGGTTAAGCTGCCTTTAGGCAGAACGCAACTGGAAGTTAGAAAAGAAAACTCAACTCTTTGACCAAAGTTTCTGCGGTTGATCGATCACTAGGTTGAGTTGGCTTTGGGAAGAACGCAAAACCCAATTTTTCTGACTTGAAATTTATTATGTGCATTCTGTTTCGACGGGGAGGCAAGGCTGTTGGCTATAAAATTTTAGAATTGAAAAACATGCTCGAACTTAAGTGCATTTATACATATATACATACAGTGGTGGCCTTATAATTAGAAACGATGTTTCTGGAACAGAGTTCTCTGGAGTGACGAATCTAAGTTTAATTTTTCCCAATCGTCCTCCAAATAAAGCCTTTGATCCCAGGTACACAGTGAAAACTGTAAAACAAATTAACAGACATACATGTTGCTAAGTCGTTTCTAATTATAAGGCCACCATTGTACATACTTAATTGGTCATTACAACCCTTCAGTCAGGATTACAACCCAGCTTCTCACACTGCTTATGTTACGTGTGTTAACTACGTGTGACCGAACTATAGATTGAGAAACTTTTCATGGCAATTTTATTTACTTTCAAGAGTTTTTGCCAGAAATTTGCTGAGAGCAAGTCACCGAAGAAAAATTTATTGAGATTTCGTCTTGTTAGAGATATCTGACCTGAGGTGCCTTTATCAGGCTTTTTAAAGTGAGTCTCCTTGAATTTTTAACTCCGAATATTGGGTATGGAATCATCAGGCATTTTAATAGAATACCATGTTACGCTGAATATAATGAATGTAACATGCCTTCACCATTTCTCTACATGAACTATATGGTACTAAACGTGCTAACGGCGTCTAAACATGATTTATGGGGATAGTCTCCAGCACATTTCTTCAGAGGTTCAGTAATAATTCTTTCGCAGATCTGTTGTTTAGTGAAGTATGATCACTTTACTCATACCTTTTTGGGGCATTGCTTTAGCCTTAATATCCTGGTTATTGATGAAAGCAGATGAGCTAATTGATGAGGTTCAGCTTGCAGAAGACTCAGCAATATATGGGTTCTGGGAATTGCATATTTTTTAATTTTTAAACAGTATTTGAAAATATTTGACCGCTGGTTAGTGATTTGTATGTAACTACAAACCATTTGGAAAGAATATTTGAATACTTTAAAATCAAATGAGAAGCTAGGTCCTAATCCTAACTGAAGGATTGTAATGACCAGTTACGTACGTACATACGTAACAACAAACATTCTGCGAAATAGCATGCAGCGGTTGTAAGTTTTTTGAACTTAAAATTAAAAACTCTCTCACTTCATTGCGAATTTACATTGAAAGAAATCATGTTGCAATCGCTTTCTATCCGTTAAACAGCATTAGTAGTAGTAGTAGTGCAACACTGGTTTGTTCTCCCCCCAGTGATCCGTTAACATTCTTAATAACGTTCAATATAGTTTTGCATACAATAGAATACAACGCAACGCTTAAAGGATTCTTGTTTTTCTTTCCTTTCTTTCTCTTTTTTTTTGTTGTGATTCTGATAGGCTGGATAATCGTCGTTGCTTGCTTTACACGTTTTGCCTCTTTTGTGCTGCTTTACTTTAAAGCCGACATAATCGCTGGGACTAAACTGCTTAAAGGTTGTTTTAAATGAATTAAAATCCCTCTTTTCAAAATAGTATCGCGCCAAATGGTCTCATATGCGTATGCATATAGAATGGGTGAGTGTGTGTGTGTGTGTCTCTGTGAATGCGGATGTGTGTGTAAATGTTGCAGGAGATCCTGCTTTTTAAGCTGATTATGTAAAATTGTATGCAAATCGTACACAAAACTACTTATGAAGAGATTTAAAAGATTTCACACACACACACACACACACACACACAAAGGCAGCAACAATAACAAGTAAAATGAGGAAAAAGGAAGGGAAATAGAAACGAAATTTTTTAAATAAAAATTAAAACGTTTTAACAATTGATTTTTAATTTCTCGACAATTGCAGAGGAGCTAAAGGAACTCCTTTCGTTTTTTGTCTTGCCGTAGAGGCAGTAAGAACCCGAAAAAAATATTCAAATTATTTTCAATGCAACACAGATTTTTCCATTGGCTTTGTTGCTTCATTTAGTTTTTCGTAAATTGTTAGAGATTTTCTATTGTCAACAGCATTTAAAAAGAGTTTTTCTTTCTTTTTAATTTTCTTTTTAAGGAAATCGCCAATGAGACTTTGAATTCAAAAGACTTGTATTTAAAACAAGTGAAAGAAAACATTGTATCGTTTTATTTTATTCAGACTGTATTATTAAGAAATGTTTTGTTTAACATTTGAGACCTTCCAAGGTTTCAGTTCATTTACAAACAATTTCTATTCTTTTATTTCATTTTTATACTGGAGTCTTCCATGAAACATTTGTTTTCCAATTCCAATCTCGATTAAGATTCATTGTTTTTATTACAACGCTTCCCCTTTCCATTGCCAATTTTAAATGAGGAATCTTTTGTTAAAACATTACACTTTCAAATGCTTTTCTTCGAATTGTTTAGATTTCAAATAAAATCGGAAAATAAATGCACAGTAGACACAATAAGGGTGCAGAAGGAATGTCTGTTTTTAAAAACAGATTCAAAGTGTTTTGCCACTTGGGCGTCTAATTTCAATAAAACATAACCTGTTTAAATGATTCTCAATTGCTATGTTTCCATCTTCTCACGTAAGATCACGCTTTCCTAGTATGTAGTGTCCTATGGTCAACCTAAGCTTCTTGAGCCTGTAGAGGCCTCTTTAGTACCATCCTTGTAATGCTACAGTATCGGTTCTTCGTTTTTTTTAGCTTCCATAGATTTCTGCGTTGCTGATCGTATTCAGCCAGAATATCCTGCATACAACTCTGGGACACTTGTTGATGATTGCTTTCGAAACTAGCCAGGTTTCTCTTTGTTACACTAAACAAATGCTTTTTAAATATCTTAAGTTTGCTTACTTGAAGTCGCCGTAGTTTAGTAGTTACAGTAATCCTTCGATATACGTCGCCTCGATTAACGTTGTTTCGATTTAGGTCGTCAAAACATTCTACTTTGTAGTATGAGCAATATGAAATTCGATTTACGTCGCCTTTTTTGGAACCAACTGCGACGTAAATCGAGGGATTACTGTAACTCTTTAAGTTCCTTGTTAAAAACATACTAATTTGTAGTATGAGCAATATGAAGTTCGATTTACGTCGTTTCGATTTACGTCGCCTTATTTGGAACCAGCTACGACGTAAATCGAGGGATTACTGTAGTGTGTTGATTTATTAGACGTAAGGCCATGGTTCAAATACCAGCTCAGACGTCAAAAATAACTATAAAAAATATTTCTTCAGCAAATTTCTGGCAAAAACTCTGAGAGTAAAATAAAATTGCCATGAAGAAGATTCAAATAATCTGTCGTTCGGAGTCGACTTTAAACTGCGTAGGTCCCGCCACTCATGTATAAAAAAAATTAACACACACGACATAAAGTGGTGAGAGAAACTAGGTCCATAATCCTAACTGAAGGATTGTAATGAACAATTACACTCAGCCACAAAGGTTAACAAATTTCAGACATTTTTTAACCCATCCGTTTTCGTTGAAAATCTTTATAATTGTCTGCTAACTTTCCTCGATTTTAAGACGGTCTTTTGCATTCGTTCAGAAATTTGTGAAATTTGTTAATCGTATGTATACTTTTGTGCGCCTGTGTATGTATCTATGTAAGTTTGCTTACCGATTGTAATCTGTACTCTGTTGAACCTGATCTTTTCGTCTATTTCTGCATTGACATACGTTGTCACCATAATGTCTAGACAGCAAAAACGATCTACGTATTTAACTGGTTGGCCTTGTAGCATAATGTGCGTTGTGAAAGCACTGAGGCTTCAGTTTTCCTAATACTTAGCTCAAGTTATGGAGATTTTGAACTCTAGTGGGCAAATATTATCCTCTGAATCCAAATATTAAAACTAATGTCAAAGTCTGCCTGTAATTCTTATTCTCTTTGACCAGATCTCGCTAATTGTAATCGCCAGCACGGTATTAAACAGTTGAGATGATAGAGAGCATCCTTGCTTTACTCCAGAGTTGGTATGAAACGATTGGTTTACAGCCAAAGCGGCAAGTCATAACGGTTTGAAGAATGCCACATCACTCGAATCAATTCTATGACGTCATGTGTCTCTAATATCCAGTTTGTTAGAATTTGTGCTTCCAAAGAGGAAGCCGAGGAAGATCCCAATACAGACATCATTAAGGCCTTTTGTGGTCCAATTGAAGCCTTTCTTCTACGAATCAGTTCAATCGCCCGTTTCTTTTCATAAGAATTTTCATATCCAGAACGTCAAAACTGGTGTTGTCCTGAACACTGTAGTCGCCGTAGTCTAGTAGGTAGTGTGTCGGCTTATTAGACCTAAGGCCAGGGTTCAAATCCCAGGTCAGACATCAAAACGAAAATATGAAAAAATATTTCTTCTGTGACTGCCTCTCAGCAGATTTCTGGCAAAAACTCTGAGTGCTAAATAAAAAATTGCCATGAAAAGTTTCTCAAAAATCTGTCGTTCGGAATCGACTTTAAACTGTAGGTCCCGCCACTCATGTATAAAATTAACGCACACAACATAAGTGATGTGAGAAGCTAGGTTGTAATTTTGGCTGAAGGGTTATAATGACCAATTATGCATGTATGTACGTGTGTTGTCCTGAACAAGATACATAGTGTTCCATTTACTCTTGCACTTCTTTATCACACGAGAAAAGCATCGAATAAATGTTAAGGCAAAGCAGATAAGTTCTAGAGTGACTTCATATTAGCGTAGATCTCCGCCTGAAAACTAGCTGGGAGATGCAAATTACTCATCAGTCTAACTACCATAATTAACCTTGGATACTCGATTCTATTCCACACGGAATTAGATTCTTATACGTAATGACCATCAAGGTCGACTTGTGGAAAATCAGGGAACTTACATATAAGAACTCAAGACTCCGAGCATCATATGCATTCAGTTCTCCATGCTTCAGTAGATGCATGTCTTATTGTCGTACAAGCCGCGGTAGAAGCGTAATAGATGAGCATCAGTGCAGTTGCTCTGATGCCGACCGATGTTTAGTTTTACCCGGACATTACAATAAAGCGAGTGTTAGTCTTATTATCACATCTTGAGTATGATTTCAAGTCCAAGATTTTCATTTTCCATCATTACTCATTGAATACCCCTCGTATGCAAGAGCATTTCAAGCCATTAACTGGATTTTATGCCTGATTTAGATTTAAGAACTTAATTCTGTTGTACAATAAATTTGCAACTGATTGCTGAATTACAGCAGCAGATTACAAAGACGCCGTAATTAGAAATTTTGCTTCACTGTGTCGTCATTGCAACGAAGCCAATTGAATGAAGTGAATGGCAAGACAAGGGATATTTTACTTTGCATTAGAAACAGAGAACAAAAACACACACGAAGAGAAAACAAAATCAGTTGATCAAATTTCACTACAACTGCTTTAACTAGACTACTCTTCACCTAGTCATCCATGCTGCTGCTTTCATTCCTTGCATTCAAATCTATGCTAAGGCAGACCATGTGATAAAGAAAAACAAATGCCGATGAATAAATGAATGAATGAATAAAGCAGGGTGAAAGAAGAATAAACGTTTGCAGACCATTTTATCAGGCCACTTGTTACACAGCAGCAGCATTCTCATCAACAACAACATCTTTGTCATATGAATACTTGGACACACACACACATACAGGCATGAACTGAACTACAACAGACATTTGCTGAATAAAGATGAGAGTTAAACAGAGTCCTTCATCCTCGATAAAATTTCATGCATTTCAAATACTTTTTGACGCGACTGGCTTACATCTGGGTGTGTATATATGGGTGTGTGTGTGTGTATGATTAGTAAGTGCACGTTTGAGTCAGGAACATACATTTGATAACCTTAAGTCAGGATAACATAACGACAATGACAACGACAAAACGACAACTACAACTACAACATCAACCAGAACGACAGCATTCAACCGAGATCTTTGGGAGCATAAAAAGCTTTACATTATGACCAAAACCAATGAACCAAAGCTCCTCTTTCACAGCAGCAGCAGCAGTAGCAGCAACAGCATCAGCACCAGTGGCATCGGCATCAGTAATAACAAAACCAGCAACAGCAACAATGTAAAGCAAAATTTTTTCTCGTGTTAACAAAAGCGGTGCATACGGAAATACGCTACTCAACGAATTAAAATACACCCTTTTTTAAGCAACAGTTTGAATGAAAAAAAAAATCCCTTAAAGGCATATAAATTTTGCTCTTGAATTTGCCACATCATAAGGCCTTAAAATTTTTACCAATAACTTGGAAATTATTTACACATCAAACGTTTGCCTCAAACTAGTTGATTTACAAATTCAAATACAAACAAACTCGGGTACGAGATTTTAATATCGCTTGGATACGCTTCATTTGTACTTGGAAATCATATCGTAAGTAGTACGTGTCGTTCTACCCGGCTACACTTGTCGTTGATATCCGTCTACGTACGTGTACGTATGTGTTCTTTTTTTTTCTTTTCTATGAAAACATTTCTACTCAATTCACACACTCGTACTTGAATTCAAATACTCGTACGACATCAACTGGCATCAAAGAAATGCGCCAAACAATGACTACAAAAAAAAACAAACAAAAACAAGGAGAAGAGAAAGGAGATGAGATGAGACTCAACACGGATCTGCGGATATGCTTTCATTTTGCCATGTGTCTCTGTATCATATGTGTGGGTGTATTCGAGTACAGCTCCAAAGCTATGTATGAATGCAACAATGTTTTGTAAAGCGGTAAAAATCATACGATGATGTTGTTGTTGCTGATGATGATGATGATTATGATAAAAGATGTACAATTTCCCCAAGATTCAAAAGCCATTCACTGATTGAAACGGATTTTGATGTAATGTACCCACATATACACACGCATACTCACATTCTCATACATATAGAACTTTTGCTATCCCAGTGAACAATTTTTAATGATCAAAAATAATAGCATTTCCACAATTTTACTCAGAATGAATACATCAATAAATTTCAAAAAATTATCCAAATAATCCATTCAAGAAATCTGTGACGCTCCGGAAGGATAACATTAAAACGAAGGATATGTTAAGTAGAACTCAAGACTTAATTAGGAACTTAATATCTGCTATTGGTAGTCTGCAGGGTAAAAGACTTCTTCGAAAGACAACCCCTAACTATAGTTCGAATAAAAAATCTGTAACGCTCCGGAAAGGATAACTTTAATTACGAACGATATGTTAAGTAGGACTCAAGACTCAATTGGGAGTTTAATGACGAATTTTGGTACTTTTCTGGGTAAAAAACTTCTTCAAAAGGCAACTGCAAACTATAGTCTGAATATGCCCACCAGAGAGATTCCCCAATGTGAGAGGCTATTCCAGAACTTGACATTTAAGCATAACACTCTGGAAGGCCTTCTGATGAAAACCGCACTCTAAATAAGGCCTTCGTACATACATAATTGATCATTACAACCCTTCCGTTAGGAGTACAACCTAGCTTCTTGCATCACTTATGTTGGGTGTATTAATTTTATTCATGGAGTGACGGGACCTATTGTTTTATGACGACTCCAAACGTCAGATTTTTTAAGAAACTTTTCATGGCAATTTTATTTTACTCTCAGAGTTTTTGGCAGAAATCTGCTGAGAGGAAGTCGCCGAAGAAATATTTTTTGTATTTTGTTTTGATGTCTGACCTGGTGTTTGAACCGTGGCTTTTCGTCTAATAAGCCAACACACTACCTACAAGACCACAGCGACTCAAAAAAAAAATCAATCAAATGTTAAAGCAAAATATCCAAACTGTATAGGTTTTACAAGAAAAATGTTTACTGGGATGCCTACAATGAGATTCATGCACAAGCCTGTGTGTAAAGGCATTGTCAGCGTATTGGTTTCATCAGGCATAAAATAATGTTTATGAGTAGGGAAGTACGAGACGGTTAGACGTCAGTCATGTTCACGTGAAACCAAAGGGGACTTAGACAATAAGGAAATTAATAAAGTCAAGTGTAGATAGAATACATCTCTATTTGTATGTGAATGTGATTGTGAATGCGAACGTAAATGAATGAATTTATATGGGGCATGCATCTACACATATCGCAAGATAAACTCAAACGAGGCTGGGAAACTGTTTTGGTGTTGAAATTTATAAACTTTGTTTTGGATTTTCTTATTATTCTGCTGCTTTACATTTAAGGCAGCGTTATGAATGCGTAAACACTTCTTTATCGATTCGTTTTCGTTGGATTTGTGCAATCTATTGTATGTGATGGCATTAGAATCGAGTGAAAGTATGTCAAACTTTAAGGAAATTCTTAAAAATAAACTTAAATTGTATTAAAGTTTTTCACAAGCACGTAATCATGCTTATGCCGAGGACATAAGTGAGGCATTTAAATTGTTTTAAAGATGCAAATGCGCTTGTTTCTAATCAGGGACTCTGCTTTTGCTTTAAAACTTTGCTTCAATGCATGTGAAATAAAGCAAAAAAATAAAAAAAAATGTGTAAGAAGTGCGTTGCTAGCCTTAGGTTAGGTTAGGTTAGGTTGAACGGAATCTCTGTAGTGACCAAGTTCCTCCAAACTAGGGAATAAAGTGCACATTTAAAGCACTAGTACGCCACGCTGGAAAACCAGCCCGAAAGTTTGATAAACGAAGCTATATCCTTGACATCAATGGATGATAGCTCCGTCACGCTGACAAGAAGTGGAGAGACTAATAACCTATCCCTTCACCTTGCAAGAGATGGGCATTGACAAAGAAAGTGGGTAACAGTCTGCTCTTCCTCAGCGGATCTGCACCCACGGCAGAAGTCGTTGGATAGGAGCTGCATTCTTTCCGCGTGTCTTCCCATTACACAATAACCTGTAAGCATGGCCACTGTCACTTAGATGACGTTACGACCAAGTCCAAGTAATTAGTTGGTGCACCTTCTATCCATCGAGGGCCAAGTGAGCCTAGCGGTGGAGCAGGACACCTTACTGATCCAGAATAGGTTGGCGTCTCGAAAGAATTTCTGCGCGATGGCCAGCTTCACAGAGATAAGTGGCATACCCAAGTTGTTTGAAGAGGATTCTTGTAGTAGCGCACCAGCCCTGTCGAGCTCGTCAGGGCTCCTGCAGTTTCCCAGAATGTTGCTGTGCCCAGGGACCCAGACCAGTAAGACACTGAAGCGCCCAGAAAGAAGGCCGAGACAGCGGCGACATACCCTAACGATTCCCTGGATCCTAACGCACGACAGAGATCTTATGGCGGCCTGACTATCAGAGAGTAAAGGAAATACTTCAGAAAATAATTTGAATCATCACAGTTATTTACTAGGACCTCTACAATTCTAAGTCCTCAGGCAATTAATTTATATCAACGATGGCCAGCTTGACCCAGGTAAGTGGCATCCCCAAGTCGATTGAGGAGGATTCCGGAAGTTGTGCACCAGACCTGGCGAGTTTGTCGGCTCTGCAGTTTGCCGGAATATTACTGTGCTCGGGGACCCAGATAAGTGTGACATTGAAGTGCCCAGAAGGGAGGTCGAGACAGTGGCGATATTTTCCATACGATCCTGGAGTTATTCACAACATTCGACAGAGATCTTAAGGCAACCTGACTATCACTTACAAGTTTTCCATCTTTTTTTTAATTTTCCCTCGCATATATTCAAAATGCTCTCTGAAATTATTTTATAATGTTGACATAACGTCATGAGTTCAATAATGTAACGACGGTTGCTGTTAATATTCGATGTATTGCCGCCGCCATGTAGTCATTGGCAAACATTTGATTGACTTTGAATGGCAACATCATCATGTAACAACGTGTCAAGACGTGGTATTAACGAAATTACCCGAAGGGTTATAAGCGAGATAAAATCAAAAGCTCTGCGGTGGCATTTGCTGCAGGCATTATTTACAGCCTCGCTCTCATTACACATACACAATTGCAAATGAAGTGATGATGCTTCCCGCTGCAATAGATTTCATTGGCATCCCCCCTACCATACCATTCCATATCAAAGTGAACATCTTTGCAATTTAAATTTGAAACCCACCCATTCGTACCCCTCCTCTCCTAGCCTATATGTGTGAAATGTAGGATTTATATTAACAATTACACATGTATGTATTAGCACGTATGTATAGGGGTGTGCCTGTGCTGTGTGTGTTTGCAAGGCGTTGAGAAAATAATTTTATACTCTCGGGTACAAGGTGTTAATCTTATTGGCAACAATTTATACAAGATTTAATGCATTACGGTTATTACATTACTCCCGTTAGCAAGAAGAAGAACCGAGAGAGAGAGAGGGAGAGCATACATACATATGTGTATGTGTATATCGTTTATTTATTTATTAAACGACTAATTATTAAATCCTCCATTCCATAGACACAACATGTCGCACAACATCTTGGTGTAAATTACGTTTACAAACATTCTCACGATTACTCATACCACCCAAAGGGAGGTAACCAATTGCTTTGGGTATGTAGTTATTTACAAGGGAATTATAATACCCGTATGTATCTATGTATAGTTTTGTATTTCAATAAATTAACACGAATAGTTAAATCAACGAGTAACAACCACACATGATTTGTTGTACATCAGCCATTAATCAATTATTAAATTAAATATTTCTTCTTCTTCTTTTTATTTCTTTTAAAGGGTTCGCCAAATAACTTTTTTTTTGAAAATGCTTTAAAGACAAAACTACTGAATATTTTCTCAAATTTCTTTTTTTATTTGAAAGTACAATCCTTCCGGTTAATGATGGAAAATAATTTCATTCAAATGGCTGCTTCGGCCTACAAAAAAAATCATCTTTTCAGATGAAGGTTGTTTTGATCATGGCGGGTATGTAAACAAGCAAAATTGTCGCATTTGAGGCACAGAAAACTCGCACGCATACATTGTAAAGCCGACGCACCCAAAACGAGTCACTGTTTGGTGCGGATTTTGGTCCAGAGGCATAATTGGGCAATTTTTCTTCGAAAATGAGCAAGGAGTGGCCGTTACAGCCAATGGCGATCGTTATCGGGCCATGTTGAACGAATTTTTGTTCACAAAAATTGAAGAGGAGGATATTGGCAACATTTGGTTTCAACTGGACAGCGCTACGTGCCACACAGCCGAAGCTACACTCGATGTTTTGCGCCCTGTTTTTGAAGATCGCATTATCGCATTATCAGCCGTAGAGATGATGTCGTTTGCGATTTGACACCGTTGGACTATTATTTGTGGGGTGCCGTCAAAGATAAGTGTTACGCCGACAAGCCAGAGACAATTGACGCTTTAAAGGACAATATTCGTGAAGCCATTGGTGAAATACAGCTGCACACAATCGATAATGTGCTTAAAAATTGGACCGATCGTGTAGGTTACTGCATGGCCAGCCGAGGCAGCCATTTGAATGAAATTATATTCCATTATTAACCGGAAGGATTGTACTTTCAAATAAAAAAAGAAATTTGAGAAAATATTCAGTAGTTTTGTTTTTAAAACATTTTCAAAAAAAAGTTATTTGGCGGACCCTTTAGTTTTTTGCCTTTAAAGCGTTTATTTTTTGATTTAATTGAAAGTCAATAACCGATTAAATATTTATCGATTACTTGTAAGCGTATTTTATGGCATATTTTTGATGTATCGCATGCATACAGAAATTAAATTATTTGCTGGCTGTATTCTAAGGCGAAAAGGGTTCAGAAAAGTAAAAAAAAAAAATTAAATTTTTGTTTTTTAAGGAGCAACTCCCGGTCCTAATGAAAGGCATATTGGTAGACTTGTTATTTCCTCAAATGACTTCGCAGAAGCTGTGAATTTGGTATGACCAAGGAGATTAGGTAGGTAGAGGTGGCTGTAGCTCTAAGAAATTCGGATTCGGATGGACCCACTTAGGCCACATGGGGCGCAATCATGATACCACAGTCTTTATCAATTATTCGCTAGTTCTGAAAACACTTAGAGCTTCCTACGAAGCGACTCAAGCTACCGATGTTAACGTTGCACGGAACATCAATGTAGTAGATAGAAAGATGCCCCTTTCTCCTTTGACATAGTGCCGGGCATGTTCCCAGTAGGGGAAAATAAGTTTCCTCCTCATCTCTGCAGCTTCTACAGAAATGATTTGCGAGGCGTTCCAAACCAATGCGTCTCGCGTGTGTACCCATAATGCAATGCCAACGTTCATCAGATCACTAAGATATTCAATGATGCCTCTTTCTCCTTTGACATAGTGCCGGGCATGTTCCCAGTAGGTGAAGAAGAGTTTCATCCTCCTTCTCCTCATCTCTGCAGCTTATAAGTGAAGAGGTAAGTGAAGAACAGTTTCATCCTCCTCGTAATCTCTGCAGTTTCTACAGAAATGATTTGTGTAGAGTCTCAGACCAATGCTCCTCGCGTGCTTACCTAAAATTTAATGCCTAGTTACGACCCTGAAAACTATACTGAGCATACTTCTTTGGACTTTAAATAGCCTTGGCCAGATTTTCTCCGACGTTCTGCCCGTATCCAAAGCCACCCTCCAGCGTTTGACGGGTTCTATGACCACATTGTCGATCATGAGCTTACAGGTCCCCAGAGGGACTTCAGCACTCGAGAATGAGAATTCATTGGAGATTTAACATGGTTGTGCTGTGCCTGGCACAAGGAGATTATCTTTCAATTCATAAATCAAAGCCTGGGATAAAACATTTGTTGCTTACTATTCTTCTTGTTCTAATTGCTTAGGTTAGGTTAGGTTAGTGTGGTAGCTTCATACCAAAAGCTCACTTGAGCACAACGGATGCCAAAGGTGAACGCAGTTCCTGTACTGACCAAATTCCCCCGAACCCAGGAGGGGCAGGTTGGTCAGCGCAAGATCTGCATATCCAAAGCACGACTACCCTGCGCTGGAAAACCAGCCAGAAAGTTTGATAAACGAGGCTATATCCTTGACATCAATGGACGATAGCTCCGTCAAGCTGACAAGGGTCGGAGAGACAAATAACCTATATCTGCACCTCGCAAGAGATGGGCATTGACAAAGTGGATAACAGTCTCGTCCTCCTGAGCGGATCTGCACCCACGGCAGAAGTCATTAAATGGGAGCCGCATTCTCTCCGCGTGTCTACCCTGTAAGCATGGCCACTGTGATTGAGATGATGCCACGACCAACTCCAAGTAACTGGTTGGTACGCCTTCTATCCATCCGGGGCCAGGTGAGTCTAGTAGTAGAGCAGGACTCCTCGTTAATCCAGGATAATTGCTTGCTATGAACAGATTCGAACAACAAAGCCAAGTTAAATGATTCACAAAAAATTGTTAAATTCCCATACAATATCTTTTTTATTTTAAAGAAAATTTAAATAAAATTTTCTTTGAATAGTAATTTTCCTCAATTATGAAATGAAAAATTATAAAAAAAAATTATAATCTTCATGGAAAACTGTCATTACAAATTAAGGTCCAGTTTAAATGCCTTTCACGTGACAACAAAAAAGAATTTTTTTTGTGAGCGGAGATCAGGAAATAAAATGAAATTCGAAATAAAATGTTAAATTGCTTGGTACAAATGCTCTTGATAAACGTAATTCCCATAAAAAGCCACAACATTCTTATTAATTTGCTTAAGTTTTGAATTTTGAACTGACAAGTATACAACAGGAACGTTTCCATTTTTAAAAATATTTCGTTAACAACTGTTTTCGTTTTCAGCTTATGGAACGCATTCAATGTGAAAGAATATTATTTCCTTGGGAAAATGGGAAACAAGAAACCAATCTTATTTCCGTTCGCATCTCATTAATGGTTTTTACCTAAAGTAACTCAATCTCAAGTGTTCATCAGTACATCAGCCACTGTTTACCCAGTGGATTTATGTGCGTTGAGTTGCCAAACATTAATGTTCATTCATACCATTCGCATTCGTAAGTCAAGCCAGTAGCTCCAAAGGATTTCTTTAATCATCTGCTTCAACAACGGTGATGTCAGTGCCATTAAAATGTTCTCGTTTTTAAATTTGAAATGCGTATTGTATTGTAGCTGAAGTTGATGTTGAAGTTGACTTGTTACCGAAAGCTGGAAACTGTTAACAATTAAATGATTTTTGCGAAGCAAGTAGAGAAAGGTAAATTTAAAAACCTGTGCTGCTAGCTCTTAAGGTTTTGATATGGTGCGCTACATCAAAGCCATTTAATTGAGACATTTAGGGACATGGTAGGACAGTGGGTAGTGAGTTTAATGAAGAGTGTAACAGCCTGCCTTCATGGCATATAATAAAAGCATGGGCTTGATTCAAACTACCATGAGCTCTAGAAGTCTTTTAGGTAACTTCTAACGACCCTAAAAATATTTTGTTTTAAGTGTCCAGATGCCAGACAATTACAGAAGTGAAGTTTAATTGTAGTATTTGTAACATAATAGTGGTTTTAAAACCGCCGATCTGGCAAGTTTGTCTTTCATTTGAAGTGTCAATGTAATTCAAACTACCATGGGCTCCAGAAGTTTTTAAGCTATATTCTAACGGCTCAAAAATAGTTTGTTTTAAGTGTCCAGATGCCGGATAACTACAGATGTGAAGTCTGCTCGTAATGTTTGCAATAAAATGGGGTTTCAAAATCGCCGATCTGGCAAGGCTATCTTTCATTTGAAGTGTCAATGCAATTCAATATTATGAACTGGACTGAAAATGGTTTTAACAAGACGTTGTCACAACAACACAATGCGGCAGATACTGGTCTACTTGTGTAAGAACAATGTCATGTTGTAGCCATGTCAATGGGTCACTGAGATCATTCGAGTTTTGAAGCCAATAGACTCTTTTCGGGGTTAGGACCGTGTATACGAGGATATAACACTTACGTTAGAGGGTTTGGTAAACAACATTTGTCAAGTTATCGCGGAGCTACTAACTTCTTCGGAACTTCTACTGATGAGTCCCCATAACATACACACATACATGCATAATCGGTCATTACAAACCCTTTAGTCAGGATTACGACCTAGTTTCTCACGCCGCTAATGTTGTGTGTGTTAACTTTATACATGAGTGGCGGAACCTACAGTTTAAATTCGACTAGGAACGACAGATTTTTGAGAAACTTTTTCATGGCAACTTTATTTGCTCTCAGAGTTTTTGGCAGAAATCTTTTCATATTTTCGTTTTGATGTCTGACGAGGGGTTTGAACCGAGGCTTCACGTCTAATCAGTCAAAACAGTACCTACTAGACCACCGTGACATTTTAACAATTTTTGTAAATTCTTCAATAATTTTTCATCTTCCCCTCTTTGTTAGTTAGTAAATGCTTTAGAACAGTTATTTTAACTTTATACTCTTAATTTAAGCCATTCTCTTCAACAATCTCAAGCCTCCAGGGACTTCCTAATTTTCTAAACATTTCAGCTTATGTTTCAGAGATCAGCTATGAATCGTTTTTTCGCTACCCATAACCGCTCATGAAATCTTGAATATATAGGTGAGTCAACAATATTGAAATTTAACTACCTTCTCTGATTCATTCATACTCACTACAACGTTGATTTACAACTACAGGTTTCAATGAGTATGCGTACAACGTTGACATCAAACTGCAACCATTCGAAATATGTTTGATTCATAAGCCTAGACAAATAAGCAATAAAGACAGAGCAGCTAGCAAAGCAAACAAACAACCTTCTAGTGAGTATTTTAGTGTTCATACGCAAATCATACTTATTTTGTGCTTCGTGTATATGTTGAGTGATGAAGAAGCGAAATCCACAACATCATACGTGTCGTTAAGTATGAATACGATGAGTACTTCAAACTTTGAATATGAGTAGAGAGGTTCTATGAAATTAAAATAAGTACGAATATAAGTATAAGTATCACAAATTATGAGTATGATTCGATGCTACTCATCTTTTTGAATACTCATTGCTGATCTCTGTTAAGTTACGAACTTACTACTTAAAAAAAATTTAGAATTCCAGGCAAAACCACAAACTAACTTTTTTTTCCTCAACAATTTAAAGCCACTCAAACTCAATACTCTGCTACAATTTCCCCAGAGAGAGAGAGAGAGAGAGCTAAAAAGAAATGTCAAAAGAAAAGCAAACATTACTTGTGATTAACGTTAATCGCTGGACAAGTTAAAAAAAACAAAATGAACATGAAAATTATGATTCAAATTATATCTGCCAACTCATACCATATCACCATTGCCTATCTCGTTCTGCTTGCATTTGCTGAAGAAAATACAGGAAAGCAGAGAGAGAGAGAAAAAAAATGTATTTGTAAGTCGTGTTGTCTAATAAAGAAATGGTGTGTCTGCCAATCAAGAGAGTCTGTCTGTCTGTCTGCCTGTCAAACAGCCTACGTTGAATAATGAAATTGTTAATGATGTCTCATTGAATTTGCATGAGTATCACGATGATGACGATGATGATGACAACGACAATGACAATGGCATTGCTTTTGCTTTGTGGCCATAACCATAAAGCACAGACAGATAAACCTCCTGTGGAGACCAAACCAGGAAATAGAAAATCTAATTTAGAAGTTGTTAAAATCAACTTCATTTTCTCTTCATCGTTTCTCTACTTCTTCATTTTCTTCTTATGCGTTGTACATTTTTTGCTTTCTTTACTCTTTGTTTTATGGCTGTTTTAGCATTTACGATTCCATTTGAAAAGAATTATTGTGTGTGTGTGTGTTTCTGTGTTTTTGTATTCTTTTCTTTTTAGTTCACTTATTTCCTTTCTAGCAAACCGGATGAGAATTGTGAGAAGGCCAATAGCCATAAACTTAAAACTAAAATGAAGTTTACGTTGCCAATAAACTCTCTCTCTGCCTCTTTATCTCTCTTTATCACTATTCCCTGCATCCCTTAATTGATTAATTGCTTTTAAGCTTAATTTTATTTTAAATTTCTCTTTTCATTTTAAATGTTTTGTAAAGAGAATTGAAATTAAAACGTATGTGTCTGTCTCTCTAATCTCAGTTCCCAAGATTTCTTATAACAATTTTTATAATTTTGAATATCCATCATATACGAGATATCCTCTGTAGAACGAAACGAAAGTGTAATTACAATTCATACAACCAAGAAATATTGATGCAAAGCCATACAACAAATGTAATTCAGCTTAAAGCTGTATTAATACATATACACTCAGAGAAATATTGTCGTTAAAATAAACTCAAATGAAATGTTAGCTTCCATCATACAACAAATACAAGTTATTTCCAATGTCTACACTGGTGTTTGAGTGTGTATTTTGAAGAATCTAAAAAAAAACCAGAATACAGGAATAAATAAAGATGCAACACAAGAAAATAAAGAACGTAAAGGGGGGAGTAGGAAGAAAACAACAGGAAAACATATTGAAGCGGCATAGATACATGAATGAATTTTTTAAGAAACAATTTCACATACGATTAAAACAACAACAGCAACAACAACAACTACAATGGAAATATCAGAGATTCCCAAAATTGTTTCGTTAGCAGAAACGTAGAAGGTCGAAGAACCAAAAACTATCAAATAAGGCCTTAGACAATGGAATTCAAGCTTCAAATCATTTCTTTTAAGCATAAGTCGCCGTGGTCTACCTACTAGACCACGTGTTGGCTTATTAGACGAAAAGCCAGTTTTCGAGCGCCAGGCCAGATATCAAGATAAAATACAAAAAGTATTACTTTGGCGACTTCCTCTCAGTAGATTTCTGCCAAAAAATCCGAGCATAAATAAAAAATTGCCATGAAAAGTTTCTCAAAAATCTTTCGTTCGGAGTCGACTTTAAACTGTAGGTCCCGGCACTCATGTATGAAATTAACACACACAACACAAGCGGTGTGAGAAACTAGGTCGAAATCCTAACTGAAGGGTTGTAATGATCAATTATGTATGTAAGTGTAGTAACTGCAGTCGCCATAGTCTAGTAGGCAGTTTGTTGGCTTATTGTTAATATAAAATTAACGTATACAAGATAAGTGGTGTGAGAGACTAGGTCGTAATCCTGACTGAAGGTTTGTAATGACCAATTAAGTATGTATGTATGAATCAATTTACTCACTACGGGTTCTTTGGATGTAGGCCACCATTTTAACTATTTCTTTATCTTAACCGTGAAGTATATAATACCACCACCAGCTGGTTGGAAACCACTGAAATTCGAATGCAAAAGAAAAAAATATATCGTATATATCGTAGTTTAACTAGAATGTATGTATAGTGGAGTAAAGATTGTTATTGTTGGGGTATTGTTAAGTATGCAAAAAGCCATAACAATATTCAAGTATTCCATCTCTATCGGAGCTAAGCATTTTTTCATGCCACATATGAATATACGTATGTATGTATGCGAGGATACACTCTATAAAGGAATATATCCTTAAAATACACAATCTATAACTATAGCAACAAGAAATACGGGATTTTTATGCAAAAAAATGAAGAAAAAAAGGAAAACAATTTTTTTGAATACGTAATACAGGAACAATAACCACAACAACAATTGAGCAGAATAAAGGAGGAAAGAAAAAAAGAACGAAGGATCCTAAGATACATTTTAAATACCACGATAAAAAACTGTACAACACAAAAAGTAAAACAAAAAGAAAGAGATTGAGAGAGAGAGGAAGAGGGAGGGAGAGAAAGATAGTAAATTAAGAACGAGTAACCAGCAACCGTAATAACCATGCATCTCGTATAGTGTAGGAGTTTGTGTGAGGAAAACTAAAACACGTCAAATGAAATAGTGCCGGCTCCCTATAAACATATCCTATTACACAGGAACACACTATGCCACAATGCTTCCGGGCAACAGTAATGTATACTTAGCGCTTTTTTCTTGGTTTAAGATGATGTTTTTTAGGCACTTTAATGCATAAACTGGATAATTTTTTCGTTTTAATGTTTCTTGTGGTACAATTGAGATTTATTCGACCAAAAAAATTTGGGCTGAGAAATTATTGGAATTTTTTTCAACCAAAAATCAATCATAACGTTAAGCGCTGCCATTATTTTACTGTGATACAAAAGTCGTGATGAATGTTATCAGAATTCTTCGAATTTGTTAAAGTCGCCGTAGTCTAGTAGATAGTGTGTTGATTTATTAGGCGTAAGGCCACGGTTCAAAACCCAGATCAGACATCAAAACGAAAATATGAAAAAAAATTTTCGGCGACTTCCTCTCAGCAGAATTCTGGCAAAAACTCTGAATGCAAACAAAAAAAAAATTTTTCAAATAAATCTGACGTTCGGAGTCAATTTAAAACTGAAGGTCCCGCCACTCATGTATACAAATTAATGTATACAACTTAAGTGCTGTGAGAAACTAGGTCCATAAACCTAACTGAAGGGCTGTAATGACCAATTATATGTGTATGTATGTATAAGGAACTTCTGATGCACTAGGCCTTGTTAATCGACGAAAACTCCATACAAAATCTTGCATCAAATTGGTCCTTTCTGTCTTACACAACGTTGTTTCCATAGAATTGCTATACATTTTTCGAACAATTCGATCTGGCATTATGGGCGACTTACATATATGCAAACTGGCTATTTGACTTTGAAAGCAATGAAATTTTCTAAACTAGCAGTGGCAGAGTTTGCTATGAACTCTGGAATGTAAATTCCATTATCTTCTGATGTATTCATACTCTTCAGACATTTACATATAAACCTAGCTGTGATCGAACTAGCGATAATAATGCCATATAGGCGTGTTCCACCTATTCAACATTTCTCAGTAGGAAGCTACTGGATAGTCTAGTAAGTACTCAAGTAGATGTCGACAACATACTGGAAGAAGTTATGAAATACGATGCGTCTACCAATAACATGTCGTAGGTAGCCAAAGGAAAAAATGTTAATATGAAATCTCTCGTAGATATACCAGAGGAAATTGACTATTTTTGGATATGCAGAGGACAACACCATTGCAGGACACATAGCAGTCATAACAAGACAATTGGCAAAACGTTGAAAATAAAAACAACTTATGTGGAAGCTAAAAAGCGATAAAAGACGAGACAATTTCTGTCATTGCCTACGTCTTAGGGAATTGGATAGAATTTACTGTCTAGCGAGAGCAGTGTTGAATGAAATTCATGTCCTCAGAAACTTGGCAGTATGGCTGAGGAACATCAGAATGGTATTACTGCAGTACCCAGTCGAGACGGAGACTCCTGACGGAGGTTGGAAACGGCATTATGCTTTTTGGGAGCGAAATTTGGGCAGAAACACTAGATGTTAAAAACCGGGCAAACTCACTTATATCAGTACAGAGAACGGCTGCATTGCGTATCGCGTCGGCATATCGTACAGTATCCGCTTCAGCCATACTAGTGATAGCAGGTATAATCCCTGTGGATCTACTGGCAGTGGAGCGGATGGAGATTTATAAGGCGAAATCGGCTGGAAATCATATAACCGGTTACTTCAGGGAGAACACCATTTCAAAATGGCAACAACGATGGAACGAGGAAGATAGAGGAAGATGGACGGCGAGACTTATTCCGGACATAAGGCCATGGATTGGTTGGAAATTTGGAGACGTAAACTACTACGTTACACAAATGCTATCGGGTCACGGATATTTTAGGAAATATCTGCACAGAATGGGCAAGGCCGCCTCCCCTTACTGTCTTTACGAGGAAGGGGAGGTAATTAATTGACGCAGAGCACACGAGTGTGCACGCTGGCAGAGCTATCGCTCTGTACTGACGTCAATAGTTGGAACGATCACAGCCGCTAATATTATCGGGGTTATGACTGCGAGTAGTGAAAATTGGACCTCGGTAGTGAATTACGTAGAGCGCATTCTGAGACGGAAGAAGAGAGATCTTGAGGCTGCAGAACGAGTAAGCATGTCGGCATAGGTGATACTGTCACACGTGCCAAACGTAACCGAGACGATGATTTAGAAGAAAGGAATAGTGGAGACGCTTAGATGACAACTCAACTTTCGATTTGCAATTCGGACGCGGATATAAACATGAAGAGGCCAAAGAGCCAAAAGGACTCCACTCCGAAGTAATACCACCGTAGTTCCGGAGTGGGCACAAACAAGTCCACAGGAGACAAGGGGGATTTAGTGGGTGAGGGCCCCACACACGGAGCACACACATCGAGCAGTACGCAGTAAGCCATGCTCGATGACAACTGTCATTAGTATCAATGACAACTGTCATTAAGCATCACCATTGTGTTTACTTTTCAAACGTTAGCAACACTGAATGGCACAACAACAACTTCACAACACTGACTAAAGAAAACAAAAATAAAAAAGTGACAAACTACAAAACCATTGTCATAAAACAGACAAGATATGCAAAAAAATATGAAATAAAACTTTAGAGAAAGAATGTTTAGCATTGATTAAAATAAATTATTATCGTTTTAGCATAACCAATTGCTCTCACATTGTTTCACAATCCATTTTATACAAACGCTACGCTAACAACTCTATGCACATCTCGTCATCTCGTCAGCTTTTAGATTTTCTTCATGGATTTCATTTCATTATACTTTCATTCGAATAGCTTGAGGATAAAAACATTCGTGGTGGAATATATTGCTTAGAAAAGGTGTTAATGAATGTAAATTTTATGATTTGAATTTGATTATGTTTTCATGGAAAACTGAGCTGAACTAAACTAAACTGAACTGAGTTTGAATTCAATTGACATCAAAAAAATTCAATACAAAATCCCAATTTGAATTCAACAGTTTTCTTCTTTCTTTTTTTATTCTCAATTATTTTGTTTTTGTTTTGAATTATTCACTGTGTTGTTTCTTTGTCTTATGCTGCAGCAACATTTTACACAATCTTTGCCATGTAATCGAATCAATATCAGCATTATTCCTGTTTGCTTGCAGAAGCATTAAATTTGTTTTCAACTCATAAATATGCGTCATCATGGCGTTCCCCTTTTATGCACTCGAACATTTCAATTTTTTCTTTCTTTTTTTTTAATTAATTTTATCAACACCAGCTACAATAACAACAACATGCAGAAAATATAACAAAGAAAAAATTATTTGCTTAGAGGGTTTCGTTCGTTCATTCATTCACTCATTCATTCATTCAGTCGCTTAAAGTTGTAAAAAGTTTCACATTTTTACAGGAAGAAGATCACGAGATAAGAAAAACAAACAAAAAAAAACAAAAAAAAACAAGGAAAAAACCTGGAAACAGAAATGTTCGCCAAGTTGTTGACAATATTCTCAACATGAGTGACACAGTTTTTAATTTGCAACACAGTAGGTGTGCGATAGTTTACGTGGAACTAAGCAAATGTAGTGCCCACACTATCAAAATGTTAAAATTCAATATGCACGCGGAAATAAATTAAATCGAGAGTCGTATGCAGTGATTTAAATCGATAAGTGGATCTAAAATAGGAAAATCAGTCGCCGTCAAAGCTACATCATGTGCCAGTATCCTAAAAATCTGTGTTAACACTGGAATTCGCAAAAGCTTCCGTGAAATGAGCAGGCAGTGGAGCTTGGAAATATGATACCACGGCCACTTTCTTATGCTACGAGTTTCATCACTAACCCTCACCAAATATTGAAAGACAGATATTCTGCAGTACAGAGAAGTCATAGACTTGTTCGAATCAACAACGTGGTTCCTTATAATTGATTCGAGGACTCCAACTATGAACTTCTGGTCATACGATTCGCGCATTTCCGGCATGGGCCCTAGAGATATAAACCAGCAGCCTTAGCAGCAGCTGTACAGCATAGATTGCGAGACATGTAGCCTACTGGCCACTGCAGTTCAGTGTTTTAATTTACCGGGATGGCCAGGCTGCGATCAAGTCCTTCTCGAACATCGCCCTCGATATTGAATTTCTTACCGATATTTCGAATCATTCAAAGGTATTTTTTAATCAGGTTCCAGGGACACAGGCATACCGTAGTCCATCAACTTCTTACTGACATTTCGAATCATTCAAAAATAGTTTTTAATCAAAGGTTCTAAGGACATAAGCATAGCGTAAGTAATTGATTTGCTGATGCACTGATCAGGGCTGGGAAAGATTGCCTTAGACAAACTAAGTCCGTTTTCAGCCATGTTTGACTTCATTTCTGACATAAGTAAACAACATGCGTGCAATATTAATACCCTTTGTTGGACTAATATGGCTAACACTAGAACTGACTGCCATCTTGCCTTAAATTGCATTACCATCCACTGCACTATTACGGATCTCACAGGTCATTACCTTATTAGAAGAAATGCCAACAGACTTGGCAATTTCCCTGAATGATTTGTGAAGGAGCTGTCACAATCCTTCACATCATGGTCACTATGACTTTTCATTTTCAATCAATTTTGAATACGGAATGTTTGATTCCTTAGTAAATAGTACGCAGTGTGTTGGTTGAGGGCAATACAAAGTATATGTTATCAACAAGTAGAGATGCGCGGCGTATTGATTCTCAGATTACGGCCGATAACTTACCTTTTGACAAGGTCAAGGAATTCATCTATCTTGGCTCCGCTGTTACCACCAGAAATGATGTCAGTCTGGAGATCAAGCGCAGGATCACTCTTGCCAACAGGTACTGCTATGGTCTCAATAGGCAATTGAGTAGCAGATACCTCTCTCGTGTGACAAAACTAACACTCTACAAGACACTCATCTTACCCGTGCTTCTTTATGGCGCGGAGGCATGGACCCTATTAAGTACAGATGCAGCAGCCTTCAGAGTATTCGAGAAAAAAGTACTACGCAAGATCTTCGGTCCAGTGCGAGTTGGCGATGATTTCCGCATCCGATCCAACAGTGAGCTGTATGAGCTCCTCAACGACATAGACGTTGTACAGCGTATTAATATCCAGTGGCTGCGCTGGCTCGGCCATGTCGCTCGAATGGAGGAGGGTGTTCCGGCGAGACGGGAATCTGCAGAAGTCGGCGAAGAGGATGACCTTGCATCAGTTGGAAGGACCAAATCGAGGAAGACCTGTCATCGATTGGTGTGGCCAACTGGCGTAGGCGCGCACGAAGCAGAGGCGGCTGGAAGGATGTGTTGCGGCAGACCGAAATCTGTTAAACGGGTTGTTATGGCCAATTAGGTAAGTAAGTAAGTAAGTGTATTGGTTGTTGGGATGCCGTAGTTCAAACCTCAACTCAGACATCTCGAACAAAACGAAAAATAGAAAAAAAAATATTTTTTTTCTTCTGACAAAAACTTTGGGAATAAAATAATATTGCGACGAGAATATTCCGAAATCTTCTTTCGGAGTCCGTATTAAACTTTAGGCCTGTCATGGATAAAATTAAGCCACGCAACATGGGCGATGTGAGAAGCTAAAGTGTTGCAATAAAGAATTAATTAAGTACGGTTGGCTGGTGATTGGTTTACGGTATTAGATTCTAGAATAATAGAGTTACCATCTGCTTTCTTTCACAAACAACGCCCTCTCTGAACACGTAAGTATATGGGTGCAGTATTGAGGAACTTTGCTCATTGAGAGTTCTTTAACTTTCTCAAGACAGTTCACATACATACATACATACATACATAATTGGTCATTCCAACGTTTCCTCCTCCTCGTAAATGCAGAACGGCGAGCGACATTTCCCCCTGCGATGCAGGTACTCCTTGAAATATCCATGACCGGTTAGCATCTGGGTTATATAGTAGTCTACTTCGACGTTCAGTTTCGAGTCCAGTCTCAAGGTATTTAATCATTCTCTTCGTAGGGGTAACCAAGTCGCCTATATTTATTTCGATCTCGGTCGGAATATATCGTCTTGTTAGTACCAGCAGCTCCGTTTTATGCATGGCCAACTGCAGGCCGTGAGATTCCAGCCAGTTTTTAGTGCGCATCATGATTTATCGTAGTCTGCGTTGAACTACTTCTGTGTTTCTACCTCTAATGACTGCCGCAATGTGGTCTGCGTATCTGACTAGGAAAGTATCCTCCGGCATTTCGATTCTCAGGATTTCGTCATAAGTTGCCTTCCAGAGGTCTGGAATCCTGTGCCGCTCCGGTCCTTGTCCTTGGTCCTTGGCTTGTATCATATGTCAGCTCTCTATTCTTTAGGTAATCTCTAATAACTTTCATCAGGTACGCTGGAACATTAAAAATTGTCTCTAAAGATTGTATCACGTCCGTCCACCTCAAACTGTTGAAGGCATTTTTTATATCAAAGGTCGCTAAGAGCATGACCGAACTCGAATAATGATTCCCAGACTGGGCAGCTTCGACTGTGCTTACTACCTCCTTTAGAGCTCCTATTGTTGATCTTCCGGTTCGAAATCCGTATTGTCGTGTGGAAAGACCTCCCGAAGATTTAATGGCCTAGGCTTTATGAGCCTCTCAAACAATTTGCCTGCAGAATCCAGCAAACACAGCGGCCTATATGAAGATGGCGATTCTCGGTCTCCTTTACCCTTGCTGATGAGAACAAGTTTTTCTTTCTTCCAAGCGTAAGGAAATATCCCTTCTTTAAGACAGCTGTTATACATTTTTAGCAACGTTTCGGGGCGGTTCATTGCTATTTCCTTAATGACCTCAGTGAATGGATTTAATTCCCATTTTAAATCTTGACGGAAATACCTTAGTGGTAAAAGGTTTGGCAACAATGATGCTGTAGACAAGTATTTGAACAAATTAGGCTGTGGAATTTTAATTGCCATTGGTTTGTTTACTTCCATATTCTTTGATTTCTATTTTCTAACCTTGAAGGATTAACTCAGTGCGTGGCAGGATAAATAAGGTTTATAATTCTCATTGAGTTTATATTCATTCATTCATTTATTTTTTGTAATAATCCTGGTCTGTATTAAAGCCTTTGTTGCATCAAACAAGATTAAAATGAATGGCACAAACCCTTAACAAAGGACTTTATATCCTTTCCCATACAATTTCTTTGTACAGAGGTAGAGAGAGAGAGAGATCTCTCTCTTTCAATTTGCATTTATTATTTGTCGTTTTTAATTAAAATTCTTTTTTTTTTTAATAATTCGTTTGCAACAGATTTGCATCGCAATGCACAAAACGAAAGCGTAAGTAAATGCTGAAATGCTGATGTGTCGGTAATCCTTGTGCTAGGATTAACCTGGCTATGATAAAATTTTAATTTGTTAAGGATTTAGTAAATCTGTTTTTCCCCTCTTCTTTTGCTTTTATGGCAAAGTGTTGCTTGTTGTTGAAATAAATTAAATACGTTTTGTAAGTACGGAACAAGGCAACAACACATGTCTGGTTGTTCTACTACAATTTCTTAAATGTTTTGTTGTATTGTTAAAGGCTTAAAGAGAGATAGAGAGAGTGAGACACACACTTTTTACTTACGAAATGCTAAAATGCATCTTAAGATAGAGAGACACGTGTTCAGAAATGTATGAATGGCAAGGAGTTGCTTAAATTAAAGCCATTGAATGAAAGAAACGTGAAATGAATGAATGAATGAATGAATGAATGCATGAATGTATGCATGAATGAATGCATATGGTTTTACTGTATTTCTAAATCACACACACAGAGATGTACACACACTTTCTAACTTGTAAATTTGCATGCAAAAACGCCTAAAACTGTACAACTCGGGAACACACTAAACAACGTATGAAGAATTTTACTTTCAGCAATTGCTTATGATTTTACAATTTCGCTTCAACCATATTTACATAAGCACCAGCCATTACTGCTGCTGCATCACTTTCTTAGTTCTATCCCGGCTAAAAGTGAATTTAATCTATTCGCCTTTATTTCTTCTTCTTCTCGCTTCCTTTCCATATCCAAATAGCTAAAGAAATAATATTTTCCTTCGTTTCTATTGTACTGCAAACGATTCAATACTTTATGACTTTTTTCTGTCTTTCATTCTTCTTCTTTTTCTGCCTTAACTTTGCCTTAAAGCGCCCACACAATATATTCTTTGTTCATATGCCGTCATCCCTAGGCTACATCGCATCCCACGTATTAAATTCCCATTGGCCGGGAGGAGAGTACAGGAGGAAAAAAACTGTGTAATACCTTGTAAATCCCTAAAGTAATGATGATGACATTCCTTTATGAATTCTTGGGTCCATTATTCGTGGTTATGAGCACACAAAAAAAAAGTACACGACTTGCACAAATGCAACTGCCTGTCTGTCTGTACGTTCGTTCATATTGAAAATACGTTTTTCCTATTGAAGAATTAAAAAAGGAAAATGCGAAAACATTCATGCTTACACAGGCAGAAATTGTGGAAAAGCCAAAGAAAAGGTACAAAAAAAAGAAAGAAAAAAAGTACCAAAGTACCATATTTCAAGTCACAGTCTATTTTATTTCGATTTGCTCTTGACATGGTTATTTGCATCAAACAAACATTAGTTTCCCATGGCAAAGTAAAGTGAAAAATACATTCCTTCGCACAGAATAATGGAGAAAACCGATCAGAGACTGAATGAACTGAAATACTCCTCGTAAAGAACATGAAAAGAAGAATGTATGCATGTGCAGTGGGATTCCAATCACTTTTAAATAAAGTTTGAATGGAGTTTTACAGCTTTTTGTGAAATTCCATTGAATGAAAAGAAAACGGAAAAAAAGCTCCTTGCGATTAGGGAAGTTTTTTATGCCGCGGATAAGGCCAGAAAGATGCTGTAAAGTGGGAAGAAATATTTGAAAGAGTACACCGGATGAAAGAAAAGATGAAGAAGCCCTTAAGAGGAGACTTCTCTCAAACCATTAATGCTTTACAATCTCTGTGAATCTTACAGAAAAAGCATGCTCCATGTAATGTACTACAATATTTCCATTCAACAGGTTTCATATCAAACAATAAAGGGTCCGCCAAATAACTTTTTTTTTTGAAAATGATTTAAAAACAAAACTACTGAATATTTTCTCAAAATTTCTTTTTTTATTTGAAAGTACAGTCCTTCCGATTAATAATGGAAAATAATTTCATTCAAATGGCTGCCTCAGCTGGCCATGCAGTAGCCTACACGATCGGTACAATTTTTAAGCACATTATCGATTGTGTGCAGCTGTATTTCACCAATGGCTTCACGAATATTGTCCTTTAAAGCGTCAATTGTCTCTGGCTTGATGGCACCCCACAAATAATAGTCCAACGGTGTCAAATCGCAGCACCGAGGTGGCCAAATGACATCAGCTTTGCGGCTGATAATGCGATCTTCAAAAACAGGGCGCAAAACATCGAGTGTAGATTAGGCTGTGTGGCACGTAGCGCCGTCCTGTTGAAACCAAGTGTTGCCAATATCCTCCACTTCAATTTTTGTGAACAAAAATTCATTCAACATGGCCCGATAACGATCGCCATTGACTGTAACGGCCACTCCTTGCTCATTTTCGAAGAAAAATGGCCCAATTATGCCTCTGGACCAAAATCCGCACCAAAAAGTGACTCGTTTTGGGTGCGTCGGCTTTTCAATGTATGCGTGCGGGGTTTCTGTGCCCCAAATGCGACAATTTTGCTTGTTTACATACCCGCGAAGATCAAAATGAGTTTCATCTGCAAAGATGATTTTTTTTTGCCAAAATCGGCTTCTTCTGGTGTAGGCTACTGCATGGCCAGCCGAGGCAGCCATTTGAATGAAATTATTTTCCATTATTAACCGGAAGGATTGTACTTTCAAATTAAAAAAGAAATTTAAGAAAATATTCAGTAGTTTTTTTTTTAAAGCATTTAAAAAAAAAGTTATTTGGCGGACCCTTTATTAAAGGCCGGTTAAGTTTTACTCTGAGGCAGTGTATGCCTCAGCTTACGTCTACGAAATATTAAGCGACAGGGAAATATTCTCGCCAACCAATGCTATTTTGACCCAAGAGGGCAGCCACTCATACCTTATCACACGTTTACATTGATATTTTACAGCGCTTAAGCATGTGTGCCAGTCAAAAGTAAATGAGCTACTACTGGAGTATTTGAGGGACGAAAACTATCAGCATAGCTTGAACCATAAACTCTATGAGTTGTATGACGACATTGTCGTAAACTACATTAAACAGTAGAGGCTTCGTTGACTAGAACATGATATGATCGAAAGCGAAAATACTCCAGTAAGAAAAGTATTTGATGGTGATAGCAGGAGAATTCGCAGAAGAGCTTTTTTGTGATTGAGGCGAACTTCTCGTACATCTCGCCGTTTGATGCAAAAAAACCAAAGAATATGTACGTAGAACTGAAGTTCAGGGAATTATTTTTAATACTCGATCAATGCTGCAATCGGGTTGTGAGAAATATTACAACATTAAGCACTAGAGGCCTCAAGAAAAGTTCTTGATGGTGATAATAGCAGAGTTCGCAGAAGAGCTTTTTTGTGATTGAGCCAAACTTCTCAAAGATCTCACCGTTTGGTGCAAAGAAACCAAAGAATATGTACACGGAACCGAATTTCAGGGAAATAATTAATGCCATAAAATTAAATCCATAAAAGTAAGTAGAAATTGCCATAGTCTAGTCTGGTGGTGTGTAGATTTATTAGACGTGAAGCCACGTTGCAAACTCCAGGTAGATATCTACTGCAAAACGAAATCTGAAAAAATATTTCTACGGCGACTTCCTCACACGACTTTTTTCTGGCAAAAACTTTGAGGGAGAGTAAAAAATTGCCATGAAAAACGTTCTCAAAAATCTGTCGTTCAGTGACTTTAAACTGTAGATGCCGCCCCACATCTATTAAATTAACACACACAACATAAGTGGTGTGAGAAGCTAGGTTGTAATACTGACTGAAGGGTTGTAATCTCTGAAGGGTATGTATGTCTGTAACTAAGCAAGTAAGAGTGTAAGTGAGGTGTACGGGCTGCCAAAATAAACAACGTGTTCACAAAAAGAACTGTAAAATCGTCTTGAATAATCATCGTCTGAAGGTATATAAACTAGCTGTAATGAAAGGTATTTCAAAAACGATGATATTCTTTCTGAGGAGTCAAAGGTTATAGGCCATATGGATTAATCACTTAATTCATCATAAAATTCATTAAAATTTCAGACTGGTTTTCAAAATTTTTTTTGGACAGTCATGCTTTAACTAAGAAGCCTCGATACTGACCCTTTCTAATGCGTCAAAGGTTATAGAGCTTCTGAATTCACTTAATTCATGACAAAATTCATTAAACCTTCAGACTTGTTTACAAACTGTCTTTAGCAGAGTTGTGATTTAACTAAGAAGCCTCGATATTGATTGTCAAGATCGATTAAACAGAACTGTGAGTATATGTGTGGTTAAGTAGGCTTTGATTTAACATATTGACTGTCACAGCAGAACAGAAAAGAACACAATCTAGAAGTTATCTGGTAGTTGGGCAGTCAACATGCTCAACAAAGCTGCCACTGCCTTTCAACATATCATTAAAGATAGGTTTTTAGAGAGAAATAAATGTAATTTAGCTACACTTGTTAGCTTTTTCTGTAATTTCGCCAGTCATATAAAGAAAATTGAAATCAATTGTAGTCTTTAAAACCTAATCATTCAAATTTTTCAACTGATTCATGGCATAGACATTTTTTATAAACTAAGACAGGCAATTGAGACTAAAGACTCTTTAAAGCTGCAAAGCTGACTGAAGGTTAAAGTCAATATTGAGGAGTACTTTTTTTCTTCTTCTAAATTTCATTTAAAAATGTTGTCTGTCTGTCTGCAATGAACTTTTGATACGTTTGCCATCAAAAGAGCTTGTACAACAACCCTTTAGACAACCTCAAAAAATGGGGGGAAAATTATAGAAAAAATGGTATTTTCTTTACGTGCAACATGTTGCAAAAAGGAGTTTGAAAAATTTCCTTATTTGAATACAATTTTTCGTTTGTTTTTGGCCAAGGGTAAGTTCACAAAAAAGGGAATCAAGGCCAGATAGAAAGAAAATTAAATTCCTTACCAACAAGCACAGGAATTTGTTTAAAATTAAGGATCTACAAAGAGCCTACATACACAGCCTATAAGCGTATTCGGCGGTGGTTAAAAGACTTTGAAAAACAAAACAAAAACTCCACAGTTTTCTTCTTTTAATTTCGGAAAACAACAACAGGTAAGCCTTACGTGCAACAAATTGTTTAAAAAGTGGGTGTATATTGAATGAAATAAAACAAAACACCCATACGGATATATATTAACACGTATGGAATCCTTTAAGGATTTAATTATTGTTTGAAGAAAATGAAATTATTTTCAGTCATCCATACAGGTTAACAGTGTTAAGCCATCAACAATAAGTGGAAAGTAATGGAAACGTAAAAACCATTTAAACGGTTTAATAATGCTGCTGCTGACCCTAATGCCAAACAATGTTATCATTTAACACCTGAACCTGCATTACTTTATAACACTACACAGCACCACACTTCACTACACTACAGTACACAACACTACGAGAACAACAGGAGTTATTGACGGAATATTGTATTACCCGTGCCGTTAGCCAACAGGGGAGAGGGGATTTATTTTTAAAACGTAGCACATGATGCTGTCTATACCAACGACACCAGTGACACCAATAGCACTAATAATGATGGTAGCATTGTCATACAAATACTTGTTGCAACATAATCTTGTGACCATCCACCGATCCGTCCGTTTGGCGTTTGCCTGTCTGCTTGTCTAGTTGTAAGTAGAGGTTATGCTTTAATGTAAGGCACACTCATGGCACGTGCATAAATGTCACTGACACTGTTGCAACGTTTAATATGCGTTCAATATATGGTGGCATGTTTAACTGTTGCTTATTTAATCTCTATTCATACTTATCCACATACAAAAACAGCACCAGCAAATTTACATTTTCTACTTGGAATAGCACAAGCAAAGTGGCAAAAATAAAAGGTGTTTACCAGACCAGCCGCCGCCGCCGCCGCCGCCTGCATATTTTGAAAGTGCATTAATATGCATCTAATGCCACCACCAGTTGATTTACTACAAGAGAGCACACAGCGAAAAAACAAAAAACTGAAAAACTCTTTTCCAAATTAGCTCTTTGACATGTGCTGTAGCCGCGTCTCTCACCTTTACTTCGTGTTTTTGTTTCACTGCTCCGTGAAAACATTTCTGTTCTGCTGGTTTTAATTTGGCGCTACACTCAATCAAATGGTATTCAAATATATTCTGGTCTTTTGTAATATTTGAAGAGGACTCTTGTAATGTTTTGCGATAAAAGATTTCATTTTAGAATTTGCATTTAAAAAAATACTTCTAGTCTAACAGTCCAGAGGTTTTCGGTTGAGCCCTTGAGCTATAAATCGATGGCTTTAAAATGCTGCACGGAGTAATCTCTGTGGGTTAAATAAAAACGGTTCTGACATTGCAGGCTCCCTGAAAACTGTAGTGCCTTCTACACGGACGTCACGTCCATTTTGAAAGCCGCACAATGCTTGTTGGGTGATACGATTTCGCCCGAAAATCTTTTCATTTACTTGCGATCAAGTTCCCAGAGAACTTGACCTCGATTGTCGTCCTTGTCACTGAATATCGGTTATTTCATCGGGAAATTTCAGATCATTTTACGATCACTCTTATAACATACATACATACGTACATAATTGGTCATTACAACGCTTTAGTCGGGATTACGACCTAGTTTCTCACATGACTTATGTTGTGTGTGTTAATCTTATACATGAGTGGTAGGACCTACAGTTTAAAGTCGACTCTGAACGACAGATTTTTAAGAAACTTTTCATGGCAAAGTCGACTTCGAACGACATGTGTTTTGGAGAAACTTTTCATGGCAATTTTTTATTTACTCTCAGAGCTTTTGCCAGAAATCTACTGAGAGGAAGTCCCCTAAATAATATTTTTTTTTTGATGTCTGACCTGGAGTTTGAATCGAGGCCTCATATCTAATAAGCCAACACACTACCTACTAGACTACGGCAACAACATAACATACACTTTAGCCGGGAGTGCCGGGACCAACAGTATAAAGTCGACTCCGAAAGACAGATGTTTTGGAGGAACTTTTCATGGCAATGTTTTATTTATTCTCGGAGTTTTTGCCAGAAATCTGTTGAGAAGAAGTCGCCTAGGAAATATTTTTTTTTTATTTCATGAAGTTGAAGATGTCTGACCTGGAGTTTGAACCGAGGCCTCACGTCTAATAAGCCAATATACTACCTACTAGACTACGACGACTACTACTCTTATAACAACTCCAACAGTAGAGAGTATCGAGCTCAAAGTCTCCAACGTGTTGCAGGTTCCGATTACCTCTCCTAAACTGGATTTTCCCCTAAAATTTTACTCATCAACGGCCAGTGCCCTAACCAGTCGGATATAGTTTGAACAACAGGGAAAACCAAAACAGTAAAGCCTGCTGAAGTAGAGTGTTATGCACCTTGAGACTCTCAATGCTAAAGCAGAAATGACGTCACGTCTCCTTACGAATCGTTTTACAGGGAACGTCAACTTGGTCGTATTGATAGATAGGTTAGGTACATAACAAATCAGAAATAGTTTCAACAGCAGGGAAAACCAGAACAGTAAAGTCTGCCGAAGTAGACTGTTTTGTACCTTGAGACTCTCAATGCTAAAGCGGAAATGTCGTGACGTCTCCTTACGAATCTTTTTACAGAGAACATCAACTTTGTCTTATTGATGGGTAAATTATGTACAATATTGCCAAGCTCTACTGGACTGATATAAGAGACTGGATAAGAAGAGACGTGATTGTGTTCTGCCTTTAAAAAATAAAAATGAAAATTCGTTTCAATCAACTCTTGTGTGTTGCAGTTCTTAAGCGACTTCTGCATGCTTTTTTCTTACGACACTTCAGGGCTTTATTTTTCCCAACCATTTGCGCTGTGTTAATTAAGTCAAAAGTTTTTAAACGTTACGTTAAAGTAAACAAAATGAAAAGCAAAACAAAAAAGAAATAAAGGAGAAAACAAGATGAAAAAACAACAACAACAACTGCGTAGCAGAAAGACAGCCTCTGAGCAAAGAAACTAAACGAATGGAAAAAGAAGATGAAGAAAAAAAAAATTGCAAAAGAAATGAAATTAATTCTGTAAAGGATGCCTCTTAAAAGGCACAGTCTTTGAAGGAGCAAAACTGTAACTGGAGAAGAACATTTTTAACATTTTAACACGACTGCGATGCTGGAATTAATTTTTCCCATACCATCACCGGCGACTGTAATTGACAGTTCACGAGGCACAAAGAAAGGGTTGTGAAGCAACTCACAAACGATTGTTTCTATTTCTTCTTCCTCTATCTCCTTCTACCAACTGCTGTTGTTGCTGTTGCTTTATATTTTAGCAGCGTTAAGAAGAAGCCTTAAAACTCCCTTTTGATCTGCACTAAATGCTGGAAGCGGTTTTTTCTTCTGTTTTCATTTCTCTTTACAACACTTACCTTTAAATTCTGGGAATACTTTTGTGATAATGGAACGCTGTTTGGTGGAAAACGTACATGGTCTTATATGTAAGCCTAATTGTTGCATGCAACATGGTTGCAAGATGTAATTCTTGGGTATACCCAAGGATAGAAGTTTCCTTGAATGAATCTTTCTATGATTTGTTGTCCAAATAAAAAAACTCCTTTTAAAATTTTCCATTTGAATTAAAATTTGCTCTCCCCGATATGAATGAAAGTTTTTCTTGTTTGTATTGAATTCGTTAATAAATTGATCAAATGACAACAAAATATTATTCTTTTTTCTCTCTCTCTCTTTACTTATTAAAAATGGTTAAAGAATTGGAAAAAAGAAGTCCTTCATCATTCAATTTCTATAAATAGAAACTTTATTGAATTGAAGAATTTTCTTTTTTTTTTGGACGGAAATAAAGAAACGAAAAAAAAACGGAAAAAAAGAAATATTTTTGCCACAAAATTCACAGTAACATGTAACGGAAAAGTTTTCCTGATAAAAGCGGAAATACGTAGAAACTAGTCAGTCAGTCAATCATCCTTCCATTTTCTTTGTCGCCATTTTAATAAAAATAAGTAACAAACAGGGAAAGTTTTCTTTCGTTATTTTTTTTTCGATATATTTTGGCCATAACGAATTTGTTAAGCCACTCAATTATTGATGCTGGTACTATTATGGCATCATGAGGACTCCGAACACACAAGATTTGTTAAAAATTTGTCAAAATTTGGAAAAACCTCAATAAAATCCTTCTGTAGATCGATCGTGAGTAGCTTTTTCATTAGTTTCCCGTATCAAAGTTGAAAATAAGGAACTAAAAGGAACCAAATCTGATGAATGGCGAATTCGATTTGATTTAGTGGTGGGCCAGATCCTTACAATCTTTCAAATCCCTTAACACTGGAACTACTCGAAACTTCTTATGAAGATATTGAGTCCATTCTTGACAGATCATCTGCATTCTGCTTGTCTTCTCATTCTGCAGCTGCTTCTTTTTTGACAAAAAGCTTAGCACATACCGAGGGGTGAATAATTGCTTTCAATCAGCTGCTGTAAAAGTCATTGGGCACATAGTCAAGACCAAAGATACGTACCCACAATGCAATGTTCAATAATGACGCCGAAAACTACAATAAGCGTGCTTCTATGGAGTTTGAACAGTCCTTTCGTGCGCTACTTATCTAACCTTGTCCTTATTTGCTGGTCTAACCGAAGTCGCCCATATTCAAAGCTTCTTATGCGACGCTTACGGATTATACGCATTATAATTTCTGAGTTTGAAGGTGTTCCAAGTTAAGAGAACTCATTCTATTTGCCGGAACCCCTGTATTGAGATACCTATGTAATGAAACAATTGTAGATTGTCCTAGAGATCGTTATGTTGAAAACCAGATATGGTAACACCTTTAGCAGAGATATTAACTCTGCAATCCGCGTAGCAAATACTGAAAGAAAGGGCAGTAATGCGGTAGTCTTATCAAAGGAATTGTATCTGCCAACTCCAAAAAGATACCTTCACCCTTAGCTCCATCCATTTAGGAAGATTTGTATGGAGTAGTTCGCGACACCACATTTTCTCATTCTAAACTTTCTTGAAAAGCCAGAGCATGGTGTCGTGTAATATTAAGTGTTAAGTCCACTATGAGTCTACAGTCGTCCATGAACGCTGATTAGTATTAGCATGAGCCCATACAGTCAAGTAAGCAGAGACGAAAAATTTAAATTGAGCACCGACGAGGATAAAGTACGCGTTGCACCTGTATTAGTAATGCAGGCGAATCTTTGTATCCGCCCTGTGAA
The DNA here is from genome assembly GCA_958299815.1 of Sarcophaga carnaria. Lineage (NCBI taxonomy): Eukaryota > Metazoa > Arthropoda > Insecta > Diptera > Sarcophagidae > Sarcophaga > Sarcophaga carnaria. The sequence continues at coordinate 8,695,654 of OY283153.1, read as the reverse complement.
GTCGGGGCTGAATGGCCTGTTAAGGGGTTTCTCACCGTATCAGGCATCTATAAGGCAACATATTAATGACTACTGCTGTATACATCTAACGTTTCATTCTAGGTCCGAGATTATGTCTGCTCAGTAACAGAATATTCCCTAAGAATATATTGAAATATTCGGATGTCATAAAGTCCTTATCGAACACCTTATTGAGTCCAAGCTCGCTTATGAATGACGCTTATTTCTTCGGAAAATTATGGATTATTCTAAGGTCTCCATTACTTGGGTTTTAAGCTAGAATGGTTATCATGCTGGAAAACCTCGTATGTGATACGCACATAGAGTATAGCACATAGATTATTAGGGACAAATTTAATGTTTTGGCTAATGCCAAATTGCTAGAAAAAAGGGCGTATTCGATCGTCAAATTGATTTCACCGAATCTTAACACAGGGAACCCGAAACAGGAAATTTTTCTCTACCGACTTTTCATTTTTCACATGGTCTCTGTCCACACGGTTTATATTCTTTGGCTAGGCTCCGCCTCATATGATTTTTGCAGAAGTTGTGACACAATAGAGACACAATAATTTAATTTTACACAGTCCAGCAACCGCGTGTATGAGTACAAGAATACTACAAATACCATTCTAGAATTTCCTGATAGAATTCTGTTTATTTAGAATAAAGGGAATTACTGGGATTTGATTCAGAAGAAATGATGCAAAAAGAGAATTTGACAGCAGTGTTGCAAACCTTATGAAAAATTTAGTAAAACCTTAACAATTCTCTTTCAATTTCTATTGATATTGTCAAAGGCAGAAATGTACCATAGACGACCGAGGGCTTTTGATGATGTCAGAGTAAAAGGAAAACTAATAAAATATATAGAAAAGCAAAAAGGAAAAAATAGGAAAATAAACATTGAAAATATTTTTTTTAATTTTTTTTTTTTAATATTTTTCTATTCATTTTCATCATTCATAGAAATATTATAAAAATAAAGTTTTTTTTATTTTAAAAAAACTTCAACGATAACTAAGGGCAGGGAGGCGGGGGGGTCAGTTCAATAAATTCCATGGGAAATAAAGAAATTAAATAATAACGACGACCAAAAAGCAAAGCAAAAGAAAACAAAAATTAACAAACAAATAAAAGAAGTAGAAATGAAAAGAAAAAAAAAAGGAAAACAGCGTAAACAACATAATTAATAATTAAGGTGGAATAAATATGAAGTAAAATCGAGATGAAGACAAAAAGCAAAATTTATCTTGATTTTCACTAACGACCACCAACACTCTAGGGAGAAGGACTTAATGACATTGGAATTTTTGATTAAAATCTTTTGGGCGTTTAATTAGATTTTATTGCAGAACAAGACAAAGACAGAAAAAACAAAGGGAATCACAGAATGACAATGATAAACGCAATGACAATGACAATGCCAATGCCATACAGAAGACACTTCAATTCCCAATAATGTGGAAACTGATGACAACAGCAATAAAACAAAACAAATACGATTGACAAGACACTATTTATAACAATAATTATAATTATAATCATAATGATGAGGATAATGATGATGATGATAATGGAAGTGGAATGGATGACAATGATTTTATTACAATATTAATGAGAAGCCGGGCTACAAATTTGATAAAAGCATACCTGGAGTGGTATTTATTTGTATCGCGCTCAAGTCCTTAGGCAAATGTAATCAAATACAAACGCAAGATACTCAAGTTTCATGGTCATTTGCATTTCTAATTAATTTTTCCATCTACCACCCCCCTTTCCCTGCCCCTTAAGTACTTTAAAATAACAAAAAAGAATAGAAGAAATGGACATTTAGAGACACTTTAAATAGAAAAATAAAGATGCAGATGAAGATAAAGTTTATATCCACAAAGTTTGACAATCATTTGAATATTAGAAAATAAAACTTTGGACTTGTATTACTTAAGAACCACTACACTAACACACTAGTCCTTACGCACACACATAAACACACAAAAGTTGCTAAAATAAATAGTTTTCGTTGCAAAATTTAAGTGAAACTTTTATTTGCTTTTTGTTTGAAATGCTTCCCCTGCATTACCTAAAATGATGAGAACTCTGAAACTAGGAAATTGAGACGAATAAAGAGAAAAAACTCATTTACTTAAATTACAAAGTTTACTATCTTGCAACCACTCACTCACTCTCCGTTCCACCTCTTGTTGCTGAACGCACTTTGTGACTTGGTCTAGTTTTCCTTTAGTGAAGTTAGATTTCTTAAAAAAATTTTATCTTTTCTTTTTCTGTGTTTATCGTTCATTTTTCTTTTGCAAATAATTTCTCCATTTTCATTTTGTCCCTGCTTTACGGGGGTTTTTTTTTCTGCCAAATTATGAAATTCTAAAAAAAATTCGAAAAACCGCAACAAAAAAATGAAAAAAAAATTTTTCTTGTGGAATTATTTTTCAATTTCCTTCAAAACTACTAAAAACTGTAGAAAAGAAAACAAAAAAAACACAGAAAAAAATTAAGGAAAATGCGAGTAAATAACCTAAAAGTTATCAAATGTTTTATTATCTCTGATGATGTAACAAAAAAACCAAAAAACGAAAAAAAAACAAGACGATAAAGTTGTAACTGAAATACAAACCCTCAAGTAGTTTTCGTATTAAAGCTAAGAAACATTAAAAAATCACACAATAAAAAATGTGGAAAAAAGTTGAAAAAAATCATCAAAAGCCACCAACGCTAAAGCGTTTTAAATTTCCCAAGAAAAGGAAAAAAATTCAAAAAAAAAATTCGCAACTGAGTTTTAGAAATGCTTTTACGAAATGCCAAATATTTGCTTAGTTTTGTTAGTTTATTTGCAGTTACGTTCGCTATTTATTAACATTGTTGCAGGCATAAATTTGTTACGTAAAAACAATTTTCGTTTTTATATATACGAGGGTAGTCACAAAATTACACCACCTAACAGGGCAAATCCTGCTCAATATAATCTCCTTTAGAAGACTGTTGTAGTGATTTTAGTAGTCGACTGTAACTCTGACTACAAACCAGGTTGGAATACGTTTGAAGACGTAAAATCTTGCTTGCTTAGGCCAGAGGTTAGTTCCATTGTGTTTAAACTTTCTCAGCAGGAAACCATCCTCATTCTATGGAATGCCAGGCTTATATCGGGTCCGCCATCTAACGTTTTTTTTTTCAACTAGTGCTTATTTCTTGAATGGTAACACTTAGCTCATGTCTGATTTGACAGATAATTAGTTTTATCCCTCCGCTGAACGAATATGGTTGTGTATACGCTTGAACAACTCTGGGAAATATTGCGACATTACTTCGAAAATCGTGGTAATGTTGCAGAATGTGTGCGAAAATTGTGTACGGATTTTGGAAGAAGAGAAGCACCGTCAGCTCCGTATGTTCGTTATCTTGTGAAAAAAGTGAAAGAAACTGGCATCCTCAGCGATAAACCAAAGCGTGAAAAGCCAAAAACAGTGCGTGCATCCGAGAATATTGCTGCTGTGGCAGAAAGTGTGAGTGAAGCGTCATTAACATCAATTCACCGTCGTTCTCAACAAATGAACATTTCGGAGACATCATTGAGACGAATTTTGCATAAAGACCTTGGTATGACGCCATACAAAGTCCAATTGGTTCAGGAGTTGAAGCCAATTGACCATCCCATGCGTTTTCGCTTCGCTAAGTGAGCCTGCGATCGACTTGCAGAAGATGCCGATTTTGGCAATAAAATCATCTTTTCAGATGAAGCTCATTTTGATCTTGGCGGGTATGTAAACAAGCAAAATTGTCGCATTTGGGGCACAGAAAACCCGAACGCATACATTGAAAAGCCGACGCACCCAAAACGAGTCACTGTTTGGTGCGGATTTTGGCCCAGAGGCATAATTGGGCCATTTTTCTTCGAAAATGAGCAAGGAGTGGCCGTTACAGTCAATGGCGATCGTTATTGGGCCATGTTGAACGAATGTTTGTTCACAAAAATTGAAGAGAAGGATATTGGCAACATTTGATTTCAACAGGACGGCGCTACGTGCCACACAGCCGAAGCTACACTCAATGTTTTGCGCCCTGTTTTTGAAGTTCGCATTATCAGCCGCAGAGCTGATGTCGTTTGGCCACCTCGGAGCTGCGATTTGACACCGTTGGACTAAGTGTTCCGCCGTCAAAGATAAGTGTTCCGCCGACAAGCCAGAGACAATTGACGCTTTAAAGGAAATTATTCGTGAAGCCATTGGTGAAATACAGCTGCACACAATCGATAATGTTCTTAAATATTGCATGGCCAGCCGAGGCAGCCATTTGAATGAAATTATTTTCCATTATTAACAGGAAGGATTGTAGTTTCAGATAAAAAAAGAAATTTGAGAAAATATTCAGAAGTTTTTTAAAGCATTTTCAAAAATGCAATGCCTTTAGGCATGTTATCCATTACAGCCATGGACAGTAAGAACAGCAAAAGCGTGATGATTAGCCATAAGAATAAAGAAAAAACGCCATATCAGCCTAGCAGAGCCTAAAAATATTGTTACGAAAATACAGAATCTATATACTGGTGTTTTGCTTTTACATCACTTAACATTAGAATGGTAAACAGGTAAACAAAAATACAACAACAAACACCATCATAAAAAATGGTATACAAGTAAACAAAAATACAACAACAAACACTACAAGAATTAATGTAAACAAAATACACAAACAACAATAATGAAACAACGATATTTACATTTATAGAGATTTCAAGAAGGCGAAGCCACGAGCATTCGCCTTCAAGAACATTCATCGGACTGTTTACCCTGCCATATAAAAGGCAAGGCAAAACAGGTGAGTTAGTTAGTGAAGTTCACTCCATTTTAAGTGAACACGTAGTGTGTTTGAAGATCTCCGTTACAAAGATCTGCCGAACAATTGTGTAGTAATTGTTAACAGAGGAATAACAAAGAAAAGCAATTGTTGTTGTTTACATAAAGTTGTGAACAGTGGCTTACTGAATTGTGCGAATAATAAAGAATTTGAATTAAAACTAAACACTATTTTATTTTTATTTTATTCGCAATCTACGGGCTCATATTTTAAACGTTTTTAAAAAGTAAAAACGTAACAATATTGCACGTAAATTCATACAGCCAAGGAGAGAAAGTATCCAGATTAATTAACGCAATCAAAATACATACATACGTCCTCTAAAATGTTAGAGATTTTGAACTTTGTACCAGCTTTGGCTCGATCATCAACAAGGCAATCCTCAACGCTAACCCTTTGTCCCTTGTTTGAAATTTCTCTAAGGAATCTACGATGTTCGTGGTCATGGTTGGATATCGAGAACTTGATCGAAAACTGACTGCCAAGTTAATTAAGAAATTTTCTTCTGCAAAACGTTGCAATGGTCAGAAAGACTGTCATTGTACATTGTACAGGTACATTGGTGTTTGCAAGCCGTTCACCATACTTGATCACTATAATGTAAGTTCGGCTTCACCTAGTATTGATAAAGTACGTACAAACTCTCATATATTGGGCACCGTAGTCGCCGTAGTCTAGTAGGTAGTGTGTTGGCTTATTAGACGTAAAGCCAGGGTTCGAGCCCCAGGCCAGACATCAAGACAAAATACAAAAAATATTTCTTCGGCGACTTCCTCTCAACAGATTTCTGACAAAAACTCTGAGAGGAAAATAAAATTGCCAAGAAAAGTTTCTCAAAAATTCCGTTCGGAGTCGACTTTAAACTGTAGGTCCCACCACTCATATATAAAATTAACACACACAATATAAGTGGTATGTATATTGGGCACGATTCTCTTACAAATATTTACTCGCTCTTTACTGTCAAAAGTTATTCTTTGGGAATTATAAACACAGGGTCATTCAAGCTAACGACACAGATGACACACAACTTCATACGCAAGATTGGGATTTCTCTGCAGCGGAAAAAGCAATTGATCTCACAAAGGCATTAACTCATGCACAAAGAAAGAATGAGAAACTGAATCCAAACTTGATTTGCCTTAAATGTACCCAGAATTCATCTTGAATGCCGCATAACAGTCATAGCCATAGTAGTCACAGCCATTGACCCCTGGATATATAAATCCAAGTCTTCAAAGTACTTCACAACAACTGCTGTAGAAACTGTATTAGTGAAGTAAAAGGGGAGACCAAAAGATATGTTCTCTGTCTTAGACCGGTACTTGGAAACCTAAGACGAAAGATGTTTGGATACTCAGGTCTATTGCGAAGTATTTCTCTGCATTTCTGGTTTATCCTTGTTTTTGTTTTAGTTTTATTAATCAGGTTTTTTAAATAGGGCAAGTTATTGGCCTTCAGTAGCAATTTCTAGAATGATAGGGTTGCCATCGGTTGTAGTTTAGAAATAACATCCTTTTTGAAACTATGTTGGATGGGGGTTGGATAAGATGCTAGCTGTTGAATTTCTGCTCTCGGATGGAGTCTGAAGTTGCGGAGCCACACTGATGTAAAATTTTTAGAGAAAGACGTAAACCATGATGAAAATTTTGTTTTTTTTTCTTCCTGTGATATTTCATAATTTCTCTTTATATGTATGTGTTGAGTTGATGTCAAACAAAGTTGACAAATTTGTTGCCTTTTCCAAAAGCTACATTAATTTGTTGGCTTATTTAAATTAGCCGTATACTTTTTAAGGCTATAATTAATGAACAGCACACAACCTTTTCAAACGAACACTACTGTACACGACAACAACTTTATTTTTGGCCTGAAGGCCTAAACTCAATCTCAATTCTCTTTCGATACATAAATTCTAATTAATACAACAACAGGAGCAACAAAAATAACTGAAAAAAAACTTGTGCTATTAACACACTATCGGTGATAGGTGAGAAGCTTGGAAGAGGGGGTTATCGAACCTAAAAGTATGCTTTAAAATTATTTAAAGTTTGATGAGAGTTTTTATACGGCAGCTAATAACTGTAATAATAACATTGTAGATGTTATAATCGAGTCATTCAAATATTTGTTTTGGTTTCCTTAAAGGCAGCATACGAGGGTAGGCATTTTAGGTCAGTTAAATAATTTGCTTTGATAGTGAGTTCGTTCTCTTTTTGATCATTATATTAGCTAAGGAGATAAATAAATTTCCAAAAACTCTTCAGCTACCCTCGTATTTTAAAATGAATTTCAAGTGTATTTTAGTTTTTTTTACAAATTTTTCCTTTTTCTTTTTTCCTGAATACAGATTAAAAATTTTGTACTTCACTGGTGACCCAAAGTTTGATGATCAAAGTTAAACACACACGAGCAACAAGGTACAGGCAGGCCAATGAGAGTCCTTTTGTAAATCCTTGCCATCCATTATGTACTAATTTTACTTGGTTAGTAGCAGAATAAGGACATTCAAGTGATACTTTTTTTATGTTGTAAGAGTGTGTACGTAATGAGCTTTTAAACAATTTTATTAAATATGTACGAGCATTTAGAAGTTTTTGGGTTCCAATAACGAGAAAGTAATTCTCTTCCTCTCTCTATCTCTGTCTTTTGGTTTACCTTTGGTTTTACTTTTCTGTTTGCCACTTCAAGCAAACTAAACTTGAAAGTGAACAAAACCTGGGTAATACTTTAGACCAGCAACACTAACTCATGGAATATTTAAACTCATGAAAGAACTCATGAGAGCATGTATGCATATGAGTAGCACCCACCTATACATGTTTAAATAATACCAAACCAAGGTAATTAAATAATAAATATGTGAGGAAATGCTTTTAATATCCGGAGATTGTGGAAATGGACATTTTACTCGATTGCCAGACAATTAAATTGTTCCACTTAAAAACAGGAAAAAATGTTTACAAAATATGTTTTGCTTTCAAATTCAAATTTTTACAGAAGTAAAGAAGCAGCCGAAATTAACACCAGAAATTCAGGGTTCATAGTCCTAAAAATGAGTATATTTTACTTGAAGATGAAAGCTGCAGTGTCCCTATTTTCTAAAAGAACTTAATTAGGGTATACCAAGAGATTTCCAAGAAGTCGCCGTAGTCTAATAAGTAGTGTGTTGGCTTATTAGACGTAAGGCCACGGTTCAAACCCCAGGTCAGACATCAAAACGAAATATGAAAGAATATTTCTTCGGCGACTTCCTCTCAGCAGTACCCTGGCAAAAACGCTGAGTAAATAAAATTGCCATGAAAAGTTTCTCAAAAATCTGTCGTTCCGAGACGACTTTAAACTGTAGGTCACGCCGCTCATGTATACAATTAACACACACAACATGAGTGGTGTGAGGAGCTAGGCCGTAAACCTGACTGAAGGGCTGTAATGGTCAATTATGCCTGTTAATAAAGCCAATTTCAGCGGCAACGTAAGAGCGTGTACATATGTGACAGCTTATTACAATTGGCCAATTGGTATGTAATAAATACAGGGTTTTTTGGAGGGACTTTGTAAATGGCCATCTTGTTGAAGCTACGCTTGTCAAACTACGTACTTAATTGGTCATTGCAAATCTATAGTCAAGATTACAACCTAGCTGCTCACATCACCCATATTGCGTGTGTTAATTTCATCCAACGACTGGTTTGAGAAGATTTTCATGACACTTTTATTTACTCTCAGGGTTTTTGCCAGAAGACTACTGGGAAAAAGACGCTGAATGAAATATTCTTTCAAATTCCACTTTCCTTGAGATATTTGAGCTAGGATTCGAGCCACAGGCTCCCGAATAATACATCTATACGCCACATATTAGACAACGGGGACTTCGACAAATTAGTTGTCATTCATCCCTCCTGCTTTTGCCGAATCACCAAGGACGACTATAGACAATGACGTGTGTTTGCTGAATGAACACTGGAGCAGTAACAAGTGGACCTTTCTCCTTTCCTACTTGCGCTCCTTTTTCCTATCCCCTCTTTTATCCTTCCTTCTTAAGGACGTTATGTACAATGGGGCAAATCGACCTCCGGGTACTGTACTTGTCTAATTTGACAAGTAAACGTCCTCTAACCTAACCTAACCTAACAAGTGGACCTAATATTCATTGAAAAATTATCTTTTCCTAGAATGGGTACGTCAACGTACACAATTGTTAAATTTGGAACGTTACTAATCTCCGTGAGATCCAAAAGCGTCGAATGCATCCCGAAAAACTTACGTTTTGGGGTGATTTTTGGACTCGAATTGTCCCTATTTCTTTACGAACGACGTTCGTCATGTCAGCACTGTCAATTGCGAGCATTTTGATCTATTATAAGCCAATTCTTTTAGCCTATATTGGAGGACCTGGACACCACATATGGTTTCCAGAGTATGACTGTGCGCGTCACACAACTCATGCCACATTGGATATTCGGCACGAGCAATTTGATGCCGTTATGATGAATCGGTCACCGAAATCCGGTGATTTGACCTCGTAACACGTTTTCTTGTGGATTGCCCTTAAGCCACATATGTATGCGTTTAAGCTACAGTCAACAGTGGTACTCAAGGTTAGGTTAGGTTAGGTTAGAGGACGTGTACTTGTCAATGAAGACAAGTACAGTACCCGGAGGTCGAATTGACTCATTGTACAACGCCCTTAAAGAGGGAAGGATAATAGAGCGATAAAAAGGGGAGGATGTAGGAAAGGGGGAGAATGGGAAGTGGAGGAATTACACAACAAAAGTGAGAGAGCGCGACTACACTCATGAAGTCCTAGCGCCTCTCAACCAGCCTAAGCCACTAATGAATCTGTGGAGAGTCTTGATGTCGCTCTCGAAACAGAATTCAAACTCTCAAAGAAGGCCCTGCCAAGGGTCCTCAATCTCAACCTACCAAGGGCTGGGCAGTTACAGAGGAGGTGTTCGATAGTCTCCAACTCCTTCTCATCGCAACATGCCCTGCAATAGTACGGCTGGGATCTGTTCCAGATTCCCGTCAGCGACCTAACCTCGCAGTGGTGCTTAAAGTTAATATAGCTCTTGTTATCGTTCAAATTCAGCTTGATTAATGCGCCAAAGTAATGAAAAATTGGACATTTCAAATGCGTTTCGCCCAGAGAAGCCATTGTGAACATTGAAACGATGTTATGATCCCCTCATAATGGCTTCAATAGATCTTTAAAACGAATAAAAAATTTCGATGATATCTCACACGTATTAAATTAAACAGAAGCGATAACGATCGCTCTAATGTTTCCCCAGATATTTGAATATTAAAATAAATCAGAACACTTCCAAGGAAGACAAAACATTTTCTTTGTCTTGTAAACTAGGCTTCTGTACCAAAACATTTCCAATAAATCCCAAAATATGTTCGCCAAAGTAAAAATAATAAGTGAACAACAATAAAGGGAAAAAGGGAAACCGAAATTCGCCAAGTTAAAGCACATGTTGAACACAATAGCAGCCATAAACTAAAATCTACGCTTTTTTATCTTCTTTTTTAAACTTTACAACCAAACTATAGAACAAACACAAAGGAACACAAAAACAAAAAGAAATATTAAAACGAAATTAAAGCCGGAAGCGGATACGACTAAATGGAGCTGCTGTTTTCTACTGGAATGTGGTAAATATGGATAAAACGCAAGCACCCCAAGTTGTTTTTTTTTCCACATGCACAAAATTGTTGCATATTTTCAGGCTACAACAAGGACTATTATAGTGTAAAAATGTATGGAGCGAGAAAGAGAGAGAGAGTTCGTAAAGTAAATAAAAACAATGATTTATATTTACAACAACAACAACAACAACAGCCAACTTAATTCATATTGGCCAAATACTCGCCATTGTGGCCAAATTAAAGAAAAATACTGCCATATATGTACGTTTTTTTAGTAACCAAGTGGTCAAGTTAGCCGTACTATACGAACTGTTTCAATTTATTGTTAAAAATAATCTGCAAATAATTTCAAAATCCTTTGTAATCATGTCCACCACATTCTTTCTTCCTTCGCTCTTTTATGTAAAACAATGCGAGAGAGATCCAATAAAATCTATGCATGCCAACAGGTGTGCATGTGTGTATTTTTTTTTTTATTAAAGTTTTTGTTTGCCTGCTGATGCTGCAAACAGCAACAAAATGGCCAATTCCTGCAGCTTTTCTGTTGATTTCGAAATTTTTATTTTTCAAGCATGAACACCACCAACCACAACACAACACAACACTTCAAACGGGAACACAGCAGTACCAGCATTGAATTTCTTTAATTAAATTTTAAAAGCATTTCCGTTTTCCTACTCTTTTTCATCTTTTTTATTTTGGTTTTTGTGTTTCAGTTTTTCCAGCCAGGGAACGTGGTGTGCGGTATGTGGCATAAAGAAACAAAACCAAGTTTTAAGGAAATATTACCTGTCACAAGTTTATTTATTACAACGAGCGTGCAGAAAGTCATAAACAGACCTCACTATTGCATTATAACTGCTGTTATAATTGTACACTGAGAGAAAATAGGCAACAATGGAATGAAATATTTTAATAAACAGGGCTCTCATGGCCTTTTCACAGGCCTGGGAATTATGAAATGTTAAACCCCTTGCCCAGATAAACAACGGGTATCAAGTAATTGCCTCTGACGAAGTTGGAAACTTCCGAGAACATTGGCTGTACGACGCTGTGGAATGCTGAAGAAAATTTAGAATAACGGAATGCGAAAAAATGGAATCCTGAACAAATCTTTATCAAAAGGAGCTATGGGTGAAGGCATATATTCGAAAGTATAGCTAACCTATTAGCCTTAGCGGCTAGGCTAATTCATGAAAAGGACAGAAACTTTAACACAATCAGGCGGCTGTAAATGTTCTAAGTTCCCTCATGAGTTCCCGAGAATGGTGTAGACTTCTGCAAGTCTCTTAATGAGATGGTGTAGCAATACACTACCCAGACCCCATGGTATCATAACACTTTGGAGATATTCCGCGAAACAACAACACAGATGGACTGGCCAAATGCAGAATGAACATCAAAATTCAGGCGAAGTTTTTAAATTTTGTACTTCTTTTCCGGACAATATTCTGGTTCGTGTCCACACTCATACCTTGTACTGATTTGAAACTAGAAAGATAGGTTATGGGACACAGATAGGTCAATATAGTATGTATGGATACTAGATTTGAATCTGCTGGTATTGTGAGAAGAAGAACTCTACAGGAAAAGCATGCTCCTTAAGAACTCGCAAGCTTGGAATTGACTATGAGGTGAAAAACTTCAATAACACTGCATTGGCAACTTCGATTATGTGTAAAAAAGCGCAGTGAAGCTGACCTATCCAAAACACTTGCAGCAGTAGAATAAATAATACTTTAAATACTTTTTACTGGGCATTCATGAGAAGCGAAAGGTCAATGCATTCCGCATAAGATGCAGAATTGAAGAAAAATTATTTCTACGGCTCTCAGCAGATTTCTGGTAAAAACTCTGAGCATTAAATAAAATTGCCACGAAAAGTTTCACGACAAACTCCGTTCAACATAATCTCTTTTAAAGGACAGACTGGTGTAGTCGATTTCAAATCTGACTTCAAACCAGATTGAAATACGTGAGAAAACCTAAAATTTTGCTTATAGTCACTATCGTCTAGTAGGTAGTATGTTGGCTTATTAGACGTGAGGTCACGGAACTAAAAAAAAACGTAAATACAAAAAATTATTTCTTAGGCGACTTCCTCTCATCAGATTTCTGGCAAAAACTCTGAGTGTTAAATAAAAATTGCCATGAAAAAGTTTCTCAAAAATCTGTCGTTCGAAGTCGACTTTAACGTGTAGGTCCCGCCACTCATGTATAGAATTATCACACGTAATATAAGTGGTATGTGAAGTATATCGTAATCCTGACTTATGGGTTGTAATGACCAATTATTTATGTATGTAGGTGCCCAGCATTATGTCTCAGAGAGAAGGGACACCTAAGATTCAATCATGCAGTTGAAGTTACTGAAATGCTGGCGACAGATATATTGCAACTTTGTGGATTTATCACGAGAAGGATTTACTTTCATTGCGATTAAGAGCCATGGCTCTAGGGAAGTCTGTTTTTTTCTGGAGACAGTTCCTGCTGCTTTCCTAACTTTATTTATAATGCAATAGCCAGGCTGTGCTAGAAATCAATTTTTTTTAAGGAAATTAAATAAAAACTTTATAGAAAACCTTAGCAATAGAAAGAAAAAGTGAAATGGTAGGAGTGTTTTCTTTACATACATACATTACAACCCTTCAGTCAGGATTACGGCCTAGCTTCTCACACCACTCATGTTGTGTGTGTTAATTTTATGCATGAGTGGCGGGACCTACAGTTTAAAGTCGACTCCGAACGATAGATGTTTGAGAAACTTTTCATGGCAATTTTATTTACACTCAGAGTAGTTTTTTGCCAGAAATCTGCTAAGAGAAAGTCGCCGAAGAAATATTTTTTCATATTACGTTTTGATGTCTGACCTGGGGTTTGAACCGGGGCCTTGCATCTAATAAGCCAACACACTACCTACTAGACTACGGCGTGTGTGTGTTTCTTTCAGTGTATTTTAAGTAGCATGTATTAAGTTAACCGCTAAATTGACCCAATTATATGAAGAAAACAACTTCACACTCCACAAGACGGCAATAAACATTAATTTAAATTGTATGCAATTAAAACAACAACAAAAACATAAAAATTAAAATGAATACATAAGAGAAATTTAAAAAAACATAATGTAAACGTTTTTAAAAATATGCGAATAAGAAAAGCTGAAAAAAAGGATAAAAATTAATAATAAAATCTGTCTCTTTCACTCACACTCTCTCTCTCCCTTCCTCTTTGTCTTAAGCCTTTTCCAGTCTATATATTGTTTATGAAATATTTCTTTAAACATTTTCATTTCGGTTTTTAATAAAAACAAGATAAAAATGTCTTTCAGTATCCTTTGCCATGGCTTCGGGCAGTAAACAATGTAAAAAACATATGAAGATTTATCATCACCGTTCATTCATTCATCCTTTCAAACATTCCGTCATTCATTTACTCATAACTTTCTTACCTTTTTTGATGTTTAAAGCGCTTTACGTTGGCAGTCCCTTATAATTTTTATGTTTCCTTTCAGGTTTTTTGTTGTTGTTCTTCTGCCTCTTAACACTTTACGAATACTTTTGTGATTTTTGTCTCTTTTGATAAGCAAAATAACTGTAAAGAAAGAAAGAAAAAAACACACACACATAAATATCAACATAACCTAAGGTTATAGGAAAACAATTTGTCACTGTGTTAAAGAATACTAACACAAGCACACACTTATATATATACGCAACATATTCATAAGTAATGTTAAAATACTCCTATACATTCACATACAACATGTATGTTAAGAAAGAGTGATTTTTTTAAACATCATGAGCTTGAGAATGGTGTAGACTTCCGCAATTCGCTTAATGAGATGGAGTAGCAATACACTGTCCACACCCTATGGCATCATATCACTTTGGAGTTATTCCGCGAAATAACAACACAGAAGGACTGGAAAAAAGTGAAATATTTTTAAATTTTTTACATTTTTTCCGGACAATATTCTGGTTCGCGTCCACACTCATACCGTGTACTTCTTTGAAACTAGAAAGATAGGTTAAGGGGGTTTGGGTTCTCAAAATTAAAAAAAAATCACAAAGAATTTACAAAAGTAATCGAAATTTGGGACAATAAATGAATGCCCATGGTTTGCTGTGTAAATATTACTCCACGTAAATGTTGCCCCCGCCTACGGCATAGGGTATGCATCCGTGAGTTTCCATTTGTTACACTTTATCCAGCAATTCGGCCGTTATCTTAACAATGGCAGCGGTAAACTTGCCTTTCAGGACTACTATCGTGTCTGAATTGTCCCTGCACACAAAAGACTTCACGTACCGCCACGAAAAATGTCTAAGTCAAGAGAAGCTAAATCGTGGATAATTACACTTTCAAAGATTGATCTGCAGCCAAAACTCTCCCCTTAATGCTTGATGTTTTTCAGCGAATCTTTCGGATCGAAGGCTACGTAATAAGATTATCTACCAGCTTAAATTGGTGCAGATATTGACGAAAGCCTAACTCGCAGATGGCATTAAAATGTCCCATAGGTTTCGTGATAAATGCATTGTATTCCAGATTAAAGTGTTTGCGATTAGCAAAGCAGCCTGGTTAGTTTGGGAAGGCACTGATTGGACATAATGTCAGGTTAGGTTAGGTTAGAGGACGTATACTTGTCAATTAAGACAAGTACAGTACCTGGAGGTCGAATTGGCCACTTGTACAACGTCCTAGTTTCTCACACCACTTATGTTGTGTGTGTTAATTTTATACATGAGTGGTGGGACCTACAGTTTAAAGTCGACTACGAACGACAGATTTTTGAGAAACTTTTTCATGGCAATTTTATTTCATTCTCAGAGTTTTTGCCAGAAATCTGCTGAGAAGAAATCGCCCATGAAATACTTTTTGTATTTTGTCTTGATGTCTGGCCTGGGGCTCGAACACTGGCTTTACGTCTAATAAGCCAGCACACTACCTACTAGACTACGGCGACTTCGTACATAATGTCAGTACGAGATTAATTTCAGCCTATAGAAGGCTCCTCTCGATGCTGCTGAAGACGAACAGAGTGTTGAGGTCCGAAGCCTTGAGATGTGTGACATTATGAGCTCTCAACAGAAGATGAGGTGAATGGCCTTGACCTATTGGATAAAGTGGGTAAACCTCCTCTGGGACGCTGGCTAAAAAATGAGGTGATGAAAGAACACTTCTTCTGCTTAAACGATGAGGTGATGAGACAGAGAGGGGGTTTTAATGGCGCAACAAGAGAAACTGCAGAATCTTCAGAGTTCTAAGGCCCAAGTGCGACCATTTCAGAACGATATGGATTCTAAGAATGGGGAAAGATTTTATTGTGACTTTTATGAAGGGACATTGCGCCTGAATGCCAAGGACTAGTATATATTTAACGGAACTATACCTTCAGAACTATCGCTGCAGAAGGCTTTGTTTTGATGTGGAATATTCGAAGACAACTGAACATATTCTGTGTCTTTGAAAAAAGACATGCAGAGGCGAATACACAACGTTCTAGGCCAGAGAATATTTCAAACACCTTGGTGAGTAAGCCTAACATTGAGAGTTTCGCATTTCTCTTCCTTCATTTTAAAACAATCTTTCTCTTCGCCGTGGTCTAGTAGGTATTGTGTTGGCTTATCAGACGTGAGACAACGGTTTAAACGAAATCTGAAAAAATATTTCTTCGGCGACTGCCTCACATCAGATCTCTGACAAAAGCTCTGAGAATAAATAAAAATTGCCATGAAAAGTTTCTCAAAAATCTATCGTTCGGAGTCGATTTTAAACTAAAGGATGCAGCACTCATGAATAAAATTTGGCACACACAACATAAGTGGTGTGAGAGACAAGGTAGTAATCCTGACTAAAAGGTTGCAATTACCAATTATGTATGTATGTATGTTCTCTTTCCAACGAACACCAAAAAAAATCACCCTTTATTAGTAGTGGTTTATTGCTGTCAGGGGAAGAGGGGTGGTAAACATGATTATAACAACAACCTTGAACCATCTTAAATCAACAGAAATTTAATAAATTTTTCAGTTTTTTCTCTTTTACATTTGTATTTGTGTACATATGTATGTATGTTTGAAGTTGTTTATTCATCCTTACAAATACACTTATATTCTTAACACACAAACGCACACATACACATGCATTTATGTTTGTTACCGTAAGTCTATGAAAGAGGAAAAAAAGGCATAAATCGTGACAGAATTATTTCTGTTTGTGTTGTTTTTAAGTGTAGAAAAATACCTTGAAATTCTTTTTTATTTCTTTCTCTCTCCCGCTCTCTCTCTCTCTCTCTCTCTCTCTCTCTCTAGAACTCTTCAAAGCAACTGTTGAATTTAGGTTACAAACAAAGCATTTGTTTGTGTGTAGGTGCTCGTGTGTTAGTGTTGGTGTGCGTTTGTGTATTCATATTACAAAACTATAAAATTTATAAGCAAGAGAAAGAACAGAAAGAGAGAGTATGAGAGAGAGAGAGGGAGAGAAAAGAAATTAAATTATTCCATATTTTGCTTTTCTTTGGGAGATTTAATACCGTTTGAGAGCGTTATTGTGCCATAAATCTGATTTTGCTTTTACGCTCTCGTTCTCACCTTGAAACAAAAGTTATGAAAATGATTTTGAAATATTTTAAGTGTTTTATTATTTGCTTGTTGTTCTTGTTGTTGTTGTTGTTGTTCTTGAACAGAAAATAATTGGAAAATCAATCAAAAAAAAATGGAAATAAAAAAATTAAAAAAAAAAAAACAAATTAAACTTCGAACATGAATTTGTTTCAGTAACTTTAAGTTGATTTTCGTGGCGAAAATATTTCCTATTTGAAGTTTGTGTGTGTGTGTAAATTGTTTAAACTATGAAATCTTATAACATAACTGTACAGTTGGTGTTCCAGGTCAAGGATTTGGGAATAGTTTTTGATTTAAAATTCAGTTGAAGGCAAAATATTAAGGAACATATGAAAAAGACGATGTCAGTGTAATACACGTGTAGCAGGCTATTAGGCATAAGAAAGGGGCTGATATGGAATGCTACTCTAAAGACTTTCGTAATAATACTTCTGTAATAACAGAAGGAGTTTATGTTGTACTGAAAGTAGCCTTCATGTTGTCCAATCGCATGTTCACTAATATATTATTACGTTTTTACCTTTTCAAAACGTTTAAAATATGAGCTCTTAGAATGCAAATAGTCGCCGTAGTCTAGTATGTAGTGTGTTGCCTTATTAGACGTAAAGCCAGGATTCGAGCCCCAGGCCAGACATCAAAGCGAAATATGAAAAAATATTTCTCGACGACTTCCTCTCAGTAGATTTGTGGCAAAAACTCGGAGTGGTAATTAAAACGGCCATGAAAAGTTTCTCAAAAATCTGTCGTTCGGAGTCGACTTTAAACTGTAGGTCCCGCCACTCATGTATAAAATTAACACCGACAACATAAGTGGCGTGAGAAACTAGGTCGTAAGCCTCACTGAAGGGTCGTAATGACCAATTATGTATGTATGTATGTATGTATGTAGAATGCAAATAAAATAAAAATAAATTTGTGTTTAGTTTTAATTAAATTCTTTATTATTCGCACAATTCTGGGTTACACTGTTCACAACTTGATGTAAACAACAACAATTGCTTTGTTTAATTTCCCTTGTTTACACCCTTTGCGTAAACAACAACAATTGTTCGACAGATCTTTGTAATGGAGATTTTCAAACCACGATTATTCTCTTTAAACACACCACGTCTTCACACAAGACTGTCTGAACTTTTATTGACAGCCTGATGAATGTTCGTAAAGGCGAATGTTCTCCAGATCTCTATAATGTAAACATTGTTGTTTCATTATTGTTGTTTGTGTATTTTGTTTTCATTTATTCTTGTCCAGTTTGTCGTTGCATTTTTGTTTACTTGTTTGAAATTTTTTTATACCAGTGTTTGTTGGTATATTTTTGTTTACTTGTTTATCATGTAAACAAGTTCATTGTTTTCGTTTTTGTAGCTTTTGTTTATAATTTTAATGTTAAACGATGTAAAAGTAAAACACCAGTATCGAGATTTTTCCGTTTTTGTAACAATATCCACTTGGAGATACAGCGCTAAGTGATTATGTAACAAAAGGAAGATGTAATCAGCATTGCCCACATCTCCAAAACGGCTACTTACGCCCTACGTTGTCTGTTTAACCCCAAGGTTTACTTCAGTTCTTTCTTTTCAATTAAGATTTCATTTAAATCAAATTGAACATCTCTTTAATGTTTAGTCTTAAATTTCCGGCAAAATAAAACGAATTTCTTTAATGGAATTGTAAATTTAAAATTAAAAAAAAAAAGTTCAAACCAATTTGGTACGTTACCATCATCTTCACATGTATCGTGCAATAAAACTTAAGAAAATAAACATTTTATTTCTTATTTCCCTTTTTTTTACAATTCTTGTTTGCTTTCTCCATTAACTTGCCATTTCGGGGGTTTTTTATGGATTTTTTATTACTTTAAATTGCTCCATAATTTACCTCCAACAGAAAGAGGGAAACTGTGACCCATACTTGGTTGGTTTCCTTCATATTATTTATAGTGGGTACAGCACGTTTCTTTACTACACAAAAAATACTGTGCAAATGGACTCAATTTTCAGGATGAATTATTATTACGATTTTGCTTTACAACAAGTAATGTCAAGTGCATGTCAGTTTATGGTAAGAAGGTAAGATTTTTTAGGGCATAAACAGACAAGTGGTGGCATCAAATGGGTGTCTATAAAATTAATAAATATTGATTTAAATTGGTTCTGAGGTAGATAGTTAGGGAATACGCAATGATAAGTTACACTTTTACTAGGACGAACTAAAATTGTGTGCCCTAGAAACTCTATTCCCTTTCAACTCCGTAAGGTTTTTAATTATCTGAGTTGTTTCCTTCCTATCATTACTTTAATTCAGCTCCTTTGGGTAAGAAACTTGGCACATCCAGACCTAATCTTCCTATGACATTCGTTGTTGATGTTATTCTCTCAGAGGCAACAGAAGACTTCTCTAGCCATAGAAAGTTTTCCTCTCCACATGATCATCATTCGTTATTTGCTGCACTTATGCTTTACAATGAAGTCGCCGTAGTATAGTAGGTAGTGTGTTGGCTTATTAGACGAAAAGCCAGGGTTCAAATCCCAGGCCAGACATCAAAACAAAATACAAAAAGTGTTTTGTCGGCGACTTTCTCTCAGCAGATTTCTGGCAAAAACTCTGAGAAAAAGTTTCTCAAAAATCTGTCGCTCCGAGTCGACTTTAAACTGTAGAATGCCGCCGCGCATGTATTAAATTAACACACACAACATAAGTGATGTGAGAAACTAGGTCGTAATCCTGACTGAAGGGTTGTAATGACCAATTATGTATGTATGTATGCTTTACAAAGGCTTCTGTGAAGCTGAGCTGCTCATAAGAACACTCTTTCACACCCTGCAGATCTGCTTAGATCTGACTTCATAACGTTTTACTCTTCCTCTTGTTTTTCATTACATGCCTTGCCCAGCATTTGTTGTTATTTTCTGCACTTATGCGTTTCAAATGCATCTGTAAAGCTGGGTTTCTCATAAGAACACTCTCCAATGGCCTAGATCTGCTCAGATCTAACATTATAAGTTATTGGTCTTCCTAACCTAGCATTCGTTGTCATTTGCTGCACGTATAGGTTTCAAAAGCTGATGTAAAGCTGAGTTGCTCATAAGAACACTCTTTACACTGTCCAGATCTTATCAGATCTAACTTTTAAAGCTATTGGCTCCCTCTTATTCCTCTTTACATGCCTCTACATGCCTTTACATGCCGTTGTTATTTGCTGCTGTAAAGCTAAGTACCTCATAAGATCACTTGTTATACTACACAGCTCTTCTCAGATCTGACTTTATGGCCTTTTGCTCTTCCTTATATCTGGGTTGTTCCATAGAATCTGACATAAACTCTGAGTGCAAAATTGCCATGAAAAAAATTTGTCTTTCGGAGTGGTCCCGCCACTCATGTACAAAATTATCACACATAACTTTGGTAGTGTGAGAAGCTAGATCGTAATCCTGCCAAAAGGTTTGTAATTACTAATGAAGTAAATAGGCAGCCAGGTTTTCAATAACGTATTGACGATGTGCTTTAAAGCTCCGCCTTATATTAAAGAGCCGCCTCATATCGGACGAGAATTTTAATTGATTGGGCGGTAGAAAACATTTTACCAAATCTAGTTAGCGTTGCCTCCGGGTACTGTACTTGTCTTAATTGACAAGTATACGTCCTCTAATATAACCTAGCGTTGCCTTTTCTTCTTGACCTTTATTCCTAGGCTACACATTATTTGTCCCTTTTATAGCATTCGGACGTTGCACTGCTTATTACTGGATGTCTACTATACTACAGTAAAAGAATTCTTGCGTAAGGGCTTTTAAAACCAAGCCATGGGATCAATAACTACGTGCTTTTGTATTCATTTTCTCTAGATGTTGTTAGCATTTCAACTTCCGGTGCGGCATAACGTCAAGTATTTCACGTGATTAGATTTTCTTTTCTGAATTGCTTTTCATGTAAATAAGCGTCGTTGCAAATAGATTTTCGTTTTAACAGGTTCAGGTTAAGGTGCCTTGCATATGCCTACGATCAGACCATCTTCCTTCAGAAGTATTACGATATCGTTTACATATAACACACTGGTTCAACTACTGCATTGGATAATAATTTTACTCTGCTCCTTAGAATTGAGAAGTGCATTCGAGTTATAAAAATTATTGTAAAGAAAATTTAAATAACCAAACATTTTTGTTGTTGTTATTGCAAATGCAAATGCATATGGAAAAAATTAACTTGGAACTTATAAAGTCAGCTGCTGTCCAATTTGCTTTTTATATGGGCACACCACCAACACGAGTCATTATTACGCTTTTGGGTCATAATTTTTAAACGAAACCAACGTAACAACACATTCAACCAACCAACCATATCCGCATCGACACTAAACAGTTAAATTTTTCCGTTTTTTTGTATGTGAATGTATGTGTGCAGTTGGCCGTTTTTCTTTTTTTCGCTTTTGGGCCGCGAAGTAGGGTAGAAAAACAAAGTAAAAGTGTGGGCAAGAAAAACTATTTGATAACCTTATGCTGTTACAGTTGATAGAGCGCCACTACTCACGGAGTAAGAATATTATCAACACCTATTGGAAGAGTTGCGCTGGTGCTTAGTTAAGAACCGAAAGGCATACGCCGGCATACATTGTCATACACCACCATCGTATATACATACATATATGCTGAGCAAAAATTTTCAATTTCATTTATCAAACCAACTGACATCTGAAAGGCGCTTGAACATGAGCTAAGCACACAGAATAGTATACATAAGGCATGAAGGAAAAAAGAAGAGAAAAAGGATATAAAACTGCATGTAGGGAGGATAAAAGAACAACAACAACAAAAACAAGAGCAGCAGTTTTATAAACATGAATAGAGACACACATCGTAACGACACACGCCACACGCCAACGCTAAAGTTGTGCATACGTATGACTATTTTCTTAGACTCGATAACCTTTTATTTCTTTTTCTTCATTGTTGTTGTTGTTGTTTTTATTATAATGGCCATAACCATCAAACAACAGCAAAAAAAGAGGGCAAAATAAAGGCCCCTTTTAACAAGATTCACTTCAATGACCAACTTACAACACTCATGCATTTAACAAGGGAGACAGGAAAAGTTTTCATAGAAAAAAAAAAAAAAAAAAAAAAAAAAAAAAAAAAAAAAACATGAGGAAGTAGAAAAAAAGGACACACACAATGTCCTTTCGCATGCTTAACATTAACAAACATAATGAAGAGCCTAGCCAAAGTAAAAGGTGCCCCAAAAATGGCTATTAAAACGAATTTGAATACTTCAGAAATAATAAAGAAAAATAACATTCACACACACGCTTACCATACATACCAAACAGCAGACACATGTTTTGAGTGCATAAAAACAAGCCTAAGACTCTTACAAAAAAAGGATCACCGGAAATTATTTCAGACACAACAAGAAAGCCCAACAACCCAAAACACTTCATTCAAACAAAACTTGTGTCTTTTTTTCGATTTTAATTTTTATTAACTCAAGCTGATGCCTAAAGAGGGAGGGATGGCACTCTCATACCCATCATTCAAAGCCAATAATAGCATTTTCCGTAACACATTTTCGATAAACACATCATTGATGTTTTGAAAGCAAAAGTGGGTTGATTTGAAGTGTTCATCAACACCACAAGTACATGTATGTACGTGTGGGTATGGTCTATTTCCGTACAATAGAGGTGGTAACAGAGTTGTCAAGTTTAGCACAGTTATCAGGAAAGAACTAAAATACTAAGAAAATTTATAAAATAACTTCCATCTGAGTTTAGAAAAATTAATTGTTAAGCCTGCCTTTCTACTTTTATTATTTCTTTGCTATAATTTCAAACATCACTGTACTTACTCTTTGATTCACACGTTTATTCAAATGCTTTCATAGTATCGCCGTATTATTATGATTATTTTGTTTCACCTCCGTAAAAGCAAGAAAATTTATAGACTTTTAAGCAGGGACGCAAACCCTTCCTATCGGAAACACTTTAACTGGTTCCCGTCATAAATAATTTATGGTCTAGACATAATAAAACACAGCTCAAGAACACGCGTCATCGACTGTCATATATTTGGGGTCAATAACAAAACATTTCTAACAACTAATCTCAGCAGTTTTAAATGCAAAAAGGGTTTATACGAGGGCTTTGCAAAAATTAGTTAAAATGATTTGCCAGTATTTTAGCGGAAGGAAACCAAGTTTTGAGCTTCAATCAGATTAGTGCAAAGGATTGGGAATAACGTACCCATAAAAGCTGAAGAAAGTTTTATGAAATGCTCATTGCTGTAATTTGGTAACAGCCCTCGTAAAAAGTATGCGTAAAATCAACAAAAATAATAAACGAAAATCTTATCATAAAGTAAGCGAATTTAGTATCATAATGACAAAAATTAATAAAAAAAAAAATGTATGATGAGGTGGTTAAACTCAAGCAAATACGTTTCAAATCCGTCAAAGACATAAAAATGTTCTTCATGGTCTTCTTACTTAACTTACTTAGTTGGTCATTACAACCGTTTAGTCAGGATAACAACCTCCCTTTTCGTATCAGCCATGTTGTGTGGGTTAAGTTTATTCAGCAGAAGTGGCGGAACCTAAGTCCCAACGACTTTCCATGGCAATTTTATTCACTCATAGAGTTTTTGCTAGAAGACTGCTTAGAGAAAGTCGTCAAAAGAAATCCTTTTTTTAATTCGTTGTTCTATACGTCTAAGCCGGGAGTTAAGCCATGGAATCTTGTCTAATAAGCCAACACACTACCTACTAGACTACGGCGACGTCATGGTCTTCTAATTTTCAAAATTAAGAGGCTTCACCTGTCCTCTCCATCTACAGAAGATAACATCAACAACGTGTGGTTTAGTAAGGCCAAGCATCGCAGCTTTCTGTGAAAGAGTTGGACTCCTGCTCATTAAGTTCCTCTCCACCTTACCCAGTACTGTTTCAAGAGGAAGTTATTTCTAGACCTGCTTAGATCACGAAACTTTTTTATAATTTAAGATGTTCTGGAAAGTTTTCGATAGAAAGCAGCACTACGGCTGACGCGACTTTGGAAAGCAGCTTTGGGGTGGAGCCATTACACAGATTATGGCATTACAAAGTCCTCTAGGCCCTCTAATGAGTACAGTGTATTCCAGACTAACACCACGAAGGCGAAACTGGTTCAGGATTGGATGGCGCGGAGGGTTATCTATGTGGATAGTCAAGCTGGCTTGGAGGTACCAACTTGACACTATGTTCGTTTAAATTTAACTTCAGTCTGCTGTAAGGCCATCACTATACTCTTAAACATGACGGATGGTATTGTTTTGCTTTCAGTCGCCTTGTACCGTGCAATGAAAATGAAATAAGAAGAGCAAGAGTGGTAGAGGGTACGAACCTAATGAAGCCGACGATTAAACCTCCTCTGGAGCACTTCTTCGAGATATCAATCAGGTAATGACATGGAGGACGGACCCTTCATGGAAAATAGGGAAGGCGTATATGATCTTGATTGAATCATTCTAGAAGGGAATGGCTCCTGAGACTAAGGAGGTAATCCATTAGGATCTTGATAGGTTTTTGACGGGACAATTCCTCTTGAGGGCAAGGGCCAGTATATGGAACAGGACCTAGCTTCTCACACCACTTACGTTGTGTTTGTTAATTTTATACATGAGTGGCGGGGCCAACAGCTTAAAGTCGACTCCGAATGACAGTGTTTTGTGAAACTCTTCACGGCAATTTTATTTACTTTCAGAGTTTTTGCTAGAAATCTGCTGAGAGAAAGTAGCCGAAGAAATACTTTTTGTATTTTGTTGTGATGTCTGGCCTGGGGTTTGAACCCTGGCTTTACGTCTAATAAGCCAACACACTACCTACTAGACCACGGCGACTTCGAATAAAACTCAATTCGGGAAGAAATATGCGGCGTTTCGTCATCGTTGGGTTACCCTTCAGACATTAGAACCCTTCAGGCATTACAACCCTTCAGTCAATATTACAACCTAGCTTCTCACACCAATTATGTTGTGTGTGTTAATTTTATACATGAGTGGCGGAATCTACAATTTAAAGTCGATTCCGAATGACAGATGTTTTTGAGAACCTTTTCATGGCAATTTTTTATTTATTCTCCAGAAATCTGCTGGAAAGAAGTCGTTAAAGAAATATTTTTTCGTATTTCGTTTTGTTGGAGATGTGTGACCTGGGACTCAGGATTCACCGGCGACTTCTGGATTCTGTGAAGCATATTATGCCCTGCCGATTTTTGGCGGTGGTTGCTTCAATGTTAGTTACTAGTGAGATGACTCTGCTATTGTTTTCTTCTTCTTTATTTCTTCTTTTCTATTGGAGAACTATTCCTTGCTTTTGTGTCTTTCCTTTTTTCATATTTTATTTCATTTCTAAAGTTGTTTGACCCAAGTGGAGGTGTCTTACCTATCTTCCCAATCAAACATAACCCAATAGCCCGTTTATCTTTTAGTAGAACATGAGCTTAAAGCATTAAAAACTTACATACCCTGGGAAAAATAAGGCCAAGCTGCACGTCCAACTCATTCTTAGAAATTTTCTTCTTAATCAATCAATACGGCCTGGAGAAGAATGTGAAAAATGTGTACACAACCCTTACGCGATAGATAAATATTTAATTTTGATAAACACTGAAAAATATTAAATTTTATGATATGCAAGGCCATAAAAATTTATTGTTTATCTGCAACATTTGAAACTGCTTACGATTATTAATCAAAATATGATAAGAAAACCTCTTTACTCGCTCTATCTCTCTCTCCAAAAATTACTTTGCAACCGTCGTAGAAAAGTTCGGTTCACATATGCATGCATTGCCACACGCAAAAGGCGGATTTAAAACCAACGAAAGAAGTCAATATAAAGACCCACACGTACACGCAAAAACACTTTTTCTGTAAAGGATTTGGGGATTTTTTTTCGTTTTTTTTTTTTGTATTTCTTGTATTGGAAGTGAATATTTTGGGGTATTTTTGAAAGGATGTGCGTTTTGAATTTTGAATAGGCAACGGAACGATACTTTAACAAACAATAGCAAGAGCAACAGCAACAAACAATTTTTTGTTGCTGAAAATACACCCAACAAATGAACAGTTTTTGCGTAGAAAGGCGAAAAGAAACGATTTTTTTTTTAAAGAAAACTTATCGATAAAAAGGAGCGTATGATACCCCAACAACAAAGGCAAACAGATTTTATTTTGAATTTTTTTTTTAATTTATTTTTCTTTTTTTGCTCTACCAACAATACAACAATAATAATAACAATAATAATAAATTATATTAAAAACTGACAAAAGACTGAAAGAAAGCCCCCACAAATAAATAAACAATGCCACAACAGTGTTACAACCACAACAACAAAAAATTACATTGAAGTCAATACTCTCGTATTAAATACTTCACAACTGGCTTTTCTTCTATTTTATCGTCCTTTAATGATGATGAGAGCAGCTAGCGAGAGAGGCAATAAGCATAAAAGTGTATTTGTATTGGCCTCCTTTTATGTATGCAAAGAACAATATGCAGAGACCACAAACAGTGTCCCTCTCACAACCCTCGCTCTATTAAAAATGACACCAAAAGAAAAAAAAACACCTTTTTCTTCTCATACATATTGGCAAGGATTTTTCTTTTTTTTTGTTGCTTTCTGGGAAAAAGGGACCCCTTATGAAAATTAATAGAAGCCTGCATATTAAAATTAAATATTTTACGTTTAATGTGTTGTGCTACTGCTTGAAGAACATAAAAGACTTTATGGCCACAGTTCATTAAAATAATTTATGATGCGCAGCAGCTACACATACATATACAATGAAAGAAGGGCAAGCAAATCACAAAAAATACACACGAAAAAAAATCCTAAAGAAATGCAATAAAAATAACACCATATTGTCCTTTCGGGTTTATATTGCTAAGGTTTTACAAATCTGTGGCCAAGTTTGGAGTCACGTTCATAGACTGCCTTTATTTTTGTTGCCATTTTTCCTTGGCATGTGCTGATGAATGCGTTTTTCCACTGCATATTGAATATCCTACCACTGACAAACGTTTCTGATATTTACAGGAACACAAACAGTTCTACAGCCTAGCTAACATAACATGTGTCAGTTGCCTATAAATTTGTTTTCAATGCCTGCAACACTCCCACAAAAATCATAAATGCCTTCCCCTTTAATGTCAGATTGATGGCTAAGCACGTGTTAAACGTAAAATGCTTCATTTCAAAGATATTAAATCATCGGTAAAGTCGAAACCCCCCCCCCCCCCCTTAACTGCACATAACTGAAGAGCACAATAAAAAATATTTTGAATTCAATTGTAATATGCAAAAAAGGATATCAAAAGGAAGCCAACAGCTACCAGATTTGGCAAGATTATGCCTTTAAAGTTATTGCCTTAATATAAAGAAATTGAAAATTCTGGTTAAACACCATATCCAAGGAACCTTGAACCGTTTTTAGAGATGTTTCTAGGCATACAAATACAAAATTTTTAATCTAAAAACCCCATATCTAATCCGTTTTAACATCACTAGCAACACGCTCACGTCCAAAGTACCATAGATGGGAGGAAAGCATCTCATCTGGGAAGTTTTACTTCCTTAAAAGTAGTTTAGTTTAGGTTAGGTTGGAGTGGTAGCTTTGATACCAAAAGCTCACTTGAGCACGCATAGCTGTCCGTTGTGACGCCACAGGGAAGAAGAAATTGGTCAGCGCAAGGGCTGCATTTCGAAAGTAGTTTAGTTGTTCGTCATTATTGAAGGTTTCTCCTCAATATCCAGAGAGGCAGTGAAGGTAAACTCCTATTGTTTCAGTGACTGTAAGTATGCAATACCATCCAAGGTATGTTGCTGATTACCTTCAATGTTTGTGTCAGGGAGCAGAAAAGACTTATGGGACTAGGTTAGGTTAGAGGACGTGTACTTTTCAATTAAGACGAATTGACCCATTGTACAACGTCCTAGTTTCTCACACCACTTATGTTGTGTATGTTAATTTTATACATGGGTGGCGGGACCTACAGTTTAAAGTCGACTCCGAACGACAGATTTTTGGGAAATTTTTAATGGCAATTTTATTTTACGCTCAGAGTTTTTCCCAGAAATCTGCTGAGAAAGTTGCCGAAAAACTGTTTTCATATTTCGTTTTTCGATTTTTGACCTGGGTTTTGATTTGGAGCCTCAAGTCTAATAAGCCAACACTCTACCTATTAGACTACGACGAATACTACATTTGCGGCTTGGATTCTGCAATTTAAACACTTTCAATTCGGCTATCGTCCATTTAATTGTCTGCACAGAGTCCCTGAAGAGTAGTTCCAGATATTTCACACGCGTTTCCAAATTCTGTCTTGATGGCAAATGCATGCTCATAAGGAGTTTGAGATTTTCTCTTACAAATCTCAACCATAAGTACGACATCTATTGCTGTACACACTCCTGTTTTCAAATGCTGTCTTGGTGACAAATACATGCACATAAGCAGTTTGAGAAATTCTCTTTCAGAATTGGTCCATAAGCTTCACGTCTCTTGCAGTGCACTAGCATACAGTATGTAGTTGTCAGATTCCTCCTTAGCCTAGCGATTTCGCTGATAGCTTCCAAGTTAGCACAGAATCTTCCTTACAAGACGGGCTTAGCACGTCTTAGTAGTTTTTGTAATCATCTAGGGAAACTTTATGATCACCTCAGTGTGTTTGCTTATGGAGAGTCTATATTATTGCCCTCCGAGCTTGTCCATTTAAAAATGATACCAAAATTTTGAAAATCTATTGACGCAAGTCCATTTATTTGACAGTATGTAGATGAACTCCAAGAGCACAAAACCTCTAAAATTCTTTAATTTTGATTTTATGCTTCTCTCCCCTCTCTGTAATCTTCCGTTTTAACAAATATTTCATGTTGGTTAATTGAAATCCGGTACAGCAACGGAAATTAAATTAAAAACAAACACAATACAGAGCTAAAAAAGCATGAGGAAATCTCGGAAACAAGAAAACAATAACAAATAAAAAAGAAAAACTTGTACAATTAAAATTCAAGATAAAGGTGCTTAAAAGATTTTTGTTGTAAGAAAACAAAAAAAATGAAAAAAATTTTCTGAAAAGAATTACAATGAAACGTGCATCAACTTAAAATATACTTGTCATACAGCAAGCAGCAAACGATGAAAATTGCTTAATGCTCAGGTTGCATGTCAATACAACCCAAACCAAACGAAACCATGCAAACGGCTGGGGTACTCTTATCAACAATCAAAGAGGGAGAGAACGGAATTGAATACAAAATAAAATCGACAATCATGAGCATTATGATTGTGATTGTGATTCTGATTATGATTGTGAGTACGAGTACGAGTACGAGTACAATCATAAAGAAGCTGTTACAACAGCCGGTAAAAAAAATCAAATAAAAAATAAAGACCGAGAGAGATGGAGGGAGAGAGAGAGTTAAATAACAACAACAATTACAATAAAACTTATACTCAAATAGAAAAAAAAATTTATTTTAACGGAAATTCATACATGAAAGTAGTTTTCCTTTCCTTCCTTTGGCTGTGTTGCTGTTTCCCTTTCGAATTCATTTCATTCTGATTCAATTTCCACAACGGATTTTTTAAAACTAAATTCACACATTCACACACACACACACACACACACACTTACTTACCCACAATGAATATTACAATGAAAACGTTCGTTATAGTTACACTACGTACGAGTGCTATACGCTGGCACTGTGGCAATCTACTACAACGATTCATGCAACTTACGGATGCAAGTAATTATAGTAACGATTCAAAATAATATAACAGCACAGCACAGCAGCAGCAGCAGCAACAGCACCACTACCACCACAGTAACAATAACAAACCAAAAACTGAGCCAGTAGTTGCGAAAACCATACACCCAACGTTAAAAGTAAACGTACACACACCTTTATTATTTATACGCTTATAATGATGACGTTATGTTTGCAATTGTTGTTGTTGCTGAGATGTTGGTAAACGAAAAAAAAAATAAAAAAAATACAAATTAAAGAATCAACGAAACAGCCAACCAACCAACCACTGATGCTTAAAATGAAATGAAAAGCACCCCTCGGTGCTAAATACTAAAAAGCAACACAAACACACACACCGTAGTGCAATCAAACCGACTAAATGAATTTCAGTGAAATAAAGGATATCAATTATGTGCCAGTACATATACATACATACATATGTACGTATGCACGTCCTTTCTAAATGGGTTTTCAAGGGTAACACAGCGAAAAGCATTTATTTTTTGTTCTCTTCTTGTGTTTGTTCATATTTTTGTTTGTATTTCTGTTAACGCCACACCAAAACAGAAAATGTTCCTGTTAATTCATAATGCACATCTGCCTCTTGGCGTTGATTTCTTCCAGTTCTACGCTGTCTAGACTATACCCTCCTATTCATACCAAAGAGGGTTGTTTGCCTCACTTACATGCATACGTACGTACCTTTCATTGCATTAGCAAGCACATCATAATGAAATTGATTATTAAACATATGCTTTAAATATTTTATAACAACAACAACTATAGCAATAAATAGCATTTAAGGAAGAAAAAACCGTTACTTTTTTTAAACGTTTAAAGAGAAAATGAAAGCAAAAGGATTGAATCCATATCGCTCATCATCATGTCATCCAGCACAATAGTGAAGGGTTTAGGAAACATCTGGAATATCGAGATCCTTGATTTAGGGTCAGTTAGATACATAATACATACATACGTGGTCATTACAACCCTTCAGTCAGGATTATGGACCTAATTTCTCACACTACTTATTAATTTTATACATGAGTGCTGGGACCTACAGTTTAAAGTCGACTTCGAATGACCGATTTCTTCTCATGGCAATTTTATTTAAAACTCAGAGTTTTTGCCAGTATCCTGCTGAGAGGAAGTTACAGAAAAATTATTTTTTTTTTTTCATATTTTCGTTTTGATGTCTGACCTGGACTCTGAACCGTGGGCCTACGTCTAATAAGCCAATACATTAAAAAACGGAAACTACTAGCCAGAAGTCGCCGTAGTCTAGTAGATAGTGTGTTGGCTTATTAGACGTAAAGTCAGGGTTCGAGCCCCAGACCAGACATCAAGACCAAATACAAAAAGTATTTCTTCGGCGACTTCCTCTCAGATGATTTCTGGCAAAAAAAAAACTCTGAGAGTAAATAAAATTGTCATGTCGTTCGGAGTCGACTTTAAACTGTAGCTCCCACCACTCATGTATAAAATTAACACACACAACATAAGTGGTGTGAGAAACTAGGACGTTGTACAATGGGTCAATTCGACCTCCGGGTACTGTACTTGTATTAATTGACAAGTACACCTCCTCTAACCTAACCTAACCTAACCTACTAGCCTACGGCGACTTCTAGGTCAGATACTGCATATAATTCCTATTCTCCGGTCAGAGTTCAATCGTCATGTCTTACAGCGTAATAATGAACTGTTTAGGAGCCGGAGAGCATCTTTAATTCATGCGGAAGTTAATGTGGGAGACTGGACAAATATCGTCTGGAATATCCATGTACTTTCTATCCTCTAGAGTCTAGAAAGACGCCGTTTACCATGTCTTCAAGCACAATGATGAAGGCTTAAGGTAACGGATATTATACTTGTTTTATTCCAACGTTTATATGAATTAACTGCCTGGGGACTAAGAGTTCGAATTATTTTTTTGAAACACTCCCCTTACTTCTCAATACGGCAGTCTGTATAATAACATCGTAGGCATTCTAAGAATCGATGAACAGTAGGAAGGGAATTCTGCGCCATTCATGTGAATGCTCTGTTATATAATAGTACGTACAATATTGATTTGGTCTTCTCTTTGACTAAAAATTTGTCTGCACATCAAGCCAACCTTTCTCTATTTTGCAGCAAAGTCCTCCTTTTATTATGACTATCAACAGCTTTTATATTATGATAGGTAGAGTAATTCCTCTCTATCTTTCAGGATGCATCCTTTTTCTGGTAACTATATTCCTTTCTTTCAAACTAAAGTATACCTTTCTTCCTCTCAGATTAATGTAATGTGAGAATGTTGATATTCAGCTGGTAAACCATTTTCGCCTGCTTTTTTGCTACTTTTTAATTCCTGTATGGCCTCCTTTATCTTATTTAGATTGCAAGCGATGCAGGATATTTTTAAATTTTTTATTCCAACGTTGCTGTTGAACATTTCGTTGTCTGTAGTAGATCCATCAACGTTTATTTTTCTGATTTCTTAGAAAAGTTCTCACGATCATGTTTTGTTTATAGTGCTCGAATACGATTAGCAACTCTGCCTGTCTACTTAAATACTTTCGTCAGCATTACAACCTAGCTTCTCACACCACCTATATTGTTTGTGTTATTTTATACAAAAGTCGCGGGACCTACAGTTTCATCTGAACGACAGGTTTGAGAAGCTTTTCATGCGAATTTTATTTACTCTTAGAGTTTTTGGCAGAAGACTGCTGAGAGAAAGCCACCGAAGGAAATATTCTTTCAAATTCCGTTTAGTTCGAGATATTTGAGCTAGAATTTGAGCCACAGTCTCCCGAATAATAAACCAACACACCATCTACTAGACAACGAGGACATTGACAAATTAGTTGTCTTTCATACGGTCTGCTTTGCCAAATCACCACGGACGACTATAGACAACGATGTGTGTTCGCTGAATGAGCATTGGAGCAGCTACAAGTGGTCGATTCCGAACGACAGATTTTTGATTGGGAATTTTCTTTAACACTCAGAGTTTTTGCCAGAAATCTGCTGAGAGGAAGTCGCCGAAGAAATATTTTTTTATTTATTTTGATGTCTGGCCTGGGGCTCGAACCCTGGCTTTTCGTCTAATAAGCCAACACACTACCTACTAGACCACGGCATTTACAATGTATACTATTTCAACGTGACGTCGTCAATGTGTATTTTTAACACAGTTAATCGGATTTATAGTTGATGCATTCTTTGGTTACTTTGCCTATCTACATAGTTTATATATAGTAGTAGAACTGCATACAAACTTTGTATTGATACATTTTGGAAGGCAGCCTAAAGTTATCGATTATCTCTTAAGCAGTGAAAGTTTCTGGCTATTCCTGTTTGCAACAGCATTTATTTTCATGAAATAAATTTAAATTTATTTTACGTTGTTTAAGATAATGGTATTCATTCATTAATTTCTTAAAAAAAAACATTGAAAATCTTAATTCCAAATTGAATTTCTTTAATAAGAAAATATTTCATTATGTTGAAAGGCAAAATATGCCAAAAGAAAGTAAAAGTTCAAGTATATTTAAATGTAAATCCATGCCAGATTAATATCCACAATCATCGGTAAAGATAGATTCTTTTTTTGTTGTTTCCAATCGCATTAATATTCAATTTATAAACTGTCGGACCATATCAAAACTTGCTGCCTCATATACAAACATTAAGAAAAAAAAATACAAAAAAAAATTGGTAGAGAAAAATATGATAAAAATAAATAAATAAATAAAAGGGAATATTTTACGCAAATATTGAACTTAAAATCGTAACATTTTCCACAATGTCTCCATGAATCACTAGAATGTGTCAATATTAAGAAAAACCATTCAAGATACTCGCCCTCTCCCTCTCTCTCTATCTCTTTGGCAGTGAGTAAACCATTGGAAAGAATATTACTTATGAATACATAAACAGAATCTACTACGTATGTATGTATGCAAAAGTAAGTGTATGGGGGGTATATGTAAACAAAACAAACCAAAAGAAAAAAAATTATGAATAAATAAACAAGTAAATATATGCATACAAAATAGTACCTACATACAGACAGACATTCATACATACAGACATACAGACGTATGTACATAAATAGTGTATGGTATCCAAGTATTCATATGTCTTATATTATATTCCAGTTATAATAATACAAATTTATGGCCAGAACAAACAAATATTTGTTACACCCCACTTATTCATTCATTCTGTCTTATACAGTCATTCATTCAGTCATTCATTCATTTATTCATTCATTCATTCACTTACTCAATATGTATGTATTTTGCAAGCAAATGCCATAAAATCGAATAAAAATTTAGAAATCGAACATTGAGAACAAACTTTACAAAAGTCACAAGTCAAATACATAAAGAACCCACTGAGTAAAGGGTTATCCATTTATGGGTTTTAAATCAAAGTCAAGTTTAATAAAACATACATAACGTTCTGCCATTTAACTGATTGCCTCTGGATGATTCTTGACGCATATTGGTCCACATACATACATAATTGGTCATTACAACCCTTTAGTCAGGATTACGACCTAGCTTCTTACACCACTTATGTTGTGTGTGTTAATTTTATACATGAGTGGCGTTACCTACAAATTAAAGTCGACTCCGAACGACAGATTTTTGAGAAACTTTTTCATGGCAATTTTTATTTAACACTCAGAGTTTTTGCCAGAGATCTGCTGAGAGGAAGTCGCCGAAGAAATATTTGTTCATATTTTGTTTTTGATGTCTGGCCTGGGGCCAGAAATTTCTTTTTTTATTTGAAGGTACAATCCTTCCGGTTAATAATGGAAAATAATTTCATTCAAATGGCTGCCTCGGCTGGCCATGCAGTAGCCTACACGATCGGTCCAATTTTTAAGCACATTATCGATTGTGTGCAGCTGTATTTCACCAATGGTTTCATGAATATTGTCTTTCAAAGCGTCAATTGTCTCTGGCTTGTCGGCGTAACACTTATCTTTGACGGCACCCCACAAGTAAAAGTCCAACGGTGTCAAATTGCAGCTCCAAGGTGACAAACGACATCAGCTCTGCGGCTGATAATGCGATCTTCAAAAACAGGGCGCAAAACATCGAGTGTAGCTTTGGCTGTGTGGCACGTAGCGCCGTCCTGTTGAAACCAAATGTTGCCAATATCCTCCTCTTCAATTTTTGTGAACAAAAATTCGTTCAACATGGCCCGATAACGATCGCCATTGACTGTAACGGCCACTCCTTGCTCATTTTCGAAGAAAAATGGCCCAATTATGCCTCTGGACCAAAATCCGCACCAAACAGTGACTCGTTTTGGGTGCGTCGGCTATTCAATGTATGCTTGCGGGTTTTCTGTGCCCCAAATGCGACAATTTTGCTTGTTTACATACCCGCCAAGATCAAAATGAGCTTCATCTGAAAAGAGGTTTTTTTTTGCCAAAATCGGCATCTTCTGTAAGTCGATCGCAGGCCCACATAGCGAAGCGAAAACGCATTGGATGGTCCATATTCGTTCAGCGGAAGGATAAAACTAATTATCTGTCAAATCAGACATGAGCTAAGTGTTACCATTCACGAAATAAGCACTAGTTGAAAAAAAAACGTTAGATGGCGGACCCGATATAAGCGGTGTACCAAGCGGCCCTGTCAGTCCTCGATAAGCCACACGTTGTGGATGTTATCCTCTCTAGCTGGAAAGGGCAGATGAGGGCTCTTAATTTTGAAAATTATAAGGCTACAAAGTCGCCATAGTCTAATAGTTAGTGTGTGTTGGCTTATTATACGAGAGCCCGTGGTTCAAGTCCTTGCTTAGACATCTCGCACAAAGAAAATATAAAAAAAAATATTTCGTTTGGCGACTTCTTCTCAACAGTCTTCTGGCAGAAACTCTGTGCCATGAAAAGACCTTTGTAGTCGATTTTAAACAGAATAAACTTTACTGCACACAATATAAGTGGTGTGCGGAGCCAGGTTGTAATCGCGACTAAAGGGTTTTAACGACCAATTAAGTAGGTAAGTCATACGGTAGAAGCGGTCTGTATTGATAATGACGATTCTTCATTAAAAAGAATACATTCAGTTGACACCGCCAACAGCACACCACATCTCCACAATCACATCTAGGTTTAGCGAACTCCAAAAAAGAACATTTTACTTGTTGACGTAAACCTAGAGTGAGAAATGGGCTGCAGTACTGCAGAAAAATTTTGTTCAATAAATTAGCATTGAAAGTCTATTGCTCTAGCACTCAATCAGTAAATCCACAACATTACGAAGGGTTAGCCGCCTTTAATTGTAGCACGCAGTTTGCTTCATAAGGATGGAAGTGCAAATCCAAATGCAAAACTACGCTCTTCTAAGCCGTAAGACAGGAACAATGCTTGAGAAGGCCTTAGAATCGACAAATTCGAATTATCCGCAACACTTTATCTAGCAGTACGTTGAGGCTCTGGCCTGAGTACAACTGCTGTTAACAAAAAAATGAGTTTTATGCAGCTTTTTACAATTTAAGTTTCTGCCTTAAAATTTTTAATGCAGCCTTAATAATAAGCTCTCGACTGCTATTAGAAATACTTTGTTTGCTTTGATGTCTGGCTTGGTGTAGTTCAACATTTTATTTAAATTTCCTTTCTTCTGCATTTTTAATATTTAAAATTGTTGCAGATGAAAACACCAGTCAGTCAGTCAGTCAGTTAGCCAGCCAGCCAGCTAACCACATTGTAGTATATGAGGTTAAATAAATGCCAAATAAACTCATAAAATAGTAATACACACAGACTCATAAAAACTCAAAATTATACTCACATATTCTCACACACTGATGATGGAAATAGTGGCATAATTTTAGGTGCTGTAGCCAGCTAAATCCCAAAAAAAAAACTTGTAAAGTTTTCTTACTTTTCTTATTGAAGGAGAGAAAGAAAGGATTGTAAGTCCCTGTCTTTTTTTCAACAATTTTTTGCCTAACCGTTTGGCTGGCTGGCTTAGTGACTGACTTTATGCCTCTGCTTTTAAGCGTTTGTTGTTCATTTTGCACGTTTCAAATGAGTATGAATATGAGTAGAAGTTTGTATGTGTGTGTGTTTACATATTTTGAGGATTTTGTGCTTTTCATAATTTTTTTCTGCTCCATACCAGTGTACCGGCAATAAAACTCACCAAATAAACATGCAGAAGAAATACTCGCTTCTTTTTTTTTTGTTTGTATTTGTGGTTTTTGCAATATCTACTTAACGTAATAGTTGTTGCTGTAGTAATAGCAATAGCAGTAGTAGTAGTAGTTGTAGTTATAGCCGTAGTAATGGCAACAGCATTAGCTTATTTAAGATACTTAAGCTAAAGAGTAATAAGCTTTAAGAGTTGTTCTCCGCTGCTACCAGTTGTAATAGTTGTTTATCCACCAACCCATACAGAGTGGCAGTGGCAGCCACTAGTAGTGGTAAATAAAGCAGGGAAAAGAGAAGAAGAAGAATCAAAATACATCTTCATAAAGCTGCATAAGTATGTCATGATTTCTTTGTACGAGTTTTGCTTTTTTCTTTTCCTTTCTTTCCTCGTTTTTTTTTTGTCAGAAAACAACTGTAAAATTCTACTTACACATGTTATTATTTGTGTAAATACACATGTACATATGTATGTATGTATGTATATCTACATCTGTAAGTGTATGTTAGTGGAACATAATTTACTTTATAGTTTACCCTGCTCTATACATACAAAGCCAGCCATGCCATACAGTTGCAATAAAGTTTCTATACAAACTTCTTGTAAATTGTTAAAGAATTTCGTTTCGTTTCGTTTTGTATTTTTTTCAAATATTTTTTCATTTCTTTACATAAAAAAACAACAACAACAACAAAAACGTTAAAAGTCTACATTTATTTGTTTGTTTGCTAGTGTGTATCTACATGCATGCCACACATATGTATGTATGTATGTATATCAGCTTAGGTTCATGCTCATGTATAACTTTAAATTGTTCCGCCATTTTTTTTTTGTTATTATTCCACACATACACACACACACAAATACTTACTTTAAAAACCACTAAAATAACATTTTATAATAAAAATAAGAAAAACGTACATACACTAATACAGATTTTCACACAACACTCACCCATACACACACATAAGAAAGGATCTACTGTGCAACATTTTACAACATTGGCAACCAACATCATCAACACTTTTTCTATTGTGCCTCTAACACGCTTACTTGCACTTGCAAACACACACACATGCTCAGAACTACACATATTTTGACTAGCAAAGCGTTGCCACATATACATACATATGTACTCCTGGCTCTATTAATGCAGCCACATGTACAGTAATGAAGAAAAGTTTTCGTTCAAATGAAAAAAATTTATAAAAAAAAGAGAGACAAAATAAACTGGTACGGGAACTTTTAACAAGGCGTGTAAATAACAATGGTTGCCTAAGCAAACATAGGTCTGGAGGTGTGTGAAAGTTGTCAGATCTTAACCATCTTCCATCTGAAGTGTCACATCTTCAGTGAACGATTTGCATTTATAAGTACGGCTGCAACGTCCATTGACGACCAAGATCAAGTAATTGGAGACCCTCAGACGTCATTTTCTGGGGCCATATTAAACACCCTATCTACGTGGATAATTCCCTAAAGTTAAAGCGTTTGAAAAACAATCTACGTCAAGTTGCCATCATCGTTCAAATGTCTGCCATGACTTGCCTGGATGGAACGCATTCAAAATATTCCATTTTCCCCAACTCTGATGCATAAATTAGGTTGACGGATCAGA
The DNA here is from genome assembly GCA_958299815.1 of Sarcophaga carnaria. Lineage (NCBI taxonomy): Eukaryota > Metazoa > Arthropoda > Insecta > Diptera > Sarcophagidae > Sarcophaga > Sarcophaga carnaria. Next base: position 8,656,933 of record OY283153.1, on the reverse strand, counting down.
TTACTTATGTTGGTCAATCATAGCGGTGACCAGTTCACAGCACAGCCACGGATACCGTTATTCCGTTAAAAACGCTTGTGCAGAATATCCCGTTTTTTTTTTGTCTTGAGCCGAAGGTGGGAATCTTCGAAAGACACTTTTGTTCCAACAAAAGAGTGCACGATTCACCATCACTGGTGCCTACGTACTAAACCCACCCCCTGCACACTTCAACCACTCTCATCCCGCGGGACTGCCGTAAGGTATTAATTCGCGGAGGGCTGGTTAGCTTGAAAGCTTTATCACATTAAGTTAAATTTCGCCTCCGTTCCTCCAGTCTTCGCAGTTCTAGCATAACCTCAGCCATTCTCTGACTATATTGACTCCATAGAATCCTACAGTTCAACAGCTTTTCCATTAGCGGGTTTGGTTCTAAATTCGCTTCCCAGATTTAGATAATCTGGGACAGCATGTTAGAATATGCTCCGCATCTTCCTCCTCATCTACACAGTTTGGGCATATAGCGGAAGTGTCATGACCAAATCTGTGCAGGTACTTCCTGAAGCACCCATGACCAGTTAGGAACTGGGTCACGTAGTAGTTCAACTCGCAGTGTTCGTTCTTCATCCAAAGGCTTACATTAGGGACAAGACGATATGTGCATCTTCCCTTTGAACTGCTCTCCCATCGTGGCTGCCATTTGTCCATGGAAGTCCTTCGTTTCTCCGCTTTTATAGCCGCTATTTGCCCCGGGTACTCGAGACGGCGAAGGTGTATCCTTCGCATCTCATCCGCCAATATATCTATTGGTATTGTCTTTGCCAATACCAAAACTGCCTCACCAGACACTGTCCTGAAGCCACTTATCCGTCTAATCGCGCTTAGACGATACACCGAGGACAGTATCCTCCTCGTCGTCCCCACTGAGAGTGCCTCCGGACATATTGGGCAAGCATACAGCATTATCGACGTTACTACCGCCGAAATTATCCTCCTTTTAAATGGACCTGGTCCTCCAATATTCGGCATCATCCTCGCCAGTGCTCCCTGGGTTACAGATGCTTTTTCACCGATGTATTCCACGTGCTCCTTGAAGTTCAACCTGTCGTCGATAATCACTCATAGGTATTTTATCGCCCTCTTCGATTCGATCCTTGTGCCTCCAACGGTCACTTCCATCTTCTCCACTATCTTCCGGCCGCTTATCAAGACGGCTTTTGAATATCCCCTGTGGCATGAGCTGTATGGTGCCTAGCGCCATCATGTTGAAATCACATACCATTAGTGTACAGATCCTCGAATTCAGGCCAAAACAAGTAGCTAATCATCGGCCTTTTCATTATCATCATTAACTGGGATGGCCTGGCCAATGCTGCAAAGAAATTTGGGCCGATGACAACGCCCACATCAAAACGAAAGTATGAAAAAATATTTCGTCGGCAATTTGCTCTCAACAGTCTACTGGCAAAAACTCTGCCATGAAATGTTTCTCAAAAAATCTATTGTTCGGAGTCGACTTTAAACTGTAGGTCCTGCCACTCATATATAAAAAATTAATGCACACAACATAAGTGGTGTGAACAGCTAGGTTGTAATCCTGACTGAAGGTTTGTAGTGACTAATTATGTATTAAGCAAACAAAAATTTACAATGCATGTAAACTTTTACACCACACTGTACTTTCTACAGGCTCGTGCTTGCTATTTATATTGTTTTGCTTTTGCTGTACTTATAGTTCTTGTTGTCACTATTGTTGCTGACATACATAGTTGTTGTTGTTGGTATAGTTTGTTGGTATGTAAAAGGAGTTTAAGCTGTGACATTTAAGTGTGTCGTTATACCACTACGACTGTAAACGTGTAGGAAGATGTGTGAGTGTTTATATTTTATTATATTCAGTTGAATGCACATATTTGTAGACATACAGACACACCTACACATACACTAACACTTCCACTACTACTGCTACTACAGCTACTGGTACTAAGATCAAAATCAAGCAAACACATACATATACATCCCCATAATAACATGCAGAACAATAGAAGAAGTAAAGTTATGCCTTTGACGCCTGTTTCTAGCGCTCACGCCCCCCTTTTAACCCACTGCTATTTAATGTATGTGGGATGAAGGAAATGTACGAAAAAAAAGGAAAACAAATTTTCCATTGTTCCTGTGCTATTTTAAATGTTTTTTTTTTGTTGTTTATTTCAGTGATGCATATACGGTTTGTTTTTTAAGATTTTTCATTTGTTTCTGGCCAAAATTGGCCTCTTACTTTTAGCAACAGCAACGGCTACAAGAGGCATTTATTTAATATTTTCAACATTTCGCATAAATTGTTCCACTTCTGTGATTGCACAAAAGCATCCATACAGTATGTGAATTCACTCATACATATGTACATACGAAGACACTCACAGACAATTGCATATGCAATATGTTATCATATAAGGATACACTCAGCGGCATAGCTTGTGTAATTTTGTAGAAACAATTTTTGTGCATGTAGTTGTAGGAGATTTAAATTTGTTGTTGTTTACCAAAAATAGCCGCATTAAACAAAAACAATTACCTTTAGGCACCGCACTACACTACACTGCACTGCTCTGCACTACACTACACTGCACTGCTGTCCAACTGCACTACTGCAATTGCATGTGCAGCGTGTTGCGTTAACAGCAAAAAGAAAAATTATTTTTTATAAACGGCCTCATGGAAAACTGTTCATCATTTTAAGTGAAATTTAATGCATGGCTGTTGATGCTTTTGTAATTGAATCGTTTTCCCCAAGAGGCAACAACGTTAAGCTTTAGCTTCAAAGGTGTTTTTCATTATAAACCAGCCAATGGCTGCAAAATTGCGGTTGCTCATAGCGATGACCACACACAGCAACAGCCTAACACCGCATAATATCGTTAAAGTTTGATTAAATTTTGATACGAAATTCTAATGGAATATTAATAAAAGTTTTTCTTTTTTTTGTTTTACTCATTTCCTAAAGAAAAATATTTTGTTTTTATTTGGAAATTATTAATTAAATAAAGACGCGGACAATCATCTGATAACATACAAACATAAATAATTATTTCCAATTGTTCCCACATTGGAGTTAGAATGGAGTGAAACACTTAGAGCCTTATCATTGGAAATACTGGTTAACCGAATCACAACAATCAGCAAGAGGGCTTGACATGGTTACAATCCATCATCAAACATCATCAATCCATCCAGGCTGATAATTTGATATGAGTCTAGTGATCGATCAAATATTACGTAGACAGCTTCGTTGAACAATCGAGAAAGTGTGAGACAAAGATGGACGCCGACAAACAAAATGAAAGTTGCCAACCTTGCACACTCAATTTCAAACAGCTATTCTTCTCGCATACGTACCTATAAGGCAGTGAATATTAACACGTTCATCGCCACGATAACATCAGAAAAATTTTCACGTGGGCTACGGTAACTTTATTAGATGATTTAGTTAAAAATGTATCAAGGAAACATAATGTATCACAAAATTTTTTTTTTGGAAAAATTCCCGGAAAAACACTATTTTTTATGTCACACATATATATGACTGATATGGCCCCATATTAAAACTTTTTTCTCGACAAGCCTTGTCAGTCTTATATGTCTGACGCATCCAAACAAGATACAGAAAGATACCACAAGTATTAACCTATTGTTTTGAACACAGCGTCGTTTGCGTCGGACATCTGTGATTTACCAAATCGCGTACGTCAGACACATATGACTGACATGGTTCATGTAGAACTACTTAGCGTCAGACACATATGACTGACATGGCGATGAACGTGTTAATCATCTAAAACATTAAATGCTGTAATTAATTTTGGTCCGCCTTATTATATTATCCTGATAGGTTATTTATTCCATCTACTTAGTCTGGAGCTACATTAGAATGTTTGCCATCTCATTAGGAACTGATTGGCTATTAGTAGAGTACCACATCTGTCTACCATACATTTCGTAAAAGCTTAAACAGCATACAGCTCTTTACATACATACATTGTTGTTGGCCATTACAGTCCTTCAGATATGATTACAACCTAGCTTCACACACCACTTATGTTGTGTGTGTTAATTTTATACATGAGCGAAGGGACCTACAGTTTAAAGTCGACTCCGAATGACTGATTTTTGGGAAACTTTTCATAGCAATTTTATTTGCACTCAGAGTTTTTGCCAGACATCTACTGAGAAGAAGTCTCCGTAGAAATTTTTTTCGTACTTCGTTTTGTTGGAAATATGTTGACCTTGACGTTTTGTTGGAAATATATTGACGTGGTCTCACGTCTAATAAGCTACCACACTCCTTCTACACTACGGTGACTTTAGATTGCTGAAATTTCAACTTAGACGGCAATGGATAGATCGAATCTCTAAATTACTAGAAGCTTTTGTTCATTATTTGGTCATAGGACCAGCACAAGTGCTATTTGATGGTCAGGGCCGGGTCAGGGCTGTAATATTGACAACTAAGCACTGAAATACTGTTCCTGTCGTTGTACGACTTTGACTTTGACGACTTTGCTTCAAATTGTATATTTTCTCCCCCCTTATATTTAGAACAACCTTCATATCTATTGACCCTGGCTTAGTTACCCCTCCCACTGCCACTAACACTTTTCATCATTTGGTCATAGGACCACCACAAGTGCAATTAAAGGCTCCGCCAAATAAATTTTTTTTTTGAAAATGCTTCAAAAACAAAAAGTACTGAATATTTTCTCAAATTTCTTTTTTTATTTGAAAGTACAATCCTTCCGGTTAATAATGGAAAATAATTTCATTCAAATGGCTGCCTCGGCTGGCCTACACGATCGGTCCAATTTTTAACCACATTATAGATTGTGTACAGCTGTATTTCACCAATGGCTTCACGAATATTGTCCTTTAAAGCGTCAATTGTCTCTGGCTTGTCGGCGTAACACTTATCTATGACGGCACCACACAAATAATAGTCCAACGGTGTCAAAAGCGCAGCTCCGAGGTGGCCAAATGACATCAGCTCTGCGGCTGATAATGCGATCTTCAAAAACAGGGCACAAAACATCGAATGTAGCTTTGGCTGTGTGGCACGTAGCGCCGTCCTGTTAAAACCAAATGTTGCCAATATCCTCCTCTTCAATTTTTGTGAACAAAAATTCGTTCAACATGGCCTGATAACGATCGCCATTGACTGTAACGGCCACTCCTTGCTCATTTTCGAAGAAAAATGACCCAACTATGCCTCTGGACCAAAATCCGCACCAAACAGTGACTCGTTGTCGGTGCGTTGGCTTTTCAATGTGTGCGTGCGGGTTTTCTGTGCCCCAAATGCCAAAATTTTGCTTGTTTACATACCCGCCAAGATCAAAATGAGCTTCATCTGAAAAGATGATTTTTTTTTGCCAAAATCGGCATCTTCTGTAAGTCGATCGCAGGCCCACTTAGCAAAGCGAAAACGTATTGGATTGTCCATATTCGTTCAGCGGAAGGATAAGACTAATTATCTGTCAAATCAGACATGAGCTAAGTGTTACCATTCACGAAATAAGCACTAGTTGGAAAAAAACGTTAGGTGGCGGACCCGATAGATGGTGCCAGGTGAGGGTTATAACTTTTAATGTATAAAATGCCAACAACCAAGCATTTAGATACTGCGAGGGGTCTCTCATACTGCTTCTAACACTGTGACATTTGCCTCACTATTCGGCCTTATTCAAGTGGTTCTGAATGGTTTCGATGGTTTCGTGCACTCCTTGTATTTTCATTACTTTGTGGACGTATTCAACAATTGCCTTTTCAGACCACCGAAGCTACCTACCGTCTGGATAGGAAGAAAAATTTTATACTATCTATACAGTGAAAGATAACACAGGAAGAAAACCTTCCTATCCTATTCCCACCTACCTTGGCTGGGTCAAACAATCATTAAACAGTCAAAGAAGTTTTTGTTTCGTTTTTCTCTTTCAAATGCCATCTAGTGTGACATAAATTTACTCCTATGTTGCCAGGTATTAAAATCATTTATTGGAATAATAAAGGATTTCTTTTTACTACACCTTATAATGCATATTCTCCTAAAGCATAAAACTGATTCAAGCCTTTGTTTCTAAAATTCAGAAAATAATTAATTTTTATGCGAACATAATAATCGCTCCTGGTATTTCCTATACAGATTTCTTTTTACTACACATTATAATGCATAATCTCTTAAAGCATAAAACTCATTCAAGCCTTTGTTTCTAGAATTCTGAAAATGATTAATTTTTATGCGAACACAAATAATCACTCCTGGTATTTCCTATACAGTTTTTTTTTCTTTGTTTTTGTATTTTTTTAATGTTAATCATATTCTCCCCTTCTTTATCTGTCTTTAGCGCCTTATAATCACTTACTATTAGCTGAGTCTACCCGTATACGTACATATGAGTCACCCAAAAGCATTTACTTTAGTTTTGTTTACGATCGCATTTTTTTTTACTCATTTTTTTACTTTTTGTTGCCTTTTATATGAATACATAGTCTTGAGTAGTTTAGTGTTTTGCTTTTGATCTTTGCTTTGGCACAGAATATGTGAATGAATAAAGGAAAGCACGTTGATAGAGTATTAAAGCAACATCAGCATCTCTTTAGAGAGGCACTAGCAGTATGATACAACTACAACAACAAATAAAACAAAAGCCACTGACTCCATATGAAATTCCAATGAAATACCAAACAAAACGTAAACAAAAATTTTATCTAACGTGGCCCATGCTCACGATCTATACAACAACAAACCTTTTCTCCGTATAGAGCTCTCTATTCGTCTGTCTGTTTGGCTTTTATAAGGTAGCTTAACAAAATATTGTTCAACACAATAATTATTTACATGATTAATGTTATCTGTCGTCCATACAAATACGTTTGGAAGTGAGAAACAAAAGTTCATCATCATCTGCCTGGTCATAGCAATAGGTAACGAATTTTTAAATGTTATATGATGATGAGCTGCGGATACCTTATAATATTATAAATATATAATATTGTTACCTTTTAATATTTCATATTCAGTTTAAATTGGTCACACCCTGTAATTGCTATTCAATATCTAATGAAATGTTTCTTTTTATGGCGATCATTGTATCAGACTGTAGAGGGTGTGACAAGCAAATTGTTTACGAGCAAAATGAATTCAATTACAATTAAAAAAATAATTTAAAAAACAATTAGAAATTAAAGATGATTTAATAAAAAACAAAACAAAATGTAATTGAAATAAAATAATTGCAAATAAAATGCGCAATTGTTTTATTTCATTAATTTTTATATTTTTTCCATAAAAAAAAAAAAATTTTTAGGTGTACAAAAAAGTTTCCAGCACTAAAATATTAACGATTTCATAGATTACTTTACGTTTCTCAAGCAAGCTGTGTTTTGTTTTATTCAAAAATACATACATACATACATAATTGCTCATTACAGCCCTTCAGGCAGGATTACGACCTAGTTTCTCACACCACTTGTGTTGTGTGTGTTAATTTTATACATTAGTGGCGGGACCTACAGTTTAAAGTCGACTCCGTACGACAGATTTCTTGAGAAACTTTTCATGGCAATTTTATTTTACTCTCAGAGTTTTTGCCAGAAATCTACTGAGAGGAAGTCGCCGACGAAATATTTTGTCATATTTCGTTTTGTTGGAGATATCTGACCTGGGGTTTGAACCTTGGACTTACGTCTAATAAGCCAACACACTACCTACTAGACTACGGCGACTTCAAAAATACAAAGACTTCATGTCTATGCATCACAGATGTTATGAATTCAACCATAAAGTCAGATATGGAGGCTCCTCTGGTTCAAGCACCGAATTAACGTGGTGATACAAAAGGCCTACGATCTCTCTCAATGAGAAGGCTAATCTAATCCATTATAAATGGAAACGGGGACTTACTGTACATTTCGAAGTTTAGCGATCACACAGATCCAGTGCTCAATTTTATAAGAAGATACTGGATGATATTTCTGTTAAGGGAATACGAAATAGTTACGCTATGACTAATAAAAATGGAATATGGAATAATCTAATAACCTACATAAAGCAGGGACAGCTTAGAGACATTACAACCCTTCTGACAGCATTCTATGCAATACTAGAAACTGTGGAAATCTAATCCGAATGGGGATATACAGCAGTAATGATAAAAATACAGTTAAAGCTCTTAGCACTTATACATTCATGTCCAGGCCATTTTACGAGTGTTAGTTAGGTTTGGTTAGGCAAGGTGCCACACTCTCCTTAAAGAAAGAAGCCAGCATGTAGCCCCATTGTAATAACACAATCAATTCTATCCAGGGATCAAACATTCTCTAATTGAAACCGGTCAAAGATGTCCCCCGTCTCATTACGACATGTGCAGGACACTAACACATGAGGTGAAGAGTAAGCTGTTCCTTCTTCTCAGACCGACAACTACTACAGAAGTCATTTGGTGGAATGCCAAGTCTTTCTGCATGCGTATCAAAAGGACAGTGGTCTGTAAGAATCGCTATTATGCGCACAGAAGTGCATCGGTTCTCCGAGTTTTACAATGCTTTGAGCTACTTAGAATCAAATTACTTTGATATGAGTATCGAGCTAAGTAGGCCTTCTTTGAATACACTCCATTTCTTTGACTTTAGTAAGAGGTAGCTAGTGCCTTGTGCCCTCATGAGCTAGACACCATGTCTACTGTAATACGTTCCACTTCACCATACAACTTAGCACTTAAATTTCAGGGTCAACATATGATAGGTAAGCTAGTCCTAGATTAATACGTTTGCAATATGTTGTTCCCTAGAAACAACAACATCGCTGATCATCATGTATTAAATCTTGTGGTGAGAAGCTGTGGGTTCCCTTTATCAAGGGATGTTTGCCGGACTTTTCCCTTAGTTTGTTAGTGGATTTGTAATGTTTGGGAGCAATAGAAACTTCGTATACAGTTTATTTGATGGATAGATAGGTAGGTTGGTGTGGTAGCTTTGATACCAAAAGCTCACTTGAGCACGAATAGCGACCCGTTAAGTCGCCGTAGTCTAGTTGGTAGTGTGTTGGCTTATTAGACGAAAAGCCAGGGTTTAAATCCCAGGCCAGACATCAAAAAGTACAAAAAATATGTTTTCGGCGACTTCCTCTCAGCAGATTGGCAAAAACTCTGAGGGTAATTAAAATAAAATTGCCATGAAAACTTTCTCAAAAATCTGTCGTTCGGAGTCGACTTTAAACTGTAGGTCCCGCCACTCATGTATAAAATTAACACACACTACATAAGTGGTGTGAGGAACTGGGTCGTAATGCTGACTGAAGGGTTGTAATGACCAGTCCAAAGATGGAGTCTCTGTACTGATATTTAAAGCACTACTACCCTGCGCTGGGAAAACCAGCCCGAAAGTTTGATAAACGAGGCTATATTCTTGTCAACAATGGATGAGAGCTCCGTCAAACTGACAATGATTGGAGAGCCAAATAACCTATATCTGCACCTTGCAAGCGATGGGCATTGACAAAGAAAGTGGATAATAGTCTTCTCTTCCTCAGCGGATCTGCAATCTGACCTGTAAGCATGGCCACTGTGATCGAGATGACATTACGACCAAGTCCATGTAACTGCTTGGTAAGCCTTCTATTCATCAGGGCCAAGTGAGCCTAGCAGTAGAGCAGTACTCCGCATTGACCCAGGATAGGTTGGTGTGTCTCCAAAGAATATCCCCGCTGATTGGAGATTAAAAGCATTTTAGGCTCCGAAAAAAAGCAAATCAAAGTGTTATCCAGAAACTTTAATTTTGTGAGCGGCTTTGTAGTTTGCTTGGGGCATTGAATTGCCGTAACCAAAAGATTAAAGGCCTGTTGCTTTAAGACCAACGACGAGGTAGAGGAACGATATGATATCCATATCGTATGGGTACCGGGGCACGGTGGCATTCCGGGTAACTGCAGTGCTGATGAACTTGCCAGGTGGGGCACTATAATCGAACTCTCCGATGAATTCTCGAATCTGGGCATCCCTATGAGGACCTGCAAGCTCATAATTGATAATGCGATCGTAGATTCTGTCAACGACAGGTGGGCTGCCTCTGAAACGGGTAGAACGGCTCGTAAAATCTGGCAAAGGCTGGATGAGTCTACTTAAACTCCAAAGAGGCGCGCTCAATGTAGTTGTCGGTGTCATTACAGGGCATTGCATTATGCGTACGCATGCGAGGCGCATTGGTCTTGGACACCTAGCTAACGACTTCTGCAGAAGCTTCAGAGATGAGGAAAAAGAAGAGACTCACCTGCTGGGTACATGCCCGGCTCTTTGCCAAAGGAGAAGGAAGTACTTGGTTACTTACTACATGGATGATCTGGAGGAACTATCAAGGATTGACATTGGCAGCCTAAATCGCTTCAACAGGAGCTCCGAATGGTTTCGAGACTAGGGGATAGCGGATAACTGTGGTAGCACAATGGGCCCAATGAGGCCTAAGTGAGTCAGTAGTGTGTTTATGGGGTTTCGGGGGCACTTATTTCATACAAAATTTGGCTCATGCCTACGCTACAGTCGGTAGTGTCGGTTAGTCGATAGGTTTGTAACATGTAATGTGAACATTTATATACGTATGCATGAATGATTGGACGGACAGAATGAGTGTGTGCGTAACATGTAATGTGTATGATCGTGTTTTTAATAATAAATTCATGGCACGTTTTAGTCCTTATGATTTTTGTTTTTGTTTACAGAATGTACACCTGTATGATTGTTGTGTGTTTTTTATTTTTTGTATGATTTAATTAGAAGGATCTTTAATTTTAAATGTGATAAGAAAGGATAGGTTGGTTGTGCGGTTGTTTTTTATTTTTTGTATATTTAATTAGAAGGATGTTTAATTTTAAATGTGATAAGAAAGGGTAGGTTGGTTGTGCGGTTGTTTTTTATTTTTTGTGTGATTTAATTAGAAGGATCTGTAATTTTAAGATGATAACAAATTCTTGGCACGTATTATCATTCCCAATACTTTTTTATTCATCAAGGGGAAATTATATGAATTTTCTCTTGAATAAGCAGATGTATCGAAATGTGTTGGAATATCATTTCTAATATCATCATACATATCATTTGTTTTCACATCATATATAAATGAATCGGTATCCATATAACAGAGATTAATATTATCAAGATATTTTGTCTTCATATAATCGTAATGAAAGTTATACATTTTCCATTTTGATAATTTTTTCATATTAATTTTGATCTGCTTTGTATCTGTTCCCGATCTGCTTTATATCTGGACACGATCTGCTATGTATCTGATCACGATCTGCTTCGTATCTGCTCACGATCTACTTGGTATCTGGTCACGATCTGCTTCGTATCTGCTCACGATCTACTTGGTATCTGGTCACGATCTGCTTCGTATCTGCTCACGATCTGCTTTATGTCTGGTCACGATCTGCTTTGTATGTGCTCACGATCTGATTTATACCTGATCACGATCTGCTTGATGTCTTATGTCTATATCTTTTGAATTTGGGTACGCTATATCGTGCTTTCTACAAGCTGCATCCAATAAATTTATTCCTTTGCCTCCTCTTGCTAATCGTTTTTGAAGTTTTGTATCAGGTCCACAAAACTGATAACCAGGTGGATGTAATTCAACATATAATTTGTTTATTAAGTTGTCTACAAATCTTCTTCCAATCTTACACTGATTAGGTGTTTTTCTTTTGACTGTAGTTTATAACCATTTTTTTCATTACTTTCATACCTCTTCGCATGAAACACTACACCAGCTATACCTGCTATACCAGCTATATCAGCTATACCAGCTATACTAGCAAGCTATACAATCTGTACTAGCTATACTAGCAAGCTGTACTAGCTATACTAGCAAGCTGTACTAGCTATACTAGCAAGCTATACAATCTGTACTAGCTATACTAGCAAGCTGTACTAGCTATACTAGCAAGCTATACAATCTGTACTAGCTATACTAGCAAGCTGTACAATCTGTACTAGCTATACTAGCAAGCTGTACTAGCTATACTAGCAAGCTATACAATCTGTACTAGCTATACTAGCAAGCTGTACAATCTGTACTAGCTATACTAGCAAGCTGTACTAGCTATACTAGCAAGCTGTACAATCTGTACTAGCTATACTAGCAAGCTGTACTAGCTATACTAGCAAGCTATACAATCTGTACTAGCTATACTAGCAAGCTGTAGTAGCTATATCAGCTATACCTGCTATACCTGCTATACCAGCTATATCAGCTATACCAGCTATACCTGCTATACCAGCTATACCTGCTATATCAGCTATACCAGCTATACCAGCTATACCTGCTATACCAGCTATACCAGCTATACCAGCTATACCTGCTATACCAGCTATACCAGCTATACCTGCTATACCAGCTATATCAGCTATACCAGCTATACCTGCTATACCAGCTATACCAGCTATACCTGCTATACCAGCTATATCAGCTATACCAGCTATACCTGCTATACCTGCTATATCAGCTATACCAGCTATACCTGCTATATCAGCTATACCAGCTATACCAGCTATACCTGCTATACCTGCTATACCAGCTATACCAGCTATACCAGCTATACCAGCTATATCAGCTATACCTGCTATACCAGCTATACCTGCTATACCAGCTATACCTGCTATACCTGCTATACCTGCTATACCTGCTATATACCTGGTATACCATGGGATATATTGTATAGCAGGTATACAATATATACCATGGTATATATACCTGATATAGCAGGTATAGCTGGTATAGCTGGTATAGCTGATATAGCAGGTATAGCTGGTATAGCTGATATAGCAGGTATAGCAGGTATAGCTGGTATAGCTGATATAGCTGGTATAGCAGGTATAGCAGGTATAGCTGATATAGCTGATATAGCTACTACAGCTTGCTAGTATAGCTAGTACAGATTGTATAGCTTGCCAGTATAGCTAGTACAGCTTGCTAGTATAGCTAGTACAGATTGTACAGCTTGCTAGTATAGCTAGTACAGATTGTATAGCTTGCTAGTATAGCTAGTACAGATTGTACAGCTTGCTAGTATAGCTAGTACAGATTGTATAGCTTGCTAGTATAGCTAGTACAGCTTGCTAGTATAGCTAGTACAGATTGTATAGCTTGCTAGTATAGCTAGTACAGCTTGCTAGTATAGCTAGTACAGCTTGCTAGTATAGCTAGTACAGATTGTATAGCTTGCTAGTATAGCTAGTACAGCTTGCTAGTATAGCTGGTATAGCTGATATAGCTGGTATAGCAGGTATAGCTGGTGTAGTGTTTCATGCGAAGAGGTATGAAAGTAATGAAAAAAATGGTTATAAACTACAGTCAAAAGAAAAACACCTAATCAGTGTAAGATTGGAAGAAGATTTGTAGACAACTTAATAAACAAATTATATGTTGAATTACATCCACCTGGTTATCAGTTTTGTGGACCTGATACAAAACTTCAAAAACGATTAGCAAGAGGAGGCAAAGGAATAAATTTATTGGATGCAGCTTGTAGAAAGCACGATATAGCGTACCCAAATTCAAAAGATATAGACATAAGACATCAAGCAGATCGTGATCAGGTATAAATCAGATCGTGAGCACATACAAAGCAGATCGTGACCAGACATAAAGCAGATCGTGAGCAGATACGAAGCAGATCGTGACCAGATACCAAGTAGATCGTGAGCAGATACGAAGCAGATCGTGATCAGATACATAGCAGATCGTGTCCAGATATAAAGCAGATCGGGAACAGATACAAAGCAGATCAAAATTAATATGAAAAAATTATCAAAATGGAAAATGTATAACTTTCATTACGATTATATGAAGACAAAATATCTTGATAATATTAATCTCTGTTATATGGATACCGATTCATTTATATATGATGTGAAAACAAATGATATGTATGATGATATTAGAAATGATATTCCAACACATTTCGATACATCTGCTTATTCAAGAGAAAATTCATATAATTTCCCCTTGATGAATAAAAAAGTATTGGGAATGATAATACGTGCCAAGCATTTGTTATCATCTTAAAATTACAGATCCTTCTAATTAAATCACACAAAAAATAAAAAACAACCGCACAACTAACCTACCCTTTCTTATCACATTTAAAATTAAACATCCTTCTAATTAAATATACAAAAAATAAAAAACAACCGCACAACCAACCTATCCTTTCTTATCACATTTAAAATTAAAGATCCTTCTAATTAAATCATACAAAAAATAAAAAACACACAACAATCATACAGGTGTACATTCTGTAAACAAAAACAAAAATCATAAGGACTAAAACGTGCCATGAATTTATTATTAAAAACACGATCATACACATTACATGTTACGCACACACTCATTCTGTCCGTCCAATCATTCATGCATACGTATATAAATGTTCACATTACATGTTACAAACCTATCGACTAACCGACACTACCGACTGTAGCGTAGGCATGAGCCAAATTTTGTATGAAATAAGTGCCCCCGAAACCCCATAAACACACTACTTGAGTCCATCCAAGAATTTTTCTTGGATGGGCAGCCACCTCTACCTACCTACTTTAAGACCAAACACGACCATCTGTTTGCATGAAAAGTACTAACGAAATTGAGTATTTTTGCACACATACAGACGTTAGTTTGAAACGCTTCCTCTTACAGAAACAGGGTATAAGAGCATCTGACTAATTATGACACCAAAAATTAAGGCTCAAAGGATGCCATTCTCTCTAAGACTTACAATGAATGGTAAAAGTTGCTGGCTTTGCAGAAACTAATTGACAATCTCTCTCATGTTTTTTGAAAGATCGCCAGTGCGTCAATTTCTTTTGCATAGAAAGCCTCTCACGTTACTTTAATTAAAACTACCAAAAACCCACAATAAATCAATTTGAAAACGTAACATTTCATCAAGTGTATCATCATACATTTCAAAAAAAAAAAATTAAAATTTTTATTGCTTAACACAGACAGCCTACAGTAATTGCTTTTAAAAATTTTAAAGCGTTTAAAAGAGATTTTATCGTCAATAAAACAAAAAAAAATAAAATAAAAATTAAAAATTAAAAATCAAACATAGACCGCCTCTACTTCTTTGTACTCGATCTAGTTGTAGAAATCATTTGTTATAAAAAAGTTGATGTTTCCTAAGCTATTTAAGATAACACTCGGCTTTTAATTGTTTTTCCATAGAAAGTTAATAATTTTTGAATGAACTTTAGTTCACTACCATAGTACAAGAGCATAAAGAACGGTTGGATTAGATTTCTTAAAACAATTTAACGATCGTTCTCTGAAAACCCACTTAAAACTGAAGAACTATTAACAGCAGCATAACAGTGGCTCTATAATTAGAGACAAAAAACCTTAAAAATAAAAATTCTTCTTAATTATACAAATGATAATGATCGTGTTTTGTGATGATCACATATTGTATAGTGATGATTTAATTGCCTTAATTACATACTTATTTTCTAGTTTCTGAATTTGGTGGCAAAGCAATTAAAAAAAATTTACTGAAATGCGAACGAACATCTTTAAAAATAATTTCGAAAACAGAAGTGAAAACCTATTGATCTACGCGTACGCAAATCAATGTCTTTCATGTCATCAATAGCGGCACGTTTAACCACGAGTAAATAAACGCTAGTAGAGTATCATTAAAGCTTTGTTTGGGTCATACTCTACATATTTATTTTTGTTTTTAGCTTATTTTTTGCATCTGCTGATTTTACAGAAAAAAAAAATTCGTGCTAATTTGTAAACAATAATAAAATTTAAGGGAAGGTATCCCAATTTTATTTATAAGACAATCCAACATATGTGAAACGTCTAAAGATACGTGCTAATTTGTAAATAAAAATTATATTAAAGGGAAGGTATCCCAATTTTATTTATAAGACAATCCAACACGTATGAAACGTCTAAATATACGAGCTAATTTGTTAACAATCATAATATTAAAGGGAAGGTATCCCAATTTCATTTATCAAACAGTTTAGCATCTACCAAACGTCTTAAAAAGCCTCCAGATCACATGAAAGCAACTCTGTCGCGCATAAAAGTGTAAAAGTGAAAGTGAGGTTAAAGAGAAACTTCCAACATCCGCTTTAAGCTCAAGAGAAGAAATAAGTCATCCAGGTTAAGCCAGAGAAATGTTCTTCTTAGTTTTCGAATTTTAACAATTAGGAGGCTTCAATCATTTTCGAAATAAGCAATTTAGGAAGCACCAGGACCCCTATAGAGTATAATATCAACAGATAAGATCATAGGAAGGCAATATAGCGCCATGTCTTGAGAAAGTGAAAACACTTAGGCCCGATATAAAAGCCCAGTGTGGAGAGTTTCAATGGTTATCGAAACTGGTCTTCTTCTGAAAATGACGATGCCTTTTTAAAATCTGGACTGAATGGGATGTTTCATACTAGAATTTAAAGCACCGAAGATGCTTCCCTGGTAGGATCATCTCCTAGGATTCGATTGAAGGATACAAAAACGGTTCTAAGCTTGAGAATAAGGTGGACAATGGAATTTTCATTGAAGCATTTGAATTTAAGATAGCTCTCCGCCTTCAAAACTAATCTATTTCAGAGTGAAGTAATGGCCATTAATTGCCATGGGGAATTTGTGCTTCTTCTATTACCAGTATTTCCATTTTCTGTGATAGTCCAATGACAATTGGACCACTTTTAGGTGCAAGCTACGTAAATCTCTTGATCACTTCCTGCAGTAGTTTTATGTCCATTTTATACCTTCGAGGGGTTGTTCCAAATTAATTTCAATTAAAATTCACATCCCCGCACCTCATGCAAGTAATTTTAAAACAAATATTTCCAAGTTCATATGGATACTTCCCCCATTGCACATATTCTGGCATTAAAAAAATTTAAAATCAGAATACTTTTGAAAAACAAACAGTTAAGGCGCCTTAAAGCGTAGCCATAAAATTGAATTGAATTTTTTGGAAAAGAATTCTGAAAGATTATGTTGGAGTATGAAATGAAATGAAATAAAAAACCTGAGCGTTATAATTTTGTCCGCAAGAGAAAAAGAAATTGTACATGCACATTGCACGTATGTATGTATGTATGCACATATGGATGTCTGTGTTAACTGGTAACTTATGCGTATATTTATGTACATATGATGTATGCACGAGTACATACCATAAATAAATGAATAAAAATAATGAAAAGTCAGCTTAAAATTGTATTTTTTTATTTACTTTTTATTTCAGCATACATATGCGAATACTTATTATGTGTGTATGTGCAGCAAACAACAACAAAAAATAAAAAAAAACAAAAAAAAGCATAATCAGTTTTTAAATGTGCAAAACTTTTTAGTAATACGTGGGCAGTTTCAAAAGTAGGTTAACTGATGTATGTATAGTAAGTGATGGTAGCTTAAAATATAAACAGTCTGAGCAAGAGAAAAAGTATTGATCAGTGTTATATCACAAGCCAGCCAATATTAAAGCCCAGCTTGATTTGTTGCATTCTACTGGAGGTTATTCCTGCCCTTAATCCAAGTTATAGCAGCAGCCAATACAAACTCTGCAATTAGAGCAAGTTCTAGTGTCAATTCGTAACCATAAATGGGCCAAGGGTTCACCATTTTAACCATGACTTAAACGAACAGCCGAAGCAGTATTCTAGACTGAGACAACCCTGTTATAAAAAGGCGAGGTTAGATCCATGTGCAGGCAAGATCGTAGCGTTTGTCTTAATTTTGATTGCACTAAAGCAACTTAAAGCCTGATTGAATGAAAAAAGAAGTGTTTTTCAGCATTGGCAGTGTACAGTAATCCCTCGATTTACGTCGCAGTTTGTTCCAAAAAAAGGCGACGTAAATCGAATGACGACGCAAATTGAATTTAGAGGGAACAAAAAATTTGACGACGTAAATCGAAACACCGTTAATCGAGGCGACGTAAATCGAAGGATTACTGTATGCAATATTTCAATGTCTACAGCACTGTTAAACGAAGTTAACGTTGAGCAATAGTTCCAGGAACCTATGATAAAATGAATATATAGAACATGGGTGGTTTGTAAAGCTATTCGGGAATTACAATGGGCTATAGGGCCTCTGAAAGTACTCGTTAAACCCAGAAAGCATTTCATACCACATACTTCATTACTATGCTTTAAGCCAGACTTCAATCTGTCGTGTTATTTTCTATTTACAATGAAAACCTAGAGCCTTAATAAAATATGAGAGGGTGCTTTCAGAGAGAGAGAGAGAGAGAGCTTTGTTAAATGGAAGCTCATGCATGAAACGATGTCCCAGAGTTAACTGACAAGTCCTGGTTAACTGGTGTTGGCAATCAGCCACCAGGGCTTTAAATAAAACACAAGACTATCTTGGAATTCAGCTGAGAACAAGCCTGAAAGTTTATTGATTGAATCAAAATCAAATAACGACAGCTTCGTTAGACTATAGAGAAAGCATGAGCCAAAGGGGAGAATTTTGTCGAGCCAAATACGCACAGTTGAAAATAAAACAGACAATGCTCTCTCACTCCTCAAACGATCTACATACATACATACATAAATGGCCTTTAGTCGGGATAACGACCTAGTTTCTCACACTACTTATGCTGTGTGTGTAAATTTTATACATGAGCGGCGGGATCGATTTGGAACGACAAATTTCTGAGAAACTTGTTCATGGCAATTTTATTCACTCTCAGAATTTTTGCTAGAAATCTGCTGAGAAGAAGTCGCCGATGAAATATTCTCTTAAGATTTCGTTTTTTGGAGATGTCCTAAGTCTCAACTCTAATAGTCCATCACAATACCTACTAGACTACGGCGACTACAACCTCTGCAACAATAATTTGAAGGTAAGCAAAGAAGCCATAGAATCTAACGACTTCACGAAGCTAGTTTGACTGTTCTTGCTATAAACAGGGTACAGTAGCATACAGAGTAATGCTGCAAAAGTGGTATTGAGTCCAAAAGAGCGAAGATTACGTTGAGGAATATAAAAAAAATGTGTACAATCGCTGCAGCAGTCATTTGAAGGTCAACGAAAAAGCCATAGAATCTAAGGATTTTAAGAAGCTAGTTTCACAGTTCTTGCTATAAACAGGGTATATGCTGCGCCAGTAGTATTGAGTCCAAAGAAGAGAAGATTGCATTGAGGAATACAAAAAAATTTGTACAAATTGGTTCTCTAGGCTAACTTTAGAAATCGCCCTCGTAACCAAGGGATTTTTATGCACAAAAATATTAAGAAAAAAAAAAAACAACAAAATATAGAGAATTTTTACAGGTTGGCAGCAGTATTTAAATTTTCGTTACTGCTGTTACGTATGAATTTTTTAATTTAATTTTTTCTCCTTTTTTTTCTCTTTTTCTTCTTTTTTTAATAAAAAAGTGTTTCAACAAATCTGATTATGCTGATGATTTTGTTAGTGTCTTTGCTATTGCTCGCTTGCTACTGCTACTGCTATTGCTATTGCTGTTGCTACTGCCTGGAATAGTTACCTTTAACCCCTTGTAAGTCTTTTATGTTAATGACTTTACATATGTATTATGCATCACAAAAAATACAAAAAAAGCAGCAGCAAAGATTCAAGGTTACTTTAATTTTTTTCATATGCTTTTGACATCATATTCATCATGATTTTAACTCATTTACACACATGAACTAAGATTTTTTTGTTTCTCATTTTTCATTTTTGCATTCCATACTATTTTTTCATACGCATTAAATTATAATTTTATTTCATGTTTTTTTTTCTGTTGCCTTCAAAGAGTTGAAAACATGACACAGATTTCCATTTCCATTCATTTCATGTGCAAATCTCAATACTTTAAAGCCTTAAAGCTTCAAAAAAAAACTTTGTTGCGATTTGAGTATTCGCAACAGTTTTGCAAAATTGTTTATCCTGTTTATTACCTGCTTAAATATTTAAGGAATAATTAACGATAAGAATTTGTATATATTTGCCTTGCGAAATACATTCCCAACCCCTGGCAACCATGTTAGTGCATTTAAACCTGGGCATAATTATACGGCATAAGAATAAATTCTTATTGTGTGTGAGTATCAGACAAAGATTCTCTTCCTTTTTAACTATTTTAATGACATACCATCCACATGCATACATTTATATATACATTCATATGTACATACGTACATATGAATGTAATTCACCATGTATGTATATAAGATAAAGCGTGTTTGCATTTCACCAAACAATACTAGTTATAGGGGTAGCAGTAGTAGACTGCGTGTAGTTATAGAACCTCCAAGTATTTCTTCTGGTACGTGCTACATTAAGGTAGAAAACAGAAACAAAATCCAATAACAGCAGATGTCTTGTGTATTTTTTGTTTTTTTTTTCTTGTTTTCTTTTGCTCTGTCTAAACTTCTTAAAGAACATTAAAGGGGTGGTTGGTGTTTTAGGGTGTGAAGTTTAATTAAATGAAGAAGAGAAAGAATATTTACTTTTAAAGTAAAAACGAAAAGAAATGACATATGCGGGCTTGGAAATATATTTTAAAAATACAATTTATTCCAACACATTTGGTTTATTCATTGAAAACGTTACAAAACAAATAAAAACAAATTCTAGGAGAATAGTTGTACCAATTTTTTTATGGCACACAATTAAAAATTATGTGTTCAGACTTACCGCTAACAGAAGTCGCCGTAGTCTAGTAGGTAGTGTGTTGGCTTATTAGACGTAAAGCCAGGGTTCGAGCTCCAGGCCACACATCAAGACCAAATACAAAAAGTATTTCTTCGGCGACTTCCTCTCAACAGATTTCTGGCAAAAACTCTGAGTGTTAAATAAAAATTGCCATGAAAAAGTTTCTCAAAAATCTGTCGCTCGGAGTCGACTTTAAACTGTAGGTCCCGCCACTCATGTATACAATTAAGACACACAACACAAGTGGTGTGAGAAACTGGGACGTTGTACAGTGAGTCAATTCGACCTCCGGATACTGTACTTGTCTTAATTACAAGTAATGTCCTCTAACCTAACCTAACGTAACTACCGCTAACAGAACGGTCATTAGACCCCCAGACATTGATTCGTAACATTCCGTTTATTAGCGCTAGATAGAGCAACTTGATCAGCTAGTTATATATATATGTGTACAGATTGTCTCTGATAAGATGAGTATAAGGACGTTTCGTTTTAAACAGGAAAAATTTCAACTAGTGTACATACCACGAGGTATGACTTCCTCCCTGCAGTCTTCTGGCAAAAATTCTGAGAGTAAAATAAAATTCTCCATGAATCTGTCATTCAGAATCAACTTTAAACTGTAGGTCCCGCTACTAATAAATCCAATTAACACACAACAACATGGGTGATGTGAGAAGCCACGTCATAAGCATGACAAAACAATGTTGTAATGCCCAATTAAGTCAATAAGTCAGCTTAACGCCGCTCCGCTTAACGCTGTTTCAGTATTACGCGTTAGTATTGGGTTTCCCCTAAATAGCACGCTGTACTGATACCTGTTGTATATGTGTGCAAATGAAACGGCCAACCAAAATCGGTGCACTATATAGTGTATACTACATATGTATCTTTTTCAACGCTCTTTTGTTAGTCTGTCCAGAATAAAGATACCAACTGTATTTTCCGAAGTCACAATCACAGTACGAACGCATCTTTCCTGCGTCACAGTTAATTTATTAGTTCTCATTAACGTTACTAGGTGTATACATATGTACATGTTAAGTTGCCTCGTTTAATGCTGTTTCGTTTAGCGCTGGAACTTACTGGAACATATCCCCCGAGTTAAGCGGGGTCTTACTGTATGCAGAAAATTAATGAGGCCAAAACAAAGAGTCTAGAGGGCCTCATATATATTCTCCATACAACAGATTCCTAAATCTGGTGAAAAAAAAATTAAAACACAATCCTTAGAGATGGCTTTTCCAAAACAAATCGGATTCGAAAGATTTTATAGCCCAATACAACCTACTAATATTCAGAAGTAAAAAGGGATCTTGTACTATTAACAGTAAAGCCTTTCTGGATGCACTCTTCTCCATCCTATGGTGACCAGACCACAGATTACATATTAAATATATCGTTGCCAACACATCGCATTACATCTGCTGTTTAAGGCTTTCATTTTCATGGTTTTAAACATCCATGTCGTGGCGTTATCATTACAATGTATTTTCATTTGAATCTGAATATTCTTATACTCACTGCCTGCTTGCATTTAGTTTAGGATTTCTAAGTTTATTAATATGCCTTACCAAAGGGAAGTAATCTGAGAGGATCACAGTAATGCATTTGTATGGCCAAAAAGTATTTAAGGTAAGAAGATAATTTGTATTCATCTTAGCCGATCAGTATTACACGTACCTTCTTGCTGCCAACAAAGTTGAGCCTTGCAGTACTACCAACGGAGAGTACACGGAATGCCTATCTCCTATAACAAAGTCAACTCAGCACTAGCCATGTCTAACTTATCAGCAAATGCAATTTTCGAAGATATCTCCATAATCTGGAACCTATATAAGAGCTCCCTTATGAATGTTACGAAATTTCTCTAAGAAATCCTAAGCATATGTGA
This sequence comes from Sarcophaga carnaria, assembly GCA_958299815.1. Lineage (NCBI taxonomy): Eukaryota > Metazoa > Arthropoda > Insecta > Diptera > Sarcophagidae > Sarcophaga > Sarcophaga carnaria. The sequence goes on along the minus strand of OY283153.1, from coordinate 8,634,320 downwards.
ACAGAGACAAAGTCAGGATGAAATACGTGAGTAATTTCATAAACCAGCACGATATCTGCTCGGAAAACACTGTGGTGACCAGGCAGCCTAAAGGAAAGTCAAATGTGTACTCCATTTCTAAGCCATATTTCCATACAGGGTCCTCCAAATCAGTAGAATCCTTACCAACAGATCAACCTTTTGAATTGATTGACTATCAGAAGAGAGCCAGTTGAATACAGCAAATAATGCCTTGATTGGTATACACTGGTGATTAGGATTTTTAGGAAATTGCTTGCGCACCCTTACTGAAAGTCTGTGGTAACAGTGACATTTGCCGACTGTCCGCCAAACGTAAACAGATGGTATACAGGGTTGTATTTCTTCACAAAGGTGAAAACTTATCGCACACGAACTCTAAACTCCTCTTAGCCGCTAAGCCCACCTTCGTTGCTACTTAACTATTGATGCCCATATAAAGAAGTCGACGTGGCCTGGTAGGTAGTGTGTTGGTTGGTTGGGTTCGAGCCCCAGGCCAGACATCAAAACAAAATACAAAAAGTATTTCTTCGGCGACTTTCTCTCAGCAGATTTCTGGCAAAAACTCTGAGAGTAAATAAAAATTGCCATAAAAAAGTTTCTCAAAAAGAAACTAGGTCGTAATCCTGACTGAAGGGTTGAAATTGCCAATTATTATGTATGTATGTATTATTCAGAGGACCAAGTATTCTATACAAATTCCAGACTGCCTACACTCACTAAAAATAAAACTCCGTTTGCCTTCGCTTATGCAAAGGGCGGCTTCCATCAAACCGAAGTGGTCAGTGATGGCACCAGACAGCTGTAGTTCAACCCTGGTGCCATAGTATTTTTGTAAAGACTGTTAAGATACTGGCGCATATATTAAACGAGTGGCGAATATGTTGAGAAATAAAGAAAATTTAACCCAAATTTATTATATTTTCTCTACTTTCACGGCTAATTTCAGTATCATCCTCACTGTTGAATAAATATTTTTAAATTCTCTGCCAAATTAGTGTAAAGTAAACTAGATTATGTTGTAATACAACAGCCTAAGATTGACAGTTTCAATTGTAATCTTTTGTTTCGTAAGGCAAGACAAAAATTTCCTTTGCCTTACATTTGCCAATTTTACTGCATTCAGTTTTATCTTTTCATTTACTTTACATCATGCCTCGTGCTACTTTTTTTTCTGTTTATTGTCTTCAAGTAATAAACAATTCCCGGGTTCATATCAATCCAGTTTAATTTGATGTACTCGTAGATACAAAAGTTTCTCAGAAGAAATATTATTGAATGACATTGATTTGACTGTTGCGAGGTGAGGCTGTAGATTCCAAGTAAACTTAGTTTGGAAGGATTGTTAAAGTAAATCTCTTGTTTTATAATGAAAAAAAATACTTGTTTACACCAGAGTAAAGGTTTTATAACCCAAAAAATGTGTAAAAAAAACTCGTCAAAGGTCATCAAACTCTGAGACAGAGTACGACAAGAGCACACATAAAAATCATAAGTAAACATTCCAGTAATCGGGAATAATTGAAGCAAATATTTCTCCTTTTCTTTTCCTTTTCCTTTCCTACCGTCAATTAGAAGCAACGCATGCAACTGGTGACGCAAAACAAATGTATTCCTTAAGCTTAAAATGTCTATGAAATCATAAAAGAAAGCAACAAACAATTGAGCAATTGTGTTTGACACATACACACACTCATACGCATTCACACATCCATAAATAGTATGTTATAGAAGAAGGGAGCTACAAGAAGAACCAGAAAAACAAGGAAAATTATTGTGTGAACATCTGTAAGAAATCGTTTTCATTGCTGCTTGCAAAACCCCTGATTTTTTTTCTTTCTTATTTTCTATGCAGCTCTTATTATCCTTTAAAGGATTTCTTTATTTGTATGTGTCTCTAGTAAATTTACTCTCGTTCTCTCTATGTCTCTCTCTCTCTTTTCTTTCTTGCGTCTGTGTGTTTCTATTTTTGGCTGCCAAATCTAGAATTGACAGCCAGCTGCCACATTTTTTTGGTTTTGTTGTTTCTATGAACCCAAATAAAGTCGCTGAAGAACAACAACAACAACCAACAGCATAAAGATGCAGGATATTTTATGCATTACACGATGCCCGATTGAGATTGAGATTTTCTTTTGTGCGTGTTAATATGTTCAGTTGAGTTGAGTTTGTGTGCTGTGTGGATGTATGTTTTACGCTTCATTTGACACATAAAGAACTTAAGTTAGAAGAACAATAAAACCAACGACATCAATGACAAAGTAAAAAGGAATGAAAATAAAAATAAACATAGAATTGGAAGCACAAAAAAATACTGAAATACAGTGTGGAAAGAATTAAGAGGGACACTAAAAATTTCAGTGTTTCATCGCTCAATTGTATTTCGTCCTTTCTGCAAAGGGAAGCATATTGCTCTGTAGAATGCCCACATAATCAGCAGCAGCGGTATAAATATGCTCGCTTAATTCCTATAATTGAACCAACGTTTGATGACCGAAAGCTTGTCCAATTTATCAACTTCTCGCTGTCGTGTTTAGTGGTATCTTCTGCATACTTTGTATTATAAGTTTTCTTTGGGGCGAGTGACGTCAACATGACGTCTGGCGTTAATATGACGTGTGACGTCAACATGACGTGTGACGTCAAACTTCATTTCATATTGCAACAAATCAAAATATTGCAATAATACTGATCAAAACTCTTTTAAAACTACATCATTAAAACGATATCAAAGAAATGCAAATAACTTAAAATTGCATGGTTTTAACTCCACACTCACTTCCACCAATCCTTTTACGGACGGTAACGGGCATAATAATAAGATTATAAGAGAAACAAATTTGATTATGAGAAGAAGTATGAAAAGTTCGATAACACATACCCAAGTATCTCGGGAATATCACTCACAATTTCATCCCCAAAAGTCCTAAAAGACTTCTGGCCATTAACATGCCTTCATAAAGCGGACTGTATGATGAACTCAGCCGTTTAAACTCATGGAAGGGATTACAACTCAACTTGCAAAGAAGAGCAACCTTAAGGAAGCCATATAACAATATTGCACGCTCTGCCCTGAACTGGCGAACCAAGAGGAGGCATACTGCAGAAGAGGAATGTCGGCTAAAATGTGAAAGCGACTGGAAAAGAAGCCGCATTAGAAGCACTCCACAATACTACAATAAATTAAAAACTTAGCTTTGGACAAAATAAAATGAAAACAATTTCTTAAGGCCTTATATTCCTCATAAGACTTATGGGAAATTATATATAACGAAAGTGTACCTATTATTTCGGCCAGGAAAATTTATTTGTTGAGCGACTTTTCTGGAAAAAAAATTTTTTTTTTCATTTAAAGGACACGAGGCAAACATTAATAACGAGTACGAAATTTCATTACATTTGGAAGAATTTTACAGAACGTGTCTATAATCAATGACTTGTTTACACAATTTTATGTCGGTATTCGAAAAAATTAAAGTGCGCCTATAATTTTTGACAACACTGTACCATGATGTACATACATGACGTATTTTTTGTTTGATTGTTTGTCTTTATTTCGCTTGTCATTTCATATTTCTTTAGTAATTTCTTCAACAAAAACTATTTTTTGTTGGCTTTTTAGCGCTCTATGTAAAGGTAAATCACTTTTCTTAGGGGTTTCCTTACGTTGATATAAAGAAAATAGAAAAGTTTTTAAACTGCAGCTGCAATTTTGTCTTACTCAACGTGTACACCCTACACTACTTCGAGAGAATGAGTGCAGTAAAGGATTTCGAAATCAATTCAAATTTTTATTATAAAATTCCTCTACAATGTGGTTTTATAATAAAAATAAAGAAGAAAATAAATAAAAATTGTTTTTTTTTTTATTTCACACCATCGTGTGTGCCAAAAAAAAAACGAAACAAAAAACGTTAATATTTTCAAACTAAAGATGGCTTAGAGAACGACTGAAATTAAAAAATAAATTTAATTTTCATTTATTTTTTTTTTTTTTTGTTCCCAAAACAATAGTTATGAGTACCATGTGTGTGAACTTTCTTATTCTCATTCTCATTCCCTTTATGCCCTATAAATACCCTGCCATGAATCGTTTATTTTAAGCTGCTGTGTGGTATTCTGGCTGCAGCATAATTTATTTGTTCGCGAGACCAGACGGAGTCTTATAACATTCTATTTGCAGTGTTTGTTTCTGTATTATTACCGCGTTATTATTGTATTGTTTTTTGTTGTTGTTGTTGGTTCTCTGTTTAAGGCAACGTATACATATGTATGTGGACCATAAGACATACACTAAAGTATTCTTATATGAAAAGGAAAAATTTAAACATTCTTGTGTATGAAACAATAGACGTTTAAGTTGTTCTCTTTCATATATTTTCTCTTGTGTTACAGTAACATCCTTTACTTTCTCTTCCTTCCTGCTCTCTCTTACTCTCTTTCCCAAACTCTTTCACTGCCTTGCTTTACTTGCATAACATGTAAGGAAAGCATATGTGTTTTTTTTTTTGATACTTGCATGTAATGTAATTGTATATGTATGTATGTGAGACTCATTTTTAGTTCTATTTGTTTACATTTATATTGGTTTTGTTTTTGTTGTTCTAGCATTGCAAGAATGCCCCAAATATTTTCATAGTTTTGTTTTTATTTTGATTTCTTTTGTTGTTGTTGTTGTAGTTGTAGTAGCAGTTTACCAAGTAACTTGTAAGAGAGAAGAGAAGGTAAATTGTAAGTTCATTCAACTGTCTCTTCGAATGTTTATTTGAACGTACCAAGTGAAGAAAAATGTAACAGTAATAAATAAAAAAGTGTTGCCATAGTTTATAAGCATTATAAGGCAATTATTTTTTGTAGTATTTTATGATACTGATGAGGATTTTATTTCAAAAAATATTAAAAACAGGCAATGGAAATGGAATGCATTTTTCAGAATTTTCAAAAATCTTTTACATGGCAACTTTGTTTACTTCAAATAGTTCTCATTTTCCTTCTTGTTTTTATTGCAAAATAGAAAACCTTTATAAAGTAAAAACGTAAAACGTTTTCAAATAGTTTTCTATGCTTTCGATTGTTCTGTTCTGTTTTTTTCCTATTCGTTCGTATATCGTTTCTCTTTTCTTTTAATTTTTCTGATAAATATTGTTGAAATAACATTTATTTGCTTATCTTATTTCAACTTTACAGACACAAATGCATTGTCAATATAACTGACAAATGCATTCAAACTTTTTTGAAGTGCTTTTTTTGATATCAGAATCGTTTATTTATCTTTTTGAGTAAAAAGATTTTTGATAAATTGCAAAGAAAAACATACATATGTATGTACATATGGATGCAACAACAATAATGAAATAAATATTGTAAATCAAACTGAAAACTTTATCAAAAAGTCTAAATCAAAATGGTTTGACGCAAATAAACAATCATATCTCGAATTTGAATGCAATAAGTAAAATAAATGCTCATGTAATTATAGGGGTATTACACAGTGAAGGATAAAAGTCCAGGCTTTGCTTCTATTTCACGTCATATTAAATGATTCAGCTCCTCTTAAATTTGTGGTCATATACACATAAATAATTGGTCATTACAACCCGAACGAATGATTTTTGTGAAACTTTTCATGGAAATATTATTTATCCTCAGAATTTTTCTCAGAAATTTTGTGGTCACCATGTATTATAGTCCGCTTTTGAGAGTTTCAGTCACCACCACGTATTAGCCACGTATTCCAGAGTAGAGCCTGCAATATTATTTTGGAACTGCTCTATTGAGGTATGCCTTTATCAGAAAAGTTATAGTTCCTTCGGCGAGTTCGAAGGAAAGTGTTTTGCTCTGAAGCCATGTTGTCAAAACCAGAAACTTTGTTGGGGTTCAGGGATGAAATCGTAAATGATATTTCCGAGATACTTGGGTTTACGTTATCGAACTTATCATCCTTCTTGCTATAATCTAATTTGTTTCTCTTTCGACGTAATAATATAGGTTGCTGTCCGTTAAAGAATTGGTGGCAGACGATGTGGAGTTCGTTAATTAACACTTCGATCAAACCATGTGCTTTTCTTTACCATCTTGTCTATACTTGTTCGTTTAGAGCATCTGCAGTTCTGGTATTGACACAAGTTGCGCCATTTTGTTATTAATTGCGTAACAATTGGGGAAAAAATATTAAAAATGGGAAAATAAAGGCTAGACTTTGTTAACCCAATCGAACCACCAATTAAATAAGAAATGTGAAGTCAAATTCTGGAAACTTGAGGTTCTATTTTGTAATAGCTGGTTTTAAAACTTGTAATAAGAGGATTTGTTTGTATTCCTTTTAAATATTTTGAAAAATTAAATTCAATTTTAATCAAATTTTGCAATTTTAATAAAATTTATTTTTTCCACCAATGTATGGAATTGTTTATTACTTAATTTCATTTTCTTGGCATATTTTTATAACTTTTATGTGTTAAATAAACAAAATAAATAAAAAAAATTGATATGACTCCGTAAATATGATTCCAGTAGGAGATAAGGGCTGAACAAGAACATAGAAAGCTGACTTTAATCATCTTTATTTGAGAATTTATTGCGAAAATATCAAAACAAAAATAAATTCCGAGGATAAAGTGAATGTCTAAGTCGAATTGTTACTTCAAAATGAAAATAAACCCGGAAGAATATGTTCATCAACCATAATTTATCAAAAAATACAAACATGGTGACACTCTATTCCATGAAGTTAAGAAATTTTAACGAAATATTTTAGCCACTACAATTTAGAAGACTACAGTAATATTGTCTGTTAACGGAAATGATTTATTGTCTGTGCATAGTTCTTAAGCTTACAGAAAAAACCCTTCTCGATAACAATTCGTTACACTGTCATTTAAAAGAAAGAAAAAGAAAGCCAAGTTGAAAACAATATTTTTTCTTTCTTTTTTTAGGTTGGCAAGAATCTTAATTGAAAATTCTTATCACATAGACACACACATATTAAAACCAAAACATAAAAACAACAACAACAATTAAATAAAAGTGCATAAAAACATGAAAACAATTTGTAGGTCAATTGAAAAAGATTGAAGAAAAACGCCACAATAAAAACTTTACAAAACATCAATCAATAATTAAAACAAAAAAAAAAACTAAAAACGAAGAGCATAACAAGGTGTTTAACAGTATTAGAGAGGGGAGAGACAGAGAGAGAGAGAGTAACAGCATTTGTGATATTGCTCTCCACAATACAACATCTCATCAGCAACAGCAATATCAATTCAACATCTGCTGTTTACTATCAAACAAAACCTCAGCTTAGCTTAGGGTCTTTATAGACTTCTGGTTTTAATCAACTCACCGTTTTGCTTTTCTTCTCTTTGACAGCCAATTTTAATGCTTTAATTTTGTTGGTATTGGTATTGGTGCGGATGCCATTATTGTTGTTATTGTTAATTGAATTGATTTGATGATCATCAGCTGCTGCAAGCACACTCGTAAATGTGTCATCAATTGAAGAGAACAAGCGCGTGTGCCCCAAAGCAGTTGAATTTAAACAAATCGTTTTAATACAACAACAACTAAAGACAAAATTATATAGAAATGGTAATGAAACAAAACAAAAACAAAAATGAATAAGAAAAATAGTCCACACAAAGAAAATCATTATGCGAAACAGTTATGAGTTCTTATTTAAAATAGAATGAAACCCAAAACAAAAAATAAAAAACAAGAACAAAAACAAGAACAAAAATAAAATTGTAAACAAATAATAACAATAATAAGGGAGAAGATATTTAATGCCTGTATTGAGTGAGTGTAACTTTAAAAAAGCCAACAACAACGACAGCTGTTTCATCATTTCAATTGAGTTAAAAAAAATGTTTCTCTACAGTAATAAGGCTACGTTACACAGGTAAACAAAAAAACACTACTGGGGTTTGCAGAGCACATGAGTATTTATGTTATAAAATATGCCGGTTTGTTTATAGCAGATTTTAAAGGAATGTAAACATTAAAGAAAATAAATAGTTTCCTGATCGAAATGAAATAGAAAATGTTTTGCACAATGTCTGTCAATTTTATTGCATTCTCAGCGGTTAAACCTATCTGACGGCGTATTAAAGGGTATTTCGGCTTTGGATTTGCACCCCCATTTATATAAAATGCAACCCTTCGCACAACTAAAAATGGCTGCCCATTCACAATGTCGTAAATATGCCGTTTGGATGCTAGTTCAACAAAATTTTAGTGCTCATTTCTCATTCAATGTTTACGTCAAAAAAATTTGCTTATGAGACGTGGAGGACCCAGAATTGATTGTAGGAAAGCATTGTATCCAGAAAAAGTGATTGTGTTGTCATTTCGCTGTATTTTTTCAAAAATTACTCTGGAATTCATAGAGTTATGGTCGTACTTTTATTTTTTTGAGTGCAATTGATCTGAACGGTGCTCAGAAGCACACAAGGCATGAGGTGGAAGAGCGAGGCTCTTCTTCCTCTTCAGATCCACAATATAAGAAAAGTGTTTTCAGAGAAGACCAGTCTATCGACTAGCCTTAGAATAGGACAATTGCCTGTGAAAACTACAATAATGTAATTGATGACCACACAATTTAAGAGAAGAAGGTAGATTAGGTTAGGTTAGAGGAGGTCGAATTGACCCATTGTACACGTCCTAGTTTCTCACATCACTTATGTGTGTGTTAATTTTATACTTGAGCGGTGGGACCTCCAGTTTAAAGTCGACTCCGAACGACAGATTTTTTGAGAAACTTTTTCATGGCAATTTTATTTACTCTCAGAGTTTTTGGCAAAAATCTGCTGAGAGGAAGTCGCCGAAGAAATACTTTTTTGTATTTGGTCTTGATGTCTGGCCTGGGGCTCGAACCCTGGATTTACGTCTAATAAACCAACACACTACCTACTGGACTACGGCGACTTCAAGAGAAGAAGGTAATGTAAGCTTCTTTTAAACCGTATGAGAGTGTAGCAATATTGCAAATATCGGCAGGTTGCCAAAAAATTTATGTCTTCTAGTAAAACTACCGGAAAACACGCAATGTAACCAAGGCAATCGAAACACCTATGCCCTGTAACATATCGGAAATTGTTCTATACTTACAAATGAAGATAAAAACATAAGCGTGTTCAAAACAAGTCCTTGTACGGTAAAGCATTATAATAAAAAAAAATTTTAAATTTTCAAAAAAAGACTGAACTCTTTCAAATACCTGTATTTTTGGTAAACAAACAATGCAATGCGTCATCAATTACGTATCAAGCAACAACAAAATTAATGATATGTGGTTGAATACGACGCTCATTTGTCTTGTATGCGTTCGTATGAGTAATACGAGTATGAGCACAATTTATTGGCCGTTTAACAAAAAGCACTCATTACCTTTGAGTACGAGGCATGTGAGCAAATTAGAATGAGGCGACTTGGACAAACGTTCATTAACATTGATTAAGCAAAGACGTGTGCGCATACTCGTTACGTTCGTTTTGTTTTCAAAAAGGGGGTTTAACGTAAGGTTTTCGAACGAATGTTTTCGTTTCAAAAACATAAAGGGGTTTTAAAAATTGTGTTTATTTTGCAAATTATTTGAACGACTGGAATAATTAATAATTTTAGAATTTTAACAAATAATTTGTCATTGAAAAACTGTTTACGCAGAAAAACAGCACAAAAACCAGACTATGTTTGATGGCTTAACTTATATTCTAAAATAATAACTAAAGAACGTGATTAAATTAATTGGAAAAATTAAAAGCTTACAAAACAAATAAAAAATTAATAATAAAAAAAGAAAATAAATAATAAATACGTTTTAATTAAAATTTAAATGCTAAACGTTCTATAAAACAAAGTGCAAAAACATAATAAAAAAAAATTGAAAAAAAACATATTGAAACAGAAGCTGACATTGGATTATGGTCACTGGTTTACTAAAGAGCCAAGGAAACAATAACAACAAAAAGATAATTAAAATACCCTGTGGATACTATTACAACAATTTGTTGCAACCTTTGGTAATAAAGGTAGGTTTACTCAATTTTTTTTATTTTTTATTTTCAAGTTCTAAGCAAAAATTTTAAATTATTCAGCAAATATTTTTGAAAAATAAAAATAAAAAAAATTTATTCAAATTACTACCATGCATTGCCATTAGTTGGAGCTTCAGTTTACGGCGCATTTTCTATAAGCAATCGATGACTTATTGTTCAAGCATTATTTAATTATTTTTCCATTGAATCGTGATGAAATAATTGCATTCATTACTGTGTGTGCTATTTTTTATTGCAATAATCAATAGAAAATTAAACGTTTTTCAATATATAAAAATATTGATTTTAATCTAAAGGAAAATTGTCCCAGCTAAAGGCACTTTAATTTGTTTCATAAACAGCCAAAGTTTTAAATTTTCAATTACTTGAGTGAAATATTTAAACTGCTTTTCATTTGACCCTTTTACCTGTACGCTATTAAATATGAATCATTCAAATAATACATTTAGAAACCAGAGTTTAATTTCTTTAGAAAAACTTTTTAAGTTTAAATAAAAACGATAAAGATTTTGAAATTCCAAGAATTTTTAAAAGACTTGATTGGGACTTCATTCCTAACACGAAATCATAAAAAAAACTTTTTGATTTTTTTTTGTTGATTTTTTATAAAATTATGTTGGACAGGGTAACATAAGTAACGGGTTACGCATTTAGTGGTTTAAAAAGTGCCAGCCGGACAACAATATTATGTATTAGGTAAAGTGCTGCCCTAACCTTATTAGGTGCTAGCTCGTGGTTCAAATCCCAGCTCAGACATCTCGAACATAGCAAATAGAAAAAAAATATTTCTCGCGGCGACTTCCTCTCATGAGATATATCTGGCAAAAACTCTGAGAGCAAATAAAAATTGCCATGAAAAGTAACTCACAAAGCTGTCATTCAGAGCTGACTTATGGATAAAATTAAAACACCCAACAGGGATGATGTAAGAAGCTAAATTGTAATCCTAACTAAAGGGTTCATGTGGCTAGTTAAGTAAGTAGCGAAGTCGCCGTGGTCTAGTAGGTAGTGTGTTGGCTTATTAGACGTGAGGCCTCGGTTCAAACCCCAGGTCAGGCATCTCCAACTGAACGAAATATGAAAAAATATTTCTCGCGGCGACTTCCTCTCAACAGATTTCTGGCAAAAACTCTGAGTGTTAAATAAAACGGCCATGAAAAGTTTCTCAAAAATCTGTCGTTCGGAGTCGACTTTAAACTGTTGGTCCCGCCACTTATGTAGCGGGACATAAGTGGTATGAGAAACTAGGTCGTAATCCTGACTAAAGGGTTGTAATGACCAATTATGTATGTATGTATGTGTAGTTAAGTAAGTAAGTTGCCATTTACGAATACGGATCGTGTAACAAATGCAGAGAAGTCACCGTAGTCTAGTAGGTAGTGTGTTGGCTTATTAGACGTAAAGCCAGGGTTCGAGCCCCCGGCCAGACATCAAAATAAAATACAAAAAGTATTTCTTCGGCGACTTCTTCTCAGCAGATTTCTGACAAAATCTCTGAGAGTAAATAAAAATTGACACGAAAAAAAGTTTCTCAAAAATCTGTCGTTCGGAGTCGACTTTAAACTGTAGGTCCCACCAGTCATGTATAAAAATTAACACACACAACATAAGTGGTGTGAGAAACTAAGGACGTTGTACAATAAGTCAATTCGACCTCTGGGTACTGTACTTGTCTTAATTGACAAGTACGCGTCCTCTAACCTAACCTAGCCTAACAAATGCAGAACCAAAAAAATGTTTAAAACTCACGACAACAGTGGTGATTGAAACGTGGTCACTTTTCGTGTATCATGATATGATATGATATGATATGATACAAAGTGAGTGCAAGGAATTGGCAACGTTATAAAAAAAATTTAAGAGACTGGTAGCCTAACAGATGTACCTGATCTGTGCATCATCGCCCTGTGACCAAAATATTACTTCTGTTAGAGAAAGTATGGCGTATAATTCGAATTTGTCGATTCTACGGCGTTTCACAGCAATCGGGTCGGTATTACGGGACATTATATTTGGCACCTGAGTTTGCTCCTCCAAGCATATGTATAAAGTCCAACTCACGTCACAATTAAAGGCGGCTTATTATTGATAAGACCTTAGATAAGCTAATTAAGTACTGAAGTAACAGGCTTTAAATGGTGATTTTTCGAATAAGTTTCTCCAGAGCTGAAGCTCACTTGCCATACGGTGGATTATAGCATAGGGGTTTCAGAAAACCCGGAAGTGATGGAAAAGCTATTGTACATGGAAAACTTGATTGTTTAGTGCACTTTAAGGTGTATTATTGGTACATAATTTTTCGAAATTGACCCTAGAACTTCATTAAATGAGAGCATTTTGGTCATATGATAACAGTTTTTATTGGAAGTTAAAGTTTTTATAATTAAAGACTATAAACGCTATGGGATGTGATTGTAACAAGACTTTGCTATGTGGCACATAATACGACCAATTCTGGAGTTATTGTATAAAAAGTTTCCAGAAAGAGAGCGATCATGCTGTTTGGAGTGTAGCAAATTGATAGCATAAAGTGGATAACCCTTTACTTTAAATTATTATCGCTTTGCTACTGGCTCTTGTAAGTTTTTGGGCGGTTGATTTGATGAAGTGAAATACTTTAAAAGCTTTTTTTTTGGTTATCAATACCCTTATCAATATGCAGGGGACTTACTACACAGGCCTTTTATTACATGAAAGATTACTTTATTACTTAATATTGACAAAAATTAATAAAAAAAATATTTTAAGGGTATTGGAAAACACCATAAATATGAATGTATGTACAATACATTGTACATTGTTGATGCCATTAAAACCTAAGTATGTCAGGGCATAACAAATCATGCTTATCAGGGTGGAGGTTAGAATCACCAGTACAATAAAACTCTTCAACTATAATTAAAATTTCGATGATAAAAATAAAGTTTAAACACTATACGAGTATATATACCACAAACAAACATACATACTTATAAATAAATAAAGTATAAAAATAATTAAAATAAAACAAGAATTAAAAAGACAAATAATCACAATAAAAATAAAACACGATATGAATCACTGGCTAATTTGCAAAGAAAAAGAAGAAGAAGAAACAGGAATTCTTACCACAAAACTTCTCATAAGAATTTTAAAAGAAAACAAAAAACTCATCTGATATGAGTGACTGGTTTTAACCAGACACACAGAAATATTTGAGCGGAATTTCCTTATTAAAGAAAAAACTAAAAAAAAATAATCACTTTAAAGTGACGTATCAAAAATGTTAATTGCTGCTGTGGCCTTTGAGAGGAATTTATATTTTCAAGAAATATTTGAAATATTTTTAAAAGTTTTAATCATTCAATCAAAACGCTTTAAATATTCAATCAAATTTCAATGTGGGCGTACAATTCAAAGAACAATGAATACAAATTTATTTCAATCTTTAAATATCAAATCAATTTATAAGAAATGTTCGTCAGACAAATAGTCTAGAGATAGTTTTAAAATTTAATAACTTTGGTAATATTAACTGCATCATGCCACATAATATATTGTTTGAAAGTTAACATTTTAAACTTAACTTTATTAGAAGACTTTATTTAAATCCCATTATTCTGTAAAAACTTATCGACGTTTAAAAGTTAAAGAAAATTCGAAACATCGTATTAATTTGGGTAACAAGCTACTGAAAAAATTTGTGTTAAACGATCCTGTAACTAGGAAATGTAAATGGGCGAAATGGCTCGCTAGCTTTCGATCTGAGAATTTTGATGTCTCTGTGGTCGTTTCATCACTAAACATTTTATGAAATACTTGAACATTGCCAAGGAACTAGCAGGCATTCGTCCCAAACAGTTTTCAAACATTTGAAAAATGCTGAGTACAAAAAAACTCAAAATTTGGAAAGTTTTAAATTTCCATGTACAATTCACGGTCAGGCATACATACATACATAATTGATCATTACAATCCTTCAGTTAGGATTACGACCTAGCTTCACACACCACTTATGTTGTATGTGTTAATTTTGATACATGAGTGGCGAGATCTACAGTTTAAAATCGACTCCGGACGATAGATTTTTGAGAAACTTTTCATGGCAATTTTATTTACTCTCATAGTCTTGTCCAGAAATCTGCTGAAAGGAAGTCGCAGAAGAAATATTTTCGTCATTGTTGGAAATGTCTAACCTGGGATTTGAACCATAGCCTCACACCTAATAAACCAATTCACTACCTACTAGACTACGACGACTTATTATTCACGACTAAAACAGAACGAAAGCGCAGCATTTCTGATTTCGAACTATATAAACCGGATTACGAACGACAATAATGTGCAAAACGTGCCACTAACATTAGCAGATGATGGCAAAAAATTCGGTCTTTCACAAACCACAACTTGATAAATTTTGCGTCGTAACATGGACCTACACTCGTACAAAATTCACCTGATTTATGAATTGAAGTTAAACGGCCATAGACAACTACGTCTGCTCGCTGCATAGGCTTTGGTACAGTTGACAACTGACGGCAATTTTCATTGAAAAACTATCTGCAGCGATGAAGACCATTTCTGGATGAAGGGGTACGTGAACAAAAAAATGTGACGTCATCAGTCTAGATTCCCTTGACAACAACGTTTTTCAGTTATTCACTGTCAACAGTGAACACCGATGATTACTAACTTTTTTTGAACTGAACTGAATCGAATGATCTCGGACACTAACGATGTGTAGTTTTAACAGAATGGCGAAACGCGCCACATTGCTCAGGCCATACAGGATATTCTAAACAAGCGATTTGAGGGCATGGTCATCTCAAGTTACATGCATACACACATAATTGGCCATTACAACCCTTCAGTCAGGATTACGGATTCTCACACCACTTAGGTTGTGTGTGTTAATTTTATACATGAGTGGTCGAACCCAAACGACAGGTTTTTATTGAGAAAATTTTTCAGGGCAATTTTATTTACTGTCGGAGTTTTTGCAAGAAATCTGCTGAGAGGAAGTCGCCGGAGAAATATTTTCTCATATTTTCGTTTCGATATCTGACCTGGGATTTGAAACGTGGCCTTTTGTAAAATAAGCCAACACACTACCTATTAGACTACGGCGGCTTAAGTTAAGGTGATATAAACTTGTTATCGAGATCTTGCAATTCGATACCGTTAGAATGTGTTCTTGTAGAGTTTACTTAAGTCACAGCGATCATTAAAGCCTGCATAACCCACGTGCTGGAGCCATAGAAATTTGAACATTTATTTGTCCTTTAAAGCACGAATTATTTGATATGAATTGAAAATAGATTTGAAGCTTTAAAAGGTTCTGCTGGTAAAGATTATTATAGTATATCGCATTGACAAAGTACGCCATTTTAAATAAAATTTTTAAAAAACTATTTAAATCGGATTTTATTGTCAACCATTCCATCCAAACAAATAATGGCCAAACTATTTGAGAATTTTAGCATTTAAAAATCAATTTAAAAGAATTATGATTTATATTGGGGAAGCAATGAAATAAAAAAAAGAATTATTTTTTCAATATTTTAAGTAATTATTGGCTTAAATTAAATAAAAACAATACGAGGCCCTCATATACTATTTTTTTAATAATAATTTTAACTTTTTTAGCGTTTTTTTTGGATTATTTTTGGCAATTGCCATAAACACTTAGGCCACCAACTCTCATATGCACACGTACTCAATGGAATATCCAAAAAAAAAAGTTTAACCATAAATCAATACAATGTCAAATAAATATTTTAAATGGAAAATATTTAATAAAAATATAAAAAAAAACGAATGAAAACTAACAATTGTAGAAATCAATTGAATTATATGCTTAAAATTGTTTATTAGAAAATATTTAACAAAATCAACAACAAAACTGTGCAATGAATTTTAAAATTCAATTCTTCTTCATTTTTATTTTTATCATGGAACAACAATTAAAAGAATTCTTTTTTTTATTTTTATTTAATCCACTCAACAAGAACGGGAACATTTGTTAAACAATTTAAAGTTTAAACCACTACCGCCACCATAAACAGCAAAATTTTATAGGAAAACATTGTCATCAGTACGCATTAAGCGTTTTAAGCTGAAGCCAAAGGCAATATAAGCCAACAGTAATGAACGAATGTACAGATATGGTCAAAATAATAAGTACACCCTATATTTTTCTCTAAATTGACTGAGTTTCGCTAAAAGCCGTTACATACATACATACATACATAATTGGCCATTGCAACCCTTCAGTCAAGATTACGATCTAACTTCTCACACCACTTATGTTGTGTGTGTTCAGTTTAATACATGAGTGATAGGACCTACAGTTTAAAGTCGACTCCGAACGACAGAGTTTTTGCCAGATCTGCTGAGAGGAAGTCGCCGAAGAAATACTTTTTGTATTTTGTTTTGATGTCTAGCCTGGGGCTCGAACCCTGGCTTTACGTCTAATAAGCCAACATACTACCTACCAGACTACGACGACTTCCACCTTGATTTTCAATTATTTCGTTGGCTCTTTTTGACATGCTGGCAATAAGCTTTCTGCAGTTTTCTACTGGCATTTCATACCAAGTTTTTTAAACAAAATTCCAAACTTGGTACTTATTTTGGAAAAATCTCCTTTCCCATAATTTATTTCAACTCTCCCGAAAGATTTTCAATTGGATTTAAGTCCGGAGGCAACATTATCATCTTGAAACCAATACTTTACCAACTTAGAAGTATGCTTCGGAAAGTTATTGTGCTGGAATGTCCGTCTAAGAGGCATACCTTCCTCAGCTTAGGTCAACACCGTATTTTCCAAGATATCTTTGTAGTCTGGTCACACATACATACATAATTGGTCATTACAACCCTTCAGTCAGGATTACGACCTAGTTTCTCACACCACTTACGTTGGGTGCGTTAATTTTATCCATCAGTGGTGGGACCCACAGTTTAAAGTCGACTCCGAACGACAGATTTTTGAGAAACTTTTCATGGCAATTTTATTTAACACTCAGAATTTTTGCCAGAAATCTGCTGAGAGGAAGTCGCCTAAGAAATACTTCTTGTATTTTTGTCGTGATGTCTGGCCTGGGGCTCGATCCCTGGCTTTACGTCTAATAAGCCAACACACTACCTACTAGACTACGGCGACTTCAAGTCTGGTCATAGTGTTGGTAATTCGATGTATCAGACCGACAGCATACCACGAGAAACAACCCCAGGCCATAATATTGCCGCCCCCGTGCTTGATCGTCTTCTTTGTAAAGCGAACATGGAATTCTTTGACCTTAGGGCATCGAACATTCCGGGAAGAGTTGTTTCCAAATAAATTTATTTTTGTTCCAACGCTGCACAAAAAGTTTCGCATTTTTTCGCCGTCTGCTTCGGACCTATTGGAATGACTTCTTGCAAATGCCAATCTAGACTTTAAATTTTTGTTTGTCTAAGCAAAGGAACTCTTCTGGCTTTCCTGCTATCCGTCCTGGTAAATAAGTTTCTTGTAGTTTACGATGAACCATTCGCGATGAAATTAGATTTCAAATTTCTTTTGAAATCGATCTTAACCCATATGTGCCCAACTTTTGTTTCTCGTAAAAACATGGATTTTTTGTATTTATTAGAATCTATATGGTATACCACACAGCTGATAAATATCCTACCGTTTTAAAAATGGGGCGATAAGCACATATGGGTTAAAGATACAAACTGGTCCTCTTTCACAAGTGTTACAATACGGATAGAAGTCGCCGTAGTCTAGTAGGTAGTGTGTTGGCTTATTAGACGCAAAAGCCTGGGTTCGAGCCCCAGGCCAGGCATCAAAGACAAAATACAGAAAGTATTTTTTCGGCGACTTCCTCTCAGTAGATTTCTGGCAAAAACTCTGAGAGTAAATAAAAATTGCCATGAAAAGTTTCTCAATAAACAAAAATCTGTCGTTCGGAGTCGACTTTAAACTGTAGGTCCCACCACTCATGTATACAATTAACACACACAACAGAAGTGGTGTGAGAAACTAGGACGTTGTACAATGGGTCGATTCGACCTCCGGGTACTGTACTTGTCTTAATTGACAAGTACACGTCCTCTAACCTAACCTAACCTAACCTACAATACGGATATCTGTTGGTTTTGAAGTTTTTTTGTTGGATCTTCCGCGAGTTTCGATGGGCTTTTTAGGCAATAAAACAAATAGGCACCAATTCATAGTTTCTCCTATGGAACAAAGACTTTGGCCAATTTCTCTTAGTCTTGAAACAAATTTTCTCTTCTCCGGGGAACAAGGACTTTTTCGGCCCATGGCTGATTTTTTTTTAATATTTTGTTATGAATAAAATAAACAGTAAAATAACTAGCCTTTCCAAAAAATCTATTATTATCGGCCGAGTACTAAAATCACACCTGAGCGCAACGAACTCACAATGAAAACAACGGGGGAAGCCCCAGTTTTGTTTTTTACTTTTAAAGGCCTTACCATATTAAAGTTATTTAAATGAAAAAGAATTGCCAAAATTAAACATAAAGCAAAAAATAAGCAAGTGTACTTATTTTTCCACCATATGTGTATGTATAGTAGGTATGAACTACAATTTATGTGTGTCTGAACCTGTTAATTTTTATATTAAAATTAACTTTAACTTGACTATGGCTTTAGCTATGGCTATGGCTATGGCTATTCGTATTTCTTATCATTTCTATTTTTATTGGATTTCTTTCTGGCTTTTATCTTTATCTTCTCTATTCATGCATGTATGTTTGTAATTAATTTCTATAAAATTTATTAATGTGTCAAATCGTCTGCCGTTTAGACTGTGTCAGCAAGTATTTTCTTTATTTTTTTTTTTTTTTATTTTTTTATTGTATTTAATGTGCCACCGTTATACAATAAGAAATTAACCATAATTATAGCCATAAATTGCTAAACAAAAGCCAAGAAAACCATATAAAAACTTTGAAAATACTCATGTATTTGCAAAAAAATTTATATTTAATGACCAGTATTGTGTCTTCTAGAACAATACTTCTGATGTGACACTATTCGTTCCGTATGTAAGTACGTCCATCTTTTGTTTTTCTTTGATATTCTATTCTTTTGCTCTAAATAAGGCAAAAAAAGAGAGAAAAATCAGAAACAGTTGCTGATATTTAATATCATTCATCTCGAATTACAAAATTTTACATTCTAAGAATTCTATGGAAAAAGAATATTCAATAAATATTGTAAATAAAATTGTAAATAAAATGAATAAATCATTAAATGAATGAATATTATTGTTTACATAAATTGAAACCTGTCCGCATCAATGATGCATGAATCATGAGAATGAGACAACAAAGCCTCCCTGCAAAATGCTGGCTTGTTAACTGCTGTTTTGCCATCAACAAAGAAAAACTTAACAATTGTTTCCTTGTTTTTTATTTATTTTTTTGGTTTGTTTTTTAATTAAATTTTCTACATTCACTCTTTCGCATGTGGTTATTGGAAATTATTTTTTAATGCCACCAACACTCAGGGGAAGGCCCCTGCTCATGCAGTTGTGGTTGCCTATGAACAGGGAGTAGCGCTTACCTTACTCTCATTAACAAGGCTTATTGCTCTTTCGAGTCACAAATCTCACATAAAATTAATTAGGGACCTTTGCCCCCTGAAGAATCGATTGATTAGCAACTATCTCCTTAACTGTGCCCTAGACAAAACCACTAGACTCTATGATTTTGGAAAGTAATCTGGAACTTGCATACTCGCTTATAAGAGGGTCTATTCTGTAATACATAAATGGGTCAAAAACGCATCAGGGGCAGCAGCTTTTGGTACCAGAATGTCGCTGAATTGTCTAGGTGCACAGAATAAGTTTACCCGCTGCTAGGGCCCAGGTAATGTGAACAATCTCGGCGATGAGTAAGCAGACGATCATGCGAGGTAAATAATTTCCACTCCGTTAATGGGACCAGAACCCTACTATGAGCAGGGAACAAATCTTTGGAAGATAAGATTAAGAGAGGCTTAGACTCTTTGAAACTAAGTCGGTGTGAGGAAAAATTTGACGGAAATATTCCGAGACAATACGGGAACTCGCAGATATCATACAAATAAAAGTCTATGCCATCGAAATATGTACTGAATTCAGCTTGAATATGAGAAAGAAAGGACAGGACCTAGCAATGCTATCGCCATTCGAATAATTGGCTCGTAAAAAATCTTAGATTGTGTTCAACTTGAATAGGAGGTACAAAGACCGTACATAGCAATATTATCTGACATACAAGTCGCCATTCGAACAATATCTAAAAAACCTTAAATCGAATAAATAGTATGGGCCTATCTGAAGCAGCTGAATCGGCTAGGTACACAGAATAAGTCTACCCTCTGGTCCCAGGTAATGTGGAAAATCTCGGCGGTGAGTAAGCAGACGAGCATGCGAGGCAAAGAATTTCCACTCCGTTGATGGGACCAGAACCCTACTATGAGCAGGGTGCGAATCTTTGGAAGATAAGATTAAGAGAAGCTTAGACTCTTTTGAAACTAAGTGGGTGTAAGGAAAAATTTGATGGAAATATTCCGAGGCCATAGCGCAACTCGCCATGTGCAAGTATATGCCATTAGGATATGCGCTCAATTCAAATTGAATAGGAGGTATAAAGGCACAGGACATAGCAATACTATCTGACATTCGAATAATTGGCTCCTAAAAAACCTTAAATCGATTAAATAGTATAGGACAGTCCGCAAAAGCCGAGTCGACTACGTAGACCGAATAATGTTAACTGTTACCGGGTTCCAGGTCATGTGGGAACTCTGGGCTATGAGCAAGCAGATGAGCTTACGAATCGAGGAATTTTCACGTCGCTGTTGGGACCAGAACGCTTCTGTGGATTAGGAGACGTATGTTTGGAAAGGTAACGAAAGCTCCGATTTAGATAGACATAGACTCTTCTCAATCTAAATGGGTGTGAGGAAATTTTTGTTGGAAAACCGAAATAAAAGGAGATCTTAGTCATGCATCTGATCATCAAAAAATAATCTGAGGTTGAAATGCGGTCTTTTAACAAGGCACTGCAAACTCAGGGTACACTTCTTCAAAATGGGAATTATCTCAAACCCAACATTTAGATTTTGTGACGTTGAGAATGAATCATCCGAACACATTCTAAGTGAAATTTCTGGGTACACACCAAGTGCAAGCCGGGGAATTGTCAATGTTGACACCGTACAGCATCCTGAAATTTGTTAGGGCTTGGAGGAGACATTATATGGATACCCTATAAAGTTTGAGAAGAGTGCAATAGATCGCATGGTCTCAGTTTTGCTAAACAGACATGAAAAGGACGAAATACAAGACGGTAAGCGGAAAAAGTATCCAAATCTGTACCTCGCTTTGGATGAAACACAAAGAAGTAGAAAGAAGTACAAAGCTTTAAATGGCTGTATCGATAGCCTAGCGGGCAATGTGCTAACCTGTTGGGTTAACGACTCGTTTTCCACCAGAGGCTCTGATCTGTTACATTATTCTTTCAAATTTGTGGATTATGAATGGCGACGAAGCTATAACACTGGTCATCCTCACTACTTCCCCTTTCCGTTCTTCTTTAATTTTTCGGTATTCCCAAACAAGGCTTTGCATATATGGAAGCCACCACCTAAGAGTTGGTTCCAGTTACAGCCTCATAATAATTTTCCATTAAAAATTAATCAACCGAAAAACATTGTTAATAAAAATTGTTTATAAACAATAAACACTCTATTATTAAATGGAAAAACGTATGTTTTTTATTTAATTTTTCCAAAAATGTTTTTTATTAAGTTTATATTTGGGAGTGTTGGGTAGGTAGTACGACGGACCATAAGTGATTACATTTGAGGCCTGGGAATAAATACTGAATGCCAACATGTAGGTTTTCTTTATTTCTAATCGAATTATCTAAACCTTAAAATACAACAAAAAAAAAACAGTTTTTTTGTTTTCCTCTTATGATTTTAAAGGCAACAACATAATTAAGATTCCAAACAAGTTCCAGACTAGGAATGTGTTCAATGCATTGTAAACATACATGCCATACTTCATGTTACTAGATGGCACTGTAATGGCATAGGTAAGACAAATACAACAAATAAGAAATTGTATATAAATAGAGTGAAGAAGAAAAATAAAATAAAAATAAGAAAATATTATTGGATTAACAAAGCCAATACAATTTATAAGGCTGCCTGTCTCACTTCGAGTTTGTTAATGCAAACAGAATTTTTGGTGTAGCTAGGTGGATAACCTTAACCAAAGTTGAAACATTTTAAGTACTAGTTCTAGGAAATTTATTTTGTCTATGAATGAAGTTCATTAAGAGCTTTTATTATATTTAATTAAATTAAATATAGTTTATGGTGTCATGTTTTTTTCTTAGTTCATTTTAATTACAGAATTTCTATTTAATTAAAGGAAACATTCATGGAAGAAGTATTAACCACAAACCTTGAATTATAGTATATTATTATAAATATATATATATATTTTGCTACACAATATCAATAAATAGTAACATTTTATTTTTATTTCTTTAATTAAATGAGTTTTTAAAATTTGTTATAAATTCAAACGTATTTAATTTATATGCAAATTTTATTCATTTGGTTATTATTTATTGTAAAGATCTTCAAACACTAGGTATAATAGTTTATAAATAACAAAATAATAAAAATTATAATTGCCTCTATTGTTTACATGGTATTGATATTTTTAAAAATATTTCTATTTTATTATTGAAAAACTAATGCAAAAATGCAAAATATTACATTTTCTTATGATTTTAAAATATTTTTATTTCTCTTGTTATCAATAATCACATTCTTTAAGTTTTTAAACATTAAAATACTAGTTAAATTAAGTTCTTATTGTTAAAAAACAAATAAATTCACAGTTTCGCAAAAAATCTCCAAAAGTAATTGGGTTTTTATGCAAATAAAGCATGAAATCAAAAATTTTAATATGGCAACACTCTCCAACTAATAAACTATATAAAACAAACACTTTACAACACTTATTATACACTAAGGCTATCTCCCTTACTCTATTGCTTTTATACAATCTATTTTTCATTCTTATTAGCTGCTCTCTTTAAACAAATTTACTCTACGCTTAAACGTTAGGCGTCTGTCATTTTATAACGAAATTTTCATCAACGCAAACAACTTGCAAAACAGCTGCGAACGCGAATTAAACGAAAATAATGAATTAATCATCAACAGCCAATAAATAAGAATATTATTGGAAAAATTGTTAAAGAAAAGTATTTTAAATAAAATCCCATAGGTTTTTTTAATAAAATAAACATAAATTTAAATAAAAAACGCCCTCAAAAGTTCTCTCTTAAAAGCTTGCGATCATAATTTTGGTCACACAGTAAAAGAAAAAAAAGTAAAACTAGAAGGAAGAAGAAAAAAACTGATGAATTGTTAAAAAGTAATCTTTTTTTGGATATTGTTGTGTCAATGGAAAAGAGCAGATAAAAGAAAAAAAGAACAGTGGCAGTGAAAAATGTTTTAAAATAAGAAAAAAAAAATAAACATTTGCTCAGTTTGTTGTTTTTTTTTTTCATTTTTCTATTCGTACGTCGGTTTGCTCATCGCCGTTTTTTATTTTATTATTTTTGTTTTTAGTGGTGTTGGTGTTGTTTGTACGTGTGTAAGGAGAAAATATACGAAAAAAAATAGACTCGAACTTGTTGCTTCAGTCATTCATTCATTATTTTTACGTGAGACATCAAGCAGGCGCTTTAACGTTAATACTTATGGTCTTAACCACCAACAAACGACCTGACCTGCAGTTATTTGGTGGAATACAAATATTGGATTTTTTTTATACAAAAATTTCGCCATTTTATTGCAAAAAAGTGAGTGAGTAAAAGAAAATGTGAACTTAATTTTTTTTGTTGTGTTGTGTTGGAAAAATGAAGAGAATCAAGCAAATGGAAAATATTTTAAGAATTATAGGGAGAGCGTTTTTAATTGTTCAATTCAATTACCTGTGGTTTTTAAACTTTATGGAATGATTTCTTATGGTTTTCACTTTTTTATTACTTCACGAATTTAAATAGCAAACATCACTTTTTATTGTAAATTCCGTAAAACACTTCTACACACACACACACATGCATAAATGGTGCTAAAATATATGGAAAAAGAGTGGCAAAAGTACGGGTGGTAAACATACACTCACTTTATTTAGCAAAGCAAAAACCATACAGTGTTGTATTTTGTAACCTTGAGTAAACAAACAACAGGATTGCCACTGTTCTATGCAATAAATTACTGTTATTGTCAACAAAATCGTACATACGCATATAAAATAGCATTATCTGTGTTTTTTTATTGTTTTCATTTTAATTTTTGCTATTGTTGCCAAGGCAGTGGCTATGAATTTAATTTAAAACAAAGTTTAATTCTCCATAAGCGAAACAACCTTCAAAGCCTTATGTCTGTTTAATTTAATTGCTATCAATTTGCAAATACTACAAAAAACAAAAATGAAATGTTTAAACAATTCAAGCTTTTTTAATTATTGATGTAATTTATGTATTACTACTCTTGATCGCTATATTTCAATGAATGCACTCTTCAAAACAGCTTTAAAGGTCAATACTTTATTATCGTGCTGTGCTTAAATAAGTTTTCGTTTTATAGGTATGTGCTATAAACATACACTTAGTTACAAAATTATACATACATACAGACAAAATTCTACAGACGTTTGCGTTCTTCCATCCAAATATTTTTTATTTACAAAGCTGCAGTCTACAAATGTCCGGTATATCATTTGAAAGCACCGAATTCATGTTTTTTTTTTTTGGTTTATGATAAGCCCTTCATAAGAATTTTTTGTTTACGTGCGAATTTCACTGAAATCTTGATTTAACAGCTTGGATGACTTGAGTCATATGAATAGACGACTTTCAAGTCTTCTTAAGCAATTTTACTCAGCGGTCGACGATGTCGCTGTAGTCTAATAGGTAATGCGTTGGCTTATAAGTTGCGAGCCCGTGGTTAAAAACCCAGGTCAAACATCTCAGACAAGAGGAAATATGTAAAATATTTCTACGGCAACGACCTTGTGACAAAAACTCAGAGTAAATGATATTGCCATTAAGAATCTATCGTTCGGAGTCGGCTCTAAGCTGTAGGTCATGCCACTCGTGGATAAAGCTAAAACATACAGCATGGGTGGTGTGAGTAGCTAGGTTATAATCCTAACTAAATGGTTGTAATGGCCAATTATTATTAAGTCAGCTAATTGACAGAGAACGTATACGTTCATTTCATTTTTGTAACTTTTCAAAACCAATTATTTTTCATTCATTTTATTATGCTTTGAAGTTTTCTTTAATGGTGTAAAGGCCACAAGCATCTGTCGTAATATTTTTACTCTCACTTTTAATATGTGGATGTGATTTTGTAATACTTTCTCTTTGGTTTTACGTACGTAAAGGTTTACCGTCTGAACTGGCCCTTTAGCGATATTATAATTTCTTTTAATTTCTATTTTTTTTTTGTTTAAAATAAATTACGAAAATCTTAATGTTTAAAAAAAAAGGTGGAACGTATGTAAACTTTTGCTGCCTAGTATTAATGTATACTGGAAAAAATATATGTTTTGGGTTATTTATAGGGGTTTATGATAAGAAAAACCCAACCCCTTTTTATAAATCCTTTATTTTGATTTAAAAATTCTTTAGTTTTAAATATGTTTTCCCCATTTAAATAGAATTTTATTTTTTATTTCTTGGAAACTGTAATGATATGCGTGGAAACGACGATTCATTATCTTAAAAATGTTTTTATGTTGTCAACAAAACAACATTTCTATTTAAATTTTATTTTCAACAACATATAGTTTTGAATATAAGTATATAACATGATGTATTCATAGATATATGATGACGACTACATATGTACATATGTGTGTTTGGTTTTTATCTTTGGATGTTAAAAATATCCAACAAAGTTTTTAGCGTCTTCGTCATTTTTTTTATGAGTTGTTCACACGTTTTTTCTTCTTTTTCTTGTTTTTAATCTGTATTGTATAATAATTTTATTTTATTTTATTTGTTTTCCTTGATTTTCTCGAAAACAAATCTTCTTTCTTCTCATTTCCAATGAAATATGTTAAGATATCAGCAAATAAAATTTGTTTAGATCGTGTGATGAAATTTGGAAAGAATCGCAAACCATTAATCGATAACTTTTGAACAGCAAAACCATATTTTATTAGTATTACAGAAAACAATTGTTTTCAAAACATCACTTTGAGTAATAATTTGTTTATTTTATATAAAATATCGTATAATATTGTTAAACTGATAAAAAACAACGTTGGAATCTTTAATTGGAGCCAACAAATAGTTTGTGTGACTCATCATGCATCATTTAACAATACAATATAATCATCATACAATGGCATGGAATCTCAATTGTACTGATTTAAATACATACATACATACAGGCACTGACATTTATATATAACTGCTATGTACATACATTTCATACACACAGTTATGTTATTTACTTGATAATTGTGAACAGTATTCTAATTGTTTAAAATACAATATAATGTGGCTATAAAAGCAATAATAATTTATCGTATACATATACACACACACACACACACATACACCCAATATAATAATAAATAAAAATCCGATACAAAAGCTTACAAAAAGAAAAATTAAAAACGAACGCTTTGAACAATAAACCGCTCTAAGCATTCTCAAGTTCAGCATGAGTAATTTATCATATAAATTCAGGCCCAAACCATGCATACATACACAAAGAGAGCAACGGGAGAGTATTGTGCTTTGATTGTCATTCAAAACTCTCCCCGAAATATATTTTAAACAGCATTTCCTTAATCTAATAAAAAAACAACAACAACACGTAACGGTCAATAAAATTTAAATGCAAAATGCATTTAAATTGGGAAAGCAGAAAAGCAAGAAGAAGAGAAATTTAACAAAAAAATAAAAAACAATTCTTTATTAATTTTTCTGTATTAATTTGAATGCAACCAACTTTCACAAAAAAAAAACGAAAAAAGTTAACTTCGAATGCCTTTTCGTTACTTTATTTTGTCTTTCTTTCTGTCCAATACTTTTTTTTAATGCGGAAGTAGTTCCGTTCTAACGGTTTTTTAATAAGCAACTTTTCTTTTTTTTTTTTCTTTCCATGCAATTTGTTTTTCTCTCTTTTTTTTCCATAACACAACGAACAAAACAACAAAAAAAAATCCAAAAAAAGTTCACAAAACTTTTGTGACAAAATCAATTGAATTTCAAGTTTTTCTCGTTTTTTTTTACGAAATTCGCATTTTTTTCTCTTTTTTTCTCTTCCTTTTTCTTATTTACCACACGAAAAAAAGGAAGTAAATTTGCAGCATATTTCTTAAGACACAATGGCCTCCTTAGCCACCAAAGAAGTTGGTGTTATTGATTCCGTTGAATTGGAACCATTTATACAGCCAAACAATAACAACAAGAATAATGAGCAGCAAGATAATGTAACAAACCCCACAGCAACTACAACGACAACCACTGCCACCGTAACAATTATAAAACCGCATGCAACCACCTCATCGGCAGTTTCATTGGCATCGGATAACGAACACAATAACACGGAGCGCACACATTTAAATGCCTCACCCACGCCTATGCAAGCGGCAGTACCATCTACCTCACGCCAATTATTTAAAGAGGCCGCCAATTTACATGGTGGCCATGATACAACAACATTTCTGCAGCAAGAGATTGGTCAACAGCAAAGACTCAAAAGCGCTTCATCCACTTTGGATAAAAGCGTTTCGCGTAACCCTTCATCGGCGGGTAAGCATGAAAAGAAAATTGGCCATCGCCGTGTAGACGATGAGGGCGAGGTAACTTATAAGAAAATTCAAAGTAAACAGATCATGGGTTCCATACAGCTGGGCATACAACATACCGTTGGCAGTTTGGCTTCAAAGCCCAAAAGAGATTTGCTTATGAATGATTTCTTTGAAATGGAAACGATATCATTTCCTCCCGATGGTTCTAGCCTAACGCCCGCCCATCACTACAGTGAGTTTCGTTTTAAGGTCTATGCCCCCATTGCATTTCGCTATTTCCGCGATTTGTTTGGCATTGCTCCGGATGACTTTCTCATGTCTATGTGTGCTGCTCCCTTGCGGCAACTGTCGAATCCTGGTGCTTCCGGTTCCATATTTTATTTAACCGATGATGATGAGTTCATAATCAAGACTGTACAGAAGAAAGAATGTGAATTTTTGCAAAAACTTCTGCCCGGCTACTACATGAATCTGTCACAGAATCCCCGCACTTTGCTGCCCAAGTTCTTTGGTTTGTATTGCTTCCATTATAATGCCAAGAATGTACGTCTGGTAGCCATGAACAATTTGTTGCCTTCGGATATTAAAATGCATGCGAAATATGATCTGAAAGGCTCTACATTCCGGCGAAAAGCTTCCAAGGCAGAAAGGCAAAAAGCAAGTCCCACCTATAAGGATTTAGATTTTATGGAACATCATCCGAATGGCATATTCTTAGAGACAGACAAATACAATGCACTGATGAAGACCATACAAAGGGATTGTATGGTTTTGGAAAGTTTCCAGATCATGGACTATTCACTGCTGGTGGGCATACATAACTTGGATCTGGCTGCCAAAGAGAAAAGAGAAGAACGCATACGTAATGCCCGGGCTAAATTGCAAAGAGCCGATGATATACGTGAGGCTGATGAGCAGCCAGAAGCAGATCAAATATATAATGCGGCAGCTTCAAGTTCAGCAGCGGCTGGTACCGCTTTAAATCGTTCGCGTAGCATGAATAGACAACGTTTGGTGGCCCATTCAACGGCTATGGAATCCATAACTGCTGACATCGATACACCATTCGAAGAGGATGAAGATATACCAGCGGGCGGTATACCGGCACGTTCCGAAAATGATGAACGTTTAATACTTTACATTGGTATCATAGATATTTTGCAATCGTATCGTTTGGAGAAGAAACTGGAACATACATTCAAATCGATTATTTATAATGGCGACACGGTATCGGTATGCCGGCCCTCTTTCTATGCACAACGCTTTCAAAGTTTCATGGGCAAGACAGTGTTCAAGAAGACGCCAACGTTTCCTTTGAAACATTCACCGTCCAAACGCAAGACATCAACATCCACTATGCGTACACCGCAAAGAACACCCTCCCAAAGTATATCTTCAAACATACGACCGCCTTTAATGTCTGGCTCATCAACGCCACCGCCTGCTTTCGATGATATTTCGGAAGAAGACATTACTGCGAATTCCTCCTCAGGCTTAAGGTTTTCGACTTTATCACAAAGAAATCTTGTACCACAGAGATCGTATCTGTCTTCGCATCGCAGCACATTGGGCAGTACCACGGATGACTATAGTGATGATGATTTAGAATCGGCCAGCGGTAGTGTACGTTCACCGATGCAAAGGAAAAAAGGTCAGCTACACCTGTCGAAAACAAATGTACAGGTCACCACCATTGGATGCATAGAGGATGATCCAACGGCAGTGCAACAACACTCTGATCATAAACAATCGGATGAGGGCATTGAACAAGATGTTGAAGGCAAACGAATTGTTACCACAAAATCCACGGTGATATCATCGACACAAGAACAAATGTACACCTCCACGTTGGTGGTGAATGATGTTAGGTGATCACGAATAATTGTTTGATTTTGTGTCTCCTTGTTTTTATTTCTGATTTTGTTGTAATCCCTCTACCCCGCCCCGCCCCCGTACATACAAACATACATAGATACACACTTATATACATAGATAGTGGATATTTAATAGCTTATTTTGTATTTTAATGAACTAAACATTTGCAAATGCTTTATGTTTTACGCTGTGGATTTCTATGGCAAGCAAGATCATAAATCAAACGAATATTAAACAGAAAAAATGAAAAGAAAATCTTTCTTCTTTTAGATTGTTAGTGGAAATGTTGGTTTCTTTTTTTTCATTAATTACAGCAGCTCCTTGGAAAACTTTCTTTTCTTTTGCTAGTTCAGGCAAAAGTAAAGAGTATAACAAAGGAGTTGTTTGCAATACAATACAATACAATACTAGAATATTTTAACAATCTACAGTTTTAGTTACATCGATCCTCCTCCTACCCTTTCAAGCAACCAACCGCCCTTATAGAACCAGCCAACTCTAGAAACTGTTACTGTTGTAAACCATGCTATGGTTTCTCTCTGCCTCTGTATTATTTATTATAGTATGATTATGATTATATTTTGTTTTTGTTTTTCATTTGTTTCTTTTTTGTATTATTTTTTTGTTTTAAGTTTAGTTTTAATTTAGAAAAAACGTAACGATTTGTTGGTAATTAATATTAGGAAAGGGGTGGTTGGTTGGTTCTGTTCTGTTCAAATCAAATGCAACGTATAAAAGCAACAGTATTTTCTTAATATTTTAATTAAAACAAGGAAAATAGAAACAAAAGAAGCGATTTATTAAAACTCAAACAAAACAATACAAAAATAGTTACATTTTAAATAATCAGGGATATTATTTCTGTATTTTTCTTGTTTTTTTTTTTGTTTTTAGGAAATTGGTTTAAAAGTTTTATTTTGAAAATAAAGCTGTAGAAAATATCGAAAGAAAAGTAAATTTTATGTTTTTTTATCTCTACTTATTATATGTATATGCATTATTATATTTATTTTTATTTTTATAAAACATGGTACGTAAGGGACCATGTGCATTAAAAATTTTCTTTTTTTTTATTCAATTTGTCTTTCTTTATTGTGCTTTAACAACAATTTGTATGTAAATTTATAGACTAAAACTAAAATCAAAAATCATATCAAAACGACTTACAATACATACATACATACTATATACTATTTAATTGTATAAAATACTACTAAAAAACAAAAACAAAATGATAATTGTAATTTATATAAGCTGATACTATTAATTTAGTATGTATTTAACAATAATAATAATAAAAAAAAAATTATTTGTAAAAAAAACAAAACAAAAAAACGTTAACGAAATTATTGATTGTGTCTTATTTATTTATTTTTTTTAATTTAATTTATTAAAGTATTTAAAGTCCAGTCACTAAGCAAAAAAGAAAAGGAATTAAAAACAAAAATTATTTAAAAAATATTCTTTTCACTTGATACTTGCAATACATATTGTTTATTGCTGTTGTTTTTCTATATTCAAATATATTCCACATATGCCAGCTTTAAAATATTCTTTTTTTTTCCAAATGCATAAAGGAAATTCAACACAATCTAACGGAAATTAATAACAACAACAGCAATAGCAACAAAAAGATTTCAAATTTATTTAAAAAAACATATTGTGTTGTTGGTTTTTATATGTAGGAAAAAAGTTTTCAAAAACAATTAGAAAAACATTAAAGCTGTTAGAAAGCACTCGATAATGCATACATACGAGGTTAGGTTTTAAATTTAGAAAAGCTAAGGTAAAGATAGAGTTCGATATTATAAGCTCACATTGTAATACCGCTAATATCAACAACAACATTCATTCAACAACAACTTATGGCGAGCATTTCTAAACTATCACCATAGTCTTATAGTGTTGTGGATTGAACCCAAATCAGCTTTGGCTAGATACGTTCTGTAAATATTGGGTTCCCAAATCTCGAACAATAACAGAAGACGTTCTGTCTCCTCCTTGAAGTTGCCGTGGTCTAGTAGGTAGTGTGTTGGCTTATTAGACGTGAGGCCTGGGTTTAGACCCCAGGTTAGGCATCTCCAACTGAACGAAATATGAAAAAATATTTTTTTGGCGACTTCCTCTCAGCAGATTTCTAGCAAAGACTCTGAGAGTAAATAAAATTGCCATGATAAGTTTCTCAAAAATCTGTCGTTCTGAGATGACTACTCAGGTCCCGCCACTCATGTATAAAAATTAACGCACACAACATAAGTGGTGTGAGAAACTAGGTCGTAATCCTGACTAAAGGGTTGTAATACCAATTATATATGTTCTGTCTCCTCCTCTACTTCTTAGCCACTGCAGCTCTTGCAGAATCCATTGTTAGGCATTCTGAATATCCAGACATTTATATCCAGGTGTTAGGGTCCCACTCTAGTCGCTATGAAGTTTCTAAAATGGATTCTTTGCAGATTTTATTTCACATACATCCGTAACGCACAACATTTTTCTGATTACCACAGTATTCCGTTCATTATTCCATCTTTCCTTGGCAATATGAGTTAAAGTTTATGAAATGAGTTAAGCTGCTCCAAGAGCTTTTTCTAGATTTGCTTTTTACGTGTTGATAACAGTCGTATCTCACCTCAGAAGGTATAATTTTTCCACACTGTTCTTGGAGAATCGTGTGTTACGGTTTCTGGAACCTAGAGGTATCCTTTCTACTACCATCTCTGTGACACTACTAGTCAGATGGCTTTTAAATTCCAGAGATCCAGAGATTGATGATAGTTTTGCATCTGAATATGATGCTGAGCGAACCACAAAGTTCTGAATTGGTTCGACACAAACTAAGTTTAATTTGCGTAGACTTTATACAGGCATTGAGTATTCGAAACTGGATCCGTCTGTGTACTACTTGCAATACCAGGAATACCAATCTCACTCTGGTGAGTCCGCTGTCTCTGTACTGTCTAACTAGTGGAATCAATTTACGCATTTGACTGGTTGGCATTGATTGTAACATGATGTTCTCTGTAATAACTTTGCTTATCCTTTTCATTTTTGTTTTCTTGTCGTGCAAAGACGCAAAAGTATTGTAAGGATACGATTAATTGCGGTGTCCTTAATCTATACCCCAAGAATGTTCCCTGCGTTCCTGTTTTCATCACAAATTTTTGGGTGTTGTTCGATGTTAGTAAAGTTAACTTGTCTTAAAATTTTATTCGCTTCATCACAGAATCTACATAAAGGTCTTGAGAAGTACTCTTTGAGACAATAGAGCTACTGCTAGGTGGTTTAATGCGTACCTCAACAAATCTCTTCTCATTGTTATTACACAACAAAAGTTTCGATTCTCTCAAATTCATTTATCTCTGCTTCTGTCCATCTTCCATTTTATCGAGTATACCCTTCCAAATTTCTCTCCTCCACTCTACAGAAAAGTTCAGAGTTTATCAGCGGTAAGAGCCTCGCAAACTTATCTGCCTGCTCACATCCATTGATTTTCACCTGTTCTGGTATCCAGGAGAAGATAACTCTATTTGCACTGCCTAGCTAATACAGCAATCCCATATTATTCTCGAGTTAACTTCATACGAGCCGTGTGCTTAGTGCCCATACTTTTTATTTCCTTGCGCAAGCTTATGGAATAGAAAAAATCCACAATTGGCTTAAAATAAAATCTTGGTTTGATAAGTTCCCCACATCCCCTATTGCGATTTATTTATAGTGCTTTGGAGGAGCTTTTATATTGCGCTGGCCAAGGTCATCATAACGTTGTAGTAAGTTGTTCAACTAGTATAGAGGCAGATAGGTGCGGGTGATAGCTATTTAAAAAAGCTAGGTAAATAGTTCTTGTTATAACCAGTGCATCGGAAAGTTTATGTTGAGACACAAAGGAAGGCTTTGATGTTTTGACAAAGTCTAGGCGTCTGACCTAATATTCAGGGGCATCGACTAAGATTTCGAATTTAAAGAAATTCATCACGGCTAGAAGCTAGACCGCAATCCTGACTGAAGGGTTGTAATGGCCAATTATGCCAATTGGTTTGCTAGTGAAATGTCTCTTTACTCTCTTCTTCACTTCTTTGTTCTCTCTTTACTCTCTGAGGACTATCACTCGCACTTTCATTGCCGTTTTCTAACACAGTAAAAGTGCTGACAATTTACCTTTCTGGTTCATCTATCTTTGGAAGCTAACCTAACCTAATCTATTATGTTTTCTTTGTTAAGCTGTTGAATTATGATACTACCCTCGTATATACAAGTACATACATATAATGGATGATATTTTAATAATTCATTTGAGAATAACCACGACGCAAACAAACCGGGCATTAATATATGAATTGTATGAAATCTAATGATGAGAGGAGTTCTTTTAAAACTATTGTGGCATAGAAAGGCACATTTAATGGTTAATGGTTTAATGAGAAAAGAAACGAGCAATAAAACGAAATAGAATAGAATGGAATGAAAAATGCAAAACTCCTAAACACTAGACTTACTTAAAAAAAAGGGCACATCTGTGTTACGAGTAGAAAACAAGAGAATAAAAGAAAGGAAATTCTCCAAAAAAAGAAAAAATAGAGTAAGTTCCTCTTAATGCTCGTAATACTTCAATTACTTGAAAATCTTTTTAACAGCATAACGGTTTACATTTGCAAAACTAAATTGTTCCTGATTAGTGCTTTAAAAGACGAAGAAAAAGAGAGAATAACGAACGTAAAGTGAAGTAAAACGGTAAAAATCCAGCATAATTTTTATGGCAATGTAAAGATACTTACAACAACAACAACAATTTACAATTTACTTATGCTACTGGGCTACTAACGAGAACTTTTTAAAAACCCACTAATGGCAACGAATAGTGTTCACTATCAGTATCAGTATCATCATCCGAGTAGTTGGATACTTAAACATTAAAACGGGAATAATAAAGATACACTAAACATTTAAAAACAGCTGCTATTGGATGGCAGAGTATGGTTGTTCTTGGAAAGTCAAATCCGTAAACAAGTTTCCTTTTGGAGTCTCATTTTTTTTGCTTTTTAAGCTCTTGAACAAATAATAATCCTTCGGTGCACAGCGTTAGAGTTTAACAAGGATGAAAATAGTAACAACAACAAAAAATATTCACACTTTAACTACCAACTATTTTATGGAAAATTGCAAAAATATTCCACAAGTACTTGCAGTTGTAGTAACAAGTATCGTATCATCGTTGTATTGTCATGTTTTTCCGTTATTTTTTTTTCTTTCTTTCTTTCCTTTTTTTCGTTCGTTATGTTCTAAACTTTATTTCTTTAAATATTTTTGCTTACAGAGATTTATATACACTTCAACCTAAAAGTGATTGCAAGATGCCTTTTCAACGTAGTTACAGTAAAGTGTGGTGGGGATCCGATGATAATCACATGACCGCCATCAATCCAGCCAACCAGCACTTGTTTAACTCAAATCCAATAAGTTTAACAAGTGGTGGCCTGTATTCGTATTTTAGTCAACAGGCTCCAGCACAAGCTCAACCCCAGCACCACCAGCAAAAGCAGCAACAACACAGGCAACCATTTTTCTATCATCATCTGCCACAACAGCAACAGTTTGGCGGCAGTGCCTATCACTCATTGGACTTGAATCAGTACAAGTCTTATGGTGGCAACTTGTCGCGCATACAAGAGGTTGAAGATGAACACAATATTTCGAAAATATCCTGGGAGAAGCATGATAGTCCCGGCAGTTTAAGATCTCAGGTAAGTCCTTAAGCTTAAGAACAAGCATAATCAATTAAAACTTTCCCTTCATTTTTGTATAGGATTCGGGTTTCTCTGACAATGATGAGTTCCATAGTTTACGCAGCTTAAGTGGCCGCTCTTCAAAGGCATCAACACCGAGTAGTAAATCCAATCGAAGTGCAAAAAGTGATATGGACTCGCCTAACTCAACGCATACAGTGGCAACACCGCCCACAGTTATTAGGCGCACGGGCAATTCAGAATTTTATGCCCCCTTAGTTAATGTCTCACGGCGTATTTCTTTCTCCTCGGCAACCTCAACTCCCAACAAACAAACGCCGCCTTCTAAAGAGTATGATGAGGGCACATCCCTTTTGGATAAATTGGACAGCATGCAACTGTTAACAGAGTCGCCTGTAGCCAAGAAACTAGATTTCAATGACACTAATGCTACGCAAAGCAGTGATGCTAACTCGCCCATAAAAGGTCACAATCCACGTGTAAAGAAACGCCGTAAGGTACAACGTAAACCCACTTCGCCTTTGTCGCCTGCTTACAAACGTTGGCAAAAACTTAATGATCAAATGGAAGAGGAGGATGAGGAGAATCAGAATCAGAATCAAGACAAGGAATTGAATTCTTTTGCTAGCAACAAGGAATACAATAATGAAACTGTTTATTTGGGTGCTGGAACACCTACATGCTGTACACCACCGCCACCCTATAACAATGAAACCGTTATTTTAGGTGGCAACAATAGCTCTTTAAATTTAGATTCGCATGTGATATCACCTTTGCGCTTGGAAACTAGATTTAATGGCAATACTAGCACACCCAAACTCTTGAAAGCAATGAACACTCCCGCATGTACATTACCGCCCTTGTACACCTTTAATGTATATGACAATACCCTGCTAAATGGCCATACTGAGGATATACAACACTGGCTAGATGATCTGCGCATGTCTTATGATCATGAGGTAATGTCAACACTGCAAACGAAATCCATAGCCCAGGAGGCATTTAAAAATCTACAAATTACCACAAATACGGTGGCGAAATTCATAAGGCAACTGCAACAGAAGGCATTACCTTTGCAAACGGCTTTTGAGAAAGTCGAACGCATGCTAAGCGGTGTACATGATGTTAGCCTAAGCGAAGCCATAACAAGTTCCCTGCAGCTGTTGAATCATGTTCAGGAGTTTACTTACGTTTTAGAACGCCGTTCAGTGTTCTTTGCCGATTCCCGTTTAGAACGCAAACGCTATGAAGATTACTTGGATCAAATACGCATGGTGAACAAGGATACACGCTACTCATTGGACAATCAGCATTACATCAATCTCGAGTCTTTGTTGGAAGACTTGCAGCTATTGAAGCGTATACTGCTGATTAGCATACAACAGGTATATGAGAAGCTGGTCAGAATTCTGGTGCTAAGCATTGAAAATGGACGCTGTGACTTAATGTTAAAGGCCAATATCAATATGATTGCCACTCTAATGAACATTGATTATGATGGATTTGCCTCGCTGACCAATGCATTTGTGCAAACGGAGGCTGTGCGAACTTTGCTGGTGGTTTGTTTGGATCACAAATTAAGTTCAGTGAGAGCTCAAGCCCTTAGGGCCTTGGCCACAATATGCTGTGCTCCCGAACCTATAGCTCAGCTAGGGGCTTGTGGTGGTGTTGAAATTATACGCGATATTTTGCAAGTAAGTGGTTCGAAGAAACCTCAAAATGACGTACAACGTGGCGATATGGAGAAAAGAGAAGCTGTTTCCTTGCTGACACAAATAACAGCTGCCTGGCATGGTCCCGAACATAAAGTCAGTGGCATTAAGGCTTGTGTAGAAGCCATTGTAGAGGGCTTGACCCAACTGTTGGTCTTTACGGAATGCTGTCAAACTCTGTTGCTGTGCACAGCAGCTTTAAATAATTTATCGCGTATGGAAATCACTTCACATTATTCCATCATGTCTCACGAAACCATTTTCAAATTGATTACCACCATGGAGGAGCGTGATAAGGGCATTACGGTGTTTCTTTATGTAAGTATCTCTTGTGGTTATTTGATAAATCAGCAATTTTATTGAGAGCATCACAAATGCTCTCCCTTAAACTGAAATTGACTCGTTGCAAAGCTCTATAAAATATCAGGAAATTTATTTCGCCATTAATTTTGAATTGTTTTTTTTTTGTTCTTTTCAAACCTTCAAGGATATTAAAAAAATTCTTAAATTTCCTTAACCCTCGGCAATACTCTTTGCTTGCACAGAGGGGGAGGGGGGATGGCAAGAAATAAACAGACTAACCCTGTTTAATAATAATAAAGTTTCATCAGCATGTTTTTTCTTTTTATTTTTGTTTTTATTACAGGAACAAATCGCTGCCATGCTGTACAATATGTCACTGAATAAGAAATGCCACAGCCATTTGGCCAATGCCGGTATCATAAATTTCATCACGTATGCATACGAAACGGAATTCTACAAGAGCTACAATTCACGTGGCGAAAGCGAAGCCCAAAAACGTTGCATCAAAACAATACTGCACACATTGACACGTTTGGTAAAGGATTCCGTTCTCGGCATGGAGTTGCTAGAGCAACAGAAACATTTGCCATCTTCTTTAGGTTTAAAGTTGAATACAACTCAGGATGCAAATACGAATACAAGTCGTGATATTTCTTTAGTTGTACAGCAGCTATTAGACGAGGCAAAACATTACCGGCATGAGCAATTACAACAACATTATCGCCAGGAAAATCAAGAAAATCA
The DNA here is from genome assembly GCA_958299815.1 of Sarcophaga carnaria. Classification (NCBI taxonomy): domain Eukaryota; kingdom Metazoa; phylum Arthropoda; class Insecta; order Diptera; family Sarcophagidae; genus Sarcophaga; species Sarcophaga carnaria. The sequence continues at coordinate 8,596,023 of OY283153.1, read as the reverse complement.
TGGAAAAAAATCGAAATTGCAACTACAACGACAGGAAAGTTATGTTTAACATGCATACACTTACACTCCTTATATACTTATGCTTATGCCTTTAACACTGGGATACTTTGGTATTCTTTAAATGAAGAAAAGATGCTGGAAACTAACAACCAACAACAAACAGAAGAAGAAAGTAACTTACCTTTACATTTGCATTCTTTTTAACGTGGTTTTTTGTCATATTGTACTCAGCACTGTGTCCAGCCCAGTCAGCCCAGCTCAGTTGGTGTATCTTAAAGTCAATGGCAGAACGTCACGTTCAAGTCAGCCACGTTTAAGCATTTATTTAAACGTGCATAGAAAGTCATACGAAAAGTTGGAAACGCTTCTTCCTTTTCCTTTTTAACTGCTTTCGCTCTCTCTTTCTCTCTTTTTCTGATGCTTTACTGTTACACATGAGAACATTTAAGGTTCAATTACACCAGAAAGAGGAAACTTTTCTTTCCTTTTGTTTCGCTTTTTTCTCTTTCTCTTTTTCTTTTATTTTATTTTGTTAAAAAACGAAGAAGAAGAATGAGAAAAAATGCAATAAAATAAGCTTTACAAAGAGAAATTCAATAATGAAACAAAGCAAGAGCAGAGCCATAGACAAAGTTAGAGTCGGGCCTTTACAGCCAGTAAAATAAGGAGAAGAATTAAAGAAAACCAGCCGCAAAATCCAAGCGTATGTACATAAGCCCATACACACACTTAAACATTCCTTAAGGTCTTGACAATTTATTAAATTTAATAAGTTTTTGTTTCAACGGCCTTTTAAAGGAAACACCAACCAACCAACCAACCACCAATCTAAAGCAAAAAATCCCAAAAGAAATTCTACCAAAAAAAAAAAAAAAAAAAAAAAAAAAAAAAAAAAAAATTGGGTTCATCTACCATTTTTTTATTTTTATTTTTTTTAATAAAAATTATTTGTAAGAAAGAAAAAAAACATTAACAAATATAGTCAATTTTGTGCCAAATATATATTTTAAGTGCTTTGTTTATTTTGAACAATTTCATCTGCATAAAAATAAACCACAAAATAAAATTATTTTATTGTAAAATAAACGAATAAATTTTCTTTAAAATAAAAATATTAAAAAAAAAAATAAATAAAAAATTAAAATAAAATCAAGTAATATTTTTAAAAAATTTTCTGTAATGGAAATGTAAATATTTATTATTAAAATAAAAATAAATATAAGAATAAAAATTGTATAAAATTTATATTTAAAAACCAAAAAAATAATTTTCAAGTAAATATTGTTTTTTTATTTTATTTTTATATGCAACTGGCCATTATCAATGCAGCAGGTAGGAAAATAATAATAATAAAAAACAACAACATACCATACAAAATTATTTTGAATAAGAAAACAATACTATGGGTATGCACGTTTAGTGGGGGAATATACAGTGGACAGCAAAAGTCTTAGTATGGCAATATTTTTTAGCAATTTCATGAATTTTATGAAATTTTTGTATAAAAATTTATAGTTTATTTTATTAATTTATTAATTTACGAGTATTTCTGTTTTATTATAAAACAAACAATTTTTTAATGTTTTTCATATAACAAGAGAAAAATAAGGAAAATTTTCAGATGACTCCATAGGTACCCCCAAGGAGAACCCTGAGTAAATTTAAAATTCAAAGGCCTAATATTGTATTTAGTAGAATATCCTTTAAGGTCAAGCACTCCATTTAACCCATTTGGAATTGAATGTACAAGTTTTGTTTAGTGTTTTCTGGTCTGGAAAGTCGCCGTGGTCTAGTAGGTAGTGTGTTGGCTTATTAGACGTAAAGCCAGGGTTCGAGCCCCAGGCCAGACATCAAAATAAAATACAAAAAAAAAGTATTTCTTCGGCGACTTCCTATCAGCTGATTTCTGCCAAAAACTCTGAGAGTAAATAAAAAATTGCCATGAAAAGTTTCTCAAAAATCTGTCGTTCGGAGTCGACTTTAAACTGTAGAAACCGCCACTCATATATAAAATTAACACACACAACATAAGTGGTGTGAAAAACTAGGTCGTAATCCTGACTGAAGGGTTGTAATGACCAATTATGTATGTATGTTTTCTGGTGGCACCATGAGCAAGCTTTTCGGTTGACTTTTGTTTGAGGTTTAGCGGTTACGTAATCGTTTTTTCAAATGATCTTCTAAATACTAATTTGAAGTCATATCGGGACTCTTGCACAAAGTTATTAAGCCTGTGGGGACTTTTTTTTTGTCAGAACATATTGCCATACTAAGACTTTTGCTGTCCACTGTATGTACATATATATCAGAGATCTGCAATAAGTATTCAAAAAGATGAGTAGAATCGAATCATACTCATAATTTCTGATACTTAAACGCATTCATACTTATTTTAATATCATGGAACCTCTCTACTCATATTCAAAATTTGAAGTACTCATCATATTCATACTTAACAACACATATGATGTTGTGTTGTCCATAACACCACATATACACGAATTACAAAACAAGTATGATTCGCGTACGAACACTAAAGTACTCACTAAATGGTTGTGTGTTTGCTCTGCTGGCTGTTCTGTCTATTTTATGAGTACTTTTTTATAAGTAATATAATAAGTATTTTTCTAAACTTATGAATCTAAATGAGTAGGCTTATGAATCAAACATATTTCGAATGGTATGAGTTTGATGTCAATGTTGTGTACAATGTGTACTCATACTCATTGCAACCTGTACTTATCAATCAACGTTGTAGTGAGTAAAATTTCAATATTGTTGACTCACTTATATTCAAAATTTCATGAGTGCTTATAAGTAGCGAAAAAACCATTCATTGCTGATCTTTGGTATGTACGTTTAGTGGGGGAGTGCATGCATTCAAAATAAAATAAAAAGGCTCAGTCATTTGTTTTTTTTCTTCAACCAATACTCAGGGAGTGGCCCGTACTCAGGCAATACCTTGTGTTGAATCTTCGAAAATCGATTTTGGGATAGAGCAACGAGTGTTAAAGGACATTAGTTTTGCATTTCTTTCGATTATAAGTGTTCCAAGTGTTCCACATATGCATAGAGAAGCTGAAAACCAATCACGAACGATGGGCTCTACGAGAAACACGCGTACTACGTTCTAAACCTAGCTAAAAGATTGTAAAGAACAATTGATGAAGTATTTAAGAAGTCTTTAAGAAGATCAAGAGCTTATGAGTACTTAAGCAACATTGGATTGTTCAAGCATTCAAATTGACTCTACTTACACGACCCCATTCTAAAATTGACTGTAAGTCAGATAAGATTGAGTTCTTCATTATTAAGTCTTACTTTTGTAAAAGTGTTAAAGGGATTGGTCCATATTTCAGAGAGTTTCACCAACATGTTACCACTAGAACGTGCATTATGGAAACAATATCACCTGTAGGCAAGCAATGGTCTAATATATCATAACTGGACTGACCATCATGATTAGAAGCAATAAAGAAGATACCAACCGTGTTATAGAATGAAATTTTAATTCCATTTAAATATTTCCTACCCTCCATCAATTTCAAAATGAAAAGAAATGAAATTTTTTTCTTGTTCGCTTTAGCTAGAGGCCATAGTTTATTTATTTCTGTTAAGTATGCCGAATGAAAAGCTCCAAATAATTTATAAAATAATGCAGCATTTTAGGGTAATATTCCTCAGCCTGGAATTATGAAATTCGCCAAAAAAAAAAAAAAAAATAAATAAAAAAAAATTACCCGGAACTGGTATAGAATACAGTAGAGAATGTAATCTAAAAATGAAAAAAAAAACAGAGAGAAAGAAACACGCAAACCAACTACACTTGTATGTCACTTAAAATAAAATGTAATTTTTATGGTTTTTTTTTGCCATTTTCATTAATCATGCCTACTAGAGGAGTATTTAATTTAAAATTTTCATGCCGGTGAGACCAGAAACAACAATTGTTACCCACACACAAGCACACACTGGCATAGCACAGCCTAGAACGAAACAATACAAATTGCATGAATGAATGAGTGAATGAACGAACAAATGAATGAAACAAAATGTGTGTGTATGGGTATGTATGTGTATATATAAAAGAGCAGATCCCAAAGAGAGAATATTGTTATAATTTTTGACAAAATTTTGCCACCACCACCACGACCACCACCTGGGGTTGCTTGTCAAATTCATACACGTACACACATGCCTATTGAAATAAAGAAAACTTTTCTCATCATCATAATCGAGAGAGAGAGTAACAAAACAACGGCAATAGCAACAACAACAATAACAACAAAAAGTATTTATTTTTTTTGGTTCCTGCATTCATTCATCGTTTCAGCCAAATGTGGCAAGTTTTTTTTGTGTTTGTTTGTGTGAGTTTCGTTTTACATTTCCTTTTTGAAACGTAAAGCCTAAAGTTATGCTGTATTATTTTGTAAAGCAGTATTATTTATGTTCTTGTATGTACTATGTTTTGGTTTCATGCTTACACACACTTATACACTCAAACAAACTTATACATTCAAAATAAAAAAATGAGAGGAGGAAACAAAAAAAAAAAAAATGAAACAAAACAATTTGTTGCTTATGTGTACACAATTTATTTTGTTTCCATTCACTCAGTCAGTCAGTCAGTCAGTCATTCATTCAGGCATTCTTTGAGTCAGTCATTTAGTCAGACATTCATTCATTCGTTTATGCGAAACAGTAGTAAGAAAATATAAACTCTCTGGCATAATTTAATTTCGTCAAGTCTGTCGACCCATTCCAGTTCCCTAAGAAACTTGGACAAACATTTTGGCCATAGGTTAGTGTGTGTACCTTTCCCCCAAAAGAGCATACTCACATGTACTCATGCATGAGTTTGTTTTACATTCTTATTTTAGGCCTTCATTTGTTAGATTTATTATTGTTGTTATTTTTTATATATTTTTGTTTGTTTTTTTCTTCTTTCATTTTATTTAAATGCCTTGTCCGTTTTGTGTTATTATTGTTGTATGTTTATCACGTACATCATCAGCATCAGTTGTAAGAGTTCGCGTTTTATTTTCGCTTGCTTTCTGTTCCATTTTTCTTGTTCCTTTTTCTCTCTTTCTTTCTACGTTTTTTCGTTACGTGTCAATATGTCCGAATACCAACCATTTGGGGCCATTCGAACTCATGAGGCTTTTAGGAGATGGTCAACTTGTCAGTCAGCTGGTTACGGTTGAGCACGTCCTTAAGTCCTTAAAAAGTATTTTACTCCCACGATATAATAATACAAAAAAAAAATAACACGGAAACATTTGTTGTTTGTTGTATTTGTCAACACTTTAAAAATTATTTTTTTTTTAAATTTTTTTTTTTCATGATTTTATGGGAATGAATTTTAATGGCAAGTTGCCATTAAAATCAATATCCTTTAAGGATTCCATTAATACAAGGCTAATAAATGTTTTTTTTTATTGACCTTTAATAGGTAAATTTAAAAATGTAGTATCGAAAACAGTTTGAATTGTGCAAAACAGTTTGAAACTCACTGTCTCACTGTTTTTAACGATGAGATAAGCGTTATCCTTAAGGATATTTTCCATGCCACTTGACAAGGAAAACAAACGATTTCAAAAGTTAGGATATGATTTCGATGAACGTTTTATCACATCAGCCATACTTACTTACTTAATTGGTCCTTATAACCCTTTAGTCAGGATTACCACCTAACTTGTCACACCACCCTTGAGTGGCAGAATCTACAGATTAAAGTTGGTTCTGAAGTACAGATTTTGAGAAACTTTTCATGAAAATTTTATTTACTTTCAGATTTTTTGCCAGAAGACTGCTGTAAGGAAGTCACCGAAAGGTTTTATTCGAGATGACTGAGCTGTGATTTGAGCCATGGGTTTGCGTATACACTACATATTATTTATTTACTTATTTATTTATTTATTTATTTATTTATTTATTTATTTATTTATTTATTAATTACAATACAATTACAAATTATATTTTAATTATATACGAGCGGAGTAACTTGACCATATGCTCGGTGTAGTGTCACAGACCAGAGTCTCTGGTGGGAATTGAACACACGACCCTCACGCCAATAGTCTAGCACACTACTCACCAGACTATCAGGGCACCCAAACTACATATTAGAATATGCTTGAATATAAAAATTAACGCGCACAACATGGGTAGTGTGAGAAGCGAGACAGTAATCCTTACTAAAGTGTTGTAATGACCAACTGAGTAAGTAAATAAGTGTGGTGTGAGACATAATTGGTCATTACAACCCTTTAGCCAAGATTACAACCTAGTTTCTCACACCACTTATGTTGTGTGTGTTAATTTTATACATGAGTGGCGTGACCTGCAGTTCAAAGTCGATGCCGAACGACAGATTTTTTGAGAAACTTTCCTTGGCAATTTTATTTAGTCTCAGAGTTTTTGCCAGAAATCTGCTGAGAGGAAGTCACCGAAGAAATATTTTTTTATATTTCCGTTTTGATGTCTTACCTAGGGTTTAAACCATGGCCTTACATCTAATAAACCAACAAAATACCTACTGGACTAAGACGATTCTGATATAAATAAAGTGGATGGAAGCGAAAGGTTGGTTTTAAATATTCTTGGCGTAATGTTTTTGGTGCCATACTCTTCGCCCCTTTGCGATAAGTGGAGCATCAATATTTGTGATGCATTCTGTAGAGGCTCAGTGGAGCATCAATATTTCTGATGCCTTCTGTGGCGACGTTACTAATTCTGACGGAATATAAGTTTTGTTGCAGATACAAGAGCGGAGTGGACATTCTGTTTGATAAGTCGCTTTTTCTTTTTGTTGTAGCATTATTGACAGACATTTCCATTTGATGAGCTCGACTAACCGCTTAACACCACAATTCTAACTCGAATACTCGCGACTTAGCTTGTATGCACGTTTGGTACACAATTCCATAAATACTGTGCTTTGCCTTACAATTGCGTTTCATGTTCTATTTGATATCAGATCGGCTGCCTTCCAAAATGTTAATTGCTTTGCGTTTGAACAAAGTATCGTGTTTCATAATGCCGCTGTACAAAATATATACAATGTATTCTATTTCAAAACGTCGTCAATGTGTATTTTTAACGCAGTCAAAAAGCAATCAGGCATCGGATTTATAGTTGATGCATTGTTTGGTTACATTGCATATCTACATAGTTTATATACAGTAGTAGAACTGCATACAAACTTTGTATTGATACATTTTGGAAGGCAGCCATCCACATGTTCCACGGGTTTTAAACAAGCAATTGGTGTTGTTGATGTCAATGCTTTCTCTATACCATGCGGGGTCAGTGGTACATCGAGTACGTTGACTAATTTGCCTTTATATAGATTGCAAGACAATTTAATTTCAGGTCTTTGACCAGTCTTTCTAAATGTCATTTTATGTGGTGAAGAGAGAGACTTTTCCATTTAAAAATTTGGTTTTCTCACCCATTAATCACAATAATTCATTAGCAATTCCTGTTAATTGCAAAACCACAAAATCTACAACACAAAATACAATTTTTGTTGCATGTTTATACGGTTAAAATCTCATTAATAATGTTTAAATTGTTTATGTGCTCATACATACATACATATACATATGTTATGTATGCATATGTAACTGTATGAGTGTTTATTACTGTTATTTTAATGCCATAATTGTGGTTTTTGTCTCTTTACGTACATGTGTACTTTATACATACGTGTAAATGTTAAAGAGTAAGAGTTAAAATCTTTTACGCTCTTATGGTGTGTTGTTTATCTCTGCCTGTGGTTTCAACAGTAATTGTAGTGTGGGCTGCGTAAGTGTGTTTCATTTACAGGCTGTGTGTGTGTTTTAAATATCAATTGAAGAGAGTATAAAATAATTATTAGCCTTTACCACCACCATTCTACAGCGATTTCTCACATCCTTGTCAACATTGTTTATTCATTCAGCTGTTGAATAATACTCATACTGAAGTAATAAAAGTGAGATTTTAGCCACACAGTGTGTTTAAAATACAAACAAACATCTCTCTCTCTCTCTATATATATATGGCGTTAACTAAGGAGTGCGCACTATGAATTTTGGATTTGTCTTTGGCATTATACAGAGTTCACTAACTGCAAACTGTATTTGAAGATTTGCATTTAAACAGCTGCTAAAAATATACCGAAAGTTCTATACTGGTTGCAAAACCAGTTGTATACTTTTCTGATCGTGTTAATATGGTTCTCAACCTTCCTTCCAGAGTCACCGTTTGTTGGGTAAAAACCAAAGCTATGGATACTATGGTTAGAACAATGGGATACTACCGTACCACGATTCTTATCATCGGCATCGTAATCTGATAAATCGAATGGCTGACCCTTATACAGGACCGATAGACTCTATGATTTTGAGACATGCTTCGCAACCAAGCGGAGTAATAAGTCTGGAAGAGGCTACTTGGTTAGGAAAGTGTTCCTTATGTGGTATACATTTGGGTCGAGTATGTGGATTCTCAATTCCCCTTCCAGAGTCACCGTTTGTTGGGTAAAAACCAAAGCTATGGATACTATGGTTAGGACAATGGGAGCCTGGTCACATCACCGGCATTATGATCTAATAAATCGAATGTCTTACTGCTCTTCTATACAACATCGTCAGACTTTATAATTTTGGGAAATACTTCGCAACCTGGCTGAGTAATAAGATTAAAAGAGGCTACATGATCGTTATTTATCTTGTCAAGAGAGAGTTCATTCTGTGGTATTTGCAGAACCAGATAGTAAAGCAAGGATCTCGATTAGGTGGAAATCATGGCAATAAACCAGTACACTAGCCTGTGTTTATGGTGCCGGCACATTTCTGTGGAGTAGAAAGAGATATTTGAAAGAATAAACTCGGCTAAAAGGGAAGATGGAGAGAGACAGTGTTTCTGACTTTGAGGCAATCTTAAATTTTGTTGTTTGTTTGTTTGTCAAAGAGCATTTGTTCCGAATGGCTATCGCCTTGAGCCCAACTGATGAGGAGAAAGAACACATACTAAAGCTTGTAAGGCATTAATGGTTCCAGAATGAAGCCTCTAGGTGCTGTTCTTGCTATTACCGAGCCATATGCTGCTGATTATCAGGTGTAATGTGCTTGAGGGAGACATAATTCCCTGTACAGATTGAGGGTAGTGCAATAGAGCATATGGTCGTAGAATTATATCATCTCAGTGGTCCACGATTTCAAGGTTTATTATGTACCGAGGCAAACGAATACACAAATATTAAGAGGTACTGAGAGAGAGTAAGCTACCATATGAAAGGGCATTGGTTTGTAAAGAAGTGTCTACAGTGAGCGTCAAAAGAACCTATACCTTGAGGATAAAATTCTTACAATTACCAAACTCAACTTTCATCACTTAAGGAGAGTGCCCGAAAAAATTTTACAATATTTCGAAATTTTTTGTAATTTTTGTTTGTTTCAATTTTAAAAACTGGCAATGAAACCATTTTAAAATAAAAATAACGGTAATTTATTGATGTAAATTTTTTAATGTAGAGTTTATTTTGACGCTCGCTGTATATTTAAATTTTTTCGTGCACACTCCTTATATGCAGGGCTATAAATAAATAAATTCTCAGTAAATATTTAGGTTTACAAGAAATTTATTTATATTTTTTTTTAATTGCTATTACAAATTGAAAAACTTACACTCTGTACACAAAGTTTAAAAACTATTTCTTTATATTATGTATTGTATTTGTAAAATAAATATTTTCATACAAAATTCAATAATTCCAAAGCCTATACCAGTAGAGAGACACAGAGAAATCACTTGAAGTGTAGCCCAGCTTAGTTCTTTTAAGTAGTAGTACATGACTCTCTCTCTTAATGGTATGATATTAGAAAAGTTTATGTTCTCTGGCTCTACAGAATTGTTAAAATATTTTATTTATTTATTCTGTAGTAGAAAAGGATGGAAAATGAAATAAAAATGCAATAAAAAACTAAAAATTTTAACAAAACAATGTCGTCTTGCAAGTGCCAACAATTTGGCAACATTTGTGTGCAAATTCTACTTCCTAACTCTTTCGGAATATTGCTGTAGTGAATGAATGCTCTAAACTCGGTTATTAGAGACACTCTTTTTACGACTTTATATTACTATTGCAGACATGAAAAACTTTACTTCATATATTTATTATTACAGGGTATTTTTGAGGTTTACTACACTAGTTTTTTAGTTGTGGCCTAGAAAATCTAATAAAAATTTGGCATGTTCTACATATTTTAAGAGTCAAAAGAAGCTTCTTTATGATTTAATTCTGTTATGGGCTTAAGCATAAATCTTGCCTATTATTTGTGGGCAGTTATTGTTTAAATACTAAGAAATAAATCGAGAAAAATCAATAAAAGCCTTACTCTTGTTGGCTTAATTGGAAAATCAAATACAGGCAATAATTTATTTTAAAATTTTCTAAAGAAATTCAAGTGTTAAGGTGCTTAAAACATTTCATAAGGACAGATGAAATATGAATTTTTGGAACGAGAGTTGCATTTTTATGGCAAAAGAATGTAACAAGTTTTCTGTCAACATATTATTTACAATTTTCCGAACTTTGACAGTTCATAACCGCCATCTTGTTGAACATACATTTGCCTAATAAATTGTCATTAATTCAGTCCGTTTTGCCAAATCCCTATGGACAACGATAGATAACGAAGTGTATTCGCTGAATAGGCTTTAGAGAAATTGGCAAATGACCCCAGTATTTATCGAAAAATAGTTTTCAACCATGAGGCCCATTTCTGAATAAATGGCTAAGTGAGCAAACAAATTTTGTCGAATATGAGACGATACCAATAAGATCGAAGGGCTTTTTATGCATATCGAAAAAGTCACTTCCGAAAAAGGCACTGCTTTGGGCTGGCAGCGCCATCGGTCCATATTTGTTTTCCAACGATGTTGACCAGGCCATCACTGTCAACTAACTATAGGGCCATGATTACGAACTTCTTGGTAGACAAGTGACTTTAACTGGACTAACTTACATGCCACCTGCCTTATCTGAATTGGCCACCGAGGTTGTGTGATTTGACGCCGTTATACTTTTTCTTGTTGGGGTTTCTTAAGCCACAAACCAAAGAGGTCCTCAAGGCCAATATATTGAATTTAATGATCTGAACACTAACGATATGTGGCTTTAACTGCACTGACTTACCTGTTACCTGCCTTACCTGAACTGGCCACCGAGGTTGTGTGATTTGACGCCGTTCGACTTTTTCTTGCGGGGTTTTCTTAAGCCACAAACCACAGAGGTCCTCAAGGCCAATATTATTGAATTTAATGATCTGAACACTAACGATATGTGACTTTAACTGGACTAAGCTACCTGCCACATAGCTCATGCGACATTGGATATTCTACAGAAGCGATTTGAGAGCATTGTGATCTTCTGTGGAGATGTCGGGAACTGGTCTCCCAGATAGTAAGATTGCAACATATTAGACTTTTTCTTGTGGGATTTTCTTAAACCACAGACGTCCTCAAAGCCAACATATCCCATCTAATCAGCTAAATTCAGCCTGATTCATGTGCTCGGGTCATGGATAATTGGACATTTCGGATGTGTTCTAACCAGAGAAGTCGTGACAAGCATTAGAACGATGTTATATTCCACACACAATAACATCAATACATACATACATACATAATTGGTCATTACAAACCTTTCAGTCAGGATTACGATCTAGTTTCTCACACCACTTATGTTGTGTGTGTTAATTTTATACATGAGCGGCGGGACAGTTTAAAGTCGACTCCGAACGACAGATTCATGGTAATTTTATTTACCCTCAGAGTTTTTGCCAGAAATCTGCTGAGAAGAAGTCGCCAAAGAAATACTTTTTGTATTTTATTTTGATGTCTAGACTGGGGCTCGAACCCTGGCTTTTCGTCTAATAAGCCAACACACTACCTACTAGACCACGGCGGCTTCAATAACATCAATAGGCCTTTCAAATGCATAAAAATTTCGATGATATCAGGCACGCCATCTTTTTTAATCAAATCGGCCAAATTTAGTATGGCCGGGTCATGTATAATGGGATATTTTGGATGTGCTGTAACCAGAGAAGTCGTGACAAGCATTAGAACGATGTTATATTCCACACAATGACCTCAATAGGTCTTTCAAATGCATAAAGAATTCTGATGATGTCTCACACGCATGCAATCTTTTTATTCAGAGATAGGAAAGACCCTATAGCTATGTATATTCTTAATTGCTAATTAACACAATCACTACCTAGCTACGAGATAACTTGTAGATTGCATTCCTTTCTTTTCTTCCGTGCAACACAACGTGTTAAAATACAATCTTTAAGTAAAATCCATAGCAACTTACCACCCTACTCTCATTGTTTTTCGCGTAAAAGTATTAAAATTGTTGAAGAAACAAAAATCTTCTCAAACAATATCATTTTAAAACAATAGTTAAACAAGTTTAACAAATTTTAAAATCCCATTATAACGTTTAATGCACAAATTTTGCAACACTGGCAAACGAAAAACGTGACTTTAGTTGTCAAAGCATTTTAAGCGGTAATAAAAGTTTTCTTTCCTCAAGTGGTTGTGTTAAGTGTATCCAATAATTTTTTATCGTTTAACTGCGTTTAATGCAATCAACTTGAATTAGTTTTTCTTTTTTCTATTAAATAAGTGTTTAAAGTGTTCAAATAAATAAAAAAATAATTAAAAATATTTGCATAACATCATGAAAATCATAAAAGAAAAATACATAAGAAATGTAACCAAAGCGGAAATGTCTTTTATTTGTGCATTAAGCGCTCTCTATGTATGTGTTTTTGGTGATCGGATTTGTTGTTTTTTTTTCTATGCAGACGATTAGTAAACAGAACAGTGTTGCTGTGTTGCTAAAGTACTAAAGTGAGTGTAATATTACGAAAAGTTAAAAAAGGTGTGTAAACGAATAAAAAAAAGTCTTTAAAATATGAAATAAATTGAATTTAAAATATAAATTGTAAATTGAAGCCGTATACGATAATTCTAAGGTAAGTTTTATTGCTAAAAAATATTTTCTGTTCTTAATTTAAAATCCTTTACAAATATATTTCCCACATTTAAAAGAATTTAAAAAACAGAACGCTTGTAATTTAAAACTTTAAAAACCATCTTCTAAAGTCTTTCATTCAATCAATTTGTAGCATAAATTCTTTATCAATTATTTGCTTTTTCTGAAGGTTATGCTGAAAAGAACTTTTTTTAATAGAATATTATTTAATAGCCTTTATAATGAAAATTATGGCTCAAATATCCTATGGTCAATTTGATAAAATTATTTTATAACGAATAAATCTTTACAAGTCTTTGGAAAATTAAAAGGGAAATATTTTCATTTTCTATTTTGCCTCAGGTAATAAATTCGATATAACCTTTTCGTTTTCCATTTAATTTGGCACAATTATAAAAAAGAAAAATCATTTTAAAATATTGATAAACTTTTATTACAACAGAATCAGAAATTTCATTTTCTTTAAAATTTAAATTCGATTTTTTAAGTGAAATAAAATAATTGCTTCATGTTCAAGTAAAGAGTTATCCATTTTTCATTTTTAAAAGTGAGGTTAAATAAAACGCCCAAAAAGCTACGATTTCATTATAGTGTCCGCAGATTGATAAAATTCGTGTGCACTGCTTTGAGGAGTTCTGCTCAGGTTGCCATCAGAACAAGTATTATTGATGTTGGTGCAAAAACTTTCGCTTTTTCCGCTTTATCCGTCGTTGTTTTACTCTTCTATCGTTCCTGGGCTCCAGAGTTTATGCATTAGTTGATGGAAAGCACAGGTCAAACTTATGACTGCTGCTTTAAGTGGTTCCGCAATCAGTGTTATCACCATTGCTATATCATGCAGAAACTTGCGGGTATCTTCCAAATGGAAGTCTGTACCTTCGAAAGATGTGAACAATTCAACATATATAGGAGTTACAATAGGCAGGACATATCAATACTATCTAACAATCAGTCAGCCAATCGAGCACTAGGCTCTTATGAGGTTAAATTGAAAATAGTATGGGACTGCCTTTAAAAGCTGAATTTATATGCAGGGAAAATAAGTTTATCCTCTGCTGGGTACCAGGTTATGTAGCAATTCATGGCAATGAGCACACAAGCGAACTTGCGAGAAGGGAAGACTTCATGCCGCTTTTGAGATCAAAAGAATGTATGGTGAGAGCGGATGTTAGGAAGCGTATGCTCAAAAAAAGGAAAGATAAACAGTGAGACAAAGCATCTGGTTAAACCACATTGGTTTGAGTTAATCGAGACATTTGTTAGGCAACTACAATAAGAGGAGACCTCCTATGCTCGGTATGAGTCTGTGGGTCCATCGTCCCTTGGTTGAATTGGACCAGTCTTGCTGCCATCTATGCATAGCATCATCCACTAACTGAACAGGATTAGAAAGATCCATTCCCCTCCTTGTGTCATGTTTCCTGCTCTCTACATCCACTACTAGCCTCAGGGGCATCATCCCCGCAATCACCAATGCTGCATCAGTAGGAACCGTGCGGAAGGCAGAAATCACCCTGAGAGCTGATCTCCTGTAGGCTTCTATTCCCGCTCTATAGGTCCTCTTATCCATGGCCCCGGCCCATATAAGGGCTGCATATATAGCGATCGATGTCCTGTCCTCTCCTGTTTCGGGCCTCCTAGGTTAGGCATTATTCGAGAAAGTGCACATGATGTCGCCGCACACTTTCCACCGATGTACGCCAGGTGTTCCCTAAACGTGAGCCTGTTATCAATCCTTACTCACAGATATTTAATCGCCTGCTTTGATGTTATGCGCTGGTCACCTACCGTTATTGTAATAAATTCCATCCTCTTCCTACTGCTTACAAGTAGTACATCCGTCTTGTGATCAACAAGTTTGAGACCTATTCCCGTGATCCAGCTCCTGACTATGCCAACCGCAGTGTTACACGTTCTCACCAATTCATCCAAATGTTTTCCCCTTATCACCAGGGCAATATCGTCCTCAAAACCAATGATCTGTGTACCTCTAGGGAATCTAAGCCCCAGTACACCATCATACATGGTATTGGGCACAGCACAGAATCTTGTGGGACCCCCGCCGATACCGCATATGTTTTCCTGCAATCATCAGTGTCATATAAGAGCACTCTATCCTTAAAGTAGTCAAATATGTATGTATGTATGGAAATCGATCTTCTGATTGATGGCATTAGCCTTGAGAAGTTCAACTGGAATGCCATCTGTACTACAGCATATGTTTGAAGTTCTGTGTTGTGGTACTTGGTAATGAAGTTTGAAACTCCGTTTAAGATTCTATTTTTATTTTTAAATCTTTTTATAAATGAGTTTCGAATTTATAGATAAAAAAATAAGAAAAATTCTTTAATGATCTGCAATTTAAAAACCCCCCACAAAAGTATTTTTTTCTTTTCTGATTACTCATGCAAAAATGTTTCCGTGAAAGAAAGTACAAGAAATATAAAAATAAATGAAATGAATTGAAATACCGACCATGTAAAGTACGAATGGTTTATAGTTTTATTTAAAACAATTTATTTTAAACATTTCTTCTTCTTGGTTTCTATTTCTGATTGAATCAAACGATTTATTTTTCTTTTAATAGAAAATTTTTATTGATTACCTCAAGTGAAGGGCAAAGTTGCTTTACTACGAGTGCAAGGCTTTGAATTTGAATATATTACGCTGTGGTATAACGAAATAAAATATTTTTTATTATGCTGTATAGGCGGTTATTTTTTCCATTTGATTCCTTGGCTCGAAAAGTAAGTTTTTTCTTCCGTTTTTTCTTTTGTAAATTATTAGTATGCTACAGTTTTTATTTATTTCCCAATCCCAATAGTTTTTGGTTGTTTGCTGCTGCTGCTGCTGCTCCTTATCTTAAACTCTACATTTTTACAAGCAAATTATGATAATCAAAAGGAAATGCTGTGTTCTGCTAGATTTCCGTTTGATTCTACAAGTATTTTTTTATCCTTTCTCTTTGCATTTTTTTCTTCTCCTTTTTTTCCATTTTAAATGTGAAACACCAAAAGAAAAGAAAAAAAAAAACATTTTTTTCTCTTTTCTCCTTTCTTTCTTCAAAAATTTGTATTCCTTGTAGTCAAGCTCTTAAGTTGGGTTTTCTATTGTTTAATGTTGTTGCTTTTAGCTTTAAGGAATTTTGTGTGTTAAGCTCTCTAAGGATAATATGAATTATCCTTAAATTCATATTTATGTTTCTCCATTTCACAATTCCTTGATCATGGTTTGCATGTTTGTATTGGGGTTTGGTTTTTGCGTATATCTTCAGAAAATATTGACATTGTTGTGTCTCTAAAAAAAACGCCATTAAATTTGTTGAAATTTCAATAATAAATACTTCACTGTTTGGCGTTGTTGTTATTATTATTATTTTATGGCATACTTTAGATTCAATATAGCCAGCCAGCCATACAGCCAGCCAGCCATACAGCCAGCCAGCAACCTTAAATGCTAATGCCTTTTATTTGTATTGTCCTTGGCTTGCCTCTCGCCTCTCGTCGCTGTTGCCATTTGTGTCGAGTAGTCGAATTCAACAAACCAATTGGGAACGGTTATAGAATTATAAGACTTCCTTTCTTATGGACGCAACACCTTTTTAATGTTTGACAAAAAAAAAAAAAAACCAAAAATTTACACGAAAGAGAGAAAGGTAACCTTAAGATGTAACAGGTTATACGTTCAGAGGTTTCTAATGCACCGTTCAGGCCAGGCAGTCAAATGTTAAATATATACATATGTGCCCTTCATCTGAAAGGTTCCACTACCGAAAAACGTGTTACGCATTACAGGGCAATTTTTTTAAACATCACTCTTGGTTGAATACAGCTTTCGCAGAGTGTTTATGCCTTAATGACGGGGTAATGAAGTCGCCGTAGTCTAGTAGGTAGCGTGTTGGTTTATTAAACGTAAGGCCCGAGTTCAAACCCCAGGCCAGACATCAAAACAAAAATACAAAAAATATTTCTTCGGCGACTTTCTCTCAGCAGATTTCTGGCAAAAACCCTTGAAAGTAAATAAAATTGCCATGAAAAGTTTCTCAAAAATTTGTCGTTCGGAGTCGATGTTCAACTGTAGGTCCCATCACTCATGCATAAAATTAACGCACACAACATAAATGGTTTGAGAAACTAGGTCGTAATCCTAACTGAAGGGTTGTAATGACCAATTATGTATGTATGTATGTATGTAATTAGTTATTACAACTCTTTAGTTAAGACTACAACCTAGCTTTTCACACTACCCATGTTCTGTGCCTTAATTTTATCCATGAGTAGCGAAATCTCTCTCCAGGAAGCCAGCACTCTACCTATTAGGCTACGACGAGATCCTATGCATGTTTGATGCCGAGATTTTGTATTTTCTGTAACGTTAACGTACTTCACAGAGTTTCAAATTCAGAAAAAATTTTACAGACTCTCAGCTGCTGAATATATTTCTTCTAAAGAGCCACTTAATTAGTGAAGTTTTTGCCATTTAGAAAGAGGGAACTCTTATCAAACGAAAAAATTTTCAAACTCATTACAAAACTGGCCACTTTTCGAGTATTAGGGTGGTATTATGGTCACCATAATCGATCTACTTTGCAAGGAGTTGGCAAGATTACAAATCAATTTAATGAGCCTGGAAGAGTTACAAATGCTATCAGGCAGGCCTGTGTATCCTCTCAATGTAGGTACTGACCTTTCTTAGAGATAGTGTATCAAATAAGTCGAGTAGGTCGAGTCATTATGAAGTATTTTCCATTTGGGTGTGTACCTACATTCATATGAAGGCGAACTCATACGAAAATTAAAGCCGACTTATCATACGCAACTCTGTAGATATTTTGATTGGATGCTAAAGCAACAGGTCTTTCGATTTTTTGAATAAAATTTTCTGAACCTCATTCCTCTCCCGCATTGATTACGGTTATTACAAGATGGTTGCCTATATGGCTCGAAGAAACCAGAAGTGATTGTGGAAAAGCCATTTCAACTGTGAAAAGAGTGACGGTTGAGCCTCGTTTTTTATAAAATTATCTTGAACGAACCGCTACTGTCAATTCAGAGCGCTATGATCGTAAGATTTTCGTACTATTTTCGCTTGTAATTAAAATTTAAGATTTGAAGATCATGTATTTTCAACAAGGGGCTGTCAAAAGCCAGAAAAATTTAGTTTATCTGCATTAAAGTTTTCCAGAAAGAGTAATTTCGCGATCTGGTAACGTCATTTGACCACCAAGATCGTGTGATTTGATGCCATTACATTTTTTCATGAGGATATGTACAAAACTACGTTTCAAGTGTGCACCCCTAATGATGAAATAATTAAAAACCAACATTCGTTAAGTTGTCGATAGGATATCATTCGAAATATGTAAAAAAGTTATCGAAAACTACACTAGAATATTCGATAGCTGCAACCAATCGAAAGAAGATCATTTAAACAACATTTTATTTACTGCATAATGACAAGGCCCATGTATTGAAATCGTAGTATTCTATGTGCTTTATTTAATTTCATTTCACTTTTGATAACGACAAATGGTGAACCCTTTTAATGTACGTTGTATAAATAAATATTCATTTTTATCACCTTTATCATTCTGCCGTGCACGGAGACAGCAATGAATGATTTGGCATTTACATATTTTTTTTATATTGTATACTTATATAAGAGTAAAAACCCGTAAATATATTGCATACTTTTAGGTCATTAAGTATTTATTTTAATGAGTCTTTGCTTGAAGATTTAAAAAAAAAGAAGAATGAAAGAAAATAAAAACTCATTCAAGAGCCTTATATTGAAAATAAACGAAAGAAAAAAACGAAAAAGAAAGAAAGAAAGCTATTAAAGGCATCTTTATGAAAGTTATTAATAAAAACCATAGACATTCTCATTTATAATCTGCTTCATAATAAATACATGTTTTCATCTGCCACAACCCTCCAACGACCTCATACAATAACGATTTGTTAAATGCATATTTAAACATCGAATGAGAATAAAAAAAAAATGAAAGAAAACTGGGGGCATAACAAAAGAAACAATAAATTTTTTTTATTTAATATTTAAAGCATAAACTTAAACATCCATAAATCCATAATAATGTCGCTCGCTCTTTGTGCCAATCAGATCAGTTTGTTGGCCAGTCATCCATCCGTGAGCGGAACAGGCATTCAATCTCGTTTATAACCATTGGCTATGGCCAATGGAGTGCATGAATGAATGACTGAATGAATGAGAAAAACTTTGTTTGCTCACGTCACTTGTAAAACGCCAAGTTGATGTTGGATGTTATAGAAAACGTGTCGTGTTTGTAATCACATTTATTGGTTAAATGTTTATAAAACTTCTCTATAAAGTGTTGCATACTTTGAGGCGCATTATGCATATTAACTACTGTTTGCAATTTACTTTTACCACTACAACTACAACTATGACTACAACAGCTAACGCTTGTATCAACAATTTATAAATCTTTTACACCATTAAACCAGTTTAAATTGTTTGCAAAGAAATTTGTGTGCAAAGAAATCATTTCGAACGAACGAACGTTGGGGGATTGAAAAGAAAGTTTCTGGCAGAAAGTTTAGTTTCAAGGCAACAAAAAACATCGAATAAAATTTGAAGGGTTGCTGTGCTTGTGATTAATTTCTAATAATTGTTGAAAGTTTTCATTTCAAATGCTTAGGCCTCACTGGTGTGGTGTAGTGATGACTAAAATGCTTCCTCAGGCTTACGACCTGGCTTCTCACATCACTTATGTTGTGTGTGTTAATTTTATGCATGAGTAAAGGGGCCTATTGCTTAATGTTGACTCTGAACGACAGATTTTTGTGAAAATTTTCATGGTAATTTTATTTTACGCTCAAAGTTTTTATCAAGAGACTGCTGAGAGGTAAGCGCCGAAAGAAAAATTTTTTTATGTTTCGATTTGTTCGAGATGTCTAAGCACGATGTTGAACCTTGGGCTATCATTTAATAAGCCAACAAACTACATACTAAACTAAGGCGTCTTCACTTAACTAAGTCTACCATCACTCTAGGCAATAATACACTCCAAAACTAAGACCATCGCTTTTCAATTTTGGCTATTAAGAGCTGTATCCGGCAGAATTCTAAAAAGCCATTAACATGCAGAAGTCGAAGAAAAGTTTCTCAAGAGAACTATTGACTTCTGATCTCATAGTTCGAAAGCTCTGGGTGGGACCCTTAAATAAAAAATTTTATGTAGGCTGCCTGACATGTCGAAGTCGTAGAAAAGGTTCTTAAGCGAAGATTTGCTTCTAGGATTCTAACTATTGACTTCTGATCTCATGGTTCGAAAGCTCTGGGTGAGAGCCTTAAATAAAAATGTTTATGTAGGCTGCCGGACATGTCCCAGGCGACGCTATGGTTCTCAACAGAAGATTTGCTTTAAGGATTCTAACTATTGACTTTTGGTCTGATGTTTTTAAAAGCTCTCGGTAAGATCCTTAAATATAAACTTTTGTGTAGGCTGCCTGCCTGACCATTACAATGTATTGCAGGCAGAGGTCATGCACTTATTGAAGGTGGCTTATTGCTTGATGGGTGGTGGAATTTTCGTTGAAAATCTTTTAATTTATTTAGATAGCCAGGCTGCGAGCAAGTCCATAAGAATGTCACTTCGACAAATATCCTCGTCCATAAATGCCAAAGATTTCTTAAGCAAACTTCGAATCGTTTGAAAATGAGTTTTACTATGGATTTCTGAATAAATTGTCGAAAACCGCATTGTTTTTAGAGCTCATAAAATCTAAGACGTTGCGGGGTATACGTGTTCAATTAAACAGAGTGTTCTCTAGTCTTTTATATGCCAAGATCAATTTCGTCAGTAACAGGAGCTTACCAGGAATATTACAAGGCTCTGCTAAACTGCTATGGATTGGTGATACACTGATTGTCTTTTGTTCTTAAGTCTCCTGGCTATACATACATACATAATTGGTCATTACAACTCTTCAGTCATGATTACGACCTAGTTTCCCACACCACTTATGTCATGTGTGTTAATTTTATGCATGAGTGGTGGGACCTACAGTTTTTTGAGAAACTTTTCATGGCAATTTTATTTACTCTCAGAGTTTTTGCCAGAAATCTGCTGAGAGGAAGTCGCCGAAGAAATACTTTTTGTATTTTGTCTTTATGTCTGGCCTGGGGCTCGAACCCTGGCTTTACGTCTAATAAGCCAACACACTACCTACTAGACTACGGCGACTTCAAGTCTCCTGGCTATACATTACACAATTGCGGTTGTCACAGGCCACTGTTCCGAAGACACCAAGCCCATAGATTTGATATTCTCTTACAGAATTTATTCAGGGGATATGTCTCAGTGCCTGGCTGTTGCCATGAAAAGAGGAAGATTCTTGACTTGTCAAGTTTTGCTTCCAAATATTAATTTGTGCTACAATAGTGGTCCGAAACTCATGGCTTATCATTCCACAAGGATACGCCCACCATTTAACCTGATCTAAGCTAATACTGTAGCTAGATTAAGTTCCCATTATATGGATGAGATTTTGCTACCCGTAAGGGTTTATCAGGGGATTGGTTCGGGTGTAAGTACTGAAACCTTTAGCCATCAATGTTACAATTGGAATCTCTGAAGAAATGTGGAGTTGTGCCTTGATAGAGAAATCTGAAATATATTGTGGAGAGTATACTTTGATGATTTAAACGCCAGGCTCTCCTGGTGTTTACTGTATTTTTATATAGTAAACTGTATATTTCAAACTTCTCTATCAAGGCGCAACTCCACATTTCTTCAGATTCCAATTATAACATTGATGGCCAAAGGCATTGTTATGCTGGCTATGGGATCTCCATACATTCTGGCGAAGCTAATCATTTTTTTCTATTTATTTTCTGTCGCATTCTCTCTCTCTCTCTCTATTGTTCTTGTCTACCATCTCTAGATGCAATTTATTCTACAAAGACTACAAAGGGTCTTATGACCTCCGTGTATACATACATATATATTAGCAACAGATCTGATATTTTTTTATTTGACAAGAATTTATTTTCAAAATTCCATGCCATTAACTCTTAAAAAGAATAAATTAATAAATAAAAGCATTAAAAATAAAAAACAGAAAATTAAAATTGCATTGGACAACATAACCAACCAGAATCAAATCAAATACGAATGAGTTTTTCATTTCATTTTTGGAAAAAAATTCCCAACAGCTTTTCAGAAATGTTACAAAAAAAAAAAACAGAACAAAATGGAGAAAAAGTTTTTTAAATTGTTGTTTAAAAGTTAAAAGCATGAGTATGCCCCGCTATATTATTTTCAGATTATGTGGCGAAAAATATTTCATTTTTATTTGACGATACATTAAAAAGAAGAGAGAAAAACAGAGAAACAGTTTTTTTTTTGGTAGAAAGTCATCAACCATTACCTCTGAATAACAAACAAACACCCTGTTGAACTTGCTGGTAAACAACAACATACAGTCATGGCAGTCAAAATGATGACAATCATTATAATAATCATAATAGAAATAAAGTCTCTTACTCCCCTCTTACCACTCCCCACCACCCCATTCTATTCTCCATCTAAATCTCATACACTGCTCGTGTTTAATAGCATCAACCATAATTCCTTTTAGCTTCGGGGTTTTATGTTAATGTCGGATATTAAAAAATCCGAGTCTTTGTAGTGAGTTGAGTGTCTACATGACTATGTATGATTATGTATGTATGTGTATGTGTGTGCCCAAACACATACATACTTATGTGGAATATTCTATTCATTGTTATATAAAAAAAGAGAAGCAGAAGAAGTTTTTAAGTACATCAAATCAACTTTGTAAGTATTTAAGTGAAAACTATAATGAAATCTGACATTTTTATGAGTCTAAACTCTTGGCTTGCACACACCCATACACACACTCACACATGCAGGCACTACCCTATACATGTAAATGTATATGAGAGAGAGAGAGTGAGTTAAAATGTTTTTGCTTGTTTTTTAGTGTACGTATTCTATTGCTGTGTGTGGCAAGTAGACGACTCTCTTTTGTTTTTGCTTAAGTTTATAGCCAACAATTGAATATAAAATTACACCGACTAACCAACCTACCAACCGACTGCCTGACTGACTGCCTGACTGAGTGGCTGGTTGGCAATTATATTAAAAATGGTTTAATTTTGTTTGCAACTGAAAATAGCACACAGTTTTTTTTTGCTATACACTGTACACAATACAATGCCAAATATTGTTTAAATTTTTTTCTTTAATGGTGGCATACATTGCCAATGCATAACAAGTGGCAACTGAGTAATTATAAATATGGATGTGAATCTACATCAAAGTAAGGCCTCATAAAGAAAGGTTGTTGCACAAAGTAATCAAATGGCCTCCAGTTACAAAATGCTTCTTATGTTACAAAGTACAAACTATTGAAAGAGTGTCAGTCAAACTTACCCAATCTTGGTTAGATTAAGTGATGGACCCTGCCTACGAAAACCATCTCGATATCAAAATAGATTCCATTATAGCAGCAGCCTCTATTTGGTTGAGTTCAGTAAAAGATGGCTGAATTGAGAGTTCTTGAACCTCTGCTCGTCCTTAGTGAGAACCGGGCTCTGGCGCATAAGGTGAAAGATAGTCTCTTCCCTAGATCCTTAACTCCTACAGAAATTATTTGAGCGTACGTCAAGTCTTTCGTCAAGTCTTCCAAAAGATTAATGGCCTGCGGTGGCCATGCAATTTAAGGACACATTCCTCTTTCTATAGACATCATGTGTATGAAGATATATGCGAATTTAAAAACCAAAGACGCAAACCCTTTGTTTTAGCAGCTCCACTTCTTGCCTCTAACAGGTTAAACTTTGCTGTTAACAGAGCACTGTTAACTGTTTAACCGTGGCAATAAGAAGATTGGTCTTCGACTTTGGTATTATTGCAGACTATTGACATAAAATATAATTCTCATTATGATCATTATTATTTGTGGGGGTGGAGGATGGATTTTCTCAACTCTCAAAATTATTCCAGTTATGCCACTACCACGGTTCGAAAGAGGACCCTCTGGATTACTATTTGCATATAGTCTGTATGATGTACTATTTCTTATATGTTCCCAAATAGCCACTGATCTTCTAGAGAATTTTCAAAAAATTGATATTTGCAAAGCCAATTCTCACCATAACATATCATTTTATATAGGACTCTATTACTAATTGGATTTTCAATTTCGAATTTATCTTCACACACATATCGACATCAGTCCAACAAAGCATAACAATACTGACCATGTCCTTATGCTCCCAACGAAGTTGACTGTACAAGTACAACACTCGGTGTAATTAAGATAATTGGAACACATATGCCATGTAACATGTGTCAACTGATGAGTATGCTACCAGCTGGGATCAGTTCATCAGCAATATAATTTCTCATGACATTTGTATGTCCTGGAATTTATATAAAAGTAAACTTTGAAGCATCTGACCGTAGTACTGAGTAACGTAGTACTGATGAACCTCGTTCATTATATTGTAACGAAAATGGAAATCGTGTTTTGTCTTCACATCGTTTAAATTGTGAACAAAAGCTACAAAAACAAAAACAATGAACTTGTTTACATGATAAACAAGTAAACAAAAATATACCAACAAAACAGTAGTATAAAAAAGTGATAAACAAGTAAATAAAAATGCAACAGAAATACAACAACAGGCAACAACATGTTGTTTACACTTATAGGGAATATCGAGAAGACAAAGTCATTTGCCTCTAAGAGCATTCATCAGACTGTTTACCCTGCGGTATAAAAGGCAAGACAAAGCAGGCAACGGATTCAGTTAAAACTCAGTCAGTCTTGTGTGAAGTCTCACGGTGTTTGAAGAGAATAATCGTGGTTTGAAGATCTCCGTTATAAAGATCTGTCGAACAATTGTTATTGTTTACGCAAAAGAGTGTAAAGAAGAATAAAAAATAAAGCAATTGTTGTTGCTTACATCAAGTTGTGAGCAATGGCACACAGAATTGTGCGAACATTAAAAAGAACTCTTATTTTAAAAGTTTTTAAAAGGTAAAAACGTAACAATATTCTATTCTTTCTAAAAGGTGGCTTTGCCTAACCTGCCTCTTGTCTGTTGATGTTATTATTCTCAATGGTGGTTGGAAAAAGGTTCCTTAATGCTTTCACTTCCAATTTTCGAATTTATTTAATGAAAATCTGCAGCCTAACCTCGCCTGCAAATGAAACCGTGTTCATTTTCTTTGGACATGGTTGTCCCTACCAAATTTATTTTTTTAACTATTCATCTGGTGGGCGACTTCGGATAACGGCAGAACGGCGCAAAAAATCTGTGCAAAGCTGGATAGAAGGCGCATGGCGAATCTGCTTAAACTCCAACGAAGCAGGTTCGGAGCTGTTATCAGGTTTATTACGGGGCATTGTATTATAGGAACGCATGCGAGGCGTATTGGTCTTGGACACCTCGCGAATGATTTCTGCAGAAGCTGTGGAGATGAGGAAGAGGATGAAACTATTCTTCACCTACTGTGCACATGCCCGGCACTTGGTCAGAGGAGAAAGAGACACCTGGGTGCCTACTATATGGAGGACCTAGATGAACTGTCACGCATGGATATTGGCAGTCTGAGTCGCTTCATCGGAAGCTCCGAGTGGTTCCTGGAATAGGGGAGAGTGTGAAACTGTGGTATCACAATGGGCCCTGTGGGCGGCTTAAGTTTGTCCGCTCATGACTCCATCGAGGGGACAGCCACTTCTATCTACCTATCTAACTATTAATCTGCAGTTTTAGTATGTTTTAGTTGTACACGGAATAATGCACTCCCCTGGAGTATAATCAAGCTTTCCTTTAAGAGTGTTGGGATTAAAACCTTTCATATGTACACATTCACAAGATCAATTTGCACAGAGAGAGTGATTTGGTACCTTCAAACTTAGGCTTAAGAATGCCTTTTTACAACTCAAACACAATAATTTTAAAAGTTTAACTATGACTTCCACTAAAACTTATGCAGGCCATTATTTTACTTTTCAAAGTATTCAACATATAGTTGATGATGTTTTACAAAATAAATGTCCTTTTGGTGTTGCAAAACAAAAACCAAAGAAAACATACTCCAAATAAATTATTGTCATAATACCTATGACGTATGATTAATATTTAATAGGAATACAAATTGCTTATACGCTGCATATCAAATATAAATACAAAGTTTTGTTGTTAAACACAACCTTGCGATATATTTCAAATCTCCGGAGATCATAATTACAAAAGTTTGTTTTAACTTTTCTTGACCTTGGGGTGAAGGCAGGCAAAAAAAATTTTCACCTTCAACTCATCATCAAATGGGGAAATAAACTTGAAAAAAAATAAGAAATATATGCTTAGAGACCCACAAAAGAAAAATTTGTATTTGAAATCGAATAAAAACAAGTTCCAAGGAAATTACATAAACAAACATAGTAAAGGGTTATCCATGTTGCAGTTTCAAAAGCAAATTGAAATAGGAAGGCCATGACTTTCGCGGAAACTTTTATTTCAATATGATGTGTGGCCGTTGTCATTATTTAAATAATCGCCTCTGGTTTCATTGCAGCAGCTAATACTTGTGAGATAGTTCTCGATGACTCTTTTGTACATTTCATGTGGTATCTCAGTAATAACTTAACGAATTTTGGCTTTCAAATATTTCAACATTAGGGGATTATTCGCGCACACATGGACGAAGGCCAACAAAAAAGTCTAACGTTGTCAAATTGTATAATTTGTGTAGGGCGGCAATTCGTGCCCAAAACATAAAATTTTTATTTCAAAAAAACTGCATGCAATGTAGCCAAAAAGGGTCATACTGCAAGCCTTGTAGCACCGCCTTGTTGAAAACACATACAGTCCAATTCATAATCTCTAATTGCAGGTCAAGAAAAGTCACTTTTAATGCGACCATAGTGCTGTGAATTGACGGCAAAACATCTTCCAGTATAAGTTTTGAAAAAATCCCGCCCAATGATACTTCCAGGCAACTAAGAGAACTTTTCACAATCACTTCTGGTTTATCTGAGCCACATACATAAATAATTGGTCAGTACAACCCTTCAGTCAGGATTACAGCCTAGTTTTCCATACCGCTTATGTTGCGTGTGTGTTAATTTTATACATGAATGGCGGGACCAACAGTTTAAAGTCGACTCCGAACGACAAATTTGTAAGAAACTTTTCATTGCAATTTTATTTTTACTCTCAGAGTTTTTGCCAGAAATCTACTGAGAGGAAATCGCTGAAGAAATATTTTCTCTTTAGATTTCGTTATGTTCGATATGTTTGACCTGAGGTTTGAACCGTGGCCTCACGTCTAATAAGCCAAAACATTGCCTACTAGACTACTGAGACTTCTGAGCCACATGTGCGCAAATTTTGCTTGTTAACATACGGACTGAGTGAGGAGTTTGCTTCCTAGCTAAGGAAACTTTTGTTCGAAGGATAGGCATTGAAAGACTGCTACGTTAGCACCCAATGGAGCATATCTTCGTTGTTGTAAATGGTCAGCAGGCTTTAATTGCTACATGAATTGGATTTTCTATTGATTGAAGGGCAAATTCAAATACAAAATACAGTGAGCGCCATAAGTGAGTCAACACTTTTGTTCTTAAGTATAAAACAGTTTTGTTCTGAAGTTTAAAACAAGTTCCTTTATCATGAGCTGTTGTTTTTGTTTTAACATTTTATAAGTAATAAATAAACGTCTTTATTTTTGGAAATTTATTCGACTATTCTCAGTGTACATCATAGTGAGCCAGCAGATGGGCCGAATTGCTAACAACGTCGTGAAATCGGCAAATTAGTATTATCTGGGACAAATTCTTTAACAGAAGCGATGTTTTCTGCACATGCAGTTTTTACAGCCTCTTCAAATCTTTTAAAATTTTGTCATTTCAAAATATGAAAATTGCTCATCAATTGTTACGTTTTTACCATTTAAATACATTTAAAATATGAGCTCATAGATTGCAAATAAAATAAAAATAAATTTGTGTATACATTTAATTAAAATTCTTTATTATTCGAACAATTCCAGTGTGCCACTGTTCACAACTTGATGTAAACAACAACAAATGCTTTGTTTGTTTGTTCCTCTGTTTATACCCTTTGCATAAACAATAACATTTACTAGACAATTGTTCGACAGATCTTTGTAACGGGGATCTGCAAACCACGATTACTCTCTTCAAACACACCGCGTCTTTACACAAGACTGACTGAATTTCACTGACATCCTTGACTTCCTTGATTATAGTGACCACAATTATCCCGTAATGCTCGAAAAGTGAACGCGTTTGAATAACCATTTTTATAGCTAGTTTTAACCATTTTCACGTGTTCTTTTGTTGTCAAATGAACGTCAGGGCTGCTATGGTAGATTCCTTCATGAGTTGAATTTCTTTACTTTCACTTGGCATTTCCATAAAGTGAGGAGATTTTAATCAGCAAAACAAAAACAAAAACCACAAATATTTCCTATCCATTTAATCCTCTTTTCATTTGAATCCATCACTTTAAGAGAACGCGGTATAATTAATGTCTTTCACTTGAAATTTTCCTCTCATTTGAATTCACATGGGGAGGGGGAGGGGTAATAGTTTTTTAAGAAAAACTTTTCAAAACATTTTACAGTGCAAGAATGCATTTGTGGCAGGATAAAATCATATCATGATTATGATTATGAGAATGTAAATGTAAATGCGAATGAGAATGTATGCGTACGTGTGCAGTTGTTGACATCATATATTATGAATACAAGAATACTATATATGGAGCAGTAGCAGGAACAGGAGCAGGAGCAGTTGCAATGGTAGGAAAATAATAAAAAAATAAACCAGAAAACAGTAAAGAAAAGTGAAACCAAATATGGAAAATGTTTTTCCATTTGTTTTTAACAGAAAAAATGAGTATAAAATGGGGCATTCATGTTTGTTTTCGAAAGAAAAACTTTCTTGCATTTGGTTAGAGAGAGAGAGAGAGAGAGAGAGAGAGACAGAGAGCAAGAGACGTATCTCATAAACAGTAATGTTATGGAAAAAGGAAAAATAAGTTTACATTTCTTCCATCTTTTTTCTTCTTCTCTTTTTAATAACAGTAAACAACAGTTTTTTACAGGAACAAAAAGGAAACTTAAACGGTAAAAAGAAAATTTATGGAAACAAATATTTTCTTAAATAATCGTAAACTTAAAAGAAATATGATACAAGAAAACCAAACCAAACAAAATAAAAAAAAGGAAATAAAAAAATTCATATTTAAAGGATTTCATAGTAATACCTTGGAATTGTTTTTAAATTTAAGGAAATTGTAAATCTACAATCAATGAACCCAAGCCTTTGATTTC
Organism: Sarcophaga carnaria; assembly: GCA_958299815.1. Classification (NCBI taxonomy): domain Eukaryota; kingdom Metazoa; phylum Arthropoda; class Insecta; order Diptera; family Sarcophagidae; genus Sarcophaga; species Sarcophaga carnaria. The sequence goes on along the minus strand of OY283153.1, from coordinate 8,566,585 downwards.
AATGTACTGCTAAGGGATTCAAAAAATTCATAAAAATGCTTACCGACATGAATCTAATGAAGAAGATGGTGATGGTGGAACATGGATGTGAGGTGGGAGAACAGATAGCTGCAAAGGAAAAAGGTGCGAGCACCGTCATCAGCATGATTGCAACAGTTCCAATAGAGAAGAGTGTATTGGTGGCATGAAGTCGTCGTAGTCTAGTAAGTAGTGTATTGGCTTACTAGACGTGAGACCATAGCTCAAATCCCAGGTCAGACATCTCCAACAAAACGAAATATAAAAAAATATTTATTCGGCGGCTTCCTCTTAGCAGATTGTTTGCAAAAAGTCTGAGAACTCAGCAGATATCTTGCAAAAACTATAAAATTTCCATGAACGCCCAGCTCAGCAGATTTCTGATAAAAACTTTGAGAGTGAATTGCTTTGAAAAGTTTCTCAAAAATCTATCGTTCGGAGTCGACTTTAAACTGTAGGTCCCGCCACTCATGTATGAAATTAACACACACAACATGAGTGGTGTTGAGAAAACAGGCCGTAAGCCTGGCTGATGTTATACAAGTATTGGTGGCATTTTTACGAGAATGTGGAAGATGGAGGAGGACGTGATCTATCTTACCAGCATACTTGCCAAATAATCTTCCTCTGAAGTGCAATTTTTTTAAGTGAAAGTCTTGCCATTTACGATCAGGTTGTAACCGAGGAACGCATAAAAATATTGAAAATTGTGTATAAAAATAGTCATGATCGACCTACTGTGCTATGAAATGAGAAGATTATAAAGGAATTTGAAAACACAGGAAGCGCTACAGATGCGGTCTGGTTTATGTATCATTGGCTTGCACGCGCTTATGAAAATATCGCTTCTTTTAGAGAAAATATGGCGAATTCGTCCATTCACCGGTGGTCGTATTTTACGTGTCATTCTGGCCTATCTCCATTCGCAGAAAATTCAAAGAATGCAACGAATAAATTCCGCAATATACTATACACCAGCATGGACAAGCTGATTGGGTGCTAGAGAAACCTTCCTTCAATGCTGTTTCCTGCATTCAAAATATTCTACAGCCCTGAAGGCCAATTCTCACTCGGTTGTTACGCTAATAAGCAAATTATCTCAGAAAGGGCTGGAAGACCCTAGAAGTGAATGTGGAAAAACCATTGTCATGCGGAAAAAGTGACAGGTTGGTGTACATTATGGTCTTGAGAAGTCTTTGGGATGTATTTTATTTGGAAATTGCCCTTGAGCTACCATTATCGTCAATTCATTGCGCTATGGCGGTATGATACCACACTTTTCTTGGCCTACAATTGATGATTACGATTGATTTTGGTTTCATTGCATGAGCAGTCTCCAGAAGAAGTAATTTCACGTTTTTGGCAACGTCACTTGTCCCATAGAATCCTGTTATTTGACGCCGTCGGAGAAGAATATTAAGCAAAGTGCAGAGAGTGCGAAGGAAAAAATGATTTTTTTTTATTAAATAATTTGTATTGCATTCAGAAAGTCAGTCACTTTATTGATAAACTCTCGTATAAAAACTACAGTGAGCTTTAAAAGCAACTGTACACTAAGGATAAAATCCTAACAATCACTAAATTCAAATTTTACCACTTAAGGAGAGCGCCCGAAAAAATTTATCAATATTTTGAAATTTTTAGTAATTTTTTGTTTCAATTTTAAATGAAATTTAAATGAAACAATTTTAAAGTTAAAAAATAACGGTAATTTATTAATGTACAGTTTTTTTAATGTACAGTTTATTTTGACGCCCACTGTATATTTTTGAAACACAGTGTTGGTAAGAGTCCATAAAATACAAAATTTAACCAATACTGCCTCTCACTTTTCTTTTAAGAATTTCATGCCTTTAAGGCATTTTAAATTTAAAATAATTTGTTGTTTCATAGTTTATATTGTAAGACAATAAATAATAATTAAAAACACTTTTTTTTTAACATTAAGTATGAAACAGAAATTAGAACAACAATAACAAGTACAAGTACAAGTGCATGTGATAGAGAAAGTGAAAATCTTTTTCTATTTTCATTGTCATCCAATGCTTCTTGATGTCTGTCACATGCACAACAAGAGTTTTAGTTAACATTTCTGCATGTCTGTTGCATTTTCTTGTTCACATATCTGCATGTGTGTATATGTGCATGCATGTGTGTGTGTGTGCATTATATGTAAGTGAAGTATTTTATTCATAAATAGACTAGAATTTGGTGTGCATGTATCGAGTGCTATAATGCTTAATAACAATAAAATGCCAACAGCAACAATATTTTTGGTTTTTCAATATATTTTTTGTTGCCTGCTTTACTACACATACTAAATACACTCTACATATCCATACATCATACAAACACACACACACAGATATCTGTAAATATTTATTTTTTATTTTATGTTTCTCTCTTTAATTTTATGCAAAATTTACTCTCTATGCAGGGCTTAAATGAATGCAATCTTTACGAAAATAAAGCAACAGTTTTGGAGGCCTATTTGAGATCATTTCAGTAACTCCCGGGAGAAATGATAATCTATTCATACGAATTAGTTGTAGTACCAGCTTTGTAGTTAATTTCTATGTGAGTGTGTCTTGAAAACCTTGTAAGAATATTCGTTGAATGGGGTCGCGATTGTCAAGATTAGAGTTGGGTATTCTGTAGTCGTTGCATAGAGTAGCTTAGGTTAGAGGACGTGTACTTGTCAATTAAGACAAGTACAGTACCCGGAGGTCGAATTGACCCATTGCACTAGAGTAGCTTAGTTTCATTGGCTTCATGAAGGCTTATGCAGTATTTGTAGGCTCACCTGGACTTATCTGGTTAAGAATATATCTGATGATGTTATTTCCATTCATTGCTTTATTGCGGTACTTAGGTTACTGTCCTATTCAATGCATGCTGAAAGGCTTGGCATTTTCTGGACTGTTTTCTGCAGGAGTGGTGAATCTGAAGAGTATGAAGAGACCATCTATCATATCAAAGTCCTGCTTCTGCTAGGCTTTCCTTAATTAATCTGTATAAGAAGAGGTTTGATTGTCTTTCTTCTTTAAATGGCATGGTCATTCGCCACTCTATAGCTGTTCTCACAGGCCACTGTCCTGTCGGAACACATACCGAAAGGCTTACTATTCCCTTGAACGATTTCTGTAGCGACTATGGATACGAGTTAAAGGGGGAATATCTTTTTTCTCATGTGTCAATTCCCAGAATCTTGTTTTGGAGAGGAGGAGGTTATTGAATTCTTATTTTCTGTTGTATTTAATTGAACTGAAATAGGAAGTAATGCCTTAGTGAGATTTATTTTGAAGTCAGAATGGTTTCTTATATGGACTATTGGATGTTGGCCTAAGTAAGGCCTAAAGTAAGCTTTAAGGAATGATGTGCCATCTTGGGTTAGATGGGATGGGTTTCCTTATCGTGCAATGTATCGCTGTTACTTCCAGAAATATTCTGCATCCTTGAATAATCCTCTATGTGATGTAGGGGTCTCATGTCCACCTTATTTACTTAATTGTTGATTGCAACCCTTTAGCCAGGATTACAACCTAGCTGCTCACAACACCCGCATTGTGGTCGGAATCTACAGTTTAACGTCGACTGTGTTGGCTTATTAGACGTAAAAGCCAGGGTTCGAGCCCCAGGCCAGACATAAAGACAAAATACAAAAAGTATTTCTTCGGCGACTTCCTCTCAACAGATTTCTGGCAAAACCTCTGAGAGTAAATAAAATTGCCATGAAAAAAAGTTTCTCAAAAATCTGTCATTCGGAGTCGACTTAATTAATTAATACACCCAACATAAGTGGTGTGAGAAACTAGGACGTTGCACAATGGGTCAATTCGACCTCCGGATACTGTACTTGTCTTAGTTGACACGTACACGTCCTCTAAGCTAACCTAACCTAACCTACTCTCAGAGCCTTTGCAAGAACACTGCTGAGAAAAGTCCGCCCTAAAGCAATATTTCTTCATATTTCGTTTTGTTTGAGCTGGGTTTTGAACCACATCAACACATCACCTATTAGATACCACTTCGCTTGATATTAAATTTGTCTTTCCATTTATTATTTTGGCCTGAATTATGCTGCTACAATCGAGTAGTTTAAGAGACAATCTCAGACTCAATTGATTCCAAAGATTTCACCTTCGATTTTGTCGAATGATCTGCATTTATCAGTGGCAGGTGTAGACCACCAGAATCAAAATTGGCTTCATATAGTCAGTAGTACAACAGTAATCAGAAAGAAATAAGATTTTGAAATATTTTTTTTTTTTTTTGAAAGATTTGATTCTTTTCCACTCCTGCATACTTCGATAGATTGTAATCCTGTATACGATATATGTACATATATATGGATATAGAGATAGACATTGCAAAATATTTACATTGTTACCAATACAATACAACAATGTAAGTACTTATCTCTCTTTTTGGCTTGGGGTTTATTTAAACTGCCAACTAAAAACATTTCAAAAATTCTATCACAGTCCTTTGTGTTTTTCGGTATAAAAACGAGTATACTTGCGAAATTGAATTTCAAAATTATTTCCCTTTTTTTCTATGACTATTTTACGCTTTAGAATTCACCTTGAGAAATGTTTTCCATCAGCTTTTTTGCTCTCTCATTTCGTTTTATTTTTTCTGTTTACAATTTAAGTTTAATTATCACAAAGAATTTTGAAGAATTTTCTCTTTGTGACACACAGCTTTTTTGTGACGCTGTGTTTAACGATTATGATGCCAAAATGATTATTTAAGAATTAATTTTCTATTCTAATTTACTAAAGAGACATTAAGCAAATTATGGCCATAAAAGCATTCATTCAGCATTCAGATGAGACCTTGACAAAAAAAGAATGTTTAATGCAAGAAAAGAGAATTAAAAAAGGGAGATAAAAAACAGAAGAAAATGTTATGAAATGCTCAACTTTTGCCACAAAAGACACTTGTTGTCATTTTACTCTTCAGTATACAATTTTTTTACAGTTGGTTGTTGCTGTAGTTGTTGTTGTTGCGGTCATTCAGCACTGGTAAAACATAACTGTGATGAAGCAATCTATTGCTAGAGACAGGCAACATTTAAATGCTGCCATAAACACGGCTACAGTAAGTACGTTGTTGTTAAAAAAAAATAAAAATCAAGCCAAAGAGTAGCCATGAAGAAAAGCGAAATGAACGAAAAAAAAGCCTGGTCAGCCTTGAAAGATGGTTGCTAAACGTTGGTTGTTTGTTCTTTTATTTATATTTTCATGAACAAAATTAAACTGCCAACGGTTTCAGAAATGACCAACATTTAAATGTAGTTGCTGTTGTTGTTGTTGTTGTTGCTACGTCTGTATCTGTAGGTGATTGTTAAATGCAATGGAAACTCTTAACAAAAGAATGCACCACGAACGTGGTATTGTAAGAAAATTTCAATAATAATAAATACTCTACTCACTCCCTCTCTCCTTCTCTTTTCATTTGTTGTTCCATTGCTATAAAGTATTACTCACTCACACACACAAAATTGCAGTGAGAGACAGAGGAAACACAATTTCACACTCACTTGATTTTGTTTTCTTGTTATTGTTGTCATACTTATTGTCGTCATTGTTAGTGATTTTTTTTCGTTTGTTTGTTTCAGTTGTTGTTGTTTGTTACTTGTCCTACTTCTTGTTGTGGTTTTTTATTGTTGTTGTTATTGTTCTTGAGTATGACTGTGTTGTTCGTGTAGCATGATGGCAGTGGTAAATATCTTTTAAAATGACTGTGTGGTGTTGTCTGTTCGGTTGGATGGTTGGTTCGTTGGTGTGTTTCGGTGTATTGAAGATGTCATCGTTAACATCAGTTCGTTTTGTCGTCTCTGTTTGTTTGTTTGCTAGATTGGTTGTTTGTGTGTGTGTGTTGTTTCATGTTGCTTTAAGTATTAGTGTTTATAGTAGAAGGAAACCAAAAAACCAAAGTAAAACTGATTATATTGAATGGTAGTTGCCAGTATTTTGCTGCCAAAATGTCTGATAAAGAAACTTGTGGTTATTTTGTGTCCATCCGTTCCTCTAACTGTCTGTGTTGGTATCCCTGCCTGTATCTCTATCTCTGTGTGTGTGTGTGTTTGTTTACTGCCTTGTTATTTCTTCTTTGGTTTGTAAACTAAGCATATAAAGTAATGAATGTTTTTGTTTTTGTTGTTATTATTCTTTACCAGTACAAGTGATGACATTTGTTCGTAAGCGTTGGTTTGTCAACTGTTGTTGTCACTTTTATTGAAAAAAAACAAAACTTCTGTTAAATTAAATCAGCAGCCATATTTTATCGCTTTTATAAAAAAAATATTTTGTAATCATTATTGGAGTTTTCAAAACAAGGGAAAATAATACATTGAATTGCCATCAGCGTTCACACTACACTGTGTTCGTAATACATTGAAAACACTGCTAGAGGGATACATAAAGCCATGTTTAAATGAAGCCGTATATGTAGGAAAAGGACAACAGGGAACTACAACAAGCAGTTATTCACCTGAGACTTTAAATTATGTTGCAAAGCTAGCGGTAATGGTAACAATTCAGCAGGCCATTAGTTTTTCTTTTTTTTTGCTACATTGGAAGTGAAGAACGCCTTTAACAGACTTTTGAGAAAACGTTTGGAAATCATTAAAGTTTCATTAGAAGATCTGTGGTCCTCTTTAAAAATAGGGGCTTATAAACAGTAAATCTGATTATTAATGAAAGAAACTAGTGGCACTGGAAGACACACAAACAGTGTGTGACAGGGTTTCCACTCTGTATTCAGATTTCTGACACGTCAAATGTGTTGCATTTTGAGAATGAAAATGCCGCAATACATGTTCGGAGTGCCAAAGGCGATCGTAATTATAATAAAAGTACGGATAATATAGAACGAAATCTGAGACAAGGCATGATGAAAATAAGGAACCTGTAGAGATAGAATAGGCAACACACATCTGTGGAAATAGATATGCAGACTGGAGAAGAGTTCGCATCCACTAAAATTGTAGAGAATGATGTGTAAATAGAATTTGACTTGAAGTTGAAATATAAAAACCAACCTCAGTGTATTGTGAATAAGACAGTACGACGCCACGAATTCGATAAGTGGCTTAATAAGAGAATAGGGAAAGCAAATTATTACTTGATGCAAATGCTTTCAGGCAGCATTTTGTCTATTTGAACACCAGAATATTATTGTTGAGCACAATGTCCTTACCGTACGGCTTACCATAAATACCGCAGCAAATTGTAGAGGTTAGGTTAGGTCGGGATGGTAGCTCTGATATCACAAAGCTCACTTGAGCACGCATAGCAGCCCGTGGTGATGCCACGGGTGAACGCAGTCCTTGTACTGACCAAGTTCCACCAAAATCAGGGAAGAGGAAGATGTTGGTCAGAGCAAGGGCTGCACTGTAGATTGTAGAGGACAGGATCAACAAATCCATGACTTTTTGAATTTTTCACCTCTTGACTGAAAGGGAAACATTACTTCAGTCAACAATGAATTGATTTCAGGCAGAATTTGAACATTTTGTGTGTTGACAGACAGAAATTTATTAACAAAAACGGTCTTATTTGACCAACAAAACAGTTTTCTTGTTTCCACGGCAAAAATACTACAAATGGTTCCCTAATCCGCCTTTTTGTCTTGATTTAGCCTTGATTGACTACTTTTCGGTTCAAATGCTAAAGAATATTTTCTAGCAGAAGAAGATTTCCTTCCAATGATGGAATTCTTTCACAAACTAAACCATTTCGATGGCCTCAACAAATCGTTTTCTTTGGAAGAGATAAGCAAATTGAAGGAATTTTTTATTCAAAATCATGTGTTTCGTTCAAAATATCACGGACTTATTGATCCGTTTTCTTTATTACTGGTAGTAAAAATCTAAAAATCTTAATTATTGAATTGAAAGTAAACAAAATTTCTAAGAAGAGTTTATTTTTATTAAAGATTTTATGAAAATTTTCGGTATAATGCTTGCAAATAAAATTTCAGCTTAAAAAAGACAAGAAAAACAAAATTTTTTTTGATTCTTTGAAGCCAACGAGTTGTTTAAGTTGTCATAACTTTAGTTTTTTTTTTTATTGACATTGTTAACACTCTGTGCTAAAAGTTTTTCTTTATCTTTAACATTTTATTTCTTGCATTTTATTTTCTTTTCTTTCGTTTCTTTTAATTTTTTAATCAGTATTAAAATGTATATGAGAGACACAACGGAGGCGTTAAGCATAAAAATAAGTTTTTTATTCTTGCTTTAAAATTCCTTTTATTCTCTTTTTTTGTCCCTTTTTTGTCTACTTTTTAGTCAAAATTCTCATGTAAATTAAGTAAAACTAATGCAGATTTTCCGTTTTTTTATGCTTAAATTCATTTATTATCCTTGGATAAGGATAATTAATACTTGTTATATGGTAAAAAGCTAAAGAAACAACAAGAACAACAACTATAAAAAAATGAATATGAATATCCCTTTATCTGTCGCTCTCTATATCTACATACATACATAAATATACATACATACATATAAAATATGTATGTATGTATGATTAAATGTATGTACATGTGTGGAAGAGCTGGTTGTAGAGTTGTCACTTTAAATACCATGTGCGAGTATAGTCACTCATTAAAAAGTATGATGATAATGGTAGCAACCAAATGACAGAGCGAGAGAGAGGGATAAAGAGAGAGAGAGAGGGAGAGTTAAAGTATCATAATATTTAATATTCATGTTTAAAGATGGTTGAGGGAATTATAAAATGAATGAATGAATTTATTTATTTATTTGAATGAATGAATTTAAATTTAAATACCGAGATTTTTGAGAAAAGTTTTTTGGTTTTTAAAAGAAATTCCTTCAAATAGCGTGATTAGTAGTAGACGGCCATGAAAAACATTCGTATTCACATTCATAGGCAATATTGTCTATAAGTCCCCTGTAAAAACTCTACAAATTTTGTTTGTTATTTACGTACTTCAGCGCATACAATTAACCATGACTGCCATGTAATAAACAAACAACAATTAAAAAAAAAAAAATTAAAAAAAAAATATTCCAAACAAATTCATAAAATTGGGAAGTAACATTTCTCCTATAATTCAAGCAAGCAATTCCAATATATTGTTGTTGTTGTGTGACTCATTATTAATGAGCCGAACGAACATATTATGAGCTAAACAAGACGGAAGTCACAAGTCAAAACCAACCAACAAACAAAACGAAACAAAACAAACTGAAAACCAATGGAGAGTGATAAAAAAGTTTTTTTATTGGAGTTTGTTTCTGATCAACAAATATGAATTTGATGGCGTATTTATGACTTCCTGTTTATTTCCAAAAATACAAAACATAAATGAAAGACAAAACAAAACAAAATGAAATGAAATGAAATACAAATAAAGAATAAATAATAAAAGTTTATTCGTTTTATGTTTTTATTTAACAAACGACGACTATTATTTGTAAATCATAATCATTTATTTTCGATCATTTAAATGTTAATCAAAACAGAAAGAAATGGAAAGAATGTTGAAAAAAATTGTTTATTTTCCACAAATAATTAACATTTGAATCTGTTTTATATCCTTAAAGCTTATTTATATTTCATTATTTTCTTTCGTTCAACAAATATTAGCTTTTATTGGCTTCTCATATTGCCAATACTTTCCCTTTCCCTTCTTAAAAATTGTCCTTTCGCATCAGACTTACATGATAATCTGACGTTATTTTCTACACAGCACAGCGTTAGCAGTCTCTACATCTTCACGTCTGAGTATCGTTCTTTCTAACAAACGCTCTACTCCGATTAGCAGCTGCTTAGCTTCTGTTACAGTCTCGATTACATACATATATAAAGGGTGATTTTTTAAGAGCTATAGGAAATTTTTTCATGCAACTGTTGACCGCGACTACGCCTCAAATGGTCCATCCGCTTAGTCCAATTTTCGCATACTCTTTCCAACATTTCGGCCGGTATCTTACGAATAAATGCTTCAATCTTGTCTTCCAATGCGTCAATTGAAGCGGGCTTGTCTGTATAGACATGAGCTTTAACATAGCCCCACAAAAAATAGTCTAAAGACGTTAAATCGCATGATCTAGGCGGCCAATTGACCGGTCCCGAACGTGAAATAAAATGTTTACCGAACTCGCCTCTCATTAAGTCCATGCCAGAAACCACATGTCATGCAAGTCATGCTCTTGCATTTTGGGGGAAAAAAAGTTGGATATCATCTCACGGTAGCGCTCACCATTCGCAGCATCTTTGAAGAACTACGGTCCAATGATGCCACCAGCCCATAAACCGCACCAAACTGTGACTTTTTCTGGATGCATTGGTAGCTTTTGCAATGCTTCTGGCTGATCTTCAATCCAAAATCCACAATTCTGCTTATTTACGTATCCATTGAGCCAAAAATGAGTTTCGCCGCTGAACACAATTTTTCGATAAAGAAGTGGATCTTCAGCCAACTTTCCAAGAACCCATTCACCAAAAATTCTACGTTGCGGTAGGTCGTTCGGCTTCAATTCTTGCACCAGCTGTATTTTGAAAGGCTTCACACCTAAATCCTTCCGCAAAATTTTCCACGTTGTTGAGTAACAGAGGCCCAATTGCTGCGAACGGCGACGAATCGATAATTGATGAGTCATCATTAACACTGGCCGATACAGCTGCGATATTTTCTTCAGTTCGCACTCTACGTAAGCGTGTTGGTGGTTTAATGTTCAACAATGTAAATTTGATGCGAAATTTAGTCACAATAGCCCAAATAGCCGCTTCAGTGGGTCGATTAAACTGACCATAAAATGGAAGAAGTGCGCGATGATCTTTCTTAACAAAGCACGAATTTTGATAATAAAATTCAATGATTTGCAAGCGTTGTTCGTTTGTAAGACGATTCATGGTTAAATTATAGACAAAACTGAAGATGTCTGACAGTGAAACAAAACACGAAACGTGCGTGAGCTGTTTAAACCAGTGTTGCCAAAAAGATAACACCTAAAAAAATCACCCGTTACATACATAATTGGTAATTACAACCCTTCAGTCAGGATTAGGACCTAGCTTCTCACACCACATATGTTTTGTATGTTAATTGTATCCATGAGTGGCGGGACCTATAGGCTATACACGACAGATTTTTTGAGGAAACTTTTTATGACAATTTTTATTTGCTCTCAGAGTTTTTGCAAGAAGTCTGCTGAGAGGAAGTCGCCGAAGAAATATTTTTCATGTTTCGTTTTGATGCCTGACCAGTAGTTTGAACCGTGGCCAACGCGCTACCTACTAGACTACGGCGACTCCATCAGACTGTTATCAGTTGTAGAAATTAAGGAAATGGAAATTGTTTCAATTGATTTTTCTTGTGTGTATCAGTAAATGTCATTAGAATTTCAATAATTTCCACTCCAATTAGTTCTTGTATGTATGTGTGTGTGTGTGTCATCTGTCAATAATGACCTTCAAATTGTTCTTTCATCGTTATTGACTTATTTATTCATTTATTTTTTGTTTATTTTCCATTTTCATTATTTTTATTGACGTTTTGTTTCTCTGCTTATGAGTTCAAACTTTTTTCTACTAGAGCTTCATCACTGGCAAATAAATTTATATTCTTATTGGTTTTTTCTTTTACGTTCTTTCCTTAATTTATTTCAATAAAAATCTACTTAAACTTCAGTCTGTAGAGGCATTAAAATTGGCCACTCATTGCCAGTTAAATAGTTCCATGGAATTATGACTTTCGAAAGATGAAAGAATTCTCTTTGGACTACGATTGTTATTAAAAGCGTGTGTTTCGTAAGTGAAAGTATTTCATTTCAAATGATTTTTATGAAATTTTTGTATCTAAGCTAAGTAAATACAGTGGGTAACACAATTAACTAAAATGAGAAGTCCTTTATTTGTAGTCCTTTTTAAAATGTCTTCACTGTACTTAGGCAAACAAAAGAGCATGAAAGCAATTTCCTTTATAGAAATTTTGGTAAAAGGAACGTCTCAACATTTATGCCACAATGCTGTTGCGTTCTACGACCAAATCAATATTTTATAACCTTGAAATGTTTGTGTGCAGTTTCCATATCGACGTTCTAAGAATCTCTAGATTCGTAGAAAAAAAACACAAAAAAAAACACAAAATACTTGTACATGATGAACATGCAACATTGTTTACTAAATACGAGTGAAAGAGTCAGAGTCTAAAATACCATTCACTGAACATTTCAATTCAAAAGACGCTATTTCAAGTGCATGAAAGCGAAAACATCATCATCATCATCATCATGGCAAGGCAACGCAAGGCAAGGCAAGGCATGGCTTCCTTTTGTAACCAAACGAAGCACACAAATTGCATATTGGCGGGTAACAAGTAAATGCCGAAGCTGCTAAACTGCTGAATGATTTATAATTTACAAGCAAAATTGAATTCAATTCACATTGAATTGCCAACAAAAAGGAAGTCGTATGCAATTGTTCGTACATCTACGTATCTCCTTGGCAAGCCATTGTGCTTCTTTATACAATTAAAATACTTTGAATAGGGGTTTTTGGCATTCTGGCATTCGCGTACAATAATGGTTGCGTGGCGGTGAATATTACGTTAGTCTAACAATTGATTTGTCAATCAAAATTGCTCACTTTGGTTTTCTTAAATTATGGTAAAATGCCAGGCGTTATAGACAATTTAAAGTATTGGAAATCAATCGTTAAGAAAGAGACTAAAAGCTGAGAAAGCATAAAAGCTTGATTAGATTACACGGCACTTGAACCTATCTTCGATCTTGGTTTTATAATACATAACATACATACATACATAATTGAGCATTCCAACCCTTTAGCCAAGATTACAACCTAGCTTCGAACACCAGTTATGTTGCGTACGTTATTTCATACATGAGTGCTGGGACCTAAAGTTTAAAGTCAACTCCGAACGACAGATTTTTTGAAAAACTTTTCATGGCAATTTCATTTACTCTCAGAGTTTTTGCCAGAATTCTGCTGAGAGGAAATTGCCGAAGAAATATTTTTTCATATTTTCGTTTTGATGCCTGACCTGGGGTTTGACCCGTGGCCTTACGTCTAATAAGCCAACACACTTTTTACTAGACTACGACAAATTCGATTTTATAACACGCCTGTTTTAAATATTCGATATCGACAATAGCCTATACCTTCCAGACATCGATTGATGGATTTAAGTCACATAACAAGTATACTTCAGTGCATTTGTTTGGTCCTGTTCAATCGTTCATATCGGTTGAGTCTTAGATTGTCCATTATTGGTAAGCGATACCAACAAATAGTCACATAACAAGGGCAGCTCAGTTCAATCGTTCGGAGCAATTGGATCGGTTATATCCGTCGAGCCTCAGACTGTCCTTTATCCGTGAGCAATGACAAGATTCGAAGAAAGTTTGACGTCGAAACTCCAGCTCCGAAAAGCTCCCCCAGTGACTAAATGTTGTTTAAAAATCGTCTCTAAGTTTAGCGGATAAAACGGTGTGCAATTTAATATACCGTAGTCGACCTGTAGTCGCTCTATAGACTACGATTTGGGTAGTGTGTTGGCTTATTAGACGTGAGGTCTCGGTTCGAAGCCCAGGTCAGATACCTCCAACTAAACGAAATAAGAAAAAATATTTCTTCGGTTACTTTCTCTCAGCACATTTCTGGCAAAAACTCTAAGAGTAAATAAAATTGCCATGAAAAGTTTCTTAAAAAATTATCGTTCGGAATCGACTTTAAACTGTAGGTCACGCCGCTCATGTATAAAATTGACACACACAACGAATGTGGTGTGAGAAACTACATCATAATTCTGACTTAAGGGTTGTTATGTATGAAGTTGGAACAATAGAACGGAACAGGCCCTATGGTATTACTACAGGATCCTTTATAGGACCCAAGTAACAGAGATCAGCAATGAGTATTCAAAAAGATAAGTAGAATCGAATCATGCTCGTAATTTCTGATACATAAACGCACGCATTCATACTTATTTTACTAACATGGAACCTCTACTCATATTCAAAGTTTGAAGTACTCAACATATTCATACTTAACAACAGGTATGATGTTGTTGATGTTCGACGCTCCATAACACTCAACATATACAAGCAGCACAAAATAAGTATGAATCGCCTACGAACACTAAAATACTCACTAAAAGGTTGTGTGTTAGCTCTGCTTACTACTCTGTATATTTTGCTTATGTGTCTTTTTTATTTTTTTTTTGTAATTGCAACAACAACTAAGACTGTAAATTTTGATGAATGATTCGAATCCCTCGAATCATTTATAAGTATTATAAGAAGTATTTTTCCAATGAGTAGCCTTATGAATCAAACATATTTCGAATGGTATGAGTTCGATGTCAACGTTGTGAACATACTCATTGCAACCTGTACTTATAAATCAACGTTATAGTAAGTACGAATGAATCAGAGTACATAGTTAAATTACAATATTGTTGACTCACTTGTATTCAAAATTTCATGAGCGCTTATGAGTAGGGAAAAAACGATTCATTGCTAATCTCTGCCAAGTAAGCTTTGCTTAACACTAGATTTACCAAGAAATTTTCATACCCATTTGTACCAACACCAGTCAAAATGACTGGTGTTCAAAAATAACTTTTTAGGTGTGTAAATTTTGTATGTGCTATAATGTTTTATCGAATTAATAAACAGTATTGATAAAATAATAATAAAATGCTTTTGGAAGAGGAGTTGTTGTTGTTGGACAGTCAGCTTCACTACATATCTCTTGACCTGATGACTGATGATCAATAGTGAGTTCTTCAGCCAAACGAAACAAAAAATTCTTTCTTGAAATATTCTTTACAGTTGTGTTTTTATACAAAATCCAGGAATTTATTCAGACAAATTCTAAAATATTAAAAAATATTTGAAGTGATTTCACACTATACGTCATTAGCCATATCGTGCCATTTGATCTATGACGTCGACACCAATTATTATTAGATTATTATAAAAAGACACAGTTTCAATTAGTTTCTTACTGTTGGTACTTGGTCAATTTTGACACCTTTGTGTATAGCACGCAATAAAGCAACTTTTTTGTTGGGCTTACTCTTATAAACTGTAAGTGTACATTCATTTGTTGCATATAGTAATGTTGAAAAACGAGCCATACTATCCCTCTATTCCTTGCAAATTTTTGGAAGGTTACGTTTGTTCGAACATACGGTACCAACCAACGTAGTGTTTTTGGCTAATAATTTAGTAGCTAAAGAAACACTGGTAAAAAGTTGTCGGTTATTACAGTCCTACCTTTCATGATATAAAGCTCCAGTGGTCCCATTACTACAAATTCACTAAGACGTGTTGCCAAATTTCGTGTTTCATCTTTTCCTAGATAAGGAAAGCCATTTACAACATACCTCGTTTCAATGTCTGAAGCCAGCTAGAATTTTATTCCAAACTTGTCTGATTTGTTTGGCATATACTGTGTAAACCTATATCTGGCTTTCGTTGGAAACAATTGTTCATCTAATGTAATATTTGCTCCCGGTTTGAAACAGTTTTGGCCGTTGACAATAAATTTGTTCCAAACAGTTGACACTTACATAAATTTATCAGTTTGTAAGCGTTGACTACTTTCATTTCTTTTATCGAAACGAATGTAACGTAGAATTTCTGTAAAGTCATAGTATACTCATAGTTTTAGAAAAAATTCAGGACTCCATTTTCGTTCCATAAATACGACAGCTGCAACCCTTTGAATACTGTATGCACCACTGTATGTACCTCGTGCAAACAGAATTCCAATGAAAGCTTTCAACTTATCTTGTAAAAGTGTCCATTTCTTCCCTAAAACTCTAGAGGCTTCTAATTCGGTGCAAGTTTTGATATGCTCTAATATATGGTGGTCAATCAATAGTAAAAAGGCACTGCTTGGCTTCCTTCCATAATATTTCTTCTTGCATATGCTGTAGGCCTAGATAAATCTTTGAATTTGCAATGAGTTGGTAACCTTCCAACAACGCCTCCTTCTTTTATTTTTTTCCACATAGTTCCACTTGCAGAAACCTCCATTATCTTCCCCGTTTTCATTATCCTCTTCAGAACTAGAAGGAAACCGCATAAACATTCGTTTTTGTATATTATGCAAAGGAACACTGTCTTCTGCCATAGAAAAACATACCAGTCAAAATGACTGCTACCGGTATAAGTACCAAAAACAAAAATTATTTTTTTTATTGTGGACACAAGATCAAAATAAGTTATCAAATTAATTGTATTTAGTTGTCGTTATAAAAGTCATATAATAGTTTCGGAAAAAATATTCATACAAAGTCAATATTTAAAGCTAATAAGGCAAAACCAGTCATTTTGACTGGCGTGGTAAATCTAGTGTTAAATTGGCTGCTATCCTAGCCTATGATGTATAAGAAGTCGTTCTGATATCAAGGAAACCACTTAAATTATTTAATTGCCAATAAAAATGTTTTCTTTCTACGTTTTTAAAATTGTTTTCGTTATTACAAAGGAACTTTTTTCCCACCACCATAAACTTCTTAGTTTGGTTTCCAAATTTTACCAGGCTTAGCAATTAAAAGAAACAATTTCTTCAATTCCCTTATAAGTGTTATAAGGAAGTCTTAGATGAAGAGGATGAAATCAAAATATGCAAATGCAAATGAAAAGTTGTTTGTCTAGGACCATTTAAAAATCTCAACTTATGTCACACAGAAACAAATTTCTAATGAAACACTCTTTGCTGGCATTCTAAGCAGGAATTGAAATACAACTGACACACACACACCCACAATCACAATCTCTTGCATGATGGCATCTTTATGTGGCTTATAAATGTATGCAGACGACATACACCTCTGTGTTGTAAATACATGCGAGTGAACATTTATTACGTATGTATGACGAGTGTACGTATGTATGTACATATGTATGTATGTATTGTTTAATTTAAATACGCATTGGCATACGCATCTTCTATACACACATATAACATATGAAGTGTGTGTGTATTTTGTGTGAGGGTATGTGTGTGCGTGTGCAATTTCAAATTGTAATTTAATTAAAACCGTTACCAAATTTGCATGAGGATTTGCTATTATATGCTCAACAGCAACAGCAACAACAACAAATGCAACAACTATGGCAACATTGATGGCGACAACTGTGCAACAATAAGATGCATGCCGGTATTTCTTTGTGCGTTTCTTACATGCCATGTGAACCACCAGCATAACTCGTACTATTCCCTACACAAAAACGCATTAAAATTATAATAAACCTGCTCAGAGACAGAAACAAACATGTCTCATCCACCTTCCCTCTCTCTGTACCCTCCATTATCCATAAACAACCTGGCAACCAGGTTAAAATATGTTGATGGTATGGTTAATATGTTTATGTGAATATGTGTGTGTATGCGTGTAGTAAACATGTCTTAAATAGAGAGATGGAGAAAGAGAGGGAGAGAAAGAGAGCAACATAAGAGATGTTACAAGATCTTTGCATAGTTAATAAGATTTTGGCGGTAATTTGTAGATTTTAGTGAAGCCATAACTAACAAACTGAGTAGCTGTGTAGCTGAACGAATACAGTCTTGAGATGAAATGGCTTCATGGAGTTGAGTTCATTGAATTGAATTGCTTTCACCCAAAAATATAAGAAAAAAAAACAGACAGATGCACCAGGTTATTTGTGCATTTATTATATAAGATTTGTTGCCGTTTATTTATACGTATGTAAGCAAATCTGAGGGCGTTCAATGTGTTTGTGCATGTGCATGAGTTATACTAGAATTTAGTTGCCTCACATCTATGTATCTAAATACCAATTGCTTGTAACTGTATTAGACAATTTATTCTCTATCGCTTTCTCTCTGTGTGTGTGTCTTTTAGTATGTTGTATACATACATGTATGAGGGATTGGTTGTTTGGTGGTCAAAGCACAGATTAACGAACGATGGTTGCAACCGAATGCAAAATATGAAAACTATGCCAAAATTTCATTCCAGAAACATAATTTTGTAGAATGAAATGGGGAATGTTTCTTGCGGTTGGTTAGGTACTAGAGTTTTTGCTTTACGCGGGGAAAACATGAACAATTTAACATTTTCCTGGGATTTTAGGAATTCCTTATAAAGGATGAGTATTTTAAGCGAAAGAAAATTCTTAAGTACTCTGCTGTTAAGGGTCATGCTTTATGAGGCAGGTCTCATTATAAATCGAAGCATAAAAAATATTGAGGTCCACAATCCCTAAATGAGAGCAAAGTTTAGGCCCCCTGTAAACTAAAGAAACTGCCCACCTTAGTTTCATTAAAAAATCTTTCCAAGTAATTCCACCACAGTTCATTTGTTAGATTTCAACTTGACTACGTCCAGTTTGTCTAACCGTCTTCTCTACTAATGTCTACACCAGAGATCAGCGATGAATCGTTTTTTCGCTACTCATAAGCACTCATGAAATTTTGAATATAAGTGAGTCAACAATATTTTCAACAATATTGAAATTTAACTACTCGGATTCATTCACACTCACTACAACGTTGATTTATAAGTACAGGTTGCAATGAGTATGAGTACAACGTTGACATCAAACTCATACCATTCGAAATATGTTTGATTCATAAGAGTGACTCGAATCATTCATAAAAATTTACGGTCTTAATTATATTGAAATTTATCTATGTACTCTGATTCATTCATACTCACTACAACGTTGATTTATAAGTCTAGGTTGTAATGCGTATGAGTACAACATTGACATCAAACTCATACAATTCGAAATATGTTTGATTCATAAGCCTACTCATTTAGATTCATAACTTTAGAAAAATACTTCTTATAATACTTATAAATGATTCGAGTGACTCGAATAATTCATCAATATTTGCAACAACAAAAATTTACAAGAAAAAAGACACATAACCAAAAATGACAGAACAGCAAGCAGAACATACACACAACGTTCTAGTGAATATATTAGTGTTCGTACGCGAATCATACTTATTTTCTGTGGTTCGTGTATATGTTGAGTTATGGATAGTCGAACATCATACGTGTTGTTAGGTATGAATAAGATGAGTACTTTAAACTTTGAATATTAGTAGAGGTTCCATGATATTAAAATAAATATGAATGCTTATAAGTTTCAGAAATTATGAGTATGATTCGATTCTACTCATCTTTTTTGAATACTCTGGTCTACACCATGGTGGCATTCGATCTTAGGATTCTCAAGATTAATTTTTATAAAATTCCCTGGTAGCTTAACTAGCGTGTACTCTGTTCAATGCGACTTACGTGTAAAGATTTCGATTTTAAAAGCGGTTTAATGCATAGAAATCTTCTTTCTAATATGTATTGTCCAAAAGACTCATAATATTCTATGACGGCAACCGTTTTCAGAAGATTGTGTCGCACCGTTTTACTACCAGTAGTTAGCAAAACTTACTCACTGACGTAACTTGTCATTACAACCCATTTAGCTAGGATTACAACCTAGCTTCTCAAACTACCTATATATGTCGTGTGTGTTAATTTTATCCATGCGTAGAGGGACCTATATTTTATGACAAATTTTATTTTCTCACAGAGTTTTTGGCCCGAAATCTGAGAGGCAGTCGCGAATGACATTTTCTTACTTCATCTTGTTCGAGATGTTAAGCTTTGAAGTGCCGAACACTTACAGACAAAAAAAAGGACAGTGGCCTCCAGATTTTTTTTGTCATTAAAGCTTCTGCAGAAGGTTTATTGTCAGAATTTGGGCATATATACGGATTATGCCCAAAAGGTGGCTTCAAAGATAATCTAAATTTCAATTGATCCGAAAAGAAACCACATGCGAGATTGTTATGTGATCTAGACCTGTCGGTGAATGCTGTTTACTTTCTAGTACTTTTGTTATAAAACCTGAAGCAAAAACGGCTTAAGAGTGCATGTAGTTAATACAGAGCAGCGCTAAGATGATCATTTCGTCTGTATTTAAATACTTTTGTTAGATATGTATGTGTAGTTGAGAAAAACATCCCGTAATATTTAACCAAAAAATTCCTTAACCAAAAACCCTAAATTGCCACACAAAGGGTGAATAATGAATTCTGAAATACATTCTCAAGTCAAAGAGACAACTTGCCTTAGATTTCCTATGCAAATGCATTTATTTTTCATATCAAAGACATCGTTTGTTTAGAATAAAATTAAAATGATTAAATTGTTAGAAGACGATGTTTTTAAAGTTTTGTAAGGAATTCTATTTAATTAGTACGTATACATGAGTTTCATATTTGATTTACGTATGGATATGCAGGTTGCCGCAAAGAAAGGGTTCCGTAATGGACAACAAACTGTTTGGAACACATGCACATCGTGTTCGGATGTACAAATAAATTGAATTTGTCAGTTAACAAGCATGTCAGTCAGCATAGACTAGGTTACTCAGGAAGTTAAGATGATTGACTATCATTATGTATAGAAAGATAATGGGTCCTATGGAGTTTATATTGCTTTTCTACCAAATCGAACTTTGCTTATGGTTAGCTGTACCTTTTTCAAATATGTTGTTGGATGCTTAACTAATGCAATATCTTACTAACCCAGAATGTCTTTGAATCAAAGCAATTCAATAATAAACTAAAGTGACTTATATTTGTAAAAGAAAAATACAATTTTTAGGAATACAACTGAAGGGGGGAAATACAAACAAAGCAGAGCAAAGTGACATATTTGCTGTTACACGTCAAGATGCAGATGAATTCATTGTTGAAAGTGTCAAGTTGTATTTGATACGCCACCAAATTAATCATATTGCTTTGCGAAACTGATGCTAAACATACTTTATGCTGTGCTTACTGCTTGTGCCAGAGACATCCATGGAAGGGGAATAAGTTGTTGAGTAATTTAAGTGGCAGGATGCATTCCTCCAGCCACAATTATTTCTTTGCAAGTATTGTCAGAGCGTAATAAAAACATTGAAATTAATTTTAATTATTTTTAATTAGGGAACTCATATTTCATTATGTGATCTCTGTCCTCACGAGACACTGGCCATTAGGGAAGCTAAACCGAATTTCTGACTAAAGGATTGTAATGACCAATAATGTAAGAATCGAAGTGCAATTATCGCTCTACCATAGTAATACCAGACGAAATCACCGCCGGCTCAATTATAAATCTCCCCAAAAAGGCGATTTGACCGACAGGAAGAATTGGAGAGGCATAACTTTGTTGAGCATGTTCATGGTTATAGCGAATATAATAAACAAAAGACTGTCAAAATCAATTTTTCTCAGAGGGGAACAAGCTGGCTTCCGTTCCAACAAATCTTGCGTCGACCAGGTCAATAGTCTCAGGATTATTGTGGAACAGTCGGCTGAATGGAGATCGCCTCTTTATCTCGTATTTATTGACTTTGAAAAGGCTTTTGATACGCTCAACCATACGGCCATATGGAACGCACTGGCTTGCAAGGGTGTCCCTACTAAAATAATAAACTTGATAAAGACATTGTACAACAACGCAACATGCCGCGTACTACATGAGAAACAACTAGGAAAAAGCATCAAATTAAAAACCGGAGTCCGTCAAGGTTGTGTGCTGTCACCACTCCTCTTTAACTGCGTCCTCGATGTAGTGATGCAAAAGTCGACAAATCATAGGAGAGGGATTACATGAGGTCTACAAGACAGATCAGAAAACCTGGACTATGCGGATGACATATGCTTATTAAGCCATTCTTTCTCCGACATGCAGTCGAAACTGGATCTAGTTAGCGAAACCGCAAAGTTAGCTGGATTAAAGATGAGTATCCACAAAACTAAATCACTCAGAATGAACGCTAATGCAACGGGAAAATTCCTAATATACGGCAAGGAAATTGATGAAGTGGAGTCCTTCTGCTATCTAGGCAGTATAATCGATAAATCCGGCGGTGCATCAGCAGATATTGCCAGCCGCATTAATAAGGCACGCAAAGCTTTTGCCCAACTTAACCCCGTTTGGAAATCATCTAATATATCGAGACGCACCAAAATTAAAATTTTCAACTCCAGCGTCAAATCCACATTACTTTACGGTTGCGAAACGTGGGATATGGCACCCCGAGATTCCCAGTCTATTCAAGTATTTGTGAACAAATGCCTGCGTAGAATCATGCGTGTTTACTGGCCCTCCATAATATCCAACGCCCAACTCTGGTCAGATACAAACCAACAACCAATAGAGATGGAAATAAGAAGACGCCAGTGGGGCTGGCTTGGGCACACTCTTCGCAAGCCATTACATGACATCACAAGGAAAGCCATTGATTGGAACCCCCAGGGAAGCAGGCGCATCGGACGACCATCACACACCTGGAAACGCCAAATCACAATCGAATTATCCAAACATCATCTGGAACGAAGTGAAACACCGCGCTGACGACCGGGTTTATTGGAACCAACTTGTTGCGGCCCTATGCTCCCTAGAGGAGTAAGAGGAACATATATATATATATATATATATATATATTAATACCTTATGAAACTTAAGCTTTATAAAGAAAAACAAGGTCAAAATATTCAGATGGATGAACATGGTGTTCAATCGCCTGAATATTTTAATTTCTTTTAATAATTTTGAATCCTTTGATACAATAATTTCAATATGAGGCAACGAATATAAAGGAATTTAAATGCCAATTGCTAAAGCAATTAAAAAAATTATCGTTACAAGGTCTTAAACCGAAATATTCTCAACAATATTATGAAAAGAAAATGAACGAAAGACTTGGCAATAAAAATAAACACTTGCAGAGCAAGAGAAAAGCAACACAAACATGTAAATCCTGTGCTTATTTCTTTGGCGCTACCAAAAAGGAATTGTTATCGAAATCATTATGCGTTATGGGAAAAGAGCGAGCAACAAAAGTCTTCTTCTTCTTCTTATTAAAAATAAAAGAACAAACAAAGGATGGATGGTAGTGTTGGTTGGTATACTGAGATATTAATTTTCCATTATTTTTTTTTTTTTTTTGAAAAGCAATTACCAAAATGGAAATGAGTTTCTGCTAATGAATCCGGCAATAATTTACAAGATTTCTGATGCAATAGTGGCATAAGCACTAGTCTTATTGTATAGTTGTTGTGCTGTGTTGTGTTAGAGACAACAACAACAACAGGAGAGAGAGAACTCCAGCATAAAGTGATTAAAGTGCTTCAGAAACTGTTTGTTTGTTTGTTTTCCTTTAATTTCTTGCAAATCTTAGAAATAAAGAAACGATTTCATTATAAAATAATTTCAAATGAAAATACTCGTGTTACTAAGTGTACTTGCAGTTGTATTTACTTAATACCCAGAATGCAAGCAAAGTACTTTGTCTTCATCATTATTATAATGCTCTGGCATTGTGTATGTAAATATGTATGTTTGTATTTCTATTATTTCCAAGGAGAGTTGTATTATTCTGTGATTAATTATTAGCCCATTTGCACACAATTGACTTGTGCCGTAAAGCTTTATGCTTTTTACATAGCCTAGGGAGGTAATAATTGTGTTTTTGCAGACAAAAAAAAAAAAAAAACTTAAAAGGATTGTCTTTTTGCTCTCAGACAATATTTACAAAGAAAGAACTGTGGCTGGAAGAATGCATTGCAATTGCAATGTTTCCTGCCACTCAAATTACTCAACAACTTACTTTACATCCATGGATGTCTCTGGCACAAGCAGTAAGCACCGCACAAAGTATGTGCAACATCAGTTTCGCAAAGCAATATGATTAATTTGGTGGCATATCCAATTCAACTTGACACTTTCAACAATGAATTCATCTGCATCTTGACGTGTAACAGGAAATTTGTCACTTTACTTTGCTTTGTTTGTATTGCCCCCCTTCAGTTGTATTCTTAAAATTTTTTTCTTTTACAAATACAAGTCACTTTAGTTTATTATTGTATTGCTTTGATTCAAAGACATTTTGGGTGAGGGTGAGGCAACCATTATAGGATTCGTCTAAGATATTGCGTTAGTTAAGCGACCAACATACTTCAAAAATGTTAAATCAACCATAAGCAAATCTCGATTCGGTGGTAGCAATATAAACTCCATAGGACCCATTATCTTTTTATACATAATGGTAGTCCATCATCTTAACTTCCTGAGTAACCTAGACTATGCTAACATGCTTACTTACTGACAAATTCAATTTATTCGTACATCCGAACACGATGTGCATGTGTTCCAAACAGTTTGTTCCATTACGGAACCCTTTCTGTGCAGCAACCTGCATATCCAAACGTAAATCAAATATGAAACTCATGTGTACGTACTAATTAAATAGAATTCCCTACAAAACTTTAAAGCCATCGTCTTCTAACAATTTAATCATTTTAATTTTATTCGGAACAAACGTTGTCATTGATATTTCTTCTTATACCCAGGACCCTATAAACAAGAGGTAGTGTTTTCTTTAATTTCCAAACTAATTTTGGTCAAGGGGGGGCTCTTATGCACGTATCGTATATGGTGTTCTACAATGTAGTACCCGTTCTGTCTTGTGGGTTTCTGCAAAACAATTTCCGAATATGTTGCTGGGACCCAAATAAAGGAAATCTTAGAATAATACGTCTTTTTCTATGAAAATATTTGATATTAATGGATAAGTTTGAATGTCGATATGATATTTGAAAGGGAATTAATGGCAGCCTGTCTCTCCTAGTATATTTGTATGCCCCTAGAACATTTGGCGCTACTCAGCATCTATTTAATCACCATGATCGTGAAGACTGTATGAGATCCTGTTATTAAAGTCCTCTATATGCACACCGCAGCCAGTTTTCTCATCATTTTACGCATTCGAACTTGAACAATATTATGCTCAGTTTGTATAAAAAAAATTATGTGTCCAAATTTTTTCCTAAGCACTCCTTAAGAATTCTAATTGTAACTGGTATAATAAATGAAGTCGCCGTAGCATGGTTGGTAGAGTGTTGGCTTATTAGACATGAGGCCACGATTCAAACCCCTAGGTCAGACATCTCCAGCAAAACGAAATATGAAAAAATATTTCTGCGGCGTCAGCAGATTTTTGGCAAAAATTCTGAGTGTTAAAAAAATATTTTGAAAAGGTTTCTCAAAAATCGTTCATTCCGAGTCGACTTTAAACTTTAAGAGATCAGCAATGAGTATTCAAAAAGATGAGTAGAATCGAATCATACTCATAATTTCTGATACTTATATGCATTCATACTTATTTTAATACCATGAAACCTCTACTCACATTCAAAGTTTGAAGTACTTATCGTATTCATACTTAACAACACATATGATTAACATTAACAACCCTGCCGCTACACATCCTTCCACACGCCTCTGCTTCTTGCGCGCCTACGCCAGTTGGTCACACCATTCGATGACAGGGCTTTCTCGATATGGTCCTTCCAATGCAGATCCCCGCATCAAATACCCGTCTTGCCGGAGCATCCTCCTCCATTCGAACGACATGGCCGAGACAGCGCAGCCGCTCGATGACTCAACATGTACACGAATTACAAAATAAGTATAAATCGCGTACGAACTCGAAGGTTGTGTGTTTGCTCTGCTTGTTGCTCTGTCTTTTTTTGCTTATGTGCTTTTTTTCTTTTGTTGTAAATTTTGATGAATAATTCCAGTCACTCGAATCATTTATAAGTATTTTCTAAAGTTATGAATCTAAATGAGTAGGCTTATGAAGGAAACATATTTCGAATGGTATGAGTTTGATGTCAATGTTGTACTCATACATACATTGCAACTTGTACTTATAAATCAACGTTGTAGTGAGTATGAATGAATCAGAGCACATAGTTAAATTTCAATATTGTTGACTCACTTATATTGAAAATTTCATGAGTGCTTATGAGTAGCGAAATAACGATTTATTTGCTGATCTCTGGTCCCATCATTCATGCATAAAATTAACACATACAACATGAGTGATATGAGAAGCTACATAGATCGTAATCCTGACTGAAAGGTTGTAATGATCAATTATGTATGTATGTATGCATATACATATCGCAACCAGCTTTCCCTACAAAATTGTGCATTCGAACTTAAATAATATTTTTTTTAATTTAATAACGATTGATATAATTTCATGGTTGTGTTCAGATTATGTAGAGAAAATTAAGTTACCAAATTTTTTTTCTTAAGCTCTCCTTGAGAATTTTTATTAATGCTGTTTGATTGTAATCAATATTTCTAATTTTTATGAACTAAAAATTTTAAAGCAAATTTCCTTAACCTAGTCATATTGTAAATTACCAACTGCATGTAACCATAACCATAACCACAACCAACCAACAGCTTTTGAACATATTTTTCAATTTTTTTTTTTGGGAAAAAATACCATAATTTATTAAACCTTTTATATTGATTACAATATTCATGTAATATTTAGAACAGAAAAAGAGAGAATGAATGAAAAATTTCTAACGACGACAGCATTGTTAATGTCTCTTTTCAATAATTCCTTGCCATTCATTCAGTTACCGAATAACCTTGAGAATGAACGAGAATTTATTTGGTAAATAGTTTAACTTTTGCTCAACAGCAAGCAGTGGAGAATGGCAGAATAGAAAAATAATACTCTTGCTATACATACATTCTTCATTTCATAAAATCTATCAAGGTTTTCCGTTTTTTTTTGGACTTTTTTTCTTACATGTTATCGAACAGAGCGGACTCCATTGAAAGCAATCCATTTATGTTGTTTTATATGGACATGTTCGTACGTACATACATAGTTGTAGTAGAGAGAGTTTTGCTGCTGCTGTTGCTGTTGCTGCTTGAGATGTTTTCTTAACCACACTCAAAAAGTTCTTTCTGTATGGTTGAACGATAAATTTTAACCAAAGTATTGACACTTGAGGTTACTTTTTACAATAATAGCAACAGCAACAACAACTACAAAAAGAACGAACGAACGAAGTGCATCATCAGCAAGCAGCCAAGCAAACCAAACCAAACAAATCGTCAACTTGCAAGTCAGCCTAGTCGTAACTGCATACGACAGAGAACGGCACACAGCCAAACTTAACGTCCAAACACAGAAAGTATTAAAGGAATAGAGAATGGGAGAATAATAACAACAACAACAACAATAAATGAACGACCAACTAACCTACAACTCATAATTCACAACGTAACATACAAGTTGTGCTTAGTAGAACATGTGTACGTACGTACCACTACCCATTCATTGTGCAAAGGAGTGGAATGAAGATGATATCGTTGCTCTGCATACCACTACCATAGAGACACTATCGTCAGCCATTGCCTTTTGCCATTATTGAGACAAATATTGCTCAATATCGTTGCATTTTTGTTGTTGTTTTATAAGTGACATGAGCTTGTTTATAAACGTGCTGTGTGTGTGTGTGTGGGTGATGTGCTTGAACAAAAGATTGAAGGTATTTTTAATGTAAAACATCGAAGGAACTATGAAAAGAAAAAAGAAAACCTTCAAACAATTGCTTCCAAGTAATAATGATTTTTCACTTTACAAAACTGGCAACAATTCTTAAATAAAAGAAAACCTTGTAGAATTTTCTTAAAAATTAAAGACAATTGGAAAACAAAGTTACAAAGTTTAAGAATCCTGACTTGTTTGGCCATAAAATCTTACAAGAAAACCTTAATTTAACCGTCAAAGTAATCAAATCACCGTTAGAAGTCTTCTTCTAAGAACATAAGCTTGTTAGAAATTTCAAATCTCTTCTTAATTTCTACTCTCTTCAATTCAATTGAATTCATTTGAGCTGCTGCTGTTCATTCGTTCATGTACTTACCATTGCCATTGCCTAACCCATTGCATGCATGCATGAATGAATGAATGAATGAATGAATATTTTTTTTTTGATGAGTATCGATTATTTTATTTCATTTGTTTCATTTTTGTTTATCACAAGTTACAGTTTATTTGCCACACAAAATATGATATTTTCTCTTCCGCATTTTTCTTATAATTTTTTTTCTTTAGGTTTTCTTAACTGTTTTCACTTTATTTATTTATTACTTGGCCAAAACTAACAAACAACAACGTGTGTTTTTTCTTTTCTTATGCGAGTAAATTAGGACTTAAATGTGGCATTACAAGTGAAAGGAAAATTAAAGAGAAATTCGTTCGTCATAGCGCATGTGTTGAATGCTCTTAAATTCATGCCACATTACAAGGGAAATTGTCTCTTTTACCCAAGTTAGGTAGGCTAGCGTAGGTACATATGTATGTATACCATATGAAATCATCAATCATTTACACGTAATTTTAAAGCCCACGTTTAAATTGGTTTTAAAATACTTGTGGTTCTTGTGGATTTTTTTCTTTTTTTGAAATCAAGTAATTCAGTCTTAATGAATACGTTTTTAGTGGAAGTGTAAGGATTGTTAAAAGTCTTTTTGGTACCCTTGAATGCTTGAAGCTTTTCATGTACGTAGTGTAGAGACAGCAACAGTGCCATAAGCATATACGTGTTGCCTATAATTTCCTTGATAGGAGATTTGATTTTTGGATTCCAATTAGAGACTTCTGGTTTGACAAACTGGAGGTTCACGGTGGGTCCCTTGAAGTATTTACATTTCGTTGAACAGAGTAGGCTGTTTCATAGATATTAACAGTTGTGATATTGGACTACCTGATGGGCTACCTGACCAGTGTTTTCTGGGCGGATAATATGGCCATATTTAACCTGAAGCAATGTTTGTTATGTTAAGAGATTTTTTCTCCAAGTTAGAACAACTGGTGACCTGGTCTTCGATAACCACTAAAGTGGTCATTATTTCGTCCTTGGGCATGGGGACATACACAGAAACTGTGTTGCGGGCGTACTGACCAGAAAACCTTCTAATTGATCTACGCATAGGGATGCCCTTGGCCAGGATAAGCGGAAACTTAGGGAAACTTCTCCTCTTCCTGCTTCCTGAGTGAAAGAGAGGAACTGTTTGACATTTATATGAGCTAGTCGAACCTTAACACAGGTAGAACGAAGTAGCTCATTGCTCTCTGAAGTCTCTGTTCTCATTGGAGATTGCCTAAAAGTAAAGCCTGCCCGTATGCTTGGCACAACGTGGCGAGATTTTCATGGAACTTAACTCACGAAACTCACTTCCAAGTCCGTTCTCGTTCTAGAATGCCAGGATTTTCTCCCGGAAATTTAAGGTCATTCAAAGCCATCTTTTTTATATGGGCTTCAGGACATAGGACCATTGTTGGAAATTTCATTGCTGATGAACACTTTATTTCCTACATATTACAGCGCATAGGTTATCCTATTGGCTCACCAAAATTGGGTATACTGCGGTCTTCGTACAAGGAACCTCAACTTCTTTAGTAGCAAGAGAAAAGCACAGGTCTTGCTAGGACTGATTTGGATAGGAAAAGGACTTTCTTTAAATCGCATGGTCATCCAACGCACTATTGTGGTTTTCGCAAACCATTGTCCTATTGGGAGGCCTGCAATATTCCTTCGAATGACTGTTATAGAAGTTAAGGGTGTGAAGGGCTGGAATGCCAAAAATTTCTCAGGTCAACTCTTTTTATATGGGCTCCAGGACGTAGAGCCATTGTCGAAATTGCATTGCTGATGAAGTCATAATCTCCTACATATTACAGCGCATAGATTATCCGATTGCCTTACTGGGTGTTCTCCGAAGGAGGTATTCCCTGAAACCGGGTATCCTTCGAAACTGGGTATTCTGCGGTCTTCATACAAGGAACCGTAAAATCGTTATTAGCATGAGAAAAAGGTTTTGTTAGGACTGATTTGGATAAGAAGAGGACTTATTGTGTTTTTTCCTTAAAGCTTTCCGTAGTCGCCGTAGTCTAGTAGGTAATGTGTTGGCTTATTAAACGTAAAGCCACGGTTCGAGCCCCAGGCCAGACATCAAGACAAAATACGAAAAATATTTCTTCGGCGACTTTCTCTCAGCAGATTTCTGGCAAAAATGCTGAGTGTTAAATAAAATTGCCATGAAAAAATTTTTCAAAAATATCTGTCGTTCGGAGTCGACTTTAAACTGTAGGTCCCGTCACTCATGTATAAAATTAACACACACAACATAAGTGGTGTGAGAAACTAGGACGTTGTACAATGGGTCAATTCGACCTCCGGGTACTACACTTGTCTTAATTGACAAGTACACATCCTCTAACCTAACCTAAGCTTTCCGATTGCCTCACTGTGTTTTCTCCTAAACTGGATATTCTCCGGTCTTCTTACAAGGAACATTTACTTCGTTTTTAGCATGAGGAAAAGTGCAGGTTTTTGCTAGGACTGATCTGAATAAGAAAAGAAGTGCTTTGCTTAAATTGCTTGGCCATCCAACGTACTATTGTGGTTCCCGCAAGACATTGCCCTATTAAAAGGCCTGCGTTTAGGCTTGGTATTCTCTCGAATAACTGCCACAGGAGTTGGAGGTCTATAGAGGAGGAAAAGGCTCTTGCTATGAAAAGGCGAATATTCTCGTTTCTTATTTTTTAAAGTGTGCGTATCATTGCAAAATTAAATTATTTCATGAAATTCAAGTTAAATTGAAAATTTTCTCTGTCTTGAGTACTCAACTTGTGTTGATTTGTGAATACAAATGTAGTCGCCATAGTCTAGTAGGCAGTGTGTTGGCTTATTAGACATGAGGCCACGTTTCAAACACCACATCAGACTTCTTTAACACAACAAAATATGAAAAAATATTTCTTTGGCAACTGCCTTTCACTAGATTTCTGGCAAAAAAATCTGAGAGTTAAATAAAATTGCCATGAAAAAGTTTTCAAAAATATGTCGTCCAGAGGCGACTTTGAACTGTAGGTTGTAACCCTGACTCAAGGGTTATAATGAACAATTATGTATGTATGCATGGATGTATGTGTGTATGTGTAATATAAAAATTAAAACAAAGAATTATTTATTGTCCGTATATGAATAATAATTGCCTTTATTACAGTTGGCCTCCATTAAGCACAAACATGATGGTTTGAGGTTTTGACGTTCTTTTATTGCCATCAATATTCAATTGAATTGAGCGTTAAAAGGAATGAATGAAAGAAAGAAAGAAAGAAAATAAATTAAATTTATCACAAACAATTTCGATTCAATTCAATTTAATTGAATTGAAGGTGTGAAAACTTTTTACCGGAGTCATAAATAAATTTATTAATAAATAATCATAATAATAATACGTAAGCACTTGTTTTCTTCTGTTCTTCTCTTCTCCTGTCCTCTCTTCTTTATGGTTCTATTCTATTTCCTTTTTTGCGGTTTGGTTTTCGCACAAAAACAAACAATTATTTACAATGAATATAAAAAGAGAACACGGTGATGGAGAGAGAGAGAGAGAGAGAGAAGGAGAGAGGAAGTCTTTTATTGTCTGACACTTTGAGGATTTGAGGAAAACGAAAAGCCTGCAGTCAAATGTTTTCCCTTTCCTTGGAAATTCTATGTCTATGGCTTGCTTTTCATTTTAATTTCATTGTTTCAAACACATTTATTTGTATTGTTCTCTGTGCCATGGCATACGAATTTCGAGGAAGGAGATATTCTCGAATAACAAGACATTTTAAAATGTATATTTTTTTCCACACTTGATTTATGATTTCTTTGTAATGTTACAACGACTACTAATTCAATAGCAAATTTGGCATTTGCTTTGTTCTTGTTCATATGGTGGTTAACAGTGGAGAGCAAAAGTGTCTTGCAAAAACATAACCTCAAATTCACTAAAAAGAAACTCAGGCATTATTATCCTAATAATCTCTCATTAATGAACACCTTACGCTGCCAGAAAGCTCCTGAGGCATGTAGCTTGTGAAATAAATTTTAAAAAATTAAAGAAATTATCCGTATAAATTTACTCTTCACTGTATTTACAATGAACGTACATATCTTTTTTGTGTTTATGAATTTGATTTTCTTCTGAACTGTTGTGCTTAATTTAGAATTTAAAAATCATTTACCTTTACCGCCATATTTTTCACACTTCCTCTGATGTAAACACTCAAGGATTTTAGAAAGGTAGGCTTTTCACAAAATTCCCATTTCCCTGCTTAAAGACTTAAAAAGAAATCGTATGTTTTTTTTGGTAAAAGGTTGTGCTTAAAATATGCTTTATTCGCCAACATAATCTGCTTTTCCCTAAGTACACTTTTTTCAGGGACACACTATTTGTACGAAGAACTGTTGCAACTTCATCAAATAGCCATCAAACGCAATCTTTAAACTCACACCCTAAACCGTTCGGTAAACTGCTGGCTTAGTGGGCATTTTGGAGTCAGAGACCCTTATTCCTCAGTACCGACTGGTGACATGGTTCTCTATAGCCATTTGAAATCGTTATTTCGGTCCTTGGGAAACTGTGTTGGGGGCTTACTAACCAGAAAGTCTTCTACGTGATCCTCTCATTGGAGTCCCATTGGCCAGGTTAGGTTAGGTCGTAGTGGTAGCTTTGATCATGTCACAAAGCTCACTTGAGCGCGCATAGCGGCCCGTTGTGATGCCACGGGTGAACGCAGTAACTGTGCTGACCAAGTTCCACCAAGACCAGGGAGGAGGAAGAAGTCGGCCAGCACAAGGGCTGCTCATCAGAAACACGACTACCTCACGCTGGAAAACCAGCCAGAAAGTTTGATGAACGAAGCTAAATCCTTGATGTCAATAGATGACAGCTCCGTCAAGCTGACAAGAAACGGAGAGCCAGATAATCTGTTCCTGCAACTAGCAAGTGACGGACACTGACAGAAGAAGTGGATCACAGTCTCTTCTTCCTCAGCGGATCTGCACCCTCGGCAGAAATCGTTGAATGGGAGCCTCATCCTTTCCGTGTGTCTGCCCATAACGCAATGGCCCGTAAGCATGGCCACTGTGGTCGAGATGATGTTACCACCAAGTCCAAGCAACTGGTTCGTACGCCTACTATCCGTCAAGGGCCAGGTGAGTCTAGCTGTGGAGCAGGACTCCTCATTGACCCAGGATAGGTTGGCGTCCAAAGAATTTCCGCACAATAGCCAACTTGAACGAGGCAAGTGGCATGCCTAACTCAATCGAAGACGATTCCGGAAGGAGTGCACCGGCTCTGGCGAGCTCGTCGGCCCTACAGTTCCCCAGAACATTACTGTGTCCGGGGAACCACACCAGTGAGACGCTGAAGTGCTCAGAAAGAAGGTCGAGACAGCGGCGACATTCCCAAATGATCCTGGAGTTATTCACAAAACCTTGGCCAGGACAAGCTGAAAATTAGTGGAACTTCTTCTCCTCCTGCTTCCTGGGAGGAAGAGAGGAACTGTTCGATGGCTATATTGAGCTCGTCGAATCTTAGCACTGGTAGGACAAAACAGCTCATTTCTCTCTACCGCCTTAGTATTTGTTATGAAGTTTCTGTTCCCATGGGAGATTGCCTTAAAGGAAATAATGTCCGTATGTTTGGCACAACGTGGCGATATTTTCATGGAAGTTATGTCTCAGAAGAGAACGAAGGGATCGTTTTGTACTCAAAATATCACTGTAAACGCAATTCTTGACATCTCTACGGAACTGTCTGTTTTTGTCTGAGTGAGTCCAAGTGAAATGGGCTAACAAACTCCTCCTAATTGAAATTGAATGGCATGTACATACATACATACATAACTGGTCATTACAACCCTTCAATCAGGATTACGATCTAGTTTCTCACACCACTTATGTTGAGTGTGTTAATTTTAGACATGAGTGGCGGGACCTACAGTTTAAATTCGACTCCGAACGACAGATTTTTGAAGACAGATTTTTCATGGCGGTTTTATTTTATTTACTCTCAGAGTTTTTACCAGAAATCTGCTGAGAGGAACTCGCCGAAGAAATGCTTTTTGTATTTTTGTTTTGATGTCTGGCCTGGGGCTCGAACCCTGGCTTTAGGTCTAATAAGCCAACACACTACCTACTAGACTACGGCATGTGGTAAATGGAAATATTATATTTATGTGTAATTTTATCATAACTACCTCTGCCACAGGACAATGAGAGAGAAGAACAAAATCCTTTAATGATTGGATAGATTACGTATGCCAATCGAGCTTCAGCTGTATTGTCAGTTGCCCACCTTAGATATGACAACTCACAACTTACTTACCTACTCACTTAATTTGTCATTACAACCCTTTAGTGAGGTTTGGAACCCCGATTCTTACTCTATCCATGATGTGTGTATTACTTTTATCAATTAGTGGTGGGACCTACAGACACCGAACGTTCATGGCAATTTTGTTTTACTAACAGAGTTTTTGCCGGAAGACTTTTAAGAGGAAGTCACCGTTTTGTTCGAGATATCTTAGCTGGGACTTGAACCACATGCTTTCGTATAATAAGCTAATTTACGGCGTATTAGAATATGACGACTTCAACTATCATTTAGAAATTACATTTGAAAACAATTTTATTTCAATTGCCAAAGGGAAACGCAATTGAAATGCGGTTGTTAACCATTCGACTAATGGAATACGTCGTAATCAAACTACGTTTCATGATTTCAAACAAAATACCCCAAAAAAAAGAGGACGTAATGCCTTGAAACTAATAAGTTTGTTAAGTTGACCTCTTTTCCTTGAAATAATTGTTTTCTTCGTTTCTTGTTTAGCCTCAGGCGGGCTTACTTTCGGAACATTTTTTGTGTGAAAGCACTGATTAAATGAATTTTCATGTTTATTTTTAAAGAAAAAAGCAAATAAAAGCAAAAAAAAGAGGAAAAAAATACAAGACTACAGTAATCCCTCGATTTACGTCGCAGTTGGTGCCAAAAAAGCGACGTAAATCGAATCACGACGCAAATTGTTAGAGGTTAGAGGGAACAAAAAATTTGACGACGTAAATCGAAACAACGTTAATCGAGGCGACGTAAATCGAAGGATTGCTGTATTGGCAACATTAACAAATTTTAGGGTAAACAGTGTAGGTTGATAGTGTTGGTAAGCGGCGTTATACTGTAAAATCTGAGTGGGCAGCTGCAGTGCATTAGGATTTCTGCTGAATTTTTGGCAATAATTTGTAAAAAGTTCTGGTCTGCTAACAAATCAAAGAATAAAAAATGCTAAACGCTGCGAATATAATTCGCAAATCTCTTCAACGCAAAATCGGTTTTGAAGTTGAATTTTCCTATGAATTCATATTATTTTTTCCCCGTTCTTAGGAAATGAAATGAAAAAATGATTCCTTAGGCTTATTTACGTACATAAATAAGCCAAGTTAGGCACTCATTTGTTTGGTTTTTTTGGTTTTTTTTTTTGTTGCAATTCATGGATTTTCTAGGTTTTCTTTTGAAAATTTATTTGAAAACCAACGTTTAAGTTTTCTTTTTTGTTGTTATTTTAATGCCTGGTATTTTGTTTACGCACGAGTTTATTAAAATTCTATTCAATGATAATCATTCGTCTTGTTGGTTGTTGTTTAGGCCGATTTATTATGCCAAAAAAATAAAACAATTCCTCTACAGGCTTATTTTATTTTAAGGAAGGGCTGTGCATGTCCATCTTGGCATTGTATGGCGAATCATTTTCACGCTTCGCATATTACATTGGAATCTAGAGAAAGGACTGCAAATGTTTGAAGTGGCGAGGGGTGGTAATGATTTGTTTCTGTTATTATTTTTTGTTGGTTTGGCAATCGAGATGATTATAACGCTTCAATGATTTGTTAGACGCGTCATTATACTTTGGCCGAGACATTCAGGCGTTTTGGCGTTTGGTGGATGCCTGTGAACCTTTGACCTATCCTTGGTTTACTATGTTATCAAGTCAAGGTTAAATCCTTTTGCCTTTAAATGTATTTTTCTTATTTATTTATTTTTAATTTCGCCTATTTAAGTAATTTAAACCGAATTTGTTTAAATAAATTTGCCAGATAATTAGAATTTCTTCTCTCTTTTTTGTGATATTTTTAGGCTCAATATTCATTTGATTTCATTAGGCCTTTGCCATGATTTAGCATGATTTCTAGAATCCACTATACCTGGCCAACAACACTTTATGATTAAATTTATGAGCCTAAATGGAATACTAAAAGTGAAATTAACCTTTCTCTAATGCTCTAGAGCTGAACCGCTGAATGATAAGCCATAGAAATGAAAGGAAAAACAAACCAAGGAACGACAGACAGAAAAGAATCAAATAAACATTGGAGTCATAAAATATGAAATAAAGCAACTTCAGACTGTATTAAGAGAAGTACAAAAAAAATCAAAAGGATAAACATCCTTTAAACATAGACACGCACACAATCAAAACAAAATTCTCTTATTAGTATTACAGTTAAATGTAAGTGTATGTGTGTATCTGTGTGTGTGTGCGTGATTTGCTTAATATTTTTTTGTTTTTTTTTTTGTATAATTTTTGTTACCCTTGTCTGCCTACGCTTTCGTGTCTGATTGTGAAGGAAATAAATTTAGCGCATAATCGGGATTTAATGTTTATTTCACAGGCATTTTGTTTCATTTTGTTTTTTTGTTTTATTCCTTTTGCCAATTGCTAAAGGGTGTGAAAATACCACAGAATAAAAACAACAACAACAACAACAACAAAAAAGGACACAAGTGCTAATATCCTTGTTGTTTTGGCATTTCTTAGTCTCTTGTATTATTGTATACATTTGTTTTTGTTTTCATTTCATTTGAAATACACAATAAAACCCATGGGACGTATAAGGAGTGTGCACGAATAAATTTGCTTTTAAAAAAGACAGAATTGATGGCGAAATTTGTTTAATATTTAATGAAGTTGCATTAAACTAGTATTTTAGGTTTTTTTTTGAACTTCGTTCAATTATTAGGCAATTCTTTTGCTACCTGATAGCATTTGGAGGCTGCGTTTCACTTCCCCCAAAAACCTCCGTTTTTATTTTTTTTATTTGGTAGACAGCAATTTAGGCAATTTTGGGAGTAGGCTTGTCTGGGTGCATTACTTACTTATTTACTGAATTGGTCATTACAACCCTTTACTCTGGTTTACAGCCTACCTTCTCCCACCATCCATGCTAAGTGTGATAATTTTGTCCATAAGTGGCGGCGCTTGAATTTTGACAAACTCCTTCACATACATGCATAACATAATTGGTCATTACAACCCTTCAGTCAGGATTGCGACCTAGTTTCTCACCCCACTTATATTGTGTTTACAGTCGACTCCGAACGACAGATTTTTGAGAAACTTCTTCATGGCATTTTTGTTTACACTCCGAGTTTATGCCAGAAGACTATTAAGAGGAAATCGTAGAAAGAAATATTTTTTCTCTTCATATTCCTTTTTCTTCAACGTGTCTAAGCCAAGTTTACAACCAAGGGTTCTTTTCTAATAACCTGTTACACTACCTACTGGTCTGTATGCATCAGAGATCAGCAATGAATCGTTTTTTCGCTACTCATAAGCACTCATGCAATTTTTAATATAAGTGAGTCAACAATATTGAAATTTAACTATGTACTCTGATTCATTCATACTCACGACAACGTTTAATTATACGTACAGGTTGGAATGATAATGCTTACAACATTGACATCAAACTCATACCATTCGAAATATGTTTGATTCAAAAGTCTCATTAAGTCTCATTTAGATTCATAACTTTAGAAAAATACTTCTTATAATACTTATAAATGAATCGAGTGACTTGAATCATTCATTAAAATTTACAGTCATAGTTTTTGTTGTAAATGCAACAAAAAAAAGACAAAATAGCAAGCAGAGCAAACACACAGTATTTTAGTGTTCGTACGCGCATCATACTTATTTTGTGCTTCGTGTATATGTTGAGTTATGGAGAGACGAAATCCATAACATCATACGTGTTGTTAAGTATCAATATGATGAGTACTTCAAACGTTGAATATGAGTAGAGGTTCCATGATATTAAAATAAGTATGAATGCTGCGTATGAGTATCAGAAATTATGAGTATGATTCGATTCTACTTATCTTTTTGAATACTCAGCCAATATTATTCACATGGTATCATGCAATTGCTTTTCTTGCTGTGGTAACATGGGCAAAACTTTGCTTAGGCAAATTTTTTCTTAGGCACTCCTTCACTTGATATAATACTAGGAGTGCAAGAGTGTGTAGCTAAATGTGCCTTTTAAGCTGGCATATCTAAAATCTAAGTCCGC
Source organism: Sarcophaga carnaria (assembly GCA_958299815.1). NCBI lineage: Eukaryota > Metazoa > Arthropoda > Insecta > Diptera > Sarcophagidae > Sarcophaga > Sarcophaga carnaria. The sequence goes on along the minus strand of OY283153.1, from coordinate 8,528,453 downwards.
ATAAATACTGTCAATTAAAAACGGATAATTTTCATGATATTCATCACTAAGACTACCCTCAACTGCTCACGTATTTTAAGGGCAATTGCAAAACACACACACAAACGCATACACATGCTTTGTGAATATAAAACCCAAAGAACAAGGCTTTAAATAATTAAAGGCTAATGGATTACAGCCTAAATTGTTGGACAACAACAGGCATATTAATGAGGATTAACACTGTTTATGGTAAACGAACAAATACGTACGTAAAGTGTGTACACACGACGACGTACATAAGATATTTGTTACAATTTATTTTTGAAAAAAAATTTTTTTTAAAACAATTAAAACAATAACGCTTTTAAATGATAAACAAAACAACAAAATAAACAAAAAAAAAAAAGACAAAGCGGAACTATTAAGCCACTTGTCAATATATGCCAACATAGTTGTTGTTGTTGTCGTTTTTTGTTGCTTTTTGTTTTAATTTTCGCTTAAGTTTTCAAGTCAATGTCACATTTTATCATTGAATTTCCACTTGACATGAAACTAAATGTATATGTGTGTGTCTGTATGCGTAATTTTATAAAATGACATCAGCATCAATGGAAAGGATATTGGTTGGCAGCAGTAAAACCAAACGAAAAAATATAAACAAACGACAGGACAAAAACAAAATAAATGTCGTCATGGTTTTTAATATTCCGAAATGTTTTATTATGTTCATTAAAAAAACAACAACAACAAAACCAACAAACAACAATAACTATGATAATAAATTTGTTGTTGCCATTATTTTATTATTCGTGTTTTATATGTTTAAAAAGGAAGACAACAACAACATAAAAAAAATTAAAACATCCGGCTGTACATAATCAAATACTTTCATATGTTGTCGGCCATAAACACACATACACACACATACAATAGCAGTTTTATTGATCATCTATAGGCCATTTTAAATCATTGTCAGTCCATTGCCGGTGACAGACACTTTATTCATACAGAAATTTGTCCAGTGTTGATGAAAAATAAAAAAACGAATTATGTTTGGGCGATCAATATTTGTCGCTCCTGAATGTCACAATGTTACAGATGTTACACTGAAAGAAATATTTGTTTCAAATTCAGTGTAAAGGCTTCAAATATAAAATAGCGCTCCTGCCAATGTTTGGAATTAAATTTAATTTCATTGTACGCCAGTCTGTTAGCCAGGCTGTTAGTTAACAAACACCATGAAACATAGGCTGGTAGAGCTTAAATCAGGAGCTTCGAAAAGCAATTCAAAAAATCCTTCAATAGTTACACAAAAACTGGCACAGAATTGCCAACAGTTCAGAGGTAGATGACTGAGCTTGATTATCGCAAGCCACGGTAGTCTAGTAGGTAGTGTGTTGGCTTATTAGACGTGAGGCCACGGTTCAAACCCCGAGTCAGATATCTCTAGCAGAACGAAATCTGAAGAAAAAATATTTCCTCAGCGATTTCCTCTCAGCAGATTTCTGGCAAAAACCCTGACAGTGGAATAAAATTGCCCTGAAAAAAGTTTCTCAAAAATTTGTCGGTCGGAGTCGACTTTAAACTGTAGGTCCCGCCACTCACGTCTAAAATCAACACACACAACATAAGTGCTGTAAGGAGCCAGATCGTAATCCCTTCAGTCAGGATTATGGACCTAGTTTCACAGTACCTTATGTTCAGACTGACTGTCAACATATGCAGATGGCCTGACTTCCTCCTCTGCGATTTAATCGCAATCTTTTGCAATATGTTGCACTCATAAGGAAACCTATGCTATAGGATTTGTATGACAACGTAGACCTCGAAACGATTCCCGGCCGAATCTTTGAGTTGTTCATGATGAAGGATGGTGCGGTGACGAGTGCAGATCGATTATCAGACGAAATAGACAAGAGGTCAAGTTACTCTAGTTCAGTCTTGATCATTATAGAACAGAATGGGAGCTGAAACCCTGTCTTAAACAATTAATAGCACTTCTAATTACACATTGTTCACTGAGATTTGTTCTACAAAAATACGAAACAGTGTAATGACTTGAAATTTCCTTGAAACTTCCTTGAACCCTGTGTACCTACACAAACAGTGCATCTCTCTCTAGCTTTACTTGGAATGATTAAAAATACAATTCCTTTCACTTTTCGCTGCATATTTATAGAATTTTTTTTAATCAATGCTTTAAAAGCTTGAAAAATAATGAAACTTTTAAAACTTTCTATGTGTTTATGTGCACGATCATTAAAACAAATAAATTTGCATTTCAGTTTATAAAAATAAATGCAAAAAAGAAAATTTTAAAACATAAGTTTTCGAACAACTAATTAATTGTACTTATTTACCGTGGTATTATTAGCAAATTTTCTACACCTTTTACACTGAAAGAAAAAATATTCCATGAACACTAAACACCATACCGTAGCTTATGACTTTATTAGTAATTTTTTTCTTCTTTATTTTGTTATTAAAAATAACTTTTAATACCTCTAGTCATAACTGGAATAGGATTTAAACGATTCGTGGGAATGGAAAGTTTTGTTGAATGTTTTCTTTACTTTTTTCCTTTTCTTCTGTTCTCTTCTGTGCCTTTTTTTGAAGTGTAATAACGAGCTGCATTTTGTATTTAAAATCGTAATTAATAAAACTTAACAAACGAAACTTTACGCTAAAACAACAAACATGTTATAAAACTATAAATTACAGGGTGCTTATGAATAATTGGGAAACAAAAAAAAAAAAACAAACTCGTACGTATACATACCAGAGATAAGCAATAAGTATTCAAAAAGATAAGTAGAATCGAATCATATGATTGTAATTATGAGTATTCATAATTTCTGATACTTATACGCATTCATACTTATTTTAATAACATGGAACCTCTACTCAATTCAAAGTTTGAAGTACTCATCATATTCATACTTAACAACACGTATGAATTTTGTTGATTTTGACTCTCCATAACGCAACATATGTATATGTAGGTAGGTAGGTAGGTGATGGTGGCGGCCCATCCAAGAAAAATTTTTGGTTGGACTCACTTAGGCCGCATTGGGCCCATTGTGCTACCACAGTCATCCGGTATCCCCTAGTCTCGAAACCATTCGGAGCTCCTGATGAAGCGATTCAGGCTGCCAATGTCAATCCCTGACAGTTCCTCCAGATCATCCATGTAGTAAGGACACCGACAACTACACTGAGCGTGCCTCTTTAAAGTTTAAATAGACTCATTGTGCTCCCCTCATCCAGCCTTGGCCAGATTTTACGAGCCGTTCGACCCGTGTGCGAGGCCGCCCACCTGTCGTTGACGGAATCGACGTTCGCATTATCAATAATGAGCTTGCAGGTCCTCATAGGTATGCCCAGATTCGAGAACTTATCGGAGAGTTCGATGATTGTGCCCCGCCTGGCAAATTCATCTCAACTCAACATATACACGAAGCACAAAATAAGTATGAATCGCGTATGAACACTAAAATACTCACTACAAGCTCTGCTCTGCTTGCTTCTCTGTCTTTTTTGCTTATGTGAATTTTTTCTTTTTTTCCAAAGTTATGAATCTAAATGAGTAGGCTTATGAATCAAACATATTTCGAATGGTATGAGTTTGATGTCAAAGTTGTACGCAAACACATTGCAACCTGTACCTATAAATCAACGTTGTAGTGAGTACGAATTAATGAGAATACATAGTTAAATTTCAACATTCTTCACTCACTTATATTCAAAATTTCATGAGTGCTTATGAGTAGCGAAAAAAAGATTCGTTGCTAATCTCAGATACAGGTTAGGTTAGGTTAGAGGACGTGTACTTGTCAATTAAGACAAGTACAGTACCCGCAGGTCGAATTCACCCATTGTACAACGTCCTAGTTTCTCACACGACTTATGTTGTGTGTGTTAATTTTATACATGAGTGGTGGGACCTACAGTTTAAAGTCAACTCCGAACGACAGATTTTTGAGAAACTTTTTCATGGCAATTTTATTTACTCTGAGAGTTTTTGCTAGAAATCTGCTGCTAGGAAGTCGCCGAAGAAATACTTTTTGTATTTTATTTTGATGTCTGGTCTGGGGCTCGAACCCTGGATTTACGTCTAATAAGACAACACACTACCTACTAGACTACGATGACTTCAAAATACATACTAATTTAATATTGTTTCCTAAAGAATTTTTTACTTTTGCACCCTGTATTGTTTGTTTGCAAAGTATTGTAAAGTATCGTTTTATATGTATGAAGTGCCGTAAAAGTTATGATTTGTTGTTGAATTTTTGCAAGTGAATTGCAGGAAAAACTGGAACATTTCAAAGGAAAAGTAACGTTTTTGAATTTAATAACTTGCAATGCGCTCTTGCTTCAGCTTCAGCTTCTATTCGTGCAACTGTACATGCAATTGCTGATATTTTTACTACCAACGAACCAACAACATATGAATGCCACTCTACACTTACTCTCTGTATGTTCGTTCATTGAGCAAGTGAGTGAGCGAGTGTGGGCGTGTGTGCGGGGTGTGTGCATGTGTGTGCATATGTGTGTAAAACACAGCGTAATGACTAAAATAACATAAAGAAACTTTATGAACAATATTTAGATACACTCTCTCTTTCTCTCTCTGTGTCTCTCTATCTTATATGTTCTCATTCTTCCACAGGCAACAATTTAAAATGATAAAATATTTTTACAGGTAAAACACATATACATACATACATATACATACTGCAATACAATACAAAGATAAAACAGTTGCATGACTGTGTTTATTTTTTGCTGCTGCTGCTGCATTCATTTATGAACACGAAGTTATAGCTGCTGCTGTTGCTGAAGAAGAAAAAGAAGATTGTATAGCAACAACAACAATAGTAATGGCAACAAAATTGCACCCAATTAAAATCCTTTTTAATGTATTTTCTAGAAAAACAAAACAAGAAAAAGAAAAACCTTCATTTTTAAACAGAATTCAATAAGTGCGACAATATTCCGCGCTAAAGAGTAGGTTGCAAGCAAATTCGCATTAAAAGTCATTATAATTTAATTAAAACATTAAGAGAATAAAGAAAACATACGAATACATAAGTCAAAAGACACAGAAAATTATTGGAATTACGAAAGAAAGTTAGAATTTAAAGTGTAGGCCTTGAAAATCATGTACATATGTATGTATGTACGAGAGATCAGTAATGAATTGTTTTTTCGCTACTCATAAGCACTCATGAAAGTTTGAATATAAGTAAGTCAACAATATTGAAATTTAACTACTCTGGTGCATTCATACTCACTACAACGTTGATTTATAAGTGCAGGTTGCAATGAGTATGCTTACAACGTTGACATCGAACTCATACCATTTGAAATATGTTTGATTCATAAGGGTGACTCGAATCATTTATCAAAGTTTACAGTCTTAGTTATATTGAATTTAACTATGTACTCTGATTCATTCGTACTCAGTACAACGTTGATTTATAAGTCTAGGTTGCAATGTGTTTGCGTACAACGTTGACATCAAACTCATACCATTTGAAATATGTTTGATTCATAAGCCTACTCATTTAGTTTAATAACTTTAGAAAAATACTCTTATAATACTTGTAAATGATTCGAGTGACTCGAATCATTCATCAAAATTTACAGTCTTAGTTGTTGTTAGGCATTTAGAACAAAAGAAACAAGATACATAACCAAAAAAGACAGAGCAGCAAGCAGAGCAAACACACAGCCTTTTAGTGAGTATATTTGTGTTCGTATGCGATTTTTACTTATTTTGTGTGGTTCGTGTATATGTTGAGTTATGGAGAGTCGAAATCAACAACATCATACATGTTGTTAAGTATGAATATGATGAGTACTTCAAACTTTGAATATGAGTAGAGGTTCCATAATATTAAAATAAGCATGAATGCGAATGAGTACCAGAAATTTGAAGTCGCCGTAGTCTAGTAGGTAATGTGTTGGCTTATTAGACGTAAAGCCAGGTTTCGAGCCCCAGGCCAGACATCAAAGACAAAATACAAGAAGTATTTCTTCGGCGACTCCCTCTCAGCAGATTTCTGGCAAAAACTCTGAGAGTAAATAAAATTGCCACGAAAAAACTTCTCAAAAATCAGTCGTTCGGAGTCGACTTTAAACTATAGGTCCCACCACTCATGTATAAAAAAAATTAACACACACAACATAAGTGGTGTGAGAAACTAGGACGTTGTACAATGGGTCAATTTGACCTCCGGGAACTGTACTTGTCTTAATTGACAAGTACACGTCCTCTAATCTAACCTAACCTATCAGAAATTCTGAGTATGATTCTGCTCAGCTTTCTGAATACTCATTGCTGATCTCTGATATTTGTACGTACACCTGATGCTTATATGTTTAAAGAGCTAGACGGTGATTACATTGAGGAATAAAAAGAGAATTCTTTTAAAATATTCCCACTTAATGTGAACATAAACCTTTAATGGCCAAATAGGATACACTTTCCTTTTCAGTTTGTTTTCCTTTTAATTTTTTGTTATGGTTGTCGTCGTCTATGAACAAAAACATACTCTTGTTTACAAAACATATTTTTTCTATTTTCCTTTCCTTTTTTGTGTTCTATTGTGTCAGTGTTGTATTCTCTCTTGTTTGTATGTATGTATGTATCTCTTCTATCTTTACGATTTGACAATGTCATATTTTGTAAAATGTGACATGTTTTCATCCATTCCGATTCAATCCAAACGAATCCAATTCAATTTAATTTTTCATTTTCATTTTACATTCAAATCAATATCGTTTAATGCCAACATACATTTGACTAAATGGCATTTTAGATTATGGTTGACTAGAGAGAGAGAGATTCTATACAGTTGTTGTATGTGTAGGTGTTATGTGTAATACAGACACACAGATACACAATTATGTATATGTGAATATTTTAAAATTATACCCATACATATATGCATACATACCCATCTACATAAATATTAATGTTGCATAAATATATACGAGATGTGTGTGTGTTAAGTATGTATACAACCTACAATAAATTTTGTATTTTATTTTACGTATCTAAATATGTATCTATGTTATGTATGTAAAGTATATCATAAATGTCTATGGCTCTGTGTATGTATGTATGTTTTTGTGGATATTCGATAATATTGTTAAGTGAAAAATTATTTGTAACTGCCATGATTACAGCAACAAAAATGCTGAAAAACATATCACAAAAAAGTATCATCAATTAAATGTTTATGACAGTGGTCGTATGTATACATATTGATGGCATATACATACGCTCAGGCATACTGTCAGATAACACTGTATATGGAATATAAAATATAAACAAATAACCCAGCAAACCATGTTCAATCGAAATATTTGTTTGATACGATGAACAAATCCAAGAACTTTGTTGGATGACAGTTTGTGCCACAGAACTTAAAGTCTCTTGGTGGTTTAATAAACCATCGAAAACCGACTTGTATTCGAAAATACTGCAATTGAATGTGACAATATTTAGACGTCGTACCACTCCACAGACTAGTCGATTCTCATGTATGGCTTATGCAGCCGTTGAGAGTTTTCCAAACGCTTTGCCAATACAAAGTCGCCGTAGTCTAGTAGGTAGTGTGTTGGCATATTAGACGTAAAGCTAGGGTTCGAGCCCCCTGCCAGACATCAAAATAAAATACAAAAAGTATTTCTTCGGCGACTTCCTCTCAGCAGATTTCTGGCACAAACTCTGAGAGAAAAATAAAATTGCCATGAAAAGTTCCTCAAAAATCTGTCGTTCGGAGTCGACTTTAAACTGTAGGTCCCGCCACTCATGTATAAAAATTAACGCACACAACATAAGTGGTGTGACAAACTAGGTCGTAATCCTAACTGTACGTACGTTAGCCAATACAGAATTCAGTTCGAAAGTATCCTTGAATTTCTGTTTATTATTTATATTGTTACGAAAATGAAAAATCTAGAGACTGGTGTTTTGCTTTTACATCGTTTAACATTAAAATTATAAACAAAATATACAAAAACAAAATAATCCAGTAAAGCAACCTGTTTACAAATTATCGTACGGCTACGTCTTAAGATAATAACAAAGACCAGCATAAAAAAATGGTAAACAAGTAAACAAAAATATAACAACAACACTACAATAATAAACGTAAACAACGATGTTTACATCTGCAGAGATTTCGAGAAGATGAAGTCATGAACGTTCGCCTTCAAGAACATTCATCAGACTGTTTCCACTGACATATAAAAGGCAAGGCAAGGCAGTTAGTGCAGTTCAGTGTCAGTCTTGTGTGAAGACGCTGTGGGTTTGAAGAGAGTAATCGTGGTTTGAAGATCTCCGTTACAAAGATCTGTCGAATAATTATTTAGTGATTGTTATTGTTTATACAAAGCGTATAAACAGAGGAATAACAAGCAAAGCAATTGTTGTTGTTTACATCAAGTTGTGAACAGTGGCACACACAATTGTGCGAATAATAAAGAATTTTAATTAAAACTAAACACAAATTTATTTTTATTTTATTTACAACCTACGACCTCATATTTTAAACGTTTTTAAAAGGTAGAAACGTAAAAATATCATTGTCCTGAAAGCGTGCCTTAGTGCTGTGACCATACGATCTATTCTACACCTTTTCGACTGTATATGGCATCCCAATCTAAGCCTATTGCCCTGAAAAACTTCAGGATGTTGCTTGATGTCAACAATAACAATTTCTGTATAGCACTTGTTATGCACTCTGGTGTTTCCTTTTAGTATGCATTAATGCCCCAACAGAATGTGTTCCAAAATAAGAATGTTGAGCTCTAAACAACCCCCATTTTAAGTAAGCGCACTCTGAGTTTGCAGTGTCACTGTCAAAAGACTGGTTAGAAACCTCTGGTAATATCTGGATGGTCTGATGCATGACTCAGATCTCCTATTATTGTAATTTCACCACAAAACTTTTAATTGCCTCATATCCACTTGGTTTGAGAAGAGTCTTTATCTTCCCTTTCCTTGAGCATTATTTTATAAACATCTGACCCCATTCCACAGAAGAACTCTAGGTCCATCATGGTATGGAAGTTGTACTCCTTGTAAGTTCATCTTCTAGCTTTTTATCCAATATTTTCACAAGGTAGGGGATCCAGCTGAAAGATCCTATTCCGCTGCCACAGACAGTTCCATGCTATCTTGTATTTCACTTTAAAAGTGTCGAGTGGTGAAGTGGAGCGGAGGTCTGACATTGAGGGAAACAAGATTGCAGATGTTCGGGTGAGAAACGGAGTGGGTAGCAGTGTGGTCTTCGTGTAAGGTCTCCTATGGATTCTTCTTTAGGCTGATCAATCAATAGATCAAGTTTTTTCCCCCTTTTTTTATTTTCTTTTTGGGTACTTGGCATATGAACGTGCCCATCCTTTTTGGTCTGTATGTATAGGAGTAAGTAAGCATCTGAGTTCAATTTCAATGCCTACTAAATTACAAATGAACGAAGAAGCTCCTCTGCAACCTGTGTGTGATAATCAATTTAAATTCAATTTAAATTGTATTAAAACAAGTAATGAGAATGTATTACTAATTAGTTTAACAACAATGTCTTGCTATGTATGTTGCATGTGTAGTTGATGTAGGTGTGAGTAAAAAATAATATTTAATTAATATGTATGTATGTGAGTATATTAAAGTTTTAACAGACTCAATAAATTGAGATCCCTTTCATATTATTTGCTGGATTAGTGTCACTTGTTGTTGTTGTTGTTTCATTATTATGTAGGAAATAATGACTCGTCAAAAACCAACAAATTCATCGCATCACTCTCACGGGCAAATATGTACACACACATACAGAGACAGAGAGAGACGCAATGACAGTGATGATATATTCTTGTGATAATCATATTACCACAGTAAACAGATGTGCATTACATTTATGCTCGTGCTATATTTATATGTATATTTGCGAGGGTGGTTTTAAAATTAGGTTCTATAACATCTCCACACTATTCAACATAAGGCTTGAATAGTATCATGAGGGACTGTGTGCATAGGGAACAGAAATTACAATGAATCTGTGATCGTAAGATCTTTGACTTTGTAAGGTTAGTAATGTTGAATAAGATTAGATAGGTTCTGTTAGCTAGGTCGTGTTGTAACAGTAGCGCAGAAACAGACTCAACAACAAGCGAGGGAGCTCAGAAATATCGAATTAAGCTTGAATTATTTAGTTACACATTAAGTTACAGACCATCTTCCTCCTCTTCTGACTCTGCAAAAGTCAGACGAAACGGTCACCCTATCTCACGTGCAGGCCTCCCTATTAGGAAATGTAATAAAAATCAATTCACATACATACATACATACATAATTGGTCATTACAACCCTTCAGTCCGTATTATGACCTAGTTTCTCACAGTGTGTGTTAATTTTTTTATACATGGGTGGCGGGACCTACAGTTTAAAGCCGACTCCGAACCACAGATTTTTTTGAGAAACTTTGCATGCTAATTTTTTATTTACTCTCAGAGTTTTTGCCAGCAATCTGCTGGGAGTAAGTCGCCGAAGAAATACTTTTTGTATTTGGTTGTGTTGTCTGGCCTGGAGTTTGAACCCTGGCTTTACGTCTTATAAGCCAACACACTACCTATTAGACCACGGCGACTTCAAATAAAAATCAATTTGGGTAAGAAATATACGATGTTTCGTCATCGTTGGTATAAATTTCAGCCAGATCAACCTGGCGATCGAATACGCTCTCTCTCTTCTACCCAGAAAGCATTTGTTAAGGAATGAAAATTTTTTCTGAAATTATGAGTCCTATCGTGGCCAGTGTACGCAGATCAGTTATGGGATTTTCAAGTGCGGTACCTAACCCAATCAGTGCGCAATACTGGTGGTTTCTCTAGTTCAAGTACCCCAATAAAGAAAACTTTGGTATTATCAGCCTTTCCTGGGCAAAGTTGGAAGTCGATCTGACGTGCAAAAATCCTGCCTGTCCGTGTATATGAATATATTCTCAGAGGGTATTCCGCTAATGGCACAGATCCTGCTGTGGTCTGATAGCCTGTATGAATTCCCGATATCGTAATCCCATATATAAGCAGAAGAGGTTTCCCATTCAAGTATGAGCGATTATTGTAAGTTGCCTGGAAAGGTAGAATGATAGTGTCTAAGAACCAATCGGTACCGGGAAATAAAGCTCTATTATTATAGCATATCCACAGATATGCTTAGATTAGTAGTTATGCATGAATTGGCTGTTGAATTGCAGGCAAGCAACTTCGTAAAGTATGCTGGTGAGTATCCCTGTGGCAGAATGGCAGATTGCTTTCTAATCCTGTATTGAACTTTGCAATCACATTGCAATTCTGTGTCATTTATTCTAGTGAACATTTTTATCATAAAAGCAAGAACCACCTAGCTATGCTCTTCTTTCTTTAATAACAGACTTTGAACCCCTGGACTTTTATTTAAAATATGACAATACATTTTTAAACTAGTTTGGTTTTACCTGTTTGGGGTCGCCATTGATACCGTATGTGGGTCTAAAATTAACGGTATACCATAGCAAATATATTTAAATGAAATGAGATTCCAAAGTACAAGCATTTGTCCATAATAACCAATAATAATACAAATAACGCATCTTCGCTCTTAGGGGTACCTAGTCACGTTTTTAGGGACATTGGCTCTATTTTTTCGGTTTCGGTACTATTTGCGTATTTATTGTATAGAATATAAAATATTATAAACGGTATGACCTTTAATTTGATGTATGACACGGACAAATAGCAGTAGCCGTTCCAGAGATATGGATCGTCGAAGTCACAAAAGTGCCAAAAAATCGAAATTTTCAAAACTTTGAGGCCCCAGTGGCACGGGTTAACATATTCCAATTGTGCTCTAACTTTGGCAATCCTAAAATCTGACAGAAAGAAACATTTTAGGGGGGTGCCCCCAAAAAAATCCGACATCAATTTTTTAAAACCACCCTACTGAACACGAATCTGGTTTCAAAAACTTTCCATCAAAATTGTTAGTCGGGAGTTTTTGGGGGGTCGCTGATTACAGATCTTCATTCAGACTTAAAAAATTCAAAATGGTCGAGGTTTATAAAAATTAATCAGATTTATTTGACCGCCATATTGGATCCGCCATTTTGAATTTTTTAAGTCTGAATGAAGATCTGTAATCAGCGACTCCAAAAACTCCTGAGTAACAATTTTCAAGTAAATCTGATTAATTTTTAAGGACCTCCGTAATGTGTTTCTTTTTCTCTTGCACCCCTTGAAATAAACCCAGCCCCTACTTTAAGGGTGCATGCAAGCAATTTGGCTTTGGGCTCATTTTAAAGAGCAAAGATCAATTGTCAATTTCTGACAATAGCGATGGTCTAGCACGTCAGTGTTTAGCTCTACATTGTTTCAAAAATGGCCAAAACGATATTTTTAGGGGTTTCAACCCCCTCTTTCTCGAAAACCTGACGTGATGGAAAGTTTTTGAAACAGAAACGTGTTCAGCGCAAAACCCATGCAGGGGTGAATTATTTTTTGCCTCCATAACAGTTTGGAATCGAGGATAATTTATCGTAAAGTAGAAGCTGAGTTCAACTCTCTCAGGAGGTCTAGGTGGACTGATTTTCGGGATCTTATATTTCCATTTTTGTTTTCCTTGCTACATCGATTAATTTTTATGTAACCTCCCTCGTATACATATGTGTATGTATATATGTGTGTGTGTGTCTTTGTATATTTTATTTATTTATTTATTTATTAATTACAATACAATTACAAATTATATCCTAATTATATACGAGCGAAGTAACTTGACTATGTGCTCGGTGTAGTGTCACAGACCAGAGTCTCTGGTGGGAATCGAACCCACGACCCTCACGCTAATAATCTAGCACACTACTCACTAGACTACCAGGGCACCCATTTGTATATTTTATTTTTGTAACATTTATTATCAAAAATTATTAATACAAGGGCGTCCATGTATGTGTGTGTATGTGACAAATGCATAGAGACAGTCAATCATTCGTACAAACATATCGATTGATTTCCTATAAAAATATATTCATCCATTGACACATGCATACAAATTAATTGAAATTCTGACATTTTAAATAAAATAAATACTAATGGCGTGTGTGTGTGTCTGTGTGTCTATTTTAATATTTTATTTCTTTTTTGTCCTAAAATGACAACAACAACAATAATAATAATAGCAAAAATGACAAAATTAACAACAACATTATTGTTATTGTCATCATCATCAGCATTGACATGGTCATTATGTGTGTATAATCAATGCTGTTTGTATGTATGTATGTATGTAATTATTTTTATAATCATAATGATTATGTTTATGATTATTAAGTCATCAGATAATAAAATTTGAATAGCAAAACATTATAGATTTGTATGTATGTATTTATAGAAAATCAATCGATTTTTATTTGTTTTCATTTCATCATTTATTCAATACAAAAATGAATTTTAATTGAATTATTATAGAAAATCATATCAATATACATACATACATACATATGTACATACATATGTATGTGTGTATGTATGTATATGAATAAAACCGCTAAAAACTATTTTCATTTCATTATGGCTGACGAAGCTTTGATGTTTTTGAATTTGTCACACAGAAATATAAAGTCTGTGTGGAGTCTGTGCGTTAGTGTTAGATTTTATTGCAGGATTAAAATATGTTAAGTTTGTTGAACAATGGTCGCCTAATATGTTGTACGTATGTATGTATTTTAATGTACGTTGTTTAAATGGAAGTTGAATTTAATGTTTTTTATGTACAAATCTAGTTGAGTTACCATCAGAGATCAGTAGTAGTAGTAATAGTAATAATTTTTCTATAGATTTTCTTTGTTTTCCTTGTTTTTTATTTGTTTTTATTCTGCGTACTTTTTTTGTTAAAATTTTTTTTATTAAAATTTAAAGAATTATTAAGCAGTGTTGTAGTGTTTGTTACAGATAGAAATACTTGACTTTGTCTTCAATTTGTTTAATGATTTCCAAAGGAATCCAATTCCTAGGCACACTTTGTTGAGCCTTAGTCTTGACAATATGAAATTCATAATTATAGCAGAGACAGAAACCTATTTAACATGCTCCAGATCGGGGATCAGCAATGAATCGTTTTTTCGCTACTCATAATCACTCATGAAATTTTGAATATAAGTGAGTCAACAATATTGAAATTTAACTATGTACTCTGATTCATTCGTACTCTCTACAGCGTTAAGTTATAAGTCTATGCGTACAACATTGACATCAAACTCATACCATTCGAAATATGTTTGATTCATAAGCCTACACATTCAGAGTCATAACTTTAGAAAAATTATTCTTATAATACTTATAAATGATTCGAGTGCCTCGAATCATTCATCAAAATTTACGGTTTTAGTTGTTGTTGCATTAAAAAAAGGAAAACACACACATAAGCCAAAAAGACAGAGCAGCAAGCAGAGCAAACACACAACCTTCTAGTGAGTATTTTAGTGTTCGTATGCGATTCATACTGATTTTGTGATTCGTGTATACCAGTATGTTGAGTTATGGAGAGTTGAAATTAACAAAATCATACGTATTGTTAAGTAGGAATATGATGAGTATTTCAAACTTTGAATATGAGTATAGGTTCGATGATATTAAAATACGTATGAATGTATAAAAGTATCAGAAATTATGAGTATGATTCGATTCTACTCATCATTTTGAATACTCATAGAGTATTACTATGCCATACAAATTCACTGAAAGAAATTTTCCGAAGTTTCAAGATGTCATCAAAGCAAATGATGCCAGATAAATTTTAAATGAGAAGGTAATTGTTCAGTAGTCGCCATAGTGTAGTAGGTAGTGTGTTGGCTGCATTAGACTTGAGGCCACGGTTCAAACCCTAGGTCGGACATCTCCAGCATAACGAAAAAAAAAAAATGAAAAATATTTCTTCCGCATCTGCCTTTCAGCTGATTTCTGGCAAAAACTCTGAGTATTAAAAAAATGCCATGAAAAGATTCTCAAACATCAAACGTTCGTAGTCGACTTTAAACTGTAGCTGCCGCCACTGCTGCATAAAATTAACACACACAACATAAGTGGTTTAAGAAGCTAGGTCGTAATCCTGACTGAAGGTTTGTAATGACCAATTACGTATGTACACACAGTTACTAAAGTATACATACGGTTAACAAATTTCAGAAATTTTTTCACCAATCCGTTTTCGTTGAAAATCTTTGTAGTTTCCTCAATTTTAAGACAGTCTTTTGCATTGTTTAAAAAATTTCTGAAATTGAACTGAATTGTGGCCCTGCTCAGGCCAACAAAAGTATACATACGATTAACAAATTTCACAAATTTCTGAACGAATGCAAAAGACGGTCTTAAAATCGAAGAAAGATGTCAGACATTTATAAAGATTTTCAACGAAAACGGATTGGTTGAAAAATTTCTGAGATTTGTTAACCGTATGTATACTTTTGTTGCTGAGTGTATGTATTCCATCACCTACTATTTCATTTAAAACTTTCATTTGAAAAGTGATTGATGGTTGATGATTATTATTGGATTTGTTGGCTTTAATAAACTTGTAAGTATTTAAAATTCATAAGTGTGTACTCGTTTGTACTTAAAAGAAAACTTAAAAACAATTCTTCCATAACATAGACTCTGTCAGAGGCATATGTGAATGTTTATTTCATCAATTAAGTGATTTCATGAATCATAATCACAATAACGAGAAAAGAAATTAAATTCCAATGGAATCAAAAACCCATTGCAACAACGCCTTATTGAAAATTCAAAAAATTTTTCTTGTAAGTTAACGTAAATTATAACAAATAACGCCTGTAAATACCCACTATAAACTCGTTCATTATAATTAACAAACGCTGCTGCTGGGAACATTCACTTAATAATTGTTTAGCGGAAACAGTAGCCATTAAATGGATTTCCCACGTATTCACGTCTTCACAATACTAATAATTTAATTGGTTTTATAACAACAACAACAACAACAACAACAACAACAACAACAACAATAACAAACAAAAACAACATCGTATAAATCCCAATACAATTACATTTGTTTGTAATGGCTTCAAATGTAAATACATATGTGTGCACGTCCTTATATGTGTGTGGGTGTGTGAGTGTATTGAATTTTAAAACTATTTTTTTATGTTGAATTACATATACATACATAAGTTGTACTAGTACGATACACCCTTTAACACAAACACTTGCAATAAGCGACATTTCCGTTACAATTTTAACACATTATTTTATTCAATTGAATTGAATTTCATTGTATTGTATTGTTATTGTTATTGTATTTGTATTGTACTTGTACATAATGAATATACATACACTCGATTACTTACATATGTACATTCATGATTTCATATATTATTCCTACGTCCCTACATTCATACATTCCCATGTACTACCACATTCTTATTGCCTGCCATACAATATATTTCCTTTAAAACTCTCTCATATTCACATACGGCTGCTAAGGTCCTTCATATAAATACATTCTTAAACAATTAGTATATGTACTTATGTATGTATGCATGTGCATGTCCATGTGTTTGTAAAACTATTAACCAATGTTTGTGTATGTGTATTCATAAAAAGAATGAAAAGAAAAGTGGGGAAAAAAAGAAAATGAAAAATATCCATTTATTTCCCTTTCATCTTCCAAGACTTTATAAATATACTATGCACAGTGGGTTAGAAGCTGTTAAGTGCAGAGTAATTTAAAAAAAAAAAAAGGAGAAAGAACTGATGGTGTGTCATTTCATAGTACCTACGTAATTGGTCATTACTTACAACCCTTCAATCAGGATTACGACCTAGTTTCTCATACCACTTATGTTGTGTGTGTTAATTTTATACATACTGTTTAAAGTCGACTCCGAACGACAGTTTTTTTGAGAAACTTTTCATGGCAATTTTATTTTACGCTCAGAGTTTTTGCCAGAAATCTGCTGAGAGATACACGCCGAAGGAATTGTTTTATTTGAAATGCCTGAACTAGATTTTGAACCGTGGCCTCATGTCTAATAAGCCAACACACTACCTACTAGACTACGGCGACTATAGATTCCAAGAATGTGTTCAATTTTGATCGTCACAGTATCTAGATGTTGGGCTCTCGACATTCTTTATTCTGAATACGAGCACTCTGGGTCTACACTATCCTGTCGAAATATCGGTTGCAACCACATGTTATTTCTTGATAGCATGAACCATGACTCCGATTCCTTCTTATTGTTATTTCACAACAAAAGTTTTGATTGCCTTAAATCCATTTGGTTTGAGAAGTGTCTTTGCTTCGCTTTAGCTTTCCTTTCATTGTGTATGCTTTTTCAATCCTTTGCTCACACTCCACACTTCCAAATATCAGAGGCCGTTTTGTTTTCAATTTTAAAATTTTTTTTAAAATATACGGTCCGCCAACTTTTTTTTTTGAAAATGCTTTAAAAAACAAAAACTACTGAATATTTTCTCAAATTTCTTTTTTTATTTGAAAGTACAATCCTGCCGGTTAATAATGGAAAATAATTTCATTTAAATGTCTGCCTCGGCTGGTCATGCAGTAGCCTACACGATCGGTCAAATTTTTAAGCACATTATCGATAGTGTGCAGCTGTATTTCACCAATGGCTTCACGAATATTGTCCTTTAAAGCGTCAATTGTCTCTGGCTTGTCGGTGTAACACTTATCTTTGACGGCACCCCACAAATGATAGTCCAACGGTGTCAAATCGCAGCTTCGAGGTGGCCAAATGACATCAGCTCTGCGGCTGATAATGCGATCTTCAAAAACAGGGCGCCAAACTCGAGTGTAGCTTCGGCTGTGTGGCACGTAGCGCCTTCCTGTTGAAACCAAATGTTGCCAATATCCTCCTCTTAAATTTTTGTGAATAAAAATTCGTTCAACATGGCCCGATAACGATCGCCATTGACTGTAACGGCCACTCCTTGCTCATTTTCGAAGAAAAATGGCCCAATTATGCCTCTGGACCAAAATACGCACCAAACAGTGACTCGTTTTGGGTGCGTCGGCTTTTCAGCGTATGCGTGCGGGTTTTCAGTGCCTCAAATGCGACAATTTTGCTTTTTGAACATACGGAGCTGAGGGTGCTTCTCTTCTTCCAAAATCCGTACGCAGGTTTCGCACACATTCTGCAACATAACCATGATTTTCAAAGTAATGTCGCAATATTTCCCAGCGTTGTTCAAGCGTAATCAACCATATTCGTTCAGCGGAAGAATTAAACTAATTATCTGTCAAATCAGACATGAGCTAAGTGTTACCATTCACGAAATAAGCACTAGTTGAAAAAACAAAAAACATTAGATGGCGGACCCGATAGTAACTGAGCGCAATGAATAGGATTTCATTGTTCTTATTAATTCGGGCCTATTTGCTACTCAATATTCAGTGAAATTAAAACGTTTGATTAAACGTGTCACACTGTGCCATTGGTTTGGTTTCGTTTGACTTTATTTTCCCTTTATAGCTGTCGCTATTGCTAACGCTAGTCGCTATTGCTGTTGCTGTCGTGGTTGTGGCAATGGCAATAGGAATTGTACTAGTACTAGTGGTAGTTGTAGTGATGGTAGTTGTAGTAGTGGTAGTGGTGCTATACAACGATTAATTTATAACATGAAAAATATTTTCCAATTAAACTCAATTGAAAACGGATTATTGTAACTGGCATTGTAAACGTACCATCATTACAGTACATACATACATATGTTAGTGTAAGAGTGTGTGTATGTGTGTTTGAGTGTTCTTTGTATTGAAAATATTTGTGTGCCTTTTACAATTTCTTAGAGAACAGAACAGAACATGAAAATGTGTGGAGGTATTTCTAAAGCATTGAAAGGTCTTTATAAGCCATTGTATATGACAGCTAAGGTTGATTGCTTGAAACGCACGGCAGTAGTGGTAGTAAATAGTAGTCGAGGTTGAGGTGTATGATTATATTTATTTATTGTCGATATGTGTTTACGATTTTGAATGATTATTTGTGCAATAAATTGTTTTTGTTTTCCTCTTTTCCATTTTTTTGTTTATATATTCCTCTCTTACCTTCTTCTTTAGCATTCAATAAATCAAGTAAATGTTTAGCAATACAAGTACGTACGTTGCGGTAATGAGTAACAAGATTTTTAAATGTTTTCTTTTAAAAATGTTGCTATTGTTGCTGTTGTTGTTGGCATAAAATTCCTTCACATATCACTGACATCTTACCTTTCATTTCATATTTTTTTTATTCTCCTCATCTGATTACATGCTCATGATTACACGTGGAAATGCAAAGCAATAATATCTTGTATTTGTTTGCATGAATTTTTGTTTTAAAATTTTTTCCATTTTTGTTTTCTTTTCCGTTTTTGTTTTTGAGAAATTTTTCATTCCTTTTTTGTTTCTATTTTGTTTGCTTTTGAAAGTCGATTTATATGGCAGCTTTAGCCTTAAGCTGGCTGCATTATGTTTATGCGGCTTATTGTATGTTTTATTTAACATTTGATTGTATTGTACGGCTCTTTAACAAGAAAAGCAAAAAAAAAAAAAATCATGCACACATTTAAACCCCAACATGTTTACATACATACAACTTACATATACAGTGAGAGGCAAAATTATTTAAATAGAACATAAAAAAGTTCTTAAAAAGCTTCAGCTTGTTCCTTCATGTTAAGGAATAGTTTCATCATTCCTGCAGCTACCTTTGCCTAAATATAGTTTCCAGTACGGCCGCAAATTTATGTAGAAAGTCAATTTAGTCCGTTCAAAAGCCGAGGTTTGAACCACTTGGGTGCGGAGCAAATCTGATCAAAGTTGGATAAAAAAAACGTACGGTTTGTTTGCTCAAATTCCATAGAAACTTGTTTACCGTCATGTTATGAGCACTCATACGAGATCTATTGCTCTGGACCACACGTCCAAAGACTTTTGCATGAGCTGTAGAGACAAGGAAAAGGAAGGAATTTATTCTTTGCCCAGCGTTATGGCATAAGAGAAGGAAGCACTTACGCTTTTGCTACGCAGATGATTTTACTAATCTTTCAGGGATGGATACAGGAAGTTTAAACAGGTTTTTCAGAAGCTCCGCAGGTTTCGAGTGCCGTGGGAAGTGTAAAACTATGGGATACATGCCACAATTAAAGGTCTAACGGTATCAAATTACACAATCTCGGTGACCAGTGCACAACGCCTTCACGTGACATGACCATGCCCTCAAATTGCTTGTGTTAAATATCCAATGTGTCATGGGCTATACATACATACGTACATAATTGGTCATTATAACCCTTTAGTCAGGATTACGACCTAGTTTCTCACACCACTTATGTTGTGTGCGTTAATTTTTTTACATGAGTGGCGGGACCTACAGTTTAAAGTCGATTCCGAACGACAGATTTTTGAGAAACTTTTCATGGCAATATTATTTACTTTCGGTGTTTTTGCCAGAAATCTGCTGAAAGGAAGTCGCTGAAGAAATATTTTTTCATATTTTCGTTTAGTTGGAGAGACCTGACCTGGGGTTTGAACCGAGGCCTCACGTCTAATAAGCCATCACACTACCTACTAGAACACGGCGACTTCAATGGACTATATGTGGTGTTAAAACCACATGTCTTTGGTGTCATGTGATCCTCCTACAGTTTTTGTCGTTGACTGTAATAGCCTGGCCAATGCCTTTTTCAAAGCAATAAAGACTGATGAAGCCATCAATCCAAAATCCGCATGAAATGGTCACTCTTTCGTGATGCAATGGACTTTCTTCGATCCTATGTGCGTTGGTATCGTCCCAAATTCGTTGATTTTGTTTGTGCACGTACCCATTTGTCTAGGAATGGGCCTCATGAAGATACAATTTATGAAAATTAAGGTCAGTTGCCAACTGATTGGATTGGTATCCCCTGTTTTACTTAACTGTTTGACTATAGAGACTAAGTCCAACAGATCACTAATAGGAACGGCCATAATGTCTGTCGCCTATCTTGTCGCTAGACTCTAGATATTCTGCAAGTTGCTGTTTAATTATATTTGCCAAAGGCTTGGAAGTCCTTGTAGTCTAGCAGATAGTGTGATGGTTTATTACATGTGAGGCCAGGGTTCAAACCCCAGGTCAGACATCTAATAATATTAAAAATATTTCTTCGCAACTTTCTCTCAGCAGATTTCTGACAAAAACTCGGAGAGAGAGAAAAAAATTGTCATGAAAAGTTTCTAAAAAAATTTGTCGTTCGGAATCGATTTTAAACTGTAGGTCCCGCGACTCTTGTATAAAATTAATACACGCAACATACATATGTGTTGTGAGAAGCTAGGTTGTAAACCAGACTAAAGGGTTGTCAGTACAGTAATCCTTCGATTTACGTTGCCTCGATTAACGTTGTTTCGATTTACGTCGTTAAATTTTTTTTAACTTCAATTTGTGTCGTCAGTCGATTTATGTCGCCTTTTTTTGGAACCAACTGCGACGTAAATCGAGGGATTACTGTAACTTTTTTATGTTACTTGTTAAAAACATACTACTTTGTAGTATGAAATTCGATTTACATCGTTTCGATTTACGTCGCAGTTGGTTCAAAAAAAGGCGACGTAAATCGAGGGATTACTGTATGTAAGTACGTATGTATAGGCTTGGGATGTGCGGAACATATGAGTATTTTGGTAGACTTTTCAAGTTTCTGAGCCTCAACTACTTTTTAATAATTGGCGTTACATCTTCAAGCAAGATGAACAAATACTGGAATGTAGGGAAGCAATAAAGCTTTAGGAGTAGTGAAGCTGTCTACCAATACATACTTTTGTTTGCCACTGTAACTGTTTAAAGCCATATTCCTTTATATTATAAATGTGTACATACGGTACATGAGTGAATAAAACAAAAATAAATGCTTATTAATACATAGAGATGTACATACATACATGCATGTGTTCACAGGTATGTATGTATATAAAATTCATATAAGCAAAGTAAATACATGTAAAAAATATATTTTTTAAGGATATGTATGCATGTGTGTGTGTGTATATACATATGTGTATTGTATATAAATACAAAAAGAAGAGAAATTCAGAGAGAGAGAAAAAAAATTCAGAATGAAAGAAAAACAACATTTGCCCGTAAGAGTTTTGCGGTAAAATAATAACCAACAAGAACAACAACAACAATGGATTTACAATAAAACGTTTATAAATTTACACATTTTTTTCTTTTGCATGACATTCAAACAATATTTCACACATCAAACGCATTTGAAAATGCTGTCAGATTTAAAATTAATCCTTTGCTGAGCGGCAAAACGCAGCAAATTTATTTCGCATTGAAAAGAAACAAGGAAGGTGATGAGTTTTTTACACCTTTAAGGTTATGTAAGATTTAATTCGAAATGAGATTTAATGTTTTAGTCGAGGAATTTCTAAGAATATTAAGTTAATTACGGCTGTAATATGAAGTTTAATTACATTTTACTGTGCCTCTCTACAAGTGTACTGGAGAAGGTAATTAATTTTGGGTGACTTTTTGTTTTAGTTTAAGCTTTGAATTGTTTTTAATTTTTGGTGGAAATAAATTACAAAGACAGTTATGAAGAGAAAATTTAATTTAATTTATGAAAATCATAAAAGAAAATTCCCTTGAGTGTATTTAGACAGGAATTTTTCCAAAAGAAAACACTGCCATCTGCCATATAAATAAATTGGGGGTTTGTGTCTGCACTTTCCCATCTCTGGTTGGTTTACATTAGGTAAACGTAGCTGTAAAAGTATTTCATTTAAATTAGCCAAACGACCATGATTTGTTTAATTGTGTTGGAAAATATTTGTTGGGAAATTTTGAAAATAGTTTTACAGCACGTTTCAAGTGCATGAATGTGTGTTGGTCCTCCCTTCTAGGAACTAAATGGGCTTTGAATGTTAAAAATAGCCCAGTCAATTAAATGTTCATTACCACATAATTGTTTTCATTGTTTTTTTCTACGTATTTTAGGTTGTTTTTTGTTGTTTTGTTTTCACATGAAAATTACAATTAAAAATGCAATTATTTCAGCACTTTGAATCAATAAACGAATATTAACATTTAAATGATATGATGTGAGAGAGAAGGAGAGCGAGAGAGAGCGAGAGAGAGTACATATAAAACCAAAATTTTTGGTTATTTGCTAATAGTAGCGGTTTTTTGCAACAATCCCATGGAATTCCATGTTGCTTGTTTATAGTTCCAGGAACACTTAATGAATGAATGATGAAATAATTCAACAGAATCGTATGAAGCCTTAATGCAAATCCAATGAAATAAAATAAAATAAATTTATTTCTTAATTAATAATTAATATTCTGGCAAACACTTCACAATAATTTAAAGGGCATTTATTTGCGTAAAACTTTATTTAATTTGAGTGGCATTTAAATACTTGATAAGCTCTCTTGTGGCAGCAATTAAATGTTTTGCTGTTTTTTCTCTTTGCTTAATAAACCCCAAGCAATATTTCATTCTAACAATGTGTGTCAGCAAAAGGGAGAAATCAACAAAAAAGTACCATAACTGCTCTGCCCTGTCTTTCGTAGCTCCGCAATACTATCCGATAGTCAGGCGGTCATTCAAACACTCGGCTGTTATGAGATTAAATCGAAGATACATACATACATACAGTGGTGGCCTTATAATTAGAAACGATGTTTCTGGAACAGAGTTCTCTGGAGTGACGACTCTAAGTTTAATTTGTCCCAGTCTGAAGGAAAAATGTGTGTAAGACGCCCTCCAAACAAAGTCTTTGATCCCAGGTACACAGTGAAAACAAATTAACAAACATATATGTTGCTAAGTCGTTTCTAATTATAAGGCCACCACTGTACATAATTGGCCATTACAACCCTTCAGTCAGAATTACGACCTAGCTTCTCACACTACTCATGTTGTGTGTGTTAATTTTATACATGAGTGTCGAGGTCTGCACTTTAATATCAATTCCGAACGACTGATTTTTGAGAGAAATTTTCAAGGCAATTTTTTATTTACCCTCAGAGTTTTTGCCAGAAATCTGCTGAGAGGAAGTCGCCGTAGAAATATTTTTCCAGATTTTCGTTTTGATGTCTGATCTGGGATTTGAACCGTGGCCTCATGTCTAATAAGCCAACACAATACCTACTACACTACGGAGACTTCTAAATCGAAGATAGTATGGGTTTATCTGGAGAAGCTGAAAGGGAAAATAAGGTTACACTCTGCTGGGTCCCATGTCATATTTTAATCGTCGGCAAAGAACAAGCAGGCGAGCTTACAAGGAGGCAAAATTCCACGCTGTTGACACAAAAATCCTTTGAGTGTATTTAGAATCAAAAATTGGCAGACGAGCTTGCAGGGGGCGAAGCTTCCACGCTTCTGAGGGGACCACAACACTTCTGTGAATTTAACGAGAGAGACTTATAAAACCAGTTGGGTTTTAGGCAATCGAAACTTTTGTTTGGAAAACTACAATAAGTAGCCCTTGCGCTGACCAACTTCTTCCTCTTCCCTGATTTTTGGCGGAATTTGGCCAGCACAGGGACTGCGCTGCCTCGTGGCATCACAACGTTCCGCTGTGCATGCTCAAGTGAGTTTTTTTAAACCAGAGCTACCACTCAGACCTAACCTAACCTACAATAAGAGGATATCTGAGACATGCATCAGAATATACAGAAACAACCAGCTACCTGGTTGCAAATTGGTCTTTTGACAAGGCGGCAATGTAGGCTGAAGGTACACTTATTTAGAACGGGGATTGTCTTGAGCCCAACATCAAGATGCTGTCACGATAAGTATAAATCAATGGAAAACATTCTTGGCTGCATGTCAAGTGCAAGGCACAGAATTGTCATTGTGGACACGAAACATCAGACAATAGGTTTGGAGGAGGAATGTTTATTTGAAGTTTGAGGAGAGTACAATAGATTGTATGGTTGCAATACTACTTTGCGATGATTTAGTAGCCCCTTGCAAACGTATAATTGACAATGGGGTCATGCAACCGTCAACTCTGAATAGGCAGCTTCGGAGATGCGCAAAACGGAGCAGAAAATCTGGCGGAAACTGATTTGTGGGCACACATGAAGTCTACTGAAACTCTAACGAAGTACGTTGAGTGTGGTTGTTGAGGTTGTTACGGGCCATTGCATTACGGACACGCTTGCTAAACGCACTTGTCTTGGACCAAACGATTTCCTCAGAAGGTGTAGTGATGAGGAAGGAGACGATAGGTTAGGTTAGGTTAGGTTAGGTTAGAGAATGTGTACTTGTCAATTAAGACAAGTACAGTATCCGGAGGTCGAATTGACCCATTGTACAACGTCCTAGTTGTGTGTGTTAATTTTATACATGAGTGGTGGGACCTCCAGTTTAAAGTCGACTCCGAACAATAGATTTTTGAGAAATTTTTTCATAGCAATTTTATTTACTCCTACAGAGTTTTTGCCAGAAATCTGCTGAGAGGATGTCGTCGAAGAAATACTTTTTGTATTTTGTCTTGATGTCTGCCCTGGGGCTCGAACCCTGGCTTTACGTCTAATAAATCAACACAATACCAACTAGACTACGGCTACTTCAAGGAGACGATACTGTCCTGAATTGAATTTGTGTACATACCCAGCACTAGGTTGGACCCAAAAAAAAGCTTCTTTGTGCCTATGATGTAGATGATCTGAGGCACCGTCGCGCATTGATGTTGACAGTCTAGGCCGTATCATTCATAGCTCCGAGTGGTTTCATAATGGGCGCTATAGGAGCCTGTTCTCCGAAAAACCAGACATCAGTGGTGGAATAGATAGGAAACTGTCCTGAAATTTTTGGGTACATACCCAGCACTAGGTTTGACTTTAAAAAAAGCGTCTTTGTGCCTACCATGTAGATGATCTGAGAAAACGTCGCGCATTGACATTAGCAGTCTGGGTCGTTTCATTCATAGCTCCGAGTGGTTTCAAGGATTTGGTATCTCGATGGGCCTTATACGAGCTTGTTCTCCGAAAAGTCAGACATCAGTGGAGGAATAGAGAGGAGACTGTCCTGAAATTTTTGGGTACATTTCCAGCACTAGGTAGGACGTAAAAAAAGCGTCTTTGTGCCTACCATGTTGATGATCTGAGGAAACGTTGCGCATTGACATTGGCAGTCTGGGCCGTTTTATTCATAGCTCCGAGTGGTTTCAGGGATTTGGTATCTTAGTGGGCATTATACGAGCTTGTTCTTCGAAAAGTCAGATGTCAGTGGAAGAATAGAGAGTATACTGTCCTGATATTTTTGTATACATACCCAGCACAAGGTTGGACGTTAAAAAAAGCATCTTTGCTTTTCATGTAGATGATCTGTGGAAACATTTATTTATTCGTAGCTCCGAGTGGTTTCAAGGATTTGATATCACAATAAGCCCTATATGAGCCTGTTCTCCGAAAGCTCAGATGTCAATGGTCTTCTCAACGGATTGCTTAGGAGGGAAATGAACGATAAACTTCTGTTGTTATATCAGACTAAGCTGCATATGCTGATAGAAATTTTGTTTATTTCTATGCCTTAAATAGACTCATTCTAGAACAGCCCTCGTATGTAAATATATAACAATGCATAATTTCTTCCCATTTAAGGCAAAATAATAACTTCAAGTCTAACTTGAACTGTATCAGACAGTGTCTGTGGCATATAAATTTCCTTTAAGAAGATTAAATCAGCCTTTCTTTCGTTGGCAGTCACTTGTAATAAATTACGCCATAAAATAAGTCATAATTGTAGGATTATTATTGAAGAAGAACTTCTCTCTGGCATGAGTGTTTTCAGCAGTTATTTATAGAAAGTTATTGATTTTAAACACACAGACAGAGAGAGAGAAAGAGAGAAAATAAAAAAGAGAAAGAAAATCAATCAAATTATAATCAGTTGTACGTGTGTACCATCCACTTGCAATGACCTTGACGGGAAAGTACTTTTGTTTTTATATATGTGTGGGTAAGTGTATTAACCTAAAACTATGCTTCAAATATTTATAAGTATTAAATAAGGTTCTTTTCTTTTATTTTTTTTTTGTGAAAAAATATGCAAATTTATTAAAAATAAAATGTTCAATTTATTCTTTTTCTCTCCTTTCTTTATTTTCTTTAAAAGATTGAATTTGTTTTCTTTACTGATTTCTCTTGCCTCTCTCTCTTTCTCTAAGTTTAGATTCTGTTCTGTTCTGTGGCCTTTATCACCGAATATTTTACACACACTTGCACAGAAAAGCAGTGAAAAATTCTTTCTCTTTGTTTCACATCGGGTTTTGCAAATTTGAGAAACTCGTTGTAATTCAAAAATTATTCAACACATGCTTACGTGTATTTAAACCTTAAAAACCCCCATTGTATGCCATGCACGAGTCGAATATTGTGGAATTTTGGCATTATTTTCTATGTGAACGGTTGTAGGCGCCATCTTTTAAGGCCATTATATAATTCATTTATTTAAATTACACAAACAAGCCTATGTTTACCCCAATACCATACCGTGTGTGTGTTTGCCATCAGGTTACACGTTCAATAAACAAAGTGCTTGTGTGCCGCCTATTTAAAGAAAACGAAGAAAACTAAGAACGAAAAATCTCTTTCGTTTTTAAAATCAATAATTATTTCCAAATCATTAAATGCCAGGCTAAAAAGTTACTCGTTTTCAAATAATCATATGGAAAAACATTGAAGCAGAAATTTTTCTATTCCAAAAAAGAATTTCATAATTTGGAAAGTTATGCCGCAATGGTTCGAATATACGTATAAAAAATGGCAAACCTTGTTTAGCATATTGATTTACAAATAAAATTATTAACACTTGACTCTTAAAGAAGAGAAAATACAGAATTATTCAAACATTTCATTTAATTGAATGCCTTTAACTCTAATGAAAGTAGTCTTGGGTAGTTAGATACGCCCATTTTGTATGTAGGATGAATCCTTTATACTCTTAGGAGAAACTTCTCCAGCGAAAACTGTTCGTTGCGGAAGCTGGCAGATTGAAGGACGAACAGTTTTGCTTTCAACCTGACAGATCATTGAACGGTGCTATAGCGTGTTGAACGGGCAAAACTTAGACGCTACAATTTAAGGCTTCTTATCTCGGCCGTACTCCATACATATGCGAAACTCTGCTCTCTCTTTCTCCCTATCAAAGCTTTTCAAGAGAGTTACTTGAGAAATCCAGAACTCCTCTCTAATACATCTCTCCCTACGAGAGAATTACTTGAGAAACCTCTATGTCCTCTATAATACTCCTGAGGGCCAAAAAATCGTAGAGGATACGTCTGGCCATGTCTTTGTTCCTGATCTTTAAAGCCTATGGTTTGGTAATTTCTCGTAAAATACTCGGCTGATAGAGTGTAATTTCATCACGCCGTTCGGTCTGTAGTTTGAAAAAATAAACCTCAGGTCATATTGATGACAAGGCAATTTTATTTCAAATTAGTTTGCAGATAGGCAATGTGGCCCTAGTCACAAAAAAGACCCTGAAGTATTTACATATATGTGATGCTAGGCGACCGAGTTATTTACATACATACACACATAATTGGTCATTACAACCCTTCAGTCAGGATTACGACCTAGTTTCTCTCCTGTTGTGTGTGCTAATTTTATACATGAGCGGTGGGACCTACAGTTTAAAGTCGACTCAGAACGACAGATTTTTGAGAAACTTTTCATAGCAAATTTATTTACTCTCACATTTTTTTGCCATAAATCTGCTGAGAGGAAGTCGCCGAAGAAATACTTTTTTTGTATTTTATTTTGATGTCTGGCCTGGGGCTCGAACCCTGGCTTTACGTCTAATAAGCCTACTAGACTATGGCGACTTCATTGGCCGCAATCCATACTTATATGAAACTCTACTCTCTCTCTCCATATCAAAGCTCTACGAGAGAGTTACTTAAGAAACCCCCAACTCCTCTCTAATACACCTGAGGACCAAAGAACTGTAGAGGCCTTGTCTTGTCACGTCTTGTTGCTGATCTGTAAAACCTGTGGTATAATAATTCCTCGTACAATATTGGGCTAATAGAGTGACAGTCAGTAGAGTGTAGTTTGAAAAAAATGAACCTGTGGTCATGCTGATGACAAGCCTTAACATTTTATTTGAAATCAGTATGCAGATACTCAATATAATCCTAAAAAGATTTGTCTATGGGGCTCGGCGACAGAGTTAATTACATGACTTAAATACAGAATTTGGCTGCAAAGCTGATGAGCAAGTAGTCCTCGTAATCCACGTAGAAAAATCTGTCGATTTACTAGCTCACGAGCAGATGACGCCATGGAAGGTAAGGAGTACAGCTAATGTATGATCGCAAGTCATACAGTTTCGCACCAAATTTACATTGTTGGACATTAAACCACCAACACACTTACGTACAGTGCGAACTGAAGAAAATATCGCAGCTGTATCGGCCAGTGTTAATGATGACCATCAATTATCGATTCGTCGCCGTTCGCAGCAATGAGCGCTACCGTGAGATAATATCCAACTTTTCTTTGCTCAAAATGCAAGAGCTTGACTTGTATGACATGTGGTTTCAACAAGACGGTGCCACATGCCACACAGCACGCGTAACAATGGACTTATTGAGAGGCGAGTTCGGTGAACATTTTATTTCCCGTTCGGGAGCGGTCAATTGACCGCCTAGATCGTGCGATTTAACGCCTTTAGAATAATTTTTGTGGGGCTATGTTAAAGCTCATGTCTATACAGACAAGCCGGCTTCAATTGACACATTGGAAGACAACATTGAAGCAATTATTCGTGAGATACCGGCCGAAATGTTGGAAAGAGTATGCCAAAATTGGACTAAGCGGATGGACCATTCGAGGCGCAGTCGCGGTCAACATTTGCATGAAATAATCTTCAAATATTAAATTATATCGACCGTACTATCGATTCAAATAAAGATTTCATAAATTTTTCTGAATTTTATGTGTTTTTTTTGAAAAATTCTCCTATAGCTCTTAAAAAAATCACCCATTAGAATCAACCAATGAGCTTGTTACGGACAATAGCATCAGAACCAAAGCCTTCAAGTGGCACTCCAAGGGTAGCCAGACCCAGCTACATATGGAGTCTAGAACTTGACAGTTCTAGCATATGAAAACATTCAACGAGATGAGAGACGAAGCAACAGAAATACGGTAATCGTTGAGGCCCTATGTTACTTTTAGAAGCGGGTGTATGTACATCCCCTAGTAAGATAGATTATTACATT
This sequence comes from Sarcophaga carnaria, assembly GCA_958299815.1. NCBI lineage: Eukaryota > Metazoa > Arthropoda > Insecta > Diptera > Sarcophagidae > Sarcophaga > Sarcophaga carnaria. Next base: position 8,498,168 of record OY283153.1, on the reverse strand, counting down.
GGCTTGCTCTCCGTACATGTTCCACGAGTTATTTTTTATTGCTAAAGTTCAAAAATGGTTCAATGGTAGAAACATTTGCAAGGAAAATTGGATGCAAATGGCTACAGTGGCAATGGCTTTCTAACTAGCTAACTACGCTACAATTTGGATACCAAAGCTATTGAGTACGGCCATGTTTTTATTGGCATCTTATTTTGATAATGCCTTGCATACCATACGGTAGATTGTGATCTACGATCTACGTTTTATTGCAACTTTTTGATAGGCCTTGTATTTGTTAGTGCCGACGGACTCCATATAATAGTACAGCTAATAAAATAAAGGAACTTAACGACCTTTCATGGTTGATTTTATTTTATTATATCAAATTGAAATTGAAATTAAAATTCTACATCATTTTCTGTTATTAATCCGTAAAAATTTTCTATTATTTTCAGAATTTTTATAATGTTTTGCAAACCAACAAAGGTAAGTCAAAGAAATCTTATTTTAATACCAGCACAATACTTTCCAGAAACTTTTTCATTACGAGTCCATTATGCTGCTGTTCATTGATTTCATTAATTTTAGATTTTGCAAGTAAAAGCAGTTTAGCATTGTTGTTACTCTTTTATTTGCCAAAAATATTCGTTTCATTATCCCCTCAAATTGAAAATTTTTTTTAAACAAGGAAATCGGGGAGAAAAAATTCACACAGTTCCGCTATACATTACTGAAGTTATCGATATGTTTCCATTTATTTTTTTTTGTCTTATTGTACAAATATTTTGCATAACAAAGAGCGTAGAACATGAAAGCTCGCATCTTAAAATAATAAAAAAAAATGAGGAGAACAGGAGTAAAGTACACAACCTTCAATCGATTTGGTTATGAAAAATTTTTTTAAAAAAATATGTGGGTTTTATGTTTTCAAAATGAAAAGAAAAACTTTTTCGATTACGTAGTAATTTTTCTATAGATTTTCTTTGTTTTCCTTGTTTTTTTATTTGTTTTTATTCTGCGTATTTGTTTTTTCTGTTTAAAAGATTTGTATTCAATTTTAAAGAATTATTAAGCAGTGTTGTAGTGTTTGTAACAGATAGGAACACTTGTTTTTCTCTTCAATTTGTTTAATGATTTCCAAAGGAATCCATCCTCTTTTGAGCCATAGTCTTGACAATATGAAATTCATAATTATAGCAGAGACAAAAACCTATTTAACATGCTCCTGATCAGAGATCAGCAATGAATCGTTTTTTCGCTACTCAAAGCACTCATAAAATCTTGAATATAAGTGAGTCAGCAATATTGAAATTTAACTATGTACTCTGATTCATTCATACTCACTACAACGCTGATTTATAAGTACAGGTTGCAACGAGTATGCGTGCAACATTGACATCAAACTCATACCATTCGAAATATGTATGATTCATAGGGCTACTCATTAGAAAAATACTTCTTATAATACTTATAAATGATTCGAGTGATTCGAATCATTCATCAAAATTTACAGTCTTAGTTGTTGTTGTGTTGGGTGTTGTGTGATTCTTGTAAATGGTGAATGTTATGGATAATCGAACTCAACAACATCATACGTGTTATTAAGTATGAATATGATGAATACTTCAAACTTTGAATATAAGTAGAGTTTCCATGATATTAAAATAAGTATGAATGCTTATAAGTATCAGAAAGTATGAGTATGATTCGATTCTACTCATCGTTTTGAATACTCATTGCTGATCTCTGCTCCAGATACTGATTGAGGGCATATACAATACCCAAAGGACACAATGATCTATTGTAAATACGTCCTATTGGGGAGAGAGAGGGGATAGTGAAGGAGACATTGAAAAGAAGACAATGTAGGAAAGAGAAACTTGATTGAATTCTTACACAGCTATTTAGAGATAGAGAGAAGATGTTGCACATCGTAAGACAAGCGCACGCTCCTCTAGCACTGCAGGAACAAAGAGAAATCCACGGAAGCCAAATTACACAACAGCTGTATAACAGCGGTTGCTATATGACCTATATATGACTACGAATATTCTTTTGCCGTTGTTTTCAACAAATGCTCTACATCTGTTTGTCAAACAATACAATACACTGGCAATTCTTTGGTCAGCTTTTTTACACGACTGGTATTTGAATCTCATCATAAGCAACGAGCTATCAAGACGCAAAACTTATCAAATATCAGTCGTGCAAAAGGTCTAAGCTAGAAAGTGTCCCTGTATTGTGCATGCAAATCTAATTCCCGGCAAAAGCATGGGTTGCCAGACCCAGCTACACATGTAGTCTAGAACTTGACACTGTCATTTAGAAACCATTCAACGTTTAACGAGAGAAGAACAGATATTAGCTAATCACTGAGGCTCTTTGTTACTTTTATTAACGTGTGTTTAGGAAAGGTAATCGGAACAACTATTCTTTGCAATATGTTGGAGACTATGAGCTCAATACTCTCTACTGTTGGAGTTGTAATAAGAGTGGTAGTCGTCGTAGCCTAGTAGGTAGTGTGTTGGCTTATTCAACATGAGGCCACGGTTCATACCCTAGGTCAGACATCAAAACGAAATATGAATAAATATTTCTTCGGTGTCTGCCTCTCAGCAGACTTCTGGCAGAAACTCTGAGAGTAAAAATAAAATTGCCATGAAAAGTTTTTCAAAAATCTGCAATTCATGCATAAAATTAACACACACAATATAAGTGGCAAGAGAAGCTAGGTTGTAATCCTGGCTGAAGGGTTGGAATGGCCAATTGTATATGTATGTATGTATGTGTTTGTACTTAAATTTATTCTCCATCTCGAGAAGATCGCCCACCATATCCCAGTAACTTAGAACCTGTTTTCGTGCAAATTCCTTTGGTCCAAGCTTAGAAAAGCAAACAGAATTCAGTTCTGTTAGAGTAGGGTATTGAAAATTCATTATTCATGCATAAATCCTGTTTCTATTTGTTTCCTTTTATCCCTTTTGTTTCTGTTTTTTGTTTTTCTAATAAATTTTCTTCCTTTCCATCTCCATCTCTTTTCTCCATTTTCCAAAAACACATTCTGAAAACAAGCGCGAAGATATTGAGTGAAAGAAAAGTTTTTTTTGTTTCATTTCATTTTGAGCGTTACTTTATTATGCTCACCACATTGTTTTCGGTTTAAAGCAGCAGCTTTAAAAAAACAAAAAAAAAAAAAAAAACTTTTTTTCCCCAGCATGTTTGTTAACGAGTAGAGTAGAGTGGATTACTACTACGTTGCCGTTTTAACGCTCTGACTCTAATCGATAACAGAAACGAGGTTATTAATTTTGAAAAGTTTTTAAGCGTGAGTGGTCGTATTAAATTTAAGCATTTGCTTCTTCTTTCTGCAATCCCCTTCAGCCCCTCGAAAGAAAATTCAAATAAAAAAAAAGAAGGCTGAAGGAAAAAAGCGAAAAGTTTGTTGTTCGTTGGCATATGAATGTATTTTGAAATCTGTGGGGGCTTTAAAGGAATTTTTGTCTGTTTTTTCCTCGTTCGTTTGTTCGTTCGTTCGTGCTGACGTTGCAGACACATTGCCTTGCCTTGGCATTAATTGATCTTTAAATTTATTGACTTTCGGTAATGCAACACGCTTAAAAGAAATTCTCGAAGGTAATTACATGATTGCCTTTTGAAATATTTACCTTCTTACCTACCTGAGCTTAATGCTCAATATTGCAACTCTCTGAAGGATGATGATGTGCAGTTGTGGTGGTAGGAACGTACGTACATATACATATATAAGCTGTGTTGAACTTTAATTTCATTTCATTTCGTTTTTGTTTTTGTTTTTTTAATTTCATTTCTTTTTATAAGTATAGGTGTGTGCATGTGCATCGTTTTCCAACACTAATGGCTATAACATGCTTTAGTTCTTAGCCTGTCTCTGGTAAACACATATCTTTAATTGGAAATCGCCTATTTTATAACTTATCTATCCTATCTTCCATTTCTCTCTCACTCTCTCTATCTCTCTCTCTCTCTTTCCTATGTTTTCTTTTTTAGTCTTTTTTCCCATGCAATCAACTTGAATTGAATTAACACTCGACTTCTATTTACTCTAGTCAACTATGCAAGTGTATGTATGGATATATATAAATGTGTGTGTGTATGTGTATGTATATATATATTTTGGTATTGAATATAGTTTCCTGTGTGTTCATTTACCATTTATTTGTTGGATTCTGTTGTCTTTACATGGGATTTACTTTACTTTCGTAATATTTTATTACTTATTGAAGTACTTATAATGCGTGTCAGAGCAAGGTAAACGCAATAAGTAGCTGTTGAGATAACACGCTCTTAGATCCTACACTGTATAATCAATGATATGAACCTGTATATATAAATATACTCATGCATGGCTATAAATTCATATATAAACATATGTATGTCTATGTGTGTTTATCTATACATCATCTAACTCTATTAGGGAAGTTCTAAATTGTCATTAAAATCGTTGAATTGTTTACTTATGTTCCCAAAGAGTGCCCCACAAAATAGGAATTTCTAATGAAGCTCGATATACTAAGGATTATACACGGGGAGAGTGGCAGATGACATAGCCTTAATGACAAGAAAAAAATTGAAGACTCCCCGCGACATCATTCAAACAGCTCTTGAGACTGAAAGCCGTTGGTGTATGACAGCGGGCGTGAGCATGGGCAAAACCACAATAGTAGTACCATTTACAGGAAGCAGAAGTCGCCGTAGTCTAGTAGGTAGTGTGTTGGCTTATTAGACGTAAAGCCAAGGTTCGAGCCCCAGGCCAGACATCAAGACAAAATACAAAAAGTATTTCTTCGGCGACTTCCTCTCAGCAGATTTCTGGCAAAAGCTCTGAGAGTAAATAAAATTGCCATGAAAAAGTTTTTCAAAAATCTGTCGTTCGGAGTCGACTTTAAACTGTAGGTTCCACCACTCATGTATAAAATTAACACACAACATAAGTGGTGTGAGAAACTAGGACGTTGTACAATAGGTCAATTCGACCTCCGGGTACTGTACTTGTCTTAATTGACAAGTACACGTCGTCTAACCTAACCTAACCTAACAGACAAGAAGCAGAATACATCGCAAATGGAGGAATATTCGAATCCTGGGTGAATATTGCAAATCATTGGATAGTAAATTAACGAGTCGTCGTAGTCTAGTAGGCAGTGTGTTGACTTCTTAGACGTAAGGCCACGGTTCAAGCCTCAGGTCATAAATATGTAAAAATATTTCTTCAGCGACTTCCTCTCAGCAGATTTGTGGCAAAAGGTCATGAAAAATGTCTCAAACTGTTGTTCCAAGTCGACTTTAAACTGTAGGTCCCGCCATTCATGTATAAAATTAACGCACACAATATAAGTGGTGGGAGCAGCTGGGTCGTAATCCTCACTGAAGGATTGTAATGATGAATTATGCATGCATGTATGTATGTAGTAAATTAACATCGAGCACCTGAGGAAAGGCCAGACCTGAAAAAAGCTTTCAGGCAAATCCCAAGAATACAAAGCTGAAATTATGCACTTGATGTATGCCATGATGGTCATAGTGACCCTTGGGGCAAATGTCTAAGCAGGTAGAGCAAACAGCTCAAATAAAGTTGAACAAGTTACAGAGATTAGCATGTGTTGCCCTAACAGATGCAATGTGGACTTGTCCTCTAGCGGTGCTATAGACTCTGATGGATATAAGTCCGCTGCCTATAGTGAGAACCAGAGCTTTGGACACTGCTGTTAGTTTGATGGAAGACAAGTCTAACATGAAATTCATAGGAGGATTTCGTGACCTTAGGAATCGATTGGCTGACAGCTTCCTTCCTTACTGCCCGCTGGGAAGGCCCAATTGAATTTATGACTTCGAAAAGTGCTTCACAACGAGACTTAGAAACAAGAATGAATGGAGTATTCCGAAAGCTGCATACTTCTTCTAAAGGTGGGATTATTTTGTGGTGTACAGACAGTAGCGAATGTTCTTGGTCCCAAAATGAAATGTTCCGAATCCATGAAGTATATGTCATCGAAAGATGTGCTCAATTCAACTTTGATAGGAGGTACAATAGACAGGACGACATAGCAATACTATCTGACAGTCAAGCCGCCATTCAAGCACTCGTTTCTTTTGAGATCAAATCGTAGATAGTATGGGCCTGTCGGGAGAAGCTGAAGCGGATAGGTATGGAAAATAGGGTTACTCTTTACTGGGTCAAAGATCATGTATAAGTTTCACGGCAATAAGCAAACAGATGAGTTTGCTAGAAGGAGAGGATCCCCGCTGTTCCACGGTAGCGAATGTTTGGAAATGTATGCACAACGAAAGGGAAAATAAAGATAGGCAAAGGGACATCCCAAACCAAATAAGTTCGAGGCAATCAAAACTTTTGTTGGAAAATTGCAATAAGTAGAGATCTGACTTATGCATCAGACTATTAAGAAATAACTTGAGATTGATAACCGCTCTTTCGGCAGGCTATTGTAGACTCGGTGTACATTTATCTTAAATGGGGTTGTATCGAGCCCTAGATATAGAGTCTTTGATGATAAGAATGAATCATTGAAACATATTCTTAGAACCTGCGAGGAATTAATGCGTCTTAGAGGGCATACCAGATGCTAGGCAGGGATATGGCATTATTGGCACCGGGTAGCATTAGAAAATTTGTTGCGACAATAGGCTCTAAAAAGTATGAGGGAGTGCTAGTGATGACATAGTCACAGTACTACGACACCTCTTCACCACAATTATAATAATAAACTTATGATGGCCAAAGAATCCTTGGATGAATTATTTGTTGAGGAAAGGAAAGGAAGGGAAAGGATATTATTTGTGAAGCTATCAGTCCTTCATTTCAATTTGAACCCTGCTATTGTACATTTTAAATTCTTTCAGCATGTTTAATTCCCAGAGCAATTACGTTTACACGGTAGTAAAAACGATAGCAAGAGTAAAAATACAAAAAAAAACATTTTTTTTTTTGAAATATCGTATCGTAATGTTGCTTTGAATAATCTTGTTCACCTTATTTACGCTCCTCTAAATGTGTTGTGCATGTTGTTTGGATATGTATTTTAAATCACATGTGAATATATTTCAAATGTTCATGTTTTTTTTCCTTCCAACATTTCAAAATGCCAGGTCAGGTCAAAGGTGCTAAAGCTTAAAGTGCTGGTTTTCCAAATGGATTTTGTAATTATTTTAAAATCGCAAGCGATGTCAAATTGAATAATGGCTGAAGGAAAAGCATTTTTAATATTAGAAATTATAAATTATAAGGTTAGGCTTTAATTTTTATAAATTTTTTTTGAGTTTTTTAAAATTTAATTTAAAATAATAAAATTTAAAGTCTACTTTTAGGCTAATGAAATTATAAAAACATTTAAACTACGCTCAGGCTGCTAAGTAAGGCAAAAAGAAGACAATTTTTATTGCATATTTTAAGGCCGTAGAAAAAAAAGAGGAGAGACCAGCAAGCAATTTCAAAGTTGTATGCAAATAATCGTTATTCTCGTTTTTTTTAATTTCTTTGCCTTTTTATGAGTTTCAGTTTCAGTTTTTTTCTTGGCTACTCTTTTTATTTCCTACAACAACAGAAATAAAGAAAGCAAGAGAAGAAAAAAACTTTTAACTGAATGACAAAGACCATTAACAGCATCTGTTTGTTCGTTATACAGGGAAATAGTCAGAAAAAAATCATACCAAAGCATTGCTGCAAACCCAAGCAGCAGGGTTTGATGCGAAACTAACGTTAGATTGTACGAGTGTAGGTGTTAGAATGAACCATTCCGGGATTGGTACTTCAAACAAAGAAGAACTTCCATTATTATTGTTATTTTTATGGTTGTCGTCGTCATCATCAGTGGAGTAGCAACCATAGCAGTCGTAGACCCATCATCATCAGTATTTAAGAATTTCTTTAATTTTCTTTATTATGCCATTGCCAACGCCATTTTTTTTGTTAAACGTGTTGATGTTGCTTTCGTTGTTGTTGTTGTTCATTTTCGTATTTCTATTTCCATTTTTGTTATAATTTTAATACAATAAAGGAAACTGTTGCTTTACTTTTTCTCTGCAAGAGTTGGAAGCAGCCCAAGCTATTCATTCACAACAATCGATTTGCCTATGCATACATAGCCAGCCGGCCAGCCAGCTTTCAAGTGAATGTTATATAATAGACTGGACTATACTTGGGCCATATTAGTATGGATATAGACATTTTAATAGCCAACTCAACTTGGCTTTAAGTTGGAGTGGAGTGCAGTGGTGGTTTGGTTGTTTCACATTTTTTCTTTAATATGGCCAATCTTCATTTCGGTTGCCTTTTACATTCACATGAAGTCTTATGCCACAGCTTTGTTGGCCTTTTTATGGATTTTATATGTTTCCATTGCCCAGTTACCAGCCAGCCAGTCATTCAGTCAGTCACAGTCACTCTGTCACATATTCAAAGTCATTTCTTTTCTTTTCCTTTTTTTGTAGCCTTTTGTGCTGGTATTTAGCTGAGCTTCCTAGAGCCATGAGTGGTGGTCTCGTGTGAGGGGTGTCATAATTCCTTTAATAGTAGTTAGAATATCTTGCTTTTATTTTTATTATACATTCAGTTCTTCTACTTTATTTTCTTATTTGCTTTTTTGTTTTTAACGAGCAAGGTGGACATTTCCGATTTTATTACTTACGGTTCCTTCTTTCTTTTTTTGTGTGGGTTCGTATCCCTACTATATAAATATGTATGCTGCTGGTGTTAGAGAAGAGAGAGGTAAAAATGACAAAGAAAAGGTTTTGCAAAATGATTATGTTAACGATTTATTAAGTAGTAAAATTTTTTCTTTTATTCCCATCTTATTAAATGAAATAATAATCATAAAAATAATAGAAATAAAAGGAAATAAAACTGTGTGTATGTTTGGCAGCAAACAAGCAGCTTTTAGCTGGTATTACTTACATAACAACAAAAGAAATAAAAAAATAAGAAGACAAAAAAAGGGAAATTAATCATTATGAATATAATTTGTAGCCTATAGACCTTGCCACCGAAATGAAATCAAACGAATTTTATTGCCTCTAATTTGCACAAATAATGGTAAGGAAATGATCAGGAATTTTTTCTAAAACCTAACAAAGCATGCCAGTAAATTTAATCATGCAACAATTCATTGATTAATTTTGAAAATACTTCAGATGTATGCCCTGTATTGGAAATTGCTTTTCGGCATGTATTTGTGGTTTTTAATTCATTTGCAGATTAAGCTATGTAAACAGCTTAATTAGTTGGCTATTGCAACCCTTTAGTCAGGTTTACAACCTAACTTCTCACGTCATCGCACAATGTTGTGTGCGATAGTTTTATCCATGGTTGGCAATCTCTGCTGGAATTTCTGGAAAACATTCTGAGAGTAAAGAAAATTGTTGGCTTATTAGACGTAAAGCCAGGGTTCGTACCCCAGGCCAGACATCAAGACAAAATACAAAAAGTATTTCTTCAGCGACTTCCTCTCAGCAGATTTCTGGCAAAAAATCTGACAGTAAATAAAATTGCCATGAAAAAGGTTCTCAAAAATCTATCGTTCGGAGTCGACTTTAGACTGTAGGTCCCACCACTCATGTATAAAATTAACACACACAACATAAGTGGTGTGAGAAACTAGGACGTTGTACAATGGGTCAATTCGACCTCCGGGTACTGTACTTGTCTTAATTGACAAGTACACGTCCTCTAACCTAACCTAACCTAAATAAAATTGTCATGAAAAAGATTTTCCAAAATCTGCCATTTGGAATCGCCTTGAAACTGTACGTTCCGCCGTTCGTGTATAAAATTAACGCACACAACATAAGGGCTCTGAGAATCTAAATCGTAATCCTGATTGAAGGCTTATAATGATCAATCACGTCTGTATGTATGTAGTAAGGACTACAACCTAACTCCGAACGACAGTTTTTGAGAAACTTTTCATAACAATTTTATTTCACTCTGAGAGTTTTTGCCAGTAATCACCGATTTTTTTCCTTCTTTCGTTTTGTTCGAGATGTCTGAGTTAAAATTTGAACCACTAGCTCACGGCTAATAAGCCAACACATTAACTACTAGACTACGGATGATTAATCATTCAAATCATTTTGAAACCATGAGTGCTATGACTCGACGTAGTCCAGTACGTAATGTGTTGACTTACTAGACGTGAGGCCACAGTTAAAACACCAGGTCAGACATCTCCAACAAACTAAAATATGAAAAAATATTTCTTAGGCGACTTCCTCTCAGCAAATTTCTGGCAAAAACTCTGCGAGTAAATAAAATTGCCATGAAAAAGTTTCTCAAAAATCTGGAGTTTACAGTCGACTTTAACTGTAGGTCCCAGCACTCATGTGTAAAATTAACACACCCTACATAAGTAGTGCGAGAAGCTAGGTCGTAATCCTGACTGAAGGGTTATATGTATGTATGTATGCGTGGCATGATTTTGCCTGGTGCTGTTTGTTGATGCCATTCTGTCCGTAGAGCCTAGAATGGAATCGCAAATTCAGCCGTTAACAAGTTTTAGAATTTTTTTTCTGCTCCTGGGTTCAAACCTATTATCCTTGTATTGATAGATAAATGCTTTTACGCGATACTCTTCTTAGATTTCTTAAATAAATTTTTTAAAAGAATGCCCTTTAAAATGTAGGAAAAATGTTGAATTAATTGTTGCCTAACAGCATGCCATCATTAGTTAAATAAAGGTACAAGGAGAACGGTTTTGTAAACGTAGATGGCATGGAAAGGAAATAATTTGCCAACTCCTAAAAGTATGCAATCCATTTTCGTTAAGCTTTTTTTGGTTTTATTGTTTTAGTATAAATATAGGCGCACAGGCTGGTTTTTTTTCTGTAACACACCTGCTATAAAAATGATGGTTATTAATCAAAAATATATACATATGTACGAATGAATGTATGAATGAATGAATGTATGAATGTATGAATGGATGTATGAATGAATGAATTGTAGAAATGTGAAGGTTATGTTTGATATGTAACAGTATGTGTATGATGTTATAAAACATTTTGATAGATGTGTATATGTATATGTACATATGTATGTACATATATGTAGTCATATATGTTTGCCTATTTTTTTATGTAATCACTAAAATATATTTCCGATTTTGTTATTAAATTTGCTACAAATGTTGCAGCACATCAGGAAAGCAAGAAAAGCAAAAAAAAATTTTGCTTTTCCTATACCAGTGAAAAAAGAAAGAAAAAAATAGAAATCTAATTGAACATTGACCAGTGACGAAGTATTTCTTATTTTTTTATTTTTTTTCTATGTATCACTGAAGTCAGTCAGGGCTATTATCGTGTGCAATGAAAATATAAGAGTTTGACGTAAACTGAGGCAAGGCCTTTTATTTAAAAAGAAATTTAAATATGAGAATATGTAAGGTTAGGTTCGCTGTTAAACTTTTGTTGAAGAGGACTATCCCACCCGGTTATCGAAACCAATTTATTCAGCTTTCTTCAGATTGAATCTTTCTGATTAAAGTTTCTGTGAGAATCCATCACATTCGTGGACGATTATATCCATTGAAGAGACAACTGTTAGAGACTTAATTGCAACCTGGCTGTCTGAGGAAATCAAAAGATTTTCAAGAAATATCCCCCACCCAACTAGCATTTGCCACCTTCAAAATGGCCTAAAAACCACTGCAGTAGTTAGGCAGACTGTGACATACCATGGGTTCACCGCATAGTATTTTAAAGTCTTTGGAATAAACCTCGAGAGTGCCACTTGGAAGTCACCAGTTGGAATTCTAAAATCAAACGTTCGTTTCAGAAAATAAAGGGAACCATATAATCGTTACGCATATGAGAATATCTTGTCAGAATTGCAGCATTTCTATGACCCAGACTGGGCAAGTATTTAACTGCACTAAGCTGTTCTGCTACCATTTCAGCCCTCAGCTTTTGTAGAAGGTCAAAAAGAAGCCACTTAAGTAAAGCAAATAATGGCGAAGTCGCCTTAGTCTAGTAGATAGTGTGCTGGGTGTTAGACGCTAGCTTGTGGTTCAAAACCCAGCTAAGACATCTCAAACGAAAAGAAATATGAAGAAACATTTTTCGGCGACTTCCTCTTAGCAGTCTTCTGGCAAAAACTTTGATCGTAAATAAAATCGCCTTGAGTTGTTTCCCAACAATCTGTCATTCGGAGCCAACTTTAAACTGTAGCTCCCACCACATGTTAATACAATTAAGGCACTCAACATTCAAGGTGTCCAAAACTAGGTGGTAATCCTGGCTAAAGGGTTGTAATGATTAATTATGTAAGTAAGTAAGTAAATAATGCCTTAGTCAGAGCAGAACGGAGTTCGTTGGTAATCAGGACAGCTGACTGCCTGCTGACAATGTCTATTAGTTGCACTGTGCATTAAGTAGGAACATCATGAAGTAAGGAGAGGTCGCCGTGGTCTAGTAGGTAGTGTGTTGGCTTATTAGACGAAAAGCCAGGGTTCGAGCCCTAGGCCAGACATCAAAATAAAATACAAAAAGTATTTTTTCGGCGACTTCCTCTCAGCAGATTTCTGGCAAAAACTCTCAGAGTAAAGAAATGGAAAGTTTCTCAAAAATCTGTCGTTCGGAGTCGACTTTAAACTGTAGGTCCCGCCACTCATGTATAAAATTAACACACACAAACATAAGTGGTGTGAGAAAGTAGGTCGTAATCCTGACTGAAGGGTTGTAATGACCAATTACGTACGTACGTACCATGAAGTAAGGATAGTTCTAATACGGCCTGATAGAGCCAGCATGATAGGTCTAAGCCCCAAATCTTACCTCCTGCTCTGCTAGAAGTGTACGCGTATAGTGCTTTACACTCTTGGTCTTCTCTCTTTCTTTACCCTCTCAATTATTTTTGCCTAAGTATGAGCAATATATCTCTTCAGAGAGATCAAAATGACCAGTATTTGCAAAATTGTAAAAAAGTTGAAGCATATACAGCCAGGGAAGCCCTCAAAAGGCCTGTAGTAATAATAGAGCCCTGCCGGTTTCTTGCAGTGTTTACGTACACATCATCATGTGCACAGATACGATATAATCTCACTCACATACGCAGTGAGTGAGTGACATACCATGTTATAAATTAACAATGACAGCTGACCGACCAATCCCATACATAGACAACAAATCACTTTATACCATTGCATATATGTATGTATATGTATGGTATGTGTACAGTATATGAGAATACTCTTTCTGTTTGAAATAAATTACTGTATATAAGCGTGTGTATAGTATGCATGCATGTATGTATGTGTGCATATGTATGTATGTATTTTGCGTATACATTTTTGTGTCAAGTGGAAAATAATTATATTTATCACTTGAGTGATTGTTTATCAATATGTGCCCGTCAAAAAGTGTTCAATAAAAAATGATGATCAGTTAATTTAATCGAAGTATCAAAATACAAAAAATGATTGCATACATTTAGGATGAGTTATATCGTTTGTTTCGCATAGCCAGCAAACAGGCGCAATGGGGAGAAGGGAGGGGCATAGGCATTATATGGTATTTCATTTTCAACATTTTATAAATATTTGATGGTGTGTGTGTGTGTGTTTTATGTCAATAAATCTTAAAACCTTAATACCTTAATGGATTATTGTTGTTATTTTATTCTCTATTCTTCTCTTCCATTCCCTTTGTATGGCTTACTATTATTGGGCTTCAAAAGGCTGATGTCATTATAATAAAATAATTAGAATCGTTTTTTTTCTTCTCTTTCCATTCAATGCTTTTAAACTGAATTCTTTTAAGACCACAAATAAATAAAAAAAAGTTGTTTTTGTTGTTTCCACTTTTCACAAGACTTTTTCAAATTGTAACACAAAGTACATACATACAGTGGGTAAAAAAAAAGATTCCCATGTCAACTGAAACTACAAAAAACCGAAGACGTTAAACTAAGAATTAAAATTCCCTTTTCACTGTTATAGTCGGAACTGGGTTTCTTATTTTTTTTTTTGGTTTTTGTCCAGACTATCAATCAGGCATGAAAGAAAATCATGTCAAAAGGTTTGTTTAAAACGAAATAGCAACTGAATGAGTGATGTTGACAACTGAAGGTGTCAAAATGTTACAACTGAATAGATTTACTGATACAAAGACAAACAACAGCCAAAGAAATAAAAACAAACAACAACAACACAAAAAAGAACTACAAACTACTGAAACTATGCAAAAAGAAAAAACAAGAGAGACGAATAACTTCCTGCCAGTAACTATACACGGAATTTGGATGACAAAAAAGAAGAAACGTAGTAAAGTGTTACAAGAAAGAAAAATTTGAATAATTAAAGCGTCAAGAATCTTTTTTTGCAGTTTTGCTTTCTTTCTTTCTTTTTTTTTCTTTCTTTTTTTGTTGATAAAATTCTTTTCCAAAGTGGTTTAGTGTCTCACTAATCTGTTTACTGTAAAAGATTTTGCCAAGTTTTCCTTTCTTTTTCTTTTTCTGTCTTCAATGCTAACAATTTAACTTTTAATGGCAATTTTTTAGCAGCACTTTAGTGTTTAAATTGTCAAAGTCGCTATGTGACATGCTATGCGTACCGAATGACGAATTAAAACTAGGAAAAGTTCTCATGTGATTCTGAAAAGAAATGAAATCATCATTTGAATACAATTCAACGTATATCATTGTCGCCGCAATTTAAAGAATAATATGCTGGATTACTGGAAAACAGCTCGAGAATTTTAAAAGTGAGCTCCATATTTAAAAAAATAAAAAATAAAATGACTTGGCTACCCCCTGTCATTAGATCTTTAAGAAAAACCTCTGACCTTGACTAATTACCTAGAAAAAGTTTCTCATATCTTTCGTTTGTCAAACTATAGAGCCACTCATGGTTTAAATTAATGAACCCAACGAGCAAGACTTTAACCTCAGCCCCGAATTCGATATCGACCTATAAATACCTCTGTGCATATCTATGTATTTACTTACTTACTTAATTGGCAATAACAACCCGTTTAACGGATTTCGGCCTGCCACAACACATCCTTCCAGATGCCTCTGCTTCGTGCGCGCCTACGCCAGTTGGTCACACCAATCGATGACAGGGCTTCCTCGATTTGGTCCTTCCAACGGATACAAGGTCGTCCTCTTCGCCGACTTCCGCAGATTCCCGCATCAAATGCCCCGTCTCGCCGGAGCATCCTCCTCCATTCGAACGACATGGCCGAGCCAGCGCAGTCGCTACATGTTAATACGCTGCACAACATCTATGTGGTTGAGGAGCTCATACAGCTCACTGCTGGATCGAATACGGAAATCATCGCCAACTCGCACTGGACCGAAGATCTTGCGTAGTACTTTTCTCTCGAACACTCTCAAGGCCGCTGCATCTGTACTTAATAGGGCCGCACGAGAGAGGTCTCTGCTACTCAATTGCCTATTGAGACCATAGTAGCACCTGTTGGCAAGAGTGATCCTGCGCTTGATCCCCAGACTGACATCATTTCTGGTGGTAACGGCGGAGTCAATACGCCGCGCGTCTCTACTTGTCGATAACATATACTTTGTTTTGCCCTCATTTACTGCCAGACCCATCTTACTAGACTCCCGTTCAATAGCACTAAAGGCTGCAGTAGCATCTCGCTTGGTACGCCCTATGTTGTCAATGTCGTCAGCGTATGCAAGCAACTGGACACTTTTTTGAAAATTAGTGCCATTGGGATGAACTCCCGCCCTTCGCATAGCGCTCTCCATGACGAAGTTGAAGAGGTCGCATGATAAGGGGTTGACTTGTCTGAAACATTGCACGGTACCAAAAGGTTCGGAGAGGTCCTCTCCTACCTTGACGGAGCTGCAGGAATTGCTCAACGTCATTCTGCATAGCCTTATCAGCTTCGCAGGTATACCGTGCTCAGACTTTGCGGCAAAAACACGATCCCTTATGGTTCTATCGAAGGCTGCCTTATAGTCGACAAAAGATGGTGTGTGTCGACTTGTTTTTCGTGGGTCTTTTCCAGGATTAGGCGTAGTGTGAAGATCTGGTCGATGGTGGACTTGCCAGGTCTGAAGCCCCACTGATAAGGTCCAATCAGTGTTTTGACGAGCGGCTTCAGTCGTTCACACAATACGCCTGTAAGAACCTTATATACGATAGGGAGAAGACTTATACCCCTATAGTTGGCGTGCATGTCTATGTATGAATTTTTATTCAGTAAAAGTGTGTTTGTTCTATCAGGATATCCCTATAACCCACATCTGATTGATATAAATCCATCGCGAGAGTCAATCAATGCAGTCGAGGTATTTGCCACTCATTTAGGAACTAAAGGTTGCGCCCGAAAAAGATCTGATCGCCATTTAGCTGTCAGAGAATATAGAAGTTCTAGTTGTTGAAGATCCCTTACTCATGATCACTTTCGCAGCGTTATTTATGGCCCTCACTTTGGCCTGAAAAATACTACAGAAGTTATGGAAGACGAGAGCTATGGTAAGATTAAAGTCTTCGAAAAAATTTCATGGCCTACCATTTCAGTCTTTGATGAAAATGCTGCTCTTAAAAAAGTTCTGACTTCAGGAAATGTAGTCGCCGCAGTTTAGGAGGTAGTGAGACCACAGTTTAAACGCCCGGTCAGACCTCTCCAACCAAACGAAATATGAAAAAAATATTTCTTCGGCGACTTCCTCTCAGCAGATTTCTGGCAAAAACTCGGAAAGTAAATAAAAATTGGCATGAAAAGTTGCTCAAAAATGTGTCTTTCAGAGTCGACTTTAAACTGTAGGTCCCGCCACTCATGTCTGAAACTAACACATGCAGCATAAGTGTTGTGAGAAGCAAGGTCGTAGTCCTAACTGAAGGGTTGCAAAAACCAATTACGTAAGTGTGTAGGACTTCATCAAAGACTTTTATCACTAAAGCAAGTTGCTGTATTATGCAGGAAGAAGGCTGCATTCTCTAACTATATCATGCAGGTGTTACTGCCATGAAGCATGTTGTCGAAAATCAAACAGACAAACGCAAATTCACCAAAATAGACTCTGGTTGTTTAGGGAGCAAACGCCAATTAATCTGAATACTAGTTAATATCAGAGCATAGAGGTATCTCTGGAAGCTATTAGGCTGGGCATTTGGCATACATTACGTTTCTTGACTAACATTTCCTGGCTAGAAGGAAGGACTGATAGAAGAATCATACGCCTAAAAGGGCGAAAGAACTTATTTTTCTCTCTCGACATAAAATTTACAAAGAGGTCTCTGTCCCCACGAAATTTTGCCCATCGTCCAGGCATCCTCTCGCTTATTTCTGCTGGAATTTAAGCTCGGAAGAAGATACTGCCTGTTATTTAGTATGTCAGTACCTAGCATTTGCGTTAACGTATGTAAAAATACTGGCGTCATATTTACTACGAAACTGTTGAAAGTTAGTAGAACGGACATTACCGGTATCTAATAAAGTCTGTGTAGCTTGAGATACATGGCGCTTTCTAAGTGAAAACCTCGTATACTTTTTGCGTTGCGATGCCACCTTATCGACCATACATTTTATAGCTTGTTTTCTCTAATCTAATCAGATTAACATACATTTTTATACGTTACGTTATTATCGAATTTGTTGTTCGTATTGTTACGTTTTTACCTTTGAAAAACGATTAAAATCTGAGCTCGTAGATTTCAAATAAAATAAAAATAAATTTGTGTTTAGTTTTAATTAAAATTCATTATTATTTGCACAATTCTGAGTGCGACTGTTCACAACTTTATGTAAACAACAACAATTGCTTTTCTTTGTTATTCCTCTGTTTATACATTTTGCATAAACAATAACAATTACTAGACAATTGTTCGACACATCTTTGTAACGGGGATCTTCAAACCACGATTACCCTCTTCAAACATAACGCGTCTTCACACAAAACAGACTGAACTTTTACTAACTTCGTTGCCTTGCCTTTTATAAGGCAAAGTAAACAGTCTGATGAATGTTCTTGAAGGCGAATGTTCATAACTTCGCCTTCTCGATATCTCTATAAATTCAAACATAGTTGTTTACATTTATTATTGTAATGTTGTTTGTGTATTTTTTTTACATTTATTCTTGTAGTGTTGTTTGTGTATTTATGTTTACTTGTTTACCATATTTTTATGCTGGTGTTTGTTGTTATCTAAGCCGTAGCCGTACGATAATTTGTAAATAGGTTTTTTTTGCAGCATTGTTTTGTTTTTGTTGCTTTTGTTTATAATTTTAATGTTAAACGATGTAAAAGCAAAACACCAGTATCTAGATTTTTTTTCATTTTACTAACAATACATTTTTATACGTTACGTAATAGACTAATTTGTTGTTCATATTTTTAAGAGTCTTTCTTTAAGAACTTTTGCTTGGAATATTACGAGATATTTTTAATGGCAATAGAACAACAACAACAAACAACCTTAAAACATTTTCAAAATGATAAAAACATCGTTGAATCTTTAAAAGCAAATCTAGTATTCCGCAATGCAGTGGAGCAAGTGTTTTAAAATATTAACGTTTTTTTTTATGTTTTTTGCCTAAATAATCCAACGAAATAAATTTTAATAAAAAAAATAAATCACAATAAAGCTTTTATTTTCAAACATTATGGCTGTATGAGTAAGTGAGATTAACTGTGTGTGTGAGTGTGTGAGTAAAGATGTATGAATCATTTTGAAAATAAATAAAAATGTTCTGTTGTTGTGTGTGTGTGTGTGTGTCCAAAGTTGACTGTTGCTCATAACTGTTAAGTGTATGTGTGTGTGTGTGTGCGTACAAGTAAATTAGTGTATTTGTGTTTTATACTTTAGATTGTGCGCGTGTGTTTGTGTGTATACATATATTTTATTTCCGGTTTCCGCTTTAACTAATTTATGGCCTACATTTAGGAGTGATAAAAATGATAAATTTTTCAACTTGAATTTAGGCTGAGGCATTTATTTTTATTTTGTTATGTTATGTTGGTTGCATTATTATTTTGTGTTTTTGTTTTATTATTTTAAATTGTTGTTGCTGTTGTTGCTTTAATTTCTCTCTAATGCCAGCCCAAGCCGTGATTCTCATGTGCATAATTTAACACAAATTGTTAATAAATCATATGCCTGGAGAGAAGCCACAACACGTGTGAATTGCGTACGACTTCAAGTGTGTGGTAATAAAGAAAGTTTTTTTCTTTCCTTTTTCCATTTTTCGTTTTCCCCATTTTGTTTTGTTTCCTGAAAAGTTATTCGTTTTATATCATTTTATATGCTATTCGTGATGGAATGACAATAAAAAAAGTTTTTTTTTTATATGTTTTATACATATGTACATGCGCACGTACCTAATTGGTTATTACAACCCTTCAGTCAGGATTACAACCTAGCTTCTCACACCACTTATGTTGTGTGTGTTAATTTTATACATGAATAGGGGGACCTGCAGTTTAAAATCGACTTCGAACGACAGATTTTTGAGAAACTTTTCATGGCAATTTTATTTACTCACAAAGTTTTTGCCTGAAATCTTCTGAGAAAAAATATTTTTTCATATTTTCGATTTGATGTGTGACCTGGGGATTGAACCGTGGCCTTACGTCTAATAAGCTAACAAACTACTTACTAGACTACGACTACTAAATACATATTTCGCTCTCCAGTAGCCTTGAAGAGATGTGAGTCACATTCTGTATGTCAACTCTTTGCTTTGTATGCCCAAACTAAAACGGCGAAAAGAAGCCGCCATAGTCTAGAAGGTAGTGTGTTGGCTTATTAGACGAAAAGCCAGGGTTCGAGCCCTAGGCCAGACATCAAAATAAAATACAAAAAGTATTTCTTCGGCGACTTCCTCTCAGCAGATTTCTGGCAAAAACTCTCAGAGTAAATAAAATTACTGTAGGTCTTGCCACTCATGCATAAAATAAACTTACACAACATAAGTGGTGTGAGAAACTAGGTCGTAATCCTGACTGAAGGGTTGTAATGACCAATTGTGTATGCGTGTATGTAAAACAGCTGGTTGCAACTGATTTTGCTTCAGAGTATAGGATGTCTGATATCGCTTTTAGAGCTTTGGCTTTGAAACAACTGAACAATATCTGCCTCTATTTGGTTTCTATTGTCATTATGTTTCTATTGCCATCAAATGGTACAAATCCGTTCATGAAGAAAAATATAGAAGAAAAAACCATTCCTAGTATTTTGTAGATTCTATAGAGCGTCTTTTGATATGCAGTTTGAAGACAGAAAACATTTCCATACTTCAGAAATACTGAAGGGGTTGTAGAGGCTCCCCAATTCTTATTAGGTTAGGTTAGGTTAGAGGACGTGTACTTGGTAACAAGTACAGTACCCGGAGGTCGAATTGACCCATTGTACGTAACGTCCTTAAGAAGGAAAAACAGTCAAGGTATTCAAATCCATTCATTCTATCTACAGGAGAAGTGTTATTAACTAACAGTGTTCTAATGTGTTCTTGAATAATACGAGAATTAACTCAGAAAAGGACTCGACAATCAAAACTAATGCAAGTACAACGAGTGGCAAGCCCTGTCGTATTGAGAATCAACATGAAAACAACGTTCCCAAACAATGAACGCCTTCGCATACAAGACCAGGACCTTTACTTGACTTTTTGTCAAGAAGTAATGCATCCTGCGGTAGTATCCTTAAAGTACGGAAAGTATACGGCAAGCCACAGCGAACAAAACATAGTGTTTGCAGTTCCAATATTAAAGGAAACCTTTTAATGGATACGAGCCTTTGGCATGCAACAAAATCCGCCTTTCAATCAATTTAATAATGAAGCAGCAATTAATCCACTTTAAAATCGGAGAAAGGAAATGGACAAGCCTTACAAATATTATTGTAAAGTAGACCAGAGAAAGGACCTGCCACATTGAAGTGCTAGTAGAGGATATTCTACACACGCAAGAAACTTACGTTTGCTTTGTTTTTATTTCTCATAACCGCCCTATCTATGTGATTCAGGCATATAGATCCCTTTGGTCGCGATATGATTGGAAAGTAAGCACTTCCTGGCTAACAAGTCCTGGGTAAAATAAAGAGGACCTTTCCATCTCCAAGTTGAGTTAGCCGGGTACAAAGCTGTTCATTTTTCTCTGCCGATTTGATATTTATTATGTCGTCTCTGTCCTTACGCCACAAAGGGTAATAGGAAGGAGTGTAGAAGTTATGAGTCGCCGTGGTTTAGTAGGTAGTGTGTTGGCTTATTAGACGAAAAGCCAGGGTTCGAGCCCCAGGCCAGACATCAAAATAAGATACAAAAAGTATTTCTTCGGCGACTTCCTCTCAGCAGATTTCTGGCAAAAACTCTGGGAGTAAATACAAAATTGCCATGAAAAGTTTCTCAAAAATCTGTCGTTCGAAGTTGACATTAAAGTGCAGACCCCGCCGCTCATGTATAAAATTAATACACACAACCAGAAGTGGTGTGAGAAGCTAGTTAGAAATCCTGATTGAAGGGTTGTAATGACCAATTATGTATGTATGTTATGTATGTAAAATAGAGAGGGCTTGTGCCATCGCTATGTTCAGCTAGACGACGACAAAGCTGTTAATTTGTCTCTGCCGATTTGATATTTATTTCGTGGCCTCTGTCCTTACACGACAATGCCAAATAGGAAGGAGTGTGTAAGTTGTGACTCGGGCGTCCAGACCGCCTGTAACTTAAGGTATCACAGTCCAGTACCAGTGTATCACAATCTAACCCCATTCGAATTAAATGTGCATCCATTTCTTGCCATGTTTTCGTGCTTTTAAATTGTTTAGCCTTTGTTTTACTGAGGAAACATAGACTTACTGGAAACCATTCATTCTGTAGGACAGTCTCATTCAATTCTATTGCGGACGACTTTTAAAATTGTTTTAAGAACATGACCCACTAAACTTATCAGTCCATAGTCACAGCAGTACGTTGCACTTTGTATAAAAGCCGAGGTTTCTTTGTTCGTTTCCCTATTAGCAACGTGTAACACAAACACATTTAAGTGTTACAATGAGTTTCAATGAGAGTCAGTCTAGTTTTCAAAGTAATTGTCAAATTGTCGACTTTTTTTTAACAGTATTTCTGTAAATTACATGTTAACAAAACATTGTTATTTTTCCACTGCATTTCATTACAATATTTTCCTCTAACACGGAGTGTGTTTGTTCCTCCTTCTCTCACTCTCTCTCTCTCTCTCTCTCTCAAACTGTTAATGTTTTTTTTTTGTGTGTGTGTTTTGTTTCTGGTTACTTGGCGTGTAAAAATTACATTTTCTGTGTTGCCTGCCTTTCTACAATTTTCCGCAATCAGGCGGCCATATTCCCAAGTACACGAGTGGCTAAGTATGGCATGGTTGTTGTTGTTGTTGTTGTTGCTGTTGTAAAAAGTTTAGTAGTGGTAGTCATATAATAATATTAACAATTTTTAGACTTAATTGTAGCATCTGATGTTGCACAATTACATGTGCAACATGAGCCTGTAGTTAAAGCACGAGCTTGTGCCGCAACATTAGTGTGACGGCTTTTTGCTAACGCCAGCATTACAGCCACAAACACTAAGTATTTGTGTGTGTTAAACTATCTCTCTCTCTCTCGCCCTCTCTTTCTTTAGCTTTCACTGTCCTATTGTACATTTTAATTTTGAGTCAAGCGGGTAATTTACAACTTTAAACATAAAAATTTTTTTGTAGAAAAAAAAAGAAAAAAAAACTTTTCAGCTTCAAAACCTAAAAAAACGAGAACAAAAAAACTAAAAATTGTTGTGTTTGTATGTGTTTAAAAGGAAAAACAACTCTTTTGCTTAAATTTCATGTTAACGTTGTTGTTGTTGTTGCATAGAATTCTAATAGGAAAACAACAACACTACATAACAACCAAAACTATGAAGTAAAAACCTGCTGCTGCATTATTATTTGAGTTGAGTTGAGTTGAGTTAAAATAAAATTAAAAACTTAACAACACTTCAATGTGTAAGTGTATGTGTGTGTAAGTATACGGATGTATATGTGTATGACACTGTAAACAGGAAGAGGCATCAAGCTCTGTATGTGTATAGGTATGTGTATGTGTTTGTATTATTACGCAATAACAACTGCTTGAATTGTAAATTTGTTTAACTGGCAAATGGCATTTGAATACGTAGTGCAAAAGGGCACAAATTTATGACAAAACTCTGTCGCTCTCATTACATTTAATGGCAACGTTATTTAGACACAAACACACCCTCACACACACACACATGTACATATAATTGTATTTATGTTTGTAAATTACGTTGTTGTTGTTTCAAATATTGGTTTTCATTTTATTTTGTTTTGTTTTGTTGTGTTTTGCAACAAAAACTTTATTCTTCTTCACATGTCAACGAACTTTCAAAAAGTTTTGCATTTATTTGACGGTAAAAAAAAAAAGAAAATTGAAATTGAAAAACAAATTTTTTTCTTTCTCTTTTCACTGTTTGCTAAAATCATTATAATGTTTCCGCTGCACATGGAAAAATTAAATGGTGGAGGGGGTTGAGCCACTTTTAATGTGTCATTGGGTGGAGAAAGAAAACATATATAAATTTGACTGTCTTTTCTTTTAAATTTAGATTAAATCATATCGTATAACGATACTAGGGTAACGCAATGATTTCTTAAATCTAATGTATGGAGGTTCCATCCATACTTGCTTAATTTCCTTCTAGATTACTTGCCATACAACATGTAGCACTTATTGCAATGCGAATTAATGTCGTATCCCGCATTATTCCCTCTGGTCTCTAAGACATTGTATCAGAAAAGTATAATATTCTCAGTGAAATTGATTATGCCACGCCCACATACATACACATAAATGGTCATTACAACCCTTGAGTTAGGATTACGATCTAGCTTCTCACACCACTTATGTTATACATGAGCGGAGGGATCTACAGTTTAAAGTCGACTCCAAACAACAGATTTTTTTAGAAACTTTTCATGGCAATTTTATTTTATGCGCAGAGTTTTTGCCAGAAATTTGCTGAGAGAAAGTCGCCGAAGATATATTTTCTTCATGTTTCGTCGTAATGGAGATGTCTGACCTGAGGTTTGAGCCGTGGATTTACGTCTAATGAGCTCACACACTACCTTCTAGACTGCGGCGACATTCAAGTTAACTACGAGGACACAAAAGCAGCCGAATGGCTCAAAATGGCTGCACCAGAGTTGTCTCAGAGCACATACAATAAGCTATTTTCCTCCAAGAAGCTCTGAGAAGATTTTTGAGAATCTTTTCATGGCAATTTTATTTAAAACTCAGAGTTTTTGCCAGAAATCTGCTGAGAGAAAGTCGCCGAAGAAATACTTTTTGTATTTTATTTTGATGTCTGACCTGGGGGTTTGAACCCGGGCCTTACGTCTAATAAGCCAACACACTACCTAAACTAGACTACGACGACTTCTGCCACGCCCACATCTACTCTTGATTGTACGTTTTACTAGAATTCAAAGCAGAGTTCAGTGGCAGTCTACACAGTCGGTTGTAAATTTGAAAATAAAATAGGCTGTCGAAGTCTTAGAATAATTTTTGTTGGATAATACAGTATATATCAGGCCTAGCTACTGACTATAACTCACGCTGTAGGGCTGATCATGACTAAGGAATCCTTAAGCACTAGGATTTCTATTTTTTGTGACAATTAAATGGCAATGAAAACATGAAATTTAATATAATTAGGAATTAATTTCTGTTATAATTAGGACGAAAAACGAAAACAAATACGGGTTTTTCTCTATAGAATGTGTTTTCTGTATTAGCTCGTTGCATTTTAGAACTGCCCTCGTAAGTGAAAAGAGTTATTTTCTATTTTTATTATTTCCTGTTTAGCAAAATGTTGTATTTGTTCTTAAAACCATTAACAGATTTTCAAAGTGATTTTGAAATTCACGAGATTTTAATCAAATATTGTGAAATTTTTTTTTGCTCTGGTTTCTATTCTACGCATGATTAAATCGAAATAAAATTAAATTTGCGGAGGGACTTTGTTATTGAAGTGCAGAGACGTCAAAGCTGATGAATTATTTTAAAGGTAGAGGCGTTCTGAACAGTAGGTAGTGTGTTGACTTTTTAGGTCAGACATCAAAACGAAATATGAAAAAATATTTATTCGGAGACTTCCTCTCAGCAGATTTCTGGCAAAAACTCTGAGAGTAATTCAAACTGCCATGAAAACTTTCTCAAAAATCTGTCGTTCGGAGTCGACTTTAAAAAGTAGGTCCCGCCATTCATGTATAATATTTACACACACAACAAATGGTGTGAGAAGCTAGGTCGTAATCCTGTCTGAAGGGTTGTAATGACCAATTATGTATGTTATGTATGTATTCCTACAAAAACATTGTCTTACTTTTAAATTCTTTTTTTTAATTTCCAAAGTGGGGTTGTGGTCTCTACTAGAGATCAGCAATGAGTATTCAAAAAGATGAGTAGAATCGAATCATGCTCATAATTTCTGGTACTTAAACGCATTCATACTTATTTTAATATCATGGAACCTCTATTCACACTTCACAACACGTATGATGTTGTTGATATCACATCACACAAAATAAGTATGATTTGCGTACGAACACTAAAATACCCACTAGAAGGTTGGATGTTTGCTCTGCTTGCTGCTGTCTTTTTTGCTTATGCGTCTGTTTACTTTTTTTTGTAAATGCAACAACAACTAAAACTGTAAATTTTGATGAATGATTCGAGTCACTCGACTCGATTCGATGAATCTAAGTGCGTAGGCTTATGAATCAAACATACTTCAAATGGTATGAGTTTGATGTCAATGTTGTAAGTATACTCATAGCAACCTAGACTTATAAATCAACGTTATAGTGAGTATGAATGAATGAATCAGAGTACATAGTAAAATTTCAATATTGTTGACTGACTTATATTCAAAATTGTGATGAGTGCTTATGAGCAGCGAAAAAACGATTCATTGCTGATTTCTGGTCTCTACTCAATAATATTTCCATTTCGTTACCACCACAGTGATATTTGATGTTTAGTAGTGATAGCCTTATATTTTCCACTACTATTTGCCTTGACCCCAAAAAATCGTAAGCCATTAGCAATTATTTTTACAGTTATTGGCTGTTCTATTTTCCTTTCTTTACTTGTAAACGATGTAAATATTTGCAGTCTGTGCACTGCCAATGGTTGACATTCATTTAATGTGTGTTTATTTTATAAACGCTGCCACCACCAAATACGATCCAATTTCAATCCATTTAAACATGAAGGCGGCTACGGGCTGGTATTCTAGATACTTTCGTTTGTCGGCGTGTAAATATTATTGGATTTCGTTAAACTGGCTTCGGTTAATATTGTCATGTTGTCTTAGCGGATGATACCACCTGACTGACTGTCATACTATATATTGAGTTGTAACGTAACGTATTGGTTAGCACATTGACATTGTAAATAGTCCTTGAATTAAAGAGGATAAGTAAACTATGTAAACACACAGATACAGCGTTTAAATGTGTACATAAAAAAGTACACACACATGCATACATACACTCTCATAAATACTTATTCACTTAGAATTACGCGTATGTGTGTGTGTATACGCATTTCGCATACTATAGCAAGAGTTTAATAAGGCAAGGAAATGAAACAGAGCGAGAGGGAAAGAGAAAAAGTGAAGCGTAGAACTAAAATCATGTTGTATGATGCCATTTGAAAATTACTGTGTGTACAATATTCAACGCCCTCTTGACATTAAGTGGCAAGTGTAGTAATACAGCTAACAAGACAAAAAACAACAAGGGCAGCAACAATAGCAACAATAGCAACAGCAACAACATTAATAGCAAATGTAGTAACATTAATATCTTATCTAAACGCTTCATCTGTATATGTAAACGTATGATGTGTTGTATGTAAGTTTAAACATGTATTTTTTCTTACTTTTTTCTGCTTTTCTTTTATTTTTAAGTGGTTAAAATGTTTAGCTTTTTAACTGTATTATTACTTGAGTAGAACAACAACAACAATAATAACAACAACAACAATACGAAGAGTGTAATAGTAAAATAAAAAAGGAGGCTTCACATGTGAAATGACAATTTTTACTAAGATTTACACACAAAATAGACTTAAAACATGGCAAAACATATGTACGATTGCGTTAAAGTGTATGTATTTTACATACAAGTACAGTAAATAGCAAAAGTGAACACCTAAAACAGAATTAGGTAGGTAGGTAGGTCATCTGGTGGCTGTCATCTCGATGGAATCATAAGCGGGCATACTTAGGCCACATACAGGGCCCACTGTGATACCACAGGTTCACATTTTCCTTGAGTCCAGGAACCACTCGGAGCTTGCGATGAAGAGATTTAGACTGCTAATATAAATGCATAACAGTTCATCCAGATCCTCCATGTAGTAGGTACCCAGGTGCCCCTTTCTCCACCGACCGAGTGCCGGGCATGTGCACCGTGGCTGAAGAACAGCCTCATCCTCCTTCTCATTTCCACAGCTTCTGCAGAAATCATTGGCAAGGTGCCCAAGACCAATATGCCTCGCATGCGTTCCTATAATACAATGGTTGCGTATTACCTCCGATAACAGTACTGAGCCTACTTCTTTGGAGTTTAAACAGAGCTGCCGCGAGCTTTTGCCAGATTTTCTGCGCCGTTCTGCCCCTGTCCTAAGCTGCTCGCCTGCAGTTGATAGGAGATTAGGAATTTGAATAAAAATAAAACCGTTAGGTAGGTAGCTAGGTAGAAATGGCTGTCTCCTCTATGGAATCATAAGCGGACGAACTTAGGCCACATACAGAGCCTATTGTGATATCACGGCCTTACATTTTCCTTTAATCCAGAAACCACTCGCAGCTTCCGATAAAGTGACTCAGACTGCCAATAACAATGCATGACAGTTCATTCAGATCCTTCATGCAGTAGGCATCTTCCGACCAAATGCCTGGCATGCGCACAGTGGCTAAAGAACAGCTTCATCCTCCTCCTCATCTCCACAGCTTCTGCAGAAATCATTTGCAAGGTGTCCAAGATAAATACGCCTTGCATGCTTTCCTATAATGCAATGGCCCCGTATTACCTCCGATAACAGTAGTGAGCCTACTTCTTTGGAGTTTAAGCAGAGCTGCCGCGCGCTTTTTATCCAGCCTTGGCCAGATTTTCTACGCCGTTCTGTCCGTGTCCGAAGCAATTTGAAATAAAAGTAAAGTATTGAACATCACACTGAAGGACAAAGTTACGAGACAAGCCTTTATCGAACGTTGTCTTCGCAGAATATTCACAATCTTATGGCTTGTTTAACATCAAATTTCCTAGAAAACTGAAATTGGAAACATAAGTGCCATTGGATAGGACACATCCTCCGATAAGCACTAGAAAGTATTTCAAGATCTTGAATGTCTTTTGAATCATTAAGGACGTCTTCTGGACACACATGCTGAAGAAAGCTGGCGAAAGAGGTTAAGTCTACTAAAAGCTGATTTTTCAAAAGCCGTATTCTCTTAAGAATTTTTTCAAAGCGTACTAGTGCCTCTCATCACTTATGTTGTGTCCGTTAATTTTTATACATGAGTGGTGGGATCTACAACTTAAAGTCGAATTGGCAATTTTATTTAATCTCAGAATTTTTGCCAGAAATCTGCTGAGAGGAAGTCGCCGAAGAAATATTTTTTCATATTTCGTTCAGTTGGAGATGCCTAACCTGGGTTTGAACCGGGGCCTCATGTCTAATAAGGCAATACACTACCTACTAAACCACGGCGACTTCCCACGTAAATCTTTTACCACAGATATTCCAATGGCATGAATTTTGTGTAACCCCAGGCCGTTCACATTGGGGAGAAATGTGGAACACGTAATAAAAAATATCCACTCTGTGAGGATGTTTTGTTAAGGCTTGAATTCTTAAGTGAAGCATCATATGTTTACTTTTTCTTCCCACTGTATGTACATACTTGAACAAAGCTGTAAAGTAATAAATTCTTTTTAATTTTATTAATGTATTCAACTGTTCGTTTTCCTTCAATATTTCTTGTACAATAAGCCTTCATTTATTTTTCTTTCCAATTAATTCAACACAAAACTATGAAATCACTATACGAAAGCTCTGTTTGAATTTTTTTATCTTCTATAAAAGAGGGTTAAAATTAATGTTAAAGAGCATAAACTGAAGTCAGATATCGTAGCTAAGAATAGTGATGGTTTCTCATGGTGATGTCTCTGTGTTGTGTTGGCAAGAATGTTTGTAGCGTTTGATGTTAAGCTTTAGTCGTTAACATGTTGTCATATTAAACATCATGTACACTTACACTTATACTTAAACACCCATATTGAAGTACTCTACATACATACATACACACATACACAGACATAGTTATATAAGCATTGCTATAAGCAATAAGAGTTTAAGAAATCCTTTAAAAATAAGGAGCTCAACAGCAGTTTATACGAGTATTCCAACAATAGCACAGCCCTGCTTAGAATCAACATGAAATATAAAGACGTTGAACGAAGAGACAAAGTTCACAAATAAATTGTTTTGCATGTCAAGTAATAAAATTGTAAAAAGAAGAAGACCGGGTTACAAATTGCACACATTAAATGCCATACACAGGTTAAATGACGTTGATGGGCCTCTCTTGTGATCTTTGCTTTCGGTTTCCTTTTAGAAACAATTTTTTCTTAAAATTTCTTTCTTTTTTCCTTCTTAACTTGCAACAGGTTTTTGTTTTAAAGTCTTTTAAAATAAATACTAAAAGTACTGAATGAATGAATGGCTCTTATGTTGTGTTTACTTAGTGTTCGGGTGTTTATTTCCATTTGAAATATTTGTTAGGGAAAGTATTGTGTTGCAACCGCTTAGTTTAGAAATGAAATTAACTTTGGTTTTTTGAAAGTGAGTTACTCAACTCACGACCTTAATCCAGGGCTCGAAGTTTGTTTTTAAAAGACGAGGAGTTTGGAGAGAGTAGGCCATACATGCATAATTGGTCATTACAACCGTTCAGTCAGGATTACAACCTAGTTTCTTACACCACTTATGTGGTGTGTGTTAATTTTATACATAGGTTTCGGCGCCTATAGTTGTCACAAAGTCAAAGTCGACTTCGAACCACAGATTTCTTGGAGAAACTTTTCATGACAATTTTTTTATTTTTTCTCAGAGTTTTTGCCAGAAATCTGCTGAGAGGAAGTCGCCGCAGAAATATTTTTTCATATTTTCGTCTTGATATCTGACCTGGTGTTTGAACCGAGGCCTTACGTCTAATAAGCCAACACACTACCTATTAGACTATGGCGACTACAGTAGACCATAACTGAATGTATATGTCCTACTGCCACTAAGTGGCGTTCTCCCTTGTTCTTTATCTGAAAACTAAGAAGTTAGGACAATAGGTTCTTCACTTTCCTCTTCACCACTGATCGGCTTTTTTTGCTTCATGTTGTGTGTCCATCCGAGCCACTACCTCGTTTGTTCTTCTTGTTGTTGTATGCAGCATATTTATATTTACAAACCCCTCAAAGGTTGGTCTATATCTCCTTTAATTAGCAAAGTCGCGAACCGTTATCTCATCAAACCAAAAGCTGATGACATTGCCGAGTGTTTTAATCATATTGAGTGATTTGTCAGCGATTCCGATTGTCATCTGCTAACCGCTTACTTCATGCTTGCTTTTCAAAATGCGCCACAGAGGTGTGAAGACCTCTCATAAACTGCTCCGTTTCTTGGAGGAAAGAAGCTCTGAGACAACTCTGGTATGGCCATAGAAGTCTGAGGCTCCTCATAATCTGCTCTGTTGTTAGCTTCAAACTCCTTGAGGGAAAAAAGCTTATTATGTGTGCCCTGAAACAATTCTGGTGTAGTCATTTTCAGCCATTTGGCTGCTTGTACGTCCTCGCATTTAATTAGGATGTGACCTGGACGGTTACTAGTCTTCGTAGTCTAGTAAAGAATGTGTTGACTTATTAGAATTGAGGCCTTGATTCAAACACCAGGTCAGACATCTCCACCAACACAAAATATGAAAAAAATGTTCCTTCGGCAACTGCTTCTCAGCAGATTTCTGGCAATAACTCGTAGAGTACATGAAATTCCTATGAACAGTTTCTCAAAAAATCTGTTGTTCGGAGTCGACTTTAAACCGTAGGTCCCACCACTCATGTATAAAATTAACACACGCAACATAGGTGGTGTGAGAAACTAGGCCGTAATCCTGACTGAAGGGGTTGTAATAACCAAATATGTATGTATGTATGTATGTATGTATGTATGTATGTCTTTTTTTCTTTGTTTTGAGCCTGAGGTGGAAATCTTCGGAAGACACTTTTGTTCCAACAAAAGAGTGCACGATTCACCATCACTGGTGCCTAAACCCACCCCCTACACACTTCAACCACTCTCCCTCTGCGGGACTGCCGTAAGGTATTACTTCGCGGAGGGCTGCTTAGCTTTAAAGCTTTGTCATACTCTTGCATAACTTCAGCCATTCTTAGACTGTATGAAACTCGTTTCCCCGGGCCATCTAAATCTGGGGCAGCATGTTAGAATATGCTCCGCATCTTCCTCCACATATACGGGAAGTGTCATGTCCAAATCTGTACAGGTACTTCCTGAAGCACCCATGACCAGTTAGGAACTGGGCCACGTAGTAGTTCAGCTCGCAAAGTTCGTTCTCCATCCAAAGGGTTACATCAGGGACAAGGTGAAATGTCCATCTTCCCTTTAAACCGTTCTCCCATCGTGACTGCCATTTGTGCAAGGAAGTCCTTCGTTCCTCCACCTTTATAGCTGCAGTTCCTCCTGGAAACTCGAGATGGCGAAAGTATATCCGCGTCATCTTATCCGCCAATATGTCTATCGGTATTGTCTTTGCCAATACCAGTACCGCTTCATCAGACACTGTTCTGAAGCCGCTTATCTGTCTAATCGCGCTTAGACGATACACTGAGGACAGTTTCCTCCTTGTCGTTCCTACGAAGAGTGCCTTCGACCATATTGGGCAAGCATATAGCATTATCGACGTTACAACCCTCGATATTATTCTTCTCTTAAATGGATTTGGTCCTCCAATATTTGGCATCATCCACGCCAGTGCTCCCTGGGTTACAGATGCCTTTTCGCCGATGTATTTCACGTGCTCCTTGAAGTTCAACCTGTCGTCATATGACATGTATGATGTATGTATGTATGTATTTATGTATGCATGTAGATGCATTTGTATGTATCCGACCTGGACCATCCATCCCTTCGCCACTTCACGGATGATTATATTTTCTTACTTAGTTTCCATTGACTACGCCATGTTATCTAAATCAGTTTTTAAACGGGTTATTCGGGCCCCTATTCTATTCAAATTCAACTGGCGGTTGGCATTTATCAACGGATCCGGATGTTTTCTGGAGGTATGCATTCTAACCAAATCATCTAATCTATTTGGATAAAGGTTTGGTCGCAAAAATTCTATTCAAGAGTCTTTCATCTTAGTTTCCTAGGTGGCAAATAATGACAATGAAGATAAGCTTCTGCAAAAGCTGTTTTGCAGTGTGTTTGGGCGTACCTTGAACCCTGTGTCTCTTTACAACTGTTATGAGGTCCTTAAGATGAATGCTAGTTAGGTTTAATGCTAATTTTGTTTCGGATATATTCACAACGTGACAGATCCTGTCTATTACGCTTGACAAAGCATAATTTAATCGTTTTTTGTTTAAATTTTTAAGATTTCTTCGCGGATTGTTTGAAGACTTCAATGCTTTATAATTCAAGTGTTTAACTTAAATAAACTCGATTTGGTTATGTGTTTTATTTTCAATAATTTTCAATAATTTTCAACAATTTTTAATTTTTGAGTATCAATTTAGTTTACATAAGTTTCGCATTACAAGGACTACGTTTAAGGGCATATGAAGCAGAAGAGTGTTGTTTTTGCTTTCTTTCCTTTGCATTCTCTAAACTCATGTTAAAATTAAATAAAATGGAAGAAGAAGAATAAAAACTTTTTATTATTTTTTTTCTAAATTTATTTGTAATAGTTTTTGCTTTACGAGTTCGTTTTTTTTCTACTCTTTTTGTGAGCGAGTGAGAGATTATTGCCAAAATATCTATCAACTTCCCGTTGACCTTATTTTACCTGTAAATATTTGTAGTTGCAATTGCAGTTATTTCTCTTGTTGTTATTGTTGTTGTTTTTAAAGTTTTTTTTCTTTTTTGCATTATATTTGAGCCAATAAAATACCTGTACACAACTGCAATTTGATTTAGTTGCTAAACTTTTCCAAAAAGGTGTTTAAAATATTGTCGTCGTCCAAGATTCGACATTTTTTTCTCTTCTCTTTTATTGTTCATTGGCGTTTATTTAGTTTGTTTTCACTTCATTTCTACTCGACTTTGGTAGAAAGGCGCCTAAAGTTAAATGAAAAACTTTTCAACAAATTCGAAATTATTCTGAATGGCAGTTTAGATTAGAAATTTTATTTGTAACGGCGGCATGCGGATGTCCTACGTCAGACAGGGTGTTGCAATTCAAAACCCAAAAAAAAATTAAGACCTGCAAAGCTCTTATAATTATGGTCGTATGCAATTTGAATTGGATTCTTATAATAAAGCATTTCACAGTCCCGAGAGTGCTGTAAGAAACTGTTTGCATGCCCTTTATCGGATTTGTTCTTATAAAGAACGTTGGCTTTCTAAAAAAGAACTCACTGTACGAGTTATCTCGTCATTGGCAGGCTATTGGATATCAGAGCCTAAATAACACCATATACGAACACAGTGGTGTTTAAAGAATTGAATTGTACAGACAAGAAGCGGTTAAAAATGAGAGCTAATGGATGTCTCACATCACATAGGGTGTTGCAATTCAAAATCCCAAAAAAAATTAAGACCTACAAAGCTGTTATAATTGTGGTCTTATGCAATTTGAAATGTGCTTCTTATAATAAAGCATTTCGCAGTCCCGAGAGTGCTGTAGGAAACTGATCAAATCTATAGGATTTGTTCTTATAAAGTACGTTGGCGTGGTAATAAAGAACACACTGTACGAGTTATCTCGTCATTGGCAGGCAACGTATTAAACTATTTAATGTCAGAGTCTAAATAACACCATATACGAACACTATGGTGTTGAAACAATTGAGTTTTACAGCCAAGAAACGGTTAAAAATGAGAGCTAATGGATGTTCACCACAAGATGCGTGGTCTCCATAAGAGGCATGAAATAGCAGAAGGGATACGCATTTAAATAAGAGCTATCGCCTTATTATTGTTTGCTTAGTTGCATTAAGGAGTTTAGGACAGTCATTAAGCATTTACATGTACTAATTTGGCTGTTGTTAAAACACATTTTCGAAATCGGCGGATAGAACTTACTCGATAAGACTACTGTACTTTTGTAGTGTCTTCCAGGTGCATGTATCTGCTGTATGGGCTGCTGTGTGGAAATGTCTCCTGGAAAGATATACCACGCTTCCACAGTCAGCCGAAAGTTAGGACTCTGGATTGTCACATCACGAGCTTGAGAACTGCTGTACTGAACAGTGCAACTCGCACATTGTTTAGGTGCCTGCAGGCTGTGATTTTTCGAAAAACTGCACAGGAGATAAATTGCCCGGAAGTGTCCCACCAACTTAGGTTAGGTTAGGTCGGAGTGGTAGCTCTGTTATCACAAAGCTCACTTGAGCACACATAGCGGCCCGTTGTGATGCCACGGGTGAACGCAGTCCCTGTACTACCCAAGTTCCGTCAAAATCAGGGAAAAGGAAGAAGTTGGCCGGCGCAAGGGCTGCACAATAAACCAACTTGCTTTCAGCTGAATTTTCTAAATTAGGAATCATTTTTAGGTCCTGCAAACTTTGGATTCACAACGTAGCAGCAACTTCTGTACATGTTACTTAGGTAGCTTTGTACATATGCGAGATAACACACTAAATCTGATCAAAGTTGGACAGAAATGCTTGAAAAGAAGTAATCAGGATCGTTGTCAGAATCGTTACTGGGCGTTCACACGACTCATATTGGATATTGTCAGTTGGCCAATGGATTTTAAAGAAGTTGCAAAGATAAGAAAGAAATGGAAACGTTTTTTAGCTACCAGGGACATTCCCAGCATTATGATAAGGAAAAACAGTTCATCTACTATGCTGTAAAATTTATTATAATTTCGTAGACGGCCATTAGGAAACTCATCTATTTATACATGACTTTGCGACTGGGAGAAAAACTTCTTTGTTGAATGAGAAAGTGTTTATCTATGTATTTACCTTGTTTCAGTTTCATTGAATCAATTAACAGGTTTTTTTCTCTGTTTATAATGATGATTAGTTTACTGCAACAAGTTCTAGACTATTAGGGTTGCCATATGTCCTGTTCTAGGAAGAACGTTCTCTTTGAGAATGTAATATGCTTGTATTGGGGGTATATTATGTCTCCACGACGAACAATTACTTGGATTTTGAGGTCCTTGGATATCAGACACATATCGCATATGGCCGGAAAATTTGGGAATGAGGGTAACAAAAGTCTATGGAGAGAGGAAGTTTCAATTAGGGGTTTAGCAATGTTTTACCGGCATATCATGGTATTTTTTTGTTGGAACTGCCATCGTAAGAAATTATATTAATTACATTTTATTTATCGATTTGAATTTGTAGGGTGTATGTAAAGTCGACCTTTATACAAACAAAAAACATTTTTTTTAAATTGACTCTCAACTTTTTTTATTATTTTTTTTTGTTCATTTCCTTTTATTCTGCTGATCAATGCATGATGTGCTGTGCCCCACTAAGGGATTGCAGCTTTTGAATTCAGTTTTTTGTAAGTTAAGGAGGAAAATCGATTTCAGTTACACAATAAATACGAATGAGTGTTATGGCCAGGTATACAGGCATACGTATACGTACGTCTTATACTCAAATTATAAAAGTTTGCTGTTGCTTTTATAATTTTATGATTCAATTTAAATATTTAAATAAACAAATAACCCCGAAGAATAGAAGTTAAATTGATTATCATGTTTATAAACAACGAAACAACTACAAAAATTTCATTCTAAATTTAAATTTCTAAAGAAAGCTTTTGAGCATGATTTTTAAAAATTAAAAAAATTGAAAAGAATTTTAAAATTTTTAAATGAAAGTGAAATATTTTCGCTCATATTATATGATTATATATTAAATGATATTAAAAATTTAATTATTCTGCGATTTTTTTTAATATTTTATTAGAAAAGATATTGGGTGATGCAGTAGTTAACAAAATAGGCAGAATTTATACCAGAGGAAAAGTGTTTGTTATTCAGACAATTGATATTATTGGTCAAACACTCTGAGAGGTATTTGCTGACTTTGAAAATATTTAAAAAGAAGAAGTTACAGTGAGCCTGGCAGCACAAAAACACAACACCAAACTGTTGGTTTCAGCGTGCATGTTACTGCAGTTTTGAAATACTGTCGTGTATTCTTTTTATAAACCTCTTCAAGCACTGAAATCGCCGTAGCCTAGCAGGCTATTGTGTTGGCTTATTAAACGAAAACTTTCATTACCTTCAGCCAATCATTCCGTCAACCCAATCCAATTAGAAATTTTAGGCCAGCCTGAAGTCGCCGTAGTCTAGTAGGTAGTGTGTTGGCTTATTAGACGTAAAGCCAGGGTTCGAGCCCCAGGCCAAAACAAAATATAAAAAATATTTCTTCGGCGACTTCCTCTCAGCAGATTTCTGGCAAAAACTCTGAAAGTAAATAAAATTGCCATGAAAAGTTTCTCAAAAAACTGTCGTTCGTAACCGACTTTAAACTGTAGGTCCCACCACTCATGTATAAAATTAACACACACAACATAAGTGGTGTGAGAAACTAGGTCGTAATCCTGACTGAAGAGTTGTAATGACTAATTATGTATGTATTATGTATGTAGGCCAGCCTGAATATCGTCTAGCTAAAGACAGTTCAAACCATCGAAGGACACCCAGGCCAAAGTATTTAATGTCGGCCCTTCTCATCCTGTCTGAGGTTGGCAATTTCAAAGCTGGTGTTTTATAGTTTCCAAGTCCTTCTTATCGCAACGTAACCCATCAGCAATCTCATGCTTGATTTATCTAATTCCAATCGATTCTATTATGTTCGAGAGAATGGCCAAAGATTTGCAGGCACACAACGTTTCTCATTCTTCCCTCTAAACCATCTTTCAATAAGTCCATTTATATTTGGCGTGTGAGGTAGGGTTTAAAATGCCTTCGCAATTACAGTGAGCGTCGTCAGCTGCGTCGAGTGGGGCTTCCACTAAAACCTTCTCCTCCTCCTCTTCTGGGGATATTCCCTTCCCGGGACGGCTATCTGCATTACTTCGGGAAGGGTCCAGAACGACGTCCTGTTAAGGACCGTTGTCTATTCTCCCACGTCTGGGTACGCCATATTCGAAGCTAGCTATTGGCTCGTCTTCTCATGTATCATTCTGTCGTACTGTATCAAGGTCGACCTTCTTCCTGCGGAGTACACATTCTACGTGTCTTGTCACAGCGTACCACTTGGTCTCGCATTGCGTCAACAATGTTGTCGGGTGTGAATTCGCCAATCTGTTTCATCAACACATTCTTCTCGTCTTGCTATTTGATGCAATGGAAGAATGTGTGTTCAGCGTCGTCACTCATTTCCCCGCAAGAAATGCAGCCAGGATCATTCACCTTGCCCATGCGGTGTAGATATTGTCGGAAATAACCATGACCCGAATGAAACTGGGTCAGGAAGAAGTTAATTTCCCCAAAATTTCTCTGTGTCCATGCTTCTATAGATGGAATAAGTCTAGCAGTCTATCTTCCGCTTGTTTCATTGCTCCATCTGCTTTGCCATCGCCGTATGGTTTGAGATCTGACATCTGCGGTACTAATGGCGAGGTTTTCCCTCTTCGCTTTCGATAATCTTCTTCGCTCGAATGCCAGCAAGTTGATAGGTGTCTCACCGGTGATCACGAGGACTGCGGCGCCCGAGACTGTGCGATAGGCCGAAGCGACTCAGTGCCGCTGTTCGTTGCACCGCTGCTACTATTTTCCGCTTGGATTTAAACTCCAACGCATCTCCCTTTATCTCACTGCCATACAGTAGTATAGAGTTAGTGGTTGCCATGATCAATTTGCGTTTGAACTGCGTTGGTCCGCCGATATTTGTCATCAGTCTGCTCAACATGCCCGTTAGTTTTGCTGCCTTAGTAGCCACATGCTGTATTTGGGCCCAGTAGTTAAGTCTACAGTCTAGTCTGAGACCAAAGTCTCTCACTTCCTTGTTTGTGATCAGTGATACGTCACCTATCTGCATACTTATCTCGAGTGGAATGTGGGCCAATGTCATCAGTCTTATTCCTTGCGAGCTCTAGTCCGTGGTCCTCAAGCCATATATGCGTCCTTATCACGACTTGATTCAGTTTTCTCCTGGCATCCTCCATATCGCGCGCTGAAATTACCGCCACTATGTCATCCGCGTATGACATAAATCCATAGAGATAAATGATTGGAGGATTAGGGTCTAGCAGAAACTCTAAAAAGATTATCCCAAATCTAGTACCCATCCAGAGGTAGAGTCGTTCTGATCCAAGGTCTTTTATTACGTATCAATCATTACTTACACTAGACCGACCTAATTGTCATGTAAAGGTTAGTCGAGGAACAGCCTCAAGTCTTCAAGTTCAATACTATTTGAAGAACTTTGAAGACAGGTTCCTGTAGTCCTCCTTTTTTACTGCTAAGAGCATTTATCGATTATACCGATTAATTTCCTGCTGTTTAACGCTCTTTCCGTTATCAAAATGATAATAGAAATGCGAAATAAAATCAAAATCTACGTATTCTGTCTCATTTAAGCCATTTGCATGAGTAAACCACATTTTGCGGCCCCAAATACTTTTGCTTTCTTTCGAAACGAAAGAAATGAAACGTTTTTCAAATGTATGTCAATTTAAATGAATTCATTTTTATAACACGGTTATTGTAAATTTATTTAAATAAATCTCTTATACGCATTTCTTCTAAACTGGAACTCCGTCAATATTTATTTTAGCATCAATTATCAACTTTTTTTGCCATAATGTAAATCAGTTCAGCACGAAAGACAAAAGAGAGAAAATTTAAACGATTATTTGAATTCTTTTTCATTCTTCTATTTGTTGTTAAATATTAAAAAATTTTAAGAATTTTTGTTTTCACTGATTTCAATCATGGATTATAAAATGCTTTTAAAAGAAACTTTAAATTAATTTAAATGATAAGTTATTCACGAATGATGATGATTTCATGCTCTAAATTCATTGCTAATGATAATCAGTTTCATTTGTTGAAACTTCTCCCAAGCTCAATATAAAAGGCCGAACAAATAGGGCTGCATGGATTTTTTGTATACCATTCTCAAGCAGACGCCATCGACGAACGAGCAGTTGAAATGTGGTTTCAACTATCACCGGTAGTGCTAGTAGTCACCGCCGCTGTTCTAATCTGCTGCTGTACAGCAGAGCCAGCACGAAAAAAGTTTGTTAATCATTCGTTAAATAAACCAGAGGGTCGCATCTTTGCTAATCTTACCTCATCATTGGCTCCGCAAAATTTACCCGGCAGCATTGTTATACCATTGGGATTCGATCAGTTCAGTAATTATTTTCGTAAGAAACTTGTGGTAAGGAGAAAGAAGCCAAAACCGAAACCACCAGGTTATATACCAATATATCCACCGTTTTATCCGGTATATTATCCACCATTTCATCCATATCCACCCATTTATCCACCGCATACAACCACGGAACCACCTACAACCACTACAACCACTACAACCACGAAAGCACCTACGACCAACACAACCACGGAACCACCTACAACCACTACAACCACTACAACTACGAAAGCACCTAGGACCACCACAACCACCACTGAACGACCTACAACCACTACAACCACTACAACCACTGAACCACCTACAACCACTACAACCACTACAACCACTGAACCACCTACAACCACTACAACCACTACAACCACTGAACCACCTACAACCACTACAACCACTACAACCACTGAACCACCTACAACCACTACAACCACTGAACCACCTACAACCACTACAACCACTACAACCACTGAACCACCTACAACCACTACAACCACTACAACCACTGAACCACCTACAACCACTACAACCACTGAACCACCTACAACCACTACAACCACCACAACCACGAAAGCACCTACAACCACTACAACCACTGAACCACCTACAACCACTACAACCACCACAACCACGAAAGCACCTACAACTACTACAACTACTACAACAACAAAACCAGACACTGGACCAACGAAAACAACTACTAGAAGGCCACATCATACCTTTCCACCATGGTGGATATGGCCAACGAGACTACCAGGTATTTCATCAATACCTGGAACTAATTTAGAACTTGTGCTCAATGAGAAACCCTTACGACGAAGTTTACGATTTCCGGCATATTTCGATAGGAACGAACAAAAACAAACGGAATAACAAGGGATTCCTTGCAATTATTGCGTCTGTCACATCAATTATTTAATAAAACTGTCAAGAATTTTGATTTAATTGACATCTTTTTATAGAGAGTTTTGTATGGGTCGGGGGGGGGGGAAGGGGATGAGAGGCAACGTTGATAGGTATTAAATTTTTATAAGAAAAAAATCATACAAAATCGCATCATCGTTTAGATGGAAATAAAGCCTCTACGAAATTAAGTTATTCGTTTAGAAATGCTTGATCCTTGAAGAGAATAGTTTTTCTAGGCTTATGGCTTGGTTAATATTGTAAAACGGGTGTTATGTGTTACTCAAATTTTGTTAAACTTGTACGGCATGTTAACAATACAATACCA
The DNA here is from genome assembly GCA_958299815.1 of Sarcophaga carnaria. NCBI lineage: Eukaryota > Metazoa > Arthropoda > Insecta > Diptera > Sarcophagidae > Sarcophaga > Sarcophaga carnaria. The sequence goes on along the minus strand of OY283153.1, from coordinate 8,457,318 downwards.
TTGTGCCTAACTTTGCAATTTTTATTACAACTCTCTGTTCAATACTGACTTGAACCGTATGATTTATGTGACGCAACTGAGCGCTTCGCCTATTCATACAATGCTGTTTTACATCTGGCAACTTTGCAATATATCCATGTAGTATTGTTCTTGTATTTTGCCATTTGCTTTGCTTTTGTTCTTGTACAGTAATGCTTCAAATCGTCAAATTTTTTGTTCCCTCAAACTTCAATTTGCGTCGTCATTCGATTAACGTCGCCTTTTTTTTTGGAAGCAACTGCGACTTAAGTCGAGGGATTACTGTACAGGTAAAGGTCCTACAATGCGGTCTTACCTTTTACAACGTTTGCTTTTGTTTGTTTTTTTCAATACATCTCAGCTGGGATTTAAACCTCGGACTCTCGTTTAAAAAGCCAACACATTACCTACTAGACATACAAGCTTGAACAATAATTTTTTGATTTTTGAGACCAACACTCTGGAAATGACTCCGACTCATACAGTACATTATGTGACATAAGATGAAGAGGAGAAGGAGGGGTAATGTGCGAGAAATAGGTGTTGAATTCTCTTTAACTGAGCTATTGCTGCCATTAAATTATATTGCATTGAACTGTGGCACTAGAGAGGATGTTGGAAATCGCTTTAACAAAGCTAGACACTCTGTGAAGAAGTCCGGACTTAGTTTTGTTGCCGTATACGGATGCGGATCAGGTGTCTTGAGAACAATACAGATCGTTGGCAGCCAATATATATGTATATACATAATTGGTCAGGAAATGAGTGACGACGCTGAACACACATTCTTCCATTGCATCAAATGGCAAGACGAGAAGAATGTGTTGATGGAACAGATTGGCGAATTCACACTCGACAACATTGTTGACGCAATGCTCGAAAGCGAGACGAAGTGGAGCGCTGCGAGAAGATACGTAGAATGTGTACTCCGCAGGAAGAAGGTTGACCTTGATACAGTACGACAGAATGATACATGAGAAGACGAGCCAATGGCATGAAGCTAGCTTCGAATATGGCGTACCCAGAGACAACGGTCCTTAACAGGACGTCGTTCTGGACCCTTCCCGAAGTAATGCAGATAGCCATCCCGTGAAGGGAGTATCCCCAGTAGAGGAGGAGGGATTGTTTTAGTAGAAGCCCCACTCGACGCAGCTGACAACAGTTACTGTAAGTGCGAAGGCATTTTGAACCCTACCTCACACGCCAAAAAAAAAAATCCTTCAGTTAGGATTACAACCTAGTTTTTCACATCACTTATGTTGTGTGTGTTAATTATATTATACATGTGTGGCGGAAACTACAGTTTAAAGGCGTATTTTTTTTTTTTGAGAATCATTTCACGGCAATTTTATTTATTCCCAGATTTTTTGCCAGAAATCTGCTGAGAGGCACTCGCTAAAGAAATATTTTCTTTATATTTTCATTTTGATGTCTGAAAAAGCGAGGCCTTACTTCTAATAAGCCAACACACTATTTACTAGACTACTACTAAGTTCAGACATGCACTTTTATTGCGTAAACCTCAATAAACACCATTATTGAGCTCAATATTACATATAAAATTTCAATTAATTATTGCGCAATAAATGCACAAATTGTTATAATATTGAGTAAAACGTAAAATACAGGATGTTCAGTGCGCATATTACAATTATCCGAACACTTTCTGTTGATATTTGACAACTCAAATGTCAATAACGACAAACAAAAAAAAAAAAAACAACAAACAAAATAAAAACAATGTTGTTGACACAACCAGCTGTTTTGTTTACCAGCTTTCAAATGAATATTGAGTAAGCAGCTGAACTGCGTGTATTGTTATGTCTGAACACTTAAAATATTATACTCAATAAACCGAATATTGACTCAATAAAAGTGCATGTCGGAACATAGTATAAGGCGACTTTGCCAACCAATGTCTAAAACAAATCCAGGGGATTTTTTACTCTAACACTACAAAACTTTAGAGACAAACCAGGCTGACGAGAATTGCAATCGAGATACGTATTCTGATGTGGAATTAGTTGGCTACACAAGACGAATGTGCAACACAATTGCGACTGCAGTGCAGACGTAGAAAAAAAAATAAGAATGAAAAAAAGAAATTTTATAAGAAAAGGTTTAGGCAGAAATTTTTTCCTGCTCACTCCTCATTGACAGAAATTTGAAAAATTCATTTTTGTTTTTGTTTTTGTAAAATTTTAATATTTTTTAATATTTAGTATGTATGTTGGGCTCTCTTAAAACTAAAATAATACTTTGTGTTGGGTAATGTAAATATTTACGCTCGGTACAACAACAACTATAAAATGGAAATATTGAATTTTATGTACACATTGCTCTCTCTCTCTCTCTCTCACTCTCTCTCTTGCCTTGCCTTGTATGCAGCAATGGCAAAGGGATGTTCTTTATCACCCATTATCGGTTGGTACATATATCCCGTTTGTTATCTCATAATAGCGTTGACCAAATGTTATTCAATGTCCATGTTGGCCAATGTTCCCTTTTTGATTTCCGCCCTTTTATGGTTTTCATTTTGTTGCTGTTGTTGCCATTTTTGGTGATTGATCCTGGTGCTCTGGGTTTTGCTGTGGCTGTAATACCATCAAGGGTTTCATTGAAAATAAAATCATCAGCAGCAGCAGCAGGAATGGCTGGAACACTATCGAAAATGGAATTTAAAAATTTTCTAATTTCCGTGTATGGTAAGGAATGCCACCAATTTGTCGCTGTAATTTCCTCTTTCGTTTGGTCGGATAACATTAAAGTTTTGTTGTTGTTGTTGTTGCTAGGGTCTAGTGTTGGTTTACGATATAAGTTTGGCATTAAATGTTGCTGATGTTGCTGTGTATGATGGTGATGATGAAGTGTCATGTCCGGAAAGGATTGATTATTTCTGTCACTGTTAAGTCCTTCTGTGTCTTCATGTATTTGGTCATCTTCATCTTCATTTGAATTTGAATTTGAATTTGAATTTCCTTCATTCCTTTTAGCATTTTTATTAAGCATTTCAAGTTTCTTATATAATATTGGAGTTGCTGTGATAGCATTTGATTTGTCCTGTGATATGTCACTCCATTTATTTTCAATTGTTGTTGACATTTCATTTATTCCTTCCTCAGTTTGTATTGCTTGCCAATCCTTATTCTCTTGTATTGTTGAACCATCATCATTGTTATCCATCTCAACGGTTTCAACATTATCACCAGTCTTGGTATTTTCTTCATTTTCCTCATTTACATTCAGCTCAGCTGTTACCCTTTTATTATTAGTTTTGCTTGTTGCTGCATTACCTTCATCATCATCATCTCGGACCATATCTCCACCGGCAGCAGCAGCAGCAACATGTTTATCATTCGTATTGCCAGTGTTAGCAGTCTGGTACATGATAACATTACCGGATTCAGTTAAACTGTCATTATTCTGTTGATTGTTTATAAATGCTGGCCACTTTTGAACATTTTCTTCAACTGTTTTATTGTCATTCGTTTCTATTAAGCTTTCATCATCGTCTTGTGTTTGTATTTCTTCGTCAGCTCCTGTTACTGTAAATGCCATCGTTGTTGTATGACAATTGACCGTTGCTGTCACCTCTTCCCCAATCATTTTTAGCTTGTAATTCTTGTCATTAGGTAATCCCTCTCGATTGTCATTCTCCGTTTTGTGTTGCTTCTTAGTATTCACATCTTTATCAATTGTTGCCTGAGATTTATGCAAAGAGTTGCCAATTATTGCAATTAATTCACTCAGATTATCTGCGTTGTCTGCAGGTTTTAATATGTTTACAGGTTTTGCCGGTTTGGCAGAATCTTTAGTCAGTTTAGAAAGTGGCCTGTTAATGTTGGCAGCATATGGTACATTATCGATAATTATTGCAGGTTTCTTAATGGAACTGGATTGGGTAAGCCAAACTATTTCGGTAACCGTTCTTATATCATCATTTGCCTCACTTTTCTTGTCGGTTTCCGTTTGGTATCTCTCATCCTGTGATGAAGGAATTTTGTTTTCCGTAGAGTTCTTATTAGAATTTTTCTCAAAAGATAGGATTTGTTCGGGGTTGTTAACTGCATCTGGTGTCTCGTTTGTATCAGCTGTGTGATTGAGGTTAGGTTTTTCACTTTGCTTGTTGGTAACTTCAACGGCAGGTTCAAGGTTTACATATGTATTCCCATGGGAATTTTTAGGTGAATAATCTTCCACTTTTGTTAACTTAAACAATCCGTTTTCCTTGATTTTTTCATTTCTATTTTTGTACTCGATTGTTTTGGAATTCTCAGCGCCTAAGTTCGATAGTTTGTCTTCCGAAGAGTTGATGAAATTGTTGCCGTTTTCTATCTGGGAACCTGTATTCCCTCCATTTGCAATTACATTGCCTGGAGGAATCAAATTGAAGTTCTCCTTGGTTTCTTCAATGGAATTTGTTACAATTCGTAAGTTCAGGCTTGATAGAGTAGGTCCTATAGTCACCAAACTGTCTGTTCCAGTTGCAGTGGTATCGTCTTCAATACTTTTGAGGCTTTCAGTTGTAATTGGAACCTCAACGGAATTTTCTAGAGCTGGTGTATTATGATTGGATAATGATGAGTCGTTATAATCACGTATTAATTCTGTATTTATTTCCAGGTTAATATCTTCAATGCTTTTATTGGTTGCGAGGTCAATAGTGATTTTTTCTGTGATAGTATCCTCAGAAGTATCCTCTTCTGTAATACTGGCGTCAGTAGCGATTTCTCTAGTGATAGAGAGATCAGTAGTGACTTCTTCTGCATCGCCACTCTTGTTCCCTTCTGTATTACTGACATCAGTAGTGGCTTCTGCTATGATAGAGAGACCAGTAGAGGTTTCTTCTGTGATAGTATCGTTCCTATTCTCTTCTGTAACACTGACATCAGTAGCGGTTTCTGCTGTGATCGAGAGGTCAGTAGTGATTTCTTCTGTGATCGTGTTGTCAGAAGAGATTTCTTCAGTGCTAGTAAAGGCAGTCGAAATTTTTTCTGTGATAGTCTCGTCACTATTGTTCTCTTCTGTAATACTGGCGTCAGTAGTGGTTTCGGCTGCGGAGGGGAGTCCAGTAGAGATTTCTTCTGTGATCTTGTTGTCAGAAGATATTTCTTCAGTGCTAGTACGGCCAGTCGTAATTCCTTCTGTGATAGTCCCGTCACTATTGTTGTCTTCTGTAATGTTGAAATCAGTAGTGGTTTCAGGGATGTCTCCGGTGATAGTGAAATCAGTAGTGTTTTCTTCTGTGACAGAAGTGCCGGTAGCTTCCGGAGTACTTTCAGCTGCGGTTGTAGTGTCAGGAGTGATTTCTTCCGTAATCGTATTGTCAGAAGAGATTTCTTCAGTGCTAGTGCTATCAGTAGTAATTTTTTCTGTAATAGCATCGTCCCAATTGTTCTCTTCTGTAACACTGCCATCCATTGTGGTTTCTGTTGTGATAAAGATGCCAGAATGGATTTCTGCTATGATAGCGGAATCAGGAGTGACTTCTTCTATGATACTGTCGTTAGTAGTGAATTCTTCACTGATGCTAACGTCATTAGAGCTTTCTTCTTTGATAGTGTCATGAGCAGTCTTTTCTGCTGCGATAGTAGAGTCATGAGTATTTTCATCTGTAATAGCAGAGGTAGAAGTGATTTTTTCTGTGATAGTGTCGTCAGTAGTGCTCTCTCCGGTGATAGTAGAATCAGTAGCGCTTTTTTCAGTGATATAATCGTCTGTAGTGATTTCTGCTGTGATAGTATAGCCAGAATTTCTTTCAACCGTGATTGTAGTGTCAGGAGTATTTTTTTCTGTAGTAGCAGCGTCAGTACTGATTTCTTCTGTGATCATATTGTCAGGAGAGATTTCTTCAGTGCTAGCACCCTCCGTCGTAGTTTCTTCTGTGATAGTAGTGTCACGAGTGTTTTCATCTGTAATAGCAGTGGTAGAAGTGATTTCTTCTGCGGTAGTGTAGTCAGTAGAGATATTTCCTGCGATGGTGGAATCAGTAATGCTTTCTTCTGTGATATAATCGTTTGCAGTAATTTCTGCTGTAATAGTAGAGTCAGGAGTACTTTCAACTCCGATTGTAATGTCCGGAGTGATTCCTTCTGTAATAGCAGCGCCAGTACTGATTTCTTCTGTGATCATATTGTCAGGAGAGATTTCTTCAGTGCTAGCACCCTCCGTCGTAGTTTCTTCTGTGATAGTAAAGTCATGAGTATTTTCATCTCTGATAGAAGTGGTAGAAGTGATTTCTTCTGTGATAATGTAGTCAGAAGGGATTTCTTCGGTGATAGTGGAATCAGTAGTGTTTTCTTCTGTGACAGAAGTGCTAGTAGTGTCCGGAGTACTTTCAGCTGCGGTTACAGTGTCAGGTGTGATTTCAGTCGTAGTAGTGCTGACTTCTTCTGTGATAGTACCGTCGGGGATACTGTTTTCAGTGCTAGCAACGTCAGGCGTAATTTCTCCTGTAATAGCGGAGTCAGCAGTGATTTTTTGTGTCATACTGGCATTAGTATTGAATTTTTCACTGATGCTAACGTTATTAACGCTTTCTTCTGTGATAGTATCATCAGTGATTTCCTCTAAGATAGCAGAGTTTCGAAAGTTTTCATCTGTGATAGCAGCGGTAGAAGTGATTTCTTCTGTGATAGTGGAATCATTAGTGGTTTCTTCAGTTGTATTAGAGTCATCTGTTATAACAGTGATAGAAGTGGTTCGTCCTCTGATTGTGGAATCAGAAGTGTTTTCTTCTGTGGCAGAAGCGCCGGTAGAACTTTCATTTTTGGTAGTAGTGTCCGTAGTGATTTCTTCTGTTATATTGGCGTTGACTTCATCTACGTTACTGGCATCAGTTGTGATTTCTCCCTCATTATCTTTTATTGAAAGCATTTCATTGCCGGATACACCAACATTTACAAAAGTCAGGCTGAGTGCATTCACAAGGGAGGCATTTTCTTTAGATGTTGCCAGTGTTAAGGCATGAACTGTGGAGTAAATTTCTTCAAGATTTGCTGACGCAGGTTCTGATGTTGTTAATGACAATGTGTCAACAACTTCTGGAAAGATCTTGGCTGGAATATTTGTACTTTTATCAAAACTTTCTGAGGCATTAATATTTTCAAAATCAATATTTTTATCTGCCAGATGGTACGACATAATGTTCGCGTTTGATGCTGCATGATAGGGTATGATGTCTTTCCTTTTCAAAGATTTTATTGATTGAGACAAGTTTAGTGTGTTTGTGATATAATCAGAACCAGTTTGAGCGGGTACTTCCGTAAGTTTTTCAAATGAATTTTCAATTATTTCTATCGTGTCGCCTGACCAAAACTCCGTTGCCGTGGAGGGCATAACTGATTGTGTTTCAACTGCATTTTCCTTTAGCCATTCCGTTGTGTCAAACAAATCTGTTGCAATAGTAGCTGTGGTTGGATCCACCAAATAAGATTCTGTTGTTTTTTTTATTTCATTCAAATCCAAATCGAAAGTCATGTTTGACTGCGACTCAACTGTGTTTTCTGTTGAAAATCCCTTGTCTTCAAACACATGGTTTCTAACATTTTCTTGAACATTTTCTGCCTCCGAAGGCAAGGCGGTAGTTTGATATGCGTTAGAATTTGCTGTTGTTTCCTCAGCTTCAGTAGTTTCTGTTAGATGAGTTGCTTCTATAAAAGGCTTGTTTAAGCTGTTCTGTGATTCCATTTTAGCAGTTGTTTCATACACGTCTTCTAAAGAACTGTCTTTGCGAGGGTATTCAGTTGTGAATGGCAATTCCGTTTGTTCAAAATCGTTTTGTGTTGAACTTTCTAGCTTTGAAGAGAGTGGTTGACTTGTAACATCATCCCTAAACGAATTGGCATAGAAATCCCCAACTACTGCAGTCCAAGTCTCGAGCTCTGAAGGTAAAGTTATAGTTTGAGGTTCATTAAGATTTGTAGATGATTCAAAATCAAGCTCTTCGTTTGCTATTGCCTCGGTTTGATGTGCAGCTTTTGTAAAAAATTTAATAGAGGATTTGTTCAACCTTGAGATATTTTCCTTGGGCGGGTATTCAGTTGTCAATATTATTTCGTTTTCTTCATATTCACTGAGTATTGAGGTTTCAAGCTCTTCTATTGGAATTGAAGGTTGACTTGTAGTAACATCCAGTAACAATTTGGTATACCAGTTTGTAATCTCATCAAATACTTTGATGTTCTGTGTGTCTGAAGTTAATGTGGTAGTATGATAAGCATTTGAATTTGTAGTTGGTTCAACGTCAAATTCCTCGGCTTCTATGGCCTCAGTTAAATAAGCTGATTTTGAAGAAGGCTTAACAGAGGTGTCATTCAAACCTACCGCAATAGCCGTTGTTGAACTTTCCTTTGGTGAGTATTCAGTTGTCACTCTTATTTCTTTTTGCTCAAACTCTTCTATTAGATTTGATGGTTGACTTGTAGTAGCATCCATAAACACTTCAGTTACCCCTTGAGGTGTAACAACTTTCGTAAACAAATTTGTATGGAAATCAGTAAACTCTACAGTTTCTTGAACGGGCTCTGTTGTAGTAGGCAGGCGGGTTGTTTGATCAAATGAATGCTCACCAGTGACACTTGATATTACTTCACGATCATTAGATGGTTTAGCTTGCATTGTTTCCAAGACAGAGGATGACCCAGAGGTGTCTTGAAGAGATGTCTGGTCTTGAGTAGCATTCCTTAAGGTATTTTGATTACCGTTTGAGCTGTTTATTCGGATATCGTATGCATCTGCTGCAGTAGTGATAGAATTCAAATTTGCCAATTCGGTTGTTACTAAAGGCTTAGCCTTTAGAAATTCCCAATCAAGAGCACCTTGCGAAGTAATTGCTGTTAATACTGCTTCAGGATTTAAAGTTGTTTCTGGCCTGTTTGATGCACTAGGTTCAAATGTTATCAAATTGCCAGCAGGGTTCTGAGCACCATCATCTCTTAAGTAACCTGATAAAGAAATAATTTCAAAACCAACAAGAAAAACTTTGTTTGAAAAATTCTAAACCAAATGATGATTGTTTTTAATATTAAAAGCCGTACTTACTAGATGGGTTTTGAATCAAATTTTCCAAAGAATTTAAGTCCACTGAAGTTTTCATTTTAATTTCTTCAGATTGCGTAGAGTTTTTGTGTTCCTTTGTCACGTTTTTCAATGCAACAGCAACCTCTTCTTTTTGTGGCTCTTCAAATACTTCTGTATTTGGCTTGGTGTAGCTGGAATCATTCAAGTCAAGCTCTGTTTGATTTTGCCGCAACTTCTCATTTTCTTTTGCGTTCATGCTTGTGTACCCATTAATTGGTTTGGTGTAGCTTGAAGCATTCAAGGCAAGCTTTGTTTGATTTTGCCTCAAATTCTGAGTTTCGTTTGCGTTCAAGCTAGTGTTTCCTTCAAATAAAGCCTCTTCTATTTGCGGATCTTCAAAACGTTCTGTATTTGGCTTGTTGCGCCTTTTATCATTCAAACCAAGCTCTGTTTGACTTTCCTTTGGACTCAAGCTACTGTTTCCATCAAATAAAACCTCTTCTATTTGTGGGTCCTCAAAACGTTCTGTATTCGGCTTGGTGTGGCTTTTATCAATCAAACCAAGCTCTGGTTGAGTTTCCTTTGGACTCAAGCTAGTGTTTCCATCAAATAAAGCCTCTTGTTTTTGTGGCTCTTCAAATACTTTTGTATTTGGCTTGACGTAGTTTGGATCATTCAAGTCAAGCTCTGTTTGATTTTGCCTTAACTGCTGACTTTCCTTTGCGTTCATGCTAGTGTTTCCGTCAAATAAATTCTCTTCTATTTGTATTTCTTCAAAGCGTTCTATATTCGGCTTGGTGTGGGTTTTATCACTAAAGGCAAGCTCTGTTTGACTTTCCTTTGGACTCAAGCTAGTGTTTCCATCAAATAAAACCTCTTGCATTTGTGGCTGTTCAAAACGTTCTGTATTTGACTTGATGTAGCTTAAAGCATTCAAACCAAGCTCTGTTTGATTTTGCCTCAATATCTGAGTTTCTTTTGCGTTCATGGTAGTGTTTCCATCAAATAAACTCTCTTCTGTTTGTAGATCTTCAAAACGTTCTGGATTTGGCTTGGTGTTGCTTTTATCACTCAAGTCAAACTCTGTTTGATTTTGTCTTAACTCCGGATCTTCCGTTGCGTTTATGCTAGTGTTTCTATCAAATAAAATCTCTTCTATTTGTGAGTCTTCAAAACGTTCTGTATTTGGTTTTGTGTTCCTTTTATCACTCAAGCCAAGCTTAGTTTGACTTTCCTTTACGTTCATGCTAGTGTTTCCATCAAATAAAGCCTCTTCTGTTTGTATTTCTTCAAAACGTTCTGTATTTGGCTTGGTGTGGCTTTTATCGTTCAAGCCAAGCTCTGTTTGACTTTCCAAATCCTTTTCTAATACATTGCTGGACATCTGTTTTGTATCATTTGCATTCAATTTCTTTATGAATTCCGCCAAACTGATGGGTGCCGGGTAGGTGTTCTGCGTAATGTTGTTGATTTTTGTTACACTTTCATTTGAAAGCGTGCTAGCCTCCACACCATTTACAATGGAAATCTTTGAATTACCTTCGGAATTAGTCTTGATTTTTGGTTTTATCTCCTGCGACTCTGTAACGTTTGTAACTAAAGCCGTGAGCAACAGCTTATTTGTTGTGAAATTTAACGAATTTCCTTCAAATTCTTCCATTTGCCACAAACTATCTGGCCCAGCTGGTGTTGTGGAATTTTTGCCTCTTTCTTGCACCTGCTGAAATTTCTTAAATTTCTCGGCATTTTTTTGTAAAAATTCCAATTGTTTTTGTATCGTTTGGACATCATTCAACGACAGCTTAGAGGAGTTGGAGTTGTCAAAAGAAAATTGCGTTAGATTGTGTTGATTTTTCATTATAAACTCCAGCAGGACATAATCAAGCACAGAATTTGTATGTGATGACGATGGCGATGATGATGATGAGTTGTTCTGTTGATTTGGTGGATTTTTGTTGGTTGTTGTAAAGCTAGGTTGGCTGTTGTTGTTTGTCGTATTAAGTTTGATTTCTGCCTTAGTTTGTGTTGCTTGCAATAAAGGTTGTTGAGGTTGCACATTGATTTGTGTTGTCATAGTTTCATGACTTTGTCTTCCCAAAACCAATTCTTCCATTAGCTGCCGCAATCGTAAATCGTACTCCACATCATTCATGAGAGGAAATTTTGATTGTATTGTGGCAGTAGTTGGTGCAGTTGTGGATGGTGGTGGTGTTGTTGTAGGTGTAGGTATAGGTTGTGGTTTCACGGGTGTATTGAAAATAGATTGAATAGGCCGTGGTAATGTATAGAGTTCTGGACCATTTGCACCCAAACTGGGTGTGTTTTTTTTGGATCTTGAAATTTCGAATTTTTCTTTGTTATCATATTCTCTTGTTTGAGGTAGAAATCTGGCTGTAATTTTAGAAAATAAAACACAATTTTAATCGTTTATTTATTTAAAAAACAAACATCATTTTTAATTTATTTAACGACATACCATTGGCAAAAATATTTAATGTTTCCAACAAGCCGATCATTAAAATGAAATTTAAAACTTGGCGTTTGATTAACATTTTAATGGACGATCATGTGTAGATAAGTTGTTGTTTTACTGAAGATATGTTACCAACTGAAAGCGTAAGAGTTGTTTCATCTTAATTTTATGCCTTTTTCTTTAAGCATGGCCGCCTATTAAAAATTGGGTCAATTCTTTGGATTTACATAAAAAAGGTTCTTAAACAATATGATCGATAAACAATACATTATGCTTTTAAATAGGATTTGTCGGTTTACCGGCGTATTCTTTGTTTGTTTATCAAGCGAAACCGTTAATAAAATTTTACATACAAAAATAAAAAACTTTTTTAAGTTTATATTGCCATAAAACCCATGGCATTTAGTGGCTGTAGGTTTTATTTTATTTTCCAATTTTTTATTTAATGGCATAAGAAATAAAACTATTTGTAACGCCCAATTCATTTGATGTGTTAAGCCAAGAACTATTTTGATTTCTTTATTTCTATTCTCGTATGATTATGTTGTTTACTGATACATACATACAGTGGTGGCCTTATAATTAGAAACGATGTTTCTGGAACAGAGTTCTCTGGAGTGACGAATCTAAGTTTAATTTGTCCCAATCTGATGGAAAAACGTATGTAAGACGTCCTCCAAACACAGCCTTTGATTCCACGCACACAGTGAAAACTGTAAAAAAAATCAAAAAACATACATACATGTTGCTAAGTCGTTTCTAATGATAAGACCACCACTGTACATACATATGGTATGCTGCTAGAGCTTGGTGTTAATAATGCTGTTGATGGCGACATGTGTGTGGCATTCATGAAAGTTTACAATGTTTTGTGAAATGCTTTTATTATAGACGCTATAAAATTTCTAAAAGAAAACATCAACCAAACCAAACCAAAAAAGCAGAAAAAATTCTCGAAGATAAAATATTTTTCTTTTGTCATTTATTAACAGTGTTGCCAGCATAGTTAAAACACGCTATAAAAATTCTAGAATTTTTAAACAAATTTTTTCTGATTTCATACAGCATTACATACATAACATAATATAACATTACAACCCTTTAGTCAGGATTACGACCTAGTTTCTCACACCACTTATGTTGTGTGTGTTAATTTTATACATGAGTGACGGGACCTACAGTTTAAAGTAGACTCCGAACGACAGATTTTTGAGAAACTTTTCATGGCAATTTTATTTTTACTCTCAGAGTTTTTGCCAGAAATCTGCTGAGAGGAAGTCGCCAAAGAAATACTTTTTGTATTTTACTTTGATGTCTGGCCTGGGGCTCGAACCCAGGCTTTTCGTCTAATAAGCCAACACACTACCTACTAGACCACGGCGACTTCATACAGCATTGGCTTATATTTTATTGTTATTTCGAATTCATGCTAATGAACAATTTAATTTCTTTTTTTTTTAAATACTTTTTGCAGCACTCAAACAGTGATAAGGACAGATAATATTATTGAATCATAACAATTACTTTAAGGAGCATTAGGCTCCCATTTTATCATTTTGTTACCCTTATGTGTACATTATTCATTAATAAAATACGCAGGTGATTGGTCTTCTCTATCATACATACATACGTACATTCCAGAGATCAGCAATTAGTATTCAAAAATATAAGTAAAATCGAATCATTCTTATAATTATAATTATAATAATTATTATAATGATACTTATACGCATTCATACTTATTTTAATATCATGGAACCTCTACTCATATTCAAAGCTTGAAGTACTCATCATAATCATACTTAACAACACGTATGATGTTGTTGATTTCGGCTCTCCATAACTCAACATATACACGCAGCACAAAATAAGTATGAATCGCGTACGAACACTAAAATACTTACTAGAAGGTTGTGTGTTTGCTCTGCTTGCTGCTCTGTCTTTTTTGCTTATGTGTCTGTTTTCTTTTGTTGTAAATGCAACAAAAACAAAGACTGTAAATTTTGATGAATGATTCAAGTCTTTCGAATCATTTATAAGTATTTTTCTAGACTTATGAATCTAAATGAGTAGGCTTATGAATCAAACATATTTCGAATAGTATGAGTTTGATGTTAACGTTGTACGCATACTCATTGCAACCTGTACTTATAAATCAACATTGTAGTGAGTATGAATGAATCAGATTACATAGTTAAATTTCAATATTGTTGACTCATTTCATGAGTGCTTATGAGTAGCGAAAAAACGATTCATTCCTGATCTCTGGCTCATACACAATTGGTCATTACAAGCCTTCTCCCAGGATTACGGCCGAATTTCTCATACCACTCATATTGTGTGTATTATTTTTATAAATGAGTGGCGGGACCTACATTTTAAAGTCGTCTCTGAACTACGAGTTTTGTTCAAGAAACTTTTCATTGCAAAACTTCAGAAAACTCCGCAGCTTATAGATTTAGATAAAAAAAAAATTTTCGTCGACTCGTCCTTAGCAGTCTTGTGGCCAACATTTTGCGAGTAACTCATCAGTCTTTCGTACATTAGACGATAAATTGTAAATTACGCCATGAATAAAATTAACGCACACCACATGAATGTTATGAATAGTCAGTCAATCATGTGAGATGTCTATACACAGTCAGTCAGGATTACGTGTGTTAATTTTATAAATGTGTGGCGGGATCTACAGCTTAAAGTAGACTCCGAACGACAGATTTTTGAGAAACTCTTCATGCTAATTGCATTTCATTTCAAACTTTTTGCCGGAAATCTGATGAGAGGAAGTTGCCGAGGAAAACTTTGTTCATATTTCGTTTTTGTTCGAAATGCCTGATCTGTAGTTTGAACCGTGGCCTTATGTCTAATAAGCCAACACACTACCTACTAGACTAAGCCAGATGCCTATGGCTTTTCCAATTTCTCGTATTTTCAATGTCTAATCTTCAATTGACTTGAATCAATTCATGAATTTATCACGACTCAATAAATGTTTAAGCTGCTTAAAATCTAAGTCGTACTAGTTAAGCACAATTTTGTCCACAACAAGTTATACACGGCAACACCATTACCAGTTTAAGATCGTAAATAAAACACACGCGTACACACTTTACAAATGGCCAATTTGGCATCTATAACTAAGTGTGTATGTATGTGTGTACATATTAACCTATGCTATGCTCTAATAAAATATCTTTTGCTGCTGCTCATTTGCATAATTCTTAACAGTTAATTCCAATGTTTTGTTCTGTTTTCTCTCTCACTGTCTCTCTCTGTCTCTATTACATCTATTTTAACATGCTATTGTTGTTTGGTGTTTACAATAATAGTAAAGACAACAATAACAAAAACAAGAAAAAAATGCCATAAAAATGAATTTTTTTTAAAAAGAAAAATTTGTCACATGAATAAATTAAATACAGAACAACACACCATACAGAACACAAAACACATTGAAAACGTTTAAAATGTAAAAAAAATAAAGAACTTGTTTTGTATCTTTCACTTTCTGGGACAGGTTAACCTATAAACAGGTCGCTTCTAAATGCTTATCAAATATTTATGAATATCACTCTCACACTTACACTCTCGTATGTTTTCATTCAAACAATACTATACGCGGGGTATTGGCTTTGTCATGGCATTTGAACTCCATATTAAGAAAGGTCAGTTGGCATAAACAGGTTGAATTCATTCATTCGTTTGCTGTGTTATCGAAAAATATCAAACCAAACGCGTTCTTATAATGATTTTGCAGTTTTTGTCAGGTCTCGGCTTTTTAAAACATCAATGAATAGTTCACACATTCTTTCACATTTAATGTCTTTTTTCCAAAGATAACTGCCGACAGTTCTAATGATTTTGGCAGAACTAAAGTATTGTAGGCCCCAAATAGGAGCTAAATTCTCCAATCTCAGTCTTACTTGTGCCATTAGTTTTACTTATATTTCATCAGTCTAGAATTGAAACCATCTTCTTCAAGTATTGTCAAGCCTTCTTCCAGTCTAATTTGTAGCACACTACTACCTGTTTTCCTGCTTCATTAACTTACTTTTTAGTATTCGAATAAAATTCATTGCATAAGTAAGGGAAGGTCCCCTGGATACAGATTTCAGTTTAAAGTAAAAACAGAAGGAGGGTCAGACAGACAGGTGGATCTTTTAAATTTAATCCCTTTACGTCTGGTAGTGAGGACAAGAGCTATGGAGTCGATAGAGAAAATTCATTCATTAGTCGGCTTCGCTTCTTATCAATTCCTGGACAAGTATCAGTGAATTCTCTGATTTTGGAGACTGAGTAATTAAGAGAAGTAACCGTAGTTTAGGATAAAATTAACATACACATTATAAGTGGTGTGAGAAACTAGGTCGTAATCCTGGCTATAGGTTTATAATGACCTATTATGTATGTATAGTATGACTTCATACAAGACGTTTAGCATGAAAGAAGCTGCTCTATAAGGCATGAAGAAGTTTGCGTTCCCTAATTACATCATGCGGCAGATTGCTATGTGAGTAATAAAGTGAGTGAAGCAATTTGGAGGCCACATACTCTATTAACCTAAGTGTTCTATGGTATATGAATGGGATTGAGGACAGATGATGGCATAACAGTGGCTATATATCAAAGTGGCATATTCGAAAACCATGAGAAAACTCTCGCAAACGAAGGCCTACACCAGCAATGTATTCAATTCAGATTGGAATAGAATTACAAACAACAGTACTTAGTAATGTAAGGCCGTAAGTACGTATGTTGGACGTTACATGAGATTAACGCGACTATTGTGTGGGATTGTCTGTGCCAGCCAAATTAGCTGGATACAGAAAATGGTCAAACCCTTTGCTGGATCCACAACTATGTGCGAATAGTATTTTATCTGAAGTCTAGTAGGTGATGCGTTGGTTTATACGAAGTGAAAGCGTGGTTCAAATCCCTGCTCAGTTATTTCAGACAAAACGGAATAAAAAATTTTTTCTTTCAGCAGTCTACTAACAAAAGCTCTGAATGATTTTATCAACAATCTGCTGTTTTTCGTTGACTGCAGATTCCGCCAATCATGGTTTAAATTAACGCACTAAATGGCTATAATAACGAACTAAGTCAAGTAGGTAAGCCGATTAGCATGGTAAGAAGTAAACTTCTACGCCACTGATAGGCTCAGAATCATTCCGAACAGTGTGAAGAAATATTTGAGACGGTGTATTCGGCAAAAGAGGAAGATAATCATGTATATAATTGGGTGGCGTGAAGAGCTAGGTTGCAATCCTGACTAATGGGGTGTAATAAATGTACTGAAAGCCTCAGAACCTTTTAGAACAAAGAGAAGAAATATTTGAGACGGTATGCTCGGCAACAGAGGATAAATTTGGAGATTCTTTCCAAGCTAAATAGATTGGATGATAGATTATGTGATGAGGAGAATGGAATCAGCAGAACACATAGATTCTAGGCGGTATAAAGCCATACCAGAGAATAATATCTGAGTGCGTACAAGGACTTGTACTTATCCTTGTAGTGTTGAGTGATGCAATTAATTATGATGATAGCGAACGAAGAACCGAGATACTCAGCTCATATAATTGAATATTTTATTCAACTTACTTTCCTAGAAATATTTTTTTCTATTCGTTTAGTTTTTAGTGGACATTGTCATGAAAGAATATTTAATTTTCTTTTGATTATGATTAGCAGCTGCCATGTCTTCTTTATCAAGTTGACTTGATATTTTTATTCTTTTTGTTTTCCATTAATGACTTGTCAAGCATTTTTTTCTACAGATAATTTTATTAGCATGAAAAAAATATTCCATTAATCAAATTAAGAATTTATTTACTTGGTCGAATGGTTGAATGGTTGTTGGCGGTTGGTTTTTTTATTTAATTTTATGCGGCATTAAAATATAAACAGCTTTACTATTTTAATAAAAGAAAATAAACTGAACAGAAGTTAAAAAAGCAATAAAATTGAAAGAAAAACAAGAGAAAAACAACAGAAAAAAGAATTAAAATTAATTACAACGCGAATAAAACGTTATTGCCAGCCTCCAGTTCATGGTTACAGCAAACAATCCCAACAAATACAGGGCAACACATCATTAAATATTTATTTTTCATTTTGCTCTGCTTCTGCTCCTACTCCTGCCTTTACGCCCCCTCTATTCCACCATATCATCTCTTCTTATTATAATTTGAGTATTTAGTTAATAGCCTCCATGTAATTTATTCCACTTTAATTCTGTTTTCTTTTTTTTTGTTTGCTTTCTTCTCCTTTAATTTCTTTTCATTGCGAATATTTCTGCATGTCAAAGGATGAACTTGTGACAAGGTTTTAATGATAATTTATTTATCCATACCATCCTCTCTTTTTGTTGCTCTCTCCCTCTCTCTATGTTTGCCTCCTCGCTTTTGAATGTTTTTCTTTTGAAACAGCGTTGTTATTGAACAAGTACTTGGCATTTCAAATTGTTTGTATTTTTATTGATTGGGGTCTTCTGCACTCTATAAACCAAATAAAGCAACAAATAAAAAAAGAGAAAAAATGTTTCTATGCAAACCGATGAAAGAGAAAGTTCTTAATAGTTGTGGAAACGATAAATGGAATGATTGTAGGTGATATCAGCTATAATCTTGTATTAAGATTTTGTTTGCGGCACAACAACACGTGAGGCCCATTGGAGGCGATACTTCTGACCAGAGATCAGCAATGAATCGTTTTTTTTTGCTACTCATAATCACTCATGGAATTTTGAATATAAGTGAGTCAAAAATATTGAAATTTAACTATGTACTCTGATTCATTCATACTCACTACTACGTTGATTTATAACTACAGGTTGCAATGTGTTTGCGTACAACATTGACATCAAGCTCATACCATTCGAAATATGCTTGATTCATAAGCCTAGTCATTTAGATTCATAACTTTAGAAAAATACTTACGAGTGACTCGCATCATTCAACAAAATTTACAGTCTTAGTTGTTGTTGCATTTACAACAAAAGAAAACAAACACATAAGCAAAAAAGACGGAACAACAAACAGAGCAAACACACAATCTTCTAGTGAGCATTTTAGTGTTCGTACGCGAATCATACTTATCTTGTGTTGCGTGTATATGTTGAGACGACACATTCCGATCGACATCGAAATCAACATAAGCGACTTGGTTATTCCCACGAAAAAATCGATTAAATACCTTGGGGTTAGACTGGACTCGAAACTGACATACTCAGAGCAGATAGAGTATGCAACAGCGAGAGCAGCTAGAATAACAACTCAACTAAGTAGACTGATGGCAAACATTGGTGGACCCCTCCTAAGTAAGAGGAAGCAACCCATGGAGGCTGGAAATAGCATACTCTTCTATGGGTCTGAAATCTGGGCTTCTACTTTGGAAACCCGGATCAGGGCTAGAAAACTACTGTCTGCGCAGAGAATAGCTGCTCTACGAGTGACATCTTCGTATCGCACTGTATCGACACAAGCTGTCCTAGTTATAGCCGGAATGGTTCCTATAGACCTTCAACGCCAGGCAAGGTACGACTCAACCACGGAGCATAGAAGCAATAGAGCACGAGGTCTTCCTAAAATGGTAATCTCGCTGGGAAAATGAACAGCATGGAAAGTGGACATATAAACTGATTCCCGAGTTGCAAGTGTGGAAAAACAGAAAAAACGGCGAAGTAGACTACTACATAAACCAGATGCTGACTGGTCACGGATATTTCAGAGAGTAAATACATCGCATGGGGAAATGCCGCTCGCCATTCTGTATCTATGAAGAGAAAGAAACCTTAGATTATTCCGAACACACTTTCTTCAGCTGTCGTCGATGGGCCGAAAGCCGTCAGCGACTCGAAGGTGAAATCGGCGTCATTAGCTCTACAAAGTAGAGAGAGCTGGAATGCAGTAAAACACTTTGTAGAGCACGTCCTACGAAGGAAGAAATTTGACCTAGACGCAGCAGAATGAGAATAGAGCGGAGCCTGGACGCAGGCTGACGATGATGGAACTGGATCATATGCCAGAAAAGGGGTCCACCTCGAAGTAATACAACCGTGGTTCCGAGGTGGTGAGGAGACAAGCCGGGTTTTTAGTCGGTGTACCCAGTGGGGAGAGTCCGACATATCATGTCTGGTGACGACCATCTTGAATGCATAAATCATTTTCCCTCCTTCCCACAAAAAAAAAAAAATATGTTGAGTGTTGTTAAGTATGAATATGATGAGTACTTCAAACTTTGAATATGAGTAGAGGTTCCCTGATATTAAAATAAGTATGAATGCGAATAAGTATCAGAAATTATGAGTATGAATCGATTCTACTCATCATTATTGAATACTCATTGCTGATCTCTGTAACTTACGCACCGAGTGAGATATACATTTCACGTAAAGTTCTTCAAATTTAGTGTGAAAATGGCAGGTCATAACATTTGCTAGTAATTGTTTTACTTCTGCCAAGTTAGGCAAAGTCGGTTAAGCCACGTGCTTGTCAAACAACATTTGCCATGACTTTATTAGCAGATAGATTCACATTGGCATTCTCTGACGCTGATCCATTCAGAAAAATTTGTGCGCTTTGGTCTCTAATATAAGAAGCGAATTTACGTTTCTGGCTCAGCCACGAAACTGTTCAGACAACTCCTTTATGTTGCTGTGAAACGAGGTAAAATACTCCTGCATTGTTATCACACAATTCTTTTTGTGATCTATTAAGTCCCTTCACATTTTTTAGGTTTCCATTAAAGAAATGTAAATTAAAAGTGAAAAATAATAGTTTACCTTCGTTTATTTTTATCGATGGCTTTATTATTGTATAGTTTACCACCAATTAATAGAAAATCGCCAAATGGAAATTGTCTCTCTCTACAATTTTTCAAATGAAAGCCACACAATTTATGAAGACGCCAGCAGCCATAGACCACTACTATTCTGTATTTATACTCCAACCATTATTGACGAATCGTAAAGAAGAATTGCTTGTTAATCCTCCAGACGTGCTCAGGCTGTGCTGATTTATTCACTGCAAATTGTGTGACACAATTGTGGCTGAGACGTCATCATCATCATCATCATCATCATCATCATCATCATCATTGTTGTTGTTGTTTTTGTTTCCTTTTGTTGTTCAATAATTTCTGTTCGAATATTTATTTTGCACTGTGACTGTTGTTGCCTCTATCGATTGATCCATGCTTGGTATTGCTATGATGGGCCTGTGGCTACTTGTGGCAATCAGGTCATCACACATAGAGTGAATTTTTTTTATTTTTTTCATTTATTTTCACCCGAATGTTTATTTATATTATTTTTTATTGTTGTTGTTGTTTTTGTTTTCTTCTCTTTTGCTAATAGTAGGCAATAAAACTAACAGCAACAACAACAACAAATTTGTTTTAAATTTGAAAAAATATGCTGCTGATGCAAGCAAACATATCACGCAACAGGCTCAACTAATAAACGCCATTAAAATGGAACACATTTCTAATGTAATGCTGCCATAACAACAACACCGACAACAACAACAATAAATTCTAAATATGATTTGTATAATTATTGTTGTTGTGCTCTCCCTGTAATTTGCCAGGACAGAAAACAATACTTTTTTTCTATTTGACCAAGAGTCTCTAACAGAGTGTGTTTACTCCACCGTGGTTAATGGCCAGTATGGATGGGGCCAGTCCTTTAGGTAAACGAATGTTAACGTTTGTCCCCTGTGTTTGTACGAGTATGTATAATGAGAGCGTCATGTCATGACGTGTCCACACAAAATGAAAAACCACAAAAAACTGAACACTTTTATGGAGAAATTTTTATCATTTGCCGCCATTTATTTTCCATTCGTTGTTTTTTTCCTATGATTTTACAAGAGAGAGATGGTCGTTTGGTTTTCATTGTTTTACTGTACTATTGAATGTGCTTCTTGTTGTTGTTGTTGTTGTGAAAAAGTTTTAGTGTTAATAACTGAAACGTGATGGTAATTGTCCTGACGGTATTAATGATGATGATTTCTATTTACTTGGAAATTACATTTCATTTCGTTTCCAGCATTGCTTTCTCCTTTTATTCCTTTACCATCATTTGCCTTTTCTTCTCTCCTACTACTACTACTCATAGAATTTTATCATATTTTTGTTTATTTTTTTATTTCTATTGACAGTTGTTTGGTTGGCTGATGGAATAGAGTGAATGATTTTTATTTTTATTACTCCGTTAACAGTTTAAAACGTTCTCATAATTGTTGTGCCATCATTTTACAACACAATTTATGATTATGGCACAAAGCATTAAAGAAATTAATGAATATTTATATTAAAAATAACGAACAGGGTTGCCAGATGTGCAATACTCAATTTTACGGTACAATGTTGAAGTAGCATTGAATTGTCAAAAAACTTCAGCTCTGCTTTCTAATAAGGTTCATATTATTCTCTGCTTTGTTGCTTTTTAATAAATTAAGTTTTCCAAGAAAAAAAGAACTCATTTGGACTACTGTAGCAAGTTCTAGAAAGCTAGGGTTGCCATCAGGCATTGCCTTGTTACTCAATTTACTCTGAGAAAATGCGTGTGAAAATGAAAATGTAAAGATGGAATGGAAAATTAAATTCTATTAATTGACATTGTAACCGCAGCTGATCTTCTGAAGCTTAACATCATATCAGTCTTGAAGAAAAATTGACTTCAAGTTGGCAAACAAAAAGTCATTGAAATGTGTTCTAAAACTCCCCACTTGAAAGATTGCCCACAACTAAAGGTATAACAAACGATATTGTAGAGAAATAGAGACGTTTTTTTCGAAATACATTGGATGACGGGGGCCATAGTAATTAATTCTGGCGAAAGAAAGAAGTTAATCCTCTTTCTTTTTCTATTAACATTTTACAAGTATGATCTGAACGTTCCCTGGATTCCCCAATAGAGGCTCATCAATACTGCAACTAAATTTGCGTGTTTCTGTCGATTTTCTTCTGACACACCAGAATTTCGCTTTTAAGTGGGGTTCTTCCGATACTCAACTATGCAGTAGGAGTGATTTTAGTTGTCTCTACTAAAAATTACTGCTATTGGCCACATATGGCACAACCATCATATGGAGGAGTAATTGGATTGTAAAATTTAGGTTACTTGCCCATAATGGTACCATCAAAATGTCCAGTGATAGTTCTCTAGATTAGGAATCGCTTTGAAGATTTGCGAACTTAATTAGCTGCGTGGACTTCTTCGGTTACAGGGAAGTTAGCTAATCAAATATAGTCAAAGCTGGATATATGGCGTATGGAAAACCTATTCACACTTTTAAGAAAGAAGTTCAGCATTATGGTTAAAGTAGTTACTGGCCAGTGCATTCACAACAGCACTCTTGAGAGACGCATTGATATTGCCCTTATGACAAACGATTTCTAGGAGGAAGAAGAGGAGAAAATTGTTTTTTACTTATTGGTTGCATGGCACATAATTGGTCATTACAACCCTGCAGCCAGTGTTAATTTTAAACATGTGTGTCGGAACTTACAGTTTAAGGACGACTCCGAACGACAGATTTTTGAGAAACCTTTCATGGTAAATATATTTAACTCTCAGAGTTTTTGCCAGAAATCTGCTGAGGGGAAGTCGCCGAAGAAATATTCTTTCATATTTCGTTTCGATGTATGACCGTGGCCTCGCGTCTAAGAAGCTAACACATTGTCTACTAGACTACTTCATTGGTTACATATCCAGCGCTATAATGTAGAATGTTCCTACTAAGCAGGCGATCTAAATGAACTGTCGGTAATGGGCATTAGAAGCTCTGAGCAGTTGCAGGATTAGTAGAAAAGGACGATTAGATTCATTGCCTACCCACTTACTAACACAAATACAGTTTGGCAACTTTGTCTAATGAATACGTGTTCATATTATCATTAATACACGAAATAAATAACAGGTTTTCGGGTTTAACGTTTTAAACCACAATTTCTAAGCAGATAACGTGAACATATCTCACGACATTATCATCAAACAACTATTATCGCATGATTATTGCAATAAAACAAATCATAATGGATGGATGCATACATGGCTCATCAATTCTTTTTTTTTATTGCAGTTCAAGTCATTTGGAAATGAAGATGTGGTGTCACATTACATGCGATTTTAAAACAACACATTAGGATAATGCATGCATGCATGATATTCAATAATTCACTGAAATGTTTATAGTAATTCTATTTCCTTTTTTATTGATTTTTTGTTTGTTTTGTTTTTTGACAATTCAAAAAATATTTTTTGTTATGGTAACAGTTAATGGCGTTACTAAACGGAATGTCAAAACATTTCTGTTGAGGTTTTTTTTATGAGAACTTTTTATGAAATTATTGGTAACGACGTTCATCAAAAACTAAACGAATATAAAAGTTTTCTTTTTCAAATATTTTTCTGTGGCATCTTAAAAGAAAAAGAAATCATTTCTCGTTTATTCATAACGAAACTACAAATGAAAGTCTTTTAAGCCATGAGAGTAGAAGAAAAACTCGCTTGCTTTTGAAAATAAATGAAATTCTGATGCAAATTTGATTTGTTACAAGCGAATGTTCGTTCGTTCGTTCGTCTTACCACAATATTTATGTTTGTCAAGTTGTGTATGAGAATTTATTTTCCCGTTTTCAAACCAAAACGCAACACTTTACTCAGCGATATTTGAAATTCTTCATTTGGATTGTTCGTTCGTTTGTCTGTTTCTATTAAGCAACCATTTCTGTATGATACAGCCCACAGTGTGTGTTGTAGCAAAGACGGCAACTCGTAGTCCTTTCCCATACCAACAACCACACTAGCTGGCTTTGTGTGTGTGGTAACATCTGCATTTCATAGCAAATGATTATTGTATGAGAGCGCGGGCAAACAAACTTAAATGTTTGCAGTGGCCTTGTCAAGTCGTTTTTCTTTTCCCTTCTTTCCTTTTTTTTGTTTTTTTTTTTATCAGTTTTTTGCTACAGTTTTTGCTTACAGTTTTATACTACGGTTGACATTTCTTCTTTTATGCTGCATGATTAATTATGCAATTTTTATATAAAAATTTTATACAAAATTAAAATTCAATTTAACCACATAAGACGGCATAAAATCCCATAATAAATAAAGTAATGAGTATGATGCTGCTGCTGCTGCCATAAAGTATTAAAAGTATTTGCAAAGGATTGTAGCAATGAGAAGAAGTCTAATAGGAAAAAAATAATTTATCAACGATACAAACTCTAGGGTGAAACATAAATCATAAAGATAATACGTACATATATACATACATACACATATTAGCAGCAATAAGTTTTACATTCTTCCTTATTATTAATAACAATACTTTGTGAGCGGATAATATGAAAATTAATTTTGAAAAAAAAATTAAATTTTTAATAATACATATGTTGTAGAAAAATATTCAGATACCAGATGCATGAAAAGAGGATATCTTATTTTATTCCCTAGTCTATCGATCTTTTACTCAATTTCCTCTTCGTCCTTGGCGTTCGGAAGCCAACAGCGGTACCGTAAAATCTTGCCTTCCAATGTCACGCGGGGCTCTCTTTGTATTGTGAAATATTCACTGAAAGGAAAACGGGCACTTATATACCAGATATTGTCTTTTATCCTAAATTCAGACAGTGCCGTCAAGACCTATCAACAATTAGGTTTCTAGCATACTGAAGAACTCGTTCGCTCAAGTATTGGATAGTAACACATCGTCCTCGTCCGAATAGCAGCTTCTAAAGAAATTACTCGAGGGACCCCTAGCCGAGGGGCACATTCTCTTCTTCTACGCTGGAAAGTAGCCCGAAAGTTTGCCCAGAACACAATGAACTGTAAGCATGGCCACAGTGATTGAGATGATGTTACGACTAAGTTCGAGTAACGGGTTGGTGCGTCCTCTAACCATCAAGAACCAACTGAGTCTAGCGGTGGAGCAGGACTCCTCATTGACCCAGGAAAGGTTGGCGTCTCGAAAGAATTTTCGCGCAATGGCCAACTTGACCGAAGTAAGTGACATACCCAAGTCAATTGAATAGGATTCCCGATTCCCGACACCAGCCCTGGCCAGCTCGTCGGCCCTGCAGTTTGTTACTGTTCAGTGAGTCACTGAAGCGCCCAGAAAGAAGGTCGAGACAGCGGCGACATTCCCTAACGATCCTGGAGTTATTCACAATGCTCGACAGAGATCTTATGGCGGCCTGACTATCAGAGAAGACCGAGATGCGAAATATCCTACAATAATCCGGTAGTCGGAGGGAAAAGTTGAGGTTTCCAGATGAATCGTGGCCAAGACCCTTCCTGCTGTTTAAAAAAATTGCGTTTAAAATCAAAATTAAGTGGTGTTTGATCTGTTAACAGCCGTCATAGTCTATCATCATAGATTGTATTTGGCCAGAGGATTTTCTACTAATTTCTAAGACATTCAGTATGTCTACCTCTTTGATTTCCAAAATTATGCTTCATGGCAATCTGCTACATGATGGAGTTAGAGAATGCACCCTTTTACATCCCTGTATAATGCAGGTCGCTTTAAGATAGAAACCTTTTAAGGAGTCAGTATTGTTTTAGAAAGCCTTTGGCATCAATGACCGGTCCATTCACGTGGTGAATTCTATGTGAGTCTACTGGTACGGTTCTGAACTTGAACATAGTCTAGGCTGTCGAATTTTTTTGAACAGCTTTATCTTGGGTTATTTCTCAGCCTCGCTGACTACTGGAAATTATTTGAGGTAGAGGTAAGGACCATAAAACACACAGAGAGCCATTAATCTTCAGTATGAGATTACCAACTATTAACATATCAATCTTCTCTGACATTCTGGTAGCAACCACATTTCATCATGTTCAATCTTCGGATCTAAACTGGCAGGCACGTGCTGCGACTATCTTGATCGTCTCAAGCTACAGTTTTCACGTACATAATTGGTCATTACAACCCATCAGTCAGAATTACCACCTAGCTTCTTACATAGCTGCAATTTTATGTGCGTCTAATATGGGCTACTTGTCTTAAGGATAACGCGCTTAATAGAGTAGGTGATGCATTTTCATACATGAATACATGTCTATCTCAGGTAGAGAGTAATTAGGCTTTGCTGTAAAGTTCTGGACTTGACTTGGACTAACAGACTTACTTGAATAGGGAGCGTACCAAATCAACTCCATATTTAAATTAGATTGTAAGGACATCTACATACGTCACAGTATCTACTCTCATAGTCCTACATTCCTATGATATTTATTACGTTACGTTAAACCCTCTGTTTAGGGGTTTCCTATATTCATTATTTAGAGGAGAATAAGGGATTAGTATTGTTACGAAAATGAAAAAAATCTAGATACTGGTGTTTTGCTTTTACATCGTTTAACATTAAAGTTATAAATAAAAGCTACAAAAACAGAACAATGAACCTGTTTACAAATTATCACACTGCGTAATATAATAACAAATACCAGCATAACAGAAGTGGTAAACAAGTAAACAAAAATTCAACAATAAACACTACAAGAACAAATGTAAACAAAATACACAAGCAACAATAATGAAGTAACGATGTTTTCATTTATAGAGATCTCGAGAAGGCGAAGCCACGAACATTCGCCTTCAAGAACATTCATTAGACTGTTTACTTTGCCATTTAAAAAGAAAGGCAAAGCAGGCGACGGAGTCAGTAAAAGTTCAATCAGTCTTGTATGAAGATGCGATGCGTTTGTAGAGAGTAATCGTGGTTTAAAGATCTTCGTTACAAAGATCAGTCGAACAATTGTCTAGTAATTGTTATTGTTTATGCAAAGGGTATAAACATAGGTATAACAAACAAAGCAAATGTTGTTGTATACATAAAGTTGTGAACAGTGGCATACAGAATTGTACGTATAATAAAGCATTTTAATTAAATGTAAACACAGATTTATTTTTATTTTATTTGCAAACTACGAGCTCATATTTTAAATGTTTTTGAAAATCGTGAGGAAAAGTTTTTTGTGTTTTTGGTTTATCGGCTTTGTTGTTACATTTTAAAGTTTTATAGAAAACTTTTCAAGAAATAACAAGATTTTCAAAAGAATTGCAATTGATATGTCATGAAACTAATAACTCTCTCTCAATGACAAATAGAATGCGTGCAATAGCCTTACAAAAAAATAACAAAAAAAAAAGACATTCAAACTGACAACAATCGATGTCTTGTTATCAAATCAAATCAAATAAACTATCGACAGTCAACAACAGCAAAAACAATATGAAACATAAAGAAGGCACAAAAGGAATAAAAACGAATAAACTTGGATTATAAAAGAACTTTCAAGACAGCCTGCCTGTCTGTCATATTCATTTGTCAATTTTAGACAACAACGATGACAGCATATTCCCACCATTATGTAGGTATGGCAGCAGCAGTAACTATTGCAACAGCAGCAGCAACAACTAAACCACTGGCGCTGTCATCATACATGAGTGAATGGAAGACAATGAAAGAAATCGACAGAGAGTAGAGACTTTTTACGATTGTGTATGTGTATGTGAACAGAAAAAAGCTGCAACAGCACGAACAGTATCGATAACAATGATAACAATTGAGGCAACATAAACTTGCAAAATAAAGGAACAACACAAAGGAGGAAAAGAAGTAGAAGAAAAACCTTAAAAAGATAAATCAAAGTGAGTGCACAAATACAATAAAAAAAAAGCATGAACTAGTGGGGCTGGAGAGACTAGAGACTCACTCCTGCAGCCAGCATCTCATTCAGCTTTTGTAATACAAACAAGACGATGATGGCGATGACGATGATATTGCTGATGGATTTTAAAATTGCTGGCAAGTTGAACAAATGAATGAATGAATGAATATATGAATGAAATGCTGGAATGTATGATATTAATACAGGAAAATCCATTGTTAAATTGGAAAATCATGTTTAAACTGAAAATATCACCGCGAATTATTTGAATATTTTCATATTCGCCACCAACACATAGGCAGATATTTAATTCTAGATTTTGTAAAGGCTTTGCAGCTAGTACACGTGTATATAACTGTTCAAAAGCATATCTATTTCCGTTCAAAGAATTTCCTCTCTATCTCTACAACTCTCTCTCTCTGTCTCTGTAGTCATAATAAAAATTCCATGTTATCCTTGCTTATAAATGCCGAATGATAATATAAGTCTAACGGATTAGCAACCATTGAATGGGGGAAATAAAACCTATAAAGGTAATGATACACAGCCTGATAATTTATTATCAAATGCCAGCAGTAAGGGATAAGGAATTGCTTGTATCGGCTTTTTATTTTCTTTTGTTATTTTTTGTTTTGTTTTGATGATGATTAGACTTCATCATATGATCAAAACCAAGTGACATTTACAAATTATGATAAATTACAACTGTACAGTACCATATACACACATACATAGCAGTACAATGAGATAGGCTAGCCATCTTCTTATGTTCCAAATAATAAATTTGTTTGAAAATAACATACCAAGGCAATGTATAGAATGACAATTACGGTCTATAATTCATAATCAAATACGAAATGGCAAACATTCCTACTGTTGTAATCGATTATTGAAATTTAATATGATAAATGAACTCAAATACAGGGTGTTTTTTTAGAGCTTGAGAAGTTAAAGCTATATTGCAAAACATAAATATAATTTTGGAAAGAATTTTTTTTTTATTATAGGAGCAAATATTGCTTTGAATGTATTCCAATGCTTCAACAGTAGCCATAGTCTAGTAGGTACTGTGTTAACTTATAAGATGCTAGCCCATGACTCAAACCCTAGCTTAGACATCTCGAACATAAGCGAAACATGAAAAACTATGCCGTTTGACGACTTCTTCTCAGCAGTCTTCAAAAAAAAAAGCCAATGATTTCATGCATTCGACTCCATTTTGTTTATTTTCCATATACACAGACGGACGTGTAAAATCGTTCGTCTTACAAAAACAAGCCTGAAATAAAGATGAGAGTAAATAAGTTTGCCATGAAAAGTTTCTCAAAAATATCTAGGTCCCGCTAACACACTTATAAGTGGTGTGTGAAGTTGGGTTGTGATCCTGACTAAAGTATTGTAATGATCATTTAAGTTAGAAAGTTAGCTTCAAGAATAGCTGATTTCAATAATCAAACACAATTTGATAATAATGCTTACCTATAAACAATTTCAAATACATGCCTTCAGCAAAAATGCTACGCAAATCATAAAGGTTTGGTTTCAATTCTTGTTCAAGCTGAATCGCACAGACATGTAAGCCAAGATTTTTATGTAAAAATTTTCCATGTATCCCAAGGACTAATGCCAACAATCGGGTGCCCTGGTAGTCTAGTGGGTAGTGTGCTTCACTATTAGAGTGAGGGTCGTGGGTTCGATTCCCACCAGATACTATGGTCTGTGACACTACACCGAGCATATGGTCAAAGTTACTCAGCTCGTATATAACTAGGATATAATTTGGAATTGTATTGTAATTAATAAATAAATAAATAAATAAGGCCAACAAGTTGAAATCACTATTTCAGCGTTACAACAGCAATATTATCTTCGGTAAGAACATTTCTTTGTTACAAAATTTTCTTTTAATAGAAAAAATAGCAAAAAAAACGATCAATAACTGTTGGAATTGCTTTACTGATTACATATATGAACTGAAAAAGGACGAATTTCCACAATTTTAAAGCTTTATACAGGCGCCATAATCTAGTAAGTAGTGGGTTGGCATATTAGACATGAGACCACGGTTCAAAACCCAGGTTAGATATCTCCACCAAAACGAAATAAAAATATTTCTTTGGCGACAGATTTTTGGTAAAAACTCTGGGTGTTAAATAAAAAATTTTCATGAAAAAGTTTCTCAGAAAAATCTGTCGTTCGTAGGCGACTTTAAACTGTAGGCCCCCATTTATATGTATAAAATTAACACACACAACATAAGTGGCGTAAGAAGCAAGGTCGTAATTCTGACTGAGTGTGTAGTAATGGTCAATTATGTATGTATGCAAGACCTTACATTGCCTTATTTAAGGTTTTGAATCGAAAAAATGGTCAATTATTACATGAATTGCTTGTCGACTTTGTACATTATAAAAAGCCGAAGTATTCTATGGTCTTGAAGAAGGAGATTTTTTAAAGCAAATTTCCTTAATTTGAAAGCTTTTTTTTGGCGTTTAACTGTTTACTGTGAATCGCCAAAAACCTTGCTAAACGAAAATGTAAACGTACCTTGATATTATCTTGATAGTCCCGCTATATATGCAATGTCGACGTAGTCTATTAGGTAGTGTGTTGGCTTATTAGACGTAAGGTCACAGTTCAAACACCAGGTCCGACATCTCCAACAAACCGAAATAAAAAAAATATTTCTCCGGCGATTTCCTCTCAGCAGTTTTTTGGCAAAAAAAAAAAAGTAAAATTGCCATGAAAAGTTTCTCAAAAATGTGTCGTTCGGAACCGTTTCTAAAATGTACGTACCGCCACTTGTGGATAAAATTAACACACACAACATAAGTGGTGCGAGAAACTAGGTCGTAATCCTGAGTGAAGGGTTGTAATGGCCAATTATGT
Organism: Sarcophaga carnaria; assembly: GCA_958299815.1. Classification (NCBI taxonomy): domain Eukaryota; kingdom Metazoa; phylum Arthropoda; class Insecta; order Diptera; family Sarcophagidae; genus Sarcophaga; species Sarcophaga carnaria. The sequence goes on along the minus strand of OY283153.1, from coordinate 8,426,230 downwards.
AGGTATGTATACTGGCGTTTAACTGTTCCCTATGACTTGCCGAAAATCTCATCAGAAATGTCAACGTATCTTAATATTATCAGCTGTAAGCCATAGTTATCGATATCGATTTTCTGCATGAAACTAAAAAAACACCCGCTTTTTGTGCAACACTTTAAGAAATTTTTTTTAGAGAAATTCTTTAATTCCAGAATTTAAAAATTTCTTTTAAATCTTATGAAATTAATCAATGTCCTGTGTTTACAAGTGTAAATTAAAAATAAAAAAATTTTTTTTTGAATATATTTCTCAAATTGAAAAATCATTTCTTTTTTTATTTATGGTGTGTGTATACCACCTGTCTTACAAAATTTTATTGTTGTTTTTTTTTTTGTTCTCCATCTACAACAAAAATGTCACTGATATTCTGGCTAATAAATGCGTCCAACACAGGCTATCCATCATGGCTTTAACAACAAATACAGTAGCCATGTCAGCAAATACACAAAAAAAAAAATGGAGAAAAAAAATACCGTGTGACACGGAAGTAAATCAAATTTGACACACTTTCATTGTGTTCATCATTGTTGTTGTTGTTATTGTGTTTGCTGCTATGTTTTGTAAGGAAGGACATGCTTGTTTTATTAAAGGACATGGCTTTATAATCAACAAGAAAAGACAAAAACAAAAATCAAAAAATAATCCAAATAAAATGCCTGCATCTATTAAACAACAACAACAACAACTCAATTGTTTTTCTTCCTTTTTTTCCTTCGATTATTTTTTTATGATTATATTTGTTGTAACTTTTAATGCAGGCAGGCACGTGGTGAAAGTTCAAATGATGATAAGAAAAGTATTAAAAATGTTTCGTTCGCTTGTCATTCATTGGTTTTATGACTTTCGGATAAAATTATTTTATATACGCAACAGAAATAAAACCAAAGAGGATTTGATTGATTTTTGTTTCTTTCCTTAGGTTTAACTGCTCTTCTGAAAGCGATAAAACAGACAACGATCCCGATAAGTTCCCTTTAGAAATGAAACGATACCAAGACATTAAAGGAAACATAATTAAATTTGAATTTTTATAGAAAATTTAAGGTACTTATTTACTTACTTAATTAATTCGGCATTAATAACTCGCTTAACGGATTTCGACCTGCCTTAACACATACTTCCAAGAGCCTCTGCTTCTTGCCTGCCTATGCCAGTTGCTCATAGCAATTGCTGACAGGGTTTCCTCGATTTGGTCCTTCCAACACAAACAAGGTCGTCCTCTTCGCCAACTTACGCATATCGCCGCATTAAACACCTGTCTCCTCCTCCATTCGAACAACATGGCCAAGCCCGCGCAGTCGCTGCATGTTAATACGCTGCACAACATCTATGTCGTTGAGGAGTTCATACAGCTCACTGTTGGATCGGATGAGGAAATCATCGCCAACTCTTACTGGACCGAAGATCTTACGTACGTACGTAGTTGGTCATTACAACCCTTCAGTCACGATTACGACCTAGTTTCTCACACCACTTATGTTGTGTGTGTTAATTTTTATACATGAGTGGCGGGACCTACAGTTTAAAGTCGACTCCGAACGACAGATTTTTGAGAAACTTTTCATGGCAATTTTATTTACTCTCAGAGTTTTTGATAGAAATCTGCTGAGAGGAAGTCGCCGAAGAAATACTTTTTGTATTTTATTTTGATGTCTTGGCTTGGGACACGAACCATGGCTTTTCGTCTAATAAGCCAACACACTACCTAATAGACCACGGCGACTTCAAGACCGAAGATCTTACGCAGGTCTTTTCTCTCGAATACTCTTGAGGCTGCTGCATCAGTGCTTAATACAGTCCAAGCCTGCGCAATAAAGCAGCACGGGGAGGATGAGCATCTTGTAAAGTGTTAGTTTTGTCGTACGAAAGAGGTCTCTGCTAGTCAATTGCCTATTGAAACCATAGTAGCACCTGTTGGCAAGAGTGATCCTGCACTTGGTCTCCAGAATGACATCAGTTTTGGTGGTAACGGCAGAGCCAAGATAAATAAATTCCTTGACTATCTCGAAAGTATAGTTATCGGCCGTAATCTAAGATCCAATACGCCGCACATCTCTACTTGTCGATAAAATATACTTCGTTCTGCCCTCATTTACTGCCACACTCATCTCAGTAGACTCCTGTTCAATAGCACTAAAGGCAGTAGTAGCATCTCGCTTGGTACGCCCTATGATATCGGTTGGAATAGCGCAGTGTATAAGACTACCAGACCACTGCAGTGTCTTTCAGGCGGAAGTGGTGGCCATACAGACTGCGGCGAGTATTATTGAGGACGGAAGGGTCTCCAAGCGGAGCGTCACCATACTTTCTGATAGCCAGGCGGCTATCAAGGCTCTGAGTTCTAATGTGAAGAACTCCAAGACGGTGTACGGCTGTCGCAGATATCTCGACGAGATAGCGGAACGATACGACATCTATATCGTATGGGTACCGGGGCACAGTGGTATTCCGGTATTCCGGTGTAGAGCTGATGAACTTGCCAGGCGGGGCACGACCATCGAACTCTCCGAAGAGTTCTCGAATCTGGGCATACCTATGAGGACCTGCAAACTCATAATTGATAATGCGATCGTCGATTCCGTCAACGACAGGTGGGCGGCCTCGGACACGTGTAGAACGGCTCGTAAAATCTGGCAAAGTCTGAGGGGGCACACAATGAGTCTACTTAAACTCCAAAGAGGCGCGCAGTGTACTTGTCGGTGTCATTACGGGGCATTGCATTATGCGTACGCATGCGAGGCGCATTGGTCTTGGACGCCTTGCTAACGACATCTGCAGAAGCTGCAGAGATGAGGAAGGAGAGGAGATTGTCCCTCATCTGCTGCGTACATGTCCGGCTCTATGCCAAAGAAGAAGGAAGTACTTGGGTACTTACTACATGGATGATCTGGAGGAACTGTCAGGGATTGACGTTGCCAGCCTGAATTGCTTCATCAGGAGCTCCGAATGGTTTCGAGACTAGGGGATAACGGATGACTGTGGTAGCACAATGGGCCCAATGCGGCCTAAATGAGTACATCCAAAAATTTTTCTTGGATGGGCAGCCACCTCTACCTACCTACCTATGCCCTATGATGTCAATGTCGTCAGCGTACACGAGCAATTGTAGGTTTTTTTTTTTTTTTTTGAAACACAGTGCCATTGTGATGCACTAAGGTACAGTATTGTTGATTTCAAATACATTTTAAATCTGCAACAAGACTTTGCTAAGCATTGCTTAAAATTTACGTCTCGATTGTAAACATTTTGAAACGAAGTTCACTAACCCCCCTTTGATGGGGACGAATGCCTTGATGAATGGCAAATGCAAAGTCAAAACAAACAAAGAAAATCTTGATAATAAAAGCGTAAATACTTACCAAATGAATGGGTTTCTAGCAGTTTTAGCATGGAATGCAGCTCAAGTTAAATGAGTTGCAAATATATGACAGCAATAATGGTCATCAACATGTCTGTAAATGTTGACAATGCCAAGAAATAAAATGAAATTCTTACAACATTAACAACAACAAAAACAACAACAACGGCAACATAACGTATACATTACTTAATGCATACATTATGCAGAAACCAGATTTCTTTCAAACACTTTATAAAACGAATTCTTAGGCACCCTACTCTACAATAATAACATAATAATGAATCCAACCATTAACTGCGGGTGCAGAGAGCTCAGAGAGCAGGCCACATTAGCTTTAAAAATTATTCTCTAAAAATTGCCTCCAATTCTTTCTAATCCACAGTATTTTAATGGAGTGTAGAGTGTTGCATTTAAATTTAAAAAAAAAACTTTCAACTGTTTTGTTACAATTGCATTTGCTGTTGACGTTCTACCCTCGCTACAGCAACAACATCAGCATCGACTTTGCTAGAGAGTTGGGGTGTTCATGTAAATGTAATGAAACAGAATAAAAGTAGAATTTAAATATTTGCCAGAGTGTCTGTTGATAGACGAAGTGCAAGTACTTTGGCTTGACAATTTTCTTGTTTGTTTGTTTGTGTAATTTGTCCGTCCCTGTCTCAATGTCGCTTTAATTTCGCACAAACAAATCAAGTTGAAGAAAAACACAAACATACGCTGTGTTACAATAACACATGACACCAAATTATCATGATTTTAGTCGCTCTTTCGAATGTCAACGGGCTTCAGTGCATTCAAATAAAATTAAAGAAAACTAAATTTAAATACAGGGGTCAGGCTAAATATTTTTGGACGTATAAGTAGTGATAGTTCATACGAAAGCTTTATTAAACCCGAGCTGAATTCGATTATGGGCGTATGGTCCTTCGGTTCTTCCATAAAATATTAGGAGCCAGAGTGTGAAGGAGACCATATAAACGGCAAATTCGTGAAAAACTATTAAGAGAACGTGATAGTTCATACAAAAGTTTTATTAAACCCGAGTTGAATTCGATTATGGTGGTATGGTCCTTCCATAAAATATTAGTAGCCAGAGTGTGAAAGAGACCATATGAACTGCTATTTCAAAAGAGTCGTGAGAAACGATTAAGAGAACGACGAAGGAAATCCACAAACAGATGGTAACGGATGATTATCGGCTAAACACTCCTGTAGATGGCGGTGGCCGTTTTATTAAGCCTAACCTTACTTGAGCACACAAACCAGCCCATTCTAGTATCACATGAAGCGATGCCCCAAAATGATTATTAACCGGTCTTCTCATTTCAACTATGATTCCCTTAAAAATCAAACTGATCATACATACATACATAATTGGCCATTACAACTCTACGGCCAGGATTACAACCTAGTTTCTCACACCACTTCCTACAATTTAAAGTCGACTCCAAACGTCAGATTTTTTTGAGAAACTTTCAAGGCACTTTTCTATTTACTCTCCGACTTTTTGTCAGAAATCTGCTGAGGGGAACTCGCCGACGAAATATTTTCTTTATTTTGTTTTGTTTAGGATATTTGAACTGGGATTTGAACCGTGGCCTTATGTTTAATAAGCCAACATATTACTTACTAGACTATGACCATGCTCAAACTGATCACGAGCTTCTAAAATTTAATGAATGTAGTGATTGATCTGTTGCCACGTAATGACCGCTCCGTTACCCGATTATCGAGAAAGTGTGAGAGAGCAGAGTGAACCCTGTTTTTTTTTATAGCTATGCAAGCTAATGGCTGGGAATCTTCGAAAGACATTGGTATCCCGGGCTACGCAATGTGCACGATTTGCCGCAAGACTTACTTTCGGCTTACTAAACGCATACGTACTAAACCCAACTTAGTTCGTCCCAATTCCATTAAGTCGACCCCCCGGGACCACTTCAAGTATTACATAGGGGGAGTTAAAGATTCAGCGAGTGCTGCTATCCATTTCTGCTGTTCTTGCTCTCTCTATTATCTTCTGTTGTACTAGAACTTCCTTCGCAAATAAACATACCGCGTTCCAGTTCTCGCATGATGTTAGCATCAGGTTAACCACGTTATCGGGAGTCACCTGTGATCCGATCGTCCTCTCCAGGAAATTTCGTCGGTATTCGTAGCGCGGGCAAGTAAAGAATATATGCTCCGTTGTTTCGCCTGTATTTATACATGATGGACACGCTTCATCCACGTCATGTCCATACTTGTAAAGGTATGTGCTATAGCAACCGTGGCCCGTTAAGGACTGTGTAAGGTCAAAATTCACCTGGCCGTGCTTCTTTCTAATCCATTCTTCTATATTTGGTATTAATCTGTAGGTCCATCTTCCCTTTGTGGAAGAAGTCCACTCGTGCTGGCACCTATTCATTGCATCATCATTCACCTTGTAAGGGTGCACTAGCCCCATTCTCCTACTTGTTAAATATTTTCTCCTCTCTACCTCTACTAGCGTTCGTAGCGGCATCATCCCCGTAATCACCAAGGCTGCATGCGTAGATACTGTGCGGAAGGCAAAAATTACTCTTATCCATGGCCTCGACCCATATAGGGGCTGCATATAGAGCAATCGAACTTACCTCTCTCATCAGCAATTTGCCTTTTCTCCTGTCTCGGACCTCCCAAGTTTGGCATTATCCGCGCGAGTGCGCCCGTTGTCGCCGCACACTTCCTACTAATATACGTCAGGTGCTCCTTGAATGCGAGTCTGTTGTCAATCACAACTCCTAAGTATTCGATAGCCTGCTTGGATGTTATCCTTTTTTTGCCGACAGTTACCAATACGACATCCGTTTTATGATCACCAAGTTTCAGATCTATACTCGCGATCCAGCTTCTAACTTCCATAGTATTGGGCCCAGCACCGAACCCTGCTGTTACAGCGTATGACTTTCTGTCTTCGTCTGTGTAATACAGAAGTAGTCTATCCTTAAAGTAGTCCATTATGAGTTCCATCAAATATCCAGGTACGCTCCTCTCATCAAGTGCAACCAGGGTGACGTCCCAACCTGCCGAGAGTGAACCCTGTGTCTAGATAAAAATGTGGGCAATACTTGTGTGTGTTCAAGACAAGGAAAAGCCCATTCATTGGGTTTAAATTCAGAGAATATATGTTTATTGCGGGTCTTATAGTAAGCTGCCCATATCCTTGGTTTTGTGGGTTGCTCGTTATTAGGGAGTACACTCAGAAGCTCTGAGGCGCATCGTAACACCCTTTAGATAACAATCCCATGAAATGTCTGTAGAGCTATTCAAGAGAAACACAAAAATGCCTGCGTGGCCCAAATGAAGATGAATCCCAATTTGCTGTGACGTTTTTAATTTTGTAAATTTTCTGCTGATGTCTTTAAAAAGATTCCGACTTAGTTTGTAAATTTATAACCAAATAAAGTTTTAAACATTAATAGAGTGAATGGATTTTGTTAGTTTTATTATTTTTATTTGTGAATTAAAATGAAACAAATAACTTGCAAGGGCCATAGTAATTTAATAATTTTTTTTTATTAATTTGGCATGTGGTATTGGATACCATTTTCTTTAATAATGTGTGTGTCTGTTTGTGTATTTTGAAAATAAAAATAAAACTTTTCAAAAGAAAGTTTTTTGGTTTTCGTTTTTTGTTTTTTTATACACAATTTCACATTTTTATAATGAATTGCCCTGAAAATTTGTTGCCATTAATCATGGCAAGATTGTATTCAAGTGCGCCATGACAATAAACCCGGCAAAGTTTCATTGCTTGATGGAGGAGCATTGAGCAAAATGACAAATTGAATGAGACAGTGTTTCTACTGTCTACTAAAGAAGAAATCTTACATACATTCAAGAGCGAGAGTATAATAATAATAACAATGATAATAATAACAATGATAATAATACTATTACATTTTCATACATACAAACATACATACCTTATACAATGTGAAAGGTCTAGGTCCTATTAAAAGTAAAAGAAAAAATGAATTGAAGAGAAAATTAAAAGCAACGTTGATGCGAAATGGAATTCTAATTGAAAATAATTCACTTGGCAGTGGCGATCTGAGGGATTCATTAAATGAAACGTGTTGATTCAGTAGCAGGCTTACTTATATACATAATTGGTCATTACTACGCCTTCAGTCAGGCGTACGATCTAGCTTCTCACACCACTTATGTTGTCTGACCTGCTTGAGTAAACAGAATATGGAAACCAAAGTATATTGAACAGAAAGGACAGGAGATTACATACGTACTTGGTCATTACAATCCTTCAGTCAGCCGTACAACCTAGCTTCTCACACCACATTCGTTGTGTGTATTACTTTTATACATGAGTGACGGGCCCTGTAGTTTAAAGGCGATTTCGAACGACAGGTTTCTGAGAAACCTTTTCAACTAAAGGGTCCGCCAAATAACTTTTTTTTGAAAATGCTTTAAAGACAAAACTACTGAATATTTTCCACAAATTTCTTTTTTTACTTGAAAGTACAATCCTTCCGGTTAATAATGGAAAATAATTTCATTCAATGGCTGCCTCGGCTGGCCATGCAGTACCCTACACGATCGGTCCAATTTTTAGGCACATTATCGATGGTGTGCAGCTGTATTTCATCAATGGCTTCATGAATATTGTCCTTTAAAGCGTCAATTGTCTCTGGCTTGTCGGCGTAACACTTATCTTTGACGGAACCCCATAAATATTAGTCCAACGGTGTCAAAACACAGATCCGAGGTGGCCAAACGAAATCAGTTCTGCGGCTGATAATGCGATCTTCAAAAACAGGGCGCAAAACATCGAGTGTAGCTTCGGCTGTGTGGAACGTAGCGCCGTCCTGTTGAAACCAAATGTTGCCAATATCCTTCTCTTCAATTTCTGTGAACAAAAATTCGTTCAACATGGCCCGATAACAATCGCCATTGACTGTAATGGCCTCTGCTTGCTCATTTTCAAATAAAAATGGCCCAATTATGCCTCTGGACCAAAATCCGCACCAAACAGTGACTCGTTTTGGGTGCGTCGACTTTTCAATGTATGTGTGCGGGTTTTCTGTGCCCCAAATGCGACAATTTTGCTTGTTTACATACCCGCCAAGATCAAAATGGGCTTCATCTGAAAAGATGATTTTTTTTGCCAAAATCGGTGTAGGCTACTGCATGGCCAGCCGAGGCAGCCATTTGCATGAAATTATTTTCCATTATTAACCGGAAGGATTGTATTTTCAAATAAAAAAAGAAATTTGTGGAAAATATTCAGCAGTTTTTTTGTTAAAGCATTTTCAAAAAAAAAAGTTATTTGGCGGACCCTTTAAAAACAGGTTTTAAACTGAAATGCCTTCGTTTTGCAGCTGAACTTTACTTTACGCATCTTTACAATACAATATCCTGGCGTTTATAATGTTGAATTCAAGGAACAATGATGTTTTGAAAAAAGGATTTCATTTGCCATAACTCAACCTCCCCCCACTCTATCACTCTCGTATTTGCTCTTTTAATTTTTTGTTGCTGTTGTTGTTGTTTTTTTGCTTTAAAAGGTGTTGTTCAAGACTCGCTTTGTATGTTCTTCAGTTGGGTTTTTGTTTTCATTTTCATACCTTGTTCAGGCTAAGTGTTTGGTTTATAGTTTTACGATATGAAAGAAGAAGAACAACAAAGAGAGAGAGAGAGAGAAAGGAAAAACCTCACAGATTTTCTAGTATTTTTTTGCATTTTATGAGTTTCCAGATGATTTTAATGCTGTTGCGGTAAATGTACTCAAGTCGAGCATTGATTTCTCTGTGAACCTTACCTTCTACAGGGTTTTGCTTAATTTTTTTTGTGATTTTTTTTTGGATTTTGCTGTTGTTTACAACCGCATACACCTATTCTGATACAAGTTTTATAACGAAGACAGAGTTTTATGCAGTTTTCTGCAGCATGAGTTTGTTTTCTGTTTTGCATATTTGCCTTCGAAAAATTGTTTCTAAATTTAGAAATTAAATCCCCCTATCCAGTTGAATTGAATTCCTAAAAAAAATTAATCATGTTTTCCTTTAAAGTTGCATTCCATTAATGCCTTCAACCACCATTTAAAGTCGTAACATTTTGCAGCCACTTTGAAGGAGCAGCATCCGTAACACAGCTGGATGGCCACAGCCAAAAGTGAAACATTGATTTTCAATTCCCGCTAACTGCGTAAGCATTCCGTTTATTATTGTTATTTAATTATTGTTTAATGAACAATAAATTCTTAAAAAAACGCACACTAGGAGATATCCAGCATTCATCCGCAACGGCATCCGTTGCCGTTGCGCCAATAAAAAAAAAACGAAATGAAATAAAAATCCCATAAAATTGAAAAACTTCAAACTGAAAATGAAAATGAAAATAAAATACAACAGAAAACATAAGTATTCATGGAGCATAAGTTAACACTACAAACTGAAAATGTTTTTACCGAATTATAAGCACTTAAGAAACGTTGTTTGCTTTCAATGAAGCCGTTGATGTGCTGTGCACAATAAACTTATTCTTCTAAACGAAAGCCAACAATTTGTTGCAACAGCATAGAATGTTTGTTTGCCACAACAAACACTTAATATTTCAGTAGATATACATACACCAACTAATGGCTGAACTTTTAAATGGCAATTGCTTTGGCCGCTAGAGACCCACTGTGCGTGATGTTTCCTTGTTGTTTATACGTCTTGTGTTTCGGTTTCGGCGATTACTACTCTGGCATTTTGAGACGAGCCAAACTTCCGCACAAAACTTCCGACCATTTGCAGACACTTAATGTTTGAATTTTTCATTCGTTCGGTCTGTTGTTTCTGTTGCTGTTGATTCGTAGTTTGTAACTCACTTCGCTTTCATTACGTTGTGCAATGCATCTCATTTGTTATCCTTTAGTTTAGCTGGGTGTTCGTTTCGTTTCTTTTCAATTCAGTTTTTTTCGTGTTTAAGGTTGCCATAAGAATAATAATGAAGAGTTTCGTTTAGCAAACGTTTGTTCAAGACTGTGTAAATACATTTATATACAGTAGGGAGCAAAAGTGAGTACATGTTGGTATAATATTTAATGACTACATAACAGCTTGTAAAGCAAACTAGGCTTGTGTTATCCGTTTAAAGTTTGCTAATGATTAGTGAAACCGGAGCAAACTAGACGACAGAATTATTGATGCTGACCTGTAACTGACCTGAAGTCGCCGTGGTCTAGTAGGTAGTATGTTGGCTTATTAGACGAAAAGCTAGGGTTCGAGCCCTAGGCCAGACATCAAAATAAAATACAAAAAGTATTTCTTCGGCGACTTCCTCTCAGCAGATTTCTGGCAAAAACTCTGAGACTAAATAAAATTGCCAAGGAAAGTTTCTCAAAAAATCTGTCGTTCGGAATCGACTTTAAACTGTAGGTCCCGCCACTTATGTATTAAATTAACACACACAACATAAGTGGAAACGATCAGGATGCTGCTCGGTGTCATTGATAACAAATCCTTGTGTAAACCTTGTCGCAGCATAGGTTCCCAGTATGTGTTCTGATGATTCATTTTCATTCTCATTCACCCATCACAGAATCTATACAGTGGGCTGAATATACGCTCTTTGAATCTCCTGGGTTGGGGTAAAACTTTCGCTACTAATAGGATAGTCTGTAACTACCCTGAAAAATATTAGATTACCTTGAATCCATTTGGTTTAAAAAGGAATTCTACCTTCTCCTTCTACCGATTATCCCTTTCAAACGCTACTTTTCACTCCGCAGAAAGATTATAACAACAAGATCGGCCTGGAAGCTTCTCTTTTCTTAAGCTCATCTGCCTGCTTATTGCCGTGAATTCCCACAAAGCCTGAGATCCAGAAGAAGGTTATGCCATTTCCCTTATCTAGCTATCGAGATTCTGCCTGACAGGACTTCTCTGTATTGTATTTGACTAAGCATCGTACGAGTTGAGTGCTCGTATAGAGTTCTGACTATTGCCTGTCCTTTGTACTTCCCGTTCAAGTTAAATTGAGCATAGCTTTTGATGTCATAGACTTCCGTTTGGAAGAAACTCGCAGGGTGCTCTATGGCTCATTGCTGTGAATTCCCACAATACCTAAGATCCAGAAGTAGGTTATGCCATTTCCTTTTTCTACCTGGTGCAGCTTAACCGGACAGCTCTATAACTGTATTCGAGGAAACATCAGATGGTTCGAGTGCTCCTTTGCGTACTTTGCACTTCAATCTTTCTGCTCAAGTTAAAATGAGCATAGTTTTCGATGTCATAGACTTCCGTTTGGAAGAAACTCGCAGGTTTCTCTATTGTTTTCGATTATTTTACTTTGATACGTAACTCACCCGCTTCAGTGTGCGATATATCCTTAAGAGAACATGTATGGTGGTAAACAAATTGCTTCATTCATTCCTATTACTCTCAGTTTCGTTGTGAAGCACTTTCCAAAATCATAAAGTTTTCTGGGCCTGCCTTAGGGCCTGAATCCACTGGGTTAATCAGATTCCCCTGTTCCCTGTTGATTCTCATGTTTAACTTGGCTTTTAATGCTAAGAATAAGCTTTAGTTGGTAAAACATTATGAGAAAAGAAACTTATTTGAATAGTTTTGGCTTTTGTTGCTCACTGTACCTACAAAAATTTTGCTGATTGCAGTGTTGCAATATAGCATTGGTTCTTACGTTGCTTTCCTTGTTTAACTTTGGAAAAAAACACCCGATTTTAATTTATTTCTTCCTCTAGAAAAAAAAAAGAAAAAAATAAAAAATTCCGGCACAATTATTTTCCTTTTGCCTTAAGTATGATTGTGTTGTTCGGTCGGTCATCTTTCATAATTTCAAAGAACAATTTGATCCTTTAAAAAAAATCTGTTTAATGCCTTTCAATTATTTTTCAAGCTTAACTGCCAACAAACAACTCCATTTCGATTTCCTTGTTCCTGGCTGTGCTTGTTGTAATTATTTATGATTCCTTAAATAGTTTTTGGGCTTTGGTTTGTTGATTGCAAGAAAATCCTATTTAGCATTTGCATTACAAAAGCAAGAGTTTTTTGTTTTTTTTTCGAGTTTTAAAGAAACTGGAACTGTGTTGTTTGTATACAAGTTTCACACACACACAGGAAGTAACAGCAACATAAAAATTTTTACACACATAAACATACGCATCTATGCGAACAAATGTCCATAAATGCATGTAAATATGTGTACCCACACACACATACAGCTTCATATTCATGTACAATATTATTATCAATGTTTTGTTGTTGTTGCTTTTTTATGGACAACAACTTAACGAACAACATGTGCACATCAGGAAGAAATAACCGTAACAACCACTGTGAACATCATCAGTACATACCCCAAAAAAAAAACATCCTAGAAAAGGGGTGAAGAGTGTTTAAATATGGCAACAACAACAACAACACAAACATAAAAACGGCAATAATAACAAGTAAAATCGCCTGCTTTTGCATTTCAAAAAAAAAAAAAAGAGAAAGAAAGAAAGAGAGAGCGAAAGAAGCAGCAACAGAAAGAACTTATGACGCTCATGTTTATGTTGATACGGAAAATATTACTTCCGCTTTTCATGCACAGCACCAACAACATTATGAATGTATATGTACACCATATAACAGCAATAGAGAGTATCTGTAGTGTACATGGATATGCTATAAGGATACATTGAATTCAGCATTTAAAAGAATGAATTCTTAAAAAAAAAATCTTTTTTAGAAATTTTTTTAAAAATTTTTTTATAAAAGAAAAGTGAAAAGCAAGGCTTGAAAAAAGAAAATGTAATTCGCTTGCAATCAGTTCTTATAACTAAGTATGCATAGCATTACCTCACTAAAGTGAAATTCAAATTCAAGAGTTAATACCTTGACAAACTGCAAATCAAATGGTTGTCCAATATGGTTTTGCATATACGAGGATGGTTGCAGAATTAAATGCCTTTTCTGAAAACAATCGGTAGTCGCCATGGTCTAGTAGGTAGTGTGTTGGCTTATTAGACCTGAGGCCTCGGTTCAAACCCCAGTTGAGCCATCTCCAACTGAATGAAAAATGAAAAATATTTCTTCGGCGACTTGCTCTCCGTAGATTTCTGGCAAAAACTCTGAGTGTTAAATAAAATTGTCATGAAAAGTTTCTTACAAAATCTGTTGTTCGGAGTCGACTTTAAACTGTAGCTGCCGCCACTCATGTATACAAATTAACACACACAACATAAGTGGTGTGCGAAACTAGATTGTAATCCTGACTAAAGGGTTCTAATGACCAATTATATATGTATGTACGTTTTGAAAACAATCAACATCTAAGTGGTGATTGCTTACCGTTTTTTTTCTTTTTTGTCATTAACTCATCAGCAACCAACCCAATATGTAATCTGGAAACCCAAATTTGACCGCGTGTTACATACATAACGCATGTCAAGCCATAGCATGGCAATGATAGTGCTAAAGAGTTTCCTTTTAGGCCATTGGTTACTCAATCGATTCCTGCACCATCCTCGCATATTCAAGATATCTGTGTGTGAATATGAATTTTTGCATGCAAAGCATGAATAAGTGTTTTGTAAGCAAACAACAGCAACAGTATCAGTATAACACTCATAATGCTGAAGAACTTTCTTAAGTAACTGGCTGACTAAACAGCAAACAAAAGAATCAGCAGCAGCATCACAAGCATCTCTAACACCCAACACCAGAGCAACAGCAGGCCATTCTCATAAAGGATGTGATTACACAAAAGAAATATATTTTATAACGTATATCATCATATCGTATCCTTTTGGCATTCCAAAACCGAGTATCACACCATGTCCACACCCCTCCCCCCCACTCCCTAAATGTTTGTGCCATGAAAAGGCAGTAAATTTTTAAATGACCGGGTGTCGGTGCATCAATATTTTGAATTCAGCGAATTTTATTTAAGCTGTGTTGTGCTACAAGTTTACTAATTACGTTTTGCAATGAGTTTTTAGATTTCTTTAAACCGAAAATCATTTGCAAAAGACCAGGAGTGGGTTTGAATGGTGAGAGAATGAAATATTTGGAATCCAAGCCAACGCCATTACAAGATATGCTTAAATAAACTTAAACAGAAAGCATAGACAACTAGACATAGCAGAATTATTTGACAGTCTGGCTTCTGTTATACAAGTACTCGGCTCGCATAAGGTTTACTGGAGAATAGCAAGGAAATTATTTAGGAAATCTGAATAGTTAGCAGAAGAAATACTCTCGCTCTCTATGGGACTCCAGCTCATGTGGGGGAATTCATTGCAATGAACAAGCGGAAGAGCACCCGAAGATGGAATTCCGCAATCACTGATATGGCCGGAATTTTTGTGTGTGGCATGAAAAGAGCTGGTTAGAAATCGGTATAGTCGGCACATCTGTACGTGGAGACAGGCCATGTCTCCTCTCAAGCCACATGGACTTGAGGCAGCCATAACTTTTGTCGAGTTCATTGCAATGAGCATCCGTCTGCTCATACGAGGGCCAGAATTTTTGTGTGTAGCATGTGAACTATTCTCGAGCCAAATGGACTGGAGGCAACCTTAATTTTTATTGGGTTATTACAATGAGAAGTGATTTGAGTGAGTTTTGTTATGCAGCACACCATCAAAAAGTACACTGAGCATAGTAACCGGGACTCAAAGAACATCTTTTTAGATTAGGGATCGCTTCAAACCAAACGGTTTCTGTAAAGAGGAAGATGAATTGTCAGAAGACCGTAGAACCTGGGAGGTGTGTCAATGCATATGAGCAGCATGTTTATCAAGTACTAAACTAGGAAGGGAGTTGTTCTTTCAGACACCGTCCAACTTCCGGAACTTTTTCGTGGCAACGAGATTGGGAGAGACAATATACAGATTGAGGGCAGCATAGCAGATCGAATGGTATGCAGTACTATTATCACCTCAATGACATGGTGTGGAAAAATATTTTTAACTTCTTAACTACAATGTAAGCAGAGTGTACATTCATGTTGTGCGTCTGTTTTGGTTTTTTTTTAAAGTGAAGACTCAACTTAACTCTCCAAGGCTTTTAATGTATTAAAGGAATTGCAAATACTAGGCCATCTGGTTTGAAGAGATTCATCTTCCGAAACAGCTGGCTGGTCTTCGCTGCTTTTGAAGGAACGCTTTGTACAAATATACTAGCCACCTACATACATACATACATACATAGTTAGTCCATACAACCCTGCAGCCAGGATTATAACATAGCTATGTTATTCTAGGTTAGAGGACATGTACTTGTCAATTAAGACAAGTACAGTACCCGGAGGTCGAAATGGCCCATTGTACAACGTCCTAGTTTCTCACACCACTTATGTTGTGTGTGTAAATTTTATACATGAGTGGTGGGACCTACAGTTTAAAGTCGACTCCGAACGACAGATATTCGAGAAACTTTTCATGGCCCTTTTATTGAACACTCAGAATTTTTGCCAGACATCTGCTGGGAGGACGTCGCCGAAGAAATACTTTTTGTATTTTTGTCTTGATGCCTGGCCTGGAGCTCGAACCCTGGCATTACGTCTAATAAGCCAACACACTACCTACTAGACTACGACGACTTCACGACCTAGTTTCTCACATCACTTATGTTGTGTGTGTGATAATTTTATACTGGAGTCGCGCGACCTACAGTTTAAAGTCAATTCCGAATGACAGATTTTTTGAGAAACTTTTCATGGCGATATTATTAAACACTCAGAGTTTTTGCCAGCAATCTGCTGAGAGGAAGTCGCCGAAGAAATAGTTTTTCGTATTTTATTTTGTTGGAGAAGTCTGACTATGAGGTTTGAACCCTGGCCAGATATACTACTACTAGATTACGATGAGTTCATACCAGTCTCCTAACCTGACTGTATCCAGGCAATCTAAACATGTTCAAATTTATTCAGTAGTGTTATTGGTATTAGGCTGTGTATCTATTATTTCAGCTAACACTGTATATATGAATCCTATTTTGTTTCTTTTCCTAAATAAATGAATATTAAAGGATTATTTGCCTCTCTTAAAATTGTTGTTTACCTGTCCTAGACTAGTGGCAGTGATAAATTATTCTTCTTTTGCTACAGTTTGCCTAACGCTCGCTTATGATTTCTTTCCTTTATTTTCTCTGGAAATATTAGTTGTTGTTGTCGCTGTTGTTGTTGTAATTGCTTTTTTTTTATTACATTTTGTTTTATCTAAACGTGTCGCAGTAAATCATGTCATGTTTATTGTTGCATGTTGTTCGGGATGCATGTTACCAGTTGCAATAAAGTAACACACGCAAATTGGAAATGACATCATTGTCACACAAAGCGCGTAATTGATTACAAATCAATCAAAAAAGTTAAGTTTTTTTTTACTCTCTTGTTTCTCTCTTTTTTGCAGTTGTTTTGTATTTAAAATGCTTCGATACAAAACTTCTTTAGCGGATAGTGAAGGAAAAATGAAAATGAAAATGGAAATGAAAATGAACGGGAAAAAAATCTGTGCTAAATGATGTCAAAACTGTGTGAGTTTTGTATGGCAGAGAAACCATAATGGGCACACACGTACACATACAGTTACAGTTATAAATTTGCATAAATGCAAATGGCAAAATTACGTACGTATGTATATAACGGGTGATCTTTTAGCTATTATCTTTTTGGCAACACTGGTTTAAACAGCTCACGCACGTTTCGTGTTGTGTTTCACTGTCAAACATCTACAGTTTGGTCTACAATTTAACCATGAATCGTCTTACAAACGAACAACGCTTGCAAATCATTGAATTTTATTATCAAAATGCGTGGCTCTGTTAAGAAAGTTCATCGTGCCCTTCTTCCATTTTATGGTCAATTTAATCCACCCACTGAAGCGGCTATTCAGGCTAATGTGACTAAATTTCGCACCATTTCGCATACATTGTTGGACATTAGACCATCAACACGCTTACGTAGAGTGCGAACTGAAGAAAATATCGCAGCTGTATCGGCCAGTGTTAATGATGACCATCAATTATCGATTCGTCGTCGTTCGCAGCAATTGGGCCTCTGTTACTCAACAACGTGGAAAATTTCGCGGAAGGATTTAGGTGTGAAGCCTTTCAAAATACAAGAATGGTGCAAGAATTGAAGCCGAACGACCTACCGCAACGCAGAACTTTTTGGTAAATGGGTTCTTGGAAAGTTGGCCGAAGATCCACTTCTTTATCGAAAAATTGTGTTTTCAGCGGCGAAGCTCATTTTTGGCTCAATGGATACGTAAATAAGCAGAATTTTCGATTTTGGAGTGAAGATCAGCCAGAAGCATTGCAAAAGCTACCAATGCATCCAGAAAAAGTCAGAGTTTGGTGCGGTTTATGGGCTAGTGGCATCATTGGACCGTACTTCTTCAAAGATGCTGCGAATCGTAACGTAATTGCGAATGGTGAGCGCTACAGTGAGATGATATCCAACTTTTTTTTTGCCCAAAATGCAAGAGCTTGACTTCCATGACATGTGGTTTCAACAAGACGGTGCCACATGCCACACAGAAGGCGTAACAATGGACTTATTGAGAGGCGAGTTCGGTGAACATTTTATTTCACGTTCGGGATCGGTCAATTGGCCGCCTAGATCGTGCTATTTAACGCCTTTAGACTATTTTTTGTGGGCTGTACAGACAAGCCCGCTTCAATTGACGCATTGGAAGACAACATTAAAGCATTTATTCGTGAGATACCGGCCGATATGTTGGAAAGAGTATGCCAAAATTGGACTAAGCGGATTGACCATCTGAGGAGCAGTCGCGGTCAACATTTGCATGAAATAATCTTCAAACATTAGATTATATGGACCGTACTATCGATTCAAATAAAGATTTCATATATTTGTCTGAATTTTATGTGTTTTTTTTTTGAAAAATTTTCCTATAGCTCTTAACAAATCACCATTTACAAGCACATTACGCAAATATTTTGTGAATTCCTACAGTTGGCCTATCTCTTTAACACTGTGTTACTTTATAGCATGGATAACAGTGGAGTCTTTTAAAATAGGCTGTAAGTACAATTGTTGGGCAAAAAGTATTTATCGATAACTGTTTTATATGGACTGCCATGTTTGTTTAGAGAAAGAGTGCGCAATACAGAGTAATTGCACAGAGGAACAGTAGCGGCCATAAACAATTTGTTTATGGTGCAAAAGGATTGACGTAACGAACTGATTGTATACTCGTTAGTTGTTTGTAAAATGTGTTGTTGCTGATGTTGATGTTGTTGTAAGGCAGATATTCGTTTTTATTTCCTACTTTGGTGTTAGTGTTGGTAGTGGCATTGGCGTTGTTTAAATTGTTACTAATGAAGGCAGCGGCATTTAACGATATTACAATACACGCCATACGCCATACGCTGTGGCACCAGTTCTCCAGACTATTGCCATAAATCAATAATAAAAACGAACAAAAAAAGAAAAAAGAAACTGTGTGGCACAAAGTTGACAGTTTCAGTTGACAGTCCAATATGACAAATTGTATGCAACACTTTTCTTTTTTGTTTTTTGTTTTTTAATTTCGTTTTCATTTCGATTTTCATTTCGTTTTTCAGTTTCAATTTGATTGTGATTATTTTTAAGCAGTTCGTAATTAAATTGCTTTGCAGGAGGGAGAGAGAGAGAGAGTGTTATCGTTAAGCTTTACGGTTAATAATGATAGGCATGTCAATAATTTTTTTAAGCTGCTTAAAAGGCATTTTTTTCCATTGTTGTAGATTTAAATTAAAAATTTCATTCATTACAGCTTAAATGACAGATTTTATGCTCCACACCATACACCATGCAATACTCCATATATATACATATGTGTGTATGGATGTAAGTGTCATTGACATATTTATTCAAACATTGTGTAAGGATAACTGTGTGTTATGAATATTACGTTATCATATACTCGTTAGACACTAAATTTAAGTAGCAATTATTAACATTATTATCATGCCACCAATTTGAATTACATAAACAGGTTAGATGCACGTCTCTATGCCACAATCACAAAATACCGCACAACCTAATCAGTATTTAAGCGGGTTTTCAACGTTAAACACACACACACACAGTCATGCTTTTGCCTCTTAAATTAAATGCCACATGAAAAAAGAAAGAAATGAACGCCGCAAAAAAAACCCATGTCTCAGCAAAACTTGACTAATAAAATATATGTACAGTGCACGTTAATATCCAAGCAAGTCTGTGGCACATTTCAATATTTCATTCGGTAGCACATGTACATACATACATACATATATGTCCTGTAAAGGTATTTAAGTTGGCATGCTAGCAAGGTGGTTGAAACAAAATCTACCCTCTGACATCTATACGGGGGGAACAGTCTTTCATTTTAACCTCACATATTTTTTGTTGTTGTTTTTGTTTTTCTTCGTATTGCTGACATGTGCAATTTTTATCTCGCATCATAGGATACAGAATCTTTTAACGATTCCAACCAAACAGTCAACCAGCCAGCCAGCATGCCTGTCAGCCAACAAGCCTGCCAGCCAATATCGTAGAAATTTTAAGAGATTTTTATTGAATAAATCAAGTCAACTCGACTTTAACTTGAAAACAATCACGATATTATTTGTGTGAAATGTTGTATTGAAATAATCAGTTTCAGCAGATTTAAAGACGTTAACATGTTTAAATTTTTCAAAATTTTATATTGTTAAAATGAAAATAAATTCATGTTTATTTTTAATTAAAATTCTTTATTATTCGCACAATTCTTTGTACCACTGTTCACAACTTGATGTAAACAACAACAATTGCTTTGTTTGTTATTCCTCTGTTTACACTCTTTGCATAAACAATAACAATTACTAGACGATTAATCGACAGATCTTTCTAACGGAAATCTTCAAACACACCGCGCCTTAACACAAGACTGACTGAACTTTTACTAACTCAGTTGCATGCTGTGCCTTGCCTTTTATATGGCAACGTAGTCTGATGAATGGTCTTAAAGTCTAATGTGTGTGTGGCTTCACCTTCTCCAGATCTCTATAAATGTAAACACCGTTGTTTCATTATTGTTAGGTTGGGTTTGGTTAGAGGACGTGTACTTGTCAATTAACACAAGTACAGTGCCCGGATGTCGAATTGACCCAAATGTACAGCGTCCTAGTTTCTCACACCACTTATGCTGTTTGTGTTAATTTTTATACATGAGTGGTGGGACCTACAGTTTAAAGTCAGCTCCGAACGACAGATTTTTGAAAAACTTTCATAGCAATTTTATTTACTCTCAGAGTTTTTGCCAGAAATCTGCTGAGAAGAAGTCGCCGGAGAAATACTTTTTTGTATTTTGTCTTGATGTCTGGCCTAGGGCTCGAACCCTAGCTTTACGTCTAATAAGCCAACACACCACCAACTAGACTACTGTGACCTCATCATTATTGTTGTTTGTGTATTTTGTTTACATTTATTCTTGCAGTGCTTGTTGTTGTTTTTTGTTTACTTGTTTACCATTTTTTATGCTAGTATTTGTTGGTATATTTTTGTTTACTTGTTTATCATTTTTCTATGCTGGTGTTTGTTGTTACATTGTTTTTGTTTTTGTAACTTTTGTTTATAATTCTAATGTTAAACGATGTTAATGGAAAACACCAGTATCTAGATTTTTCCATTTTCATAGCAATATCCTTAAAGCTGTTTAGGAATCCATGTTAACAAGTATTGCCTAAGTGCACTTCACTTAATCCTTTAACAAAGTTTTTTTTTTGCAGGCAATAGAGTTTAATTAACTTTTACTTTCAAAATATTGACTTGAAAAGTCAACAAATAAATCTCTGAAGCCTTTATGCTGTAATTGAGCATTGAATCTTCTCCGCACAACTAAATGATTTTAATTGAAGAATACTATGTATGTTCGTAGAAAATATTTTCTTTATTAAAAGTCAATAGAAACATAAGATTTATCGCTTATGTTGCATATACAGTGCCAAACGTGAGTTTGTTAAAACCATAGCATTTAAAATTAATCAAATTCCTTTCACAAATCTAATGAATTTCGTAACAGATTTTTAAATAAAAATATTCCAAGGGACCAAGTAAGCCAAATAGTTCTTCGACTCACTTTTCTGAAAGAACCACAAAATTGCTGTATTTAAACGAATATCTTGCACTGTAATCAATATGGATTAAATGTGTGCATGTATGTAATACGGTTTCTATTCTTTTAAGACTGCATGTGAAATATTTTTTATGGAATTACATTTTACTATTCACCATTTGTGTTTGCAAATAAACTGTATTAAAAATAACATACGTCTTTACAATACTTACAATGTACATAGACATATACGAGGGTGATCCATAAATTAGACGACCTAACAAAGTCTATACAGCAACAATTGCATGAGTTTGCTTGCAGCAGCAACTATCTTCCTTTGTTTCAAGTGTTAAGCACTTAGTTACAGTCAGGGTTACAATCAGCTTCCCATTCCACTCAGATTGTGTGTGTTAATTATATCTGTGAGTGGTGGGACCTACAGATTCCCATACGACTCTCAACGACAGATTGTCAGAGCTTTTGCCAGAAGAACGCCAAAAGAAATATTATTCATCGTCTAATAAACCAACACACTGCCGGCGAATGCATGTAATCCTTCGATTTACGTCGCCTCGATTAACGTTGTTTCGAGTTACGTCGTCAAATTTTTTGTTCCCTCTAACTTCAATTTGCGTCGTCATTCGATTTACGTCGCTTTTTTTTTTGGAACCAACTGCGACGTAAATCGAGGGATTACTGTAACTTTTTTAAGTTCCGTGTTAAAAACATACTACTTTGTAGTATGAGCAATATGAAATTCGATTTACGTCGTTTCGACTTACGTCGCCTTTTTTTGGGACCAACTGCGACGTAAATCGAGGGATTACTGTATATATCTTCTATGGCATGTCGAATCGACGCCTGTGTTTCATTAAGACACACTCTACTGAAACACCGTCATGACTCATATTGTTCAGAGATTTCTCTTTTCCGAGGTTTTCGTCAACGAACAATGTATATAAGTCCCTATTATTAAATATCCATGGCCTAAGGCGTGTAATGGTAGACCTATGTTCTATATAAGGCTTCGAATCGATGCAAAACCTTATCTTTATTGCTGTGAAACATGGTTTGAACCTCTACAGACATCTCTTACTTATACAGACTAGCCATTGTAGCCTACCTACTAGGTTAGTGTCTTGGTTTATCTGCAAAAATATTTCTTCGGCAACTTCCTCTCAGCAACCTTCTGGCAAGAACCCTGCGAGTAAATAAAATTTCGATGAAAAGTTTCTTAAAAACCTTTAAACTGTAGGTTTTGCCTTTCATGGTTAAATTTAATACAACAAGCAACGTGCATAGCGTGAGTAGCTGGTTGTAATCCTGGCTAAAGGATTGCATTGGCCAATTAAGTTAAGTAAGTGAAGATGCTTGATCTGAACTATCCACAGGAGTTTTGAACTACATCTTCTGCGAAACCTAAATCGATAAACTTAACATCTAATTCTAGCCTCAAGTACTATAAGAATTACTTCGTTTTCATTTTACGGACAATATAAGCATTTCATAGGGAGTAACCCTATTTGTCACCTGCTTAGAGCAAAATAGCAGTAGCATCTGCCTAATCTAGTACTCACCTTTGTCTAGTAGGTAGTGTTTTGGCTAATTAGACGTGAGGCCACTGTTCAAACCCCAGGTCAGACATAAAAAAAAAATCTGTTGTTCGGAATCGATTTTAAACTGTAGGTCCCGCTACTCATGTATAAAATGGTGTGAGAAGCTAGGTCGTAATCCTAGCTGAAGGGTTGTAATGACTAGTTATGTATCTGCCTAATTTATTCTGGTATTGTTTAATTGAGAGCACAAAGGCATGTGTTTAGTGCGCAGTTTTTAAACTCAAATTGTCTCTCAATATGCTATCTGCAAAACTTTCTTGGAATGCCTGTGATAACAACTGTCATTCAGCTTTTTCTAACATGAAGAACTCAATTGGTACGACCACTATAGTGTGACAACCTCTTGGCAAACTCGTTTAAACCGGGCCACCTAATACTTTATAATCTTAAACAAAGGTACATGATGCTCGGCCGCCTTATAGGTATACTTTATGTATGTTGTTAATTTTAAAACCCACTCTCGTATGTGTAACAAACATTTATTAGAGATTCATCTTTCTCAATATCGCCTGAATGACTGCTGATATGTCTCGAAGCTGTAGATGAAGAAGACAAGGAGCATCTTTTCGTATTGAGTGTTTAATCAAAATGCAAATATTGTTGCAGATGACATACGAAGTATAATTCTGAACAAATATTGTTTGAATATGGAAATGAAAATGTAAAGAAAAAAAAACGATTTCATTGACTTGTAAGATGAAAGGACACACACAGAGATTCCTTATTGCTTTACATCTTTTCTTATGTTATTTCAGATGTCCTTAAAACAATAAATATTTGCATATTGCAGGCTAAAGAAACAGAGAAAAACGAATTCAATTAAATTCAATTTGCAATTTGTAGTTTTTATGCCTCAAACTTGTTTTCGACATGGCTTTCGAATCGTATAATGCCCACTAACTGGTCTTTCTGTACTGTAATTAAACTTCAAGTTAAATTAAAGGAATGCGACAATGGATTTGTAGTTAAAAAGCGTGTATATTCCTGATCCGCTTGATATATTGCTTAAGCCTTTCTTAGTGTAATTGAAGCTGTTTTTATTACACCCCTATTATAGAAGTCGCCGCGGACTAGTAGGTAGTGTGTTGGCTTATTAGACATAAAGCCAGGGTTCGAGGCCCAGTATATCTTCGGCGACTTGATCTCAGCAGATTTCCGGCAAAAACTCTGGGAGTAAATAAAATTGCCATGAAAAAGTTTCTCAAAAAATTTGTCGTTCGGAGTCGAATTTAAACTGTAGGTCCCACCACACATGTATGAAATTAGCACACACAACATGAGTGGTGTGAGAAACTACGACGTTGTACAATGGGTCAATTCGACCTCCGGGGACTGTACTTGTCTTAATTGACAAGTGCACGTCCTCTAACCTAACCTAACCTAACCTTCATAATACATACGTACCAGAGATCAGCAATGAGTATTCAAAAAGATGAATAGAATCGAATCATACTCATAATTAATGATACTCATACGGATTCAAAAACTAGGTCGTAATCATGACTGAAGGGTTGTAATGACCAATTATGTATGTTATGTATACGGATTCATACTTATTTTAATATCATGGAACCTCCATTCATATTAAAGGTTTGAAGTACTCATAATACTCAAACTTAACAACACGTATGATGTTGCTGGTTACGACTCTTCATAACTCAACAATGAAGCACAATGAAAGTATGAATACTAAAATACTCACTAGAAGGTCGTGTGTTTGCTCTGCTTAGATTAGTTTGAAGTGATAGCTCTGATATCATAGAGCTCACTTGAGCACGCATAGCGGCCCGCTGTGATGCCACGAGTGAACGCAGTCTCTGTACTGGCCAAGTTCCACCAAAATAAGGGAAGAGAAGGAAGTTGGTCAGCGCAGGGGCTGCACGTTTGCTCTGCTTGCTGCTCTGTCTTTTTTGTGCCTTTCCTATAAATTATTCGAATGACTCGAGTGACATTTATAAGTATTATAAGAGTATTTTTCTAAAGTTATGAATCTAAATGAGTAGGCTTATAAATCAAACATATTTCGAATGGTATGAGTTTGATGTCTACGTCCTACGCATACTCATTGCAACCTGTACTTATAAATCAACGTTGTAGCGAGTATGAATGAATCAGAGTACATAGTTAAATTTCAATATTGTTGACTCATTTATATTCAAAATTATATGAGTGCGTAGCGAAAAAACTTTTCATTGCTGATCTCTGATAAGTACATACGTAGAGAGACAGACAGACAGTCAGTCATCTGTTTCTTATCAGAAAAATATTTTTGCATTTAATGCAACACGCAATAATATTTGGATTTCTATTGGTTTATTTGGAAACAAGCTTTAAAAGTATTCAATGCAACGTTTTTATCTATGTATTGTACGTATACACTCACAAAAATAAAAATAGTTTCAACGTAAACGACACACATTGGTTTTGCATTGAGAATTTGGTTCAATAGCCGTTGGCTATAAAAAATAATTATTTTTTGCATTTAAAGTTGCATACTTTTAAATGCATATGCATGCATATGCATACAAAACATTGCACTCTTATTAATGAATTGCCCTTAAGGGGAGTAAAGTGCTGGAAATTAAATAAAAATCTTAAACTTTTAAACGGAAACTAAAACGGAAAACTGTTTTGTTAGATGAAAGTGTAAGTACGAGCATACACGTATACATACATATGTACATGTGTGGGTGGTTTTAAAATTAACCTTCTCCAAATAAAGGGTCCACCAAATAACTTTTTTTTTTGAAAATACTTTAAAAAAAACTACTGAATATTTTCTCAAATTTCTTTCTTTATTTGAAAGTACAATCCTTCCGGTTAATAATGGAAAATAATTTCATTCAAATGGCTGCCTCGGCTTGCCATGCGGTAGCCTACACGATCGGTCCAATTTTTAAGCACATTATCGATTGTGTGCAGCTGTATTTCACCAATGGCTTCACGAATATTGTCCTTTAAAGCGTCAATTGTCTCTGGCTTGTCGGCGTAAAACTTATCTTTGATAATAGTCCAACGGTGTCGAGCATTTTCAAAAAAAAAGTTATTTTGCGGACCCTTTAGTAGTAGGATAGGATAAGCTTTTGCATTTCTCGCTCCAAAGTAGACATATGCTCTGGTCTACCGTTGTCTTCACATACATACATACCTACATAATCATTAGTCATTACATCCTTTTAGCCTAGATTACAACCTAGTTTCTCACACCACTTATGTTGTGTGTGTTAATTTTATCTATGAGTGGCGCGCCTACAGTTTGAAGTCGTTTTCGAACGACAGATTTGTTGAGAAACTTTTTCATGGCAATTTTTTGTACACTCAGGGATTTTGCCAGAAATCTGCTGAGAGGAAGTCGCCGCTGAAATATCTTTTCATATTTTGTTGCATTGAAGATGAGCTAGGGTTTCAACCATGGCCTCAACTATCTGCCAGACTACAGCGACTATCGTTCCCTTCAAAAAACTTTAATCGGAAAGAGCAATGCTGATTGATCTCGAGGAGTAGTCAATCTGTACTACTGACCAATTGACACAGCCCTTGAAGCAACATTTGACAAACTGCTTAGGGTCAAGCTACCACACAGCGGAGTCCTAGTAGTTGTTGCGCTTCTTTCTCTTTCCTTTTAAAGTGCTCAAGGTTATGTAAGCAATTCACCAGAAGAAAATTTCCAAATAATCAAGAAAAAGAAATATGTTGACAACCAATGCGAGTAATAAAATCATCTGGCAACCTCATTCATTTGTGTTCAAGTCCATAGAGAGGAAAATAGAAACTATTAAAGATTAAGGGACAGAAGAGAAGATACAAAAACGTACATTGTTTTCATTAACAACACTTTGAATTGAAGGAGCCACAGGCCATTTAGTGACAGCATTTGAAATTGTCCAATATTTGTTCTGTAAATCCCTATACAACACGCTGTACTAGAGAAGGCACAAGTGATGAGAGATTAGAAGCAGATTCCCCCCATCACATGTGAATGAATGGAAATAAAAAGAACAGAATGAAACAAAACAAGACCTTGTAACACTTTGATTTTATTTTAAAACTAAAATTACACATACGAACACTGTCAGTGATGATGATTTGATAGGAAGGTGATTAGAAGTGACGCTTTGATTTCTTGGAGACTTCAATATAATCGACAGAATCATCGTATTCATCTAAGTCGTGTTCAACGGGTAATCTTCTTGGTGTGGTTTGCATGGGATTAAATTCAGGATAGTTTGGCGGAAAACCGGGATATGCTTGTGATGGATGACGATTGTGCGGACGTCTGCGGGTTTTATGTGTTGGCTTTTTGGTTGTTGTTGTTGTGGTCGTTGTAGTTACACCGGCTATTGCTTCGATTTTATTGATAATTAAAGAATGCAGATCCACTGGTACATCTTCTTCTGTTTCCGGTTCAGGTGTGGGATGATAATGGGGAGGCGGGTATGGATAATATTGATAAAAGGGTGAATATAGTGGTAGATAGGGAGAATAATAATGTGAATAGTGTTGATAAGATGGATAATGTGGATGATATGTTGGTTTTTTTGTTGTTTCTAGCTTGGGAGTTATTGTGGTCATAGTACTAGCTGGCGTCGTTGTGGTTTTAGTGGGGGGTGCTTCGGTTGTTGCTGGAGGTTTACCGTCATCCAAGACAAGAATGCAGTTCATTAAGGTGCCATGGCTCTCATTAACAGGACGTGCCAGAGAATTGGTCAATTCATCAACATTTACATACGAGGGATCCTCCAACTGACGGCCAGCAATGTCTTCGGTATTAATTGTGCACAGAGGATAACCACCCAATACATTGTCTTTAACTTTTTGCGTATTGCCGAACAAGTTAGGCAGGAGTCTGTTTAACTGGAAGCCGGCTGCCAGACCAGCCAAACCTGATACGGCACTGTTGATTAAACGTCCCTCTGGTATAACTGGTTTACCATCATTGAGCTTTAAAATGCTGTCGTATTGCTCACGGGTAATTGGACGTACTTTGATCTGCACGCCATTGCCTTTGGCTGTAATAGTTTAGAGAAATTAGTGGATGAAGTGTTAATTTAATTAACAAAATTAAATAAGATAATTACCAGCCATAGCTAAGGCCAAGCAGGCCATCATTAAAATGCTTAAACATTTCCAAATGATCATTGTAGATGATGATCTCTAGATTTTCTCGATATGAACAAAACCTCTGTGTTTCAGCATAAATTTTTAAAAACTAAACACACTGAGTTTTAATACAGGGTCTATATATGCAGTTGGCTTGTAAGCCTTTCTTCTTTTTCTACAGAATTTCTGTTTTATTGTTGCCGCCAAATACGTTAAGAGCTTTTAATGTCTTTCTGTTGATTAATTCAAATCAATTATTCACAGAAACACACACACCCTGTTTTAATTTAAGCAGTTTTAGTTTGTTTTTGTTCTAATAACTGGTCATCAAATTAAAATTTCATCAATTTCATCTCCAAACTGTTGTAAATGCTTTGACACAGTTTTAACCCACTACTTCGATTAGTTTAGTGTTTTAAAAAAACAAAAGAATATTTGATGAGTATGCCTGTATGTCTGCCTGCCTGTTATTGCTAAAATATTTGCGTTTTAACCCAATTAAGGTGTTGCTTTTAAACAAATCAGAACTTTCCATCGATCATTAATTCAAATTGTGGTTTAATATGAAAACCAATGAAATAAAAATATCAAATCTTTTTCAAATTTAAATAAACTTCTCATCAAATACAGTCTCTCCTTACTTCTGCGAAAAATTAAAAATTCAGTAGACAAACATTTGCCAAAAATTTTCTTCTTCATCGTGTTCTGTGCAAAGCTTTCAATAGAAAAACCTTCCTTAAAACGTAAATTCGCAAATTCATTCATATTTCGTAGTCACTGTTTTGTTTTTTTTAATTAAAAATTAAAATTAAAATTTTATTCAGAAAACACTTAACATTCACTGGCACTTTCACTAAAATTTTAATTCATTAACGTATTCGTTGTAAACTCACGTGCCTGTTGCCTGTTCTGTTTTCTCTTGGAGATAAGAGGTCAACCACTTTCTTAATAAAATACAAGGCCGGTCACAAAATTAGTCAAACTAACGTGTAAATTGCGGCAGAAGTTTGAAAAAAATTTGTTTTTCAACAAGTGGCAGCCTTTCCGGCAACCTTTCTGTTTCCGGCAATCGTTGAATTGAATTTTCATCCTCAAAATATCTACAGCTTATGACTGTGCAATATTTACACCCTTCCTTATTATTACTGTGATCATACGATTTCTTCTACTTCTTCAGAATGCTACCTGGTGTCAACAGGGACAATTCCCCATCCAGCACCTGGTATGCAGCCCGGTGCTTCCTTATGTTATGCATTAATGTCGCTTAGGTTCCAAGTTTATATTCCGATGATTGATTCTCATCATCAGAGTAACGACATAATGATTATGAAACGATCTCCATTCAGAAAAAGTGTTCCTAAGGTCTACCTTACCTTACCTTTTTGGCCCGATTAATGGATCTCGGCCTGCTGCAATACATCCTTCCAGGCGCCTGTGCTTCTTCCGCGCCTACGCCAGTTGGTCACACCAATCGATGACAGGGCTTCCTCGATTTGGTCCTTCCAACGCAGACAAGATCGTCCTCTTCGCCGATTTCCGCAGACCCTCGCATTAAATACCCGTCTCGCCGGAGCATCCTCTTATATTCGAACGACATGGCCGAGCCAGTGCAGCAGCCGGATGTTAATATGCTGCACAACGTCCATGACGTTGAGGAGCTCATACAGCTCACTGTTGGATCGGATGAGGAAATCATTGTCAACTCTCTCGAATACTCTCAAGGCTGCTGTATCAGCGCTTAATAGAGTCCATGCCTCTGCGCCATAAAGAAGCACGGGGAGGATGAGCATCTTGTAGAGTGTTAGTTTTTTCGTACGAGAGAGATCTCTGCTACTCAATTGCCATTACTAAGGTCTGCAGTGCATTATGCAAAAACCGGTAAGCAATATGAAGTCCCTTCTCGCTAATCTGACGCATCACTCCAAACATCTCCTGCTATTGCAACTCGCCAATAAAAGTTTCGGTAAAATCTTTTGTACTCCCGTCTCTAAATTGAATTGAGCATATCTTTCGATAGCATAAACTTCAGCTTGGAAGAGAGCCTATGAGTGTCCTCATGGGATTAAAATATTTCACTCGAGAACTAAAAACAACTCAACGCTTTTGTTAAAATATCTGTTGTCGACCTAATGTTATTTCTTATAATTGTTCCACTTTTAGCAGAGCCTGTAGCCGCCTGTATTAGTTGAAAATAGGTCTTCCTCGATTGATTCTTCCAACGCAGAGGAGATCGTCCCATAAGCTGACATCTGGTGATCTTAGCATGGACTGTCTCGTCGAAGCATAGAACTACCATTCGAACTACATCTTCGAGTAGCATAACAGTGGCTGTTAAAACGTTGTTAGCGAACTAATACAATCCATTGTGTGCTCAGATAAGTATTGACCAAAATCATAGATTCAACTGATTCTGTCCAGGCACACAAAGTCTTCCGATGAAGCTTAATCGCCACTGTAGGACAGATTTGCATGTCCTCGTTTGTACATGCCAGTTTATCTTTTCCAACTCCAACTGAGTTGTTTTCGAATTCTGCTTACATGCTGATTATAATTATCTTAACCCTCATGATAAACCCAATGAGCACTGAATACTTGATACCCATGTCAAATTGTATCTAGGCCGGGACCATCTACCACGGCTACAGAAATTGCAGACAAAAAGAAAGTAGGAGTCAGACCTTTACGAAGAGTACATGTCAGGCATTGGACAAAAGGATACTGCCTCTGCATGAATTTGGATTATGTTGGATGGATTATTTGAAGAGAAAAGAATTTCTCTTCTTCTTCTTTTTCTTCTTTTAAAGTAAGAACTTAATAACTCAGACGTACAGTAACATTAATGAACCGTATTAACAGAATCCTACCCAACGAAGGCCTCACGGTATCGTTTTGTAGAAATGATTTATGTAATAAATGAGTAGTCGCCGTAGTCTAGTAGGTAGTGTGTTGGCTTATCAGACGTAAAGCCAGGTTTCGAGCCCCAGGCCAGACATCAAGACAAAATACAAAAAAGTATTTCTTCGGCGACTTCCTCTGAGCAGATTTCTGGCAAAAACTCTCAGAGTAAATAAAATTGCCATGAAAAAGTTTCTCAAAAAAATCTGTCGTTCGGAGTCGACTTTAAACTGTACGTCCCACCACTCATATATCAAATTAACACACACAACATAAGTGGTGTGAGAAACTAGAACGTTGTACAATGGGTTAATTCGGCCCCCGGGTACTGTACTTGCCTTAATTGACAAGTACACGTCCTCTAACCTAACCTAATCTAAATGGGTAAAATAGTTTGCACTTGTCGAAAAATAACATCGTGTAATGGTCAAATTTCCTCATCAAGCATCTTGCTCATATACAGTGAGCGTCAAAAGAAACTGTAAATTAAAAATATACATTAATACGGTAATTTATTAATGTATATTTTTTAATGTATTTATTATTATTAAAAATTGTTTTATTGCCAGTGTTTAAAATTTAAACACAAAAAAAACAACAAAAAACATTTGAAATATTGTCAAATTTTTTCGGGCACTGTCCTTAAGTGGCAAACGTTGAGTACTAAACACTAAGTACAGTTTCTTTTGACGCTCACTGTATGTATATATTTTGTAGATGGATAAATAAAGGTTCTTTAGTGTATCTCTAGTGTATCTAATATCACCCTCGTATTTTCTATGTGTCATCAAATCCGTGTAAATTACGCTGACATATTAATTGTAAGAATTGTTTTCATTTCCTGCTTTCTAGGTGAAATTTAAATTTCTTTTTAAAATTTTTAGTGAATCATTCATTCACTATAGAAGCCGCAGACAATATGTGAATCACATCCGCTAGAAATTTTTCATGATTATTGGCTTAAATACAAGGGAAAGATAACTTCAAGAGGCATAAACTGTACATGAATGAATTAATTAAAGTTCGTGGATTTTTGTATGGAAAAATGATTAAAAAATTATAAATTTTACTTTGGAATTTTTCCGTTTAAAAGAAAGAAATATTTCGTAATGTAAATACGTTCGAGTTCATATTAGAATACCTTACCGGCTTCAAAAGAAAATAAAAATTCCCATCGTTTTGTTAACATATTCAACATGTTCATGTAGTGATGGACGCTGCTTAAAAACTTATTCAAACGAAAGTGAACTTAATTTTTATGACTTTGACACCGTTAACCGCATTATATACAGTTAAACTAAGTATTACGCAAAGGTCAGCCAGCTAGTAGTCAATGTCAGTTAACCAGCCAATGAATTCTAGTTTATATGACAGCCGGTGAATTATGAATATGATAACCCCCGGGTAAATGAATAAACATGATGGGAAGCGGTCTTCCAAAGTTAAAACGATGAATAAAATTTGTATCAAAGATTACGAAGATTACTTGGGTGCGGATGAAATAGAAATTAGAAAACCCAGAATAAATAAATCAAAACAGAAATTTTTGTTTAAAATTCTAAACCGACTTTAATACAAAAAAAAAAAAAACTTTAACTTGAAACGAAAAATTAAAATAAAATTAAAATTAATTTATGCAAATTGACTTCATGTTGTTGTTGTTGTTTTTGTTTTTGTTGTCTTTGAGTGTGTAAAAAAAGAAATTTTATTTTACACAAAAAACCAATAAAAGTTTGTCATCATTTTTAACCAAAATTGGCTGGTTGGATAATGAACTAGTTTTGTTGTTGTAGCTGAATATTAGCTGCCACTCCAACTAACATTTTGATTTTCATGTAAATTTTTCTGCCCAAAAAAAAAGCAGAAAGAATAGAAAAAAGAAAGAAATAAAAAAACTAATCGCCTACCTAATCGTCAAAAAGAGACAAAAAGCGAATTTGAATTCATTTAATTCGGTCTAAACGTGATGCTCGCTAACGGTAAATATTATCTTAATTGGGTTATTAAGATCTCATCATTGTGATGCGATGTGTGGTATAAATATCGGAGATGGTTCTGGTTTTGCGTTTAGTTTTTCATTGAATTTTGCAAGAACAAGAATAAAACCGAACAACTTTAATTGCCAAAATGATGGCCTTTAAGTTTCTTTTCCTTATGCTAACCCTACTGGGTGTAACATATCTAACACAAGCTGCTTGTAAGTATTCAGGTGTAACATGTGCTAACTCTTCTCTAACTCTTCCTCCTTCTCTAATTCATATTATAGCTACCACGAATGGCAAGTTATTGAAATTCTATCCCATCACCAAGCAACAATACAAAGCCATACTTAGATTAGCTAAGCAGCCTGCTGTAGAGGAGGATACTATCGAAGAGAGTAATCGTTCTTTGGCCAACTGGAGCAGTTCATTGCATGACAGTTGGTATCAAATGTGGAATGCCACCAAAAATATGCTTGTAGCTGATGAAAGACCAAAAGGCGTTAAGAAATATCCTTTGTGTGTTATACACACTCCTGAATCCAATCATCGTGGCAAACGGCAAGCCATTGATTACACTCAAGATTATGCTGGCATAGTACCCAATGGTGTTTATCCCGGTGCTTATCCTGGCGCTTATCCACAACCACATCCACATCCTTATCCATATCCTTATCCCTATCCTTATCCATCTCAAGTTCCCGATAACGAAGAAGAAGGTGCAGTTGAAACTGAAACCCCAACTGAATCAGATCCTTCCATCCCTATTATCAATTGTATAGTTGTGGTGCGTCGTAAAAGACCACCAACACCACCACCAGAAACCATGCCAGTACCTGTAGATCCCGGTATGCCTGGTCACCATCATCCTCATCAATATCCAGTACCACCATACGGTTATCCACATTATGGTCCTTATCCTCCATATCCATTTCCCGCTTATCCTCTTCAACCGGCAACACCGGTAATAACAGCTAGAAATAACGCTGCAGCCCATAACAGTGCTGCCGTCCAATATCAACAAATGCTCAATGAGTACTACAAGCATTTGCATGCTTTGTATCGTGCCGATGCCACTACCAATATGGCTAGAAATCGTAATGCCGGTTATTATCCGTATCAGTATGAGGCAAATGAAGATGAAGATTATGAGGAAGATGACCAAAAGAATGATGACAATGATAATGACGAGAGTATTGAAGAAGAGAATTGATTCCGAATAAAAAAATGCCAATAAATAATAAGTTTTTAGGATAAGGCCTCCTCTTTAAGAAACATTTCATGAAGTTTTATTTCATTTATGAACAGTTAGAGGGAACTCTAACTCATGGGAATTCTTACACATTCAAAATAATATACGAGGGTGGGTCAATATTTTAATTATTACTGTCACCTATCCTAAGACCATGAGATCATTTGCATGCATCTGAGCAATACTTTTATTGGAGCAATGTGTTCCATTAAGGCACGGTGTCTCCTTGTAGGCCTTCGTCTAAATGTGGCAAGAACTCCACATTTACATAACAAGGGTTTCACTGTTTTTGTTGAGTGCAGGCGCAATCTGCACCCACGCTCATCCATAAATTTTATTACCTCTGTAGACGCGGCAAGGAATCCATAGGAGCCTTAGATTCGATGTGCTACACTTGCTACACATCGTAGCGAATCCATTCTTCAGTTCTTTTTAATCGATTCAGTGTTCCAAGTGTTTTAAATTTTCTTAATCTTTGATTAGACTAAGGACAGCAGTAAGAGAGGCTGTATGGCACCAAACGTATAGAGAGTTTCATTGATCCTTTCCTTACCAATGTATCCCGTGCTTCGTTTCCCAGTACTTCACGGTATCACTGTAACCATACAATTGGTATGTATTTCTACATCAATCCATAGCAGCTTTTAAGCTAGACTGTATAAGAAAATACACGTGGACTTGCGCGAGAGCCTACTGTGTCCACATTAATATTTTCGCACTTGGCAAAAGCCGTGAGCTTTGCCTAGAAAACACTCGAGGTTTTTCGAAATGAATGCATTTGAATGCACCTTTCACACCAACATCACGTTGTTCATGGTGAAGGGATTGGTATACCAGTTGCGACAAAACTCGCAACGAACTTAGCCCTAAATGGATAACATTCTGGATCAGTCGACTCAAGCCTGATTCTCCTTTCAGAGGATAGCTCCAAGACATGATAGCAAGGACCTAAACTGCACTTGTTTTGGTGCTACCTGCCATACAGCATGCTTAACTAACGATTTACTAGGAAATGGAGTTGCGGACAACTTTCTATCCAGAAGTGGTTTTGAGACTAGCTTACTTTTTTTGGGGCTTTGGTAACTTACTTAATTGTTCAGGTTTTTGTTTACCACCCAAGTGGTGTCCATTAATTTTATGCAAGAGTGACGGGTCCTACAATTTAACGTCTACTCCGAATAACAGATTTTTCGGAAGCTTTTCATGGTAATTTTATTTACTCTCAGAGGTTTTGCCCGAAAACTACTGAAAGAAAGTTGCCCAAAATATATATTTCTTTATATTACGTATGAACTGAGAATTGACCACATGATCTCGGGTCTAATAAGCCAATACATTAGCTATGGTTTATGTCGACCAACCAGCAATTCTTAAAGCATAGAAAGCCAAAATTTAAGTCACCATTAAAACTTCCTCTCAGCAGACTTGTTGCAAAAACTCTGAGAGTAAATAAAAATTGCCATGAAAAGGTTCTTAAAAAATCTATCGTTCGGAATTGACAATTATGTGCAGATCCCGCACTCATGTATAAAATTAACACATGCAATATAAGTGGTGTGAAGTCGCCGTAGTCTAGTAGGTAGTGTGTTGGCTTATTACACGTAAAGCCAGGGTTCGAGCCCCAGGCCAGACATGAAAACAAGACTTCCTCTCAACAGATTTCTGGCAAAAACTCTGAGAGTAAATAAAATTGCCATGAAAAGTTTCTCAAAAATCTATCGTTCGGAGTCGACTTTAAACTGTAGGTCCTGACTCTCATATATAAAATTAACACACAACATAAGTAGTTTGCGAAGCTAGGTCGTAATCCTGACTGAAGGGTTGTAATAACCAATAACCAATATTTGTATTGACGTCATACGGACTGATTTATTGCAAATAGTAGGAATAAATTTGGCTGATCGAATGAGCCGTTTAACTCACAGTCGTGGAATATATAACACTAAAGTTATCTGTAAAAAACAAATTTAAATGTTCATTCAAGTAATACATACTTCTGTCTTCTATTAACGTTTGAAGTTCTCAAGCTCTTAAAACACAACCGGCAGAGATCAGCAATGAGTATTCAAAAGGATGAGTAGAATCGAATCGTACTCATAATTTCTGATACTTATTACGTATATTTGTTTATTATTTTAATATCATGGAACCTCTATTCATATTCAAAGTTTGAAGTACTCATCATATTCATACTCATACAACACGTATGATGTTATTGATTTCGACTCTCCATAAATCAATATATACACGCAGCACAAAATAAGTATGATTCGCGGACGAATACTAAAATACTTTCCTAGAAGGTTGTGTGTTTTCTCTGCTTGCTGCTCTGCCTTTTTTGCTAATGTGTCTTTTTTCTTTTGTTTTAAATTTTGATGAATGATTCGAGTCACTCGAATAATTTATAAGTATTATAAGAAGTATTTTTCTAAAGTTATGTATCTAAATGAGTAGGCTCTTATGAATCAAACATATTTCAAATGGTATGAGTTTGATGTCAATGTTGTACGCAAACACATTGCAATCTGTAGTTACACATCAACGTTGTTGTGAGTATGAATGAATCAGAATACATAGTTAAATTTCAATATTGTTGACTCATTTATATTAAAAATTTCATGAGGGCTTATAAGTAGCGAAAAAACGATTCATTGCTGATCTCTGGTATTTATGTATGGATTGACGCCATATGGCCCGATGTATTGGAAAAAGTAATCAAAATTTTGACTGATCGAATGGGCCATATGTAGAATATAACACGGAAATAATGTTTAAGAAATAAATGCAAACATTTCATTCCATTAATATTTCTGCCTTCTCTTAACGTTTGAAGTTCTCAAGCTTTTAAAACACATCCAATACTTACAGATTTACAGCCATTAATAGCAAATCGAATGAAATAATAATTCATGATGAAGAGGGGGAATGTTTTTGTTTTTTTAAAATTTTTCTAAACCATAATGTTTATTTTGTATCATCATTTGTTGATTTCTGTTTTATTTTTTATTTTATTTATTTATTTTAATTTTAAATTTTTATTTTTAATTTTTATTATTAGTTTTCATACACAGTATTTGTTTGTTTGTTTGTTTTCTTTGTTTTTTTTTATTTATTTCATTATTTTATATTTAAACTTAAAAGTAATTTAAATTTATTTATATATTGTATGTATGTTTAGTTAATTAATTAATTATTGTGTGTGTATGTGTATGTGTGTGTTTGTTTGTTTGTGTTGTATATTATGATTTATAATTTTTACTCTAGGTTTACCAATTTATTTATGCAAATTCTATAATTTTATTTTTCTTCTTAATTTTTCTGTTTTTTTTTCAATTTTTTAATTTAATTTTTAATCTAATAAATATATATGTATGTTTGTTTGTTTGTATATGCAGCTACTTTTATTAATTATTTCCGTTTTTTTTTTACTTATTTTTTTTTGTTTTTTTTCTTCATTTTATCAACTTAGTTTATGTGAAAGATTAAAACTATTCTTTTTTTTTATTACGTACTTGTATGTATATGTATAAATATATATATATTTTTATGTATGTATGTAATCTATTATGTATTTATGTTTGAATATTTTTCATTTTTTTTTTCTTCTCTTTATAATTATCATATCCATTATTCATGCCATTTATAGGCATTTTTGTATGTATGTATGTATGTCTCGCTTATTTAAATTTATGTTCATACGTTTTTCTGTTTTTTTTTGCATTTTTATATGTACTTAATTAGAATAATAATAAAAATTATTATTATAATCATTTTAATAACACTAATAATTACAACTACCGTTAAAAATCATAGTCATTATAAAAATTTTAATCATAAAATCTATGCATATATACAACGTACATACATACATACATACATATATATGTATGTACGTACAACAATATCAAATAAACAAATTAAACCTATTAAATATTATTAATATTGTAGGTGTGTGTGTTATATTATATTATATTGTAAAAAAACTACAACAACAACAACAAATTTCCTTTAAACACAATCAATAAATTTTAAATTTTTTTTCTGTTTGCAAACAAAATTGCCATAAAAATTTAACCAAAATTTTGCCGTTCGAAGTCGACATTAAGCTGTAGATCTTGATGCTCATTTATAAAATCAACACCGATGATATGGGTGTTTGGAGAAGATAGGTTTTAATCCTGACTAAGGCATTGTAATGAGCAATAAAATTACAAATCAATGCAAGAACTTGTTTTTTCTGCTTTGAAACATCGCCAACAACTATGGAAACAGCTTCAAGTATCGTTTATTATTCCATTCTCCCTCATCCTTGAATTTTTACATGCAATAGTACTTTTTGAAATGCCTATCATTTCCGGTAGAACTATCTAGGCTTCTAATACTGATAACATACATCAGTCACGACTACAATCTAGCTGCTCACACCACTTATGCTCCGTGCGTTAATTTTATGCATGAGAGAGTTTAAAGTTGAGTCCATGATTCCTTTTTCATGGCAATTTTATTCCATTCTCATAAATCGGCTGAGAGAGAGTCGAGAAATATTTTTCGTATTTCAATTTGGGGAGATGTCTGACCTGGGGTTTGAACCGTAGTCTCACATCTAATAAGCCAACACACTACCTACTAGACTACGGCGACCGACAAACGTACGCTTCTATAGGCAGCAAAAAATCTTTTAAAACAAAATGACTGCGATTAATGCTATTCAGTCTGTTAGTATGAATAAAAAGTTATTGACAATAAATATTGTGTCGTTATAGGTCAATTAGAGCTCAATTAGCTCAATATAGCTCGAGTGAGTATCTGAGTATTATGAGTTATAGGATCATGTATTACAAATCCAATGAATGCAGTGGAAGTCGCCTTAGTCTAGTAAGTAGTATGTTGGCTTATTAGACGTAAGGCCATGGTTCAAATCCCAAGTCAGACACCAAAACGAATTCTGAACAAATATTTCTTCGGCGTCTGCCTCTCAGTAAATTTCTGGCAAAAACTTTGAGTGTTAAATAAAATTGCCATGAAAAGTTTCTCAAAAATCAGTCGTTCGGAGTCGACTTTAAATTGCAGATGCCGCCACTCATTCTTAAAATAAACACACACAACATAATTGGTGTGAGAAGTTAGATCGTATTCCTGACTGAAGGGTTATAATGACCAATTATGTATGTATGTATCTGAGATCAGCAATGAGTATTCAAAAAAAATGAGTAGAATCAAATCATACTCATAATTTCTGATTCTTAAACTTATATTCGTACTTATTTTAATATCATGGAACCTCTACTCATAATCAAAATTTGAAGTCGTCATCATACTCATACTTAACAACACGTATGATGTTGTGTTGTCTATAACACAACATATACACGAATCACAAAATAAGTATGATTCGCTTACGAACACTAAAATACCTACTAGAAGGTTGTATGTTTGCTCTGCTTGCTGCTCTGTCTTTTTTCTTTTGTTGTAAATGCAACAACAACGAAGACTGTAAATTTTAATAAATGATTGAAGTCACTCGAATCATTTATAATTATTATAAGAAGTATTTTTCTAAAGTCATGAATCTAAATGAGTAGGCTTATGAATCAAACATATTTCGAATGGTATGAGTTTGATGTCAATGTTGTATGCAAACACATTGCAACCTGTAGTTATAAATGAACGTTGTAGTGAGTATGAATGAATCAGAGTACATAGTTAAATTTCAATATTGTTGACTCCCATATATTCAAAAGTTCATGAGTGCTTGATGCATTGCTAATATCTGGTACGAAACCTTTATGTATCTGAGTATTATGAGTTATAGGATCATGTATTAAAAATCCAACGAATATAGTGGATCTTAAGGCTGTATACATATATCACTGTGGAAGAAGAAATGAAACACGATTACACTTTGTTTACTTTCTCAGTAATATAAGAAATATGGAGTACTGTACTACCAATGGAAATGGCTTTAAGCACTAAGAATCGAATACTCTCACTAACATTAGAGACGTATGTAATAAAGTGTTGAACATAGAGTTCAATAGGCATGAATTGGCTAATAATTGGAAAGAATTTAATACGTTTGTATCGATTATAATTTATTATTCTCTGTATTAAAAACCCTAAAATGTTTTATACGAAAAAAACCCGGTGTGTGTAATAAATTATAATTCCTGTCAATGAGTGTAAGTCCATCGTTGTGTAGGTTTGTTGGAGAGTAAATTAAAAACGTTATTTCAGAAATTAAATTTTAATAAAATGTGTATTGTTATTATTTCATTGTTATTTTATTGTATTTTAATTTATTTTTGTATTTTATAAAACGTAAACAATATGTTTGTTTGTTTGCCTGTTTAGTTTAGTTTATTTTGTTAAGAGTCAGTTTATTTAGTTGGTAAGTGTTTAAATTTATTACATTATTGTTGTATTGTTTTTGTTGTTATTTTAGCTGTTGTTAAACAAGGCATTGTGTTGTTGTAAAACATATATTTTTTTTTGCTTAAATTTGCATATTTTATATGCACAGCAGCATTTTTATTTTTTTATTTAAAATTTTTTAAATTGAAAATTTTTCAAAATTAATTTTTTTTGTTTTTTTGTACATTTCATAGAGATATCCTTTCTTTATCAAATTAATGCTTAATTTGTTGATGTTGTTGTAGAATGTGTTTTTTATTTGTAACAAATTTATAATTAACAGTTATTTTTGTTTATTGTTTTTGAAATTTTTTTTCTTAAATTTCATTTAAAATAATATTTACAGTGGGCTCCATAGCATAATCGGGCATGTAAATGTAAGTCGAGTCACTTTAGGTTTAAAAACAAACCAAATTCTTTACTTCTACAACCCACAGAACAATTCTGTACATATATATTATTGTTCTAAGCAACAATATATGGCAACCCTATCATTCTAGAACATACTGCAGCAGACCAATCTCGTATTTGTCTGGAAACACTGCAGTTGACTAACGGCGTACTAATCTGGAATCATTTTAACTATCACTGAAACTGACAAATCCAAGGAAATGAAAGGCAGAATGGTGAGATCTTTTGTGGTAAATTTTTGTTGTTTGGAGAGACAAAAAGGAGTTACCAACGAATGTCAATTTAATTTGCATGGATGGTATGATGAATTTGATCATAGGAATTCAAAATCCTCTGTTAAATTTGAAGGAAGTTCTGTTCCAGGTTATTTCAATCTTTTTCTAACTGTTAGCAGAACAAAATTTTTTTCACCACGATGGTCGAATGCGACGTGCAGACATTTGGGGACCCGCAAGCAATTTTTGCCTGATACTGAGAAAACAATCACAAGCAGACATGACGAATTGAAAGAGTTTGGTTCAACCACTACTTCCCTAAGCATTACTTAATCGCATGCTATGGAGCACCAGCGTATTCAACTGCGAAAATTCAATGTATGCGGCAAGTAATACGGATTCATGAACACTTTGCATAAAAAGTCTGTTATGTCCGAAGAGTTAATTGTCGTAACAACCAAGAAGTAGCCGACAAATGGTCACTCAAAAGATCTTAGCTGGCTTTATAATGTGAAAAGTGCAGCAACATTGCTGAACGGAAAATCCGAGGAGCCTTTACAACTTATTAGTGAATAACAGCAAAGGCAGGCTGTTCTACACAACAGCAAACGCTCTTATACTTTGCGTCAAAATTTTTCATTACAGACTGAATTATGACATCAGAAGGACACTGTACGATCATATGTGATTTTGATAAAGGTAGGTTAGGTTAGAAGACGTGTACTTGTCAAATTAAGACAAGTACAGTACCCGGATGTCGAATTGACCCATTGTACAACGTCCTAGTTTTTCACACCACTTATGTTGTTTGTGTTAATTTTATACATAAGTTTAAAGTCGACTCCGAACGACAGATTTTTTTTGAGAAACTTTTCATGGCAATTTTATTTTGTTCGCAAAATTTTTGCCAGAAATCTGCTGAGAGATAGTTGCCTAAGAAATAATTTTTGGATTTTGTCTTGATGCCTGGCCTGGGGCTCGAACCCTGGCTTTTACATCTAATAAGCCAACATACTATCTACTAGACTACGGCGACTTTTGATAATGTCTTCAACGATTTAAGCTGGCAGATGTTCGTGTTGCATTTGACGTTTGAGTGCGACAAATTCATCGATGAACCGCGTGCATTAGTGAAAATGTTTGGCTGCAAACTAACCGCCGAAAAGTCTAATTACCGAGATAAACCAAACGTCTGATAAATGGAATGCCTTCCAGACAAGCTGTTTGCAAAATCGACTTATTGATTACAGAGCCAACTACAGCTTTTAAGGCGGATGACTCAGGAAGCAAAATAATACAACGGAACTGTAACGACATTTGGGCACAGAGCTCTGAACGGAGTAAGTCCTTGTGACTTAAAACATAATCAGTGTTTGTAGAACAATTTCACCGTCAGACACCGGGGTCATTTTAATCATTAAATAATAGCGTATGGTAGTCGCCATAGTCTAGTAGGCAGTCTGTTGGCTTAATAGACATGAGGCCACGGTACACACCCCAGGTCAGACATCTGCAACAAAACGAAATATGAAAAA
Source organism: Sarcophaga carnaria (assembly GCA_958299815.1). Lineage (NCBI taxonomy): Eukaryota > Metazoa > Arthropoda > Insecta > Diptera > Sarcophagidae > Sarcophaga > Sarcophaga carnaria. The sequence goes on along the minus strand of OY283153.1, from coordinate 8,383,361 downwards.
ATATTTCTCCGGCGAGTTCATCTCAGCAGATTACCGTTAAAAACTCTGAGAGTAAATAAAATTGCCATGAAAAGGTTTCTAAAAAAAAAATCTGTCGTTCGGAGTCAACTTTAACCCTTTCCACTCCAAGCCTTTTTTTCTTTTTATTCCACCAGCTCTACGCTAAAATTGCCTTTCTTAACTTTTAAGGGCTTTTTCGTATTTTGTAAATAAAATTGATTCTTTCTTATATGTCGACTGACACTCGACATTGGAGTGGAAAGAGTTGAACTGTAGGTCCCGACACTCATGTATAAAATTAACACACGTAATATAAGTGGTGATAACTCTAGGATCGTTAGGGAATGTCGCCGCTGTCTCGACCTTCTTTCACCAGTGTCTCACTGGTGTGGGTACCCGGGCACAGTAACATTCCGGGATACTGTAGGGCCAACGAGCTCGCCAATGCTGGTGCGCTCCTTCCAGAATCCTCCACAATTGAACTGGGTATGCCACTTGCCTCGGTCAAGTTAGACATTGCGCGGAAATTCTCTCTGAGGAGTCCTGCTCCACAGCTAGACTCACCTGGCCCTTGATGGATAGAAGGCGTATCAACCAATTACTTGGTCTTGGTCGTGACGTCATCTCAACTACAGTGGCCGTGCTTACAGGTCATTGCGTTATGGGTAGACACGCGGAGAGAATGAGGCTCCCATTTAACGATTTCTGCCGTGGATACAGATCCGCTGAGGAGGAGGAGACTGTTATCCACTTTCTTTGTCAGTGCCCGTCTCTTGCTAGGTGTAGATTTAGGCTATTTGGCTCTCCATTTCTCCTTGTCAGCTTGACGGAGCTATCATCCATTGATATCAAGGATATAGCTTCGTTCATCAAACTTTCTGGCTTGTTTTCCAGTGTAGGGTAGTCGTGCTTTTGATGTGCAGCCCTTGCGCTGACCAACTTCTTCCTCTTCCCTGATTTTGGTGGAACTTGGTCAGTACAAGGACTGCGTTCACCCGTGGCATCACAACGGGCCGCTATGCGTGCTTAAGTGAGCTTTGTGAAATCAGAGCTACCACTCAGACCTAACCTAACCTAACATAAGTGCTGTGAGAAGCTAGGTTGTAATCCTGACTGAAGGGTTGTAATGACCAATTATATATGTATGGAATGGAATTGCATAGAGCAGGAAGTAAAACAAAACTTGATCATATCAATTCTAAGGCATTTAAAGATCATTCTGGTCATCAAGGGTTATTGTAAAAACCCAGAAAATAATAAGAAAAAATTCCTTAAAATTCATGCTACGATTACGCCATGGAGTCACTGTACATGCATATATTTTGGAGTGTTTTTTTATTGTTATTATTGTTTTAATTTTTGTTAATTACATTACTATTTACACGTTTATATTTAAATATTTTTTTTATTGATTTTCTAATCAATATTTATTGAATGTTTTATTTAAGGGGGTGTGTTTATTAGGTTTTTTAGGTTTTCCTAAATGATTTTCAAAAATACAATTCATATGATAATTAAGTATCTATGATTGGAAATAGTTTGTTTTTTTTTCTTTCTCTCTTTAATTAATTGTAAAATAACACTTAATGATGACACTTTAACTTTATTTCCAATAAAAATAAGAGATGATAATCATTCAGTCATTCATTCATTCTTTCATTCATTCATTCATTCATTTATACAAACTACAGCAGCATAATAATAAAAAAAACAATTTGTAGTTGTAGTAGAGTATTGAGTCTCTCTCTAATATTTTTAGGCAGTTTTTGGAAGTTATTCAGGAGGTGTTTAGTAGTGTGAGGATTAATTTTGGATTAGTTTTGTGTGTGTGAGATTAAGGAGAATAGGAGTATATTTTTAATTATCATTTTAACAATACACTGAAATGTGTGATTGTGATTGTGATTGTGTGTGATAATAAATATAATAATAGTATCTATGAGAGAGCAATTTTTTAAATACTCTTATTGATGTTTAATTATGTGTTCATATAATAAATAATTGGATTATTTCAATTTCGATTTGTTTAATTTGTTTAAATTCTATTCTATGGGGGGAATTATTAAAATATTATTCGCATTAAATTAATAGAAAATAATTTCTTTCCTCCCCCCTTATTTTGTTGTTGTTTTAATAAATTAAACATTTTAATTGAATTTTTATTAAATAATTCAATGGAAAGTGCGTTAATATGGGATATTAAATTGAAAATTAAAAGTCAATTACTTTTGTTATTGAAGAGAATAGAAATTTCCATAGAAACTAAAACAATTAAGGGAAGGAAAAAGGATATTTTTATTTCAATTTTAGAGCAAGTCCAATATAAACAAGATTCTACCTTACACGTGCTACTTGGTCATATTGTTGTTTGAAGCAGAAGAACTTTTTGTTTTTACACATGCAGTACTTGCAAGATTAGAGCGTTTTCGTCTTGCAGCATATGAAACATAAAAAAAAACGATTTAAACATGCCGTAAAAGAAAATCAAGTGATTTCTTGACCGTTTTTCCCCATGAAATACCAAAGAAATGTGGCTTCAATTTTAGGAATGCATATACTGAATTAAAAAAAAAAGACGGAGAATTTGAAGGGTATCTTAGGTTGGTTTAGCGCGTTGCTTGGCGTTTACTATTAAGTTCACACAGTGGCCCCTATGACCCATTATGTCACTCAATGTTTGATAAGTCCTTTTGTTATGATCCCTTAGTAGTGGGTTTGAACCAATCCGAGCTCAAGAAGATGCCAAGATCTTCAAACGTTCTGTCCCCCGAAAAGATAAATAAAAAAAGAAATTATTGACCGAAAGTGATTATTTTAAAGTGCTTTTAGACAATCTCAATAAGAAAATTGTTTTATTGAAATCTTGAGTAAAAAGGCTGTCCTAATGGTAGTTAGGTAGATGAGAGTAATAGCTCTGTGTACTAAAGCTCACTTGAGTATACATAGCGGCCCCTTGTGACGCTACAGGACAATGCAGTCTCTGTACTAACCGAATTCCACTTAACTACTCGAAGAACTTGGTCGGCACAGGGGCTGCACACTAAACCATGACTGGCTCACCCAATAAGTGAAAAAACAAAATTATCGCTTTTGGAGCACCAACAATCCTTATACGAGGATATAAGAAAATCAACTACATCCACTTAAACTGGTTGTTTGGTGCGACTTTGTCACAGGAGGCTCCATTGTGACGAATCAGAGTCTTGAAACCTCCAATGCGAATATCCATTAGAATAACTTGAAAATTCCCGTCAAATATATGGTAAGTGCCGCCATAAACCGAAACCGTAAGCTCCTTAACGCTGCCTACAGCATTTTGATGGATTAAATGAAAAGAAAATTTATTTTAGACATCATTTGTCGCATCAGAACGGACAGCTATGAGTGCTTAAGCGTGCTTTTTGTAATCAAAGCTACCACTCCAACATATGTACTGGTCTACCTAGACAGCAAATAAACACAACGAGAATATGGTTGAGTCGCGCCAAGAAAAAACTGGAGCTCTTATGAAGAAGAGTTGGTGATAAAAACTTATCCCTTTGGGAGTTAATTTCCATATGTTCCAACAGATTTAGGTTTTCACATCAGATGAATGCTATGCTATGGAGAAAGTTGGAAGCAGAGATCAACAATGAGAATTCAAAAAGATGAGTAGAATCGTATCATACTCATAATTAATGATACTCATACGCATTCATACTTATTTTAATATCATGGAACCTCTACGCATCTTCAAAGTTTGAAGTACTCATCATATTCATAGTTAACAACACGTATGATGTTGTTGATTTCGGCTCTCCATAACACTCAACATATACACGATGCACAAAATAAGTATGAATCGCGTACGAACACTAAAATAATTAGTAGAAGGTTGTGTGTTTGCTCTGCTTGCTGCTCTGTCTTTTTTGCTTATGTGTCTTGTTTCTTTTGTTGTAAATGCCTAACAACAACAAAGACTGTAAATTTTAATGAATGATTCAAGTCACTCGATTCATTTATAAGTATTATAAGAAGTATTTTTCTAAAGTTATGAATCTGAATGAGTAGGCTTATGAATCAAACATATTTCGAATGGTATGAGTTTGATGTCAACGTTGTACGCATACTCATTGCAACCTGTACTTATAAATCAACGTTATAGTAAGTATGAATGAATCAGAGTACATAGTTAAATTTCAATATTATTGACTGATCTCTGGTTAGAAGTAAAATTGGAATGCTCAGAAGATTAATGACCAGAGGGGGGATGTTATTACATGGTTGGTATTTCTGATGAGCGTTCAAAAAGTGGACTTAGGTGTATGCCATTATTGGCACGAGGACTTGTATGTTTGGTCTGCTACCCTTCAACATACATAGTTATCTATATAAGAATGAGAACCCCAATTCAGCTGAAGCGGAAACAGAAAAGCTCTCTTTAGAAGGTAAACAATGAGAGAATAAGAAAATTAAATTGAAAGAAAAATAAATTTTTCTTGTAACTGTTGAAACTAACATGAACGAATGCTTTCTGGCAAGAAAACTTAAATAAAAATTACAAAATTCGAAAATATCATGAAAAAGAAGCCTCAGTTACACAGATGACTGATTCACATGGCGATAACAATCTGAACTTTTGTTCTCGAGTAATAAGTAGGCGGTTATGAGTTATAAAATTAAAATATTTTGTATTTTAATATCTTGTGATTATTTTTCTGAATTTCTTTATTGTTTTTGTGTTCAAAAAAACATACAAAAAGGTTTTAATGTTATCTTTTCTTTTTTTTCTTATCATTTTTATGCGTATTTCATTATTTGTAGCCATTTATGATACTTTTTTTCATTACTTTGTACATAATTTACAAAAACTACTACCATTTTAAATATACTCCTTAATTGTAGCAACTAACTAAACTAACTGACTGACTGACTGAGTAAGTGCCTTTACTGACTGGCTTATTCACTTAATTTGCTTTGCGTGATTAAAACGGCAATTAATAACCCTTTTTGTGTGACATTTCTTTACATTTTTTTGCTCCTTTTTTGTTCATTTCGTTGTTCCCATGGCATAAACTAAGGCATGAACAAATGCTACCTTTTGTTCAGTCAGTTTCTTTGTGTATATCATCCATGCCATACGTACAGGAGAGCACCTACAACAATAGGTTTTTAATAAAAAACCAACCAAAAAATATTCAACAAAAAAAAACACGTACTTTTCCTTTATTCTGCTTAAAATTATTTTTAATTTTTTTATTTAATTTTTTTTAATTTTTTTTCTTTTCTTACCGTAAATACTTTATAAAAAAGGGACTCTCAACTACTGTAGAGTAAAATATTTTATCTTTGTTTATGTGTGTATGTGGGTTACTCATTTCGTAGCCCCCAAACCTTATGACTGTCGTTAAACCAAAAAAAGGGCACAAATACATAAAAAAACGATGGAAAATTAAAAAAAAAAATTTTTTTTACCACCTTTACAATCTATTTTCTTTATGTTTTTATTCTTATTTATCTTTTTCTCCTCCACCATTTTCTTTTTCTCATATTTTTTTTCTTTTTGTTTTTTAAAGAACATGTTGTCTTGAACTGGTTTCACCATAAATTTTAGTCTTTCATCTGGAGTTGCTGCCATTACAAGCCGTAGACGATGATGTTTTTTTGCATGCCACTGTTTTTACGACGGCCGCCTTTATTGTTGATACATAAAAACATGCTGACGTTGCTGATGTTGTTGCTGATGCTGATGACGATGATGCTGAAGATAAAATTCTTTGTTTAGTAACAGCAGGTATGCTTTTCATTTCTTTTATTGTTATTATGGCTGACTCTAATGCTGCTGACACTGTGGCCAATGCTGTTGTTGCATTTTCCATTGCAACTGCAACATTATGCTTCATTGTTAATGATGGCGTCGTACTTTTTGCTTGTGCTGTTCTTTTCTTTGCCAATAATTTTATTGTGCTTTTGTTTGTATTGTTGTTTGCGTTGGTGCTGAAGCTAATATTGTTCGTATTCGTGTTCGTGCTATTCGTGCACATCAAGTGTTGTAAACAACATGTTAAAATGGTGAATAGCATACAGCACAGACTTAAATAAAAATTGCCACAATGCATGCTTGTGCTTGAATTATGTTGCATAGCAGCTGGATGTTCGCCTAAATAAACAAGAAGAAAAAAGCAAAATATTCCGTTATAAAATATACTCTCTACTTAAACAATAACGGTTCTCATGTTTCTAAAAAAAAGTAGAAGAAAATCGTAAGAAAATTTTAAAAACAACGTAAAATATTCTAATATTGTACGAAATAAGTTTTATGCCTTTAAGGCAAAACACTTTGATTACTTATACGAGGAATGGCTGAATAATTTCGTGAATTTTTGTTTAATTTCCCACAACTTCTCTGAAAAAGGAACAGTGATCCTATCAACTATCAGGCATTAGCCAATCCCTATTTACTTACCTTTTAATTGTTTATTACAACCCTTGAGTCAGGATTACAACCTAGCTTCTCACACCACTTTTGTTGAGTGTGTTAATTTTATCTATCAGTGGCGGGATCTACAGTTTCATGTAGACACTGAACGACCGATTTTTTTTCGTGGGAATTCTTTTTAAAAGACTGCTGATCAGAAGTCGTTGCAAGGTGTCGTTTTGTTCGAGTAGTCTGCGCACGCGTTTCAAGCTTTAGTGCCTGTGAGCGGTATAGGTTTGCTAAGAAGCATCTTTATTTACTCATTTGAGTTCAACTGCGTTGATCCGTCACTTTTTTCAGTTTTATGAAAGTGCGTCACCCGCAGTTCTAGGATGATAGCGTTATGTCATTATGGATGGAATATAAAAACATTCGAATTATGAGTAACGACTTCTCTGGATGGAGCTCAATTTAAACATTAAATTTTTCATGACACTACCACATAAAACGGACTGGACATGGCTTTGAGGGCCGCTGTGGTCCGACTTAAGAAACCCAACAAGAAAAAGTCTGTCAGGGTCAAAACGCATGATCTTGATTGCCAGCTGACAACAAATCCAACCAAGATTGCCGTCTCCTAAAATTGCTTCTACAGAAAATTAAATGTGGTACGAGAGATAAGGCACGAAACAACATGTTGTTGAAACCACATGTCGGTGGTGCCCATATCATCTAATTCAGGTTAGAACAAGTTGACCTTTGTACCCATATTAGACAATTCATTGACCTGTAGTAATCACCATTGACAGGGATGGGCTGACCAACGTTGTTATCAAAAGTTGTTGTTTTTCAGGATATATTTGTAGCTCTTGTTATCGTCCCAAATTCAACAAACTTGTGTTTGTTCAGGTACCTATTAATTCTGAAATAGCCCTTATCGCTTAGGCTGATTTATGAGGAAAAAAGAAGTCGATTGCCAACTGTTCCAGAGCCCATTTAGCGAACACACGTCGTTGCCTATAGTCGTTTACCATTCAGTTCATGGTGACTTAGCAAAACAAATTGAATAAATGGCAACTAAAATGGCAGATGTAGGTTCAACAAAGATGGCTAAACGTTTGGAACATTCCTGTTCGAACATCCTATAATTCCAAGTGGTGCCTTTGCTTGACTTTCCTCGAGGGATATTTTATTTAATGCTCCACAAACATGATGCAAAACTATTTGATTTCTACTGTATACGAAGCTAGGATACTTAGGTTTCTGTCCAGCACATTAACCACTACACCAGGCCTATTTGTTTAAAACTCTAGTTAATTTAAATTTCATTTAAGCCTTGTAGTTAAACCTTGTTCTTCACCGTAGTCTAGTAGGTTGTGTGTTGGCTTATTAGACGTGAGTCCACGGTTCAAACCCCAGGTCAGACATTTCCAACAGAACGAAATATGAGAAGATATTTTCTAGGCGACTTCCTCTCAGCAGATTTCTAGAAAAAAATCTAAAGTAAAATAATAAATGCCATGAAAAGTTTCTCAAAAATCCATCGCTTGCAGATGACTTTAAACTGTAGCTGCCGCCACTCATGTATAAAATTAACACACACAACACAAGTGTGGTGTGAGAAACTAGGACGTTGTACAATGGGTCGGTTCGACCTCCGGGTACTGTACGTGTCTTAATTGACGAGTACACGTCCTCTAACCCGACCTAACCTAACCTAGCCGTCTCCTAAAATCGCTTCTACAGAAAATTAAATGTGGCACGAGAGCTATGGCACGAAACAACATGTTGTTGAAACCACATGTCGGTGGTGTCCATATCATCCATCCTTGGTAGCCATATTAGTCAATTCATTGACTTGTAGTACTCTCGGTTGACAGTGATGGACTGACCAATGTCGTTGTCAAAGAAACTAAAATTCGTACTTTACAGTGACTTTTTCAAGAAGTCGCCGTGGTCTAGTAGGTAGTGTGTTGGCGTATTAGACGAAAAACCAGGATTCGAGCCCCAGGCCAGACATCAAAATAAAATAAAGTTTCTCAAAAATCTGTCGTTCGACTTTAAACTGTAGGTCCAGCCAGTCATGTGTAAAATTAATACGCACAACATAAGTGGTGTGAGAAACTAGGCCGTAATCCTGACTGAAGGGTTGTAATGACCAACTATGTATGTATGTATGTTTTCAAGATGTCTTGGCCTTGGCATCGTCCCAAATTCAACAAAAATTTGTTTGTTCACGTACCTATTAATCCTGAAATAGGCCCTATCGCTGAGGCTAATTTATAATGAAAATTATGGTCGGTTGCCAGAACCCACTCAATGAACACACGTCATTGTCTATAGTCGTTTAGCATTCAGTTCATGGTGAGTTAGCAAAACAGATTGAATAGACGACAACTAGAATGACAGATGTAGCTTCAACAAAATGGCTGCTATCAACTGCTACAGTTCGTAGGTCTCTGTTAATAGGCTCTACATTTCCAAGAGGTGGTTTTACTTGACATTCTAATAAGTATCCGGAAGAAGGATATTTTATTTGCCTCCCATTATACCTTACTTCTGCTGTCCCGGCCTCACACTAACCCACCCTCACCCGACCGCGGATGGCTCGTCCCCATTACGTAGGGACACGTACACAAAATTACAAATTAAACACTACACCAGGTCTATTTGTTTGAACATGGTATTTCCCCAGTTAATTTGAATTTCATTTAAACCTCGTAGTTAAACCTTGTGCTTCACCGTGGTCTAGTAGGTTGTGTGTTGGCTTATTAGACGTGAGGCCATGGTTCAAACTACAGGTCGGACATTTCCAGCAGAATGAAATATTAAAAATTAAACAATATTTCTTTGCCTACTTCCTCTCTAGCAAAAAATTTGCGAGTAAAATTAAAAATTGCCATAAAAATGTTTCTCAAAAATCTCTTGCTCGTAGACGACTTTAAAGTGCAGATGCCGCGACTCATGTATAAAATTGGCACACACAACATAAGTGGTGTGAGAAGCTGGGTTGTGATCCAGGCTAAAGGGTTGTAATTACCAATTATGTATGTATAAATGTATGTGTCAATTTTATCTATTATTGTGGGGCAAAGTTTAAAGAGCTCAAAGAGAAATATGCTGTAAAACTGAATGATTTTTTATAAAAAAAATTTTCAGTTTCGTTTCAGTGCTAGTGGACTTTTTGAACACACCTCGTATGAATAAAAATAATTCATATTGAAAAATAAAATTATTTTCAAAACTTCATTGAACTGATACTCTGTGAATAATTTCAATATAAAGTTTTATGCTGCATTATAATTGAGGAAAAACTTCAAAGTAAAATCGAATATTTTTCCATACTAATTTTCAATAAGACAAAACAACAACAAAAAAAAACAAAACGAAAACATGAGAAACTAATTTCCAAATATTAAACAAATTTCAAAAGTTTATTAGCAATACACAGGAAACAGGTGATAGTGTAGTTAATAATATAAAAACCCATCTGATTTTAATTATGAAATACGAAATAATTATTCATGAAAATGACAAATTATGTATTACGCCTGTATATGGATACATACTTAGTTGAGTTGAGTTGAGTTGAGTTTAGTTTCAAATCAAGGAGGATATTATTTGATGTACACATACATACATTTTACCTTCTGGCCATTTACATATGAAACGTTTATTTTTAATTGAAATGTAAGTTTCCATAGATAAAACTTACATGTACTTCTTTCTACACATACAGTGGTGGCTTTATAATTAGAAACGACTTAGCAACATGTATGTTTGTTAACTTGTTTTACAGTTTTCACTGTGTACCAGGGATTAAAGACTTTGTTTGGAAGACGTCTTACATACGTTTTTCCATCAGATTGGGTTCAAATTAAACTTAGATTCGTCACTCCAGAGAAGTCTGTTCCAGAAACATCGTTTCTAATTATAAGGCCACCACTGTATGTACATCCTTAAAACAGATTTGCAAAAATTAAAAATTAAGAGACATATTTTACATGTAAATTGAACAACTTTGTTATGCTACAACGTAAGTTTTCCCATTAAAAAAATGGAAAAAAAAGGAAGGAAAAATGTTTCAAGTTTATGTTGTTGGCCTGTGGCAAATCATATGTTAAGTTTGAGTATCTGCTTGATTTTTCTCTCTTTGTATGCATATTTAAATAGTTTAACTAACAACAACAACAACAACAAGTCCTTTGTCAAAAATAATCAGGTCTACTTAATGTTACTCTTGTTGTTGTTGTTTTCTTTTTAATTTTTTTTTCTGTCACAATTTTTCACAAAAACTTCAACAACATATCAGAAAAAAAGGGGGACGTTTGTGAGAGAGTAGGTTGGTAAAGGTTTTTGAAAAAATATGACATTAAAGGGGGGAAAAAACTATAAAAAGTTGCTTAAATTGTTTACAACAACACGGGAACAAAGCAGAGAGAACAAAAAAAAAATACAAGAAAATATTAAAGAAAATAAGCAACAGTCCCAACATACATACAATAGCATACGCATGTAACATATTCATCTCTTTACTTACTTTGTCATAAAAATCCTCACATACGCACACATACCTCTACAGATAAAAGATTTTTAAATTGTTTAAATTGAGAACAACCATTCATTTCTTTACACACACACACACAACCCCTTACACATTTAGAGATGCTGTTCTAGTAGCTCTACTGTGTGTATGTAGTTTCTTTACATTGTTTTCTTTCTTTTTTTGAAGTTTAAATTTCAAGTTGTCATGTATTTATGTATGCTGTGTACATACACATATGTACGTATGGCTTTGTGTGAGCATAACATTTAGTTGTTACAATGAATAAAACACATGTTATTACATGAGCCATGTGTCTTTACACTCTGTTCTCCATTGCCTTTGCTACTACCGTACTACAGTATACAATGAGTACGCGTGTGTGTGCGTGAGAGCGAGAGAGAGATAGTAAATGTGTCTGTTATAACTTAAAGGCATTTTGTTTTAAGAACATGTAGTTTAACACAACGACAACATTACGAAATAAATAAAAATAACAAATGTAAACAAAAAAGAGGGGGAGGGGGGGTTAGCAAAACAAACAAAAAAAAAAGTGAAAGAAAACCAAGCCCAACTGAGAGTTGCATTTACTTGCAACTTCCTGCACATGTGCTTATATGTAAGCGAGAATATTTAAAACGATAGTGAGACCAAGAAATATTGCAACGAAATTACGACTTTTAATTGTAAAACTACTGAGGAATACACACATGTATCGTCGTAGTCGCTTACGTAGTGTGTTGGCTCATTAGACATAAGGCCTCAGCTCAAACCGCAGGTCAGATATCTCCAATAAAACGAAATATGAAAAGATTTCTATAAAAAACTCTGTGAGCGAACTAAAATTACCATGAAAAAGTTTCTCAAACATCAAATGTTCGGAATCGACTATAAACTGTAGGTCCAGCCACTCATGTATGAAATTAACGCACGCAACATAAGTGGTGTGAGAAGCTAGGTTATAATCCTGACTAAAGGATTGTAATGTAATGTAACCATGTATATATGTATTGAAGTCGCCGTGGTCCAGTAGGTAGTGTGTTGGCTGATTAGACGTAAAGCCAGGCTTCGAGCCCCAGGCCAGACATTAAAACAAAATACAAAAAGTATTTCTTCGGCGACTTCTTCTCAGCAGATTTCTGGCAAAAACTCTGAGAGTAAATAAAAATTGCCATAAAAAGTTTCTCAAAAATCTGTCGTTCGGATGTATAAAAATTAGCACACTCGACATAAGTGGTGTGAGAAACTAGGTCGTAATCCTGACTGAAGAGTTGTAATGACCAATTATGTATGTATGTATATATGTATGGATATATTGGCCAAAGTAGCCTGTTGCTGTAACACAATAAATGCTTCCTCTGAAGCCTGGCACTAGTCAGAGCTCATAAGAAAGCTGCTCAGCTTCAGGTCAGTAAATTCAATTGCTTGGTAGAAGCTTAATGCTTCCTTCACCTGAAACATAATGTTGTATACAGTAGAGGCCGAATGTTTCCTCCTTTTCATCGCTTCTGCATTTGCTGTAGTAGTTCATTAGGCAGATGATAAGTTTCATCAAACTTGCCTGACTGCCTAGTACACAAAGTCCAATTTTATAATATCTACCTCACCGATTAATCAGTGAGCTTGAACGCTTCTTTCTCTTGCAACATAATTCTGAAAATGTAGCCAGTATGTGAAGAATCGTCAGGAGTACTATTAATGGCGGGACCTGCACTTTAAAATCATTGCCGAACGATAGATTTTTTGAGAAACTTTTCATGTCAATTTCTACCTACTCTCAGAGTTTTTGTCAGAAATCTGCTGAGCGGATTAGGTTAGGTAGCTCTGATATCACAAAACTCACTTGAGCACGCATAGCGGCCCGTTGTGATGCCACGGGTGAAAGCACGGTACTGACCAAGTTCCTCCAAAATCAGAGAAGAGGAAGAAGTTGTTCAGCGCAAGGGTTGCACTGCTGAGCGGATGTCGCCGAAGAAATATTTGTTCATATTTGGTTTTGTTGGAAATGTCTCAGCTGGGATTGGAACCGTGGCCTCACGTCTAATATGCCAACACACTACCTACTAGACTGTGGCGAATCTTTTTCTTCAATTCTTTATCTCTGTTATTTCTACATAAGTTATTGGCCAAGAACTTGCAAAAGTGACCCGTACAGTGAGTACAGTGTTAAGTAAAAATTTTAAGAAAGACATCAAGTTTTGAGCAGTTTTGCTGAACAATTTTACTGCTGTCCCAGTCTAATATTGCTTCATTGACAATTCTACGTTTGCAGGTCTTCAATAAGATGCTCAATGTCGAAAATTAGCCCAAGAACTCGGTGGTAATGCCATGCCTAACAAATATTTCTATATTGTACTGCTTGGCTATCGCGTTGAAATATCCGCGGCTACCCAACACTGTCTTCTAAGCTCTCATGTGGGAATCTCAGTGCTCTTTCAGCCACCTGGCTAAGCGAAATTATGCTTCAATCTCCACCGGAGCTCTTTACATACATACATAATTGGTCATTACAACCCTTCAGTCAGGATTACGACCTAGTTTCTCTCACTACTTATGTTGTGTGTTAGACCTACAGTTTAAAGTCGACTCCGAAAGACAGATTTTTGAAGAACTTTTCATGGCAATTTTCATTAAATTCTCGTAGTTTTTGCCAGAAATCTGCTGAGAAGAAGTCGCAGAAGAAATACTTTTTGTATTTTGTTTTGATGTCTGGCCTGGGGCTCGAACCTTTACGTCTAATAAGCCAACACACTACCTACTAGACTACGGCGACCTGGCTAAGCGAATTTATGCTTCAATCTCTACCGGAGATCAATACAATTTCAATAAACATCACTAAGGCCAAAATGTAAACCAAAAAACGCTGTAATAACTTGGTTGCGCTATCGTGTGGCTATGTTCGTTGACTTTGAAAATATAACTTCACGCACAGTTACATTTAGCCTCTAGACATCTGTGAAGATGTGTTCTTAGTTGTTGATCAATCCCGAATTGGCACAATAATCATTGAACGTGTGATGAATATTCGTTACATTCCATAAACCTAACCTATAATGCGTTCGTTTTACCATTTAAACACTTTGTATGAATAATTATTTGCAACACTGTAAGTGTATGTTTATTTATGTACATATGTATGTAAGTAAACAAAGGAATGCTACAGCTGAAGTAAAATGCTGCCATGTAGACAAAAGCTTGTGGCTTAAAGCACAAGGTGACTGACCATTTAAGCGTCATTGTCATTGTAGTTTTTTTCCTTTAGGGAAAATAACATACACATACCCCCACATGTATATACATATATACATATATGTAGGAATGTATGTGTAGGTGTAAGATGTCATATTGTTTAGGTTTCCTTCGTAAAATATTTCAAAGTAAACACTTTCATGCTGTTGATGCTTGCTTGCTGTTGTTGCTGCTGATGCTGTTGCTGTTGCTATTGTGATGAAAACTAAGAAAATGGAGGAAAAAAAATATAGAAATTGAAATGGAAAGAAGCCATGAAAGTCTTGTAATCAACATTTCAGAAAAACGTTCACACTCTTCATAAATGCAATACAAGCACTTGACACTTGCAAGTTAAAGGTTGCCGGTAGACTATGGAGAAAAACAAGCAAATTTTAGTGTGAAAATAGCAACCATGTTGCTGAAGACGATGATGATGATGATGATGAGGATGCTGGTATAAAAATATTATTTATAAATTAATTTAAGGCCTACGGCCATTACAATGTTGTACAGAACATGGGGACAATATACTGTTTGCAGTAGGATTGTATGACTGGAAAGGCACCTTTTCATCTGCCACTGTATGGCTGGAGTACAAAGTGTCTTATAAGCTTAACAGGCAAATAATTAAAACGAGATGAACATCTCGTTTTAAGCTGATTGTTTTTCCACAGCTCAGCTCAAAATAAGATTTTCTCAAGGACACTGGCTGAATGAAAAGAAACAAGAAGCCGGCCGGGCCAGCCAGCCAGGAGATTTCATTTTAAATGACCTGAATTGCATAAGAATGATTGAAAAATATTTTCCATTCATTTAAGGAAATTTAATTTAAAATTTTCTTTTGATTTTAATTCGGTTGCTGCAGAATCATTCAATATTAAATGACCTTGAAGAGATTTACTAGAGAATTCTTTTTGTTCTTTTGTTCAAACAAATTTGAAACAATTTCCTTTCAGTAGATTTAACATTTTAAATACAGCATCTAAGAATGCATACGCATAAGCAGATTTCTAATATCTTTAAAGCATATACGGCAGTTTTCTTCTCTCACACTCAAAATGCCACGTGGTTACCTTCCATTTTTTTCTTTTCTTGCTTTTCCTGGCATTTTGTGCAAGTTTTGTGTGAGTTGACCTGTTATTATCACTAAAAATTTCGTTGTTTTATACGAATTTAAACAAAAATTTATTTTCTATTCGTAGCATTTTAGTTTTATTTTTCTAAAATATTAAAACAAAATGTATATTTTCATTCCATTCATTCATTTATTCATTCGTTCATTTATTCATTCACTCTCTCCTGCATACATTCATTCATTCATTCATGTTGTATTTGGTAAAATATCGTCGTACATTTGTTATCACAAACTTCTACTTGGCTGAACAGAAACTATAAATACCCAGCAAACCAAGTAAATATTGTAGAAAATATTAGAGACAGAGAGAGAGAGAGAGAGAGAGAGTATGTATCTGTTGAACACTGTTCTGCTTGTACACTAAGGTGTGAATCAGTATTAGTGAGTATGGTTCCTTAATTATTTTTTTTTCTTTCTCTGCAAATATTATGAAAAGTTTAAAGTTTAAATGAAACAAAAAAGTTTTAAAACATTTCTTTTTGTTTTTATGCTTCTAATCAAAACACACAATGTTCTTTATTGTTGGTGGCACATGTTGATTAAATAATTTCATTAATTAAACAAAATTTCAGCTGAAAAGATTTGTGGCGAGATCAAGGGTGCCACTTGGTGAAGTTAATCAAATTTCTTGCCAATCTAGTATAGATTTTCGCTTTTAAATTGAATAACAAAGTCAATCATTAAGTTCCGCTCAGAAAAAGGAGAAAATACCAACAGCCTGCAACTATCAAAAAACTTGTGTGAACACCTTTCAAATTCGACATGCCTAGAGCTCTGGGACCTGTTGGGTACTACGAAACCCAATCCGCACATAGTTTCCACTCTAGAACCAAGCTGAAAATCAGTCGAAATACACGAAGTGGTAACTTTGTTGACCACAGCTCACTTGAACATGCATAGCGGCCAAGTTTGACAGGTTAGGTTAGGTCGAAGTGCTAACTTTGTAGTCGAAATACTATCAGATAACCAATCAGAGACAGACATGGCTGTAAGAGGTTATCTTGTGAAAAAAGTGAAATAAACTGGCATCCTCATCGATAAACTAAAGCGTGAAAAGCCAAAAATAGTGCGTACACCCGAGAATATTGCTGCTGTGGCAGAAAGTGTGCGTGAAGCGCCATCAACATCAATTCACCGTCGTTCTCAACAATTGAACATTTCGGAGACATCATTGAGACGAATTTTGCATAAAGACCTTGGTATGACGCCATATAAAGTCCAATTGGTTCAGGAGTTGAAGCCAATTGATCATCCAATGCGTTTTCGCTTCGCTAAGTGGGCCTGTGATGGACTTACAGAAGATGCCGATTTTGGCAAAAAAAAAGCATCTTTTCAGATGAAACTCATTTTGATCTTGGCGGGTATGCAAACAAGCAAAATTGTCGCATTTTGGGGCACAGAAAACCCGCACGCATACATTGAAAAGCCGACGCACTCAAAACGAGTCACTGTTTGGTGCGGATTTTGGTCCAGAGGCATAATTGTTAAATTTTTCTTCGAAAATGAGCAAGGAGTGGCCGTCACAGTCAATGGCGATCGTTATCGGGCCATGTTGAACGAATTTTTGTTCACAAAAATTGAAGAGGAGGATATTGGCAACATTTGGTTTCAACAGGACGGCGCTACGTGCCACACAGCCGAAGCTACACTCGAAGTTTTGCGCCCTGTTTTTGAAGATCGCATTATCAGCCGCAGAGCTGATGTCGTTTGGCCAACTCGGAGCTGCGATTTGACGCCGTTGGACTATTATTTGTGGGGTGCCGTCAAGGATAAGTGTTACGCCGACAAGCCAGAGACAATTGACACTTGAAAGGACAATATTCGTGAAGCCATTGGTGAAATGCAGCTGCACACAATCGATAATGTGCTTAAAAATTGGACCGATCGTGTAGGCTACTGCATGGCCAGCCAAGGCAACCATTTGAATGAAATTATTTTCCATTATTAACCGGAAGGATTGTACTTTCAAATAAAAAAAGAAATTTGAGAAAATATTCGGTAGTTTTTTTTAAAGCATTTTCAAAAAAAAAGTTATTTGGCGGACCCTTTACTATACAAATTTAAAATTTTGAAAAATTTTACGTCTTTAAATCTGCTGAGATTGATTATTTCAATACAACATTTCACACAAATAATATCGTGATTGTTTTCAAGTTAAAGTTGCGTTGACTTGATTTATTCAATAAAAATCTTTTAAAATGTCTACGATATTGGCTGGCAGGCATGCTGGCTGGCTGGTTGACTGTTTGGTTGGAATCGTTAAAAGATTCTGTATCCTATGATGTGAGATACAAATTGCACATGTCAGCAATACGTAGAAAAACAAAAACACCAACAAAAACAGTGAGGTTAAAATGAAAGACTGTTCCCCCCGTATCGATGTCAGAGGACCCTTTAGCACCTACTTATTACCGAAACTCCTTAGGTTCCAATTGTGTATGCATTTGAAATACTTTCTAGAAATATTCCTCAAAGTTTATTTCGATTTCTATTTGTTTAGAAACAATTTTTTGAATTTAAATTTGAAAAGAACAATTGCATGGGCACTCACCAATTATGACGTGAACATAAACACTCGATGATTTTGCTATCGTGGGTACACAAGTGTAGTTGCCAGTATCACTGGAAGAGGCTCGTCGTATTTTTAATCTGCAAAAATGAAAAAGAAATTAAAATCGAAATTATTTTAGAATTTTTTCTTTTTTTTTTGTTTTAATTTCTGCACACTTACCTCGATGTAAGGCCGTCAGACCAATCATTCTCTACTGTTATCCTTTTCCCACTATCAATCTCATTTTGATTTGTTGTCATGTCAATTATTTCAGATCCTTGTAAAGGGAGAGAGGGAGAGAGAGAGAAAGCATACAAATAAATAAAAAAATGAATTAAAACAAGTTCATGTTCATACGAGTTTGAAGTGTTGAAAACACAATGAATTAAAACAAATGAAATTAAAAACAAGAGAAAAAAAGGAAGAAAAACACCAAAATGAAATAAAAATGAAAAAAGAAGAGAAGCAGAGAGACGTAAAAAATATATTAAAAAATTAAATGAAAACCACAATCAAATTAACACATTTATTATGATGTAGGAAGAAATGGTATGAATGGAAAAGGGTGCAGGGCGACAGGCAGTTAAGCATTTGAGTAGATGAAGTGACATTGAGAAAAGAGGAAAGATTTCACTTTTTTTCTGTTGTTTGTTATTAATCTTATGCTTATGCTCTCACTTTGTTTCCTTTTTTAACACTACACTGTGCTGGTGTGAGTTGAGAACAATTGTATCTGTGTTGTAAGTTTGGAGGAGTAATTTTGGTTTTTTTTTTTCTTTCGTTTATTGGGGGTGCTTGTGTTCGTATCTGTAAACAGCATAAGTACTGTTATTTATTATGAGCATGTGTTAAATACAGTATGATAAAGGGTTAACCATTTAAAGGTTTGAAAACCGTCGATATAGTATGCACGAATCCAATATGGACCACTTAACAACCGTAAAACAAGTAAACATTTGATAGAAATTGAACAACAAAAGTGGTGATAGAAATGTGACATACATTACGGCGTGATTACGGACATTGTCATTGATCTACTGTCCAAGGAATTGGCAAGATTATAAAGAAATTCGGAAATGATACAGAAGTGATGTATGCGGCGGTGTATGTCACTTCGGTTGGCAAAATTTCACTTCTGTTGGCAAAATGTCACTTTTGTTGGTGGGTAAATGTCACTTATTTTAGAAAAATTTTGCAGGTTCACGGTATTCTGGGCAAAAGGCATGCCCTTCAGCTCATTGTGATGTATTTTCTACTGGGATTTCCATCTCCATCTATACAAAGTATAGCTCATGCAACAGCTAAAGTCTGCTGGCCATTTACAATGCCGCAGATATGCAGATTTTGAGGCGAAGTAATAGGCTTTCAAGGCTAATTAATTTAAAAGAAATTCGTCCGAACTGAGGTCGCCATAGTCTAGTAGGTAGTGTGTTGGGTCATTAGACGTGAGGCCTCGGTTCAAACCTCAGGTCAGACATCGAAACGAAAAAATATTTCTACGGCGACAACCTCTCAGCAGATTTCTGGCAAAAACTCTGAGTGTTAAATCAAACGGCCATGAAAAGTTTCTCAAAAATCTGTCGTACGTCCTACGGTCATGTATAAAATTAACACACACAACATCAGTGGTGTGACAAGCTTGATTGTAATCCTGTATGTCTGTCGTCTGTCGTCAAAACTGAAGCTAATTTCACATTCAAAGTGGTCGCATATTTGACTTGAGGTAGTGATCTTGAAAAAACCATTGCATTTGGAAAAAGTGACTGTATGGTGGTGTTATCAGCTAAAAGAATCATTGCCGTCATTTCAAAGCATTATGTAACCAGAATATATAATAAAGCACTTTGATCCACAATAGAGCACTTTGACCTGCGTTTGAAAACTATGAGCTGAACGTCGTGTGGCTTCATGAAGATGACGTCACGTGTCACATCGTACGATTGATTTTGGCTTTATTGCATGAGAAGTTCACAGAAAGAGTAATTCCACGTTTCGACTACTCAATTGACCACACTTTTTTGTGGCTCTACGTTAATAATTGTGTCGGCGTATATGATGTCCTAACGTAGCAGCAATTGAAAACCAACATTCGTTCGCCGAAGTACCGCTCAAAATGTAACAGAAACACATACATAATTGGTCATTACAACCCTTCAGTCAGGATTACAACCTAGCTTCTCACACCACTTATGTTGTGTGTGTTAATTTCATACATGAGTGACGCGACCTACAGTTTAAAGTCGACTCCGAACGACAGATTTTTTGAGAAACTTTTCATGGCAATTTTATTTATTCTCACAGAGTTTTTGTCAGAAATCTGCTGAGATGAAGTCGCCGAAGAAATGCTTTTTGTTTTTTGTTTTGATGTCTAGCATGGGGCTCGAACCCTGGCTTTTCTTCTAATAAGCCAACACACTACCTACTAGACCACGGCGACTTCAAAAACCACCGCAAAAACATCAACTATTGCAACCAACCCAGAGGCGGCTGCTTAACTGAAATACAATCCTTCAGAGAGGATTACGGTCTAGCTTGATGCACAACTTTTGTTGTATACCTTAATTTAATGCGTGAATTGTAGGATCGCGATATAAATAAAATGTATGAAAATAAGGTTGAAAACTAAAGCCAATGAATCTACCGTTGCAACCAATTCTAAGGCGTTTGATTAAGTGAAATTATATTTCTCGCAACTTTGCAGTAAGGATTGCGACCTTGCTGCTCATACCACCCAAGTCAGGCGTTAAATTTTTCCATGAGTTGCAGGGGCTATATTTTAACATCGATTCCAAACAATAGATTTGGAAAATTTACTCATCGGAATTAGTTACTCTCGCGGATTGTTGTCCAAGGAAATACTTGTCTTTGAGCTGTCACAGCTCTTGGCTAGTTGGCCAACTCATGGTCCACTAGACTATGATGGCTACCACGTCTTTATTTTTGATATCGAATTATGCGTAACCCTTTATAACCCACACCAGTATATCAACAAGGCTAAGAGTATAAACGAACGGCATTGTTGAAAAGAAATTTCATTTTTAATTAAAATACACGGCAGCAGGCAAACGAAAGAATTTTAAACGACTAAACTTCGACGTTGAGCAGCAGTACAATACACTCAGAAAGCGAAAGTGAAAGTTGAAGCAACTTTTAACAAGTTTTAATTCAATTATTCTTTTATATTTTAAATTCTTTAAAAAAGGTATTTTATTTGGTTTCTTCAGAATACAATTTAATTTCAATGAATAATACCGACTACAGAAGACTAAGTTAAGAAGAAAAAGAAACTTTTTTATTTTTTTTTCAGAGTGTAGTTTTAAGTGAGTAAGTGAATGAGAACAGTAGCGGTGCTAGATAGTTGTCGTCAGGTGTATGTTATATTTTATAAAAACAAAGGAAATGGAAAAAGCAAATTACCTTTATACCAGAATATATTGCCCAGTTCATGGGGGCCCTGCATTATTTTACATGTCAAATTGATATCACTGCCGCTTTTCACATACAAGTCTGTGGGACCAATTATTGTGGCCTTAAGTTCTGAAAAAAAAAGAAAAGAAGAAGAAGTAAAAAAGAGTTATGTAAAGTATTAACCGAATATAATTCCCATGTATAGTAGTGTAGTGTAGTGGAGGGGGGGACTTTTGTTTGAAAATAAACAGAAATTCTGTATATGCTCCACATACAATACATAATAAATACAATGAATTGGGAAACATAATATTGACTTTATAAGCCGATTTTTATTGAATTTCTTGTTAACAAAGACTCTCAAAAAAAATTATTTTGAAAATAATACTTTAAAGAAACTTAAGTTTTCTTTTTCCATTATGATGTATGATTGTTAAGAAAAAGTAAGAAAAAAAAGAGCAAAAGATTGTTATTTTTTCATCGAATTGAATTCCATCATTTTAGGAAAGTTAATACAATATTTTGATACAATTTTGACAAGGGTATTCATCGACATTTGTCTGGCAACTTTTTAAGTAAACAATGCCCTTTAAAAAACTGTTTTCAAATAATGATGATGATAAGGTTTGAGATAATGAGGGAAGGTATTATATTGACAACATTTTAAATTGTAACAATATGCCACCAAAAGTTTTCTTTTTTTTTTTTTGATGTAAAATTTAATTCAGAATGATAAGAAAAGCAAACGTCAAGAGGCATACGTATTCAGAGCCACCTTGTAATTTTTTTAAGCTGCCTGAGATAGACTCTAGTAAGGTTAATCGAAAATTTTCCTCCGCTTTAATTTTTTTTTTATTTTTAACGAACGTCCCCGGCTTCACACTAACCCACCCTCACCCGACCGCGGAGGGCTCGTCCCCATTACGTAGGGACACGTACACACAACAGTCCGGACTGTAGCGGGTAATGGAAAAGTAATGGCAACGAGAACATAAATCAGCTACAGAACTTAATCACAAGCTGAATAAAGTAACATATATATATCCATATCGAGGCAGTTGGATCTGTTCTCTAGGATACAGGATTTATTATCCTTTGTAAGAGAGTATTGGTTGTATGAGATCTCTTGCCATCGTTTAGTAAGTAGTGTCTTGGCTTATTAGACGTAAGGCCCCAGGTCTGACATCTCCAACAAAACGAAATGTGGCTTCTGCCTCTCAGCAGGTATCTGGCAAAAGCTCTGAGTGTTAAATAAAATTGCCAAGAAAAAGTTTATTAAAAAATCTAACATTCGGAGACGGCTTTAAACTGTAATTCGCGCCACTCATGTATAAAATTAACACATACAAAATATATAAGCGGCGGGAGAAGCTGGGACGTGATCCTGACAAAAAGCTTGTAATGATCAATTATGTGTATGCATGTATGCGAGCTATCTTGCTTGCCTTTCTGCAGAGAAAAGCAAATTCCACGTATAAATTCATTCAAATTTTCTATTGTACTAGCCTCTCCCAGTGCATGGCATTTTTTGGTTACCTTCAACGTCCCCGTAACGATCAACATACTTGAGGTCAGCAGTCATTCCAAGGCAGTTAATACAAACTCATACAGTTGTTGTCCTAATAGCCATTATTTTAGCCTGACTGAAGGCAATTGTTGCATGGATTTTTTCGTCTAACCACTTTCATTTGGTGTCGCTAATGTCTATCAGTAATCGATTTGCAATGTAATATTATGGACTAATTTTTGAATTCCTCACCCACTTCATCCAACACAACAGTGCAACACATTTGCATCAAAGCAGTTGTTTGTAGACAAAGACACATTTGAAGTCGCCGTAGTCTAGTAGGTAGTGTGTTGGCTTATTAGACGTAAAGCCAGCCTAAGACAAATGGTAACCCTATAATTCTAGAATCTGCTACAGTAAACACATTATCAGTTTAGCTGGAAAAACTTGCTTAATGAAAGGAGAGATGATTTGTTCCAGCCATATCTATGCTCCTTAGAAGCTAAGAAAATTCATACCGTGAATACTGGGAATCTAAATACTCTACTGAAAGATAAGTTTTGATTTTAAATCCTATACGCCATCATCATATTCTTCAATGTATCAATTTTTAAGCTGCAATTTGTCTATTTTTATTAGCTCTTCTAATGACTATACTCATTCTCTCTCTCTCACTCTCTCCATCTGTATCTCTCTCCCTCTGTATATCTCTCCCTCTCTCTCTCCCCTTCCTTCAGTGTCCTTTTACATTAAAATACAATTCGGCACTTGCCAACTTCTAATTGCAAAAGTATGTGTGAATATTTCGTAGATACCAGAACGAAAGGACATCATTACTCCAATTTAACTTCCGCTTTTAGTGTCACATTCTTTCTCTCTTTTTTTCCTACCTTTACTGGCGAGTGTTGATGACATTTAAGCAGAAAAAAATTTATGTTTCCAATGCATTGCAAATAAAAAATGGAATAAGTTTTCCCATGTTCAACAATAAAAATTATTACAACCGGAAGTCTGGTTGTGGAGACCAAAAAACAAGGAAAACATTAAAGCCGACTTTTTTTAATGCAAAAAAAAAATTATTCTCACGTTGTGTTATACGTGCTGCTGGTTTTTATAGAAAAGAAGTAAATATTTGGACTTTTTTAAATCAATTTTTTTGTTTATTAATCTGAAAGTAAAAAACAAGTTGCTCTTTGAAAAGTTGGGGAGAATATAGAAAAAGGTGCCCTTAAAGTCAGGACTGTTGGCATAAAAATTGTCGCGCAGGAGTGATTTTTTTGAATCGTTTTTAGATGAACTCAAAAAAAAATATATTGTCAATCGTAGTTTATCCAAGGAAGTGGGATACAATGCTGGCATGTATATAATATTGAGTTACAGCAATTCAATAAATTAAACCATTAATTTATTGAGCATTAAACCTCAATAATCTGTTCAACTAGGTTTTGTGATTGTTGCAGGCGCCTTAGTTGCAGAAAACGTTGAGCGTAGCAACTTCAGCAGACAGATGTCTACACCACATGTGGCTTTGGAGCCACTTCTACTCCTTCTTTATGGATTACAATCGACATTCTATCTTATTTTCTTGGCGAGTTAGAGGCAATGTGGTGCTAAGTAGGAAAATATTTACTAAATAAACGCTGCGAATTAAACACATTAAAGGATGAGAAAACTGGAAACTATCCAGGTATACGCAGCAGAGATCAGCAATGTATCGTTTTATCGTTACTCATAAGCACTCATGGAATTTTGAATATAAATGAGTCAACAATATTGAAATCTAACTATGTACTCAGATTCATTCATACTTACTACAACGTTGATTTATAAGTACAGGTTGCAATGAGTATGCATACAACATTGACATCAAACTCATACCATTCGAAATATGTTTGATTCATAAGCCTTGTCATTTAGATTCATAACTTTAGAAAAATACTTAGAAATGGTTCGAGTGACTCGAATCATTCATCAAAATTTACAGTCTTAGTTGTTGTTGCATTTACAACAAAAGAAAAAAGACACATAATCAAAAAAGACAGAGCAGCAAGCAGAGAAACACGCAACCATTGAGTGAGTATTTTAGTGTTCATATGCGAATCATACTTATTTTGTGCTTCGTGTATATGTTGAGTGTTATGGAGAGTCGAACATCAACAACATCATACGTGTTGTTAAGTATGAATATAATGAGTACTTCAAACTTTGAAAATGAGTGGAGTGTTCCAAGTTTAAGGATCAGAAATTATGAGTATGATTCGACTCTACTCATATTTTTGAATACTCATTGCTGATCTCTGATATGCATCGAAGTGATAAAATAAATGCAAAGCTTCTCGAGCTTCTAACCATATTGTGTGTGTTGTTTTCTCTATGAGTGGCAGAACCTAGAGTTTAACTTCTACTCTGAATGACAGATTTTTAAGAAACTTTTCATGGCAATTTTATTTACTCTCTCACAAAATTGCTGAGAGGAAGGGAACTGCATATTCCATTTTGTTTGAGATGTCTGAGCTAGGTTTTGAACCATGGTTTCGTTTCTTAGAAGCCAACATACAACCTAGTAGGCAACCTCGACTTCAAAGGGGAAAATAAAAAGTAAATTCCTAATTCTATAAGAAAATCGTTCTGGTGCTTCTACTGCATCGTATATTTTTTTTTTGTTCTAAAGCTGGACTTTATCTTTTTAAATTAAAAACATGTTCATGCCAATGAAAATTAAAAAAAAATGATTTTTCCTTTTTTTGTTGTTTTTGTTTGTTTGCACATGTTAATGAAATTCTATTTTAAACATATGCCATCACCGAAGACAGTGTTTCCTGGAATCCTTGAGAAAAGGGATTAGAAAATAGAAAACGTCAGAGAAAACTAATTTGTTTTTTTTATTGTTTTTATTAAGGCATAAAAAGAAAGATAAAATCCATTATGTATGTATGTATGGATGTGTGTAGGTGTCATATACAATAATTTGGTTATGAGTTGTTTATTTAAAAAAAAAACTTAAGTTTTTTTTCATAATCTTGTTCAATTTATATGCAAATAACTTGTCTATTTTTTTGACTAAACTATGACGCACTTATCTTGTGGGGGTCACAGCAACATTATCATTATCATCATCATTATCATCATAATAATAATAATTTTCCTGTTAAACTTTCATAGGCTTTTGTTAAGTTAATGGTTATTTACTTAAATGAGGGTACTTTACTGGCTGGTCCTACTTATTACAGACATATACGAGTACATGGGGGTTGTAGGCGTTGCTAAGATTATATTTGTTAAGGATAAGGGCAACTAAAATTAGTTATAAAAGCATACGTTATACATTATATTGATATGCATGATTAAAGTGAGCAAAATCAATCCATTCATACGTCAATCCAGCCATCCATACATCCATCCATCTATCTACTACTGGATCTGTTAAAAAACCTTTGAATGGCATGGCTATGGTGATGATAATAATAATGGAATATAATATTGTAATATTGTTTGTAAATTTGTACATTTAATGAATAACTTGGAATGTATGTATGTATTATATATGTACGAGGGTACAGATAATTTTTTTTTTTTGTGATATTTGCCCTGTGTGACTTTCAATTTGTTTTGTGGTTGCCGTCTAATGTAAGTGACATTTTTCATTTATTTCAAGATTTGCTTATTTCGTTTCACTCATTTTCATTTGTAATGATTTTCCAAAAAAAAAAAAAATAAAGCTGAGAAAAAACCATCAGAAATAAATCGTTTATTACTGGTGCTGTAAATACATATGAAAAGAACGCTTTTTGGTAAGTTTGCCGTTGACTTTTACAAATTGAATTTTATTTATTTGATTTGGTGACAATTAATTAAACATTATTTATTTGTATTTGTACATACATACGTACATACAGACATTTGAAATAAATCGTAATTTGTAATATTTAATGCTTGGAAATGCGGGAAAATTTCATTTATTTTGTTTGAAATATTTTTTTTCTTCTCTTCTCTTTTTTTATCCTACACTTGTGATTAATGAGCATACACAGTGCCTGCCATTAGCTATAAACTGTGATATTTTTTTTGATTTTTTTTATAACAAAAAAAAAATTTATCAAATATCGTAGCGATTATTTGTAATTTAATAAATTACCCGAAATTGTACTCCCATGTAGAAATTGACCATTAATTCTGCAGCTTATATTCATCATCATCATAATCAACGTTTTATTAAAGTCATGTGTTAATGAAATTTAATTCTGGCTTAATTGTGTTAAACAAAGAACGCATTCTAATACAAGATTTGGTTCAAAATTGCTTACGTATTTGCTATCGTTCAGTCTGGACTACAACCCAGCTTCCTACATCACTCATGTTGTGTGTGTTCATTTTATGTATGAGTGGCGCAACCTACAGTTTAATGACGACTCCTAGCTTGACATTTTTGAGAAACTTATCATGGCAATTTTATTTTACTCTCAGAGTTTCTCTACTTTCGGGATCCCTTTGGGGATCTGCAGACTTATAATTGACAATGCAACAGAATGTGGGCAACTTCGGATAAAGGCAGAGCGGCGCAAAAGATCTGGCCGAGGCTGGATAGGAGGCGCACGGCGACTCTGCTTAAACTCCAAAGAATTGGGCTAAGCACTGTTATTGGGGTAATTACGGGACATTATATTATAGGAGCGCACGCGAATGATTTCTGCAGAAGCTGTGGAGATAAAGAGGAAGATGAGACTATTCTTCACTTATTGTGCACATGTCCGGCACTTAGTCGGAGGAGAAAGAGGTACCTGGGTGCTTATTACATGGAGGATATGGATGAATTGTCATGTATGGATATTGGCAGCCTGAGTCGATTCATCGGAAGCTCCGAATGGTTCCTGGAATAGGGGAAATAAGGAACTGTGGTATCACAATGGGCCCTGTGTGCTGCCTAAGTGTGTCCGCTCATGACTCCATCGAGGGGTCAGCCACTTCTACCTACCTACCTACCTAAGGGTTAGTAGGTAGTTGACATGCCACCAACTATTAGCTGCTCAGCAACATGGTGTATTGCATGATGGGCAGCAACTTAGTCTCCTTATGTACATAAGTGAGTTCTCAAATGCATCAATCAGTTGGAAATAAGTGACCGCGTTAAACTAGAGATGCTACAATTGTTTCTTGCCATGCATATTGAAATTTATGGTCATTACGTTTATATGCGGTAATCTTGTTCAGAGTCGTGCTTGTGCAATAAGGGTTTTAAAACCAAATTGAGAGAGAAAGCTGTGCTGCTCAGTAGGGCGGAGTAACTATGTGAGATTTTGCGGATCACTTCCCCCTTTTCGTAAATCTCAAATAAGTTCAAATTAAAAATTGTATTCAAATAAATTTAAACTTTAAATATGCTGCTCAATTTTTAAACATTTTAATATTCATTCCCTTAGTTCTTCCAAAATAAATTCTTTTTTGAAGTGAGAGCAGCCATAAAAAATAACGCCATTACTTTCGTATTATTATCGCCAAAAAACAACAACAAAAAACGAAGAACACAAAATATTTGGTGGCTTTTAAGGACTCAATGTCAATGACCATTATTGAATTCTTATCGGACTGTACTTAAGAGTTGAAAGTCCTTAAGATGTTGCTCTAAATAAATAATAAAGCTTCTCTCACGCGGTCTGATTGCAATTCAGGCAAAAGGTAAATGACCATTCCTGCCACTACTTAAACGTCTGACACATTTAATTGATGAAATTCTTAACGTTTTTTTCTTCGTTTTTAAGGCTTTTCTCCTTACAAAAATCAAAAAGTTTATGAAAAATATTAGGGGGTAAACCAAATTCAAACGAAAAAAAAACAAAAAGGAATTTAAAGCGGCATAAAATTGATTTTTAATTCTGAAGCCAATTTAAGTCGTTGAAATAAAATTTCTTGTGAAATGATTTGCAATAATTGCAGCCACCCTATTGTGCATTACTCTAACCAGCAATATTTCTTTAAATTGTTTTGTGTTGTTGTTGTTGTTGTTGTTGTTGTTATACTTAAAATATTTTTTATTTCAGTTTTCATTTACTTGCCCAAGCATTCATTCATTCATTCATTCAGCCATCGTAAGAAACCGACATCGTCATCATTTATTTTCAAAAGTGTTTCCTTTTTTGGACTTTTTTATGGGAATTTCACTTCCAAAAGTACTCCTATTTCTACATATTACCAAGGCAAGTACAGAGTATTTATTTACTATGTATGTATGTATGTATGTATGTATGTATGTATGTATGTATGTATGTATGTATGTTTGAATTTGTTGGTTGGTTTTGTAAGTTATTTTGAATACCCAGAGAAAAAATATTTATTTTAAGAAAAAGCCAAGATGATGGCGAAAAAACACCAAAAATAAGATTGAAAAGCAAAAAAAAAAAATAACGGGAAAAACGAGAGAAAATAACCCCAAACGACGACTGCATAATAACTAATGGTTGGTATTTCCTATTTTTCTTATATACGAGTATTTTTTGGGTCTATTATTCTCGTCTTCCTACTTCAGGCCGTACATCTTGGCATTTTAGTCTCCTTAGAGAGTCTACATACCAATACAACACACACATACCAACAACAACAACAACTTTAAAGTACTACTTTAAAAACGTTAATGCCGCATTGCATTCGAAAAATATCAAAATTATACGTAGAAGAAAAAAAAACCAAGTAAAAATGGTAAATGGAAAGAATCAAATGGAAAAATAAGGTTACAAAATACATTTCATTTGTGAAATTTATAAGAAACTTTTCGTTGATAAAAGAAGAAAACTACGAAACTACAAAATAAAGAAATAGTTTTAATGGTCGACCACATTATTTACACGTATACTACACTACAAATATATATAGAAACGAGGCTGGTATGCAAAAGTACATGGCAATATTGTAAACAAATGATTAAGTTCCTTAGAACTGGTTAGGAAAGGAGGGAGAGGGGCTCACTTGAGAATAGCAAGCAGTCTGATTTTAATCCACTTGAACAATGCCTCAGAACCAGAGATCAGCAATGAGTATTCAAAAACATAAGTAGAATCGAATCATACTCATAATTTGTAATACTTAAACGCATTCATATTTATTTTAATATCAGGGAACCTCTATTCATATTCAAAGTTTGAAGTACTCATCATATTCATACTTAACAACACGTATGCATACATACATATATAATTGGCCATTTCAACCCTTCTGTCAGGATTACGGCCTAGCTTCTCACACCTCTTATGTTGTGTGTGTTAATTTTTATATATGAGTGGCGTGACCTACAGTTTAAAGTCGACTGCGAACGACATATTTTTCAGAAACTTTTCATGACAATTTTATTTACTCTCAGAGTTTTTGCCAGAAATCTGCTGAGAAGAAGTCGCTGAAGAAATATTTTTTCATATTTCGTTTTGATGTCTTGCCTGGGGTTTGTACACTGTCCTTACGTCTAATAAGCCAACACACTACCTACTAGACTTCTAACAACACGCATGATGTTGTTGAATGCACAAAATAAGTATGATTCGCGTACGAACACTAAAATACTCCTTAGAAGGTTGTGTGGTTGCTCTGCTTGCTGCTCTGTCTTTTATGCCAATGTGTCTTTTTTCTTTTGTTGTAAATGCAACAACAAGACTAAATTTTAATGAATGATTCGAGCCACTCGAATCATTTATAAGTATTATAAGAAGTATTTTTTTAAGTTATGAATCTAAATGAGTAGACTTATGAATCAAACATATTTAGAATAGTATGAGTTTGATGTGAACGTTGTACACATACTCATTGCAACCTGTAGTTATAAATCAGCATTGTAGTGGGTATGAATGAATCAGAGGACATAGTTAAATTTCAATATTAGCGATAAAACGATAAATTGCTGATCTCTTCTCAGAACAAACTGATAGGTTCTGATTAACCAGTCATAATAATTAGCTTCAAGGTTTAAAGTATGAAATCATGTCTAAAAGGTTAACTAATTTAGTGGTCGTTTCAATAGCAAGTAACGAGTGCTGTGCTAGAATATCGAGGTTATGGTAAAAATCTACAAACTTTGCAGAAGCTTTTCGCATCTAAGCGAAGGCTCTCTAGATGTATACCGATTACGAAATGAACCGTGTGAATAGACAAGAACATCTCCAGTTATTCCAGTTTGGACAAAATAAGTCTGCCAATGAATAAAAATTCTTCCTCTGTAAATAGCTTTGAGTAATGAACAACCGAACAGAGGTTCACAATTACCAGAGATGTCCTTGCCTTATAAGGCCACTACAAACCTGTTAAGTGAACAGAATAATGGAGTGAGAACACAGACATTTAGACTTAAAGAATTCCCTTGACAGTCGGAGAAGATAAAAGTTGGAGATCTTTTACTCAGAATCAATTCCGCAGCGTGGCTTTTGGTAATTACTTCATTACTACTTAACTCGACATGTAAGGACTTCTATTAAGACCATCTTATTGTCAAATTTAGAACCGTCTGTATAGACTTGCATAGAATAATCGAAGCTGGCCATGCCAGAGAAGTAGACTCTCTTACTTGGAATTCTAGTGCGAAATCCCTTATCAAGACTGCGTGTATGATATGTAATTACAATACAGTATCAAAAGTTTTGACTGCAGTTGATGGCTGTTTAAAGAACCTGAATGGTTTTCATCACAGAATAGGAAAGTACCACACAGGGAAAAATGTAACGTTTTGATGAACATTTGCTGTGTTTTCTTAGTCATGTTGTCTCACTTTGGAATCACCCCTCGTAGATACTGGTAATCGCATATGAAAGTAAATAATTTTTGTTTTTTCTGTACTTATTTATTATAGGTGAGCATAAATCAAGACATTTAAATGCGAAAAATAGTCAATTCCAACAGACATATTTTAAAAGGAGGTTGAGTGAATCGTTACAACTTTGGAGAAACAGTTTTCGGCTTTCTGGCATGCAGATTTAGGTCAATAGAGGCACAAGACTTTTTCAATATGTTTTTATATTGATGTCTGCAATTAAATGTTTTCCATCAACATTTAAAAATTTCAACATTTTATTGCATTTTCGAAAGTGTCAGGAGTTGTATTCAAATTTTAAAAGTTCAATTATAATTTTGATTTGCTGTGAATGCAATGGATCCAAAGATAGGCGTGCTATCTCACCTCAATCTGATATGGCAGTTGCAAAGATCTGCTTGTATATTTATTAGTGGTGTTGACACTGGAAATAATTTCATGCATATTTCCATTGGATCTGTACTGTAAGGGCTTGTCGACTGAGATTAGTAGACGTCGCTGAGCGATTGGTCAGTGGCATGAATAATATACTGATCACCCAATGATACTGAAATAATTTAAGACTATCAGGGGTAATGATTTCACGATACCATGATGCAACTTCTCAAGAACATTCAGGACATCCACTCGGCATAAAGAGGTTTGGAAAAAACGATGGAATTCAACACGTAAAAGACTCACAGATGTCTCCAACTTGAACGGCACAGTGTAGCAATAAAATTAGTTCAGTCCATAGGGCTGATGTGTAAATGTAGAGTCTTTCAGGCTGCGACAAGCATTATTAAAGTTTCAAATATCCTCGGGTGGGATAGCCAGACGTAAATTAAAACATTAGATTCCATCGTAATGAGCTCCGAGGGAGTGTGTAGCTCTCGCAGATATCTCACCTAGGGAGCGGAACGTTATGATGTACATACCGTGTGGGCACCCAGACTCAGTGATATTAGGGCAAATGAATTGGCCAGCTGTAGCACAACCATCGAATTCGGATTCTCATTGGAATCCTATTAAAGACCTACGAGCTTATAACTAACAACGAAGTCTTGGATTATGTCAACGGCGAATAAGCAGTTTTGGAGACGAGCAGAATGGTTTAGAAAATCTGGCCAAGGCTGGATAGAAGGTGTACGAAAAGTGTGCTTAGACTTCAAACAAAAACATGCTCAGTATGACTGTTGAAGTCACTATTGAGCTTTGGATTACAGGCTCTCATTGCGAGGCGTACTGATCTTGGAATACTTGGCAAACTAATTCTGCTGAAGAAATAAAGAAGAGAACGACACTGTTCTGCAATTTTTGGGTACATGCCTAGCACTATGCTCGATAAGGAATAGACGTCTTGATATCTACCACATACATACATACATACATACATAAATGATCATTACAACCCTTAAGTTAGGATTACAACCTAGTTTCTCACACCACATATGTTGTAAGTGTTAGTTTCATGCATGAGTGCTGGGACCTACAGTTTAAAGTCGACACCGAACAACAGATGTTTGAGAAACTTTTTCATGGCAATTTTATTTCATTTACTCTCAGAGTTTTTGCTAGAAATTTGCTAAGAGGCAGACGCCGAAGAAATATTTGTTCATATTTTTGTTTTTGCTGGAGATGCATGACCTGTGGTTTGAATTTTGAATAAAACAACACACTACCAACAAGATACGGTACCTTTACCTTTACTTTAAAACTGAAGTAGAAGTACTTTAAACTTTTAGTGGATGTACAGAAATTTGTTAAACTATTTATCGATTTTAATTAAATACAATTGGCAAATTCACATGACTTTGTATCGTGTATATTGTATTGAATACACTTTGTTGTTTGTGTTCTGCTGTATAGTGTATGTCGTATTCTTCTTCATAATTTTTGGCATTCAAACAATTTGATAGCACGAAACCAATACAACTTATTAAAAACATATGAAAAAAATGTGTACAAGTGTATCGGATTTTTACATGAAAATTATCAACAACAAGCATACACTGTTGTATAGTCGTCCAACCCATACAATGAATACAACGATACAACGGCTTGTGTGAATTGACCAAATGTTAAGATCCTAGTTGATTTGATTTAATAAAGTTTGTAAAATTTTTCCATTCCAATATTTTCTCTGTTTAGCGGTTTTAGTTTATCTGAAAAGGCTTTAAGTGTTTATGTTGTTATTAAAAATTTTAGAACTTAATTAAGTCATGAGGCCTTTATTAGTTGGTAATAAGCAAGCGATAATATATTTTATTGTATGCCTTTACAATAATGATGATTAATTTTATAATTCCTTGAAATAAAACAAAACAATTAATTTTTCCATTATGTTGTGGCATTTCAAGTTAATAAATCCAATAAAATGTGAAAATATTTTGGGCCAAGATTTGTATCATAATTCTGGGAAATAATTATGAATAGGCTTTTCGGCAGAAAATGGTTACGAAAATATTTTCAAAGCAGCCTTTATTGCTGTTAAATATTTGATTTTATGATTAACTATAAACATTAGGCAAAAAGTTAATAAGAAATAATAATTGGTTGTTATTGTATTTATTAATAAAAGAATAAAATAAAATTCAATTTAAATTTATTTCCTTCTTTAAACATGTGATAGACGAAGAAACTACCACAGTTTTAATTGAATTTCATTATTGCTTGCAAGGGAGTATGAGCAGCAACAAAGGAGGATGCCATTATAAAAAAAAACGAATAATATTGTTACGAAAGTGAAAAATCTAGACATTAAAATTATAAACAAAAGCTACAAAAACAAAACAATGCAGTAAACAAACCTGTTTACAAATTATCGCACTGCTTAACCGTAGATCGAGCTTTGTATCAAAAATGAAACATTTCAATTTTTTGTGGCGATTATTATTAATTATATATGTAATATTCCTGCTGCTAAAGACTTTGTAGAAAAAGAAAATAAAAGCTCTGATGAACTGAAGAAAGTATTGGCAGCAAGAAACATGACAACAGGATGTTTATCGCCAAAGATGGTACTACTTGGAACAAAACAAACTGCCTTTAGTAGTTTGGGATGAAAAAAAATTATCAATTTACACGCAGATTGCTAGTAGCTGTAGGGTCTTTTTTACAGCTCTTCTCATATTTATCTGACGTAACAGGCTAACATTAGAAAAATGTGTTTCGTCCCATGTTTTATTACAGATGATAATATTTCGGTCAACTACGTACGTACGGGATAACAGAATCATTCGCTTTGATAATGATACACAGTGAAAGCTCCCATATTCGGACACCGACCTTCGAGGCATTTTTGTCCGCCAGTGGAGCTTTCACTGTATTTACACCTATTATGCCTTTTCGAAAAATGTGCTGAAAGTCTTGTAGCCTTTAATAATCATGCTTAAAAATCATGAGTTTTTGAAATTTGACAAAAAAGAATTTATACATATTTATCTTAATTTTTTGTTAGAAAATTTTAACCATTTTCATAAAACTTTTATCGCACAACTTGTAGTTTTATGCAAGAAATAACGCTGTATAAATAGTTTGGTATTAGCTATCATACTTTCAGAGCAGCCCATATATCCTTTTTTTAAGATTTTCAAAAATTTAATTTTTTGTTCGCCTAAAAGGTAAGAAAATTAAAGGAAAATATATTTAAATGATCATGCTTATGTTTTTATGTTCCTTTTTGGTATATTTTCATATCAAATTAAAGTTTTTTTTTTAGCAACAAAATTCAAAAACTTTTTAGTTTTATTGTGGAAAATGAAAATTATCTCCTGTGATTTTAATTGAAATTTGATACTTAATGATCGAATATTTACAGTGATTGTTAGGGAAATTAATTTAGGGATATTTATATAAAATCAAGCTTCATAAAGAGAGTAATGCTTGGTATTGATTTATGTTTTCTTTCCTTTTGTTATGTTTTATTACCTTTTCAACTCATATTTAATTTTGTCGTTGTTTGATTAGTAACTTATTGAATTTGATGGTCGTTATAAATTTCGTGGTCCAACTACTTACAGCAGTATTTGAGGAAACCCGTATCCGGGAAACCAGAGATGTTCTATTGCAACAGAAAACTTGTTTACCTTACATGACGTTGACAGCAAATATTTCTAAGGAATCACAAGAATGGTTTGCAGTTTTCAGCCAGCCCTCAACTGAGAGTCTTACTGAAGCGAGTGACAATAAGCTGTCCTATCTAAGCAAATGGAAACTAATAAATTGCCACAAAGCAGGGTGCTTTGTACTTGTGTACTACAAGTATGTATGTATCAAAAGTGATACCTAAGCTAGAATTATGTAGTTTTTTAAGGCTCGATCTACGGTTAATATAACAACAAACACCAGCATAAAAAATATGGTAAACAAGTAAACAAAAATATAACGAAACACCACAATAATAAATGTGAACAACGAAGTTTACATTTATAGAGATTTCGAGAAGGCGGAATCACGAACATTCGCCTTCAAGAACATTCATCAGACTATTGACCCTGCCATATAAAACCGCAAGGGAAAGCAGGCGACTGAGTCAGTGAAGTCTTGTCAGTTTTCCGTGAAGACGCGATGCTTTCAATGACAGTAATCGTGGTTTGAAGATCTCCGTTACAAAGACCAGTCGGAGAAATGTCTAGTAATTGTTATTGTTTATGCAAAGGGTATAAACAGACGAATAGCAAAGGAAAGCAATTGTTGTTGTTTACATCAAGTTGTGAACAGTGGCACACAGAATTGTTCGAATAATAAACAATTTTAATTAAAATTAAACACAAATTTATTCTTATTTTATTTGCAATCTACGAGCTCATATTTTAAATGCTTTTAAAAAGGAAAAAAACGTAACAATATTATGATTTTTAATAGTTAAACATGTTTTATTAACAAAAAGTGAAAATAATTTCGAAAATAATTTCAAGTGATAAACAGCTGCTACCCCCCAATCTAACGAAACTGCATTAATTTTTTTCAATTCCATTTCCTTTTACAATATATTTTAGTTTTAATAGCCCCTCCTTAACTAAAAAAAATCCACAAGAAAAATGTGCTGAAAAATTAATTTTTCTTTTCGCTCGTCATCGTCATAAAAAAAATTATTCCCTGCAAATTGTTTCCTATTAAAAGTAATTTTTTAATTCAAATATTCAGACTAAAAGCAGGAACACGTAGCTACCGCCCTGCAGCTCCTGTTGGAGAAGAGCAAAAAAATGTATAAAAATGGGAACAAACTTTAGACAAGGAATTATAAATTCTAACGATAAATACGTATGTATGTATTCTACACCGTTTACACCATTAAGAATTGAAGAGAGGCGAAATAGAAATCAAACGAAAATGTAAGAGAGTGAGTGAGAGAGAACGAAAGCGAGAGAGAAAAAAATAAAAAAAGGGAATTCATCCGGTAAATGTTTTCTTCTTTTCCCATAAACATGTATCCTTCAGCAGTTTGTTCTCCCTTATCCTGGTTGTTTTTTTTTTTTTTTTTTTAGATGTAAGTATGTGTACCCGAGTATGTGTTTAAACGAGGGTAAATCAATAAGTGTGTGCTTTTATGAGTTGAAATGTATCTGCTATCTGTCAATGGCATCTGTTGATGG
Organism: Sarcophaga carnaria; assembly: GCA_958299815.1. Classification (NCBI taxonomy): domain Eukaryota; kingdom Metazoa; phylum Arthropoda; class Insecta; order Diptera; family Sarcophagidae; genus Sarcophaga; species Sarcophaga carnaria. The sequence continues at coordinate 8,346,231 of OY283153.1, read as the reverse complement.
CTGTCAAAATTTGCTATCAGCTGTTGATAGCAGACTTGTGTGACTTGAACAAAAAGAAAGGAAAAACTCAGCATCTAAACCATGGCTAAGTTTAACAGAGACTACTACTACGCTTACAAATTCAATTGTAAGCACTCTAGAAGCTTAATAGAGGTGTCTAGTTTGGAAGCAATTTACCTTTATTGTGTTGATCGATTGGAAATTTAACTTGCAAGAGATTGAGGAAGTCATACGCATCTTAAATAGGCCAGAAATTTAAATTTTCTAAATCTTCTGCAGGAGTTGTGCTGCATTGTTCACAAGCCTGAAATAATGGGAGCATATAGCAATCCAAGCGTTTAACAACTTCTTTGGAGTGTTCAGAGTTGTTGTACGATATACGGATGAATTAATGTACAGCCCTTGCGTTGAGCAACTTCTTCTTCTTCCGTAGTTCGGTAGAACTTGGTCAGTACTGGGAATGCATTCACTTGTGGTGTCACAACGGGGCGCTATGCGTCCTCAAGTGAGCTTTTGGTATCAAAGCTACCACTCCAACCTAACCTAACCTAACCGAGAACGAAGATTAACACAACTGACAACAAACATCTGCCAAAAAAATTCGACTTTCGAGTCATAACGCCGCTAAAGTAGGCCAATAATCGGTGACGATGTTTTGATCCACCACAACACAATGAAGATCAAATACCAGCCAAAACAGTTAGAATTTCAGTACAAGTAACCGCTAAAGAAGGATTGGATTGGATTATCAGCGGTTTACTCTCCATGTATTATCTTCAAAAGGGTAGAACACTATTGAGTCCAAGTGTTGGCTTAGTAGACGAAAGCATTTATTTCAGTCCCTGGCTCAGATACCTCGAAGCAGAATCCTTGGGGAAAAAACTCTGAAACTAAAATAAAATTGACGTCAAAGTTACTCAAATCAGTCAACGTTATAGTGTACGTTCTGCTACATACATACATAATTGGCCATTACGACCCTTCAGTTAGGATTACGACCTAGCTTCTCACACCACTGATGTTGTGTGTGTCAGTTTCATACATAAATGGCGGGCCCTACAGTTTAAAGTTGACTCTGAATGGCAGTTTTATGAGAACAATTTCATGGCAATTTTATTTACTCTTAGAGTTTTTGCCAGAAAACTGCTGAGAGGCAGATGCCAAAGAAATAATTGTTCATATTTGGTTATGTTTGAGAAGTCTGACCTGGGATTTGAACTGTAGCCTTACGTCCTATATGCGAACACACTACCTACCAGACTACTACGATTACAATATAGTTACAGTTTAAACCATTGGCACTATTGGCTTTAATAGTCGCTGTAGTTTCGCAGATAGTGTGCTGGCTTAATAAACGAGATCATGTGGTTCAGTCCCTGGCTCAGACATATCGAAACAAACGAAATTTGAAGAAATAACATCAGCCTTCTAACAAAAACTCTGAAAGTATAATAAAATTGCCATGAAAAGTTTCTTAAAAATCAGTTGTTTTAAGTCAATGCTATGTTGAACCTGCTGCCAGTCATGGATAAAATTATCATACACAACATGAGTGATGTAAGAAGCTAGGCTAACCAAAAACTAACAGACTTATTGATCCGCCCTCCTATTATATAATCCTGGTATGGGAATAATGATATCTCTGGAATGTTTTTAAGTTCTTTTTTTATTCCTTTTTCCCCTATGTATGTCTGTCTGTGCTTTACTCTCTATTAGATGAAGTGAAATTATTTTTTTTCGTTCCTCATTTAAGTGAAATAAATTTTCACTTTTATTCACTGTGAAACCAGGAGTTGTTGTAACACTGCCGTTGACTGAGTGCTGAAAGACAAGTGAATTATTACAGGTTTTAATATGTATATAAGTATGTGTGTGTAAGTGTTTTCTTTATTACAAATTTATATGAAAAAAAAAGAATTCCTTGTTTTCCTTTTCATTTGAAGTACCTTTTCGGTTGAAGTTGTTTGAGAGTGGCGGCATTAGTAATGCTAGCGGAGGAGAGCGGTAATGTCTGCATGACACATTAAATTTCATTAAACGCCAGACAACAAGAAAAAAAAGAAACGCAAAATTAAATAATATGTAGGGAGGGGAGAGAAGGGTGTGTTAAACAAGAAGTAGAATTCTTTTTTAAATCCAATCATTTACTTCTGCTTCTACTGCGTATGCATGTGACAATGGAATTAAAAAGCAGAAAATCATAAGGAAGTTAACTTTGCCAGTAAAAATAAAAAGAGAAACACACGATTGAAAGAAATATAAAAGTTAAGGTGAAATGTTTTTTAAATTATTTAAAGGTTGTCAAATGAACATTATGTGTGTATGTATGTCGTCGTTCCCCAAAATGTCTTCCAAGTTGTTGAAAAGCAGAACAAAAAAAAAAAAAGGAAAAAAATCAACAGCACTTGAGAATTGTAATACGAAATTAAAAATTCTTTGGATTTTATTTTTTAAATGAAGTACGTTTAAATGTGTTTTGAATTCTTTCCTAAATTTTGATGTTAAAGATCTCTTTCGTGTTGTTGAATGCAGTTACCCCTTTTGGTTTTTGGGTTGCCATACTTCTAGAAGAGTCCTTTTTGCACATGACTTGTCTCTCCAGTTGTCTGTGTTCTTTTCGAGCTCCTTTTTTGTCGTTCACGATATGTTATCAATACGTTACTTCCGCTGCTTTGTCTAAACTTTCATCACATGCTTGTAATATGACTGCCTTGTTCTTGGGCCAATTTTGCTGAACTTTGTTACTTGGTACCAGATCTTGAAGTTTGCCCCGTAGTAATACGCAGAATTCCGCATGATTTTTTGATAATCAAAGTTCACTTGTATTGCATTTTATTATGACATGTTTTCCCCCCTTTTGGATCTTATATAACTTTTCTCTCGAACACTCCTAAGGTACAGCATTGAAGTTACCGCTGCGTAAGAGCGACTTGTAGGATGAGTGACTTTTAGATTGTTAGTTTCGTTGAAGGAAAGAAGTCCGTGCCTCGTAACTCACTATTGAAACCATAAAAACTCCTGTTAAGAAAGGTATTTGAAGGCTTGATAGCCAGTAATTATTGTTGTAAAGAAGTGCCTTAGTGAAGTCGCCATAGTCCAGTAGACGCAAGGCATGGTTCAAATCCCAGATCAAAAATCTCAAGCAAGACGAAATATGAACAAATATTTCAGTGACCACTTCCTTTCAACAGTTTTTGGCAAAAGTTGCCACGATAAGTTTGCGCTCCACCACTTATTTACTAAATTAACACATCATCATTGGTGGTGGGAGAAACTAGGTTGTAATCCTGACTAAATGGTTGTAATGAGCAATTAAGTAAGTTGTTAGCCTAGCTTCTTACATCACTCATGTTGTGTGTGCTAATTTTATCCATGACTGGCAAAACGTACAGCATAGCGTTGACTCCAAACGCCTGATTTCAGAGGCTTTTCATGGCAATTTTATTTTACTTTCAGAGTTTTTGCCAGAAATCTGCTGCTATTTCTTCAAACTCGTTTGGTTCGAGATGTCTCAGCCACGGATTGAACCACATGTTCTCGTCTAATAAGCCAACACACTACCTTCGAGGCTACAGGGGCTATTGGAGTCAATAGTGCCAATAGTTTAAAGATATTGTAGTCATCGTAGTCTAGTAGGTAGTGTGTTGGCTTATTAGAAGTAAGGCCACGGTTCAAACCGCAGATCAGATAACAAAACGAAAACATGAAAAAATATTTCTTCGGCGACTTCTTCTCAGCAGATTTCTGGTGAAAACTTTGAGTGTTAAATGAAAAATTGCCATGAAAAGCTTATCAAAAAATCTGGCGTTCGAAGCCATCTTTAAACTGTATTTCACGCCACTTATGCAGAAAATTAACACACACAACATAAAGAAACTAGGTCGTCAGCCTGACTTAAGGGGGTGTAATGACCAAGTAAAGAATTAGAGTTAAGTAAAGTAACTAGAGATCATACCGTCCTTAAACTTTAAAGGGTATCTTTTCAGGTTATTCCTGGATAATCTAAGACACGACTCAGAATTCTTCTTATTGTAGTTTCACAATAAAAGTTTCGTTTAGCTTCAACCCACTTGGTTTAAAAAGAGTCTTCGCTTCTCTTTATTTGTCCTTTCATTGAAATAAACCTCTCCAACATCCGCTTTCACTACATAGATTGGTTCTGGTCCCTTTAACGACGTGGAAGCTCTCCTTTTCAAGCCACAATAAAGATTTCGTTTTTGTTCAACCCACTTGGTTTAAGAGGAGTTTTCACCTTTCTTTGTCCGCCCTTTCATTGAGAAAACCTCTCCAACATACGCTTTCACGCCACAGATTGGTTCTGGTCTCATTAACGACGTGGAAGCTCCCCTTCTTGCAAGCTCTCCTATTTGCTCATTGTCGAGAATTCCCACATAACTTGGGACCCATCAAAGGCTAACCTTATTTCTTTTTTTTCGTTTGTAACAATGGAGTCAATGTAAATGAATTCCTTTACTATGCCGGAGTCCCTATGCTCCCTAGAGGAGTAAAAGGAACATATATATACTATGCCGGAGAAATAATTGTCGGACATAACTTGGAAGCTGATACGTTCTACTTGTATACAGAGTACTTCGTTCTACTCGCAGTGTCAGAGGCATTTGTGTACAGTGTATTTCGTTTTACTGTCAGTTTTGTCTTGGTTGAGTTCTGTTGTATAGCTTGTTATGGCCATTTAAAAACATTAGTGCCATTAGAACGAACTAACAACTTCGGCAAACGAATTTTAATTTATCTCACAGCTCACTCGGTGTCAAAAGGTTCCGGGAGTTTCTTTCCTATCTTGACAGAGGTGCAGTAACTGCTCAACATTATAGAGCATTGCCTTATCGGCTTAGACAGAATAAAGTGCTGCCTTATAGCCGATTAAAATATGGTTTCTCTAGCTCTTGTGCTTCATTTTTCATTTCCTTTTCTTTCTCCCATCTTTATGAAGTGTAAAATACCTGATTATTGCATACACTTTTGAAAATTATTCATTCCATTTAGTTTTACTCTTTCATAATAAAGGAGAGCCAGAGAGAGACAGAGAGAGAGAGAGAGAGAATGTTAATTTTCAATACAACACAGAGTATAACTTAATTGCACACACATTCAAAAGAAAACGAGATTAGCTGTCATATAAGAAAAGCCAATTTACAACAGAAAACAGGGGAAAAAAATGAAGTAAAAAAAGAAAAGAAAATTTTTTATTTCACTTTCTTCTATACGGGGTTTTCCTCCAGTCATCATTTCATATTCTTTTCTATTTTTTTCTAGTTTTTTTTTCATTCATTTTCTTGTGAAACATAAACTTAATTTATGCACTTATTTAGTAAGTATTCATAAAGCAGGATTCTTCATTCTCCACTTCTTTTTTCTTTTCTTGCTTTTCATAAATAATTTAGTTTTCATATATAAAAAAGGGGATAAAAATGGTGAAGAAAAAAAGGAAAATTTCATTTTAAAACTTGTGTGTGTGTGTATGTATATGTGATAAATAAGGAATTTAAATAATTTCCTCTTCTATAATAATAATTTATAAATTTATAATGAATGAATGACTGAATGAATGAATCAAAAAAAAAGTACAAACGGAGCTGGAAAATGAATGCAGTTGGTACGGAAAAATTCTTATCGCACCTGTGTTTTCTTGAAATGATTGAAATGAAAATGAAATGAAAATTCTTTCGTATTTTCATTTTTTTTATTTCTTTAATTTATTCTTTCTTCTTTTTCTAAATTTTAAAAGAGATGATAGTAGTAAATGTGTATGTGTATGTGTGTGTGTGTGTGTGTGTGTTATTTTATTTAATAAAATTTATCATCCATTTATTATGTATGCATTCTGCATAATAAACCAGAAGAGAAAAAAAAACAATGACATTAAAAAAACAACAAACAAATCAACAAAAACATTATACTCGACTGTCAAAAATTTTTTATGTGAAGTAACGAGGATGGTACTAAAATTAAAGAATTTTGGCAAATTTCTTTTGACGGCAAAACCATTGTGGACAGCATGCTTGAATATGAAACCATATGGAGCACTGTGAAACAGAATTTTGAGTGTATGCATACATACATACATACAGAATTGATCATTACACTCAGCCACAAAAGTATACATACGGTTAACAAATTTCAGAAATTTTTTAAACAATCCGTTTTCGTTGAAAATATTTATAATTGTCTGACATCTTTCTTCGATTTTAAGATGGTATTTTGCATTGGTTCAGAAATTTGTGAAATTTGTAAATCGGATGCATACCTTTGTGGGCCTGTGCTGGGCCGCAATTCAGTTCAATTTCAGAAATTTTTTAACCAATGCAAAAGACCGTCTTAACATCAAGGAAACTATAAAGATTTTCAACGAAAACGGATTATTTAAAAAATTTCTGAAATTTTTTAAACGTATGTATACTTTAGTAACTGTGTGTATATGTTCCTTTAACTCCTCTAGGGAGCATAGGGACTCCGGCATAGTAAAGGAATACATTTACATTGACTCCATTGTTACAAACGAAAAAAAAAGAAATAAGGTTAGCCTCTGCTGGGTCCCAAGTTATGTGGGAATTCTCGACAATGAGCAAATAGAAGAACTTTTAAGGAGGAGAGTTTTCACGTCGTTAATGCGACCAGAACCAATCTATGGAGTAAAAGCGGATGTTGGACAGGTTTATTTCAATGAAAAAGTAGATAAAGAGAGGTGAAAACTCTTCTTAAACCAGGTTGATTGAAGGCAATCGAAACTTTTATTTTGAAACTATAATAAGAAGAGTTCTGAGTCATGCCAGACTGATGGCAAATATCGGCGTACTAACGCGGTCCAAACGCAAATTGATTATGGCAACGACTAACTCGATACTACTTTATGGCAGCGAGATATGGTGAGATGCGTTGGAGTTTAAATCCAAGCGGAAAATAGTAGCAGCGGTGCAACGAACAGCGGCACTAAGAGTTGCAGTCCTCGTGACCACCGGTAAGACACCTATCGACTTGCTGGCATTCGAGCGAAGAAGATTATGGACAGCTAAGAGGGAAAACCTCGCCGTTAGTACCGCAGATGTCAGATCTCAAACTATACGGCGATGGCAAAGCAGATGGTGCAATGAAAAAAGCGGAAGATGGTCTGCTAGACTTATTCCATCTATAGAAGCATGGACACACAGAAATTTTGGGGAAATTACCTACTTCCTGACCCAGTTTCTTTCGGGTCATGGTTATTTCCGACAATATCTACACCGCATGGGCAAGGTGAATGATCCTGGCTGCATTTCTTGCGAGGAAATGAGTGACGACACTGAACATACATTCTTCCATTGCATCAAATGGCAAGACAAGAAGAATGTTTTGATGGAACAGATTGGCGAATTCACACCCGACAACATTGTTGGCGCAATGCTCGAAAGCGAGACGAAGTGGAGCGCTGTGAGAAGATACGTAGAATGTGTACTCCGCAGGAAGAAGGTCGACCTTGATACAGTACGACCGAATGATACATGAGAAGACGAGCCAATAGCATGAAGCTGGCTTCGAATACGGCGTACCCAGACATGGGAGAGTAGACAACGCTCCTTGGCAGAACGTCGTTCTGGGCCCTTCCCGAAGTAATGCAGATAGCCGTCCCGGGAAGGGAGTATCCCCAGAAGAGGAGGAGAGATTGTTTTAGTGGAAGCCCCACTCGACGCAGCTGACGACGGTCACTGTAAGTGCGAAGGCATTTTGAAACCTACCTTACACGTAAAAAAAAATGAGTCATGCCTTAGATTATCCAGGAATGGTCTTAAAAGATACCCTAGAAAGTTTAAGGATGGTACAATAAATCGAATGATCGCTGTTTTTGGGCATCTGTACTTACTTCTTTACTTAATTGGACATTACACCACCTTAAGTCTGGATTACGGCCTAGTTTCTCACACCATTTATGCTGTGTGTGTTAATTTTCTGCATAAGCGGCGTGAAATACAGTTTAAAAGTGGCTTCGAACGCCAGATTTTTTTGTGCAACTTTTTATGGCAATTTTTTTTTTTGTAACACTCAGAGTTTTTGCCAGAAATCTGCTGAGAGGCAGATGACGAAGAAATACTTTTTTGTATTTCGTTTTGATGTCTCAGCTGGTGTTTGACTCCTGACTTTATGTGTAATAAGCCAACACACTACCTACTAGACTACGTTGACTTAATGAAGGTAATGAATGATGAAAATTCATCTGCACAATGGACCCACTTGTCCCTAAATAATGTCTTGGATGATGCTATGCAATAAATGCCTTTTCATTTAACCCTGTTTGATAATCAGCATTGGAGTAAATGCTTTTCTGCGGAACTCAAACAAAACGTTATCAATTTTTTTCCTATTTTTGTGCAAATGTATTGGGGAGTACTTTTCTGAAAAGTATTAAAGCAAATTTCGGAACCACCCTCGTAATAATCCTATGCAATCAATCTCTTAATATATCATAAAAAGAGAGAAAAACAATAAAACAGCATATAGGAATTATTATGAAATGGAAATGAAAACATTTGATGGGCATTAGAAGGAAATCATTTAAAAAAAGAATCTTTAAAGTCTTTTAAAACGGCTTTAACACGAGAAAAAAATTAAATTCTTTAAAAAATCATAAGAAATTCTAAGAAAGTTGCATCACTTCTCATTAGTTAACAGCAGCTGTAAGGGAAAATCTATTACCGTTTAAGAAATTTAACAATTTAAAGAATAGAACTCAGAGAATGTAACAAAAAAGTGTAACACCACAACTACAACAACAACAACAAAACATAAATTCATATGTATTTCTCGTATATAAACACACCTCTATACACCTACTAAACATTCAATGATTGAGCACACATACATATATGATTGTATGTTGGTGTATGAGTATAGTATTCAAAACCCCAACATTTGAATTTCAAAAAATTGTGGAAATGTTGCGGGATATTCCAGCACATGAAACAATAGAGGAAAATGAGAATTTTTTTCTACAAAAAAAGGGGAAATATAAAGAGACATGAACCTTTACAGAACAAACGAAACTATTTAGCATAATACTAGTAAGGAAACCATGCAACAAACCTACAATTTGATGCCATTTTCCCTGCTCACCTTAGTCTGGTACATGTACTCGTACGTCTGTTCGGTTTCTTTTTTGATTTACATATGCGGATACCTATACATACAGTGAATGTCAAAAGAAATGGTACACTAAAGGGTGATTTTTTATTATTATTATCTTTTTGGCAACACTGGTTTAAACATCTCACGCAGGTTTCGTGTTTTGTTTCACTGTCAAACATCTTCAGTTTGGTCTATAATTTAACCATGAATCGTCTTACAAACGAACAACGCTTGCAAATCATTGATTTTTTTTTTATCAAAATGCGTGGCTCTGTTAAGAAAGTTCATCGCGCGCTTCTTCCATTTTATGGTCAGTTTAATCGGACCACTGAAGCGGCTATTCGGGCTATTTTGACTAAATTTCACACCAAATTTACATTGTAGGACATTAAACCACCAACACGTTTACGTAGAGTGCGAACTGAAGAAAATATCGCAGCTGTATCGGCCAGTGTTAATGATGACCATCAATTGTCCATTCGACGCCGTCCGCAGCAATTGGGCCTCTGTTACTCAACAACGTGGAAAATTTTGCAGAAGGATTTAGGTGTGAAGCCTTTCAAAATACAGCTGGTGTAAGAATTGAAGCCGAACGACCTACCGCAACGCAGAATTTTTGGTGAATGGGCTCTTGGAAAGTTGGCCGAAGATCCACTTCTTTCTCGAAAAATTGTGTTCAGCGACGAAGCTCATTTTTGGCTCAATGGATACGTAAATAAGCAGAATTGTCGATTTTGGAGTGAAGATCAGCCAGAAGCATTGCAAAAGCTACCAATACATCCAGAAAAAGTCACAGTTTGGTGCGGTTTATGGGCTGGTGGCCTCATTGGACCGTACTTCTTCAAAGATGCTGTGAATAGTGAGTGCTACCGTGAGATGATATCCAACTTTTTTTTTGCCCAAACTGCAAGAGCTTGACTTGCATGACATGTGGTTTCAACAAGACGGTGCCACATGCCACACAGCACGCGTAACAATGGACTTATTGAGAGGCGAGTTTGGTGAACATTTTATTTCACGTTCGGGACCGGTCAATTGGCCGCCTAGATCGTGCGATTTAACGCCTTTAGACTATTTTTTGTGGGGCTATGTTAAAGCCCCATGTCTATACAGACAAGCCCGCTTCAATTGACGCATTGGAAGACAACATTGAAGCATTTATTCGTGAAATACCGGCCAAAATGTTGGAAATAATATGCGAAAATTGGACTAAGCGGATGGACAATTTTAGGCGCAGTGGCGGTCAACATTTGCATGAAATAATCTTTAAACATTGAATTATATGGACCGTACCATCGATTCAAATAAAGATTTCATAAATTTTTCTGAATTTTATGTGTTTCTTTTTTGAAAAATTTTCCTATAGCTCTTAAAAAATCACGCATTATATTCTAACAATTTTAGAACACAAAATTTACCACTTAAGGAGGTTCTAATAGTAGCTTTGTTACCAAAACTCACTTAAGGAGCATGCAGAGTGGCCCATTGTGTACTTAAGGAGAGGAACCGAAAAAATTCGATTTTTTTTGTTTCAATTTTAAAACCTTGCAATGAAAGAATTTTAAAATAAAAATAACGGTAATTTAATAATGTTTATATATCTTTTTTAAAGTACAGTTTCTTTTGATGCTCACTGTATATGGTACGTATGGAAACATAAGCATTATTGTTGTTATTCATTTAAATATTGTTTTAGTTTGATGAGGATTTTTTTGTTGTTGTTTTTGTAAAACACAAAATAAAAAAAAGCATAGAAAACATAGACAGAATAAATATGTATTTAAAATTCATAACACTCTCAATTGTCATTTGGTGGCAACATAAAAATGTTTCCAACACAACATATGTACGTATGTATGCTTTTTGACACCAATTGTTACAATGTGATGAGACAATTTAACAGAAGACTATTAGAATAGCGATGACAGCTGACGCATCAGACAAAGGAAACCCAATGAATTTATAATCTAGACCATGACTGTCTGTCTGTCTGGTCGGTGTAGCAAAGAAAATTGGTCTACATTTTAGGCTTATTTGGAAACTAGAACAATAATTACAATCCCATTATTTTAAATGTTTAAGCACAATAAAATTTAAATCCATAATATTTGAGTACATTTTCGTTGACATATTTATGTACTGATTAGTGATACAATTTCTATCCAGAAATTCTGTCCCCCTTAGCATATTTAACCGCCGTTTATTTATAGAAAAAATCATTATTTTTCTTCGGAATTTATTACAACCATGTGGCATGTTTTCGTGGCATATTTTATGCATATTTTGCAAGTTATTGTATTGTATTGTTTAAAAATTTATAGTTATGTTTCCATGCAACTTCACTCAAATTATTGAATGCGTTTCCATCAGCGTATGTTACGAGGGCAATACCATAATGAAATGACCCGACTTACATATCAGGGAAAAAGTTTAAAATGTACTCATGAAGTGCAATTCAGTTATTTGCTTCAAACAGATCAAAAATATGGAAACGAATGACTGTAAACTTCTGCCTCAGCAGAACATCAGACTTTAGAAGCCGCCATCAAGTCTATCCACAATAGAAAGTGAGATTCATACATACATACATAACATTGTGGGAAGTCGCCGTAGTCTAGTAGCTAGTGTGTAGGCTTATTAGACGTAAAGCTAGGTTTCGAGCCCCAGGCCAGACATCAAGACAAAATACAAAAACTATTTCTTCGGCGACTTCCTCTCAGCAGATTTCTGGCAAAATCCCTGAGTGTAAATAAAATTGCCATGAAAAGTTTCTCAAAAAATCTGTCGTTCGGCGTCGACTTTAAACTGTAGGTCCCCACCACTCATGTATAAAATTAACACGCACAAAACATAAGTGGTATGAGAAACTAGGACGTTGTACAATGGGTCAATTTGACCTCAGGGTACTGTACTTGTTTTAATTTACAAGTACACGTCCTCTAACCTAACCTAACCTAACATCAGACTCTAGAAGCCGCCATCAAGTCTATCCATAATAGAAAGTGAGATACATTCATACATACCTAACTGGTAATTAGAAAACTTTAGTCAGCATTATGACGTAACTTCTCACAACACTGATGTTATGTGTAATAATTTTATACATGAGTGGCGGGATCTAAAGTTTAAAAACAATTCCGAAGATTTTTTAAGAAACTTTCCATGGCAATTTTATTTAACACTCAGAGTTTTTGCCAGAAATCTGCTGAGAGAAAGTCGATGAAGGAATATTTTTTCATATTTTTGTTTTGATATCTGACCTGGGACTTGAACCGAGGCCTCACGTCTAATAAGCCAACACATTACATACTAGACTACTACGAAAGGAATGTACTGACAAACCATATTTCAGTAAATGTCTGGTGGAAAGAGAAAGGATTTCTCTAGGATCCAACTGAAACTGACCTGTAGATGTATTTTGATTATACAAAATATGTCCTGTATTTTCCTCCTCCTTCAGATGGTGCTTGCTTTCTGTCATGACTGACAGAAAGCTACGAATGCTGGCCTTTTGTAATTTATAAAGTCCTTCCCTTTAGAAAAAGCTTTAGTCAAGGTTACAACCTAGCTTCATAGCCCCCTATGGTATATGAGTTAATTTAATCAGTGATTGAAGGCAAGTACAGTTTAAAGTCGAATCCGAACGACAGATTCGAGAAGTTTTTCATAGCAATTTTGTTTACTCTCCGAGTTTTCGTCAAAATACTGATGAAAGGAAGATTTCGCTTTATTCAAGGTGTCTGGACTGGGTTTTGAACCATAGTATCTTGTCTAATAAGCCAACACAATACCTAATAGACTACGTAGTAGGAAAAAAACCCTAGTAATCGTTTGAATATATGTGTAGAGGTTCCTTCGTATAAAGTGCCTACTTCTTCTTCAGAATTTAATTTTAGAGGTGGCTCAGAGGGATTCTGTATGAATTATTTTGCTAGGGAATACAACCTCAGAATTTTTTAAATACAAATTGAGATTAGTTGGATTTTTTTTAAATTCGAAATTGGAATGCTTAAGTTTATACCAATTTAGCTTAGGTTTAGCTTTGATATCACAAAGCTCACTTGAGCACGCATAGCGGGCCGCTGTGACGCCACGGGTGAACGCAGTCCCTGTACTGACCAAGTTCTATCAAAATCAGGGAAGAGGAAGAAGTTGGTCAGCGCAAGGGCTGCACATCAAAAGCACGACTACCCTACATTGGAAAACCAGCCAGAAAGTTTGATGTACGAAGCTATAATCCTTGATATCAATAGATGATAGCTCCGTCAAGCTACGAAGAAATGGGGAGCCAAATAACCTAGCAATAGACGGGCACTGACAAAGAAAGTGGATAACAGTCTTCTCTTCCTCAGCGGATCTGCATCCAGAAGTCGTTAAATGTTAGCCTCATTCTTTCCGCTTGTATACCCATAACGCAATGACCTGTAAGCATGGCCACTGTGGTTGAGATAACGTCACGACTAAGACCACTCAATTTTAGCTGGTATTGTACGAAAATTTGAAGCTAAGCTGTAAAATTTTTTCTTAAATTTGTTGTGTTATGCCAAGTAATTTTAGGACCAACCTCGTATATTTTTACTTTTATTAATGGTAGCGAAAACATTCCATTTATGACAAATCCCGTGTTTAAAATTTTATTTAGAATTTAGAATTTCCAAATAAAAATAACGAATCCAGGAAAATAAACGCTGATGGAAACACAATAAAAAATTAAAAAAATTTTTATTTTTATTTTTCTGTGAAAATAACTCATAAATTTCACAATTTTACCATGAAATGTAAATTAATGGCTAAACACTGCCAACAACCCTTTACATTGAGGGGAATTATTCCCCTTTACCATTAAAATGTCTATTAAGTGGTAATGTTTCCCCCAAAAAATTTGCAAATGTTTCCATTTTATTAATTTAAAAAATATTTATTTTTTTAAATTAAATTTGAAATATTGAAGTGAAACAGAGAAAATGAATTTTAAACGTTAAAAGATTAGTTTGGCTTTGGAAAATTGGTTGTTATTCAGTGTTTTGAAATTTAAATGGAAATGCTTTTGAGTTGATTAAATCAAAAGTACCACAGCAAGCCATTTAAAAATTTTTATTCGATTGGATTTGTTATAAAATATTCGGGTTTATTATACAAAAATTCAGAGTAAAATTGCAGACGTTTTTCATAAAAGAATTAAAATGAAATTTGTGCGTTAAATAATTTACAATACTTTGGTTACTATTTGCTTAGTATTCATATGATTGGAGGGGCTTATCGATTGGGAGTTGAGATTTTTTATTTATAATTTAAGTCTGGAAGTTATATCATAATTTATTTGGAAATCTGAATTAGAATTACTGACAAATTGTTGTGAATTTAATTGGTTTTATGTGATCAGGAGTTAGTTTGAAGTTTTTTATGGAATTGTTATGATTTCAGGGAGCACAAATTTAAAAAATCTCTTCACTTCGTAATCATGGAAAATATGCAACTGAAAACACCAACTGCATGAGAGATCCTAAACAAGCTGCTCAACTTGCAACGTCTATTTAGCTAAAGATTGAATATAATATAGTATTCTGAACATATGTACGTAGACAGCCATACATACATAATTGGTCATTACAATCATTCAGTCCGTATTACGACCTAGTTTCTCACACCATATATGTTGTGTGAGTTAATTTTTATACATGTGCGGCGGGACCTACCGTTTAAAGTCGACTCCGAACGACAGATTTCTGAGAAACTTTTCATGGCAATTTTATTCAACACTCAGAGTTCGTGCCAGAAATCTGCTGAGAAGAAGTCGCTGAAGTAATATTTTCTCTTCAGATTTCGTTTAGTTGGAGATGTCATATCTGGGGCTTGAATCGTGGCCTCACGTCAAATAAGCCAACACACTACCTACTAGACCACAATGACTTCTAGGCATCTTCAACACAAATTTTTGTGTGATAGCAACGACTTATCATTTTCTGCATGACAGAAGCAAACTGTGCAGACTAGTTCATATTCTCCATAGTTACTACTAAAGGCTCAGATCTACCTGACAAATAGGCTCGCAGAAATTCTATCCATTAAAGTATATGCAAAGGAATGCCTCTGTAGGAGAATGAGAACTACTTTCGAATAGTAAGCCGATAGGAAAACCTTCAATTGACCATGTTTTTCTTAAAACCGATATGTAACTGCCTAGGGAATCTCGATACTTTATAGAACTTTAACACTGTTACATTGAGTTGGGTTCCTTGACAAAAGCACCACAGGGTTAATGACAGAGCTGCCTATCTAGGAACAAAAGGAGAAAATATGCCTCTGAACCATTAAATAGCAGTGAGGGAGATGCAAATTGTTACTTGTTTGCGCCGACCAACGTTTTTAAAAGGGGAATCTTGGATAAACAGCTTTCGTTAGGCAGAACAGACTTAAGCCTTTCAACAAGTAGTTAACAAGCCTTTTGCAGCGTGCTTTTTATGCAAATCCTGCTGGGAAGTTCCAGTTTATTCTTTGTGATTGTGTTTCATTTGGAAGATAGAAGCTTCAGTTTCATGGTGACATTGTCGTTTCTATCCAGTGGTAGGTCCCCAATGGAATATATTGTTACGTTTTTACCTTTTTAAAATGTTTAAAATATGAGCTCGTAAAATGCAAATCAAATAAAATTAAATTTGTGTTTAGTTTTCATTAAAATTCTTTATTATTTGCACAATTCTGTGTGCCACTGTTCACAACATGATGTAAACAACAACAATTGCCTTGTGTGTTATTACCCTTTGCATTCTTTTGCATAAACAATAACAATTACTAGTCAATTGTTCGGCAGATCTTTGTAACGTAGATCTTCAAACCACAATTACTCTGTTCCAACACACCGCATCTTCACACAAAACTGACTGTACTTTTACTGACTCAGTTGCCTGCTTTGTATTGCCTTTTATATGGCAAAGTAAACAGTCTGAAGGCGAATGTTCGTGACTTCGCCTTCTCGAAGTTTTTAGAAATGTAAACATCGTTGTTTACATTTATTATTGTAGTGTTGTTTGTGTATTTTGTTTACATTTATTCTTGTAGTGTTTGTTGTTGTATTTTTGTTTACTTGTTTACCATTTTTTATGCTGGTGTTTGTTTTTATATTAAGCAGTACGATAATTTTTAAACAGCTTTGTTTACAGCATTGTTTTGTTTTTGTAGCTTTTGTTTATAATTTTTATGTTAAACGATGTAAAAACAAAACACCAGTATCTTGATTTTTCATTTTCGTAACAATATTGTCTCTCGTTTATAAAACATAAAACATTACTTTGTAAAGTGAATGCCTGTATTAACTATAAAATATTTAACACTTACATTTATATGGCCTGCTCAAGAGATCAATAATTTTCTTAATTTTTTTTTATTTTTTTTGAGGCAAATAAATGGCCCATATTTTTTGCATAAAATGGAATTTGAATTGTTATTTATGTAAGTGAAGGCATTTTTTAAAAACGGCAAGTTATTTACGACACACACAGACACACAGACACACATTGCAAATTCCAAATTCTATTGATCATTCATCTTGTCCCGGGGTGACTTATGGTGATAAAATCAGAAGCCTACACACACGACTTGAATGTGTACAAATGTGTAGAGAACAACATGTAAATAACTGTTAATATCAGTGTATCAGATGTTAATGCCACAAAACACACACACACATGTAAACCAGCAAACATATAAACAGTGTTTGGTTTTTGCTTTTGCCTTTCCGTTTGGGGAAAGGCAATAAATGTGAATCAAAATCAATACGTTCGTTCTTCTTAATGCTTCAGTAAATCTTCATGTTTGTAATTTAAAATCCATTTACATTTCAATTTTTATTATGTATTCTTCTCTTCTCTTCTTGTCTTCTTTCATTTCTTTCTTTCCTTTTTTCTCTGCAACTACAACAGTAAGTGTAAATAACAAGTGTTTCTTCGGAGCATAGAGGTTTAATGTAATGATCAGGATACCATACATACAGTAGCAGGAGTTGAATTAAAAACCAAGTGTTTGTTGTTGTCGTTTTTTGGTATTAAAATCAAATGTTTTAATAATAAATTGCAGAAGATTTAAACACTAAATAAACAAAAATATAAATTTCTAAATACAATATTTTACAAAAGAAATCAGGAATTAGGAAAAAAAATTGAAAAAACTCCCATCAAAATAGCAAATCAATGCGAACACATAACAAAACAATTTCAAAAAGAATATAAAAAAGGTTAAATCAAATGGTTTAAATGCAAAATAATGTCGAAAAATATACAATTTATGGCATTTGGTTTTTTTGTTTCCCGTTTTTCTATTGAATAACAAAACCAATCATAGATTTAATAGAAATAAATTTAAAAAAAAAAAAACTAAAAAAAACTGTCAAATGGGGGCGACTAAAACATTTGAAAATCGTTTTTTAATGGATCAAAATCTGAAAATAATTGTTGCAACCATAAAATTTTATTCATTTTATTTCCCAATTTCACGTTAATAGCCCTAGAAGAATAAAAAATTTTTCTTCAATAACTCACACAAATAGTGTGTTGTTGCAGTGGTTAAAACGCTAAACATGAAAGCCGAATAATTCCAGGCTTAAAAATCAAATTTTTGTTCAAATGGTTTTTCAAATTAAGAATATGATTACCCCACCCTAAAAGCAGAAGGACAACTCTTCCTAGAACCCTTACTCAATATCACAACCTAGCTTAGCACACTACCCATGTTGTGTAAGTGAATTTTATACATGGGTGGCGAAACTTTTCATCGCAATTTTATTTACTCTCAGACGTTTTGCCTGAAGATGTTTGAGTACATACATTGATGGTCGATTGGCCAGTGCACCGCACACAGCATTACAGACAAAATTGGTTCTTTAGCCGGACTATTCGTTCGTGGAACTCTAGTTCATAAACCATGTAATGATAGTTACTAGGAGCGGCTTATAATGACCGTATTATTTGCACTCTAATCATAAAGACCGGCGACTATGTAGATACCAGCAAATTGTTTGAAGAACTTGGACACATTATGGCGGCTAGTATACAATTGAAATTTAGTCCTTGTGTCGTGAACTTAAAAACGAAGACGTTATGGAATGATTTTCCATTGTAATGACATGACATCAACTGTACTCCTCTAAGTCTGCCTGGTAATTTCCAATGAGACCAGGCTCCCTTCCTGCAGAGATCTTTCATCGCACTTATGATATAACGAGATACAAATTTAGTGTCCATAAACACCACTCCCTCTTTCATCCCTTCCATAACGTATTTTCCTAGTTACAACACAATTTACTGCCTGAGTTTTGATCGACAAAAAAAAAAAAATAAAATAAAATAAAATAAATGAGCCAACATACTTCATGCTAGGCTATGAGACAAATTGAGATATAAAAAAATTTTTTTTTTACCGAAATCCTCTTAGCAGTCTTCATGCAAAAATTTGTTGGTGTCAAATAAAATTCCCTTGAAAAGTGTCTCAAATCTGTCGTTTGGAATCAACGTTAAACTGTAGGTCTCAACATAGGCGCATAAAATTAATTCACATAACATGGGTGGTGTAAGAAACTATGTTTTAGTCATGACTAAAGGAAAGTAATGACCAATTAAAATGGTACGTAATAATCTTCAAGTTTCGGGTATGGTATTGGTCGCCTCCATTGGCCTACTTATAATTGTGTAGAGTTCATCTTATTAAAGTATGCTGCCAATAGTCTTTCGAATCAAAATTGAACATCAAAATTTGGGCTGTTTTATAGCCCTAATGTTTTTGAACATTAAATTGGTGTGCCTCTCTTTATGGCCATATGCTTTTTTAGCTATGCGAGATAAAGACTGTGCTACCCAATGTGCACGATTCGCCGTAAGACTTACTCTCGGCTTTGCTAAGCGCATGTGCACTAAACCCAAACTAGTTCGTCACACTTCCATTAAGTCACCCCCCCGGGACTACAATTAAGTATTACATCATGGGAGGTGAAGATTCAGCGAGTGCTGCTATCCATTTCTGCTGTTCTTGCTCACTCTATTATCCTTTGTTGTATTAGAACTTCCTACACGAAGAAACATGCCGCGTTCCAGTTTTCTCATGAGAGTAGCATCAGGTCGCAGTGGTCTAGTAGGTAGTGTTTGGCTTATTAGACGAAAAGCCAGGGTTCGAGCCCCAGGCCAGTCACCAAAATAAAATACAAAAAAAAGTATTTCTTCGGCGACTTCCTCTCAGCAAATTTCTGACAAAAACTCTGAGAGTAAATAAAATTGCGATGAAAAGTTTCTCAAAAATCTGTCGTTCGGAGTCGACTTTAAACTGTAGGCCCCGCCTCTCATGCATAAAATTAAAACACATAACATCAGTGGTGTGAGAAACTATGTCGTAATCCTGACCAATTATGTACGTAGCATCAGGTTAACCAAGTTATCGGGAGTCACCTGGGATCCAACCATTCTCTCTAGAAAATTTCGTCGGTATTTGTAGCGCGGGCAATTAAAGATGGCCATATATGTGTGTGTTGTGGCATTTCAATGACTTGCTACACTATTACCTGGGTAGCATTTGCCCATGTCCATGTATTATTAGAATATATGTGTGTGTGCTTACATTAATTCCATAGAAAATCATATCGTCCAGTATTGTTTAGGCACCATATGCTACATTTCATATTTAAATCATGGATGGATTTCATTTTCGAATGCAAATGCTTTTAAATTTCTAAAATTTATGCAACAAAAAAGGAAGAAGAAGAATTAGAAGAAGAGTATTTTTATTATTGCTATTGTTTAATAGCATATACATACATATGTATGATGAAGTAAATATTTTGTTGTTATACATTGTCTAGAGATTGTATACAATATTCAAATGCAATTCTTCGAATAACCTAGAGTGTCAAAAGATCTCTCTGGAGGTCTTAGTATTTACTCGTATGTAATGAAAACCATTGTATGTGTGGTTGGATAGGTAAGGGGGCAAAGGTAAGGGGTGTATATAGGAATATAAATGTAATTTGATAAATACAATAGAAATGTTTGCATGTATGCGAAAGACCTATAATAACCTTTTGAGCATTAAATATTTAAGGATACTTATGTATGTATGAGGAGAGGGAAAAAGCAAATGTACACATGTGTTCATTATTTTATGTATTTATTTATTTATTTATTTATAGATACATATGTGCGTGTGTGTGTGTATATATAATGTTACTTATTATGAAAATCCATTCATTCATTAATTTCGTTTTCATTTTCATTTAATTTATGGCAATTAAACTTGAACATTAAAACAATGTTATCGTAAATATGTAACACTCTCCTCTCCTCTCTCTCTCACACATTTGCTTGAATATAAAAACATAAGTTAACTCAGCAGTATATGTAGGCCATTGCGGACATTGGCAGTGAAACTGCTTATCTTCATAAACTTGTTCCAAATCGTTTTATTGGTGTCAGTGGTTTTTACTTTCATCATTCTTAACAACCTTAACAATTGACCCCTATTGACTGAATGCTCTACTCTCTTTACCTTATTCCTTTTAATTGTAATGACATTGTATTTCTCTCCCTCTCTCTCTCTCTCTCTCTCTCTCTCCCTCTGTATGTTTGTATTACGATTTGCTGAAACGTTGTATGCACGTTGCTAAATCAGTGAATAATTTCAATCAGCTGCCTGTCTTTACTTAGTTCCCAGGAAAATTTCTTTCATTCATATTTAATGCTGACATCCCATAAACGTAACGACAACAAAAGCAACCGCATTAAGGCCCAAAATACCAACAAAAACAAAGACAAAGTTGTAGCAACAAAGTTTTTTTTGTTGATTTTCTGTTTAAATCCATTACGGAAAAATGTTTTTCCGTTTTTCCTTTACGACTAAAATAAATACTTGAATTAAAAATAATAAATTTTCTTTAATTTTTATAAAAACACTTACACACTTACACACACACAAAGAGATGAGAGAATGACGTTATTTATTGTGTAAAAATAAATGAAAGACCAGAAAAAGTGTTGAAATTCTTCTCTGTTTCTTTTGATTTTTTTTTTTTTTGTTTTACTTAAGCTTTCTTCAGAACCACAAAAGTTACTTAAAGATACGGTTTCCTTTACAAAAAAAAAATTATTAAAAAAATCTTTATAAAAACGTGAAAGGAAAACAAAAAAATTTTTTACAAAAAACGTGCAAATAAACGCAAAGGTTTCCAAGAAAAACTTGAAACCCTTTTTAGACCCGCCTACCACGATCTTCTTAAGAAAATATGTTTTAAAGAATCCAAGAAAGAGAAATTAAAAATAATAAAAGAAAGCAAATTTCTAAAGTAAAGTAAATAAATGCAGTCTTGGAAATATTTAAGTTTCAAAGGAGGTAATGAAAGGTAAACATGTAGAGGATCCCTTACGACCCCATCTGTTGAGCATTGTCTTATCAAATCTTGATTCATTGATTCATGTTAAAGATTGATAGGCAGTAGATAGGTAGGTAGGTTGGAGTGGTAGCTTTGATACCATAAACTCACTTAAGCACGTATAACAGCCCCTTGTGACGCCACAGCTGAACGCAGTCCCTGTACTGATCCCAATTTCCAGCAAACTAGGCAAGAAGTTGATCAGCGCAAGGACTGCAGCGACATTCCCTAACGATCCTGGGAAGTTATTCATAACGGTCGACAGAGATCTCATGGCAGCCTGGCTATCAGAGAAGATTGAGATGCGGGTGAAAGCAGCACCGTTGATGAGGATCCATTGAGCACGATGACCCGGTAGATAGCTATTACTTCCGCCTGAAACACTATACAATAATCCGGCAGTCGGAGGGAAATGTTCAGGTTCAGTTTTCCCATTGATTCGCAGTGTTTTCTTTAAATTTCTTCTGCCATCTAACGGGCTTTATTATAGAAAAGGCGGAGTATCCACTTTCCCTTTATAATTTTCTCCCCGTTGCATTAGTCAATTGCACATGAAAATCTAACGCTCTTCCATTTTTGCAGCTGCAGTTTGTATTGGGTTTTCAATGCGGCATCCTCTCCTCTGTTTATCTGCATTACTTAGGTTAGGTTAGGTCGCCGTAGTCTAGTAGGTAGAGTGTTGGCTTATTAGACGTAAAGCCAGGGTTCGAGCCCCAACCCAGACATCAAGACAAAATACAAAAAGTATTTTCTTCGGCGACTTCCTCTCAGCAGATTTCTGGCAAAAACTCTGAGAGTAAATAAAATTGCCATGAAAAAGTTTCTCAAAAATCTGACGTTCGGAGTCGACTTTAAACTGTAGGTCCCACCACTCATGTATAAAAATTTACACACACAACATAAGTGGTGTGAGAAACTAGGACGTTGTACAATGGGTCAATTCGACCTCCGGGTACTGCACTTGTCTTAATTGACAAGTACACGTCCTCTAACCTAACCTAATCTAGGTAGGAGTGGTAGCTCTGATATCAAAAAGCTCACTTGAGCACACATAGCAGCCCGTTTTGATGCCACGAGGTGAACGTTGTCCCTGTACTGACAAAGTTCCACAAAAAAAAAAAAAAAAACAGGAAAGAGGAAGAAGTTGCTCAGCGCAAGATCTGCATATCCAAAGCACGACTACCCCGCGCTGGAAAACCAGCCAGAAAGTGTGATAAACGCAGTTATATCCTTGACATCAATGAAATGATAGCTCCTTCAAGCTGACAAGAAATGGAGAGCCAAATAATCTATATTTTCACCTCGCAAGAGATTGGCTCTGACAAAGAAAGTGTATAACACTCTCCTCTGCATTACTTACTTACTTCATTTGCCATTACAACATTTTAGCCAAGTTTACAACCTAGTTTCGCACACCACCCATGTTGTGTGTGTTAATTTTATTTACAAGTCGTGGAACCTACAATTTAACATCGACTCCGAGCTACAGGCTTTCTGTCAAGCTTGTCATGTCAATTTTATTTTTGTTCTCAGAGTTTTTGCCAGTATGTATGTATTCTTGCCGAATAAATATTTTGCTTTCATAGTTCGTTTTCTGCAAAATGTCTGAGCTAAGGTTTGGACCACGGGGTTATGTCTGTTAAGCCAAGACACTCTCTACAGGACTACAAGATTTCAATCTGTATTGCTGTTGTCAGCAGATTTCTGGCAAAGACTCTGAGAGTAAATCAAATTCCAATGAAAAGCTTCTCAAACATCAAACCTTCGAAGTCGACTTTAAACTGTAGGTCCCGCCACTCACGTACGAAATAAACACACACCACATAAGTGGCGCGAGAAGCTAGGTCGTAATCCCGACTGAAGGGTTGTAATGGCCAATTATGTATGTATTGCTGTTGTGTCAGTTCAATGTATACTTTCCAGAAATTGCTTATCAGTCTAAGCACGCTTACAGGTTGAGGCCGAAGTTTCTTATTTGTCGAGCTTAGGCGTTACACCTAAGACTGTTTCTTATTTAAAGTCTTAATGGGGAATGCTTCCAACTACACTAAATTGGCGATTGTTATGACGATCGATATAATCTAAATCTTTAATGGGTTTGATGCTTTATCGCAAGGGAATTTCGCGAGTTCCTTCGAGTTCAACCTTTTGTCGAGCACCACGCCTAAATGTTGCATGGCTCTCTTCAATTTTATCTCGATTTCGTTAACAGTTACTTCCATTTTTTTTATTATTTTCTGTATACTTATCAAGATGTCCTCTGTCTTATGTAAAGCCAGTGTCAATCCAGCTGTAGCTAGCTATGCTGTAACTACTCCAACTGCCTTTTGATATTACTTTCCTTTTCTTTTCGAAAATAACACTGAAAATTGCTGTGTAGAATCGTTCTACTACAATTTAGGACACTACATTTCACCAAAAAGTTGGTATGGAATCTATTTTCCAAGGTCATTTAAATGCCAGACAACTGAATAATTTATGTTCCGCATCTAATTCTTCAACCAGGCAGTTCGGACAATTACTCCCACCGTATTCAAATATTTTTGCAGGACAACAAGTTGTTGTTGGGTTTTATGATTATTTTTCCTCTTTTTCATGCAAAAGGAAACAAACATGAATTATTATTAGATTTTTTGTGTTTGTTGTTGCTACATTCCAACTGGAAAATGAAAATTTTACAACCAAAACAAGTAAAGAATTTAAAATAATAACCCCGTGAAAGGAAGAAAAAGGGTACCAAAAACTTAATTCACTTTAAATGTACTCAATTGCAAGACTTTATGGTTGGCAAAATTACATCACTTTTCCAAGCACAATTTTCCTTTTTTTGGGTAATTTTAAATGGTAATGTATTCGCATGTTCAACAGCATTTTAAATAATTTATAGGGGCCTTTCTGGACCACTAATAAACAGAGAAGGTCAATGGTACAACTAGCAGCCTTGGTATGAAAAGTTAATAAATTTTGTTTTTCATTTTCTTTTTTTTATGAAGCCTTTCTACACAAGGCTTCATCATAAATTTTCAATTTCAAAACTAAAAACTTGGATTTATTTTCATTTTCTCTCTCTGACCATAATTGCAGATACGTTTTCTTATATGTTTTCTTCTTCTTAATTATGAACATTTTAATTGTTATTTAAGGAATTAAAGTTTTTATACTTAAAAATACTTCTTCGAAAGAAATTCTTTTCAAACTTGTCGTAAATAATTTCTGCTTTGCAGCAACGGAATGTTTACTTCACTTACCTACAACATTGAAGGTGTATGAGAGTGACATTTTTGGTTCCGTATTGATTTGACACTCATAAATGCCTGAATCTCTGGGCTGTGGATATTTAATTTGTAAAGTCCAATTGCCAGAATTTTCCGGGCGCAATACCTAAAGGAAGGAAAATTATAAAACACATGATTAGTAGCCTTCAAAACACTGTCTACCCTGATGCATAATTTTGTATGCCTTAAAATGGCAGGCAGTAAGAGTAACACAGTGTTTCATGCACAGTGTTCCACGCACAGTGTTCCACGCACAGTGTTTTCAATGCTTTTAAATCTGTATACGGAATTTACCTGAAATCTTTGATCTGAGGTATACGTTGTGGAACCTGCTGTTAGGATATGTAAATCACGTTTTCTAATCCATGAAACCTGAAAAATAAGAAAAAACAGAAAAAAATAATGAAAACAATTATACAGGCTAAGGACTCAAAAGCACTTGATATGTGTTTATAGGGTGGCCATATTTTGGTTTTTTTTTTTTACAAAATTTTCAAAAATGGAAAAAAAATTTTCGCTGTTTTCTGAGCTGAAATAAATTTAAAAAAACTTCATTGAAAGGATACTATTGAATACCTTCTTTGGGCACTCATAATTTATTAACAAAACTTTTCAGACATAGGTTATGTGGGCACAATGCATACATACATACATAATTGGTCATTACAACCCTTCAGTGGCGATTACGATCTAGTTTAGTTTAGTTTTAATTAAAATTCTTTATTATTCGCACAATTCTCTGTGTCACTGTTCGCAACTTGATGTAAACAACAACAATTGATTTTCTTTGTTATTCCTCTGTTTATAGCCTTTGCATAAACCATAACAATTAATAGACGATTAATCGACAGATCTTTTTAACGAAGATCTTTAAACCACTATTACTGTCCTCAAACGCACCACGTCTACACACAAGACTGATTGTACTTTTACTGACTCAGTCGCCTGCTTTGGCTTGCCTTCTATATGGCAACGTAAACAGTCTGTTGAATGTTCTTGAAGGCGAATGTTCATGACTTCGCCTTCTCGAAATCTCTATGAATGTAGTCATCGTTGTTTTCATTTATTCTTTGTTTGTCTTTTTTGTAATAAAAGTATCGAAATATTCCAGAAGATGTTGTCAATTGATTATTAAAGAACTGGTTATTATAACTAACGTCAAGCTATTATAGTCTTGATTGTTATAGTGAAGAAATATTTGTTCTTGTTCTTCTTGTGGTTGTGTCTGATGATAAATTATTTCACTTTGCGGCCATTGACCGTTATTTCTGGTGGTAAAATCGGTTTCATAGTAAATAATTTCTTCATATTCTTGTGAGTCATTGTATTCAGAGTTGTAATGATCAAAGGAATGAGAATTTATTTTTGTAGTGTTTGTTGTTGTATTTTTGTTTACTTGTTTACCATTTTTTTATGCTGGCATTTGTTGTTATATTAAGCCGTAGGATAATTTGTAAACAGGTTTCTTTACTGCGTTGTTTTGTTTTTGTAGCTTTTGTTAAGTGGTCTAAGTTTAAGCTCAAACGACCCTAACCTAAAACTAAACTAATCTTCAACAAGTCAGTGTATCAGCCAATGAATTCAAGTACAAATTACTTCATCATCCTGCTTATTCAACAGATTTTCTGCTCTAGGGTTCAACAACGATGCAAATGTAGTTTAAAATTATAAATTTGAGGCAAATATCTCAAATTTGTTTCCATATTTTTATTTCCTTTTTTAAATCCACATATTTTCACACCACCACTCGTATATAATATTTAATAAATTTATTTTATCCTTTTAACACCACATCTATGTTCACCTTAACAACTTTTACACGATGCTGGATTTGTTCTTTTCTACACAAGGATTTTAAGCCTAAAAAGCATTCAGTGAGTGTGTGAGGTCACCCTGAATTGTTAGATAAAAAAGGGGTTTTTTGTATGTGACACACACAAATAAAGTTAAAACCTACAACAGCAACAGTGTCACCTTCAGAAAAGTTTCTCATAAAGAAAGAAAAAGAAAACTGAAGGAAATAAAAAAGAAAGAAAGTAAACAAAAATAAAACAACAATAATAACAATTCACACATAGACATTAAAAGATGCCATCAAAATAGCGAAATCATGTTTGAAACACACATACATATACATACATATACATTTGGAATGTTTTTTTACTCTTGTTTTGTTTTCTTCTTTAATTTTCCTTATGAAAAATAAGATTTCATTGGATTTTATTTGTTATTTTACTGTCGAAATCTATTTTTCTAAAGGTTTCTCTCTTTTTTGTGTATGTATGTGTGTGTGTGGGTGGGTGTGCGGGTATATATTTTTTAATGGGAAGCTCATGTAATTGAGAATGGGAGCATGGATGCCTATGTGTGTGTGTCACAACATTCAATCTTGCTTTGCTTTTCTTAGGCATTTCTTAAAATAGTTGTTGTCAGTGTTGTAGCTGTTGTTGTAACAACAACAACAACAACAACAACTACAAAATTGTTATTTTTCTTAAATTGGTTTTTATTTTTATGGTTAAAAGTTTCATTTTCACTTTTGTTTTGCTTTCATTTTGAGATTATTTTTCTTATTTCTCTCTCTGCGTATGTATGTATGTGTATGTGTGTGTGTGATTGCGTGAAAAAATGTCGCCTGACTTTACTTTTATTCACATTTTTATTGTTTTTCTTCCTTTTTTCCCCTTGCCTTCCTTACATTTACATTTAATTTCTTGTTTTTTCCGTTACTTTTTCTCTTTCTCTCACTCTCTCTCACGCTCTCTCTCTCTTTTAATTTTATTTGTTTTCATTTCCTACTTAACCTTACTGTATGTAGCCTACTACTCTGTCTACTTACTGTGTGTGGGTGTAAAACTGAATACATGCCGATGGAGAGCAAGTAGGATAGTGTAACTGTATTATATGCTCTCTGCCCATTTACACATTGTTGTTATTTATTTAATGACTTTAGTTTTGTTATTGTTATTGCTGTTACTGTTGTTTTCATACTTAATTTTAATTACAAATTTTGTCCAAAACAAAATACAATTTAAACCAATTCAAATTCAAAACTTACAATGTTTTACTGTTACATTCAATGGTATGTATGTATGTATGTATGTATGAATGTATAGTATCTGTATTGAGTTGTACATTAAAACAGTATGCTTTGGTATGACAACCTTTTCCAGAAGGTTAATGTATACACAGATAAAGAGTAAAACATTAAGAAACTTTCCCAGCAAACTTATTTACTTGAGATAATCCTCTTGTAAAGTATAGAATTTTTTTAATTTACTTGCCCGGAAATAATTTTGTTTGGATTTTATTGTTTAATTCTCTCTCTCTATATCCCATACAAGACCTATAGTTTTTCTTTTTCTTGTATTTTTGTGTATGAATTTGTTGCATGTGCTTCTTCACCAAACATTATGAATGAAAATTTATAATAATTAATATTTGAAAGCAAAAAATATTATTGTTGCACACATAATTTTATATTAAAAAGTTTTTAAATCAGTAATGTCGACTGCTTGTTCTACAGATTTTCTCAAAAAAGAGAAGAAATTACAAGTTAATGGAAATTTTAATTACCTTATGAAACAATATCAGAATGAATTGAGAAAAATCTCATATTAAAAATGAAAATTAACTTGTAATAATACATGACTTTCATCATATTGCAATAACTTGAAAGGAGTTTGGATTTCTTTCTTTTTTTTAATTTAAAAATAAATCACATTATATACGAAGGCAGTTTAATAGAATCGTATTTGTATTTGTTGTATGAAATATAGGCTTTCGTTTAATTATTCATTTAATTTTCCAACAAGATCTCTACAAGATCATAAAAATTCGTTTGGAGTTAAAACTGTTTCCTTCCTGTCATTTCTTCAAGTCTGGCAACGTTAAATAGTCGCTCAGAGTCAAAACTAGATAACAGGGCGTTTCACGTAATGATTCGTAGCCGAATTCACAGAGTTTTGTCCTAAACACTAAGCTAGGCATAAAAAGTCTGCGTACTTTGAACATCGTAGCATAGGACTGGTACAATTGAACTGTTTCTTGGCAATAATGATTTCTCCCATTTAATTTTTTGTTTTGTTTTGGTTTCATTAATCACTTTTTCTCAGCTAAGCAGGTGATTGCTCTATAGTTGCTGGTTATGGTATGATAATTGAATTGTGCCGAAATCGTTTTTTAATACGATCAATACTCAGTGAACTAATTTGGACCATGGACATGCTATAATTTCGGGAAGACATAGGCATGTTCGCGTCGATTATATGGTGTCCTATAACTTTCTGATTAGGACATTAGGTTTTATATTTTAATTTTATGACTTTTGCTCTGGAGATCTTGAGGTTGTCAATGGGATGTTTGAGGTATATATATACCTACAAGACAAAGCAATCTGTGATATTTTTATTAAAGGTTCTCATATTAAACTTTTGTATAGGCTGCCTGACCACAACAATATTTTCTAGGAGTAGGTCTTTTCCATTTTGATGGCTGCGCAATGCTTATTGGGTGGCGGTATTTTTGTCGAGTAGTCCTTAGGGAAACTTCGGATTATTCAAAGGTAATTTATATGTAAATTCCAGGGCATGGAAATGTCATTGGAAATTGTATTGCTAGTGAACTGGCCTGGGCTATTATGGGTCTGACAGTCTCCAACATATTACCGAGCATGGGTATACCGATTGCCTCAGTTATACTTCGTAATATTTGTTAATTTTACAGGGCGACTGAATTTCGTTGCCAGCAAGAAGGTACGAGTGCAATCAATATTGATAGAGTCTACTGTGCTTCTATGATTAAGAAAAGAACAGATTCAGCTCTAAAAATCGCATGACAATTGCAGTTCTTACAAGCCACTGTCCTGTTGTAAGTTTTACCGATAGACTTGGTATTCTGGCGAAGGATTTCTGCAGGAATTGTGGATCTAAGAAGAAGAAAGAGATTGTCTTTCATCTCCTGTGTAAGTGTCCGGCTCTCAGAGGTTCTTGGGTTCTCATGTTCTTTTCATCTTTGACTGAACTCTCCAATATAAAGATTGTTTTTGAAGTCGCCGTAGTCTAGTAGGTGGTGTGTTGTAAAGCCAGGGTTCGAGCCACAGGCCAGACGTCAAGACAAAATACAAAAAGTATTTCTTCGGCGACTTCCTCTCAGCAGATTTCTGGCATAAACTCTGAGTGTTAAAAATAAAATTGCCAATGAAAAGTTTCTCAAAAAATCTGTCGTTAGGAGTCGACTTTAAACTGTAGGTTCCACCACTCATGTATAAAAATTAACACACACAACATAAGTGTTGTAAGAGACTAGGACGTTGTACAATGGGTCAATTCGACCTCCGGGTGCTGTACTTGTCTTAATTGAGAAGTACACGTCCTCGAACCTAACCTAACCTAAGATTGCATTAAGAGCAACATGTATTCTGCAGTCAGGTTGGTTTTCATTAGGGAATGTTGTTTTCTCATGCCCAATCTTCCAAGCAACGTTGTTCATTTAAATTTTCAAAGGGGTTCTCTAACAGTGGCTTGTGAATTGACAGTAGTAAATTCAAATAGAAGTTGCCGTAGTCTAATAGGTCGCGCATTGGCTTGTCAGACGTAAAGCCGTGGTTTTAAACCCAGCTCAATCATCTCGCACTAAACGAAATATGAAGAAAAGATTTCTTTCGGCGTCTGCCTCTCAGCAAATTTTTGGCAAAAACTCTGAGTGTTAAATAAAATTGTCCTGAAAAGTTTCTCAAAAAACTATCGTTCGGAGTCAACTTTAATCTGTAGGTTCCGCCACTCATGTATAAAATTAACACACACAACAGGAGTGGTGTAAGAAGCTGGGTTGTAATCCTGACTAAAGGACTGTCATAACCAATTAATCAAGAAAGTAAATTCAAATAGCCTGCCCTCGTATCAATTGATGAATTCAAATTAAATCGAAAGATTTTACGCTGCGCATTAATGTTTGATTTTAAAAATTTTCGCTTTTGTTTGTGCCTCCCTCACTGAAATCACGTAAAACAAAAAACATTAAAATTGGTGGAGCGTTAAGCATTGCGTTTTAATGCGTTAACATACCTTTACTCTTTTTGCTCTTCGATTTACTCTTTTTGGGTTTGTTTTTTGTGTTTTTTTTGTTGTTGCAAATATTTTAAATTCGTTCCTTTTTTATTTAATCTTTTAAACGGCACAGTAGCCCAAAGAAAATGAATAAAAAAAACTGGTGGCGGCGTCAAAGCATGAATAAATTACCGTAAAAATCAAAGACGATAAAAAAACAAAAGGATTCCTTACGTGCTGTTTGTGTTTGCCGATGTCGTGTTTTTTTTTCTTCCCTTTTTTCAAAATGCTTCTTACTTTCTTAAGTAAATAAGTCTTTATTACTTAAACAATATCCCCCGAAATGAAAAAAGGGACTATAAGGGCTGCTGGGGTCATTGGAAATAAGAAACCTGGTGTAGGAGGAGTAGGGGGAGTAGGAGGAGAAAAAGGGTCTTAATTATGCTGTTATTGTTTTTAATTCATTGATGTTTGTAAACACGTTTTAACAATCACTTCGTTTTTTTTATTTTATTTTTTCCATTGTAGTTGTTGTTGTTGTTATTGTTTTCCTTTTATTTTCTTTGAAAGTGCTTTTCTGGCGCATTAGCAAAAGTAAATATCCTTAAAGCAGCAACAGCAGCAACATCAGCAGCAATAGGGTACTCAATTCAATGTTTTGTTAACTTAATTACCTAAAAGATCTCTAATACTTCTTCTTCTTGTTTTTTTTGTTTGGAAATATTTACGAAGAAAAAGCTTTTTTCGTACTCATTTCCCGCTCTGATGGTTTTTCGAAAAGTGTTTCGGAAAATGTTTTTGTTTCTGTTTTTACTTCATAAAGTTTTTGACCATTTTTTGCAGCTGTCAGACAAAATTTCAGATTTTCTTTCCAACGCCTTTGTTCGTTAGCATTTATTTCTCATTGAGATTGTTTATCTGAATATACGATGGACGGTGCTCAGTGTTTTTTTTTTGGAAAAAAAGGTCTTCAAATAAATATTAAATCACCGAAGAATTAATTTCTTCCAGTTCAACAGATAAAATTACCGCCGCAATGTTGAGAAAAATAATAGGGACACTAGAAAACTTTAATAAATTTTTTTAAGAATTTATTTCCTATCACATCAGTAAAACAAAGTATGCCGTTCTCCTCCTCAGGGTTCACAAGTTCACAAGGGTTCTGAGGTAGGCCGTTGGTTAGAAGAGTCGTAAATGCTACGGCATTTGAAGGTAGAACATAAATAGCAAACAGAGGCAAACATATTAAAGATTGTCCACAAGGAGAAGTTCTTTAGTCATTCATAGGGTTGTCGACGAAGTCCTAAAGATATTGTTTGATGTGGCCATTGATTGAAAAGACAAAGCGGACGCTATAGAGCAAGGGATAGGTTTTAAGAAACCTTATGCAACATCATTCAAAGCGGCATGAGATTTTAAGTTAGTGACGTTACAAACTGGCTCCCTTTAAACCACAATAGTACTCTTTACGGGAACGAGAAAACTTTCTACACAGTAGAATAATCAAACCCTGGGTGAGGTAATATATACATACATACATACATACATACATACATACATACATACATACATACATACATACATACATACATACATACATACATACATACATACATACATACATACATACATACATACATACATACATACATACATACATACATAATTGGTCATTACAACCCTTCTCTCAGGACTACGACCTAGTTTCTCACACCACTTATGTTGTGTTCGTTAATTTTTATACATGAGTACAGTTTAAAGTCGACTCCGAATGACAGATTTTTGAGAAACTTTTCATGGCAATTTTCATTTAAGATTCAGATTTTTTTGCCAGAAATCTGCTGAGAGAAATTCGCCAAAGAAATGCTTTTTTGTATTTTGTTTTGATGTCTGGCCTGGGGCTCGAACCCTGCGACTTTATTTTCTTTATTTCCTATCATATGATTACGAAGATGAAGAATCTAGTTACTGGTGTTTTGCTTTTCCATCGTTTAACATTAAAATAGTAAACAAAAATACAACAACAAACACTACAAGAATAAATGTAAACAAAATTCACAAACAATACCACAATAATAAATGTAAACGACGATGTTTACATTTATAGAGATTTTGAGAAGGCGAAGCCACAAACATTCGACTTCAAGAATATTCATCAGACTGTTTGTTCTGCCATATAAAAGGCAAGGCAAAGCAGACGACTGAGTTAGTGAAGTTCAGTCAGTCTTGTGTGCAGACGTGGTGTGTTTGAAGAGAGTAATCGTGGTTTGAAGGTCTCCGTTACAAAGATCTGTTGAATAATTGCCTACTAATTGCTATTGTTTATGCCAAGCGTGTAAACAGAGGAATGACGAAGAAAAGCAATTGTTGTTGTTTACATCAAGTTGTGAACAGTGACACACATAATTATGCGTATAATAAAGAATTTTAATTAAAACTAAACACAAATTTATTCTTATTTTATTTGCAATCTACGAACTCATTTTTGAAACGTTCTTAAAAGGTAAAAACGTACGTAGGAAAGTATGCCTTTCTTCTCCTCTTGTTCCACAAGTAGGTCTGAGGTAGTTCGTTGATTAGAAGAGGTATAGATGCTGCGACATTCGTAGGTAGGACCGATGAAATGTTAAAGACTGCCCACAAGGAGAAGCTCTTTAGCCATTCATATGGAGTCTGATTATCGAAGAACTCTCAATGAGATTGTTTGAGGAGGCCATTGATTGCTAAGGTTAAGCGCACGCTATAAAGCAAGTGGTAGGTTTTAAGAACGTTATGCAACAGCATTTAAAGAGGCTTGAGATTTTGAGTTAGTGACGTTACAAACTGGGCCGGTCTAAACCGTAATAGTATTCTATGCGGGAAAAAGGAAGCTTTCTACACCGTAAAATAATCACAATCTGGGTGAGGTAATACCACAGAAAATGAAGGCAAAGTATATGAAAAGTAAAAGACAGTAAAGTGACATGAAAGATTAATATAGAAAACATTTGAGGGAGTACTAAACATGCCATGCTTGAGGCGAAATGTTGGGGATTATATCCAAAAATTATTTTTAATGGATGAATACCCTGATGGTCGATCTTACTAGTGAGCGTTATTTGGACAGTAAAAAAGAATTTGAAAGCAGTTCAAATACAATTCGATAAGACACAGTAAGTGGCAAACCTTGGTATACCCTAGGCAATGAGAATCAGTCTTTCAGCGGTGTTGGAGACCCTGTAGGATTTTAAATCGTTGCAAATGGTAGTAAGAACCAGAGCTGTGGAGTCTATGGTAAGGATAATAGGAGACATATCTGACACGAATTTAACAGAAATTGAGTGGCTGACAGCGCGCTTTTAAAATGGTCTCTGGATTTTTTGCAACGAGTCTGAGTAATAAAAGTGAAGTGGCATAGGAATGAGTCAAAGACTGTCAGCGGTATTGGAGCGGAAATTTTTTCAGATTTAAATATTCGGTAAACAATATAAAAAGATGCACACAATTCAACTTGAAACCGGAACTTAATATTGTATCACAATCAAGCCGGCATACCGATATTTAAATTCAACGAATTAGTATGGGAGTGGTAAGCACCATACGGTTATATTCTGCTGGATCCCTGATCACATAGGAATGCCGGAAAATAAACAAGCAGAAGACCTTGCCACATGAGAAGAGGGAAGCTTCTATACAAGTGGTGAAAGCAGAACCTTTCTGTGGAATGTTAAGGCTGGGTTGGGAAGGCAAGCTTTTGCGTAAGTAGAGGTCAAAGGAAGCGAAGGCTGTCCTCAAGTCAGACAGGTTTGATATATACAGTAGGCAGGTAATTGAATTGTACAGGAAACTATTTAAGAATTAGCTGAGACGAGTAATTGACGTTTTAAACAGGCTTTGTAAACTCAAAAAACTTTTGGACAGAATAGGAGTCAGTCAAGACCAATGTGCAGATTCTGTGATCGGAAAATTTGTAATTTGAAAAGTGAATATCGTGCCGTATATTTTCGGAATAGATGGTGGCATAATGCTTATAATATCTATAATCCTATGGCCTTGGATTAGCCTGTTTACGTAATGAGACATGGTCGAAATGCTATCCAAATACTTCAAAATAAACTTGGCCATCTGTCTGAGGGGTGTTTCTTAGACTATTCAGAAGGAATATTGCAAATAAGAAGGCTGCCTTCCAAAATGTTAGTTGCTTTGTGTTTGAACAAAGTATCGTGTTTCATAATGCCGCTGTACAAAATATATACAATGTATTCGATTTCAAAACGTCGTCAATGTGTATTTTTAACGCAGTCAAAAAGCAATCAGACATCGGATTTATAGTTGATGCATTGTTTGGTTACTTTGCATATCTACATAGTTTATATACAGTAGTAGAACTGCATACAAACTTTGTAGTGATACAATTTGGAAGGCAGCCGAACTCAATTCTATAAAAAAACAAAACTACCATTTCTGACCAGATATCTTACAATGCCAATTAATATCTTTCATAAGTTTTTTATTCTTCTCTACCACCACAATTGTTTCACATTAAAAATTAATTTATCTTTTAGGAAATTTTAGAGAAATCTTAAAATCTTGCGTCCCAAAAAAAACAGGAAAAACAACTCCTCTCAAGGCAAAACACCACAAAAAGAGAAACAATTGCAAGAAGAAAAATAAATGAATAATGCGGTAGAAATGGTTTTACGGTGTCAAACGCTTGTCTGACCACAAATACAAACTGAATAAAAAGCCTTTTTACACAGGACTTGGCATTAAAAAACAATTTAAGAAACAGAAAAAAAAACAACAACAACAATTGCAAAAGTGTTTAAAGAAAATGTTCCCAAACTAATGCTTAAGAAGTTTGGACGTCATTTATTAAAAAGTTTTTGGTTGAAGATTTTCTTTGAAAAATTCAAAAAAAAAAAAAAAACCAAAGGGTCCGCCAAATAACTTTTTTTTTGAAAATGTTTAAAAAAAAACTACTGAATATTTTCTCAAATTTCTTTTTTATTTGAAAGTACAATCCTTTCGGTTAATAATGGAAAATAATTTCATTCAGATGGCTGCCTCGGCTGGCCATGCAGTAGCCTACACGATCGGTCCAATTTTTAAGCACATTATCTATTGTGTGCAGCTGTATTTCACCAATGGCTTCACGAATATTGTCCTTTCAAGTGTCAATTGCACCCCACAAATAATAGTCCAACGGTGTCAAATCGCAACTCCGTGGTGGCCAAACGACATCAGCTCTGCGGCTGATAATGCAATCTTCAAAAACAGGGCGCATAACATCGAGTGTAGCTTCGGCTGTGAGACGCGTAGCGCCGTCCTGTTGAAACCAAATGTTGCCAATATTGCCTCTTCTTTAATTTTTGTGAACAAAATTTCGTTCAACATGGCCCGATAACGATCGCCATTGACCGTAACGGCCACTCCTTGCTCATTTTCGAAGAAAAATGGCCCAATTATGCCTCTGGACAAAAATCCGCGCCAAACAGTGACTCGTTTTGGGTGCGTCGGCTTTTCAATGTATGCGTGCGGGTTTTCTGTGCCCCAAATGCGACAATTTTGCTTGTTTACATACCCGCCAAGATCAAAATGAGCTTCATCGCAGGCCCACTTAGCGAAGCGAAAACGCATTGGATGGTCAATTGACTTCAACTCCTGATCATCCATATTCGTTCAGCGGAAGGATAAAACTAATTATCTGTCGAATCAGACATGAGCTAAGTGTTACCATTCACGAAATAAGAACTAGTTTAAAAAAAAACGTTAGATGGCGGACCCGATACAAAAAAAAGGAAAGTAAAATTGAAAGTGATGCAAGAAAATAATGCAGTCTGGGGCATAAAATTATGAATGAAGGGAAAGCAGGGTTTGGATTCTGTACTTTTGCTTTCTTGTTGCTGGTGTTCTAATCGTTGAAACTTGTGACAAACTTGAGAATATTTTTTTTACAAAAAAAGGCTCCCATTTTTCCATTTTTAAACTACAAAACTGTTGACAACATTTAAAACAATGAAAAAGAAAACATTTCAGGCTTAAGATTAAAGAAGAAAAATAAAATTCAACACATTACAACACATCTCATCATATCACATCA
This sequence comes from Sarcophaga carnaria, assembly GCA_958299815.1. Classification (NCBI taxonomy): domain Eukaryota; kingdom Metazoa; phylum Arthropoda; class Insecta; order Diptera; family Sarcophagidae; genus Sarcophaga; species Sarcophaga carnaria. The sequence continues at coordinate 8,309,307 of OY283153.1, read as the reverse complement.
CATCACGGGATGAGGTCTCTTCTTCTTCAACGTTTTTTTTTTTTTTTTTTTTTTTGTAATTTATTTATTCTATCATTCTTACAATTTAAAAAAATATATAAAAAATTTTTTTTTATTTTTTTTTTTAGTATTTACAATGCTTGAGATCTAACTTAAAATAAAATATTGCAGCAATCAGGAACTTATTTATTAAATATTGTCATCTTATTATTAATAACTCAATTTAGGGGAAAAGATAGAGCAAAAACCCCATTTTCATATAATTAGAAAAATTTGATAATGTAATCACTTCTATAAAATTTCACTGCTGAAATAATAGAAGAGTTTATTGATTCAAGTTTCTTATAACATTATGTTGTGAAGATCTGTTTCGATCTTCGAATCGCCGAGAGAGATTAGCGGTAATGGTATTGAACATATTTTCCTTAAATCTCCTGTGAAGAAGGGAAGTAGGGTATAGTCTGGGTAGGTTATGTATAATTTTAAGATTCTTATTCTGAATAATTTGCAATTTTTTCAGATAAGTTTTGGCGCAAATTTCTGCCCATATTTGGCATCCATAAGTCATGATTGGACGGATGCACATTTTGTAGAGTAAAAGTTTATTCTTAGTGTTCAGCTTAGATTTTCGATTTAGCAGAGGATAGAGTGCTCTTCCACACTTTATAGCTCTATCACAAGCATGTAAAACATGTTCCTTGAATGACAAACGCTTATCCAGAATAATACCAAGGTATTGGACGGAAGTTTGTATTCGAATTTGGTGATCTTGAATATTTAGCGGAATTGAGGGAATTCTCTTTGGTGACTTGTTAAAGGGAAAAATTATTGCCTGTGTTTTTCCCTGATTGATTTGTATTTTCCAATTTTTTAAGTACTTTTCAATATGCAAAAAATTCTTTTTCATATTTTTGATGATAGCATTTGAAACTTTTCCGCATGAAACTAAAGCAGTGTCATCAGCGTATAAGGCCAAAGTTGAATTTCTTGGTAGTTTGTAGTCCGATGTATATATGGAATATAGAATCGGTGACAAAACTGAGCCCTGTGGAACGCCAGCTAAAATATTTCGAGGGGAAGAGTGTGTTGCATCAATTTCTACCACAAATTTTCTATTCTCTAAAAAGCTTTTAACAATTTTTAGAATATACATCGGATAACCGAAGTTTTTCAGCTTATACACGAGACCCTTATGCCATATTGTGTCGAATGCTTTTTCTACATCCAGAAATATAATGCCTGTACTTTTACGCTGCGATTTATTTAATCTTATAAGGTTAACAATTCTTTTAATTTGATGTGTCGTAGAAAACTCCTTTCGGAAGCCAAATTGTTCTTCTCTTAATATTGAGTTGGACTCTGTAAACTCGCTTAATCTGCTTAAAATTATCTTTTCGAAAACCTTGCCTAAGCAATTCAACATACTAATGGGTCGGTAGCTCGTTGGTGATTTTGGATCTTTACCCTGCTTTAAAATGGGAATCACTTTTGCATTTTTGAAAATTTCGGGGAAATATCCGGTTGAAAATAGAGTTTGGCATATTTTTGAGAACAATTGGCTTAATACCATCAATTCCTGGAGCCTTAGAATTCTTTAACTGGTTTACATAAAATCTTACTTCATCTACACTCGTTAACACGTCATCTATATTTTCTTGAAGGCAAGTATTATCCAACCATTCGCAAAATTTTATTACTTTTCTTTCATTTGGTGATATTATGCTGTGAGTAGTCCCGTGAAAATTTTCAAATGTTTGAGCAATAGTATTTGCTTTGATTTCACTTTCGTAAATATCAGCGCCATCTACATGTAAAGTACCAACTGGTGCTCTTTTACCTTTTATGGCTTTACTTAATAGCCAAAATTTTTTCTCTCCGATTGGCAACCTATGTATAAATTTTGACCAGCTGTTATTCCTGTCATTTAGCACGTGATATTTGATCAACAAATTCAGCTGTTTTAATATGCTTGTCAGTGTTCTTCTTTCTAGTATATCAATGCTTCTTTGTAATTTTCGCCGATATTTCCTTCTTTGGCCAATTAAGTATATACTAATTTGACTTAGTTTTTTCTGCCAAGGTTCAATTTCGGTTACGGGCACTAGATTTGAGGATCCTTGTATAGTCTGTGTGATCTTTGCTAAAACATCTTCAACATTGGTTTGTGTTATATCCACAGTATGCAAGTTTAAGTTTCTAATCTCGTCATCTACCCATTTTTGTATAGCGATCCAGTTTGCTTTATTATACTGGGGGACAAGCATCGATTTAACAATAATAGATCCGTAAATTGTGCATGTCATTGGTACGTGATCGGAGTTTAATATATCTTTGTGGGTTTCTATTGGAGATATCAACAAGCTGCTATTTGTTAGAAGAAGATCCACCACAGAGGGCAAAGTTGGTGCTACTTGCTGACCATATCTTGTAAAGCATCCGGGATAGTGAACGTAATAATGTGATGTAATTTGATGATTGTAAAGTTTACTACCAGCTCTATTGTTATGGTGACAGTTCCAGCTAGTGTGCTTAGCGTTAAAGTCTCCAAAAATAAAGAAATCGTTTCTTGTTGTTGTTATTTTATCTAGATCGTCAGTAAAATGTGATGAATATTGCGGACAGTATGCAGAAGTAATTCTTATTGGGCCATTGTTGACAGAAATTAATATTGATACATTCTCTATTGTGGTAGTAGGAAATTTTGGAAGACGTTTGTGAGGAATATTTTTCTTAACGCCAATTAGAACACCTCCACCATGAGTTAGGCGGTCTTGTCTATGAATATTATAGTTTTTTAATTTAAACTTATGGTGTGGTTTAAGAAAAGTCTCATTTATCAGTACAATATCAATATGCTTTTCATTAAGAACGTGTTCTAGTTCTAACATTGCTGACGGACTTGTTATGCCTTGGGCGTTCCAGTGCATAATCTGAAAATCATTTTGTGAATTTTGATTACAAGACATTTTTTAGCATCATACCAAGAACTCTCATTTTGTCAAACTTGTTTTTGCACTTTTGTAAAGCATCAAGTGCTTCAAAATAGATTTCTAGAATTCTTTCGTTAGAAATGTCATTATCATCTACTTCAGTTCTAGATTTTATCATAGATGCGTATGAGGCTTTGTTAGAATTGCCTGTTTGGTTCTGTGTTGTCTTAATATTATTAAATACTGGGAACTCTTTCTCGGAAAAATCAATGTCCTGAGATGTTTCTTGTAAGTAACGATTTGGCGGATTCTTATTGGTAATTCTGTGTCTAATATCGATGTACTCTTTACGGAGGGGGCAGCGTGGATCATCAGCTCGATGGTTCACATGCTTGCGGTTCTTTTTAATGCAATTGAAGCATTTGTAAATAACTGGCCCATTTGAAGGCACTTTGTCCAAGGGGCAAATTGAATAGTCATGTGAACCCCCACAACCTAAACATGCTTCCTTCCTAAAACAATTTGCGGCTCCATGACCGTACATTGTACACTTAGAGCACTGCGTGGGTCCTTTCTTGCTACGTAGGGGATTTCTCCATTGCACAACAATCCCACATAAATATGTTATTTTCCTTATTTCACGTTTTGAAATTTCATTTTTGTTAAATTCAAGCATATATAATGCATCATTCGCATTAGAGCGAGAAGTATGAATTTCTTTTGTCGAAAGAGGTTCAATATTAAACATTGTCTTGAATTCCTCATTGATCTTTTTTGTACTGATTTGGGGCAGACCATACAGAACAAGCTTAAATTTTTGGTTATCTTTTACTGGATGAGTAAAGAAAGTCAAGTTCTTAGATTTCAGTGTATTGACAATTTCATTGTAGTCCTCAAGCGTGTTAGGAATTATTTTTGTACCAATTGACATCCTTTTGTACTTACATTTTTGTCCAAGTAAATCAATTATTTTGTTAAAGCTGTGGTCTCCGTCAACGACAATCGGTGGAATTTTAGTGATTGGAGCTGATTGCACCTCGCTTTCGAGGCTAATTGAATCAAAATCTTCCAAATCCGATAATGGCTGGAACTTATTTCTTGAAGTTGTTTCACCTGTTTTGGTAAGTTTATATTTTGGATGGTTTCCCCAAAATATTTTGCGTTTGTTGTTCATTTTAGAAAATTAAAATAAGTAAGGTTGTTTTTATTGAATATGCACGTGATAAACCGGTCGTTTTTAATAACACGTCCGAAGGCTTTAAACACCCACACGCGAATGACGGGATGAGGTCTTCCGAAACCAATTCCATTAGAAATTTTCGTTTATTTTAACAAGTTTAAGTGTAAATAAGCACTTGAGCAACCTGAGGCTGTAAACCATTTAATTATTTGGAAACTTTTTATGGCAACAAATACCATTGAATACATCGATATTTGAAACTCTCTGGAATGTTAAGCAACCTCTTCGAAATGCTTTTGCTTAACCTCTGGTTTCGTTTCGTTTTGGTTTTTGGTTTTGGCGTTGTTTGTGTGAAGTTTGTTTTAAAATTTTTGGGTTTTTTTTCTCTTTTTTTTTAACAAAAGTTTACCGTGTTGGGCATTCGGGTATTGTTTTCTCTGCCATTGTATTCAATTCTATTATGGAAGAAACAAAACAAAAACAAAAAAACAAAAATACCAGAGAAGCAGAAGAACATTTTGAGCATTTAAAATGCAGTTACACTTAAATTATTCATTAAAAACCAAAAGTGAAAAGTTCTCACAAAAAACCACAAAACAGCAAAAAAGCAACACAATACAATACAACATCAACATCAGCAACAACACCCCAGCAACATCAATACCAGCACAAGCAACATCAGCAGCAGGTTAGAAAAACCTCCTCCTCCACACATACAAACTTAAAATACCAAAAAAAAAAAAATTAAATAAAAACACAAGGAACAGTCCAGGGAAGGAAACAAGCAACAAGGATATGGCAACAGAAGGCTAGTTGAACAGACAGACAGACAGACAGACGTACAATAAAATTTAATTTTATGCTTCAGTTTAAGAATACCATTCGAATAACAACAGAAACAAAAACAAAAAACAAAAACCTGCAACGAAACTAAATATTTTGATAATGCACTGTGGGAGTCATCTCTACAAATTTCAATACACTGTTAAGCAAATAACAACAACAACAACAACAACAACAAAAATGAGAAAAAAGGTGGTAGAAAAACTAAATGAAAGTTTTATAAGAGATTTTCTGGAAAACTTAAGAGCACAAATTACAGGGCAAAAGTAAAAAACAAAAAACGAAACGTAAATACAATACAAGACTAAACACTCATACAGTGGGGATTAAAACTAAGTGAACAAATCTAACTTTGAACGTCACACAAAAAAAGTTCATACTGTAGTCATCTTGGAATCTAGGGTACTCAGAAGACTATGAATTTCGTTTGAAAAATACCCTTAAGTCCGACCTACAAAGTTCTTGCCCGGAGCATAGGTAGGTAGGTAGAAGTGGCTGTCCCCTCGATGGAGTCATAAGCGGACACACTTGGTCCACACACAGGGTCCATTGTGATACCACAGTTCCTTATTTCTCCTATTCCAGGAACCATTCGGAGCTTCCGATTAAGCGAATCATCCATATGCTCCTTGTAGTAGGCACCCAGGTACCTCTTGCTCCTCCGACTAAGTGCCGGATATGTGCACAATAGGTGAAGAATAGTCTCATCTTCCTCTTCATCTCCACAGCTTCTGCAGAAATCATTTGCAAGGTGTCCAAGACCAATACGCCTCGCATGCCCTCCTATAATGCAATGTCCCGTAATAAACCCAATAACAGTGCTAAGCCTATTTCTTTGGAGATTAAGCAGAGTCGCCGTGCGTCTCCTGTCTAGCCTCGGCCAGATCTTTTGCGCCGCTCTGCCCTTATCCGAAGTTGCCTACATTCTGTTGACGAGATCTACGGTTGCGTTGTCAATTATAAGTTTGCAGGTCCCCAAAGGGATCCCCAACGTAGAGAATTCATCAGAGAGTTCGATGTTGGGCCCCTTCTGGCCAGTTCATCCGCTCTGCAATTGCCAGGAATATAATATGCCCGGAGCATAACAACTCTGGTTTTTTCTTGTTTTTCCTTTGCCTTCCTTGCAAGTGCTGACCATTTGGGTTCCGTTTTCTCTTCAGTTAAATCAAAATACCGACATATTCAATCCACATAGACCTTACGAAAAACCCTCGTTATACCCGACAATATTGAGGAGATTTTTCAATGACATATTCTTAAGATAGTATAGATCATGGAAAAGATAAAGATGTTCTATATATTCCCCCTTCTTTCGCATCCTGTCAACTTGTAGAACAGCTATAATAAGAATACCGTAGAGTATGGGTAGTCATCTTATCGCAATACGAGGGCTTAAATGCAAGAATGCTTAGAGTTAAGCAGACGGTATATATTAAGCAAAAGGTTACTCATGTCAGAGTGCTGTAAGCTGAGCACAAAACAAGAAATTCCACCCTCCCTGTCTATCAGCTTCTGGTTCAATAGTTGAAGCTTACACACTAAATTCTATTTCAAATGAAATCATGCAATGGCACAGTGGGCTTGTCTTTCTTACTTAATGAATCATAAGAACATTTAAGTTTGGATTACAACCTAGCTTTTCTATATGCAAACTCAAATGAATCAGCGTCTGTATTCTTAATAAACTGCTGATGGTCTGCGTCTTTATATTGCCGTGCGACTGGTTCGTTTTATCATAACAATAAGTTAAAAAATAAAATCACGCTGTGAGAATAAGTATGTAGTGTGTTGGCGTAAGGCCACGGTTCAAACCGCCAGGTCAGAGATCAACAAAATCAATCAATCAACGAAAATATGAAAAAATTATTCTTCGGCGACTTCCTCTCAGCAGGTTTCTGGCAAATACTCTGTGAGAATAAATAAAATTGCCATGAAAAGCTTCTCAAAAAATCTGTCTTCCGGTTAATAATGGAAAATAATTTCATTCAAATGGCTGCCTCGGCTGGCCATGCAGTAGCCTACACCAGAAAATGCGGATTTTGGGCAAAAAAAAAAAATTATCTTTTCAGATGAAGCTCATTTTGATCTTGGCGGCTATGTAAACAAGCAAAATTGTCGCATTTGTGGCACAGAAAACCCGCACGCATACATTGAAAAGCCGACGCACCCAAAACGAGTCACTGTTTGGTGCGGATTTTGGTCCAAAGGCATAATTGGGCCATTTTTCTTCGAAAATGAGCAAGGAGTGGCTGTTACTGTCAATGGCGATCGTTATCGGGCCATGTTGAACGAATTTTTGTTCACAAAAATTGAAGAGGAGAATATTGGCAACATTTGGTTTCAACAGGACGGCGCTACGTGCCACACAGCCGAAGCTACACTCGATGTTTTGCGCCCTGTTTTTGAAAATCGCATTATCAGCCGCAGAGCTGATGTCGTTTGGTCACCTCGGAGCTGCGATTTGACACCGTTGGACTATTATTTGTGGGGTGCCGTCAAAGATAAGTGTTACGCCGACAAGCCAGAGACAATTGACGCTTTAAAGGACAATATTCGTGAAGCCATTGGTGAAATACAGCTGCACACAATCGATAATGTGCTATAAATTGGACCGATCGTGTAGGCTACTGCATGGCCAGCCGAGGCAGCCATTTGAATGAAATTATTTTCCATTATTAACCGGAAGGATTGTACTTTCAAATAAAAAAAGAAATTTGAGAAAATATTCAGTAGTTTTTTTAAAGCATTTTCAAAAAAAAGAGTTATTTGGCGAACCCTTTATAAAATTAACACACACAATATAAGTGGTGTGAGAAGCTAGATCGTAATCCTGACTGAAGGATTGTAATGACCAATTATGTGTATGTATGTCTGTTATGTATTTCGCAACAATGAAATAATATTGTGTGCGAGTATTAATTTTTGTATACATACTTTTGATTGCCACTGTTTATACATTAACCGAAAGTGAACACACACATTAAAATAAATTCACTCACCAAACTGGTTTTATTTTTTTATTCATTCATTTGCGAAAACCTTTCTTTACTTACAAATGAATTGGGCAATTTGTTTAGAATTTACTTGTAAAACATTTTACCCTCACACATGCTCCGGCATACAGAACAAACACGCTATGGAAACAATGAGGGCGAAATGGCAGTGAATAGAAGAGAAACTGAATATAAAAGATTTCGAAAATACGGAGCCAATAATGAAAAGGTAAAGTGCTTACGAAATGGTTGCACGTAAAACCCAAAAAGAGATATGCTGCTTAAATGTTGTTGCTGTAATGCTTTTAATAGCAAAATTAGAAAACATTTTCTATTTTTCCTTTCCTTTTGTTTTAAGAAACAAATTGTGCCAAAAGTAGGTGTATTTCGGGTGAAGCCTTTTAGTTAAGCTTCTAATTTCGAAATTGTTTTCTTTCTCTTTCCCTTTATTTTGTTTTGTTTTGTTTTGTTTTGTTTCTTTTTTTAATTTTTTTTTTTTTGAAAATATTTTTTGTCTGACTTTAGGTGTGAAAAATAAATTTTTTGTATAAAATAAAAAACTAAAAATAAATTAGAAAAACACACCAAGAAAATATATTTCTTTTTATATATAGGAAAGCCAACAATTTACAAGAAAAAATAATTAAAAATTTACTTACAAAGCCTGGAAAGCAATGGCAGATTGCAATGAAACAGGTAAACATTGAAGCACGTATGAAAGAGAAATAAAATTTGAAATTATCCCCGTATTTAATAGCAACTGACAACAGCAACAACAACAACAGCAATCAATTAGCAACAAGTCTAGCCTTAGCCACAACGGAGAGGACCAATAGCAATTCGAACGCAAATGATTGTTTTATAGATGTGGCCCCTAGCAGCTCTAAATATTGCAAATCATTTAGTTCAACACCAAACGACAGTTTAAACCAGGATTTAGCAAATCTTGACAGCAATGAGAGTTCCTCCTCCCAGTCTACAGAATCGCTGGTGTGTCGCATTTGCCACAATAGTGAGAATCCTGAAAAGTATGTATTCATGTTTATACAAGGGGCAGCATAAAAATGTGTCTACCCCGCTACACTTGTGCTTGGGGTACTTAATAGTTCGTTATCCTGTTTGGTAGCTGCTAGTAAACCATTTATCGCGGAACCAGTTCTTGAAATCCGAAAAAATTAAATTTGCCAGAGAGAGAGCTAGTTGTGGAAAATAAATGAATTTGAATTCATTGATGTTGACAGCAAGACTTTCTTTTCCATCAAATTTGGTCTTTTTTCGCCTACTTCATCACTTGAAGCAGTCTACGAATGAAGTCCAGGAAATCTCCATTAAAAACAAATCTATTTTCCGTTGAATCCACTTAATACCGGTTGAACACATGCAATCTAATCCTAGTCATGCATACATAATTGGTCATTGAAACCCCTTGTACAGGATTATGGCCTTGTTTCTCATAACACTTATGTTGTGTTCGTTAATTTTTTTATACATGAGTGGCAGGACCTACAGAATGACAGATTTTTGAGAAACTTTTCATGACAATTTTATTTAACGCTCAGAGGTTTTGCCAGATCTGCTGAGAGGAAGACACCGAAGAAATAATTTTTCATATTTCGTTATGTTCGAGATGCCTGACCTGGGGTTTGAAGCGACACTTCAAGTCTATTAGGCCAATACACTACCTACTAGACCACGGCAACTTCAGCTTTATAGTCAGCATTATACAATTGCCCAACAATGTGTTCTTAAGTCGGCATTCTGTCTCATCTCAGGATGTAACCTATTGAGATGATTTCTCAAGACTCAAGGGTCTCGCAATAAAACGTACGCCAACTTCAATATTTGCCTTCCTTACGAAAGCTCTTCTTTACAGGAGAAAGTCTCGACTGAACGTTTGAACTGCCTGCGGTCAACCTCCCAATGTACGATCCTGGGGTGTATTCCCAACTATGAATCTTCAATGACTGACTTCTGTACACTTAATCCCATAATATTTTGATTTGCACTAATAACGTTTGCTGCAGTAGCATCGCTCGTTATTTCATTAGGAATTAAATTATACACGATCCCGTATGGATCCGTCATCCAGCAAAGCACTACTTTGTTCGCAGCATTAATTTTTTGAAGCTGATCCCAGCATCAGCCTTGATGCCATCAAATATAAAGCCAGTACTGTCCGTGTGGCTTAAATTTTATTCTCTTAGGTTCAATTTGCATGAATTGTAGTAAAAAGCACTTGAGCAATTGCCAATAGGCACAGACACAACACAAACAATATAATTGGTCATTACAACGCTTCTGTCAGGATTATGGACCTAGTTTCTCACAACACGTATATTGTGTGTGTTAATTTCAGTGGCAAAATGGCGGAACCAACAGTTTAAAGTCGACTCCGAACGATAGATTTTTTTGAGAAACTTTAATGGCAATTTTATTTACTCTCCGAGTTTTTCCTAGAAATCTGCTGAGAGGAAGTCAACGAAGAAATTTTTTTTTTCATATTTTCTTTTTGATATCTGAGCTGGGGTTTGAACCTTGGGCTTACGTCCAATAAGCCAACACACTACCTACTAGACTATGGTGACTTCATCGAGTATGAGGTTTGTTTAAATTTACTGGCACTTAAGAGTCTTACCTCGACAAGCTCTTTAACAGGGCGAAGGCAACAGGCGAATGGTCAACCTACAATGCCAAAAAGAGGGAATTTAATTACGCTGTAAGGTCAGTCTCCGTGGTCTAGTTGGTAGTGTGTTGGCTTATTAGACGCAAAAGCCTGGGTTCGAGCCCCAGGCCAGGCATCAAAGACAAAATACAAAAAGGAATTTTTTCGGCGACTTCCTCTCAGTATATTTCTGGCAAAAACTCTGAGAGTAAATAAAAATTGCCATGAAAAGTTTCTCAATAAATAAAAATCTGTCGTTCGGAGTCGCCTTTAAACTGTAGATCCCGCCACTAATGTATAAAATTTAACACCCACAACATAAGAAGTGTGAGAAACTAGGTCTTAATTCTGACAAAACGGTTGTAATGACCAATTATGTATGTATGTAAGGCTCACATTGAGTCCCGAGGTTAAATATCTGAAATGATCGTGTTAGTTTTGTAGCAAGCCATAAAGGCCTTCTCGATTTCTGGTAGACAATTTTTGAAACTGCTCTCGCTCAATATGATAGTTTTGGTTACACAGTTTAATTGGAAAATTTATAAATTTTTTTTACCTTAAATGAGTTACTCTTGGAATATTTTATGTATTTCAACAGAAACCTTTTGATTTAATTTTTGATGGAAAAACATCAACACTTAAAATGCCTTAAAAACAGACTTAATTTGTTAATAATTTTATTTGAAAAAAAATATTTATTTAACCTTCTGCTTTCATTTTGACAATCACTCTTGTTTTTATGTTTGCCTGCACAGACTCGTATCGCCTTGTTTGTGCAAAGGCACGTTGACGTATGTCCACATCAATTGCTTGGAAAGATGGATTAGCATGTCACGCTGTACCACCTGTGAGCTGTGCCAGTTTCAATACAATACCGAGCAAACTTTAAGGTAAGTGAAGTATAAGAGTTCCGAGAAAGAGAACTCAAATGCATTTCATGCTAACATAAATATTTAAATTTATTAAAAACATTGTAAACATGAGACGCATAACAATTATTAACCTTGTATTAGAGACTATGAATGAAAATCATTCATATTTATTTCTTTCTTTTTGATAACTGGAACATCTTTTTTTCTTTCTTTAAAAAAACAGAGAAAAAAGAAAATTTGTTCATGACTGAACAAATAAACATGTTTATAGAGAAGAAGGATACAAATTGTTTGTTACATTTATTCCATCATATTTTTTCTCCACTCCCTTTCCCCTCCTCTTGTCCTCTCAGTGTCTCTTGTTACTTGCCTGTAATTCTAATGAATGTTGTTGCCTTTCAACAACTGTAGATTTAATATAGAATTCTACAGAAAATGTTGTTGATTTTTCTACGATTTTGATTTCATTTCTTTTCACATTCTCCTTTCACTTGTAATTTTGATTTTTTTTATCTTTTTTTCCTCGTTTTTGCTACTGTTACTCATGCTTTATCCTTTTTCCATAAATATATACAAACAAATACAAGCACATACTCGTTGTTACCCATACACATATATATATGTATACATGGATTTCATATTTTTTATTTCAATTTTCTTTCTCATAATTTCTCTCTGTCTGTCTCTCTCTGTTTATTTATTTTTTTCCTCCTTTAACTGTTCATGTTTGTTCTGTTGAAAACAATTTTTCAGTTCATTTGCTGGCTTTTGCTGTTCAGCAAAATGCCCTGGTTTTAACAAGGCGTACATTCTTAAACATTAAAACACACGATATGAGTCAATTCACTAGAAAGCACACAGTTTGTACCATTGCATGTATATTTTAATTTTCATTTTCATTAGAAATTCCGTCAGCATTGTCCTGCAATTGCTAAGCAAAGTAAACGTTTGCCATTCAAAATTAAAATGTTTTCCTGCTGTTTTGCAAACATTTCAGCACTTAGTGCAATTACCCATATGTTTACCGGTATGTATGTACTGTACCATGGACGTATGACTGGTGTTTACAAGCATTTATGAATTGTAGTTGCTGGCGGGAATATGTTCTGTTTTTTTTTGTTTACGTGTAAATGTGTTTGTAAATGGTGGAATTATTACTTCATGTTTATAAAAATACATTGAAATGTTGCATATATGTATCTTGTATATATGTACATATACACGAGGGCAGTACTCAAATCAGGAATGACGTACAGATGCCTTCTAAAGCACCAAATGCCAGACCAGGACCACTGCTACATAAGTACATAAGTATCCATTACAACCCTTCAGTCAGGATTACGGCCTAGCTTCTCACAAAACTCATATTGTGTGCGTTAATTTTATACGTGAGTGGCAGGACAGGTTTGTTTACTCTCAGAGTTTTTGCCAGAAATCTTCTGAGAGGAAATCGCCGAAAAAATATTTTTTTTCATATTTCGTTTTGATGCCTGACCTGGGATAAGAACCCAGGCCTTACGTCCAATAAGCCAACACACTACCTATTAGACTACGGCGACTTCGATCACTGCTGCGCAGTTTAATATTTTCTTTCAAAAGATTAAAGCCACACTAGATTCCCTTTCTTCGTTTATGACTATAAAATATTGCATGAGACAGAGTAGGAACAATTACTTAACGTGCACATCAGAAACGATTAAGAGAACGAGTATTAAAGCTAAACGATATTCTACTCCCCATGAATTAGTTCTTTGTTAAGGGATATAAATAATTTGACAGCAAAGCTTTAATAATCTATTAGGGAGTCCATTGCAAAATGTCTAAAAAAAAATTCTTAACATTCCGTTTAATAAGGGAACAAAAATTGGTCCAGACCCAAGACGGCCTTTTGCATTCCAACCATTGTTGATTAAATCACTGGAGATAACAGAGTTTAAACACCAAAACAGAAGAAGTCGCCGGAGTCTAGTAGGTAGTGTGTTGAGTTATTAGACGTAAAGCCAGGGTTCGAGTCCCAGACATCAAAAAAATATTTCTTTGGTGACTTCCTCTCAGCAGATTTCTGTCAAAAACACTGCGAGTAAAATAAAATCGCCATGAAAAAGTTTCTTAAAAAAATCTGCCATTCGGAATCGACTTTAAACTGTAGGTCCCATTGTACTTTCAAGTAAAAAAAAGAAATTTGAGAAAATATTCAGTAGTTTTTTTTAAAAGCATTTTCAAAAAAAAGTTATTTGGCGGGCCCTTTATATGTAAGACGTGTATCGCACTTGCCCACAATCGAACAAAAAAGTCATGGAGAACGCAATAAAGACGAGTTTTTGAAGTTGATTCACAACAATCTATGAGTCATAGGCCCGTCACATCCGAACTGAGACGACGGCGCATTCAAATCATTGAACTTTATTTGAAGAATCTTGCCTTGCCTTAGAAAAAGAAGGGCATTATCATCTGCAGACGTTTGTTTTTGAGATACACATGGAAAGTTTGTTTGAAAACGTTGTAAGCAAGATGGCTACTGAGTCTATTCATACGATGTTGCACCATAATTAAGCTGAGCTTTTGCACTACAATATATCCACCACTTTACATCTACGATAAGCTAACAGTTAAAATAATGAAATGAATTGGGAGAAATGGAAAACCGTTGGCTATTTCAAGAAGTTAAATGGATTTCTCTTACTATGAAAAGGATACAAAAGTAAAAGGAAAAACCAACGCTACACATACATACATACATAATTAGTCATTACAACCCTTCAGTCTTACGTCTTAGCTTCTCATACCACTTACGTTGCGTGTGTTAATATTTTCAATGAGTGGCAGTACCTACAGTTTAAAGTCAACTCTGAAAGACAGATTTTTTTTGAGAAAATCAAGATTAATTTTCTTTAATTTTTAAATAGTTCCTTTGGTAACGGCCCTCGTACACGTTATATGTGAAATTCGATGAAAACCGTTCATACAATATTATGTTGTGTTACAAAACATTTCTGTTTTTTTTTTGTATTTCGAAGCATACCCGAGCGAGTAGCATTTACTCTTCGTTTTTTTTATTTTCTTGTATTTGCTGTGTTTAATTTTTTTCCTTTTTTTTCTCTTTTTATACCAACAACAGTTGTAACAACATTGTTTGAGGTTTTATATTGTGACCCTGAAATTCTTACACACACACACATACACATACAATTATAAATATAATATAAAGCTGCAGAAACCACAACAACTAGGACAGCCTCAATTACATGAGAGCTACAGATACAGGAATACATAGTTTTATAGTCCATGGTAAACGCTTTAAATTACTTTCAAAACATCTGAGAGAGTAGTAGGCTGTGATAATCACAAGCAATGTTTAGTAAATGAACAGCGGCCATAATAGTTCAAGTTCCGTTAGCAATATTCCCGTTTATAGGCAGCCATTATAAGTAAACTGTTTATGTTGGTACGGCAGTCTCTATTACAGAGAAAGTAAAAACTGAAGTTTTTCTTGATTTGTGGGTAATAAACTCCAGTTTAAAGTAAATTTTATTGGTTTTCAATCAAAACTACTTGGATTTATGCGTTGTTTTATTAATAATGCAGGCTACTGTGCTGTTATTTAAAATTCAAATGCAATAATTAAACGTTTAATAAATGTACAGAAAGATTTTATTTCATTGTAATAAATTTGAAATTGTAAGAGGATCAGTGAAAATAAATATGTTGGCTGTAGTCATAATAATAAAAACAAACATAAACGTACGTACAGTGGTGGCCTTATAATTAAAAGCAATGTTTCTGGAACAGAATTCTCTGGAGTGACGAATCTAAGTTTAATTTGTCCCAATCTGACGTAAAAACGTATGTAAGACGTCCTCCAAACAAAGCCTTTGAACCCAGGTACACAGTGAAAACTGTAAAACAAATTAACAAACATACATGTTGCTAAGTCGTTTCTAATTATAAAGCCACCACTGTACGTGTATACGTAAATAAATATGCAGCAGTGTTGCATAGTTTTAATCAATATTTGCATCGTTTTTTTTTTACTTTTCACACTCAGTTGTTTATTTTAATTGCTACACAACAATTCATGCCTATTAAAACTTATTATAGGGGAAGGCATTTGTAGAGTTTCCTTTTAATTAAAAAAATAATTAATTGCTATCGGAAAAATTGTCTTAAATTTTTGGAAGGTTGGAGTTTTGCCATTGAAGACTTTGACTTGACATTCTATAAGATTTCTTTGAAAGCTTTGTAGGAGTAGGGACCAGAGATCAGCAATGAATCGTTTTTTCGCTACTCATAAGCACTTATGAAATTTTGAATATAAGTGAGTCAAGAATATTGAAATTTAACTATGTACTCTGATTCATTCGTACTCACTACAACGTTTATTTATAAGTACAGGTTGCAATGGGTATGAGTACAACGTTGACATCAAACTCATACCATTCGAAATATGTTTGATTCATAATCCTACTCATTTAGATTCATAACTTTAGAAAAATACTTCTTATAATACTTATAAATGATTCGAGTAGTTGTAGTTGCATTTACAAAAAAAAGAAAGAAAAAAGGCTCATAAGCAAAAAAGGCAGAGCAGCAAGCAGAGCAAACGTGCAGCCCTTGCGCTGGCCAACTTCCTTCTCTTCCCTGATTTTGGTGGAACTTGGTCAGTATAGAGGCTGCGTTCACTCGTAGCATCACAACGGGCCGCTGTGCGTGCTCAAGTGAGCTCTTTAATATCAGAGCTACCTCTTGGACCTAATCTAAGCAGAGCAAGCACACGACCTTCTAGTGAGTATTTTAGGGTTCGTATGATAATCATACTTATTTCGTGCTGCGTGTATATGTTGAGTTATGGAGAGTCGAAATTAACAGCAGCATACATAAATATGAATATGATGAGTACTTCAAACTTTGGATATGAGTAGAGGTTCCATAATATTAAAATGGGTATGAATGCGTGAAGTCGCCGTAGTCTAGTAGGTAGGGTGTTGGCTTATTAGACGTAAAGCCAGGGTTCAAACCCCAGGCCAGACATCAAACAAAATAGAAAAAGCATTTCGTCGACGACTTCCTCTCAGCACATTTCTGGCAAAAACTCTGAGAGTAAAATAATATGGCCATGAAAAAGTTTCTCAAAAATCTGTCGTTCGGAGTCGACTTTAAGCTGTAGGTCCCGCCACTCATGTATAAAATTAACACACACAACATAAGTGGTGTGAGAAGCTAGGTCGTAATCCTGCCTGAGGGCTTGTCCAATGACCAATTATGTATGTTATCTATGAATGCGTACAAGTATCATTAATTATGAGTATGATTCGATTCTATTTATCTTCTTGAATACTCATTGCTGATCTCTCGGGTAGGTAGGGCCTTTCAAGCACTTGAAAATTCTTTGACAATTTGATTTAATTTCTTAAAAAAGTGAATTAAATTTCATTAAAATTTCTTTTGGTGTTGTCTTTTTAGATGTCAACAAAACCGAATGTTTAAAACAGGATTAAAAAATCCTTCATATCGTAAGCCCCTGTATACTTAAATATTTACAAAATAATTCCCTTGATAAGCCACCCTTTCAAACCACTTGTGTTTATTTAAATCTACACTTAAACCTACATATGTATGCGAATACATTGATATTAGTGTTGCCTGTATTAAAAAATATTATTTAATTACAGTTTCTCCGCTGTTCCATTGAAAAGATTAATGCGATTGTCATTGTAATTAAATTATACGTAAAAAATTAATTGCCTTTAATAATAATATGGCCATATATTGCAATATTTAATATTAAATTTAATTTATTAAACAAACAATAAGAATGTTTTGAATAAAATTTAAATCATTAGCAAAACGCAGACAGATCACTAATTATGCTTTCCCTTGAGGTTTTCATTATTAATTTGAATACAATACACGGCGTATTGTTATCATTTCAAATAATTTCTAATTCTAAATATTTTTTAATAATTGAAATAAACAATAACCCAGTTGCCTAGTTGCAGGCAATTGCGAACGTAATTGCCTTGTTTTATGGCTATGTCTGTGCCTGAAATTGAAAGTGGTGGAAGACATGCCTTCTTCGCTATTATGTATGAATGTACATACTTAGCCGTGTTGCGTTGTAGCCTCTTCCAACACTGTATAGAAATATTTCTACCGCGTTACTTTGTTCTGTTATGAGTAAACACAGCACAGAGTTTGACCATAATTTCTTTGCTAGGAAAAATCGAGTACGTATGCCACGAAACAACACACCTGGAGGTCAAACTGTGTTTGCCTTCTTTGG
Organism: Sarcophaga carnaria; assembly: GCA_958299815.1. Taxonomy (NCBI): domain Eukaryota; kingdom Metazoa; phylum Arthropoda; class Insecta; order Diptera; family Sarcophagidae; genus Sarcophaga; species Sarcophaga carnaria. The sequence continues at coordinate 8,291,547 of OY283153.1, read as the reverse complement.
GCACAATTTTCCCTATTCAGTCCACTACTGTCAATGTTTCTTTTTCCCCAGGGTCAGGTATCGCATACATGTCTTGCTTAATTGATCATCCACCACCTCTGTTTTGAGTGTTAATTTTGACCATGAGTGGCAAGACCTACTGTTTAATGCCGACTGCAAATTACAGATTTTTAAGGAACTTTTCGTAGCAATTGCATTTACTTTGCCAGAAATCTGCTGAGAGAAAGTCGCCGAAGAAATATTTTTTTCATATTTCGTTGTGATGGAGAGGTCTGAGTGAGGGGTTGAACCAGACTACGGCGTCTTTATGGACCCATGTCTGCTGCGTTTAAACAACTTTAGCGAAGCGTATCAATTAACTATTTAAATTGATTCGTAGCAACTGCTGTGTCATGAAGTCGCCGTAGTCTAGTAGGTAGTGTGTTGGCTTATTTGACATAAAGCCAGGGTTCGAGCCCCAGGCCAGACATCAGGACAAAATCCAAAAAGTATTTTTTTCGGCGACTTCTTCTCAGCAGATTTCTGGCCTCTAAGTGTTAAATAAAATTGAAATGAAAAAATTTTTCAAAAAATCTGTCGTTCGGAGTCGACTTAAAACTGTAGGTCCCATCACTCATGTATAGAATTAGCACACACAACGTAAGTGGCGTGAGAAACTAGGACGTTGTACAATGGGTCAATTCGACCTCCGGGTACTGTACTTGTCTTAATCGACAAGTACACGTAATTATGTGATGGGTATGCACGTGACGGGACTTTGCTTATCTGCAAAAGGCTCCTCTAAATGTTGTAATCTGTTGAATAGGCCGAGCGTGCTATCCACTATATGTGGCAGTGTGTAACAGCGGCAAGACGCTAAGAGAGCTAAAGTTGGATCTTGTATCTCTCGTCTAGCAAGCCGATACACTATTCTCTGGACTTCTGTAGTCAATATGGCGTGGTTAATATATTTATTTGTTTATGAATATTTTTTTATAGTAAATATACTGAATGTACATATGTTTACTTTTTTCTCCTCTTTAGATATTCTCTCTTTAAGTCGCTACGCATTTGGTATTCCCGTTCAATGAGCCGTAGAGCTTTGCAGGTAAATTATTTGCTCACATTTTTTAATAAACTTGGATTTCAAATATTTTTCTTTCAATCTTTAGGAAGATTGTCAAATGTTTTCTCTGCTAACATTGGTTGCATTTGGCATTGTTGGCACTTTATTGGTGGCTGTACAGTATTATATACTGCAAGGACATGTTACTGGCGTAGGCCGCCTATGGACCAAGGGTTGGCTGATATTCTTTCTGTTTACGACGGTAATGATTTTAAACCACATTTTTATTTGTTATCACTTTTCATAATGACTTCTGTTCTTTCTTTAGTTGCTGGTTTATATGATAAATGTTTACATGATTTTCAAATCACAACTTATGCCCTGGTATCGGTAAGTAAAAGCCAATCTTTAATGCAATAGTTGCGTAGTTAAACTATTTAAATGATTTGTGAGTCAATGTATCAACTTTGAAAGTGTGAATCAACAATATTTTCAATTTTATTTGATAAATGCCCTGATGGTGTTGTATAAGATACAGAGACTGGTAGCCGTTGGTATAACCGGGCAATGAGAATCTGTCCTATAGGGGCATTGAAACTTCTGTTGGATTTAAGTAGTATGGTAGTAAAGACTAAAGCTATTAATACTAAGGCAACGATTTAGGCAAGTCTAATTCGAGATTTATTCGGGACACAAGAAGTCCCTATTACGGATCAGAAAAATCCCATACACGTAACTCTATAATTTCGAGAAATTTGCTCTGACTGAGTATTAAAATTGTATAAATAAGTTTAAAGGCTGTGTACTATTTTAAGACGGAAACCTATCTGTGGTAAACGGATTAGTCAAGGACAGATAAAGGGCAGGAAGTTGCAGAATAATACATTCAGAACCCAAGTTAAAACCGTTTTCAACCGAAAGTCGTCGAACATGTAATTATTTCAACTTGAATTAGAAGAGTAAAGGAGAGGAGAATGATATGAGTTTGATTCGAGAATAATACGGAGATGTATAGTCAAGCTAAATCAGCTGGGCATGGGAAATAGGGACACTCTTTTGTGGATTTCAAACCATGTGGGAATTCAATGTAAATAGTATGCAGTTGAAGTCGCCGTAGTCTAGTAGGTAGTGTGTTGGCTTATTAGACGCAAAAGCCTGGGTTCGAACCCCAGGCCAGGCATCAAAGACAAAATATTTTTTCGGCGACTTCGTCTCAGCAGATTTCTGGCAAAAACTCTGAGAGTAAATAAAAATTGCCATGAAAAAGTTTCTCAAAAACTCTGTCGTTCGGAGTCGACTTTAAACTGTAGGTCCCACCACTCATGTATAAAATTAACACACACAACATAAATGGTGTGAGAAACTAGGACGTTGTACAATGGGTCAATTCGACCTCCGGGTCTTAATTGACAAGTACACGTCCTCTAACCTAACCTAACCTAAGTATGCAGTTGAGCATACAAAGGGGAGAGTTGAATACGATTCTACAGATCTCATAGGCATAGCTGCCAGATTTGACGATTTATCGTCATTTTGACGATTTTGAGCTCCAAAATATCACATTGACGATTTGATGATTTTTGCCCTTATTTTGATGATTTTTTTAGAAATTAAAAATTTAAATCATATTCTTTACGATTTATGGAGTATACTTTCTTTTTAATTGTATTTGAAATATATTACTCATACGCATCATATTACATGTATGTTCTGGAATAGTTACCCTGAAAAGTATGCAATACAAACAAACTTCGATTTTGTCATGTATGAAACTAATGGCATTAAATATAACTCATACGTCACATATGTATGTTCTCTGCTTTATGAATTTTACATATTAAAGGGTCCGCCAAATAACTTTTTTTTTTTTCAAAATGCTTTAAAAAAAACTACCGAATATTTTCTCAAATTTCTTTTTTTTATTTCAAAGTACGATCCTTCCGGTTAATACTGGAAAATAATTTCATTCAAATGGCTGCCTCGGCTGGCCATGCAGTAGCCTACACCAGAAGATGCCGATTTTGCCAAAAAAAAATCATCTTTTCAGATGAAGCTCATTTTGATCTAGGCGGGTATGTAAACAAAATTGCCACATTTGGGGTACAAAAAACCCGCACGCATACATTGAAAAGCCGACGCACCCAAAACGGGTCAATGTTTGGTGCGGATTTTAGTCCAGAGGAATACTTGGGCCATTTTTCTTCGAAAATGAGCAAGGAGTGGCCGTTACAGTCAATGTCGATCGTTATCGGGCCATGTTGAACGAAGCTACACTCGATGTTTTGTGCCCTGTTTTTAAAGATCGCATTATCAGCCGCAGAGCTGATGTCGTTTGGCCACCTCGGAGCTGCGATTGGACACCGTTGGACTATTATTTGTGGGGTGCCGTCAAAGATAAGTGTTACGCCGACAAGCCAGAGACAATTGACGCTTTAAAGGACAATATTCGTGAAGCCATTGGTGAAATACAGCTGCACACAATCGATAATGTGCTTCAAAATTGGACCGGTCGTGTAGGGTACTGCATAGCCAGCCGAGGCAGCCATTTGAATGAAATTATTTTCCATTATTAACCGGAAGGATTGTACTTTCAAATAAAAAAAGAAATTTGAGAAAATATTCAGTAGTTTTTTTAAAGCATTTTCAAAAAAGAAAAAGTTATTTGGCGGACCCTTTATATGACAACGTAAACAGTCTGATGAATGTTCTTGAAGGAGAATGTTCATGACCTTTCCTTCTTGAAATCTCTATAAATGTATACATCTTTGTTTACGTTTATTCCTGTAGTATTGTTGTCGTTACTTGTCGTTTACTTGTTTACCATAATTTGTATGCTGGTGTTTGTTGTTCTATTAAGCAGTACGATAATTTGTAAACTGGTTTGTTTACAGCATTGTTTTCTTATTGTAGCTTTTGCTTATATTTTTAATGTTAAGCGATGTAAAAGCAAAACACCCGTATCTTGATTTTTCCATTTTCGTAACAATACTTTAAGAAAATAAATTAAAATTAAGTATGTAACCAAAAAAGTAATTTCCTCTTATTTAATAGTATGTTCTCAATATACAAGCTTATGTAATATAATGATTTTCGTTTAATGCAATTGAATATGCGACTCGTTATGTTGTCACAGAATCTATTTCATTGAAATATGGAAGGAATTGGAATTTATTTTTAAATGAATTTCAATTCTGTGCAACAACAAAATAAACAATAAACAAATTATTATTTTTTTTTCTTTCTTTTCTAATTTATCGAGAATATCTCGATGATATTTTCAATAATTATTATCTCTTATGAGTAGTTTGGCAGGCATAAATTGTTTTAAAATCTCTACCATTTGTGTGGCCTCCGATTAAATAAAGTCATCATCATCAATGGGAAAAAGAAGATGGCTTATGATGATGGCTGACTGTATAAGCTCGTACAAGCCATTTGCAGATATGAAGCAACCAATATTTTTATTTTTGGCTCTTTGGTTTGTTTGTTTGTTATAAAAATGAATTTTTTTTTGTTTTTTGGTTTCATTCACAATATTTCGGTTTGTTTAAATTCCCATTTTTCCCAATTTTTCTCAGTTTTTTTTTTTGCTTTGCCGGAGACAATGAGAAAATAAATATTCAATCCTTCCTTTGCATATCTTTAATTTGCATAACAAGTTATATGTGTCTGAATATGACTGGTTAAATAAAAGAAACAACAACAACAACAATGACAACATGAACAACAACAACAACAACAAATACAATGAAAAACAAATTTGAATTTTTACTGCAACAGTTTCATTTGTTTAAAACAAAAAGAAAAAACAATTTAAACATGAAGTGCTTTTGCATAAAAGGACTCAACAGACAAATTTAGCGCTTACAATGTCGAAAATAAAGTTGACTTACTGTCAGAGTAAATACAATTTTTTAATGGACTAGGTGAATTGCCTTTGAAGTCGCCGTTGCGCAGTACATAGCAGAGATCAGCAATGAGTATTCAAAAAGAAAAGTAGAATCGAATCATACTCATAATTAATGATACTTATACGCATTTATACTTATTTTAATATCATGGAAGCTCTACCCATATTCAAAGCTTGAAGTACTCATCATATTCATGCATAACAACACGTCCGATGATGTTGATTTCGACTCTCCATAACTCAACATATACATGAAGCACAAAATAAGTATGATACTCACTAAATGGTCGTGTGTTTGCTCTGCTTGCTGCTCTGTCTTTTTTGCTTATGTTTCTGTTCTTTTTTGTTGTAAATGCAACAACAACTAAGACTAGAAACTTTTATGTATGATTCGAGTCACTCTGAATGAGTGGGCTTATGAATCAAACATATTTCGAATGGTATGAGTTTGATGTCAACGTTGTACGTATACTCATTGCAACCTGTATTTATAAATCAAAGTTGCAGTGAGTAAGAATGAATCAGAGTACATAGTTAAATTTCAATATGACTAAGACTGTAAATTTTGATGAATGATTCGAGTCACTTTTATGAATCAAACATATTTCGATTGGTATGAGTTCGATGTCAATCTTGTACGCATACTAATTGCAACCTGTACTTATAAATCAACGTTGTAGTGAGTATGAATGAATCAGAGTACATAGTTAAATTTCAATATTGTTGACTCACTTATATTCAAAATTTCATGAGTGCTTATGAGTAGCGAAAAAACGATTCATTGCTGATCTCTGGTACGTAGTATGTTGGCTTATTAAGACCTGTGGTTGAAACCTCAGCTTAGACATTTCGAAGAAAACGAAAAAAAAACTATTTCTTGCGGCGATTTCCTCTCCCCAGTCTTCTGGAAAAACTCTGAAAAAGTAAAATAAAATTGCCATAAATTGCTGTCATTCGGAAGCGACTTTAAACTGTAGATCCATGTATAAAAAATTAACACAAACAACATCAAAGGTGTGAGAAGCTACATCACAATTCTGACCAAAGGTTTGTAATATCGATTTAATTAAGAATTGCCTTTCAATAGCATATTAAGATCCACTTAATGAACCCACAAAAAGCGTTAATAAAACCTCCGTAAGTTAAGTGTTTGAAATTGAAAACTGTATGTGTCCTTTTTCACTTGACACACAAACCACCGCTACCAGCAGCATAAATTTTAAATGTCTGTGTTGGTATGCGGCATTTATTTATGATTTTATACGTTGAAGAGTAGATTCGTCTCTCCAATTTTTTTTTCCTTTTATTTGCGCTGAAAATTTGTTTGTTTTTGTTACGCCACTCACTAAGTGCATGCGAATGTACGTTTATTTTCATTCATGTGTTGTTTTCTCTCTCTCTCTCTTTTTCGTTTATAATAACAGTAAAAGATTGAAACAAAAACAAAAACAAATAAAAATTGCAATTGCGATTGCAATTCTCTCTGTTTGTGCACGATGATTGAGGCATAAATTTGACAGTTAAAAAGTCAATTTGACATTTTAAATGGCAAAAAAAAAAGAAAACGTTACGATAAAAACTTAACCCCGTTCAGCCATTTCTCTTTTTTTATTTCACATGGTTTTTCATGCGTTTTTCTGTTTTTAATTTGTGTGTGTTTAGTTGTTTATGTCTTCCTTCTATTTTTTTGTGTGTGTTTGCCTATGTTGTTGAAGTTATTGCTTTTGATGTTTCTTTTACTGTTGATATGGATGTTAATGTTGATGTTGATGTTGCTGTTGTTAGTAGATTGTGACAACTGCAGGATTTTTTATTTCGATTTGAATTTTCCTGTGTTACTTGTGCATGTGATACACAATAAAAAAGGAAAACAAATAAACATCATGTACACGCATACACAGTTATGCATATGTAGTTCCAAACATTCATATTCATACGCATAGGGCAAGTCCACATCAGAGATCAGCAATGAATCGTTTTTTCGCTACTCATAAGCACTCATGAAATTTTTAATATAAGTGAGTCAACAATATTGAAATTTAACTACGTATTCTGATTCATTCGTACTCACTACATCGCAGTTTCTCACACCATCGATGTTGTGTGTATTAATTTTATACATGAATGGCGCGACCTACAGTTGACTCCGAACGACAGAATATTTCAGGAGTAATTCATGGAAATTTTATTTTACTTTCTCAGAGCTTTTACCAGAAGATTGGGGATATGATATCGTTTTGTTTTCTTCGAAATGCCTCAGCCTAGGTTTAAACCACAGGCTCTAATAAGCTAACACACTACGTAATAAAGGTCAGCAATGAATCCTTTTTTCGCTACTAATAAGCACTCATGAAATTGTGAATATAAGTGAGTCAAAATTATTGAAATTTAACTATGTACTCAGATTCATTCGTACTGACTAGTGTTCGTAAGCGATTCATACTTATTTTGAGCTTCATGTATATGTTGAGTTATGGAGAGTCGAATTCAACAACATCATACGTATTGTATGAGCATGAATATGATGTGTACTTCAAACTTTGAATATGTGTAGAGGTTCCATGGTATTAAAATAAGTATGAATGCTTATAAGTATCAGAAATTATGAGTATGATTCGATTCTACTCATCCTTTTGAATACTCATTACTAATCTCTGATTCATAGGACAAGTCCACATGTATAAGAAACAGGATTTGCCCTGCAATTGTAAGACCCACTACAATGTGTTGTGAAAGATCTTATGTATTCTTGTATGACCTTAAAAGCTTTCTTTAATACAATTTAAACCTTAAAATCCTTTATTAAATTTTGTTTTCGCTTCAATGTATTCCATTCTCCATACAAATTAATTTAAAAAAATCCTACAAAAGAAGTGTTTCTCCGTTACAAGCTAAACACCAAAATTAATATGCCCATGTCCTAAATACACCAAAAATTGTTGTGTGAAGTAAAAGAGTTCACTGGCAATTTCAAGTGTACAAATACTCACACACTAAAACTGTAGGCATAATTGCTTGTATGTGTTGTGTGTGTATGTATGTATGTGTGTACGGGCATCGTTAGAAATTGTAACATCAGTTTTGCAAATTAGAACTAAAATGTCAACAACACAATAGTCACTCTCAAGTTTTTTCCAGCAATGAAAAATAAAAAGAAAGAGGGAAAGACAGAGCGAGAGAGAGAGAGAGAGTGACAGTGATAACAAAAAACCGCTAATATTGCTACACATAGATAAACGGAAAATAAACCACACGCTACAGCCTTTAAACTCCCATTTATGTTTTCAAACATAAACAAGTTGTTGCCCTAAAGTGTGAATTTATTTTGAAAACATTTTTGAAATATTTTTAAACCGTTTTTCCCAGTACTTTCAACTCGATTTCTGTGTTGTTTGAAGGCATGAATACTTTTCTGTTAAGGATTTATAATCTCTTTTTTACTGAATCACTGGAACCATTGGAAAGCTTATGAGAAAGCTTAATGAGATTATCTGCATACTAGCAACCCAACTGCTTGCTTCTCTTTCGATAGAAAGCTGGACACGCCTCTGCAACTCCTGCAGAGGTCATTGGACATATGGTTCATGCTAATGCATATCACATGAGTCCCCAGAATTATATGTGCTGCAATGACTATGGCGACAATGCTTTGCAGATTGATTTTTCCGTCAGCCTTTTACTTAGCCTTGAGCAGATTTGCCTGTATTGAAAGCCACTCGCTCTGCATTAGCAGAATTCACTACTGAATTATCAATTCTAGCCTTGCAGGTTATTAATGGGGTTCTCAATGTAGAACAATCTCCCAAAAGTTCGACGGTTGTAAAATATCTGCTGTTAAGCTACAGTTTTCCGGAATACTACTGTTTCCCAGTACGCTACGCAACTGTCCTAGACCGTCCTGGAACCATTGACCTTATAATGGCTATATAGACAGCCGTTAAGCAAATAAAGTATCAGAGTAGGTTAGGTTAGAGGACGTGTACTTGTCAATTAAGACAAGTACAGTACCCGGAGGTCGAATTGACCCATTGTACAATGTCCTTAGTTTCTCACATCACTTATGTTGTGTGTGTTAATTTTATACATGACTGGTGGGACCTACAGTTTAAATTCGACTCCGAACGACAGATTTTTGAGAAACTTTTTCATGGCAATTTTATTCATTCTCACAGAGTTTTTGCCAGAAATCTGCTGAGAGGAAGTCGCCGAATAAGCCAACACACTACCTACTAGACTACGGCGACTTCAAGTATCGGAGTATATCGATTGGAAATAAAAGCATATGTACCGACAATCGCCGTAGTCTAGTAGGTAGTGTGTTGGCTAAATAGACGTAAAGCCAGGGTTCGAGCCCCAAGCCAGACATCAAGACAAAATACAAAAAGTATTTCAGATATCTCCAACAAAAGTTTCTCAAAAATCTGTCGTTCGGAATCGACTTTAAGCTGTAAGTCCCGCCACTCAAGTATAAAATTAACACACACAACATAAGTGATGGGGGAAGTTAGGTTGTGAGCCTGACTGAAGGATTGTAATGACCAAATATATATGTATGTATGTACATATGTACTGACAGTAAAACGGCCATTAGACGGCTTACAGAACGTGTACATCATTTTTAAGATTGCCTAAGAATGATAGATATCTGCGAGGAGATAAGAAGATATTTAGTCTGCTTAGACGGGTGCTTGAATAGGGAACATTGAAGGTAACTTCAAAGCTGACGCATTCGGTAAGGTATACTCCTCTGCAGGGGGTCAGAGATGAGATCCGACACAAACTGTACTCATTTGCTAAGCACAAACGGGATGACGAGCACAGTTGTATAGAGACGAGAGAAATGTGGTTCACGAGAGTCATACGTAGAAAAAAATTGCATTCAACCTAAACAGAGCTTATTCCAGAACCCTATCACAAATAAAGCGGGACACTGGCCGCTGTGTATACATTCCCAGAGGCATGGCGATACCTCACATCAGACTTGAGCAGTCGTTGTAATGATCAATGCTGGTACCTTAGACGAAAAACTCTAGGGCATCCAGAATTTATTGAACGAAAGTGTCTAACCAAAAGTGATTTGAATAAATGGCTACAAACGGTATTACAATGGCACAATATTACAGGATCCAAGTAAACTAATCTAACCTAATCCAACTTTCGACCCTTTGATCCAACGTAAGTAAGGCTTTCGAAGACTACAAACTTTCCCTGTGTTTGAATTGAATATTTAAGCAAATTTACTAAGACGTTATTAACGTTACAAATTTAATTTCAAAGGCAGTATAACCAGCATATTGTTGCAGTGCAACACTGTCGTTAACATATACATATAAGTACAGCCACTAGTCAACTAGTCAGACGACAACAACAACAACAACAAGAACAGCAAATATTTACAATTCACATGGAAATGCAAGCAAACTCAAGTCATGACGACTGCGTATGCTAGTAAGTGTTCACATGAATAGAAGTCAACTTGTGTTGTGTTGTGTTGTTCATACACATACAAGTGCCATGGAAACGTATATTATTTTTGGACCAAAAAGAAAAAATAGAGAGAAACAGAGAGTTCAACTAAAACCATATGTATGTATGTATGTATGTATGTATGTATTCGTTTATGTCTGTCATGTATTTTAAAAAAAAAATTTTGCAAAAATTTTATCTTCATTTTCGTTGCTTTTTACGTTTCAATTTTTCTCATCACTTGCAATTTGTTTTTCAAATGTTTTTTTTTGTTTTTTTTGGTTTTTTTCGTTTCGTCTTGTATTTGATTATTTGCATTTTTGTCACTTTATCTTGTGCGAAAAGGAATTTTTTTGCCATTCTTGCAGTATGAATAACAAGAAAAAAACTTCTCTCTTAAGTCTGTATTATTATCCTGCTGCATATGGTACCTAGTATAACCCTGGTGTCTGTCCAAGTTGTTTATCTGTCTGTTGGACTGTTTAGTATTTATTTAGGAAAGTGCAATGAGTATTAAGTGTTGTTTGCGTCTTGCATCAGCATCTTCTGTTTATTTCTATCTATCTTGGTGCTGTTTTTCTTCTTCGGTTCCTATGATTATGAAAAGATGAAAGAAAGAAAGAAAGAAAGAAAAACTTATTTTAACTTGAAATTTTACCCTGAAATTTAAACTCATTTGTATGCAAACTCAATTACGCTTTTTTGCTCTCACAAATCCAACACCAACGAAGCTTGTAGAAAGAAGTTGTTGTCTAGCAACGAAGCACCTTTCAAATGCATGCTTGAATGAATGAATGAATGGCTGCATGTCTTCCATTAACTTTATTACGATTTTTATTTAGATTTCCTGTATGGATGGTGTTTCCAAAGGAAAATCTAATTAAAATAATTATTTTCTTATCATAACATTGTTTGTTACTACAAGACAAATGCGATTTAAACTTTATGCAACACACAATATATAGTATAGTCTTCATGTATTTTTTTCTTTTGCAGATGGTGGCAATCAGCACGTGATATACGCTTGATATTGGAAAATCACAAAATGACAGATGAAGACTTAAGACGTGTGCTTCATAAGAAACGCAAGCAACAGCAAGAGGCCCAAGAGTTAACTAATGCAACAAATGAAATGTCAATAAGTCAGGCAACGAAAATGTCATGCCATCAGCAGAACACAAAGGTAACCGAGGAAGGCTCTAAAACACCCAATACACAGAGTCAGAGCCAGAGTCAGTGTCACAGTAATAATACGGATGCTGGTCTTGAGAAACCAAAACAAAACAGCATTGAATCTTTGCTGCCACCAACAACAACGCCAGCAATCAATTGTAAGTAATAATTTGAACACAATGCCCAGTAACAGTCAATTCAAACAAATACTTTTTTCTTTTGTTCTTCTTCTTATTCTTTTTACCTCCTTTTCAATTGTAATCTGACAATAGACAGTCATGCTAATCGCAACAGCAATTATCTGTTATGGCAAGAAGATGATCATCATCATTGTCATCATGATGATAATGATACGAAAAATAAATTGAAAATGCCTCACAATGTTAATACCAGTACAACAACAACAACAATAGAAAAAGTTAACAAAAAAGCTGTTGCAACAATTGCCCTCAGCAACAAGAATATGCCCTTAGACTCCCGTTATATATTTGATTGTATTGCCGTTGTTTAATACCGTAAATGTAACCGAGATGGTGGGGGAGAAGAAGACAGATTAAATAAAAAAAACAATGCAAACTGCAAACAATTTTTGTAAAATTGCCTGAGTTCTAGGTATTCAGTTTGCTACTACTCTCCCCTTCAATTTGTTGATGTGTCGCACTGAATCATGATGGGCTAGGGCTGGGCTAATTTATTATCCAAACCCATAATAGTTTATTTGCTGTTTTAAAACAATTAAAATAAATGCTGAATCATCATTGAATTTTTAAGTATAAAACCGAAGAAGAAAAATTTTTGATTTTGTTTTTGTAAGAAAGAATGAGAAAAAATCGAAAAATCCCTTGCCTTTCCGCTAATAATTGCAATGAAATGTAATTGAACTCAATGACAAAGAATTGTTGAGTTTTTCAATTACCGTTATAAACAATTATGGGAGGTAAATTGCACAGTGATGGCCTACAAGCCTGTGAAATTGAAATTTCCATTACAGTTATCGAATTATACGAAAAAAAGTAAAGGCAGCTATAATACTATGTTCAGATATGCACTTTTATTGACTCAATATTCGGTTTATTGAGTAAAATATTTTAAGTGTTCAGACATAATAAAATTATTTCGGCTTCTTATTCAATATTCATGTGAATGCTGGTAACAAAACAGCTGGTTTTCTTTTGTTGTTTTGTTTTTTTTTTTGTCATTGTTGACAATTGAGTTGTCAAATATCAACAGAAAGTGTTCGGATAATTGAAATATGGACACTGAACATTCTTATGACAGTGCTGCATTTTAAGTTTTACTCAATATTATAACAATTTTCGTATTTATTGCGCAATAATTAATTGAAACTTTATATGTAATATTGAGCTCAATAATGGCGTTTATTGAGATTTACGCAATAAAGGCGCATATCTGAACACCGTATAACCACACCTTACAGCGAGGTTTCAGATGACCTTGTATCTAGCAGCTAGTAGGTTATTTTCCCGGCCTAGTTGATGCAACTTGTATAGACAGTGCCATACCATTTTTGCATCCACTTTATATGAATCGACGGCTCGAATGACTCCCTTACTGTCAGATTCTATGCCATGCTATTGTATTTCGTATTCAAGTTGAATAGAGTACATCTTTCGTTGCCACAGCCTTCTGTTTGAAAGTTATTCGAGAGTTCCTCAATGGCTTCTCATTTATCTGACTCGTTGTGAAGTATTTTCCAAAATCACAGACCTTAATGGTCCTGCCGAGAACACATTTAAGAAGGGAACCGTCAGCCAATCTATTTATCAGATCATGATGTCCTCTAATAAATCTCGTATCGCTAACCATTGTCTGCATATCTCTGGTGCTTACTAAGAGAGCCTGCAGTGGCTTAGAAGTCATTTAAGGAAGGAACTGTCAGCCAATTTATTTATCAGATTGCCATGCCCTTAACAGAGCCTACAAGGCCGCAATTATACCAACACTGTCAGCTCTGTAGCGTGCTCCAGTTTAGATATTTTTTTTACATTTACCCCCTTTGTCGTTCTGGTATTCAAATGCCAGTTCAATGAAATTTCGAAATACTTATTTGGTGTTATCGACCGCCATAGGTGCTACTGAATTAAATAAAAATTGTTACAGAATGCTGTAACGCCGTAGTTCGAGTCCCACTGGTGAAAAAGGATAGTTGGCTGGCCCATTAGCCTAGGACCTGCTGGCAGCAGACCAATCACCTGCTTAGCTGGAAAAACAAGAGATTAAAGCAACTTAAACAAGGCTGTGGAAGCTATATGCTCCCCAGAGAGATGAAATGGAACGAAAAAAAGGTGGGGAAGACAACAGAACTTCATTATACGGGAATTAAGAAACTGAAGTTATGAATTTTTGGTAGAACGGTTCTAGCAAAAGGCGATTTGGTTACATCAGATCAAACTATCAGGATGGATGAAAAATGCTCGCCAAGAGTAAGAGTTGAATGCGGGAATACGATTCGATTTTTCCTACATTTGTTATCTTAGAAGCCGCCGTAGTCTAGTAGGTGGTGTGTTGGCTTATTAGACGTGAGGCAACGGAAATACGAAATGAGATTTCTTCGGCGACTTCCTTTCAGTAGATTACTGGCAAAACTCTGAGAGTAAATGAAATTGCCATGTAGCTCGGAGTCGACTTGAAATTGTAGATCCCGCCACTCATGTGTAAAATTAACGTACGCAACATAAGTGGTGTGAGAAGCTATGTTGTAATCCTGACTAAAGGTTTGTAATGACCAATTATGTATGTCATCACAGAATGCAGAGCTCTGTGCTATTTTCTAAAGGTTTCAGATCTACCGAAAATGTATTGGCTTAACTACTTACTACGCTTAGATGGCCCGATAAATAGCACAAGACAAATCATTAACAAATTCTTGGTAAATCACTTGCAGAAGATGTTCAAGCCATTCAACCTGGTTTTGGTATGAAATCAACTCCATAAAGTCAAAACTTTATCACGGAAAATGTGTGTGAAGAAATAAATAATCGAGTATTTTGCCTTTAAGATAAAATTATTTGAATTCTTTTTAAAGCAAGTGTAGCCTTACAATAACACCCAAACAATTAATTTGAGTTTCCAAATGAAACTTTTCTGTGTAAACTTCTAAAAAGTATTATTATCATTAAATTGAGAAAAAAAAGGCAACAACAATGACAACAACTAACAATATTTGCTGTTGCTGTTGTTTGTTTTTCAATATTTTTTGCCTTTCCACTTTCTTCGTTTTTAATACAATTTTAATGTAGAGTACATTTGATACACACAGAGTATGTCATTAGGCAACAACGAAAAAGTCTTTGACTTGAGTATATAAAAATACCAAAAGATACGGCATTATTATGTCTTCCTGTGTAAACAATACTCTGGTGACGTGTAAAGAATGGAAAAGAAAAGGAATGTAAACAACAACAATGTAAAGAAAATGAAAAGTAAATGAACAATTTGATAAGATTTATTTGACAGTTGAACCAACATTAAGGCATACACACAAGCAACAAGAATGTATATGCTTACGCAGTAGCAGCATTAGCAGCAGCAGCAGTAGGACGACAAACAATGCGTAGTACGAGTAGTTTGGTTTGAAATCAATGTTGCCTTGGGAAGTTGGCTGGGTGGGTTGGGTTGGCTGGTGGCTGTTTTAAGCTCTTAATGCGTTTAAATTAATTGTAAGAAATTTACAGCGCTCAACATATGTACATATGTATGTACATACACTCATTATAAGGAAATTTTCGTTATTTTCTTGTCGATTTATACCCGCTAAATAGGAAGTTTTGGTGACAGCATATGGGCCTCATGACGTTGTAAACAATATTCAATGTATCCTAGTACAGCCTTGACAACATTAAATTTGTGTTTGTTACACACTCTCTCTAACACACATATGTGTACATACACACAGGCATCATACATCCATCAAATGACACAAGTTCCAACAAGTGATTGATGGCCTATAAATTAGTCATTTTGAAATGTATGCACGAGTTTAATGTGTGTGTGTATGCGTGTATCTGGCTAAACGTAGATGATGATGATGATAATAATGTTTGAATACGAACATGTGCCGTAGCTGGAGCAGCCGTAGAGTATTCGATAAACACAAAAAGAGATTTCTAAGCCTTGAAAGTAACATTTTTACTAACAATCTTTACACTGAAGAGTGTACATAAGATTTTTGCTTTGCTTTCATATTTCTTGACAGAAAAAAAAAGAAAAGAATCCGGCATAAATCTGCATATCAAACACAAAATTTTTTTGAAAACTGTAAAATACAGGTAAAAATAAAAATTAATCAATTGCTGGCTGGCCTTATCTATAAGACCATAAGAAAAATTTAAGATTTGCTTTCAATAATTTTCGTTTCTTGAGTTTTACTTGGGGCTTGATTGACAATTTGTTGAGGGCAAGGGATTAAATTGATTTGATTGACTTGATTTGAGAATACTTACGTCTTTATCACCTAATCTCTCTACACGACAGTGCAGGAAACCCGTTTGACCCACTGTCACTGTGATATTACGCGGTACATCAAAATCAAAATACGGCAACAGATTTGTTGGTGACACCGTTGTTGTTGTGACATCCAGGGACGATGAATATGACGTTGAATACGTTGTTGTCAAGGACTCTGTAAAGAGTAGAACAGTAAAATAAATAAATAAATAATAAAAGCTTATATAAAAAAACTAAATAAACAAACAAAAATTATAGAAAAAAGGGAAAGAGAAAGGCTAAAAATCAAATAAAAATGCTTGAAACTGTTATTAGTTTAGAAAATCATACACATACTCTCTCTCTCTCTCTCTCTGGTATGCTTAGTCGAGTTTGCTTGGTTTAGTTGGTTGCCTGTTTTGTTGCTATAAATTGATGTTGACATTTTCTGTGACATATGGGAATTTATGTTAATGTCTTTACGGGCGCCAGTTTTATTTTTTCCCCGTCTAACATTAAATTGTTTGTTAAATTTGTGGTAAAGTTTTGTAAAACAAACAACATTTTGTATGAAAAAAAATTTGAAAAAACTGCCATAAAAAACGGTTGTAATGGTTAAAAAATAGTTGGAAAATATTTGTGTTTGTTTTTCAGTGTGTTTTATTGTTTAAACAACTAATAAAATGTGAACACTAACCAAAGTGTTGGGGGACATACTATTTTCCTGTAGTTTGAAGTGAAGTCATGAGGAAGTAGTAAAAATTTCTTTAAGAGATTTGTAACATTAATTTTAAAAACGAAAAAAACAGTGTAAAAAACATTATAAAAGTATTCTACTTAATATATCTTCCTACATGTGTATAGTATTCGGTCTTAAGTGGATGGCAGCGTTATGAAATCATTAATTCAGAAGTTAGAAACACTTTCTTCGGTAAAAGAAGAACAAAGAAATTAAAAACAAAACATCAAAGAAATCGAGAAGAGTAATAAACACACATTTGATAACAGATTATAATAACAAAACTATATAGAAACAGTAAGATTCTCGAAGTTGCCGTTTCAATATTTCTCTTGTAAAAGAAGAACACAGAATTTTAAAAACAAAACACCAAAGAGATAGAGCACAAGAATAAACACACATACAATAACAGAGAATAATAACAAAACTACATAGAAACACTACGATTCTCGAAGTTGCCATTGCAGTTATGCCTGCGACATTTTCCATGTGGTACATCCATGTAATGAAACAAACATTGTACATACATTGAGTATTCCTAAGATTAACTTAGATTACATACATACATACATATATACATACATATATATATACATATATATATATATATATGTATATACATGCATACATACATATTGGAGGACCAGGTCCATTCCAAAGGATGATAATTTCGCCGGTAGTAACGTCGATTATGCTGTATGCTTGCCGAATATGGTCGGAGGCACTCTCCGTGGGGACGACAAGGAGAATACTGTCCTCGGTGTATCGTCTAAGCGCGATTAAACGGATAAGTGGCTTCAGGACAGTGTCTGATGAAGCAGTTTTGTTATTGGCAAAGACAATACGAATAGACATATTGGCGGATGAGATGAGAGTACCCGGGACAAAAAGCAGCTATAAAGGCGGAGAAACAAAGGACTTCCATGCAGAAATGGCAGTCACGGTGGGAGAACGGTTTAAAAGGGCGATGGACATTTCACCTTATCCCTAATGTAACCCTTTGGATGGAAAACGAACATTGCGAGCTGAACTACTATGTGACTCAGTTCCTAAATGGTCATGGGTGCTTCAGAAAATACCTGCACAGATTTGGTCATGACACTTCCCCTTTATGCCCAAACTGTGTAGATGAGGAGGAAGACGCGGAGCATATTCTAACATGCTGCCCCAGATTTAGATGGCCCGGGGAAACGAGTTTCGGACCAACTCGGCTTATGGAGGAGGTGTTGAATTCTAGGATTCTATGGAGCCAATGCAGTCAGAGATTGGCTGAGGTTATGCTAGAACTCCGAAGACTGGAGGAACGGAGGCGAAACTTAACTTAGAGTGACCAAGCTTTAAAGCTAACAAGTAATTACAACCCTTCAGTCAGGATTACTACCTAGCTTCTCATATCACTTACGTTTTGTGTGTTAATTTTATACGTGAGTGGTGGGACCTACAGTTTAAAGTCGGTACCGAAGAACAGATTTTATTTACTCTCAGAGTTTTTGATAGAAAGCTGCTGAGAGGCAGCAGCCGAAGAAATATTTTTTAATTTTTCATTTTGTAGGAGATATTTGACCTGGTATTTGAACCGAGGCCTTATACATATGTAATAAGCCAACACACTACCTACTAGGCTACGGCGATTAGCTTAGATTAAGAGGTTTCAAATCAGAATTGGATTTGGTACTGTTTTTCATGAATTTCTTGGGACCAGCTTTGGGAGTGTATAGACATTCTGCATTCGGTTAAATGTTATTAAAAGGAATATATTGACCAACACTACATATGCCACATACTACTTTCACTTCACTCATCTTACATACAGCTTTCTATTCGCATTAAAACTCTGCAGAATTTTATTTAAAAAACTAAAACCGAATGCTGTAACATTGTTAACTTAAAATAGACAATAAAACTTCAAAATTTCCTCATTTCATTTCATTATTTTTAAATATCATTTGAAACTTGAACAAGTTAATGGTTTAAGAATGTCCTAGAAACTGACCTCAGACCAAATAGCATGTATTTTTGACTGGCATGTTTTAAGATGTACAACCGAAAAGCTACAGAAATAGAATACAATGGAGAAACAATGGAGAAAACAATGTTTTGGACATTTATTCCAACTCATGTTGGTTGGTTAGACTGAAAAGGTAAATTATTTTGGAATACAAATGAAAATCCCATTCGAGAACATTTTATTTCGATCATCATCACCAAACAGCATCTGTATCAACAGCATCAGCATGTGAAAAGTTTTCCACTCAACACTACTCAACAGTAATATTTTTTATTTTAACTCTCCTGACAACTAATTTTGAGGTTTTCATGTTGAAAATAGAAATAGAAATGAAACATTCACATACATACTGGCACACATACACACACATATACAAATGTGTTCTTTTTAAAGTGACAGTATCATTTAGAGAAAATATGTTGATGTTGCTGCAAATGGTTGTATTCTTCTCCCTCTCTCTCTTCTCTCTCTCTTTGGTTGAATTGTTGAAATATTTCAATGGAATGGTAAACTTGTGTAAATGAATATGCCTCTGTGTGAGTGTCTGTGTGGAGAACGTTTTCATTAGTTTTACCGCTCTAATACATGAACAAGGAAATTAAAAGTACCACAATACAACTTAAACAATGACAATAACAATAACAACAACAACAACAACAACACAACAACTGTAACAATATAACAGCCGAACGAACAATTGTTTACGAAATACTAGAAATACTACGTATACACACGATGGACAACGAAACAATTTATATTACAAATGTATTTAAGATTAAATGTACTCCTATATCTGTAGGTATGTATGTATACTCGTATATACTACATATGCTCATGCAATCACGTATCTAAATATGTAGTTATGCATTCGTATTTGTGAATTGTATTGTTGTGTACAGAACTCAGCTGGTAATGGTTTAAGTAAAGTGACCACACAACATGTAACAGAAATATACTCAGCAAATTACATTTACACACACACACTCGCACATACTTACACTCGTGCTTTCACAAAACTTTCTTTTATTCACTGTTTTGCAGTAACTTACAGGAAAGTTTTTACATTTGTTTAGCACTTTGTGGATATTATTACCCAGCCTACCAAACAGTAAATTAAACATTTTCGAAGCCAAAAGCTTTTAAAGACAAGTAACAGATTCTACATGAAATTCCTATTAAGTGTGCACAGTTTATACTCAGGGGTTTTCAGAAATATTATGATTGAGTCCAGAAGTCTTTTATTGAATTCCAGAACTTCGTTTTATTGCTTTAAGTTCCTCTAAAAAGCAAAAGGCTGTCACAGAGCATCTATCTCGAATTTTTTTATTCGTTTTCGAGTTTTTTGTTGCTGCTTTCGTTCACATTCAATAATTAAGTTTTTTCTAACTAGCCTCACTAGTGCACTACCTCACTAGCGTTATGTAGCAGCACCTAAGATAGCTAAGATCTGGATTGCCATATGGGGTACAGTAATCCCTCGATTTACGTCGCCTCGATTAACGTTGTTTCGATTTACGTCGTCAAATTTTTTGTTCCCTCTAAACTCTTACACTTTACGTCGTCATTTCATTTACGTCGCCTTTTTTTGGAACCAACTGCGAAGTAAATCGAGGGATTACTGTACAGTCCTATCACTTCCTAACGCCTAAAGTTGCCTACCTTGCCTACATATGTACATACATACATAATTGGTCATTACAAACCTTCAGTCAGGATTATGGACCTAGTTTCTTACACCACTTAGGTTATGTGTGTTAATTTTTTACGTGAGTGGCGTGACCTACAGTTTAAAGTCGACGCCGAACGCTAGATTTTTTGAGAAACTTTTCATGGCAAACTAGGGTTTTCTTTCTAGTATGATTCGCACCTACGCTTTTGTTCTCTAGTCGGATTCTTATTTCACTGCAGTGAGATTCAAACCTCGCCTTGTAAACCATCTCTTTGATCACTACACTACGCCTTCACATTTCCCTTCTCTTACTCGTTATTAATGCATTAGTAGAAGTTTTTGGGAGCAATTAACAGCCTCCGGTATTCTCACTCAAACCATAGCGGGTCAGATCTGTCTAGAATTTTGAAATGTCGCCGTAGTTTAGTAGGTAGTGTGTTGGCTTATTAGACGCAAGGCCCAGTTTCAAACCCCAGGTCAGACATAAAAACAAAATATAAAAAATATATCTTCGGCGACTTCCTCTCACCAGATTTCTGGCAAAAACTCTGAGTGCTAAATAAAATTGCCATGAAAAGTTTCTCAAAAATATGTCGTTCGGGATCGACTTTAAACTGTGGGTCCCGCCGCTCATGTATAAATTTAGCGCACACAACATGAGTGGTATGAGTAGCTAGGCCGTAATCCTAACTGAAGGGATTTAATGGCCAATTATGTATGTGTGTATGTATCTTGTTACCTTTTTTAGGTCGGTTACTGTTTCTGCTGCTTGCTAGTCGGTGTTTTTCCTTGAGGGAGGATTCCAATGAAAGGTTTCTATGCAGAAATATTACTTCACATGCAATTGAAAACCAAATTTTTATTGTAAGTTTTGCAAGCCTATCGCCCACTAGAATGATGAGTAGTGCTACGTAAAAATATATGACTGCCGAGACCAAATCGCTGCATTTCTCTTGAACACATTTCATTGTAGCAGCGATAGAACAGAGAACACGCACACATGATTCTTGCAATGGCATTGCAATGAATCAATGGAGGGACAGCCTTCTACGGCCTTTATTTGTAGGCGATCGAGTCGTCTTAAAATTGACATCGAGGCACTGGCCTATACCTGAGATTCTTTTTTCATTTTTAGATGGATATGGGACATGAAAAGAGATCAAATGGCGAGAAGTATATCTCGTACTACCTTTATAAACAGAGGTACTTGAATGAGAATGTGTTGATACCAAATTAGATTGAAATTTCATAGCCTATGGATATGGAGGCCTTCTGATTAATATTCTGCTGATAAGACAATAACTTTGGCGAAGTGAAAATGCTTAAAATTTAGTCATGTTTTATTTATTTCTTTCGTTTATTGGTACGTTTGTTTTTTTACCTTTTTTTCATACAATTCATGGCCAATAAATGTGCAGGATATTTTTTGGTTTTATTTTTATTATTTTCACTTAAGCAATTCGAATGCATTTTATTGTGTAATAAAGAAAGAAAAGCATCCCAATAAACTATTTGTTAGAAAATAAAAAAAATCTTTAAAGAAAGCAAGTAAGAAAGAAAAATCATTGAAATCAACAATGAAAAGAAAATCAATAGAAATTGTTTTCCGTTTTTTGTGAAAGGAAATCAACGAGGAGGAAAGGAAAAAAAGTACGGAAAAACTTTTTAAGTGGAAAATATATTTTTTAAGGTAGTGTTAGAGTCAAAGTAATTTCTTAAACTATAAACTATAAAACGATGCAAAGATTCTAGGTTTCCATGTGTCTTTTTTTATATACGTTTTTTTAGTTTTTTATGTTTCAAAGGTTTTTTGTTCATTGCTTGGCTCTATTGTTTGCAAACAATGAACTTTTGTTTGCTTATTGATGTGTGTGTTTGTAGGTGTATTTTATGTATGCTTTAATAAGCAGAAGAAAAACGAAATTTAGATCAATTCTCTTATCTTCTTCTAGTTGTTTTTCTTCTTCTTATTTTTGTTATAAAATAATGAAAAAAAAAAATTGGAAACAAGTAAAGTTTCTTTCCATTCAACAAACCCACAACAAAAGCCATTGAAAGAAAAGTAGCCTGGTCAGCCAGACAGCAGCGAACAACAAGAAAAAAAACCAAACAAACCAAACAAAATAGTTTTTTATTTACAATACCATGCCATGCCATGCCATGCCATTTCTTGCCTCACTCTCTCTCTCTCTCTCTCTCTCTCTCTTTCTCTCATTGTCATTTTCATTTGGTTTCCATGGTTTTAACACAAACGTACGTTCATATTTTCTTTAATTTTTTCCTCTCAATTTTTTATCTTTTCTTGTATTTAACTGTGTGAACGTTTTTAAGAGGTTTTATTGTTTTTTGGTGTTGTTGTTGTTGTTTTTTTTAGATTTGATCATAAAAAATATCAAAATTCATAAAAAAAATTAAAATCCTACACACATACTTTGATAAACAAATAAAAGAAAGGCAAAAAATTAAAGCAGACTTTAAGGCGTCACTACCATGGTTTTTTTTTACTTTCTTTTTTTAATTTAATTTCAGAACGACAAAAAAGAAATAAATTCTGTAATTGAATGTTCTCTCTTTCATTTAAATTAACTTCATTAGTTATGAAACCATTTCAGTTACAGAATACAGAAAAGAAAAGAGTAGAGAAGAAACAAACTCTGAGTTTGACTTGTTTAACTCTGTTTGAACAAAACTTAGTTCATAGAACTTATGACAGGATTCAGTTTTCTGTTCCCCAAGGTATTTAAAGTTGTAGAGGCTAAGGCAATGGCATTAAAAACGAGATAAAACTTTAAATTTTTTATTTTATTTGCTAAGAATCATTCAAATGCAATCGGTAATGTGGAGAAAAATTAATGAAAACTTCAAATTTGTTACTTAACCATCACAGTTATTAAGCAAACATCATAGAATTTCATTCGGCTGATGATGGTGATAAAACCGACTGTTTGATATTGGCTGATGATGTCGTTACGAATACGTGTTTATACTTAATTAAATAGAAACTACGAGGGTGGTAAGAGAATTGATGTAGTTGATAGACATACTCTTGCATATCTCCACACCAATACAACAGCATAAATAGACGTTTAAAACGGAGATGCTTTGTGCACTTTTTATGCTTCCAAGACATAAAAGTCTCTGATTTGAAGACTCTTCACTGTCTTTAAGAAGCCGCCGTGGTCTGGTAGGTAGTATGTGAGCTTATTAGTCGTGATTCAAACCAGAGATCAGCAATGAGTATTCAAAAATATGAGTAGAATCAAATCATACTCTTAATTTCTGATACTTATACACATTCATAGTTATTTTAAGTCGCCGAAGTCGCCGTAATCTAATAGGTAGTGTGTTGACTTATTAGACGTAAAGCCAGTGTTCAAGCCCCAGGCCAGACATCAAAACAAAATACAAAAAGTATTACTTCGGCGACTTCCTCTCAGCAGATTTCTGGCAAAAACTCTGAGAGTAAATAAAATTGCCCTGAATTGCATTTCTCAAAAATCTGTCGTTCGGAGTCGACTTTAAACTGTAGGACCCACCGCTCATGCATAAAATTAACACACGCAACATAAGTGGTGTGAGAAACTAGGTCGTAATCCTGACTGAAGGGTTGTAATGACCAATTATGTATGTATGTATGTATGTAGTTATTTTAATATCATGGAACCTCTACTCATAATCAAAGTTTGAAGTGTACCCATCATATTCATACTTAACAACAAGTATGATGTTCGACTCTCCATAACTCGACATATACACGAAGCACAAAATAAGTAAGAATCGCATACGAACACTAAAATACTTACTAGAAGGTTGTGTGCTTGCTCTGCTTGCTGCTCTGTCGTTTTTGCTTATGTGTCTCGAATCATTTACAAGTATTATAAGAGTATATTTCTAAAGTTCTGAATCTAAATGAGTACGCTTATGAATCAAACACATTTCGAATTGTATGAGTTTGATGTTAACGTTGTAAGCGTACTCATTGCAACCTGTAGTTATAAATCAACGTTGTCGTGAGTACGAATGAATCAGAGTACATAGTTAAATTTCAATATTGTTGACTCATTTATATTCAAAATTTCATGAGTGCTTATGAGTAGCGATAAAACGACTCATTGCTGACATCGGCTTCTGCCTTTCAGCAGATTTCTGGCAAAAACTCTGAGAATAAAAAAAAAATTGCCATGAAAAGTTTCTCAAAAAAATCTGTCCTTCGGAGTCGACTTTAAACTGTAGGCCCAGGCACTCATGTATAAAATTAACACACACACACAACATAAGTGATTTGAGACGCTAGGTTGTAATCCTAACTAAAGGGTTGTAATGGCCAATTATGTATGTATGTATGAATTTATGCATTGCGAATGTGTGAAATATAGTAGAATACATCACTTTAATAACAATTAACGTACAAAAGAAGAAAAAAATAAAATTATTTTCCTTTATTCATGCAAAATTTCCCAACTATTATGGCAGAATCAAAAATCATATCAAAAACAAAACAAAACACAGCACAAATGCTACGATTTAAGCGCATAATGAACATAATCAGTGACGTATATACATACATACATATATATATGTACGTGTGCTACTAAAAGTTTACTTTTTGGGAAAATGTTCATTGAATTGCTTGTGATTGGTGAAATTGCTTTGATAAGACCAATCTTTCTAAACCAATTAAGCTACACAAACACAAATAAACGCTGTTATGTGTGCCACGCACACACATACCTAGAAATTGCACGCATTTACTCAGTAATACACGTAAAACTGTAGAAAATTTTTAAAATTTCCAAAGTTATCGGCAAATCGCCATAAACAAGTTGAGATTTTGAAAAATACACTCATAAAGTCGACGTTAAGCAAACTAGGCAGACAGTAATGAAAAGAGTATTTAATCTGTATGAATTGACAAACATTTTTCTGTGAGTGTATTTAATGCATGAATGAAAATTGTTGCCAACCATTAGAAATCATGTCACATTTATGCAATCGTAGTGAAAAAAATCATTTCATAACCATTATGTGCGTTGATGCAGCAGACAAATGCATACATAAACGAGCAATTACGCAAATGTATGCTTATGTGTGTGTGTAAGGCACAGATACATCTACACCTACATCTACAGTTACAGCTCGTGTATTATAATAAAAAAAATAATTTGATTTTCCTTTTTATTGTGCTCAATTACATGCTTTTCTAATGAAATAAATGATACAATATGGTTGTCATTAGAATATCAATTTCATTTGATATTCACAAACAATTTTTTGTGGGAGATTATTAAGAAATTCAAAATTTTACAAATTTTTGGACTTTCACTTTAAATTTCCTGCTAAATTGATATGATTGTGCAGGAACGCAACTAAAACCACAACTCCGGTTAGAATCGATAGAAATCTCTATGAGCCTTTTACTACCAAACGAGAATTTTGTTTAAGCAATAGTTTCATATGCAATCTGTTCAATACTTTGCTACTTGAAACCATGCGGACGACAAGAGTTATTACTACAGACAGAATTTACATCCTACAATACCTGTTACTTTCAATTGTTACGTTTTTACCATTTTAAAAACGTTTAAAATATAAGCTCGTAGATTGCAAATAAAATAAAAATGAATTGGCGTTTAGTTTTAATTAAAATTCTTTATTATTCGCACAATTCTGTGTGCCACTGTTCACAACTTGATGTAAACAACAACAATTGCTTTTCTTTGTTCTTCCTCTGTTTACATCCTTTGCATAAACAATAACAATTGCTAGACAATTATTTGACAGATCTTTGTAATGGAGATCTGCAAACCTTGATTACTATCATCGAACGCATCGAATCTTCACACAAGACTGACAGAACTTCACTAACTCTGTCGCCTGCACTGCCTTGCCTGTTCTCTATAAATGTTAATATAGTTGTTTATATTTATTATTGTAGTGTTTATTGCTGTATTTTTGTTAACTTGTTTACCATTTTTTTATGCTGGTGTTTGTTGTTATATTAAGCGGTACGATAATTTGTAAACAGGTTTGTTTACTGCATTATTTTGTTTTTGTAGCTGGTGTTTATAATTTGAATGTTAAGCGATGTAAAAATTTTTCATTTTCGTGACACTATGTTACTTTCCTATGCTAATGATATAAATATCATTGGACGCACATTGTGGGGAGTAAGGAGTCAAAGTAAATTATTCTGGCAGTAAAAGAATCCGAAATGAAGTTAATGGTGTCATAGTTATAGTTTCAAGGTGGTAAACGAATTTTTTTACTCGATACTATCGTAACTAACATCAGTTTGGCGATAGAGTGCCAAATTGTTTCCACCCACAACATCTAATTGACCTTAAGCGGGCAGTTTGGGAACAAGGCTCTCTTTCGAACACAAAGATACACTCATCAGATGCTTATATTGCCCGTGCTGCTATAGGGCACAGAAATATTGGTTCTTACCAAGCAAATGAAGCCATTTTTGAGGTATTTATGTGAAGATTGAAGTCGCCGTAGTCTAGTAGGTAGTGTGTTGGCTTATTAGACGTAATGCCAGGGTTCGAGCCCCAGGCTAAACATCAAGACAAAATACAAAAAGTAATTCTTCGGCGACTTCCTCTCAGCAGATTTCTGGCAAAACCTCTGAGTGTTAAATAAAATTGCCATGAAAAGTTTCTCAAAAATCTGTCGTTCGGAGTAGACTTTAAACTGTAGGTACCGCCACTCATGTGTAAAATTAACACACACAACATAAGTGGTGTGAGAAACTATGACGTTTCCGGGTACTGTACGACCTCCGGGTACTGTACTTGTTTTAATTGACAAGTACACGTCCTCTAACCTAACCTATGTGAAGATTTCTACATAAGATTTACGGATCAATCTGAGTTGACTGAGAATATTGGCATCTCACGAACCAACAATGATCAACTCATCAAGCATAAGGCTAGGGTATTCATTGGTTAGGACATATCATATTGATGAACAAGGATGCTTCAGTAAGCAAAGTATTTGAAACTAATCCCGAGGAAGTTCGCAAAAGATCGCGCCCAAAACTGCAGAGGACCGAAAAGAGAGAAAGGAGAATCTCTAGATGCTTAGCGTAAGGAAATGAAGAAAATGCACAGAAAATACCCGTTCGGCTCTACGAGCTGACTTCACTGCTCTTTTTATAAATTAATTGAAAACCTTTTCGTTCATAATTTTTGATTTGTTTCCGTTTCATGAATCAAGTTTTTTCCTGCAAAGTATGTGATTGCTTTACTGCAGCAGGCGATACGATGATAGAGTAGACGTCTGTAGTTGTCTAAGGATAACATAATATATTGGATCGCTGCATTGAGGGTTTTGAATTCTATTCTTTATTAGAGTTGTTGCCTGACGTTCTTATAAAAATCGTTGTCTTTCTGAGGGCATTGGAAGCTTTCACAAAAGAGTCTCTTGTAAGGGATTTACGTTCGCTCAGAGGCTTATGAAGCCTCTTCCATTATCTTCCAACTACGACTACCTGAATTTCTAGGGCTTGTAGTCAAGTCAACTACTTATCTTCCTAAACTATCAGGTAATATTACAAGAACTGCCGTAGATTGAAACCTTCAATGACAATATTTGAAGACTCTTGTATACCAGCACACGACAAGTAGACGTAACAAATGGTTTGTAATGGTATTGCTTTGAAAAACCTTGTAAAGGTCCCCATAGGGACCCATATGGTAGGAATTTCAACAACTAATTTATATTTATAAACAGTAGAACAAATCTGAAGGAGCGTAATCTAGTTTGATTTGCTGTAAACTTAAATACCAGCTTTTTGAAGGTATTTGATGACCTGAGAATTGTATGACGGCTCGGATATGATTTGTTTTTGCAGAATCAATGTAACATGTTAAAAGTTACAGCAACTGTACCCATCTATTGTACCCCTGTACAGCTAAATTTAACACTACCCCTGTAGCCTAATCATATGAGTACTTTTACCACAACAGTCGTATATTTTTTTCAAGTTTTTCTTGCAACTTCTTTGAATTTAAACAGTTAAGTGTGTGTAGTGGAAACACTATTTAAGTTATAAATTACAGACGTTTAAATAGAAATCAAAAGCCATTTATCTTTTAGTTCTGCACATTTAGTTGAAAGTGTTTTTTTTTTGAGTTCATAAGTTTCATGTTAAAACAGTTGGGCGGCAACAGCAACGACAATATTTTTTTGTTTTTTTTTCTAATGCCAGACACATACCTAATGTACTACACATGAAACGATTTATATGCAGATATTAAAAGAAGACGGCATTTATATGTATGCATGTGGGATATGATAAGAGATGATATTAATAAATACACAGTAAAAGACAAACGATTTAAGGCTAAAATCTATAAAAAAAATATTATAAACTCTCATCTTTAATGGCACCACTAAAGGTCGTTTAAGTAAAAATGAAATAAAAAGTATGTAGTGAATGGAGATAAATTTCATTTTCTACAGACACTCTGTATGAAATAAAGTAGTAGTTGACGTAAATAATATTTAAGGCTACTTAGAGACTCGTGCAAATGAAAAGAAATTACCTTAGACATGCAGGCATATGATGAAGCTTTATGGCCGTAAATATGAAGACACATAGTATTTAAAACAAAAGATTAACAAAAGTGGTTCAAATGTCTCTGAAGTATGAAATGTCACGTCATTTACATGACCGTCTCTAGATTGGTTACCACTGTCGATATATTTGAGTTATTTTTCGACCGCTTTTTTGAAAATTTCTGTTGGCATCTTGGATATAATTTGATGAATGCTGATTTTCAAATGCTCCAATGTTACGGAATTATTTGCGTAGATACGGTGTTTTACATAAACCCACACAAAAAAGGCCACCAGTTGCAACACACTTGATCTTGGAAAGCAATTGACGTTCCCAAAACCTTCTTCTGGACACATGTCGTCCAGTTTATTACCTCCAATTGCAAGCCAAAAAGAGTGGTTATAATAAAGCCAACATTCAGCAACGAACGGTACGTTCAAAATGAAACCTCCAGGCCAAAATAGGCAACCAAAAAAAAAAACGTTTTTACGTTTGCAGTAGCTTTTTTACAATCACTTTTGGGGTTCTCCGATACCCCTGTACAACAAATTTCTTTGATGACATAATCGTTCAGTGAGAAATGAGTTTGATTGCTTAAGAAAACTTTGTTCAAAAAATCAACATTGCCTAGCATACAATCATCCCCAAATGAGTAGCATTGTGAATGATCAGCCGGCTTTAATGGATGTGTGAGCTGAACTTTATGTAGATGGAGTGCAAATTCAAATGCAAAAGAAGCCACAATGAGTCGTAAAACAGGTCCTGTTGCAGAGAATTCTGTAGAATCGGTAAATACAGTTTATTCCTTATACTTTCCCTAACATACATACATACATGCATAAATGGTCATTACAGGTAGGATTACGACCTAGTTTCTCACACTACTTATACCGTGTGTATTCATTTTTATACACGAATGGCGCAACCTACAATTTAAAATCAACCCGGAACAACAGATTGTGTTGAGAAACTTTTCATGGCAAATTTTATTTTACTTTCTCAGAGTTTTTCCTCGAAGACTGCTGAGAGGTAGACGCCGTAAGAAATATTTTTTTCATTTTTCTTTTTGTTCGCGATGTTTGAGGGCTCTTGTCTAATCATCCAACACGCTAGGTACGGATACTTACAGTGCTCCAGCGTTGCTTGAATATGCTCGTCAATTCGTTGTCTGACGTTGATGCAAATAAAAGTTTACCACTAGAAAGTAGTGAGGTCGCCTTTCATACCATATCGAGTTCATATTCATCAATTATAGTCCCAAAACAGTTCGGTTATCACACGGCTATTGAGTTTTGAATTGACAGTAATCGTTCTGAATTCATGATTTTCGAAAAAAATACGACGAAATATAAACTTCAGACAATAATGCGCCTTATGCAAGGCTTTTCCACAATCATTTTTGGCTTTCCCGACGCCCACGTACTAAAATTTCCTTGTTGACATAACTACTGAATGGGAAATGAGTGTCAACGTTAAAGAAAATTTTGTTCGAACAATCTCTGAATGAACATTGAAAACCAGTTGTACTGGCATCATCAATCATCATGTGTGTGATATTGAGAATGATCAGTCGGCTTTACTTGTTGCTGGACTTTAAATGTATGGAGTACAAATTCAATTGCAAAATGCATCAGAGAACTCTATAGAATCAACATACATTCGCTAACAGAAGCGATAAATTCGGAAGAGCTTATATTCTAATGCTTCTCTGGGCAAAACACATCCGTAAGGCTTCCAATCTCTTCAAGTTTCTTTATAATTTTGCAAATTGTTTGCTTAATAGGTTTATTATGACAACCATAATCACTCTGTAATGCTCGAAAAGTGATCACATTTGCAGCACCAACTTTGTAGTCAATATTAATCATTTCTAGGCATTTTTCGGCAGTTAAACGATTCAGATGCATAAACGGCACTTCAGATGAAGAAAATTTAACAATTCGATCGAAGAGAAAGGCGATTATTATGTGCGCCTAAAAGCTGCTTGCCTTGTCATAAACTCCATATCGTACCTATGCGTATGAGTGATTTACAATAGAAATCAATATTAATCATACGCCACAGTAGCACAAAATCAAATACTTTTTTGCACACACAATTTAATCATTTTTTGTTTGTGTGCGTTAATAAAATATAAACAAAATACGAGTGAAATTGATTAATTATCCATCATATCACACACAGTATTGTAATTTCTAATCTTTGTACTCATATTGAAAGCATTGTTAACTAAATACGTCTTTTTGTTTTTGTTTTTATCACTTCCTTTAATAATTAGTTCAGCAATCATTTCTGTTAAAACAGGAAGAAAACAAACAAACAAAAGCATTTAAAACATAGAACATGTGTTTGATTTCTGTTTCATTTCGTAAATTAAAGTGTTCAGCATGCCCTGACCATTTTTCTTTGTTTTCCATAATGATGCCTGCAATGTATTCCTTTAGACTACATTGTCTACATTTCCGGTGACATCTATTTTCTTTCCGTTCATCGTTCGATGATTTGTATTCGATTTTATAAAGCAGACAACCGTTTATATCCCACAGCAAACGGAACTGCTCTCTGTGTGTTGCATGTTATAAATCAGACGTTCATTCATTCATTGATTTTTTTTTTGTTTTGTTTCTCGTGCCTTTTTATCAATTCCTACAATGACAGTGTCAAACTGTCACAATTTGAATGTGGAAAAAAGGAAAAACAATCTGTCAAGTATTTTATTAAGGGCGTAGGGAGATTTTACTCTCTGTTTTATTAATAAAAAATTATAATTCAATGCAATTCGATCAATGGGATTATGCAACTAATCCCTATACAATCAAGGTGACAGGGTGATAGAAAAGTAATGCCAAGTTAAACCCTTGAAACTTCCATAAACTATTCTTTGTGGTTTCGAATTCATAAACTTTAAATTCTATTCACCAATCCATTTAGGATACTTTCTATATGGTGACCTTCCCCATAAAGGGAAGCATCTACAATGGGCATAATAAGAAGACTAAGGCTTCCAGGAAAAGTAATTTTACGTTTTGGCAACGTCAATTGGCTACAGATACCATGGGATTTGATGATGTTAGAATTTTTTGTGGGTCTTCATAGATGATTTCATAACAGCGAAAAATTTGAAATCCATTGTTTGTAAAGTTATCTCCGAAATATCAAATTTTATATGGGAAAAATGAAACGAGAGCAAATATAAAAGGACCGACTGCTGTAACATGCCTAGAAGCCATAAAGGCAGGGTCCAGGCATCATAATGAAATAAAAGACTCATTGAAATTAAAACTTATCATGGGATTTGACGTTGTTAGACTTTTTTGTGGGACTACATCAAAGACTGCACCAATATGGATAAACTCCTAAGACAGGGCCATTTGAAACACAATATTTATGAAGATATCTCTGAAATGCCAAATGCAATACAAGAAAAATTAATGGGAATCCAACTTAAAAGTATCGATTGCTGTAACATATCCAGAAGCCACTAAAACAAGTTCCAGGCATCATAATGAAGTAAATGTCTCATCGAATCAAATTCTTATGTTTGTTTATACATGGATAAACCTGCTTAAGGAACACATCGCCTTACATGTACACCTGGCGTTGTAGATAATAATGAATAAAGTCTTCGTAGTCTGTTGGCTTATAAGACGTGAGGCCACTCTTCAAAGCCCAGATCAGACATCAGAATGAAATATGAAAAAATACTTCTTCGGCGTCTTCCTTTCAGCAGATTTCTGGTAAAAACTCTGAGTGTTAAATAAAATTGCCATGAAAAGTTTCTTGAAAAAAATCTGTCCTTCAGAGTCGACTTCAAACTGTAGACGCCGCCAGTCATGTATGAAACTAACACACACAACTTAAGTGGTGTGAGAAGCTGGGTTGTAATCCTAACTGAAGGATTGTAATAATTTATTAGGTATGTATGTTTGTTTGTACACTGATGAGCCTGCTTACAGGACACATCGTCTTACATGTACAATAGGCGTTGTAGATAGCGATGAATGCGGGTTATGAGGTGAAGACATTGAACGGAGGCTTTCATAAGCTCGAGATCTCAATATTTTGGTAAAGACACTACACATAAGATAACTAAACGCAGAGGAGTAGACTGTAGGAAAACAGGGAATAAGGAAAAAGACTTTCTGCAAAAAGTAGGGTTAATACCGCTTGTATTGAGGGTACAACAATCGTATGCCGATTAGGCATGAGACCCTTAGTTAGTCTCCTTTCCTTTAACCTTCTTTACACTGAGCAGTGTCCTTATGGGTTACTTTGCCTTACATGTACAACTGAAAAGGACACATATTGCCATGTGGTGAAGACATTTTAGGGATAAAACAGTTTTTATGACAGTGCTTAGCTGTTGTAAACTCGATATTCCAAAAATTTAGGAAACTCACTGTGCCAGACATAAGTTATCTCAGAGGAGTGGTCGTAGAAGAAAATAAGAAAGTTTTCACGAAACACAGACTTCCTATATAGTATAGCCGTAGTCTAGTAGGTAATGTGTTGGCTTATTAGACGTAAAGCCAGGATTCGAGCCCCAGGCCAGACATCGAAATAAAATACAAAAAGTATTTCTTCGGCAACTTGCTCTCAGCAGATTTCTGGCAAATACTCGGCGAGTAAAAAATAAAAATTGCCATGAAAAGTTTCTCAAAAATTTGTCGTTCGGAGTTGACTTGAAACTGTAGGTCCCACCACACACAACATAAGTGGTGTGAGAAACTAGGTTGTAATCCTGACTGAAGGGTTGTAATGACAAATTATGTATGTATGTATGTATAGAGTATAGCGTTGTTACTTCCAATGGTGTGCAGACAAAGAGTGTATGCTAATAGACATGAGATCCTTGGATGGCCTCCTCTCCTACCTACTTGATTGGCGCCGTTTCCTACTAAGATTGGTCTCCTCTCCTACCAACTCAAGGCACATGGCAAAGCAAAATTGAAAAACCTTTCCATGAATAACAATTCCAAACACAACCCACAAAAGATTGGGGGTTCCAATGAGGATACATGTCTACATGCCTTAGCAATACTTCTTGGCGCCTACCTATAACAGCCTCACAGGTAATGCCTGTTCTGAAAAAAAATTTAATTATTCTATCGATGCCATAAACTAAGCATGAGTACTTACGTGTTCAACATTTCAAAAATAGAAAATAAAAATAAATGCCAAGTTTTAATTACGAAATTGAAAATGAATTACAAGCAACGATTTTGTTTTGCAGACAACATGTTTTCAAAATAAAAATACGCATTTTATGTATGTATGTATGTGTGTGTTTGTGTGTATATAATGAGGTAAATATAATTGAAATGCAAAAAAAAAACTACACAGGGGTGGCCTTAAACTCATTTCCAATTCTGAAAACGAAATAATTTTATTTCAAATTACCATGGCAAGGAGTAAACCAACTATCAGGAGAGTGTGACTATTACAGCAACATTGCATTCGTGTTTATAGACAAGTTTTTTGTGCATAAAAATATACGAAAAAAAAATTAGAAATTTGGAGAAGAAATAAAAATGTGGTTGTAAAATTATGAGTTGAGGCATTCATTATTCCATTACACAGGCTTTCAATTTCAATTTGTTTAAATGCAGAATGCAAATCATTAACAAATACAAAATCAGTTTTAATTATTACTGTAGTGGTGCATACTTATACATACATATGTATGTATATACACAGCCTTTACAGGCATTTGATGTAATGGCTGTTTGTAATACAAAATTAATATTGAAATTGCAAATGACTGTCAGTCAAACGTAACGAATTTGAAAAAATTTTGATTTTCTCTATTAGCTTTGCTAATTTCAAAGTTCTGGAAATATTTTTGAATAATTTATGAACAAAAAAAAAGGGAAAAAAGTCTCTCAATCTATGGAAGTAGGCCATAAAAACACAGCATAAAACTTTTAGTATGAAATTCAAAGTTTGTTCTTCTTCATTTTTCTCTCTTTCTATCACTCACTTTCTATACTTCTTTCAAAAAGAAATAAAAAAAAATTTTGTTATAAATTTTATGCGACATTAAAAATAAACAAAAGACCACACAACGGCTTCTGTTGTCTCAAGGACTCCTCACTGTCTGTCTCTGTGCTTGCAAATTGGAAATTTAAAATAAACTTTTATTTTCTTGTGAAATTTTAAGCGTTTTAGTATTTATTTCGTTTTTATATTTGAATGTAAATTTTCTTGTGTTGTAATCGTAATTCTTAATTGCTGCAAATGTTTTGTAGAATTTTAAAAGCGAAAACAAATTAAATTAAGTACCAACACTGTCTGGCCTCATTAATTAAATAAACTTTGGAATTTATTAACACATACACACAAATAATGATATGTAACACACAAATATACAACACGTATGCAACATATTTTGTGGCCAAAAACGAAATAAAATTAACAGATTCTGCAATACATATACGAAGGTCGACCCCAAAAATAAGAAAAACTCAATTCATTTTTCTTGTTATGGTCGTCATAGAAATCGCCGTAGTCTAGTAGGTAGTGTGTTTCCTTATTAGACGTAAAGCCAGGGTTCAAGCCCCAGGCCAGGCATCAAAACAAAATACAAAAGGTATTTCTTCGGCGACTTTCTCTCAGCAGATTTCTGGCAATAGCTCTGAGTGTTAAAAATAAAATTGCCATGAAAAAGTTTCTCAGAAAAATCTGTCATTCGGAGTCGACTT
This sequence comes from Sarcophaga carnaria, assembly GCA_958299815.1. NCBI lineage: Eukaryota > Metazoa > Arthropoda > Insecta > Diptera > Sarcophagidae > Sarcophaga > Sarcophaga carnaria. Next base: position 8,255,827 of record OY283153.1, on the reverse strand, counting down.
TAAACTGTAGATGCCGCCACTCATGTATAAAATTAACACACACAACATAAGTGGTGTGAGAAACTAGGTCCATAAGCCTGACTGAAGGGTTGTAATGACCAATTATGTATGTATGTATGTATTATGGTCGTCAAGACGCAACTTAGTACTGCCTTAGTATAAAGGCACTCTGCATAGTAATTAATGTGCACCAGAGGTCAGGAATGACTATTCAAAAAAAATGAGTAGAATCGAATCATACTCATAATTCATGATACTTATACGCATTCATGCTTATTTTAATATCATGGAACCTCTACTCATATTCAAAGTTTGAAGTACTCATCATACCCATACTCAACAACGATTTTGACTCTCCATAACTGAACATATACACGAATCACAAAATAAGTATGAGTCGCGTACGAACACTAAAATACTCACTAAATGATTGTGTATTTGCTCTGCTTGCTGCTCTGTCGTTTTTGCTTATGTGGCTTTTTCTTTTGTTGTAAATGCAACAACAACTAAGACAGTAAATTTTGATGAATGATTCGAGTCACTGTTATGAATCAAACATATTTCGAATGGTATGAGTTTGATGTTAACGTTGTACGTATACTCATTGCAGCCTGTATTTATAAATCAACGTTCTAGTGAGTATGAATGTATCAGAGTACGTAGTTAAATTTCAATATTGTTGACTCACTTATATTCAAAATTGCATGAGTGCTTATGAGTAGCGAAAAAACAACTCATTTCTGATCTCTGATGTGCGCTCGAGTCGTCCTGGAATGCCTTAATACCCCACAGTTTATAATAATGTGTTCTAATAATTCGTAGTCATCATCGCAGAATCTATATGTTGGGCTGGAGACGACCACTATTCCAAGTAAGTGTGCCCTGAGTCTACAGTGCCCTATCAAATGAGCGATAACCAACCGCAGGTTATTCCTAGATAGTCCCATGATGATAGTCGCCGTAATCTAGTAGATAGTGTGTTGGCTTATTGGAAGTGAGGCCACGGTTCAAACCCCACAAAAGACATCAGAACGAAAATATAAAAAATATTTCTTGCCTTGAAAGGTTCTTCAAAACTCTGTCGTTCGGAATTGACTTTAAAACAATAAAACCTCCACTCTTGGATAAAATTAACACACACAACATAAGTGTCGTAACAATGACGAATGTGTTGTAATTACAAATACATATGTATGTATGTATGTAGTCTGATGCGTGACTCAGATCTCCTTTTATTGTAATGTTCCAAAAAAAAATTTGTTCCTTTAAACCATCCGCTCAAAAAATCTCTCAAAAATCTGTCGTTAGGAGTCGACTTTAAACTGTACGTCCCACCACTCACGTATAAAATTAACACACATAACATAAGTGGTGTGAGAAGCTAGGACGTTGTACAATGGGTCAATTCGACCTCCAGGTACTGTACTTGTCTTAATTGACAAGTACACGTCGTCTAACCTAACCTAACCTAAACCATCCGCTCCCACAGTATGATGCTGGTCCCATTAGCGGAGTGAAAGCTCCCCTGCTTATTCCTTGCGGAGAGTTCCCGCATGAAATGGTCAGCAGTAGAGGGTAACCTTATTGTTTAACTTCAGCAGACATTATAACAGGCCTGACTGCTAGATACCATTGCTATGTCCAAGCTATTGTACCTCATAAAAACTGACTTACGCCATAGTCTAGTGTGCTGCACAGATCTCAAGTCGAGCATCTTGTAAAAAAGAGATTAAAACATGCTTCTTTCGCTCTGATGTCTGACCTGGGGTTTGAACCGTGGCCTGACGTCTAATAAGACGAAACATTCCTACTAGACTACTGCGACTTCTTAAAAACAGTGAAGCGTCTTCACATCAAAGACTTTTATGTCTTGGAAGCATAAAACGTGTAGAAAGCACCTACGTTTTTTACGTCTATTTGTGCTGTTGTATTGGTGTGGAGATATGCAAAAGTATGTCCATCAGTTACTTTAATTGTCTTACCACCCTCGTAGTTTCTATTTAATTAAGTATAAACACGTATTCCTAACGACATCATCAGCCAATACCAAACAGTCGGTTTTATCACCATCATCAGCCGAATGAAATTGAATAGCAGACCAAAAATCATTAGAATTTTTGCTTGAAATTAGAAAGAAACAAAACAAATAAATATTCCGTGTAATTATTGTTAAAGCCACGTAAATATTTTCTTTTTTTATTAAAAATTAAAGAAGAAAAAAATTCTGCAAAAAAAAGGCGAGAAGCTATGAGGATAATGAGTGTTTAAGGATGTAGAAGAAATTAGCAGGTGCTAGGGTAGTGAGAAGCTTGAAGGGAAAACAATAAAATCCAGCTCTTACCGTAGTTTAAATTGCATTGAAGCTGGAAATTAAATTTTCCAATTTCGTTTTTTTTTATTTTTGCTGCAAATTCGCCTTCACTGTTGAGTAATTGTGTTAATAACATAAGCCGGTCAAAATAACCAAAAAAAAAAGAGGAAAAAAATTCTAAAATTCATCTTCTCATTTGAGCATCACAGGAAAAACAAAAAACTTCACCAAATACCAACCAAAAAACAACAAACAATTGTTGGAAAAATTATCATGGAAAACATTTCATTTTTTCTTATTTTTTTATTTGATTTTCAACCATTTTTGTTTGCCAAATGCTACGAATTGTGAAAGTGAATTGAAGTGAGGTAAGGAGAGAGGTAAGGAGAGAGGGATGCAGTGAAATCCATTGTTAAATATTGTTTTATATGAGGATTTTAATAAAAACTGAACACATGAATAAACGAATGACTGAATAACAACGGAATGAACAGAACGAATGTACGTACGTACGAATGAATGCATGAAACGACTGAAACGACTAAAACGTCGGGAGTGATAATGACATAGACAAATAGAACTTTATTTAGCAAATGAGTGCAACTGCAAAAAAAACCGGAGCTGCTGAATTAAAACTCTTTAATAAACTCTGCTACGGTATAATCAGGCTCAACATATAAATTTCTACACTTTTTTCTTTTTTCTTTGCCTTTAAGCCACCACAATCCGTTTTTTGCATGGAACCATTAATTTATTGGCTAAAACAAATGCTTGAACTCTTGCGAAAAACGAAACAAACAAAAAAACAAAAAACGTGAAGCATTCTCTTAAAGTCTGAATTAAAATTTTAAAAAGTTTTTCAGAATATTAAGGAATGAGACATAAAGTGGTGTTGTCATATACATAAGATTTCTCATAAAAAACTGGTATGAAATTGAATCTACTTTCGAAATATTATTTTAATGTTGACCTATGACTGTCAGCTGTCAAATGATTTTCATTTCGAATGTCATTTATTTTGTGAAAAATTTGCCATCTACGACTCTAGATCGTTAAACAGGCGAAGAATGGGTAAGAATAGTTGAAACTGTACACAAAAGAAGAGATTCAAACGTGGTCTCTCCTTATAGCAAGGAATCAGCAGGATTATAAGAGCAGTTGGAAAGAAAAACAACTTCGCCAGATTTTTGAGAAACTTTTCACCTGACCTAGAATATATCACGTGGTGATCCTATTTCCTTTACCTATCCCTCGTACCAATTTCTTTGTAACTTCAAAGGAGCTAATGTGGCGTCCTCAGTAGGGCTGCCTTCCAAAATGTATCAATAAAAATACAAATACACATTGACGACGTTTTGAAATAGAATATTTCATGTGTATATATTTTGTACAGCGGCATTATGAAACACGATACTTTGTTCAAACACAAAGCAACTAACATTTTGGAACGCAGGCTTCCTCTGCCTAGCTCCCATACCAATTTCATGTTAACTTCAAAAGAGTTAATGTGGCGTCCTCAGTTGAATTGGACACATGTTTCTTGGTTGGTTCTTGGTTATTACATCAACCCTTTTATCAGGATTTTTTAGCTTCTCACACCATGTATGTTGCGTGATAATTTTTATACATGAATGGAGAGACCTACAGTCTAATGTCGATTCCGAACGACAGATTTTTAAGAAACTTTTCATGCTAATTTTATTTACTCTCAGAGTTTTTGCCAGAAATCTGCTGAGAGGAAGTCGCCGTAGAAATATTTTTTTTTCATATTTCGTTTTGTTGGAGATGGCCTCACGTCTAAGAAGACAAGCCACTACCTACTAAACTACGGCGACTATACCACACATTAAAACAGTATTTAACTTCCAAATTGTTCCATTCGATTTTATTATTGATTGTCATTGCAAATTATTATTGTATTGCGGGCATAATGAGTCACAATCGTATGATATCACAATCAGATTATGGATCTGCTAACCAAACCGTCAGGACGTCAGACTGTCAAACTTGAAACTGTTCAATGGCGATCGTCTGCTGCATACTTTATGACAAGAACACCAGGCTATATAGAACGTTTGCTAATCCTGAAGGCTATTAGAAATCTTTGCCCAGGAAATACCTCGCTGAAGGCTAGCCCTGTGACAGCCTTTGACAGTTAAGCAGAGGATCATTCTTAGTCATTTTTAAATAAATGGCAGTTAAGAACTTTCCACACAAGACAAGCTAAGAATTAACTGCGTTCATAACAGTCGGTTTTCTGCTGTATACATACATACAGACATAATTGGTCATTACAGCCCTTCAGTCAGGATTACGACTTATCTTCTCACACCACTTATGTTGTGTTCGTTAATTTTATACCAGGACCTACAGTTTAAAGTCGACTCCGAACGACAGTTTTTTGAGACATTTTTCACGGCAAATTTTTTATTCAATACTCAGAGTTTTTGCCACAAGTTTGCTGAGAGAAAGTCGTCGAAGAAATACTTTGTATTTCGTGTTGCTGGAAATGTCTAACCTGGGGTTTGAACCGTGCCCATACGTCTAATAAGCCAACACACTACCTACTAGAGTACGGCAACTTCTGCTGTAAACATCCTGAAATACTTGGGTTTGCAATTAAAAACGTTATGCATTGCAATGCATCATCACTTCATGCATGCACAACGCTATCGTAAATAGCCCTTCAATTGTAAAAATGTAATAAACTTTGAAGTTGATAGAGAGATTCGTTGAAAAAACAGCTGCATTTCAAGCGAGTTTATTGCTCAATGAAGAAGAGTCCAGTAGTAAACATGGCATTAAAATTTTCTCTGTTGAATATTTTAATTTAATTTCTTTAAGAGAACCATAAAAGCCTGACCAAACAATAAAAGTTTTCATTAAAAAATTTTTGCCATGCCATGTTTGTTTCTCCCTCTCTCTCTCTCTCTGGCTTGGACATCACCACATGACGATGACATTATTTAAATCTAAGTTGATTTCTAAATTAAAATCAATTGCTTTTTAAAATAAACACGCATACACACAAGGAATGGAATAGTTTTCTTGGAAATTATCTCGTATTTGTTCAAACTGCTAAGCAATTGACAGAGATTTAACAGACAGAGGACAAGGAAATCTCAATTCATTTTATTGCATAGCATAACCATAACCATAGCCATGGATGGCATGTCCTTTTTCTCTCTATAAAATTTAAATAAAAATTCATGTTTATGTTAAACGATACGTTAGTTTTATTGCGAACATCCATTTCGTATTGACTGCGACAGCACTTTCTAATGCCACTGTGGCCATAAACTGGGGCTGGGGCCAGGGGGAGTGTATTTTAAAGTGTTAAGAGTGTGTAATCCTTGAGATTGAACAAGTAAGACAACAACAACAATAAAAAGGATTCGTAATAAAGATTTCTTATTCTTTTTAATTTTATTGCTTCGTTTGCGTGACTTTAACATTCATTCACTATTTTAAGGAAACGATAGTTTTATTATCTTTTCCTCCTTATAAATATACATACATACACATTATGGGAGTGTATGTGTGTAGTAGTATTGTATTTAAATGTTTAACAAATGAAGCAATTGGCTACACACACATATATACTCATGTATACGTGTAAATGGTAATCTTATCATTTGTAATGGTGCTGGTGTTCAAATAAAATGTCACTTCTATACATAAACACACACACATAAAGAGGATTTAAATATATCGGTACATAGATTATTACCGTCTACATTGATGTCTACAAAGCGGGTTTTAACAAATCGCATTTGCCGGTATTGTTGCCGTTGTGTAAATGCCTTGTATATCTCCTCTGTACTGATGACATGAATTGTTGCGATTCATAACAATTTATCGCATTTGATTTGTTATTTGTGTATGGCTTAGTTTACATAGATACAGGGTGCTACAATTTAAAGAAAGCAAAGTTACCTTTCCATATAAACAACGAGTGATTTTGTTTTTCTATGAAAAGATTTGGGGTGTATGCTTCGTAAAGTAACCAATGATGGTCTCGTCAGAGATCGGTAATAAGTATTCAAAAAGATGTGTATAATCAAATCATACTCATAATTTCTGATACTTATACGCATTCATACTTATTTTAATATCATGGAACCTCTACTTATGTTCAAAGTTTGAAGTACTCATCGTATTCATACTTAACAACATGTATGATGTTTGACTCTCCATAACACAACATATACATGAATCACAAAATAAGTATGATTTGCTTACGCACACTAAAATACTCATTAAATGTTGGGTGTATGCTCTGCCTGCTGCTCTTTTTTGCTTATGTGTCTTTTTTATTTTGTTGTAAATGCAACATCAACTAAAACTGCAAATTTTGTTGCATCATTCGTTTCACTCGAATCATTTATAAGAATTTTTCTAAAGTTATCAATTTAAATGAGTAGACTTATGAATCAAACATATTTCGAATGGTATGAGTTTGATGTCAACGTTGTACTCATACTTATTGCAACCTGTACTTATAAATCAATGTTGTAGTGAGTACGAATGAATCAGAGTACATAGTTAAATTTCAATATTGTTGACTCACTTATATTCAAACTTTCATGAGTGCTTATGAGTAGCGACAAAACGATTCATTGCTGATCTCCGGATCCCTTTCAGCCTGATGATTAATTAGACCCATGGTGCGACCACATTTACAGAACAGAATTGGTCATTACAATCCTACAGTCAGGATTACGACTTAGCTTCTCACATAACTTACGTTGTGTGTGTTAATTTTATACATGAGTGGCGGCATCTACAGTTTAAAGTCGTCTCCGAACACAGATTTTTGAAAAACTTTTCATGGCAATTTTATGTTATGCTCAGAGTTTTTGCCAGAAATCTTCTGAGAGGAAGTCGCTGAAGGAATATTTTATTTATATTTCGTTTTGATGTCTGACCTCGGGTTTGAACCGTGGCCTCACGTCTTATAAGCATGAACACTACCTACTAGACTACGGCGATCACATTTCTTTAAATTAAAAGACACCAGTGTACAGCCGTAGCGTCGTTTGGCCTAAGCCTGGTAGGCCCACTTATGTAAATGCATACATAATTGGTCATTACAACCCTTCACTCAAGATTGCAACCTAGTTTGTCACACCACTTATGTTGTGTGTGTTAATTTTTATACATGAGTGGCGAGACCTACAGTTTAAAGTCGACTCCGAACGACAGATTTTTGAGAAACTTTTTCATGGCAATTTTATTTACTCTCAAGAGTTTTTGCCAGAAATCTGCTGAGAGGAAGTCGCCGAAGAAATACTTTGTGTATTTTATTTTGATGTCTGGCTCGAACCCTGGCTTTTCGTCTAATAAGCCAACACACTACCTACTAGACCACGGCGACTTCACTTATGTATATACTGGAAAATATTTTATTTCTTAAGTAAAGAACTTCAAGAATATGATTCCCAGTATTGACACTCTGATCGATCTCTAGATGATCTCTTCCTTTACCATCGCGAAACAGCTTCTGCAAATGGCAACTGAAGTGGGACGGAGATGTCTGCATTGTACACAATGTTCTGTAAAACAGAGAGGAATCCGTCTGCCTTGGTTTAAGGATCAAACAGATGGTATTTTTTACCCAGCAAGCATTAGCTTAAGAAGTGGTAAAATCCATCAGCATACCACAATGTGGCGCACCCTTTAAACAAACAAACATGTAATGTAGTGAAGATATAGTGGCATAATGTCTTATTAAGCAAATCTCTTCTGTTATTTAGGCCCAGAGTCAATAAATTTCGTATTTGAATGGAAGAATTTTATTTTATTAACTGAAAACAGATTTTCTAACGACTATGTCTTGTTGTAGATGAAAGCAACATTTCGTAAATAACAATAAACACAGTTAAATTGGATTTTCCTTTGTAACTTAGTTGATTTGTTTGTTTGTTTGTTTGTCGAGGCAATCTTTTTATGTTACAAATTGAAATTCATTTCATTGATTATTCTCCGTCCATCTAACATAGACCAGCCAGTGAGCACTGGTATTTGCTTTACGATTTATTATTTGTGCAACATTTACTTCAATGCAATGGCCACAAATACTATTGCAATTCAACTTTGAATATCCTGTTCTCAGCAGACTATAGGGGGGTACTTGATTTGCAAACTATACATGTTAACATGTATGCGTCTGTCAATGTGTATTGAATATCTTTCAAGAAAATCTACATTAAGATTGTATTCAATTAGTCTTTCAATTCTGAATAGAAATTCTGTTTGTTTGTTTAAAAGTTTTGACTTTTAATCAAATCAAATCAAATCAAACATTGATTTTAAATATTTTTTGCCCTTCTCTTCCATTGTAAATGGGAACACATCGAATGCAATTATTTTGCATTGAAAATTGAAATTTTCATATTCCAAGGATCCAAATGAATTATTAATTTTGCAGAGCATTTCATAGTTACTTTAATCTCTTTATAACTAGAAAGTAATACAAAATTTTTCTTTATTTAAATTTAACATTACAAATGTATTTAATATTGAATGTTTTCTTTTCATATTGTTACGCTTTTACCTTTTTTAAAAACATTTAAAATATGAGCTCGTAAATTGCAAATAAAAAAAATTAATTTGTCTGTAGTTTTAATTAAAATTCTTTATTATTCGCACAATTTTGTGTGCCACTGTTCGCAACTTGATGTAAACAACAACAATTGCTTTTCTTTGTTATTCCTCTGTTTATACTCTTTGCATAAACAATAACAAATACTAGACAATTATTCGACAGATCTTTGTAACGGAGATCTCCAAACCACGATTACTCTCTTCAAATACACCGCGTCTTCACACAAGACTGACTGAACTTCACTAACTTAAGTCGCCTGCTTTGCCTTGCCTTTTATATGGCAGAGTAAACAGTCTGATGAAGGTTCTTGAAGGCGAATGTTCATGACTTCGCCTTCTCGAAATCTCTATAAATGTAAACATCGTTGTTTACATTTATTATTGTAGTATTTGTTGTTGTATTTTTGTTTACTTGTTTACCATTTTTTTCATGCTGGTGTTTGTTGTTATATTAAGCATTACAATAATTTGTAAACAGGTTTGTTTAATGCATTGTTTTGTTTTTGTAGCTTCTGTTTATAATTTTAATATTAAGCGATGTAACTAAAGGGTGTTTTTTATAGAGGTATAGAACTTTAAGTTGGCATTACTTTTCAAGATGGCGACCGATTTAACAGCCGTCAAGTGATTTATTCTTAGTTTGGTTTGGCAATTCATCATGAATAGATTCACGCCTGAACAACGCTTGCAAATAAATAGTGCAATTTTATTTCGAAAATAATGGTTCTGTGCGGAAAAGGTGCGCGCACTACGTCCATTTTATCGTTGACAAAATCGTCCATCAGAGCAGTTAATTCGATTAACCATGGAACGTTTTCGCACCAAGTTTACTCTTATTGATAACTCGCATCCCCAGAGACGCTGTACGGTGCGTACAGAAGAAGGTATTGCTGCTGTAGAACGTAGCATTGAGAAAGACCCGAATGAGTCCATCCGCCATCGAGCACAGGAATTGGATCTGTGTCCATCCACTTTATGGAAGATTTTGCGGAAGGATCTTGGTTTGCGTGCTTACAAAATCCAACTCGTGCAAGAATTGAAGCCAAACGATCATCAAGTAAGGCGTAGATTCGTCGAATGGGCCCAAAACGAGATTACCGTTGTTCCCGATTTTCATAAGCGAATTTTGTTTAGCGATGAAGCGCACTTCTGGTTGAATGGCTACGTCAACAAACAAAACTGCCGCATTCGGAGTAAAGGTGTCAAGTGTATGTGGAAACACCGTTACATCCAGAAAAACTGACTGTTTGGTGCGCTTTATGGGCTGGTGGAATCATTGGTCCGTACTTTTTCAAAAACGATGGTGGCCAGAACGTTACAGTCAATGGTGATCGGTATAGAGCCATGATTACTAACTTTTTCATTCCTGAATTGAATAACCATGATGTCCAGGAGATGTGGTTTCAACAAGACGGCGCAACATGTCACACAGCTCGTGCCACAATAGATTTATTAAAAGACACGTTTGGTGATCGCCTAATTTTACGTTTTGGACCTGTGAATTGGCCTCCAAGATCTTGTGATTTAACACCGCTAGACTACTTTCTGTGGGGCTATGTAAAGTCATTGGTCTATGCGGTAAAGCCACAAACGCTTGACCATTTGGAAGACAACATTCGCCGTGTTATTGCCGATATACGGCCACAAATGTTGGAAAAAGTCATCGAAAATTGGACGTCCAGATTGGACTACATCCGCGCCAGCCGTGGCGGTCATATGCCAGAAATCATATTTAAAATGTAATGCCACAAGATTATCTTTCGGATAAATAAAATTCATGTCAATCGAATAATCCATCGTTTTTTTATTGCAACTTAAAGTTCTATACCTCTATAAAAAACACCCTTTACAAGCAAAACACCAGTATCTAGATTTATCCATTTTCGTAACAAGATCTTCGTATTTCTTTTGAGGATCTTAATAATGGATTAAGCATTTAATTAAGCATTTAATTAAGTTTGCAATTGAATTTGATTTGGTAATTCAATCAAGTTAAGCAACATGCCTCACTGTATCATTTACTTTATAACGTTTCCAAATCAAATTATTTTCATTTTATTAACTAGGAATTCATTAAACCTGTATGTTTATGGGTGATGAAATCTGTTCATTAAATAAACATGCATTAATTAATTGAATCTTGAATTGAATTGTATGATGACAAAGATATTTGAAAATCTAAATCATAAAATAGGAGAACTTAATCGAATGAAGAGCTACAATATTAAGTTGCATAAATAAAGTTGGCTGTCAACCAGATACTGTCGTCATTCATTGCCTTGTCTGTCTTTCTCTACTCCGTATCTTTTTAAGTAAATTGTGTAACGTAAGGTTTTCTATTTAAATACGAAACAAAATATGAAAATCTAATATTTGTCTCTCCATTTAATTAAATAGAAAACATAGCAGATACTAAGAAAAATTACATCAACAACCAGCAAGTAGTTTACGACAAAAGAATCATGTTGTCTGGAAACTAAAAGTCTTCATATTAAAATGAAATGCCTTGGCAAAGCCAAACTAAACTAAATAACGTTGTGATCAACATCTTTAGTTTAGCAAGCAAGCAGCCAACCAATGTATCTTCTGGTTAAAAATTTGCTTGTCTTCAAGCCATTTAGCTTAAGAAACTCGTCAGTCAACATGCTCTCTTGAATGTCATCAGCTGCATCAACACATCCTTGGCTTAGCGTTCGTTCGTTGATGCTACACGCCATGCAATAATTATGGATTTTAATTTGCTGTCATAAATAGATTTTCTTATTGTTTTTGTTGTTGTTTGACTTTATTTTCTTTTTTGTCAGTCATTCAGTCATTTAGTCATTGAAACTGTCAACTCTTTGGAAACATAAACTCATCTTTGTCTATACCACACACAAGGAATATTGTGGCTGTTGTGACTTTAAAGTGTGTTTACCAAGTCTATTTGCCTTTCGGTTTCTTGTTTTCTCTTTCCATCTCTGTCTCTCTCTCTCTCTCTTTCTGTGTGTATTTAAAACTTGTTATTGTTTTGCTGACATCCATCTTTAGACGGGTTGTTGTCATCTTCTCTTAACACTGTCATTTAGACATTCAGTCACTGATTTATAAAGTTTCCTTTCCTCAGTTTTATCCCAAATGCGTCTCTTTCGTTCTCTCTCTCTCTCGCTCCCTGTTCAACCCACTAATATTTATCGTTTTATTTTATATTTAAAGTTTTCTTTCTTTTTCTTTTTTCTCCTCTTTTTCTATGTAAATATATGCCAGCGTCCTTGAGTTTGTAGCAAACTAGGCGGCCATCTTCATTGTGGTAGTGAAAGTCCTGAAACTGTGTCATTAGACTTAGGAAAGCCAAGGAAATTTTGAAATCAAATTCGAAAACAAAATGAAAATTTAAGATTTTCCCAAATATGGCTAGGTTTTGTTGTTGTTTTTTTTCTTAGTTTAAGAAATCAGCTAGAAAAGCTAGGCGTTTAAACATTTTCAGCACAAAAATGCTTAAACAACTAGCAGGGCGTTTCTCAATTCGTTATGATTCAAAGCTTTTTTCCTTTAGTTTTTTCTTCTCACACATAACGGCAATCACTTAATTCATGTCGCCATTTTTATTATTTTTAGTTGTAGTTTATAACGGTATATTTTTATTCCATGTTGTTTTCCTTGTGTGCTGTGTTGGCATAGACATGCTTAAGCTCTTATCTTCTATTAAGATTTATTGGAACTGGAATAGAAACTAATGTTACACACATACACATACATACACATGTTAGGACTGTGTTCGTCAGGATTATGCTTGGGTGATTATATATAATATAACGGTTATATAAATAACACAGTTTTATTACGAATGTATGTTTATTGTCATTCATTGTCATTCCATTTGTAATTATGGATGCGAAATGAGAAAAAAAGAATATTTTTTCCTGATAACCTTTTTAGCGTTACTAAGTGGAGCACTAAGTGGAGCACTAAGTGGTTGCATCAACGTATTGTGTACATACTTAAAGGATGAAGAGGAGCCTTTTAGCAACAAACACATCTTATGCAATCCTCGATACTTTATTTTTGCTGGGGTTGGAAATTTTTTACAGTTTTTATGGGGCATTTTGGATTCCAAGCTGTCATGAAATGACAACATTAGCTGAGGTTAGGTCAGTGGATAGCTTGCCGTTCACAGGCAAGTTCACTCGGTGGTCCATGTACTCAGTAATTACTACATTATTAAAGTAGGCGACAATAGCGCTTTACTACTATAAAAGGACGGTAGGTAAGATCTGGAATCTTAATAAAGCATAAAAAATGGTAGACAAATAAACGAAAATGCACCAACAAAACTACAAGTTGTTTACATTTATAGAGATTTCGAAAAGGCGAAGTCCTGAACATTCATCTTCAAGAACATTTATCAGACTGTTTACTCTGCCAAATAAAAGGCAGGGCAAAGTGGGCGACTGAGTTAGTAAAAGTTCAGTCAGTCTTGTGTAAAGACGCAGCTTGTTTGAAGAGAGTAATCGTGGTTTGAACATCACCGTTACAAAGATCTGTCCAATAATTATCTAGTAATTGTTATTGTTTATGCAGAGTGTAAACAGAGGAATAACAAAGAAAAGCAATTGTTGTTGTTTACATAAAGTTGTGAACAGTGGCACACAGAATTATGCGAATAATAAAGAATTTTACTTCAAGCTAAACAGAAATTTATTTTTATTTTATTTGCGTACGAGCTCATAATTTAAACGCTTTTAAAAATGAGGGTACAAGTCTTACTACAGACTACGACAATGAATGCATCGCTGATTGATCCAATGAAGCATGAGGATGTCTGAATAATTACAAAGAACGAAGAGAGCCAAATTTCCATCCATATCGTCTCTCAATGTCTCGTGCGCTTTCATTACATATTGAGTTTAGAAGATGCTATCCGATCTTTTCTACACAAAACCATGAAATGTCTTACGACTTGTGTGATCGATTAGATCCTACTTAAGGACAGCAATGGAGCTGGTGTTTTCACCATTAAGTTTCCATCATTAAATGGTACGTTTGATAACAATTGTTAAACCACAATGAATGAACTGCAAGGCCCTATGCTTCACTTCCTCATTATGCTTGTCTCACCAACTTCTTCCCAATCGCTTGGCGTGATTAGCTAGTATCCAATGGCCCGTACTGTTTCTAACAACAAGGCTAAGTAAGCTTCTTTGTAGGTGCCGATTAGTTAGATTTCTGAAATCTAAATACTTTGAGGGGTTTAATGCTCTGTAGGAAAATGTTTCGATTAACTCGCAATTAAACCTTGACTGAGGTTAGAAAAATAGTCCCAAAAAGCGGTAGCGAAGCCAACGAAGGAATTATTAGGAAATCATTTAATATAGGCTGCCGCCTAATAGCCAAACTCTAAATCTAATCCCATAAGCTTCAAGCATTATAAGATAACTATGAGCCTCAAGCAGCTTTTGAATTTCAATGGGAGAGATACTGTGTTTCACCAGGACAATGCCACGTTAATTGGATCAATAGTGACTGGCTTAAAACTCTGAAAGCTGGAAGTCTTAAGGACCTTTTTATCCTTGTCGAGCACCAGCTGTTTACCACATGCCCCTGACTATGGCTTAAAACTCTGAAAGCTGGAATGGAGGCTTAAGCAACTTTTTATCCTTGTCGAGCACCAGCTGCTTACCACATGCCCTTGACTATGGCTGAGGGTTAATGGCATAATTTGTCCCTGGTGTACTCCATAAATACTACCAGGAATCCATAATTTGTTTATAATTTTATGGGAAAACAAACATATTCATTGTAGAGGCCCATTATTTCTTTAAATTGCTTATTTGATTCGCAATTAATTTCTGTTTTTTTGTTTCTCCCCCCCCCCCCATTTTCGAAGGATGCCATTTATTTAACAAATCGGTTTTCATAGCAATTGTGTGCCATTGTTTAGCAATTCATTCATGTCTCGCCTAAATAAACTTTTGCTTTCATCATCATTTCGTTTCGTTTCATTTATGAAATTAAAACACGTTTCGTTGTGTTATAAGATTTCGTAGCCATAAACAAATATGCTCAAGCAGCGCCGTACCGTACCGTATGTATACCAGTGTTTGTAGGAGTGGGAATCATGTTTTTAAGAATCTCTCTGGCAATAATAATAATAACGTTGGGTTATTAATTTTACTGATTTTGCCACACATACACACACCCATACATACATACACTCACATTTATTTTGTTAATTTATTTTTTTTTATGATTTATCAATGTATTTCAGATTTATAGTGTCTTTATTTATTTATTTTTATTTCCTTTTTTTATTTATTTGTTATGTGGGTGCGTGAGTGTGTGTGTGTTTGGGAACAGCCCTTATGGGAATTTAAAAAAAATATAAAATGAATAAAAAAAATAATGAAATTGAAGCCAAAGTTGCGTGTTTAGGCTAATTTTCTATGCGTTCAAATGAGAAGATTCTTAATATTCGATGCGTGTTTGCCGCAATACATATAAAAACGATACAATAAACATAAAAACGAACCAACAAATTAAAAAAAACACACACACACACACAAATTATATATTTAAACAAAAACGCACTCATATACACATACATATACATCTACTCTGTTTAATATGAGGCTATGAAAATGTGTTAAGTTACGAGGGCATTGCCTAAATTACACGAATTAATCAGACAGCTGTTGTGAAGCAAATTGAAGAAAACTGTTAATTGCAATCATCAGTTGTACATTGAGATGGCGGCAACCAAGAACAAAAAATTTGGGCAATTCACACGACTTTGTATCGTGTATGTTGTATTGAATAGATTTGTTTGTTTGTGAACGCTCAATGCTATGCTGTATTGTGTATCTCGTGGCATTCAAACAATTTGATAGCCCGAAACCTACACAACTTTTTAAAAACATACGAAAACATTTACACATTTTTTTCATTCACACTTTTTGGTAGCACGAAACCAATACAACTTCCAAAAACATATGAAAAAAATGTGTATAAGTGTATCGGATTTTTATATGAAAAATATCAACAACAATCTTCCAACAATACAATGAATACAACGATTCAACGGCTTGTGTGAATTGACCAATAGATTTTTAGCATGGATTTCTTGTATTTTAAAAAGTTAAAGGGCTTCATTCATCTCCAAATAATCCATACAGTGGGAACTTGAACTCCCAGAAGGAGTAGTATTTTCAACAAACATCATAAGAAGGCCAGGAAGCTTCACCTCTTATGAAAGTACAAAATTTTATAAGTATTCTTGCTCTCCATTATATTTCATATAAAGTTCTTAGTAAGGGTGTTACCGACAAAAAATTTTCTTTTTTCGAGATATCCCAGCTGAGGTTTGAACTCTCTAGCTCTTATCTAGTATGCCAACATATTACTCGCTAAACTATGGCTACTACCACGTTCATACGTTTGTTCAGGAAAATCTAAACTCAGCTCAATACTCTTCGTGTTATATTTCAAGTTTTTCTGCCTTTTCTGCATTCTTTCCATACATACAATTTAGTCATTACAACCCTTTAGTCAAGATTACGAACTGGCTTCTCATGCCACTTACGTTGTGTGTGTTAATATTTTCAATGAGTGGCAGGACCTACAGTTTAAAGTCAACTCCGAAAGACAAATTTTTTTGAGAAGTTTAGGTTAGGTTAGGTTAGAGGACGTGCACTTGTCAATTAAGACAATACAATACGGTACCCGGAGGTCGAATTGACCCATTGTACAACGTCCTAGTTTCTCACACCACTTATGTTGTGTGTGTTAATTTTACACATGAGTGGTGGGACCTACAGTCCCTACAGGAAGACGCCGAAGAAATATTTTTTGTATTTTATTTTGATGTTTGGCCTGGGGCTCAAACCCTGGCTCTTCGTCTAATAAGCCATCACACTACCTACTAGACCACGGTGACTTCAATGTATTGGGCTGACGTTTATTAGACTACGACTACTGCTTTAAGCAGCTTTGATGCTCACAAGATCTTACTGCGTGATCCAGCCTTGAACCTGAAATTATAACTTCGTGAAGCGTACCCCACTATATTGGAGTACATTTTGTTTTAAGTTTATTTATAATATAACAGAACTACCCTCGTATATATGATATGTAGCATATACTTTCATATTTTTCTATTAAATATTTGAACATTAAACAGAAGACGTGCTTTAATATTAAATGCTTCTAAATGTTTAAATATAAATATGTATGTGTATGTATATAGAAGTATACGCCTAATAAAATCCTCTACTATGTATGTACATATATACTATATATTAGTCAGTTTTCATAACTGTATAAATGAAAGAAAGAACAAGAAAAAAACCAACACAAACCAATTCAACAAAAGTCTTGTTTTTGAAAGGAAGACTGTTTTTTTTATGAACATTGCTTTCCTTTCACAAGCGAAAAAATAGCAAAGAAAATCAGAAAAAAATATTAAAATTATGGAAGAAGAAGAAAAACTTAAAAAACAAGAAAAAAGAAAAGTTACAGACATAATTTCTCTTTTAACTTTTTTTTTCGTTTCTTTTCGTTTCGTTTCTTAACAGCAACCATTTAAAATGAAAAGGCTTGTAAATAAAAAAAGAAGAATACCCCTCCCTCTTTTAATTTTATATGTAGACTGACAGTTTCACTGTGTCTTTAGAAATTTTGAAAAGAATTTGAAATTTTCTCTTATTTTAGACGACAACTAAATCCGTTAATTCGTAATAAATTTCGATGGCAACAAAACGTCTGCCACAATTTCTTCTTTAATTGTTACGAAATCAAAGCGGCTTAAGAATACTTCTTTTTAACAAGACAGCCAGCAAAAGACATTTTGTTTTTGTAAATGTTGAAAAATTCTTTTCTTTTTGTTTAGCAAAGAAAACATTGAAGAACTTAAAAAGAAAATAAAATTTAAATTTTATTTCAACTGTCGTTAAGCCATTCGTAGGAAATTGTTAAATGCTGTCATCAATTGGGTATTGAGACAGCGGCATGCGAGAAAAAAATAGATTATTAGCATCGACTTTTTGCAATTAAAAAAGTTAAGAGGCTTCATTCATAGCTAAATAATCAATACAAAGGGAACCTGAGCCCCCAGAAGCAGTAGTATTTTCAACAAACATCGTAAGAAGGTCAGCAAGCTTCAGCTCTTATGAAAGAACAGAATTTTATAGGTATTGTTGCTCTCCATGACATTTATTACAAAAATTTCAATAAGTTTGTTTACAAAAGATATTTTTCCTTTTTTTCCAGATACCCCAGCTGAAATTTGAATTCTCTAACTCCCATCTAGTACATCAACACGCTACTCACTTGACTATTTGTTGAGGAAAACCTAGACTCAGCTTAGTACTCTTCGAGTTATATTTCAAGTTTTTCTGTCCTATGGTAGCACCATCTTTACATACATATAATTTGGTCATTGCAACCCTTTAGTCAGGATTACGACCTAGCTTCTCACACCACTTATGTTGTGTGTGCTAAATTTATACATGAGTGTTGGAACCTGCAGTTTTGAAGTCAATTCTGAACGAGATGTTTTGAGAAACTTTTCATGGCAATTTCTTATTTACCCTCACAGGGTTCGAATCGAATCAAATGGAATTACATGTTGGATGCCCAGCATTTCCTGTATTACGTACAGAGTACTGCCCAAAATATTGTTTTCAGTTATTGATCTATTTGGCTTGGGCTTTACATTACTACACCTACACTCTGAAGCATTATGGATGCATACGTTTATCAATTAAATTAGTTATTGCCTACACACATTTTTGGTCCACACTTCATTCTTTTCTAGTCTCACTACCCCGTATCTATTTTTTTATATTTTGTTTTGCTGTCCTCACGTCTAATAAGCCAACACACTATTCGCTAAACTACGGCAACCATCACGTTCATACATTTGTTCAAGAAAATCTAGAATACTCTTCGAGTTACATTCCAAGTTGTTCACCATCTTTCCACTGTAATTAGATATTCAGAGCCTGTGTTTTGTCGGCAGCTACGAAGGTCTAAGTAATTGTGTCCTTGTTTGGTTATACTGTTGCCGGAGCCACTGACTTTACTAGGTGTGTTGCCCGAGTAGAGGACTTTCTTTTATTCCTCTATAATTTTACATTTCAGTAAAACGGACTTTGCATTGGGAGGTCAATATCCTCCAGACTTTTGTTTTATTGAGAGTTAAATACAAGTCAACTTTCCTTCAATTTTTATGAAGAGTGCTAAAATTTTACTGGAATCTACAAATTTAATGCGATATCTGATAGTCTAGCAGGTAATGTGTTAGCTTATTGGCAGCAGATTTCTGGCAAAAACTCTGAGTGTGTTAAATAAAATTGCCATGAAAATTTTCTCAAAAATCTGTCATTCGGAGACGTTTACACTGATGTGTAGAAATTAACGCACGCAACATAAGTGGCGTGAGAAACTACGTCATAGTCCTGACTAAAGGGTTGTAATGACCAGTTATATATGTATGTATCAGGTATATATCGGCTGCTGGATTAAAATCATATATACGCCGTTGTTTTATTCAACATGCAGTCTAGTAGAAATTGAAATAATAAGAGAATTCAGTCCTCAGTTAATTCATCGCTCTTACGGGCTTAGAAACAAAATTTGTAGGACTCATCTGTATGTAACCTGCATGTAATGTGGATTATTTCCTTAAGTCCAGACAAGATAGAGCCTCTGACTATAAGATCTAAAGCACACTCAACATACACAAAATGTTCTTACAGTGTGACTGTTAATATTGATACACAAAGAATGATATCACACTCGGGCATAAAGAAACTATTTTGAATAACTAAGTAACTCAAGTTGTGTAAAGGGACTTTAGAAGGATGGATTGAACGAATAGAGCCCTTCGTTCTTTTACTTTATTGTGGTTACAAAAAAAACCTGTGTGATCACTTTTTGTTCTACACTGTAATCCTATATGCTGTGAACGCATAAGCAAATCAATGCTCATAAATATTCTGCCATTTGAAGTATTTTTCTTTTGCAACAAAAAGCGAATATTAACCCCCTCTATTAAACTGTAGAAAAGGAATTGATTTCTAACAGACTCAAACAAATTGCTGAATAAAATCTAAAAAATAAATATTGACATGATCATTAGATTTGTGATTATAAGTTAATCATCTCCGTATTCAATGCAATTCAATGTAATGTATTGACTTGAAGTAACAATAATCGTTCATTGGCTTTAACCTATGCAGGCATGCATAGCCCGCTTCCCTGTGTGTTCATACTGGCACGGCATCATGAATGAATGTTTCATGCAACTGTCTGTCTGTCTGTTTGCATAAAATATTACCTACTGCTGCTTATACCGGGTGTATGTTCATTTCTATTGCAACTACTTTCCGAAGGCATTACTTTGTAATATAACTGCTGGCATGACTGATGATGCTATTCGACATGACAATTTTGCATGCAAAAGCAAGAGGAAAGGATGGAGAAAAAACCTGCATTTACTTTCAAAGTGCTGACAGTAAAAGTCGCCTGATGCTGTTTTGTCAGAGTCAATGTCCTTAGGCTTTTGATTGCAAAAGTAGCTGTTTTGTTAGTCTCTTCATAATTTATTAATCCATAGACGTTATTAAGAATGCAATATTGAATGAAAACATCAGCCAGTCATAATAATAAACAAACAATAATGAACTCGTATACATATTTGCATTTCATAAGGAGAAAATTAATTTTGTTACCCAGCTATTGTCTGCGATATTTCAATACTCAATAGAAAATTAAAATGACAGTCTAAACTTTGAATTGTCGTGAATTTTATGTTTTTATAAAAAAAATGTAGGAATAGATTTTGTTTGTAATAGGTTAGGTTAGGTTAGAGGACGTGTACTTGTCAATTAAGACAAGTGCAGTACCTGGAGGTCGAATTGACTCATTTTACAACGTCCTAGTTTCTCACACCACTTATGTTGTGTGTGTTAGTTTTATACATGAGTGTTGGGACCTACAGTTTAACCGTAGATCGAGCCTTAAAAAACTTCATAATTCTACCTTATGTATCACTTTTGATACATACTTGTAGTATATGGAATTGTCACAATTATTGACAGATTTTGTTAAAAAATTTTGAATATTTTAATTAATTTTAATAAAACTATTTATTTACTTATTCTTACATTTTATTATCACTTTTTTATGACAATATTTATGACAGAAAACATAAATCAAACAAAGCATTACTCCGTAAATCTCTTTATGAAGCTTGATTTATACAAATATCCTTAAATTAATTTCCCTAACAATCACTGGAGGTAATTTTCATTTTCAACAATAAAACTAAAAAGTTTGTGAATTCTGTTGCTAAAAAACTTTAATTTGAGATGAAAATATATCAAACAAGAACATAAAAACATAAGCATCATCATTTAAATATATTTTCTTTAATTTTCTTACCTTTTAAGCGAACAAAAATTAAATTTTTAAAAATCTTAAAAAAGGATATATGGGCTGCTCTGAAAGTATAATAGGTAATAACAATCTATTTACACAGTATTATTTCTTACATAAAACTACAAGTTGTGCGATAAAAGTTTTATGAAAATGGTTAAAATTTTCTAACAAAAAATTAAGATAAATACATTTTTTTTTTCAGGAATAAAATCCATTTCATTAGAATTTCAAAAAAAGGCTTTAACCATGATTATTAAAGGCTGCAAGATTTTCAGCTCATTTTTCGAAAAGGCGTAATAGGTGTAAATATATCTTTAACAAAGCGAATGATTCTGTTATCTCATACGTACGTAGTTGACCGAAATATTATGATCTGTAATAAAACATGGGAGGAAACACATTTTTCTAATGTTTGTCTGTCACGTGAGATAAATATGAGAAGAGCAATAGGAAACTACTAAAGGCGATAAACATCCTGTTGTCATAGTTGTTGCCGTCAATACTTTCTTCAGTTCATAAGACGAGCTTCTATTTTCTTCTTCTTCAAAGTCTTTAGCAGCAGGTATATTTCATATATAATTAATATATAATCGCTCATTACAACCTTTTATTATAAATTGGAAATGTCTGACCTGAGGTGTGAAACTTGGTCTGACGTCTACTAAGGTAACACGCTACATACTAGACTACGACTACTTCAATCAATATCGAGAACATATCAAGAATAGAAAATTCAATCTTTTTACTTTCGTCCCACACTTAACTTTCAATTCTTTATCAAAAACCATAAATAATGGACTATTTACGATAAAACTTCACAAAAACTCTGAAATCTTAAAAAATTACATACACGACACCAAAAAGGAAAGTCGTATGTATCAAAAATGATACGTAAGCCAGAATTATAAAGTTTTTGAATTTTGTAACCCCTGTTTGAAATTTTCTTTTATTTATTTCGTTTAAAATAACGACAATCATAATACTAACGAATTCAAAAAATATCAGACATCTAACTTTTTCTGAATTAAAGTTATATCGTCACAAAAAATTTAAATGTTTCATTTTTGATACAAAGCTCGATCTACGGTTAAAGTCGACTCCGAACGACAGATTTTTGAGAAACTTTTTCATGTCAATTTTATTTACACTCAGAGTTTTTGCCAGAAATCTGCTGAGAAGAAGTCGCCGAAGAAATATTTTTTGTATTTTGTTTTGATGTCTGGTCTGGGGTTTGAACCCTGGCTTTACGTCTAATAAGCCAACACACTACCTACTAGACAAAGGCGACTTCTTTTGTTTGTAATTATTTTCAGTTATTTTGACTGAGGCCACTTGCTGGCATATCCAGATTATATGAAAAAAACCATAACAGTCCGAGAATACTACCTTTAGGAGCCTCAGTTTTAGTAGGTGGCAGAGATCAGCAATGAGTATTCAAAAAGATAAGTAGAATCGAATCCTACTTATAATTTTTGATACTTATACGCATTTATACTTATTTTAATATTATGGAACCCCTCTACTCATATTCAAAGTTTGAAGTACTCATCATATTCGTATTTAACAACACGTATGATGTTCGACTCCCCATAACACAACATATACACTAAGCACAAAATAAGTATGATTCGCGTACGAACACTAAAGTACTCACTAAAAGGTTGCGTGTTTGCTCTGCCTGCTGCTCTATCTTTTTTGCTTATGTGTATAGAAGTCGCCATGGTCTAGTAGGTAGTGTGTTGGCTTATTAGACGAAAACCCAGGGTTCGAGCCCCAGGCCAGACATTAAAATAAAATACAAAATATATTTCTTCGGCTACTTCGTCGCAGCAAATTTCGGGCAAGAACTCTGAGTGAAAAATAAAATTGTCATGAAATGTTTCTCAAAAAATCTGTCGTGCGGAGTCGACTTTAAACTGTAGCTGCCGCCACTCACCTATAAAATTAACACACACAACATAAGTGGTGTGTGAAACTAGGTCGTAATCCTGAGTGAGGGGTTGTAATGACCAATTACGTTACGTATTTTTTCTTTTGTTGTAAATGCCTAACAACAACTAAGACTGTAAATTCGAGTCACTCGAAACATTTATAAGTATTATAAGAAGTATTGTTTAAAGTCGTGAATCTAAATGAGTAGGCTTATGAATCAAACATATTTCGAATGGTATGAGTTTGATGTCAATGTTGTATGCATACTCAATGCAATCTGTACATATAAATCAACGTTGTAGTGACAACGCATGAATCAGAATACATAGTTAAATTTCAATATTGTTGTCTCACTTATATTAAAAATTTCATGAGTGCTTATGAGTAGCGAAAAAACGATTCATTGCTGATCTCTGATCTTGACTAAAGGGGTTGTAACCCTGACCAATTATATGTTATGTTTTGTATCAAATGGATTTAAAATAAGTATTTTTTTTAAATTTTTAATCTCGTAATATTAATTACAAGTTGAGAAGTTTAACTATTAAAGCGATAAATAATATCATGTACATAGTAATTATCACAAGTAACAAATTGAAAGCAATTTTAAAATGTTTGTAATAAATTTCTTATGATATCAGATAATATGTAGATTTACATTTTTATTATTATTATTATCAGGAATTTTTTTATGTTTTTTTTTTAATTCTAATAAAGCAATTATAAAAGTTAAATATTTCATGTGAAAGTTTACTTGCCACACCACACATACATACATATGTATGTAAATTATTTATTAAATATTAAATTACATTTAAATAATTTACACTTATGTACACTTACATAAACCAATTCATGAGTTACACAATTTATTTATGTATTTACGTTTGCAACTTAATTAAAGTAAAATTTTATTTTTTTTGATTCGACCTTTTTTTCAACATTGTAATGGAATGCTTCACAGCAGCATAATTGAATTTATTTTTAATTAGAAATTTTATTATGAAACAATTAATTAATGTTGGTAAAACAAATTAAAAGTAAATTTCATAAACATGGATTTTTTTTATTGCGTAAACTCATACGCAGGTAGTTTTTTTTCCATATTTTTTTAATACAATCTTGAGTATGGGGCCGTATAGACCTTATAATACTTGTAGCAATAGAGTCTTGAATTTTCAATCGTCTATCTTGAGAAAAAGATGAAAGGAAAGTCATCACAGAAAGCATAATATGGTAGCCGTAGTATAGTCAGTAGTGTGTTGGCTTCTTAGATGTGAGGCAGTGATTCAAGTCCCAGCTCAAACATCTCGTAGAAAACAAACAAAAACATATCTTTCGGCAACTTCTGCTCAGCAGTTTTCTGGCAAAAACTCTGAGATTAAATGAAATTTGCATATGAAAAGCTTCTCCAAAATTCTGTCGTTCGGAGTCGCCTTTCAATGGTAGGTCCCGACACACTCAAAATAAAAAAATTTACTTACACAACCTAGGTGGCATGAATAGCTAGGTTGCAGTCCTGACTAAATGGTTGTAATGACCAATTACGTACGTAGTATTTTAACTAAGGACTTTTGGTATAAACATCTGGAGGTGACCCCCCAGTATAAAATTGATACACATACCGATGGCACTAAAATTCTAAGCAGAGTAGTCGGTGAAAAAATATATTAAGGGTTCCAATATAAAACTTTCATTTAGAATGCCTGACCAATGCAGTGTTGCCATATTGATAGTGCAGCAATGTTTGTCACGGGTGTACAGCCAGGTTGTAATCAAGTTCTGAAGAAACATTCTTAATGCCGGGGATTTTTAAAAGAAACTCTTACCAGGCTTGATTCCAACATATTACAGTACATAAGACTTCCAATTGTCTGAGTTAAACGCAGCATTCTACGGTTATTTTACATGATTGGTTAATTATGTTTGCGTGCAATATTGTTCAGCTCTGCCGGACAAAGGCGGACTAGATGGAGACTGTTTGTCTGCTCACTATTGGGCTTCTCCCGGCTCACTGCCCTATTTGAAGGAATGGCGAGAGACTTTGTACTTCTGCAGGAACTATAACTGCGGAGAGGTAAGAAACTATATTTTTTTTAATGTGACGGCTCTTGTCATTATTGTTGTGACTTTTCAATTCCTATCGCATTTGAATGGCCTCTCAAAAATAAGGTCTAGGGCAAGATGCTCGGCTTTTGTCATTATGAGACGAAGGTTCATGACTTCTCATTCCCTATCGTATTAAAAAATTTGGTCCAAGGCAAGAAACGCATTTTTTTTTGGAGTTGAAATGGTTTTCTATGCGTTTGATTGTTTGATCTCATAATTGCCTAAAGATTTTTGGTGTAGCAATTTGTCTAACTTTTGGCCCTTCAGGGAAGATGTGCGCCACCTAACCTAACAAACAATATAAGATTGTGGTGCTCAGCCATCTCGTTGGTTGTCGTTATGAAATCATAATATGAGCATTGTGCGGCTGTATAGCGGCCTGGATAGTCAGACTGGAACAAATGTGCCTTTTTTAGATATTGATCTTCGTAATAATTGTAAGAGCAGCCTGTATGCCAGACAATTATGTATGGCAGACAATTATTGTTATGCATTATTCTTTGGCCTAATTGGATTGCTTGGAAGGTAAATGATGTCTAAACTAATCAGTTAATTTGCTACATACCAACATGATATTGTTATTTGAATCATTTTATTTAATAAATTTAAAATACACCCCTCCCACACTTTAGCATACAAATTTCATTTTCACTTTCATTATGTAATGAATTCCATTAGAAGATTAACTTGATGATTTTCTAATGAGTTCACCTGGCAACAAATTATCCAAATTTTCCAAATCATTTCCTGTTCTAAATGCGCCAAGCCAACATGGCTTAAATGAAATTGCAAACAAATTTAACGGAAATTCTTCGTCTGTTCTCTCTAACACTGTGACATGAAACTATTTCGTTTGGAAATTCTTGAGCTTTCTTTGCCTGAAGCAAAGAAATTGGGTTTTCCAGAGACGACAGAGACTGGCATGGCAAACTGTGGCAAGTCACGCTATTTGGAATATTTTTACAAAACAAAAAAAGAGAAACTAAAATAAATTAACACCAATTTTCGGTTAAAGGAAAAGAAAGAAAATAAATAATCCCGGATAAAATATTCAACAAACATATTAAAGAGAAGCAGAAACCGAAAGCAAAAATACTTAAAACGAAGTTTGGTTGCACAAAAATATCCTGAGGCAGATTGCGAGTGTTAAACCAACACATCAAATTAATATTGTGTGCCTTCACTTACTCACTTACTTATGTACGTATGTATGTACATGCCAGCATATTAGGAAGACATAATTATCGTGGCAACGTAATTTCATAATACTTCTACGAGTATTTGTTGTTCTTATTTATTTATTATGTTTTCATTTCTCCTCTCAATTTTCTATTTCGAAATGTTATAATTCAAGGAAACCAAAAAATAAAGAGTGAAAGCATGAAACACACGCATAGCAATTTTTCTGTATTTATTTAATACAGAAATATCTACACATACAGACACACATACATACGTGTAATTGAAATATTGGAAGTAAAAACAATTTCTGAGCTTCCCAATCATTCAACTGAAGGCCACATAATTTCACGAAGGATGGTGTAGCTGGTATTTGTTTTATTACCGCACAAGGTCCTAGCAAGTGTTCTGGTGTTTCGTGCGCTTCATCACAAATTGAATTGTACCCACTCCTGAATTATCTCCTCATGTTCAGTTTAGATTAGAATATCAGCGGTAAGATTGGGTGACTCCTTCCTAAAGCTTAAGCACACATTTAGACCGGTGTTGGAATAGCCACATAGTGATACCATAAATCTTTATACGAACCCAAGATCAAATATTTTCTAAAGCAAACTACCACATACATTCAAACAAAATTGGTCATTACAGCTCTTTAGGCAGGATTACGACCTAGTTTCTCACATCACTAATGTTGTGTGCGTGTTAATTTTATGCATGAGTGACGGCATCTGCAGTTTAAAGTCGATTCCCAACGACAGATTTTTTGAGAAACCTTACATGGCAACTTTATTTAACACTCAGAATTTTTGCCAGAAATTTGCTGGGAGCAAGTTGCCAAAAAATAATTTTTTTATATTTTCGTTTTGATGTCTAATCTGGGTTTTGAACCGTGGCCTTACGTCTAATAAACCAACACAGTACCTACTAGACTACGGCGACTTTAAATAACAAATCAATGACTGACAAACTTACCTTAGCATCTTGAAGTATCTCCTCATATCCAGTTTAGATTAGAATATAAAAGGATAACCCCTTCTTAAAGCTTAAGGTCACATTTAGACCAGTGCTGGATCAGCCACATATTGACACCACAAATCTATAACCGAATCCGAGATCAAACATTTCCTATAGCAAACTATTACCACTCAAAAGCTAAGGAAGCTGCAATAGCAAGACGGTAAAACAGGAGTCAAAAATCTCACCCAGCTAATAGCAAAATCTGGGCATTGGCACTTGAGATGAAAAATATTCTTTTACTTCAACTCAGATGAACAGAAGTATTTCAAAGGAATGCCATGTTAATTGGCATGCCTGCCAATAGTGAAGTAGCCTGTGAAAACCGCAATACTACCACAGATGCCTAAGG
Source organism: Sarcophaga carnaria (assembly GCA_958299815.1). NCBI lineage: Eukaryota > Metazoa > Arthropoda > Insecta > Diptera > Sarcophagidae > Sarcophaga > Sarcophaga carnaria. The sequence continues at coordinate 8,227,904 of OY283153.1, read as the reverse complement.
GATTTAAGGAAACAAGACGATCAGTTCTTTTCTTATCTATTTTCACTCCATTATTGAAGTCGCTGAGGTCTAGTAGGTAGTGTATTGTCTTATTACGAAACAAGAAAACTATTTCTTCCGTGACTTTCTCTCAGCAAAATTCTGGCAAAAACTCAGAGGGTAAAGTAAAAATTGCCATGAGAAAAACTTCTTCAAAAATCTGTCGTTCGGAATCGGCTATAAACTGTAGGCCCCGTCACTCATGTATAAAATTAACGCCCACCACATAAATGGTCTGAGAAGCTAGGTTGTAAGCATGACTGAAGGGTTGTAATGATCAATTATGTATGTGTTATCAGTGTTACAGTGTCTAACATTATTGAACGAACACCTGATGTTGCCAACGGAATTCAACTTCCCTGTTAAATAACCTGGGAATTCCCATTTGGACTGAGGCAAAGGGAGCACCTATGCTCTATAACATGTCAGCTACTGTCACAGCTCTTTTTCAGCCCTAGTTTATTTGTTAGAAAGAAAGAAAATCTTCTCCAAAACGTGAAGGAGATTCTTTATAGCAGCCACATGCTCCTTAGAGGAACTAAAGAAATAATACATAAATACATAACACAGCCCTGCAAATTTGGTTCTTTTTTGTGCAAATGAGATGGCTCCAGGTGTTTCCGAAGGCATTTTGCGCGCTGAACACGAATCTGTTACTCAGGGGTTTTTGGGGTCTCTGATTACAGATCTTCATTCAGATTTAAAAAATTCATAATGTCGGATCCAATATTTTATCAAATATTTTCATAACTTAGTCATAAAATAACCGTCTATCGAGCCTTTGCAGATAAATAAGGAACTATAGTTTTGAATTTTTTAAATCTGAATGAAGACCTGTAATCAGCGACCTCAAAAACCGCCGGGTAACAACTTTCAAGTAAATCTGATTAATTTTTATAAACCTCGACCGCCATATTGGATCCGCCATTTTGAATTTTTTTTTTTGTAATCAGCGACCGCAAAAACCCCCGAGTAACAATTTTCAAGTAAATCTGATTAATTTTTAAGGACCTTCGTAATGTGTTTCCTTTTCTCTTGCACCCCTTGACATAAACTACCTACTAGAATATGGTGACTTCATATTGATAACAAAATAAATTAATGTGTTAAGGATTTATTTTAGCAAAGCTTTAACCCTTTTAATCAACGAAAATCCCACATCTAGAGATTTCTAAAAGAAATTTAAATATTTTATCTGAGGTCCTTACTGAGTTACTGACACAGCACTTGGATTTAATGGCTCGATTTTGAATAATTTTTTAAATTCAAAATATTAAAAATTCATAAAAGTCCTTCGCTTGTTGCTTTAATTTGTTGGCAAAGAAATCCCCAACACAATTGAGAACCAAGCCTTTGGTTCTTTACAAGATTTTGTGTGTGTTAATAAATTATTAAAAAATACATTGGAAATTATTTTCAAGAAAAATAACCCTCAACTGTAGCCTAACAAATGGAGCTGGTTGAAATTTAGAAACTTTTCTTTACAAAATATTTCAAATAAGTAAAGTTTTTAATAAGTTTTGTTGTTTAAAGTCAATGCAAATTGGGGAGGAGCAAGATTAACACGTCTATAAGTGTGTATCTACTTATATGTGCATGTAAAACACAAGTTACGTTAGAAGCTGTTTTTTTCTCTTCATTTTTTTATAAATACTTTAGGGAAATACGCACTGTGATATCACATCACATCACACTTACAAAGATGCTTAAAGAGTGTATGTAAGTTCATACACACCCATATGCGGCAGCCATTATTATGTACTCGTTTAAATATAAACAAACATGTCACTGCTCGTCTTATTTACGAACATATTATAAACGATATACGATGTATATTTAGAAACTGTTTAAACAAATTTTGAGACTCTAAATTTTAATGATTAACACACAGGCAGAGGAGTATAATAGGGAGGCAGGCAGGCAGGTAGGCTGTTGGGGGTGAAAAAAAAACATACGAAATAATGATGATGACAACAATGATATGCTTGATGAGGTTGGGAATTCGAGCTTTATACATACATACAGACATATGTACACAGGGTTTATACCCATAAGATAGCATCGTCGCTGGCCTGTGTTCTGTTGTGTTGCGTTGTGTTCAAAGACACATTTGCTTATAGATGCGCAATTAACATGCAACGTTAAATCTTATGACGAAATGAAAAATTATGGCGACATTTACTTATTTTGCACTTGTGTGCATGTGTGTGTATATACAAAATGTACGTATATATGTGTATGAGTGTTTGTTACAAATATGTCTGCGTAAGCAACATTCAAGCATGTTGACACATCAAAAACTACTTGTTCTGGCAAAAAAAAAAACTAAGCAGCGTACGACCAAAAACTCATTTTATTAAGTTCTTTTATATACGAGGTAGGAAAAATAAGTTTTGGAAATCTTTGCATTTCTATTTGCTTATGTGAAAGGACATTGAAATATAAAAGGATTCTGTTTTTTTTATCAAACGTTTAATATATGAGCTCTTGGATTGCAAATAAAATAAAAATAAATTTACGTTTAGTTAGAATTCTTTAGTATTCGCATAATTCTGTGTGCCACTGTTCACAACTTGATGTAAACAACAACAATTGCTTTGTTTGTTATTCCTCTGTTTATACACTTTTCATAAACAATAACAATTACTAGGCAATTATGCGACACACATTTGCAACGAAGATCTTCAAACCACGATTACTCTCTTCAAACACTCTGCGTCTTCACACAAGACTGACTGAACTTTTACTAACTCAGTCGCCTGCTTTGCTTTGGCTTTTTATATCATTGTTTACATTTATTTTTGTAGTGTTGGTTGTTGTATTTTTGTTTGCTTGTTTATCATTTTTTTCATGCTGGTGTTTGTTGTTATATTAAGCATTACGATAATTTGTAAACAGGTTTGGTGTAAAAGTAAAACGCCAGTATCTTGAGTTTTCATTTGCGTAACAATACCATTGAATTATTCATTGGCCCTCGTACCTATGTATGCTTGAGCATCTATCCATTAAGACTTACACACATCTTCGCTGTAAGTCTTGAGGTGGCATTACAGGTGCACAGGAAATAAGAATAAGACTAACGGAGCTAGAGGTTAAGCTACACTTATAACACAAACATCCATACATGTAAACAAATACACAAACGTAGAAACAAATACAAATACGAATGCGAGTACCAAAAAAAAGGAGACAGAGAACCCGTAAACCAAAGTCAAAGTTATTAGAAAGTTAGTTGAGTGTTAAGCTAAGCAGGGATTAAAAGCTGGAACGTTGAATTGAAAGTATGTCGTCAACGTCTCTTATTTTTCCACATCTTTTACTGTCACTACCACTATCACTGCCACTGCATCCTGCTTTGACAGCGTTAGTGCGTATATGGGTGTGTGAGCATGTGGCATATGTGTATGTGTATAAATTAGTTTTGTTGCAACAACAACAACAACGACAACAACTTTGTTAGTATAAATGTAACCTGAAGCAGAACTGTTGACACGTTGCATGTTTGTTCTGTAATCCATACATGAACATTTTCTACATGTCTTCCTAGTCTTCTTCTACTCTTCTTTTGTTGTTGTTGCACTTGTACATACTCCTTCTTCTTCTTCTATTTGCTTAAGGTTACAAAACAAAAGTTTTTTAATTTTCTCTTCAAATAAAGAAGAAAAAAACAACAGCCAGGGAGCAAAAGTGAAAACAAAAAAGTACCAACCAACCAAATAGAAGGCAAAACAAATAGTTCATGTGACAAGAAAGGACAGAACAGGACAGGTTAGGGCAGAACAGGATGGCAAAGTTTCTTTTTTTTGTTTTGTTTTGTATTCACTGCAACAGTTAAGACAGATAATGACATCATTTTGACCAAAAAAAAAAAAAAAAAAACTTTGCAACAATTTTTGAATTTGTCAAAGCATTTTGGACAAAAGGAGACAAGAAATTATTGAATTTGACAGATAATAGAGACATTATGTAATAGGAGATCGTTTAGGTAACCATCCCATAAGCCAACTCAAAAGCTGAAATTACAAAACAAATAGTGTGGACATGAACCTATCCAGAGCCATTGTTATCATCTCCTTCAAAAATTTCAAAGTATGGGACGGTTGTTCCATTCATCGACTGTGTAGTCGTCATCTTTTGTTCTTCTGAGGGTAGATCCAAGACATTTTTTCTAGTCTCTGTGGCTATGATACTTCCTTAGAAAATCAGCAGAATTTTTCGTAAATATATTCGGGTATTGTGTTCCATTTTCCTCTGCTATAAATGAACTGGTGCTGGCGTTAAGTTAAATGCACTGAGTATGCTTACGTGATTTTTGAATACATTCCGAATTTAGTTCAGCAGTTAACACAATTACAGTGGTAGTACCTTTCACTAGCACTTACAAGCCTTCACGTTCATTGAGAGTGATTTTGCATTCAAAATTGAGTGGCACTTCGTAGGATTTTTGTAAAAGGAAAAGTGATCGGCAAACCGAATATAATTATCGGGTTGAAAAATACCCCTCTTGCTCTCTATGCTTGTTAGAAAGCGTATAGGGAAAAAGAGGGTTCCGGACTTAATAGGGCCCATTGGATTTTATATGGCTAAGGTCAGATTAATCGTAACCTACGGATGCTTGGAACGGTGAACATAACTTGTTTCAAGCATAACGACCTCTAAGACGGTTTCTGGCTGTCGCGAATATCTTACCGCAAAGGCATATTGGTATAGTATTCGTATTATAAGGGCATAGGGGCACTAGGATACAGCCATCGAACTCTCTAATGAGTTCTCTTTATAGGGAATATCACTGAAATTCTGCCAAGTTTTTAAGTGAACCTTAGTAATGAGCCGCTTCGAATACTGCTCAGATGGCGCAGCAAATCCAGTTAGGGCTGCATAGAGGATGCATGCTCAGCGTTGTTTTTGGGATCATTACTGGGTTTTTCATTATGTGAGACGCACTGGCATTGAGTCATATAAAAAATGACGAGTAAAAGAGGAAATTGTTTTTCATTTATTGGATATTTGCCCAGTGTTATGTCCAAAAAGGAGAAGGAAACTTGGTTTCTACTACACAAACGATCTCACTACTCTCATGGGAAAAGACAATACAAATCTTAGAGTTTTCTTCAGCAACTCTGAATGGTTCCTGGGCTTGGAATAAAGACGACAGGGGTATTACAATTGGCCATACTTTAGTGTATTTATTCCTACCTCTTGGGTTAACAATCAATTCTATCTACTTACTTACCAGAGGAACATTATCGCACTGTTTTAAAGCTTTCTGTTATTGCCATGACGCCTAGGCCCGGAAGGATCATTCGATTGTACAATAAGTTAGAAAATGTCATACATTAGGTCGATAGAAAAGCTTTTGAGTAAAAGAAAAATTGCTCTGCAGTTGTGATTTATGTTTCACATGTCTTCAGGAATGTGAAAGAATTTGAATATTAAGCCGCATAAATTGTGACACTCACGAAGTGCTGGCATAAAATACGGAAATTTTGTCATCGATGTAAGAGATTTTTTTCAAACACTCCTCTACCTACTAGAGATCAGCAATAAATCGCTTTTTCGCTACTCATAAGCACTCATGAAATTTTGAATATAAGTGAGTCAACAATACTCAACAACAATTTAACTCGTCTGATTCATTCATACTCACTGCAACGTTAATTTATAAGTACAGGTTGCAATGAGAATGCGTACAACGTTGACATCAAACTCATACCATTCGAAATATGTTTGATTCATAAGCATACTCATTTAGATTCATAACTTTAGAAAAATAATTCTTATAATACTTATAAATGATTCGAGACACATAAGCAAAAAAGACCGAGCAGTCAGCGGAGCAAACACACAACCTTCTATTAAGTATTTTAGTGTTCGTACACGAATTATACTTATTTTGTGATTCGTGAATGTGATGAGTTATGGAGAATCGAAATCAACATCATCATACGTGTTGTTTAGTATGAATATGATGAGTACACTTCAAACTTTGAATAGGAATACGTACAAGTATCAGTAATTATGATTACGTTGCGATTCTAATCATCTTTTTGAATACTCATTGCTGATCTCTGATCAGTATTACAACTTAGCTTCTCACACCATTTATATTGTGAGTGTGTTAATTTTATCCAAGAGTGCTGGAAGCCTACAGTTTAAAGTTGACTCCAAACGGTAGATATTTTAGGGAACATTTCTTGGCAATTTTATTTACTTACTCTTAGAGTTTTTGCCAGAAATCTGTTGAAAGTCCTCGAAAGAAATATTTGTTCATATTCCATTTAGTTTGAGATATCTAACCTAAGGTTTGAAGCTTGGATTCACGTCTAATATAACAACACTTTGGCTACTACACTGGGGCGAAGTGGTAAAAAAAAGTAGTTGAAGTTGATTCTACAAATTTTTTTATTGCTTACTCCTCCTCAATATAACAAAAAGGAAAAGGAAAATGTGACGTTTTTTTTGTGAGCACATAAAGCTACTTAAGCTTTCAACTGTGAGAAAGAAAATTATTGCTTTAACACTCTGCAAGTGGTGATAAATTTTGTTGTTTAATAATTAAAAATTATTCTTGAAAAATGTTTATAAAGATAAATTTGTCTTTCCAGCCATTAATTAAGCATAAAAGAAAAGAATAAAAAAAATATACTCGTATATTCACACCTGAAATTCTATACATTCCAATTGTATTTTGTTTTGTGTGTTTCTTTTGCTTCCTGTTTATCTCAAGGACCCAATTGCTTCAATGAAAAACTGTGGTTGTTTTATTAACAGTTGCTGTAGCTTCATTTACGCGCCAAGTATGATAAAACAAAAACCATTTGGAAATGTTTCTGTGCGGTTGCTACTGCTACTTTATTATTATTAAGGATTGTATTGTTGTTGTTGTTTTTTCTTTTTGTGTTTTTTTTTAATTTTTTCCATTGCTTCTTGCTCAGAATTTTTAACAATTTCTTATGCTTGCTAGCATGGCAAGTACAAAAAAAAAATAAACCAGCCAAAGCCACAGCAACAACAGCAACAACAATTTATGTGTTCATTAGTGAAAATTTCGTACTTTTGTTATTCAAATTAAACTTTTAAATTTTTAATAAAAATTGCCCGAAAAAAATTCGCTCAATTTGGCTGTAAACAACTATTTTTTTTTTCGTAAAATTCTAACAAAGTTTATTAAGTATTCAAAATGTTGATGGTGTTGCAAATATAGGGTCCGCCATCTAACGTTTTTTAACCAGTGCTTATTTCGTGAATGGTAACACTTAGCTTATGTCTGATTTGACAGATAATTAGTTTTATCCTTACGCTGAACGAATATGGTTCTGTATACGCTTGAACAACGCTGGGAAATATTGCGACATTACTTTGAAAATCATAGTAATGTTGCAGAATGTGTGCGAAAATTGCGTACGGATTTTGGAAGAAGAGAAGCACCGTCAGCTCCGTATGTTCGTTATCTTGAGAAAAAAAAGTGAAAGAAACTGGCATCCTCATCGATAAACCAAAGCGTCAAAAGCCAAAAACTGTGCGCACACCCGAGAATATTGCTGCTGTGGCAGAAAGTGTGCGTGAAGCGCCATCAACATCAATTGACCGTCGTCCTCAACAATTGAACATTTTTCATTTGTATAAAGACCTTGATATGACGTCATACAAAGACCAATTAGTTCAGGAGTTGAAGCCAATTGACCATCCAATGCGTTTTACGCTTCGCTAAGTGGGCCTGCGATCGACTTACAGAAGATGCCGATTTTGGCAAAAAAAAATCATCTTTTCAGATGAAGCTCATTTTGATCTTGGCGGATATGTAAACAAGCAAAATTATCGCATTTGGGGCACAGAAAACCCTTACCCATACATAGAAAAGCCGACGCACCCACAACGAGTCACTGTTTGGTGCGGATTTTGGTCCAGAGACATAATTGGGCCATTTTTCTTCGAAAATGAGCAAGGAGTGGCCGTTACAGTCAATGGCGATCGTTATCGGGCCATGTTGAACGAATTTTTGTTCACAGAAATTGAAGAGGAGGATATTGGCAACATTTGGTTTCAACAGGACGGCGCTACGTTCCACACAGCCGACGCTACACTCGATGTTTTTCGCATTATGAGCCGCAGAGCTAATGTCGTTTGGCCACCTCGGAGCTGCGATTTAACACCGTTGGACTATTATTTGTGGGGTGCCGTCAAAGATAAGTGTTACGCCGACAAGCCAGAGACAATTGACGCTTTAAGGGACAATATTCGTGAAGCCATTGGTGAAATACAGCTGCACACAATCGATAATGTGCTTAAAAATTGGACCGATCGTGTTGGCTACTGCATGGCCAGCCGAGGCAGCCATTTGGATGAAATTATTTTCCATTATTAACCGGAAGGATTGTACTTTCAAACAAAAAAGAAATTTGAGAACATATTCAGTAGTTTTTTTTAAAGCATTTTCAAAACAGAAGTTATTTGGCGGACCCTATTAAAAAAAAATTATTTTTATTTTAAAATTTTCTCAATTGTTTGCCTTGCATTTACATACATACGTACGTGTTTGGCATCAATATTAGGCATGTGCGGTTAGTTACGCATTTCATAAATGGAGAATAAGTTTTTTACATACAATTACAAACACATACACACATACATGTGTATGTGACATTACAATTGTCACATATTATTTGAAGCAACTCCCTGTGAGCATACACCATTCATTCATACATATTTATAATGCAAGTATGAATACATCACCCATCATCATCAGATTCTCGGTTTACAATGATTATAACAGGCGAGCCTATTACAAAAAAGTGGTGCTGCCTGTCTAAAATAACTAATAAAAATCCAAGCAAAAGTGGAATAATTAAACTTTTATGACCCAATTAAAATGAACACAGAATATCTAACCACAGAGCCAGAATAAACTTTAACAACGACAGCAGCAAACACCCTTTGCAGCCACACACATGAGTAGGTGTTTTCGTTGTATAAATAACGAGAGAAAAAATTATAAAAGAAAGAGATAGAGAAGGAATATAATTCCCTATGCTTGCTAGATACTAAATAACTTATTAACACACTCTGCCTATATATACCACTACCGTTACCACTACCGCTACTACTATTACAGCCAGCATTCTGTGTTGATTTTTGCAACTGAAATCACAGAGGTCACGCATAATTTTGCAAATAAGCATTTCGCCATAATAACACATCAGTCAGAGGAGAGTTTAACCCATACATACATGCAAACAAATAATCAATAGCAACAGTACCGCAGCACTCTAACAGATAAACAGACAGTAAGCTCAACAGACAGTATGACAGTGAGACAGCTAGACAACCCGGTTAAACAAACATCAATTAAAAAACATTTTAATGATACTCAACAAACAATAAAGTATTCTAATAAATACACACGCATGCTATGTACACATGTATGTGTGTATGGTACTGCTATGTAAACCAATATCTTTCGTTTTCTTTCGGCATTATTAACTCGGTATACGTCTGAAGTGTGTAAGTAAGCAAGCAGTGGTAGGTGTTAATGGCGGCATAGCGGTCAAATCAAAACGAATTATTTTTATTTATATGCAGAATAAATAAATATACAAGAGAGAGAGAGAGAGAGAGAGAACAAGAGAATGCCTAAATGAATGCATGTATATATGTGGGTGCTTGAATATTTACATTATAATAGGCAAAAAAACAAATACATTAACGCTGCTTAAGTAGAGAAGGGAGCGAAACCATAAAAACATCATTAATTTCATTCATTCATGTACTTATGGCTTTATCAACAACAAAAGCAAATTATATATGGTATCAGCAGCAACAACAACAACAACAACATTGCAAAAAAAACAATAATAAAAATATTGTATTTAATTTCATTGCTTTGTTAATATTCTCACACTTCCTGTTTTTTCTGTTTCTGTTTCATTTTCATTTTTATTTATTTTTTTCTGTTGTTGTTGTTGTTTTTTTGTATTTATTTTATTAGTATTTTACGTTTGCTGACATTGTGACAAACATTCAGCAGATTTCTGCATGTGTGAACATGGACAAACAAGTAACAGTTTTTTTATTTACTTTTTCAGTCCACTTACACACCTTGACATTGTTAAATAACCCACTGAACTTAAAAAATCGCATATACGAGGTCAGCATCAACAATTTTCCAATACAAATAATCGCCCCAATCCGTGTTATCGGGTTAACCACTTTGTGGTTTCAAAAACATTTTCTTGCATCTAAAGAGGCCTTTTAAATTAAGGCCAATTTAGGTAGGTAGTGTGTTGCCTTATTAGACGTAAGGCCAAGGTTCAAATCCCAGCTCAGACATTAAAACGAAAATATGCAAAAATTATTTCTTCGGTGACTTCCTCTCAGCAGATTTCTGGCAAAAACTCAGAAAGTAAAAAAATAGCCATGAAAAGTTTCTGTCGTTCGGAGTTGACTTTAAACTGTAGCTACCGCCACTCATGTATAAAATGAACGCCCACAACATAAGTGGTGTGAGAAGCTAATCTGTAATCCTGACTGAAGGGTTCTAATGGCCAATTATGTATTTATGTTGTAATTTACACGATAAGGCTGTACGTACATAAAGTCAGAGAGAAAATCTTACAGAATTCCATACATAAGATTAATTTTCCAACAGATTTTCTACATTAAAGCTACGCTAAGGAACCAAATTGTCATATCGTATTAAAGCTCAGAGAACCCAAAATTAATTATGGAGGAGCTAGTGTATCCAAAAAGGTTGATTGTTTCTGGACATTGTGGAGTGGAGTTGTAATTCGGCTGCATTTCATTGAAAATTGCTTTTGAAGAATAGCTATGTTCAATTCAGAGCGTAAAATATCGAGGTTTTTTGCTTTTAGAATTGGACATTATGAAAGCAACAGTTTGTAGCAGTGTTGGAAAATTCAGTACTTTAGTATTTCTTTCAATACTTTCCCATTTCAAAAATACCACAGTACCAACGCTACATTTTCAGTACGTTATTATTATTGCATATTTTATGGTTTGCGCTTTTCAACTATTAAAGGGTTGTTCAACGTAATGCCAATGGGAGAAATAGTCTTTAGCCCCGATTTGCCCAATGTCCATGCACCGTTTGTGCGTTTTTAGAATACGAAAAGCAATGAAAAGGCTTGCCGAATCGTAATGTAATTTCTGTAAGTATTTAATTTGCTGTACATATGGTAAAATGAATGTATATTCCTTTACGTTCCGTTGACATTTGACTAAGCAGCGCTTTTACGTTTCGATTGTATATGAGAAACATGTATAAGTCGCTTGGTTTTCTATTCCATTCCGTACAAGTATTAAGTATAAATAAATATTTTTTTACAAAAGTACCATTTAATGCAAAAAAGTACTCTTTCAGTTAGATTTCAGTATCATTTCAAAATTTCAATTTTGCAACAAGACGACCATTACGATACTTAATGCTTGTTTTGTGGAAATCAATTGGCCTCTAAGATCGTAAGATTCTAAGTCGTTTGATATTTTTGTGGGGCAATGTTAACAATTGTGTCTACGCGAATTATCCTTTAACGCTGAAGAGTTTGAAAACCAACATCCGTCAACATTCTCTCAATCCACTGTTTTGACTGTTTTCTTAGGTTCAGATGTAAAGTCTTAAATGCATCTCTCCTATATGGTCACAAATTGAGGCACCCTATCGAGTTTATTAAGATGAAATGTTGCCACATGCTCTTTTGAAAAGTCCTTACATGCTTTATTGTGAGCAAATGCCCTTCGCTGTTCTAACTGGTTTCTTTTCATTGTGGTCAAACTGGATACCCATTCGATCTACTTACTATCTCGTTACCATTCCCTATTATTCGATTAAAGGACGTTGTTTTCGAACAACGACGGATAGAACAGCTAGCCTAGAGCCCTTTGCAGTCTAGAAAAACTTTTTTAAAGATTTCAAAACAACTCCATGTTCTTGAAAAAAAAAGTCTGCCAGAGAAGGTTGACGTATTTTGGGATCATCCTTTAAAATTGTTGTTTAAAATGTTTTTTAAGTTGACTTTGTTTTGTACTTTCTAGCTGATGCCAATAGAAAGTCTGGTTATTGGAACAGTGAGCGAAATTTCACTTTAATGTTGCACTTGAATAATTTTTTCATGGAAATTGTTTGTTGGGTATTAAAATCACAAAAAAATAATACCAGGAAAAAATTCGTACACATACATACATATGCCTTTAATGGTACATTTTTATTTGGCAAATTGCATTGAATAAATAAAATAAAATAAAATAAACAAATACACATGCAAACACACAAATACACACATAAATAATACAAAGAGTAATAATAATAATAACACAAAATGTCCTTTAGCATCATACACATGTACACACATACGTATGCAACCGGAAATAAACATTATTTTATAACATAACGTATGTACATAACGTACATAACTGTATAATAACATTGTCCATGTGTGTATCGTTGTGTGCTTAAAACGATGATTACATTTTGCAAATGATCATTTTGAAATTTTTATGATGCTTCACACCTTTTTTTTCTTTCTTCTTTTGTTTCTCTTCTTCTTTTGTTTCCTTGTTTAATTTTATAACCGAATGAATGACTGAATGATTGAATGAATGCATGAATCCATTACAGTCTTATTTAATGTTGAATTGTTTTTTAACAAAAAATGGTTATCAAATCGTAAAATAAAAACGAAAAACAAATAGAGAAACATTATTACATACAATATTTATTAAATATAAACTAGATTTTATGCCATACATACACACATACTTACATACATACATACATACATTATGTTATGCTTTCAATTTCATAAAAATTCTAATCGTCAAGACCATAAAATAAAACAAAGAATTTCACTTTAAATGAACAAGAAACATAAAAAGAGGAGAAAAACAAAAGAAGCGAATGAAAAAGAAATCAAATTGAATATTCGAATGAAATTATTTTCAAGGAGAAGAAGAATACTTTAAGAATATCGAAAAAAAGGACCAAAAAAGGAATTTCATTAAAACGAAATTATCGTTAAACGACAAGTAAGGGTTTATTATTGCAAAACTTAATAAATGCTGACATAGAGATTAAAAAAATGTAAATAAAAAAACAAACAAACAAATTCAAAATATTGGGTTGTTCGGAAAGTACGTTCGTTTTTTCCCGTCAGAGGATTTAATTGTAAATTTTTGCTCCCAACTTTACACTTAAGCCCATAGCTGCCAGATTTGATGATTTATGCCCTTATTTTGACGATTTTTAAAAATTGTAAATTTACATCATATTCTTTACTTTACTTTAGTACATTAAAAGCCACTTTAAGATTTGCATTTATTTTGCAATTGTTACTAATCAAATTTCCCATTAACACATTCAGCAGGTATTTGAATCCTTCTTTGTTCACCCTGTAATATTCCTGAAATCTAGAATATAGCCTAGAATTCCATAGAATCGAAAAATCATATATGTATGTATCTTAATTCCAAATTTATGGAGTATACTTTCTTTTTAATTGTATTTGAAATATATTACTCATACGCCTCATATTACATGTACATACTGGAATAGTTACCCTGAAAAGTATGCAATACAAAAAAAACTTCGATTTTGTAATGTATGAAACTAATGGAATTAAATATAACTCATACGTCACATATGTTCTCTGCATAATGAATTTTAAATATGAGGATAATGTGAGTAAATCCATGTAATACGTTGGCGATCTAAAAGTTTAAATTTAAAAATGTAATAAAACGAAAATAGTTTGAAATTTTGCCAAATTTATTTCTTTGTTATGAATTACAACTGCTCCGGTTGGAAATGGATTTTTATTTCATTTATATGGCTGCCGAGGTTGGCCGCACAATCGTAGCTCCCAGATTTATGCCCTTATTTTGACGATTTTTAAAAAATTAAAAATTTACATCATATTCTTTACTTTCAGTACATTAAAAGCCACTGTTAAGCTTTGCAATTTACTTTGCAATTGTTACTATTGGGAATTTATGTTAGTTAGTAAAAACAAGGAGTAAAGTATTGTATTTTTAAGTTACTTTCGAATACCTCTGATGATTTTTCTGTATTTTATTCCTTTTTAATCACTTAGAAGTTGAACAATTACAACTCCTAAATAACATCGTAGTTGAGAATAATTTGTCACTTGTCGTTGCAGACTATTTTAAAAATTCTAGTATAGCTTCTAATATTGCCATCGGAAGAACAAAGGCAAGCGCCATTATTTTATTTTTTTTTCGTACGACCAACACTCAGGGGATAGATGGCATTGAGTTTGGAACTTTGTTATGAGAAGAAGGAAACAGAGAACAGTGTTTATGAACACTAGACTTGAATATTTTTATACCGTAAGTAACAGGAAAGACCTCTGCAGGAATTGAATTCCACATACGAATAATCTGATTAAAAAACGTATTTTTTTTATAATGCAGTGTGCGATCCACTGGCCAATCGACCACATGCCGATATGCTAGCCGGGAAAGATGTGTGATTTTCGGGAACAAGTCCCCATATTTTGTTCGAACAAAATCCTTTTGTAGTAGCGATAGAATAGTGAAACACAAATCTCATTGCTCCAATGATTCAATGGAGTTGGATACACTACCGTCATTAACAAGCTACTACGGCCTGTATACGGTAGAGAAACCTCAAAATAGACATTGAGGCACTAACAGATTCTCAGTCGGTTATAAATGGTGTAAATAGTAAGATCATAAGATCTTAAGAAGGAACTGAAGGAAATGTGTCGGTTGAAGCCAACATTAAACTGAATTTTCATTCTCAGAATGTCAAGAGCTTCTGACTCCTTAATATTTACACCACTCCTAGATTAAGATAACGCAATATTATTGCTGCTCTTATGTGTCAATAAACAACACTGGGATAGATTGTTTAAACCTTAAAAACTTTTTCCCTGAATATGATATAAAATTATCCCATTTTTGGAAAAAAATAAGGAACGCTAGCTTTTAATTTCTAAGAAATATTTTTTAAATGTTTTATTTCTGAACTCAGATATGTACATACATTGACTTTATATGTGTGTTTTACTACAATAGCAATAATTTTTGAAAAATAAATACCGCCTGACTCCATTGGCATTAAATTTTGCTGTAAACAAACTGTCGTGTATAGACGGTACAGATAGCCTCTAATTGCTCTTTTGCTGGGTCTCCGAAAAGTTTTTGGCCTACTAAGGTACTTAAAAAACTGGACTCAAAAAGGAGGAAAATAATAGAAGATGAAAATAATTGAAGTCATCTTTGAATAATTCATCAATGAAACCTCACTTATTCTTCCTTAAAGTTCTACAAGTAGCAAGGATCCCATCGAACTAGGGGTTTAACAAGCTTGCATTTTAGGTAAGTAGATTGGAGTGGTAGCTTTCATACCAAACGCTCACTTGAGCACGCATAGCGGCCCCTTGTGATGCCATAGATGAACGCAGTCCCTGTACTGAATAAGTTCCACCATATTAGGGAAGAAGTTGGTCAGCTCGTCTTGCATCTTATCTTTACTACTTCTTTACGTTGTGCTGGACATTGTGAGAAATAATAGAGAAATAAAACGTAATGATAGGCGTATGTTTGTCCATTTGTTTGTTATACCCTCTCCGCAATAGCTACTCCAAAATCGTCCAAAATCTCACACTAGTTAAGACAGAAGCTGTAAAGATAGTTCTCTTCATATTCAATATGATGCTGATTGGCAAGAAAAACCCCCAAGCCCGCGTCTGCTGACTTTTCACATCAAGCACTTGTCTCGCTCTGGGGTACCTTCTTTCATACGAACAACAAGGCATGATTGGCAATATAGCTGTTGCTTGTTACTTAACTGAGCCAAGTCCATATCGTTGCAAAGGTTATAAAGCTCATGGTTCGTTCGCATGTGGAAAACATAGTCAACTCGCTAAGGACTTAAGATCTTGGGGAGAATTTTTCTGTCACCAACTTTAATATCATTGGTACGGGATAGTATCCAGATTTTCGCGCTGTAAAGGAATACAGAAACTCTAGGCAACATAAAATAGTCGCCACTCTGGTTTGACACTTTGCAGAGCCAAATAAAAACCACAGTTTTAGGGAGAAATTGGTAATGCATTGCGAAGACCACCAGAAGGTCGAAGATCTTTATCTCTTTCAAACACGGTTAAGGTATCTGCTTTTGTTTCAGACTTTGTTCATACTTCTCTGGAGTAAACAAACGCATGGAATTTAATGATAAAACGAATACTCTACAAAACGCTCATACTCGCCGTGCTTCTTTATGGCCTAGAGGCAAGGACCTTATTAAGCACTGATACAGCAGCCTTGAGAGTATTCGAGAGAAAAGTCCTACGTAGGATCTTCGATCGAGTGCAAGTTGGCAATGATTTCTGCATCCGATCCAACAGTGTGCTGCATGAGCTCCTCAACGACATAGACGTTGTGCAGCATATTAATATACAGCGGTTGCGCTGGCTCGGCCATGTCGTTAGAATGGAGGAGGATGCTCCGGTGAGATGGGTATTTGAAGCAGGGATCTGCGGAAATCGGCGAAGAGGACGACCTTTTTTGCTTTGAAAGGATTAAATCGAGGAAGCCCTGTCACCGATTGGTGTGACCAACTGGCATAGGCGCAAAAGAAGTAGAGGCGGGTGGAAGGATGTGTTAAGGCAGGCCGAAATCCGTTAATCAGGTTGTTAATGGCCAATTAAGTAACTAAGTATGAAAGCCATTCCACTTGGATTACACTCATGGCCAAATACAAACAAAAGTTTTAGCAATGTAAAGTTGAGCGATTGATTCCCATATTCTAGTGAGAAATGTATTGCTTACCACATAAGGGCTTGAAAGTTTAATCCCAGCTCTGGTATCTTAAAAAATATGAACAAAATACTTCTTTTCAGCAGTATTCCAACAAAATCTGTGAAAGAGAATAAAATTGCCATCAAGAAACTCCTTCTTCAGCAGTGTTCTAACAAAGGCTTCGAGATTAAAATAAAATTCTCATCAAAAAACTTCTCATATCAATCGTACGGATTCGACGTTAAGCCGTGTAGATCCAGCCCGTAAATAACGAACATTGGTAGCGTGAGGCTTGAGCCTTAACTCTGATTAATGGATTGTAACGGCCCATGATGAATGTATGTGTGTATGAGTAAAGCCGGAGACCACCAGAAGGTATCGCACTGGAATCTGTAAGGCAATAGAAAAAGAAAATGGCCAGCAAACTGCTGAAGTAGGAAACTAGACATAGAATGAAATAAAGAGGCCCTATGCCTTCCTTATAGGAACTAAGACACATTTTTCATTGCAAGCATTTGAAGAAACCGAATTTTTGTGTGTTCCACCGTATGGTGGCATAAATTTATTCTTCTTGTCTAAATGGTCGGCCATTTAACGCTTAAAAAATTCTTCATTTAGCATGAGAAACGAAGAAAAATAAAAACGAGAAATACTGCCATAATATAAACTAATTAGCCTAAATACTCTAGAAACTAATAAATCGCCTCCCCCCTCCCCTCTCCCCCCGCTCCACTAAATAACATTAACAAACTCAACTCAACACCCCTTGAGATGAAGTTTTATAACAACAGCAACGAAATTATATTCTGGGAAAAAAAGAAAGAGAAACAAAAGCTTGCTTAATGTATTTGCATTTAAAATGAATGGGAAAAAGGCATGCGACGGTTTAAATAATTCTGTTATGGGGCTTAAAAGCAAAACGAAATCAAAAAAAGAAAAAACCAAGGAAATGAACAGGATAAAAAGGAAAACGAAAAACTAAAAGCATGACCATAAAACATTAGGTCTTCGTTGGACGGTATGTACGAGTACGTATGTATAAACGTCTCATAACTTGTCAGGCATAACAAACTCATTAGCGCCAAATTATTTTACAGCTGTTTTCTTATCAACAAAGCGAAGAAAAAGAAGAAAAAGAAGAAAAAAAGAAACGGTAAATGGCCGAGAGAGAAAAAAAACTACAACAAAATCTAAATCTAAAAAGCTTTTATTCTCACCATTTTACACTGTTGTGGACTCACGCCCCATACCCCATATCCCATGCCCCAGACTGGAAATCTTAAATCAAAAAAAAGAAGTTGGCGTGAAAGGAAATATGAAATCAGAAGCTCAAGAAAAAAAACCGGCAAATGAGAGGAGATTTATTTAAACTAATTTTCATTAAAAAAGAAAAAAAAGCGGACAGACAGACAGACAAGCAACAACAACAAAAACACAATAAAAAGAAAAAGAAAACAACATTATTAAGACATTTCTAAGAAGGTTTTCTTTGAAACTTTCTTTCTGATTTTTGTTGTTTACTTCACCTTTATTCAACAAAAGACAAGAAAAAGGCCCACAAATGTTTCTTTTTCTTTACATTTTAAAATACAACCAAGGGGAAGGCCCCTCAGTTCTTGTACAAAAGTTGTTAAAATGTTAAAACGAGCAAGAGACCAACACAGATACAAATTAAATTAGATGCGATGCGATTAGATTAAATTGAATTGAAATGAATTAGAGAATGTCATAATAAATGTTCACAAAGTAATAAAAATGAAATGCGTGGCCGGGTTGCTAAGTGCTTGACAGAGGGGGGCAATAAAAATTTAAATAAAAATTATTCACATTATTTAACTTAAAAACTTGTCCTCGGTAAACGAAATAACGAATGTGAACAATGTGCTGCTCACTTCAGTAGTGACTAATTGTTGAACAACAAAATGCCGGCTAATTTATGGCTGCTAGTTCAAGTGAAATTGATTGAAAATGCAAAATGAAAAATGGCACATGGCACTGCTTAAACAATAATTTACAATAATTTATTATGTTTAGCACTTAAACATCGTTTTTTTTATTGTATTTCTTTAATAACAACAATTACCATACGGGAAAACAATTATTATCCACACAGTGATGTTTGAACTAATCGGTACACTACCATACTTTCAATATGATTTTGAATTATTTATGCAGTTTTTTTTGTGACCATATCAGAGAGTCGCCGTAGTCTAGTAGGTAGTGTGTTGGCTTATTAGACGTAAAGCCAGGGTTCGAGCTGCAGGCCAGACATCAAAACAAAATACAAAAAAGTATTTCTTCGGCGACTTCCTCTCAGCAGATTTCTGCAAAAACTCTGGGAGTAAATAAAATTGTCATGAAGAGTTTCTCAAAACTCTGTCGTTCGGAGTCGACTTTAAACTGTAGGTCCCACCATTCATGTATAAAATTAACACACAACATAAGTGGTGTGAGAAACTAGGTCGTAATCCTGACTGAAGGGTTGTAATGACCAATTATGTATGTATGTATTAGAAATCAGCAATGAATCGTTTTTTGCTACCCACAAGCACTTATGAAATTTTGAATATAAGTGAGTCATTAATATTGAAAGTTAACTATGTACTCTGATTCATTCATTCATACTCACTACAACGTTGATTTATAAGTACAGGTTGTAATGAGTATGAGTACAACGTTGACATTAAACTCATACCATTCGAAATATGTTTGATTCATAAGCCTACTCATTTAGATTCATAACTTTTGAAAAATACTCTTATAATACTTATTACTGATTCGAGAGACTTTACAGTCGTATTTGTTGTTGAATTTACAAAAAAAAAAAAAAAAGAGACACATAAGCAAAAAAGATAGAGTAGCAGGCAGAGCAAATACACAACCTTCTAGTAAGTATATTAGTGTTCGTACGCGATTCATACTTATTATGTGCTTCGTGTATATGTTGAGTTATGGAGAGTCGAACATCAACAACATCATACGTGTTGTCAAGTTGCCGTAGTCTAGTAGGTAGTGTGTTGGCTTATTAGACGTAAAGCCAGGGTTCGAGCTGCAGGCCAGACATCAAGGACAAAATACAAAAAAGTATTTCTTCGGCGACTTCCTCTCAGCAGATTCCTGGCAAGAACTCTGAGAGTAAATAAAATTGCCATGAAAAGTTTCTCAAAAATATGTCGTTCGGAGTCGACGTTAAACTGTAGGATCCCGCCACTAATGTTTAAAACTAACACACACAACATAAGTGGTGTGAGAAACTAGGACGTTGTATAATGGGTCAATTCGACCTCCGGGTACTGTATTTGTCTTAATTGACAAGTCCTCTAACCTAACCTATAAGTGATTCAAGTAGTTGTTGTTTCATTTACAAAAAGAGAAATAATATACATAAGCAAAAAAGGCAGAGTAGGAAGCAGAGCAAACACACAACCATTTAGTGAGTATTTGTATTTATACATACTTATTTTGCGATTCGTGAATGTGATGAGTTATGGAGAATATGATGAGTACACTTCAAACTTTGAATATGAGTAGAGATTCCGTGATATTAAAATAAGTATGAATGCGTACAAGTATCAGAAATTATGAAGATGATTCAATTATACTCATCGTTTTGATTACTCATTGCTGATCTCGCGTTCATATTATTTCATCCAATACTGTACATACATAAAGTAGAAAGCAGGAAAAAACGTATAACATTTAATAATAAGAGGTTTATACATGGATTTGTGGTTTACCCAGTTTGTCATTTATTGTTAAATGTTCATAAAATTCACAAAAACCAAAATTAAAAAAAAAACAGATAAAATAAATATGGAGTACCGCACTACCGGGGCAATAAAAAAGTATATTATGTTGTATAATTAATATGACACGCAAACCGGAATTCAAACACACACGCAAAAATAAACGAAAAAAACTACTCCGAATAATTCATTAAAAAATGAATGTTTAAAATGTATATTTCAGGCACGAGTTCATGTGTCAAGTTAATTAGCAACAACAATATTTACAACGTGACAAACTGCTTTTCAATATCAGTTTTTTCGTAATTGAAAGTGTCTTTTTTTTTTTTTTTTTAAATGACATTTCAAATATACGATTGAGTCTAAGAACTGATGTTGGGAGAACAATACTGTTACGTTTTTACCTTTTAAAAACGTTTAAAATAAAGCGTGATTTTTTATCTATTATCTTTTTGGCAACACTGGTTTAAACAGCTCACGCACGTTTCCTGTTTTGTTTCACTGTCAAACATCTTCAGTTTGGTCTATAATTTAACCATGAATCGTCTTAGAAACGAACAACGCTTGCAAATCATTGAATTTTATTATCAAAATGCGTGGCTCTGTTAAGAAAGTTCATCGCGCGCTTCTTCCATTTTATGGTCAGTTTAATCGACCCACTGAAGCGGCTATTCGGGCTATTGTGACAAAATTTCGCACCAAATTTACATTGTTGGACATTAAACCACCAACACGCTTACGTAAAGTGCGAACTGAAGAAAATATCGCAGCTGTATCGGCCAGTGTTAATGATGACCATCAATTATCGATTCGTCGCCGTCCGCAGCAATTGGGTCTCTGTTACTCAACAACGTGGAAAATTTTGCAGAAGGATTTAGGTGTGAAGCCTTTCAAAATACAGCTGGTGCAAGAATTGAAGCCGAACGACCTACCGCAACGTAGAATTTTTGGTGAATGGGTTCTTGGAAAGTTGGCCGAAGATCCACTTCTTTATCGAAAAATTGTGTTCAGCGGCGAAGCTCATTTTTGGCTCAATGGATACGTAAATAAGCAGAATTGTGGATTTTGGAGTGAAGAGCAGCCAGAAAAGCATTGCAAAAGCTACCAATGCATCCAGAAAAAGTCACAGTTTGGTGCGGTTTATGGGCTGGTGGCATCATTGGACCGTACTTCTTCAAAGATGCTGTGAATGGTGAGCGCTACCGTGAGATGATATCCAACTTTTTTTTTGCCCAAAATGCAAGAGCTTGACTTGCATGACATGTGGTTTCAACAAGACAC
Source organism: Sarcophaga carnaria (assembly GCA_958299815.1). Taxonomy (NCBI): domain Eukaryota; kingdom Metazoa; phylum Arthropoda; class Insecta; order Diptera; family Sarcophagidae; genus Sarcophaga; species Sarcophaga carnaria. The sequence goes on along the minus strand of OY283153.1, from coordinate 8,206,041 downwards.
ACAGCACACGTAACAATGGACTTGTTAAGAGGCGAGTTCGGTGAACATTTTATTTCACGTTTGGGACCGATCAATTGGCCGCCTAGATCGTGCGATTAAACGCCTTTAGACTATTTTTGTGGGGCTATGTTAAAGCTCATGTCTATACAGACAAGCCCGCTTCAATTGACGCATTGGAAGACAACATTGAAGCATTTGTTCGTGAGATACCGGCCGAAATGTTGGAAAGAGTATGCCAAAATTGGACTAAGCGGATGGACCATTTGTGGCGCAGTCGCGGTCAACATTTGCATGAAATAATCTTCAAACATTAAATTATATGGACCGTACTGTCGATTCAAATAAAGATTTCATTAATTTTTCTGAATTTTATGTTTTTTTTTTTTTTTTTTAATTTTCCTATAGCTCTTAAAAAATCACCCATTATTAAGCAGTACGATAATTTGTAAACAGGTTTGTTTACTGCATTGTTTTGTTTTAGTACCGTTTGTTTATAATTTTAATGTTAAACGATATACAAGCATTTCATTTTCATTTTCGTAACAATGTGGTGAACAATAAAATAATTTTTAATCCTGCCCTCGTGCCAGCTAGTTCTTTACTCGTATAAACATTGTTAAATGTTAATTAAATCGAATTTCTCTTGCAGTGACGTTAATTATTGGTGGCCCATTTAAGTAAACTATGCACCCACAATGCCACAGTAATGTTAAGCAAAACTACATATAATTAAACGTTTTTTTCTTTGTTCTTTTTTCGCTTTGTTCTGTGCTGTTTTTAATGTAAATTATTTAAATCATTGGAAGGAAAAAAGAAAACATAAAAGATCACATTGATGTAAACCGAAACCACACGCATGTTGTACATTTCAGGTGCAACAAACCAACCGCGAAAGATTTTTTCAGTTTTTTTCTGTTGCAAGTGAAACTTATTGTTGCAATTTTCAGTCTCATTTTTTTATTTAATTTGTTGTAATTTCTCATTACTTGTATTATTATTAAAGAGAAGAAGAAAAAAATAACAAATGAAACCCAATTTTGTGAATGATTAAATGAGCTTAAATGGATTTTTATTGTTTTTTTTTTTCAAGCGAATACAAGCCTCCACCAACCAACCAACCTCCTCCTGCGATTATTCAATTTTTTTTTTTTTGACACAAAAACATGTAACAAGACAATCTGACATGGTCTCGCAGTTAAATATGCAGAAATAAATGTCGTTTGTTGTTAATATTACATGAAATGGGTTACAAAAACAACAACAAACCAACATGATTTATTGCATATTAAGCACGGATCTGTACGTATGTGTCCGTCCTTCATCTCTCTCTGTTGCATTTTATCTATTAAATGCGTTACGTTTCCATTTAATGCCCGGGTATAATTAATTGGCTGTTAAAATCGAAAAATAAAAATCGAAAACAAAAAAACTTTCTCTCATTTACATATGCAAACATCAAATGATAATTTTTCATTTAAAAATAATCGGAAAAATTTTAAAATTCTTGGGATAAACAGGTGTCCCAAATTGTATGCCGTATTGTAGCATTTCAATTTAATTTTTCCTAGGATTCAAGAAATTTAAACAGAAACATACGCAATAATTGTGCAATTTAGTTTTCTTTGTAGTCACTGTTATTGTATATACAGTATTAAATCGACTCCTACACGTTTTATTATTCTCAATAAATCAAAATATTTTGTATACTACGGTGGCCACAAATGATAAACCCCATGATTACCAGTTGATATCCACCGATATTATTCTACCGCTTGTACCCACAAAGCCCCCGCAGCGTAGTATGTTGGCTTATTAGACGTGAGGTCACAGTTCAAACTCCAGGTCAGACTTCTGCAACAAAAAATATTTCTTCGGCGACTTTATTCACAGAAAATTTGTGGCAAAAACTCTATATATGTTCCTTTTACTCCTCTAGAGAGCAGAGGGCCGCAGCAAAAACTCTGGTAGTAAATAAATATTGCCATGAAAAGTTTCTCTCAGAGTCGACTTTAAACTGTCTAACTAATTCTGTCGTTTTTAAACTAAAGGACCCAGCACTCATGTATAAAATTAACACACACAACATAAGTGATGTGAAAAGCTACGTCATAATCCTGACTGAAGGGTTGTAATGAGCAAATATGTACGTACATATGTTATGTCCCCACAAAGCAAGAGACATATTAAAATCCTTGTTCAAATAACTATTTTTCCGCTCTTCGAATAAAGTCTAATATGTATATCCCAAGAAGAAAAAATAGAGATATTCCTCGGTCCCAATTAACAGTGGAAAGAAACTTGTAATGAGACCCTTAATAGCGTCATACAATTTTTCAAATTGCTAACCTACAGCTTCATTCCCCTCCAAACAGAACCTTTACTTCATTTAGTCTTCAACATTCTCACTATGTGTGCTCTCCTCAATTCTTATGGAATTAAATATTTTCTCATTACATTCTGAGTACTGGCAACATTCAAAAAATGTTCACCTTAATGCATGCAACTTTTTTTTACATGGGTTTTTCAGTGCAATATTTTCGTTTGTTTGACTTTTGTTTGAAGACAACTTGAGTTGCATTTAAAGTTCTTTAAGTCCTTGGGGTTGTAGGATAAAAGAGGATTGGTGCATGACGTTCTGAGTACTGGCAACATTCAGAAAATGTTCACTTCAATACATGCAATATTTTTTACATGGGTTTTTGAGTGCAAGATTTTCTTTCGTTTGACGATGCCTTGAATTAAATTTATAGTTCTTGGGGTGGCAGGATAGAAAATGTATTGACGCATTTAGGCCTGTATGGTGCTTATAGCCACAATCGATAACATGAATGACTCTTTCCCCTACACTTAGAAAAATCCGTAGCTTCCTAGTCTCACAATGTTCATCCTCAATAGATCGGTAAAATCATATCCATAGTAGAAGTCCAAGATCTTCATTTTCTACGACATCACACTGGGCATACCCTATAGCTGAAGAAAAGTTTCGTTCTCTTCTTCGCTTCTGCAGTTTCATTACCAGAATGAGTACTATGAGTACCCAGAATTCGGTATCCAGTAATAACTCTACCAACTACACTGAACGTGCTCTATTCGAGTTGATCTCAGCAGGGTAAATATAGACAGCCTCTACTGGAACTTAGGTTATGAGTGAATTTCAGTAATTAACAGGTTGAAGTTTCAAGAAGGGAAGCTTCTACGACGCATATTGGGTTACAATTTTTCTGTGGATTGAGAAGAGGCGTTTGGAAGGTCATTATCAATCAAATCGAAGGCAGAGAGAGGCGGATACTTTTCTTAAACTAAATGAGTTTAAGGCAATAAAAATCTTGTAGAGAGGAGATTTGTGTAATGCATTAGACACTACACGAGTAGCCTGTGGAGTATCCAAAAATCACTTGTTTGGATTAGATTATGTAAATCCTATGCTGAAGAAAACGTGTGGAGCCTGTGCCGAGTTAGTATGTCTCAGACATATTGATAAAAACGTTGCTTGCAACAAAATCTCACAATATGCCACCAATACTGTCTTTCATTTCAACCAACAATCGAGTTTCTACTGTAGCTTACGTTGTTTTTTCTTTTTCTTTTGCTTTTGTGCTATTAAAAATCCATTTTACATTAATAATGAACAAAGTCATCAAGTATTATGTAAACATGATGAACAAAAATTCCATACATCCCCCCATACACACACATACATACATCTAAACACAAAATAAATACATCCTGTAAACACTAAAATACACAAACACATGCATACATACATACATCTATACATTGACGTATGCAGACAATAAAAAAATACACACACATCTTAAAGGTATTTAGTTTTGTTTACATTTGCTCTTCCTCTTCCTCTTGCTTTCTCTTTTTCTCTTGGATTTTTTTTTACGATTTTGTAAACATTAACTCACATACAAACACATGCTCAGTTGCAAAAAAAAATACAAACACATCAGCAAAGTACTCATTGCACGGCATTTTTCTTCGCTTTTACTTGCCACATACACACGTACACAGTGGTTTTGAAGTGAAAATAAACGAAATCATGTGTGTTCAAAGGTAGGTGATGCCAAGGATCATGTTGGCATGGGTACTTGTCCTATCTGGGGCCCCTATTTGGCTTTGATTCAGCTGCGTTCATCGAGTTCCTTTCGATTAATAAGGTGATTAGCTTACAGACTGTTTTACTCTGCCGATCATGACCTAGAAGTAATCCTAAAGTGCTATGGGGAACCATTTCCTTGACGCGTATTTGATCCGTATTTGTTTCCCAAAAGATGGTATTGTCTGATGATGTTCTTCGTTTGTTTTCTTCTTCTCGAGAGTATTTGGAATCGACTGTATTACAAGAATGACAATAGTTTAGGATCCCATGGCTGGGAAAAACACCAGAGTGAACTGGAAAACATCTGGGAACGTACGATACTGCAACTAGGGCAGCAAAATCTGGTTCAGTAGGTAGGGAACTAGGTAGAGGTCGGTACATGGTACGTGCACACCACTATGTTGGCGGAGAAAACTCCATCTTGGTGTCCGCAAAAAAAATAGACGATTTGATTTACCTCTTTGGTAAGGAATGTACATTGAGACGCCAAATCGCTTTATCAGAAACTACGAGACTTGGGAAAAATGGATAATTGTGATACCATAACGAGTTCTAATTGGCCAGCTCAACCAGCTACTAGGTAGAGGTCGGTGTATAGGTGTAGGATTCGGATAGACACAGTTAGGCCGAATGAGGCTTCTTGTGACACCATAGTTTAACATTTTCCCCTTATCTCTGCAGCATTCAGAGCTTCTGCTGAAGCGGCTTAGACTACCAATGTCTGCCGTTAAGATGCCTTTTCGTACGCGAAGAATAGTTTCCTGTTCTTCCTCATCTCTGCAGCTCTTGTGAAAGTCTTATGCGATGAGTCCAATATCGATGAGTCTTTTCCTATCTCTTGTTTGTAGTAGCAGCACTCAGGGGATGGCCCCTTCGCATGCATTGCATTATGTTGGAACTAGGAAAATATGTAATTGGAAGGTGGAAACAGGGAGTAATGTGTGTGGATACTTGTTTTGAATCTTTTTTTCTATTCTAAGTGACAGGAAAGACCTCTGCAGAATGGGTCTTCCACATACGGATGCATACATACATACATAATTGATCATTACAACCCTTGAGGCAGGATTGCGATTTAGTTTCTCACACCACTTATGTTGTGTGCGTTAATTTTTATACATGAGTGGTGAGACCTACAGTTTAAAGTCGATTACGAACTTTTGATGTTTGAGAAACTTTTCAAGGCATTTTGCTCACAGAGGTTTTGCCAGAAATCTGCTGAGAGGAAGCGGCCGAAGAAATATTTTCTCAAATTTCGTTTAGTTGGAGATGTCTGACCTTGAGTTTGAACCGAGGCCTCTCGTGTAATAAGCCAACACACTACCTACTAGAGCAAGGCGTCTTCCACATGCGGATAGTCCGACTAAATAACGTATTCTGTCTGTAATGCTAACAACACGGATAAAATTGAAGAGAGACTTGGTAGTGGCATAAAAACAATATTTGGATCAGCTCAACAAAGCCTCAAAATCACCTTTTTAGGACTTAGTCATCTCATTTTGCTTTCAGTGCTCACTGTGTAGAAGTGTAGGTATTTTTTAAAGCACTTACTCACACACCAACACATCAAAAAAAGAAACCAAATTGAATACGTATAAACAATACCAGTTGCTTTTCTTGTTGTTGTTGTTGTTGTCTTTGTTGGTTAAAAGATCCATTTTTTTCTCTCTCTTCTCCCAGTTTATTTATTTATTTGTGTGTACTCATCATCATTGTGCTGTTGGTTGTTGATACATGTGTTTGGTATCGATGTTAGTGTTGGTGTTGATGTTAATGTTGGTTGTATGTACAGTTTACAGTTAAAAATCTTTATCTAAACACAATATTGTTCAAAAAATATTTGTTTTGATTTTAGAATTTTACTCTCTTATATACACACACACACACAGACACACACCCACACATACTTCATGCGCCTACATTTTTATAGGTTGACTGGCTGGCCATGTTTAAATAGGTTTTTCAAGAAAAAAACGTGAACAAAAAATTTCCATGGTATACGAAGGCAACACGCAGGCAACGAACGACCCACATCAGTCGTGTAACAGTATTTAAAATGGAAAAAACAATTTTTTTAAATGGGCTTTTGAAACTAAAAACACACACACACACTTACACTTTCTTAGACTTACGACTGGAATAAGTGGTGGTCGAGTGTGTTGAGAATTTATAAGTTTTTGTGGTAACAGTTGGAATCACTTGAAAAAAAACAATTTTTTTTGTAGTTAAAACTTTTTAATGTTTACAAACCAAACCGAACCTGAATTATATTGTAAAAGATCAAGTAAAAGTTTATAAAAATTATAATTTATTATTAAACGGGCCCACAACTGTTGATATAATTTAAATAATATTTAATGAGATTCCCAATCTGTTTTTATTTTTCTTTTTCTTTTTTTTCTTGTGAAAAACATAACCCAGACATTTATTGTGTACAAATTTAATGAGTTTTGTTAGAAACTTAACAATTACGCATTAAAAATTATAAATTTCTTTACTCCCTTTTCCCTTTTCGTTTTCATTAAATATTACTTTCCTCTTGGAAATGGTGTAGACAGTTTAATGATACCATTATTTATTTCATGTTTTAATCTTTTCGCAAAGATAACAGAATAGCAAAACAAACTGTAAAATACAGGCCAATAGAAGGCTTTTTTATTTCGCTTTTACAATGACAACCACAATATAATTTCACTGCTAATGAATCTGCTCTGTTCGTCCTTCTATCGTGTCCTACCCCCTTTCATTGTACATTTTTCTGTGTAGGTTTTGCTTAATTAATAATGGTGGTGGTGGTTGGTGGTTGTCTGGACCGACTTATTCCAGTTGATTAAACTTAAGCTCCTCATTTTCTCACCCACTTAAGAAAAAAAAAAACGACAAAAAATAAAACTAAAAAGAGTACTGAGATAAAACAGCCACAGCAACAACATCAGCATCAGTAAGGTAAACGAGAATAACGCAGTGAATGACAAAGACAAAGTCTAATAGTAGAGAGAATGATACTGAAAATTATCACACATTCAAGCAACTTATGCATATATACTCTCACAAATCAAATGTATATACGAGGATGGCCACAATAGTAACCGACCTAGAGTATCGATTCGTTTTTAGATTCTGGACACCAGGACATCGTTTATTTTTATTTTGTTAGCCATCAAAACAAACAAACTAAACAACATAGACGTGGAAAGAATTGATCACAGCTGCGCAATTAAATTCGGATTCGAAGCTATCAATCATGGTGATTGATCATATGATTGATATGCCTTTCTTTTCTTTAATACGTATATATGTATGTTCATCGTAAAATAAATCTTAGAGAGCCTGAGAGCCTTACGGAATTGATACACCTGCGCAATTAAATTCATATTCGAAGCTATCAATGACGGTGATTGATGTATCTTCCTCTTCACTTAATCGTGAGGTACGCAGGTACGATCGAAGATAGATATGTGTTCATGGTAAAAGAAATCTTAGAGAGGCTGAGAGTCATCAAAATAAAACAATCTAAACATAGACAGAACTGATCACATCTGAGTAATTAAATTCAGATTCGAAGCAATCAATCACGGTGATTGATCATATGATTGATATGCCATTCTCTTCACTTAATAGTGAGATATGTAGGTACGATTGCAGTACGATTGGTACGTATATGTGTTCATCGTAAAAAAAAATTTCAAAGAGCCTGAAATATGGTCTTCCGACACATGGTATTCAATCCACTTTAACAACGATAGAGGGGATCATTTATCGTGTCAATAATCGATATGTGTTCATCGTAAAAGAAATTTTAGAGAGCCTGAGAGCCGTCAAAACTAAACAATCTAAACATAGATGAAATTGATCACAGCAACGCAATTCAATTTAGGCCCCAAAGCTATCAATCATGATGATTGATCAAATGATTGATGTCCCTTTCACTTGACTTAATAGTGAGGTACGTATGTAGGTGCAATTTAAGACGGATATCTGTTCATCGTAAAAGAAATCTTGGTGAGCCTAAATATGGCCTTCCGACACATGGTATTCAATCCTCCTCAGCGAAAATGTGTGTGTGTTTGATCATGTTAATAAAACTGTGGTTAATCAAGCACTATAAAAGCTCATGAAAACTTCCATGCGAGCATGGTGCAGTTGCTACAATTAACTCATCGATGCTCTAGTCAATCAGATTCTCAAGCCTACCATATAATGTCTGACTGCGTGCTGTCAAAGCACTGGCTTCTAACGTAACGAACTGCAAGTGGCTTTATAGCAATGCAATGAAGCAGCCGAACGATATGACATTCACATCATGTGGATACCGGGAGATAGTAATATTTCAGGTAACTCTAGATCTGATTAACATGCCAGGCGTGGAGATGATGAAATTGTTCTTCACCTATTTGATACATGCCCAGTACTATGTTGGCGGAAAAAAACAAATCTTGATGTCTACAATAGAGACGATCAGGAATTATCACAGAGAACCCAAGACGTTTCATCAGCAACTTCGAGACTGAAGGAAAATGGATAATTGTGTTATAATAATGAGTCCGAATTGGCCAGCTCAACAAGCGACCTAATCTTTTGAGTATCCTTGGTCGAAGCATATCGAACTAAAACTATGGGAGATGGCTTAGAAAAATAAAGAAAAATTTGTTAAAATTTTGTGTGTTATTGTAGCTTATTTTGGGATTACCCTCGTATATGTATGTTATGTTTTAACATCTTGCTTTTCATTTAATTTGTGTTCAAGTAACACAGTGTAAATAACACAGTAACACAGTGTTACACGTTAATGAATGAAATTGTTCTTGTTAAGAATCGTTTTTAAGCCATAAATTTACTTGAAAATTTCATTTCATTTTATTAAATGCGTATGAATACGGAGTATACGGGTATACCTACCATACATATACGTAAACAGGCCTCTGCTTTAAGTTCACCCTCATTTCAGATGTTATCATGTGTGACGTGAAAGAATTTTTTTGTTTATTTTTCGCTCCCCTTATTTTCAATTGTAAGAAGATTTTCAAGATTACTTTGGTTACGCACTGTAGTGGGGTGATAGTGAGTGAGTGTGAGATGAGATAAGTCGTTAAATTATCCGATAAAACAAAAGGCATCACATCGTAATCGTAATGCAAAATAAACAGAAAAAAGAAGGGAAAAAAAGGACAAAATACCGTAAAACAATACGGTATTATTTTTATTAATTCTCTCTCTCTCTCTCTCTCTCTCTATCGCTTCTTAATGATGCTCAAATCAAATAAGAAGAGCAACAGCATTTTGTGAAGCGTAACTGACACTTTATTGAAGAACGAACAACAAAAACTACGTTTCGAAGAATTGAAAAAAAGGATTTCCAAGAAGTCTCCATTAAATGAAATAATTTTTGAAATTAAATTAAAATATTTGAAGTTCAATAAACTTTTTAATTAAAGAAGTATGGGCAATAAAATCGCAATAAAAAAACCTCTGTTCTAAACAGTATTTTCTCTGAAATAATTTGTTAAAGGCATGTAGGAAATTTAATCCTTTTGCCCTACGTAAGCATTTCATTAAATAAATTAATTAACTGTTCTGCTACAAAAAAAAATTTAAATCAAATAAATATTTACAACAACAGCAATAACAACAACAAATAATGCAAATATTTATTTTCACAAAACCAACCGGCTGTAATTTATTATTGCCTTCCAAAAAAAAAAAACACAGAAAAAAATAAATGAATGAGTTATTCTGTACAACATTTCAACTGTTGATGGAGTTTTTCACTTTACTTGAATGGTTTTCAATGTTGAATTAAATGTTGATTCAAATAAACAAAAAAAGAAATACTTTTTGGCGTTCAAAATACTAGCCAAAGTTGAAATAAATGCATCAGTTTTGCCCCTTAGTTGTCTTATGTAAATGAGAACAAATGGCCGACCGTTAATATGTTATTTGAAAAGATAACTTCTTTGACCGGGTTTCGATTGCATAACTCATTCCAAATGTAAGAAATTTGTATGAGTCACTTAGAGCACCTAATCTCTGAACGATTCGAATCTTCTGATAAAGCAACTTCGACTATCAATGTCTACATACATACATACATACATAATTGGTCATTAAGGTCAGGATTATGACGTAGCTTCTAACACCACTGATGTTATGTGTGTGTTAATTTTTATACATGAGTGGTGAGACCTACAGTTTAAAGTCGACTCCGAACGACAGATTTTTTGAGAAACTTTCCATGCCAATTTTATTTACTATCAGAGTTTTTGCCAGAAATCTGCTGAGAGGAAGTCGCCGCAAAAATCATTTTTTTATGTCTGGTCCGGTGTTTGAACCGAGACCGCATGCCTAATATGCCAATATTCTAGCTACTTAACTACGGAGACTTGATCCTGCCAATATCTATCACTGGGAATTTGTTTAAATTTAAATCCTATCTGTACTGGACACTAAGGTTACTTTTTCTCCTTCGCCCAAGTGCTGTATATGTGCTTAATAGCTGGAGAACAGTTTCTCTGTCTTTCTCAGCTTTACATATCCTACAAAAGTCATTGGCCAATGCGTATTTTATGAGGGCCCATAATTTAATGCCCAGTGCATGTTTGTTAGTAGTTTAAGTCCTTTAGCTAAGTTTTCTACGCTGACCCGTCCAAATTAAAATCTCTCCATCTGACATTGATGGAATCTATAAAAGTTTTTCAAAAAATTTGTCGTTCGCAATCGACTTTGTAACTGTAAGCCTCGCCACTCACGTATGAAATTAACACACACAACATAAGTGGTGGCAGAAGCTAGGAAGTAATCCTGGCTGAAACGTTGTAATGACCAATTATGTATGTATGTACATTATTTCGACTGCTAGGCGTGGAATGATCTGGAAACTGTGTTGCATATGTACGGGCCAAAGTAGATATTGGGCTGGAAAACTCCTCTGTAAGTGATTTTCGCTTAAGGGTTCTACGTGGCCCTCATTTCGCTGGAAATTTGGCACAAATTTCGTTATATTCTGGAGGACTTGTTCGACTGCTAGTTTAAGCTGAATGAAGCATCACCCAGCGAAGACCAAACAGCAAAAAACATTGTCTAAGATTATGTTCATCGACTGAGCATTAACTCACATAATAATTAGTTTCTAAACTTAAGTTCCACTGCAAACTAATTCATCCTAAATGCCATGATGCAATACAGTATATTTCCCTTGGAAGACCCTGATTCGAGTCATGAATTAAATAAATTTCTGGCATTTTTTTTAAATTTCGTATACATTACCGAAAATTTAAAATATTGTTACGTTTTTCCCCTTTAAAAACATTTAAAATATAAGCTCGTAAATTGGAAATAAAATAAAAATAAATTGGCGTTTAGTTTTAATTAAAATTCTTTATTATACGCATAATTCTGTGTGCCACTGTTCACAACTTGATGTATACAACAACAATTGCTTTGTTTGTTATTCCTCTGTTTATACTCTTTGCATAAGCAATAATAATTACTGTACAATTATTCAACAGATCTTTGTAACGGAGATCTTCATACCACGATTACTCTCTTCAAACGCATCGCGTATTCACACAAGACTGACTGAACTTTTACTAACTCCGTTGCCTGCTTTGCCTTGCCTTTTATATGACAGGGTAAACAGTCAGATGAATGTTTTTGAAGGCGAAAGTTCATGACTTCGTCTTCTCGAAATCTCTATAAATGTAGACATCGTGGGTTACATTTATTATCGTAGTGTTGTTTGTATATTTTGTTTAAATTTTTTCTTGTAGTGTTTGTTGTTGTATTTTTGTTTACTTGTTTACCATTTCTGTTACGCTGGTGTTTGTTGCTATATTAAGCATTATGATAATTTGTAAACAGGTTTTATTTACTGCAATATTTTGTTTATAATTTTAATGTTAAACGATGTAAAAGCAAAACACCAGTATTTTGAGTTTTTTTCATTTTCGTAACAATATTCCTTAAAATTTATGTTTTTAAAAATACAATTGAAATAATTAGAATGCTTTCTCTGTATAATTCTTTTAATTACTTTGAAGTTGATTGCCAAGTCCTTTGTAATTATTTCAAGGAAGAATTTTTGTGTCATTTTAAATATTCTTAAAGGAAGTTTGAAAATTTTATAAATTTTTCATATACGAGTACACATACACGAATGGAATTTAAATATATTTGATTAGTAAATGGATTTTCGAAATTCTAAATTGTTGTTGCAGCTGTAGTTGCAGTTGCAGTTGCATTTACTTTACTGGCTTGTGGTTGACGGGCTGGTAATTTTTTTTTAGTTGAGTTTTTGACTTTTTAATCAAATTTAATGGCATATTCTTCTATGCATATACATACGTATGTATGTATGTATGTAGTAGTGAATATTGTAATCAAATCTAATAAAATACTATGTATTTGATACGTATGTATGTATGTATGTATGTGTATTTGTAATGCAATTATTGTTAATTCAATAGAAATTGTGGTTGGTTAATAACTTACGCACAGTAAATGTTGGCAGATTAATCAATTATGGAAGCAACTTTACCTCTAATATTTATGCGATAAACTTCATTAGAAATTTAAACAATTTCTAAATACAATAATTAATTAATTCAGACATTCACGATAAACACTTTAATTGCAATTAAAATGTAAACACTTAAATATTTAAATTGTTGTTTAAATATATGAATAGTTTGTCTTAGTTAGCTTAAAATCCAAAAATAATTCCAAAAGGCCGTATTAAAGAACTAAACAAGTGCCACTTAGCGTATGATTGATTTGAATAGGAATTCATCAACGTAACTCATACGACAACAGGGCAATGCCTCTCATATTTACTTTGAAATGAAATACCTTTTAATGCCCATATTAAAATGAAATTAAATTCTTCTACACAGTCTTGGCAAAAAATATCCTGCCATACAAGAAGAAGAAGAAGCAGAATTATTGCCTGCTGCAATTAATTACGTTTGCTAGTATTTGTTGTTTAAGTAGTCTTACAAGGCTTAAACCAAATAGTTCCCAGAATAAATTCATAAAAAGCATAAAAGTTTGTGTGTGTGTTTTAATGAATATTTAAGTTAAGTTATGCATTCGATTGCCATCATTATGGTGAAATTAATATTCTCTTGTACATTTCATTACAACTCTAAGGCCAATCAGCATGAGAATCAAAAAATTCCCAATTGTAAGCGGCTTATAAACAAAACATTACTAGCCTTTCTTTCCCTTGCTTACATAGACTTAAAGAACAACCCACATAAATAATAATTTAGAAAGTGTTATAAGCCTATACTTTCATTTGCTCTATTTCCGTTATTCACTCTCTCTTTCTCTCTCTCTCTCTCTCTCTCTCCCTCTCTCTCTTTGGTCTCCCATTCATTTTGCTTATTTAAATTGAAAAATATTGATTGTTTACTGAACCAAAAGTTCTCTTCAGCACAACAACAGCAACAACAATTACTAGAGAAATAAGTTTAAATTGAAAACTTTTGTAATTTCTCTCCTTCGTCAGTTTCGAAGATTATGTACACAAAAGTAATTTAAAATTATGAAAGATTTACCATAAAATATTGTGGTTTCATTAATGAATTGCTTAGGGAAAGTAAAATTCATTACAAGGATTACACAGACACGTGCTAAAGTAACAGCATCTCAATGACCATTTGAGAGTTTAACCAGAAACAAAAATAGCAGTTCAGATTTGTGTGGGATGTTAGCACAAAATTGATAACAGCCTACTTAAGCTTGCTTAACTGGTCATTACACTCCTTTAGTCAAGATTACAACCTAGCTTGGCTGCCTTCCACAATGTATCAAAACAAAGTTTGTATGCAGTTCTACTACTGTATATAAACTATGTAGATATGCAAAGTAACCAAACAATGCATCAACTATAAATCCGATGCCTGATTGCTTTTTGACTGCGTTAAAAATACACATTGACGACGTTTTGAAATCGAATACATTGTATATATTTTGTACAGCGGCATTATGAAACACGATACTTTGCTCGAACACAAAGCAACTAACATTTTGGAAGGCAGCCCTTCTTACACATCCCAGTTGTTTATGTTCATTTTATCCATGAGTGGCGGTATAAACAACTTCAGCACACATAATCCAATAAGGTTCCCTCTTAGGCCAATCTGGTAGGCCTATTGTAGATGGTAATACTGTTTCTATGGGCAACATCGCCTATCCTAACTTCAGGTAGTTTTATTAAGGATGTAAGTAATGGAGTTCCCAATATTCTCGCATACGTCAGGCCTTGTGCTAGGATCGGACACATGAAATGACAGGCGGTTTTTTCCTCCAACCTTCCACGGCTTGCAACTGTTACAGGAAAAGTTGACGACCACGGCAAACGTTTAAAGCGAAAATCACTTACAGAGGGGTTTTCCAGCCCAATATCTACTTTGGCCAGTAGATCCACAAAACAGTTTTCGTATCATTCCACGCCTAGCAGCCGAAATAATGTACATCCTTCAGTCAGGATTACGAACTAGTTTCTCACACCACCTATGTTGTGTGCATTAATTTTTATACATGAGTGACGGTAGCTACAGTTTAAAGTCGACTCTGACTGACAGATTTTTGTGAAAATTTGCATGGCAATTTTATTTAACACTCAGAGTTTTTTTTGCAAGAAATCTGTTGAGAGGAAGTCGCTGAAGAAATATTTTTTCATATTTCGTTTTGAACCGTGGCTTCGCATCTAATAAACCAACACACTACCTACTAGACTACGGCCGAAATAATGTAATCCTTCGAATAATCAATGCATTTCCTGGAGAAAAAGGAGACAATCATCGATAAGCTTGGAAGTCGATTTGACATTTAAAAGAAACTTTATGGCAGCCTGGATGCGTGAGTATACCAGAGTATTCGTGTGCAATATTCCGGTACTGATTAGTCATGCCATCGCAATGACGATCCATCCATGATTTTTGATCGAAACTTCGAACCAAGGAATTTGGATGAGATCCTAGAGGAGAAGTTAACTTTGTATTCTAGTCCCCTCTGTTTGGGATGATGATGTCAAGCATATATCCAGCGTTATAGGGGCCATATAATCAATCTACAGGGAGTAGTCTAGCATATCTAGGACTTTAACATGACAAATAGCGTTGCTTAGGCCAGTAGTTCAGCGAGTTCAAGTAGGATCTGCCTGTTGCTAAGGAAGAAACTTAGTAGGAAACCAATTTTGAATGCAAAAAGTGCTGTGGTTGATGTTATCCTCAGGCCACTGGTAATAAAGATAGCAGACTGCCTTCCTTTCGCTGTAGTTTAGTAGATAGGGTGTTGCCTTATTAGACATGAGACCTCGGTTCAAACCCTGGTTAAACATCTTCAACTACACAAAATATGAAAAAATATTTCAGGCTCTCAAATGAAATTGCCATGAAAAGTTCCTCAAAAATCTGTCCTTCGGTCATAGTGGTATGAGAAACTGGGTTGTAATCCTGACTAAATGGTCGTAATGTATGTATGTATGTTCATTACCTTGTTTGAGTTACATCGCTTCGCAGCAGCTATCCATTCAACAAGCGATTGTTAAAGCTTTACAGAATCAATTGCTGTCCTGTTGGGTAGAAAGAATGTGATGAAGTCTCCAAGTCTTATTGGTTTTTTCTCTCAAGTTATTTATCAAGCAAGAAGTCGCCGTAGTCTAGTAGGCAGTGTGTTGGCTTATTAGAAGTAAGGCCAGGGTTCGAACCCCAGGACAGACATCAAGACCAAATACAAAAATTATTTCTTCGGCGACTTCCTCTCAGCAGATTTCTGGCAAAAACTCTGAGAGTAAATAAAATTGCCATGAGAAAGTCTCTCAAAAACGTGTCGTTCGGAGTCGACTTTAAACTGTAGGTCACACCACTCATGCATGAAATTAACACACACAACATAAGTGGTGTGAGAAACTAGGACGTTGTACAATGGGTCAATTCGACCCCCGGGTACTGTACGTGTCTTAATTGACAAGTACACGTCCTAACCTAACCTAACCTATTTATCAAGCAGCACACCGCAGTAAATTTTCCTGATAGATTTCCTGAAAGATTCTACGAAATGCAACTAAAATCTTTAATATTTTGCCGTTTCATGGCCTAAAAAACATGTGTTTCCCCTCTTTTTCTAATTGCAACATAAACAAGTTGACTTTGTTAACTAAGCCTGGTAGTGTGATCGCATATTTTCGCCTACAATAACAAAAAATAAAAGAAAATTACCAAAAACTGTTTTAAAAATTCGTATGAAAAACATTCCCCCATATTATTACGTCGCGCATCCAAAGCACGTTCTCCGAGAAAATGCTGACATCAGCGTTTAAAGCAATCCCCTTTTTATTGCAGCCTTAAAGGGCCTGCCTAATTTCAATCAAATTTTTTATTAAGTATTGTGAGAGGAGGGACCGAACAATAAACAAAAATAATTTTAATATTCAAAACACATTCTATTATTCTTTTATCCTGTGCGAAACATCAACATCAAAAATCCTTTATGACAGTATCTGCTGCATTTCTAATTACTCCTCCCTAAATTGAGTCTCCCTCCAGGCCGTGCATGGCCTTTGTAAAGCTCGCACTTAATTTTTGCTTTTATGTAAGCATGTCCCAGAGAACATTTAAATTGACTGAAATAAATTCAAATGTTGTTGTTGTTTTTTGTTGTTTGTTTTATTCTTGTTTTTGTTATTTTTTTAACGTGGCTTGAAGAAAATATTTTTAAAACAAATATGAGCGTCAAAAAAAATCGTTTCTTTTCTTTATTCATTCACATTTCTTTGGTTTTCCCTTCCGTTTCGTTTTGTTTCGTTTTGTTTTTTTTAACTGTAAATATTTAATTTTTATCATTTCCGTTACAGCCACACATACTTTCACACACATACATATGTAGATTAAGACGGTTGTACTCCCACTGTGTAAAGTGTTAATAAAATTATCCTCATAATTTAATAAGTTGTCGCAACATTGCCAGGCTCTTTGTTCTTCTATGTATGTATATGAGCAAAAGGTTTAATTCACTGGGTCTGTATATACATATATACATATGAATGTGTATGTAAACGTCTTTTGTAGGCCATTATAAGACGTGCGTTATGTTAATAATAATTTTATTTGAATTTTTTTCTTTCTTTGTTTTGTTTTTAAATTTTTTTTTATTCTTTTTGTTCCTTACATGTACACTCAGCCACAAAAGTATACATACGGTTAACAAATTTCAGAAATTTTTGAACCAATCCGTTTTCGTTGACAATCTTTATAATTGTCTGACATCTTTCTTCGATTTTAACACGGTCTTTTGCATTGGTTCAGAAATTTGTGAAAGTTGTTAATCGAATGTATACCTTTGTGGGGCTGTGTAGGGCCACAATTCAGTTCAATTTCAGAAATTTTTTAACCAATGCAAAAGACCGTCTTAAAATCGAAGAAAGATGTCAGACAATTATAAAGATTTTCAACGAAAACGGAATGAAATTTCTGAAATTTGTTAACCGTATGTATACTTTAGTAACTGTGTGTACGTTTATATATAAGTGAACGGGTGATTTCTTAACTAATTTGGGTCTTAAAAATTTAAAACCTGAAAATTAACAAAATCGAGTGAAATATTTATTTCTGTACCTCCACTGTAGGTGATCCATCAGGGAGCTTCAATTTTGTTATACTTTCATCAGCATTACGGCTGTTATCTCACCAATGGCAGCTCTATTGGTATCTGCCAAGGGCTGGAATTGTGGCTGGCTTATCTCTTGTAGTCACCGTAGTCTAGTAGGTAGTGTGTTGGCTTATTCAACATAAAGCCCCAGGCCAGACATCAAAACAAAATACAAGAAGTATTTCTTCGGTGACTTCCTCTCAGTAGATTTCTGGCGAAAACTCTGAGAGTAAATAAAATTGCCATGAAAAGTTTCTCAAAAATCTGTCGTTCGGAGTCGACTTTAAACTGTAGGTCCACTGCGCATGTATAAAATTAACACACACAACATAAGCGATGTGAGAAACTGGGTCGTAATCCTGACTGAAGGGTTGTAATGACCAATTATGTATGTATGTATGCATGAAACATGAGTGGTGCCAATACACTTCCTGCTAGACTACGGCGATTAATTCCCATTCGTTTTATAGATCTGATGGCACAGGCACCCCTGATGCTAACGAATTCGAACATGCCTGTCGATTGACAGAAAAATATCCAGTTTATCTTAAGCAAACAGACTACAAATGAACTTTGATATGTCGGAGATTGTGGATTCTGTATCTCTGTATTCCGGAGCACATATGAATTGCCTTTTGAGAAATCCCCGACATTCATGGAACAAGTTTGAAGTCCTAAAATCAAACCTCTTACCAATAAGATTATTCAAGTCACTCGAATCGTTTATAAGTATTGTTACGAAAATGGAAACGGTGTACATCGTTTAACATTAAAATGAGCAAAAGCTACACAAACAACGGCAACGAACTTGTTACAAGTAAACCAACAACATCAGTAAGAAAGAAAAGGCGATAGACAAGTAAGCGAGAACGCAGCGACAAGCAATGTAAACCAAATAGATAAACAACCATGAAGTCTCGAGATAAAGTTCTAGAAAAGACTAAGCCCCGAACATTGGACTTCAAGAACCTTCATCAGACTGATTACGTGGGCATATAAAAAGGCAAGACAAAGCAGGCAACGAGTAGTAAGAATTCAGTGTGTCTTGTGTGAAGGATTCAGTTCTGACTGAATTCTTACTACTCGTTGCCTGCTTGTTTGATGAAGGTTCTTGAAGTCGAATGTTCGGGGTTTCGTTCAACGTTGTAGTGAGTATGAATGAATCAGAGTACATAATTAAATTTCAATATTGTTGAGTCACTTATATTCAAAATTTCATGAGTTCTTATGATCTCTGATACGATGCTCGACAGATAATAAATAAATTCTAATGATTTTAAGATGAATCCTTTTTTTGCTGTACAAGAGCTAACAAATCACCCGTTATACCCGTTATGTTACAGTATACATACAACTTAAGTGCATATAGTATGTATACATACCATACGTTTGCATATATGTATGTACTTACATATCTGTATTGTTTGCACGCAGTTTGTTTATTTTTATTATGATAATTTAATACGAATTAAATTAAAAACCATATGCTTGCTAGCTCATTAACATATTCATATATTTGCACATGACTTACGAAAATGCTTAACATTTCATTTTATATATAATTTCGCTCTCATTCACACACTCTCTCTCTCTCTCTCTTTCCCTTTCTCTCTCTGTTTTTAAGTTAACACCCATACTTATTTCATATTAATTGTAAGACCTGCGTATGTGTGTAAGCAATTGCTAGCATGCGTATACAATTACTATGAATTTCTGCTTATGTATGCATGCATGTATGTATGCGTGTGTGTGTAACATACATTAAGTGGGTCATGTTTATTAACTGACAAATGTTGTTAAAATTATTGTAAAATTTTTTAAACAATAAATTCGTGTTTAAAACACATGAAAACTGCAATTCTATTCGGTTTTCATTCTGTTTTTGCAGGAGGATGTGAACATATTTCATCATAAATAAGTTGTTCATGTACATATGAACCATGTAATATTCATTTTAAAGAAAACAAAATCTAGAAAATATATTTAAAAAAACAAAAAATATTGTTAAAAATAAATTTGTATTTAGTTTTAATAAAAATTCTTTATTATTCGTACAATTTTGTGTGTCACTGTTCACAACTTGATGTAAACAACAACAATTGCTTTGTTTGTTATGCCTTTGTCTGTACCCTTTGCCTAAACAATAACAATTACTAGACTATTATTCGACAGGCCTTTGTAACAGAGATCTTCAAACCACGATTACTCTCTTCAAACGCACAGCGTCTTCACACAAGACTGACTGAACTCCACAAACCCACTCGCCTGCTTTGCCTTGCCTTTAATATGGCAGGGTAAACAGTCTGATGAATCTTGAAGGCGAATCTGTATAAATCTATGCATCGTTGTTTAGGTTTATTCTAGTAGTGTTTGTTGTTGTATTTTTGTTTACCATTTTTATTATGCTGGTATTTGTTGTTACATTAAGCAATACGATAATTTGTAAAGAGGTTTCTTTACTGCATTGTTTTGTTTATGTAGCTTTTGTTTATATTTTTAATGTTAAGCGAAGTAAAAGCAAAACACCAGTATCTTGATTTTTCATTTTCGTAACAATATATTAAAAATATTATGCTTAAATCGAATATATTAACTACGCGCTGAAATAGTTCACATTTTTATGCAGAGGCTCATGAATAAAATTTCTGTTTTTCGAAATTATTGACCCATTGTGTGCATATAAAAAAACATGCCTAATTTGAAACATCCACCCATTATGAATTATGAATAAAACTAGGGGTACGAAAACCTGCATCATTTATATGCAACACCACGTAAGTTTTTAAATAAACTAAACTTTCAATGCGTTCCTCTTGCGAACGTAATTAAAAATTTCTCAAGTTAAACGAAATTGTTCTTGAAAGGATGCCTTATTAACAGAAACTGAGTTATATTGGATGATGATGCCATTATTCACTAAGCATTTTCACATGTCGAAAATTCAAAAAGTTTGCAAAATTATTTAATAACAATTATAAATTTGTTATTGTTGTTGTTGGGTTTTGTTGTTGGGTTCAACCCCCTTTGGTTAATTAATAAATTTCAATGCAAACTTTTTTGTTAATAAGGTTACAGAAAAAAAACTGTGGAGGGTAAAATAATATGAAACCATAAAAATTACATTTGAAAACAGGGGGGATTAAGTTACAAATAACTGAAGCATATGAAGTACTAAAACAAATGTATGTTTACGTACAGTGGTGACCTTATAATTAGAAACGACTTAGCAACACCTGGGATCAAAGGCTTTGTTTGAAGGACGTCTTACATACGTTTTTCCATTAGATTGGAACAAATTAAACTTAGATTAGTCACTCCAAAGAACTCTGTTTCAGAAACATCGTTTCTAATTATAAGGCCACCACTGTATGCACGTATGGTATGCAATGGAATATTCTGTAGAGTTGGATAAATTTTTTTTGTTAATTTTTTGGTAGTTTTTAGAAGTTGAAATGAATACAAAATACACACATGAATATATATATAATTGGTAATTACAACCCCTTAGTCAGGATTACGACCTAGCCTCCCACACCACATATGTTGTGTGCATTAATTTGCATACATGAGCGGCGGAACCTACAGTTTAAAGTCGATTACGAATGACAGATTTTTGGATTTTTTTATTCTGATTTTTTGCCAGAAATCTGCTGAGAGGAAGTCGCCTAAGAAATATTTTTTTTTATATTTCGTTTTGGTGTATGACCTGGGGCTTGAACCATAGCCTCACATCTAATAAGTCAACAAACTACCTACTAGACTACGGCGACTTCAGAAATGAATACAAATTAAACAATTTAAATTAAATTCTTTCTTATGAATCAAGCATTTTAATACGCACTTTTATGTTGTAAATTCTTATTAAATTTTCTAGAAAAAAAAAAAAAAACTCAATATTTTCTTAACAAATAGAAGCCAATTTTGGTTAATTTTTTTAAGCTTAAATAAGCAAAAAGCTCTAGCAAAAATCGCTTTAATTTGCATGATTCTCTAGCAAAATTTTTACTAACACAACACAACACAAAATACAACAAAACAAACAATCCATTTAACAAGTCAAGCAAATTTCCTTTACACCAGTTATTTTGGAATTTTCTTCTGCTGCTCGATTTTAACAATGAAAAAACGCTCTTAACCCCAGCTAACTAGAAAAATACAACATCGATGTGATAGTTACAGCAGAAAAAAAGAATGAAAAGCAAAAAAATTTATAAATTTTTTTTGTTAGTATTTACAGAAGAAGGATACTTCAATAACAGTGAGCGTCAAAAGAAACTGTACATCAAAAAAAAAAAAAAAAATTATTTGTTATTCGTATTTTTCAGGCAAAGTTGAGTTTGATGATGAATAGAATTTTATTCTTAGTGTACAGTTTCTTTTGACGCTCACTGTACATACAATCATGATCTGAAAATATGTGTTTAAATTCTTACAAGTAAACAATCTAAAGTGGCATATATATTTACATCTTTATAGGGCAAGAGGAATTCAAATAAAAATAAAAATATTTCTTGTAATTTACACGTTGCAGATTCACAATTTGCTAACAAGCTGTACGACATATTCATTGAAAATAAAAGCGATTTTAAAGGAACGTTCTAAACTTTAGTTAATCTAACAAAGACGACTCAGCAATAGATTTGGGAAAAAGGAAGACGAACTTACGAAGGATAGAATACTGGATAGCCTAAGGCGAACTATGCCTATTGGCGCATAAAAAGATATCTGGAATACCGTTCTTATGTGTAAATGAAAATAATCTCAGATAAAAATGTCGAATTTCTGACAGGAAAAGCTGATTATAGAGACTACCTTTATCGCTTTGCCCCAAACATCTTACCAACATGCCCGGTCATGTGAAAATGTTCAAGCTTTGACGAACACAATTTGTGATCTCTTCAAAGTTAGTTCAACAATTTCTTTAAATTTTATTTATTTATTTATTAATTACAATACAATTACAAATTATATTTAATTATATACGAGCTGAGTAGCTTATGCTCGGTGTAGTGTAACAGACCAGAGTCTCTGGTGGGAATCGAACCCATGAACCTCACGCTAATAGTCGAGCACACTACTCACTAGACTACCAGGGCACCATCTATAAATTTTAAAAAGAAAATATTCTGGGAGAACCGAACCTAAGAAATATGGTGCATGATGAAGCAATTCAAACCTAATTCCACGATTTCGTTCGTTGCAATAGACGTTATAGTAGCCGTAGTCTAGTAGATAGTGAGTTGGCTTATTAGACGTGAGGCCACGGTTCAAACCCCAGATCAGACATCTCGAACTAAACGAAATATGAAAAAATATTTCTCCGGCGACTTCCTTCCAGCAGTCTTCGGACATAAACTCTGAGAGTATAGATAAAATTGCCATGAAAAAGTTTCTTTAAACTGTAGGTCCCTCCACTCATGTATAGAAATTAACACGCACAACATACGTGGTGTGAGAACCTAGTACGTATAGAGATGAAACCACATTCTCTTCCGACAAATGAGGTTTGTTTTTCCTATGAAATTAGGATTAAACTTCAACTGAAGATATTCGATAATAATTACCTCCAGTGAACCTTTAAAAAAACTCCTTGACCTTGGTTGCAAGTGGAAAAGTCATCATACTGGCATCGTCATAAAAAAAATTTTGATTAAACAACTCCAAGCACTTTATTAATGCCTAACAGTTTTTGTCATTACAACAATAGGTGGTGTGGCATTTAATAAACAAATCCTGTGGAAGACAAAATAAACGTTAATTACACTTTCCGAATTTTAAAACATTAAGAATTTCAAATTCTACTCCAAATATTCAATCCAGGATGACATCTGATACATGGCCTCTGGAAGAATATCACCAGGGAGTCGCAATGAATCGTGTAGCAGAGACCTCTCTCGTGCAACAAAACTAATACTCTACAAGTCGCTCATCTTCCCCCCGCAGAGGCAGCAGCCTTGAGAGTATTCGAGAGAAAAGTCCGTACGTATGATCTTCGGTACAGTGCGAGTTGGCGGTAATTTCCGCATCCGATCTAACAGTAAGGTGTGTGAGCTCTTCAACATGGCATGGACGTCGTATGCATGGCACGACCATGTCGGTTGAATGGAGGGAGATGCTCCGTCGAGATGGGTATTTGATGCCAGGATATGCGGAAGTAGCCTTGCTTCCGTTAGAAGGAATAGATGGAAGAAGCCCTATAATCGATTGGTGTGACCAACCGACGTAGGCGCGCAAGAAGCAGAGGCAACTGAAAGGATGTGTTAAGGCAGTCCGAAATACGTTAGTCGGGTTGTTAATGGCCAATTAAGCGAAGTAAGTAAATCTTATTCCCATGGTTTCTTGGTTTTAGTATAAAAAAGGTGTTCAATTAGTTTTTTGATTTTCTTACTAAAATATATGATTCATGGCCTCTGGTTGTAATAAATTGGTATAAAGGCGACTAGCATGGCTATCTACGCATATACCCTTTCAGCCTTGCATTCCGGCAAGGTTAGCCTAGATTATCCTTTAAAGGAATTTCAAATTATTCGATTTAATTTTAAATTTTCCACCGTTCCCAAGTTACTTCAAATATTTGAAGGAAAAAATTGGTGAAAAGCTGCTGCAAATATTCTTAAATTTTAGTCATGTGATGGTATGGTAAACAGATTTAAAATTTCACTACAGTTTCAAGACCCTGTATGCTGTTTATGTGTGTATGTATTTTTATTTTGATTCTTAACATTAAACTGATTAAACAAAAATCTCATTTGTTAATAGATGTGTGCCACCCACATTCAATGCAATTTGCTTGTGGCAGTCAGCGTGAAAAGTATGTACTTTTGTGTCCCTTGAACAGAAATTTCTATTTTTGTTAGGATTTGTATTCATTTTAATGAATTTTATACATTAAGTTTGAATGTTTTTTTTTTAAATATTACTTTTAATCAGTGAACAAACCATTGCAATAAACACATACATACATACACAGTTTTTCTACTCTAGAAATTTTTGCTAAAAGCAGCAGCACATGTTCATGCTGAAAAAATCCATGTAAAACATTTAAAATAGAAAATTTCACAGGAGCCAAAGCCAAAAACAGTTGTTGATGTATGTACGTATGTACATACAGGATCTCCTCTGTTTTCAATTCTATTTTTCTTGGTTTTTTTTTATTATGATTTTGCTTTTCAGAATTTTTATTTTGTTTCGTTTCATTTTCTCTTTTTTTAGTTTTAATACCTCCTGTAATATTTGCACACTCGAAATGACAAAGTGAAAGTTTTTTTCCTCGTGTTTTTTTTTTTGTAAATATTTTTCACAATTTTTGTGCTGCCAAAACAACAACAGCAGCAACCTAGTCAAAGGGCATTTTAACGTAATGAATAAATGAACGAATGTATGAATGAATGAATGAATGAATGAATGAATAACTGGCTGGCTGGCTGCATAAAGATTTATTGTTGTCTGAGAGTTGGTAACCCCTTATGCCACACATATTCACGGTTGCCAGCATACTTTTCCGTTTTTAATATTCGAAACGTATAAATTCAGTGGCAAATGTTTGTGGTGTATTGTTGTGAAATTTGTTAAAAAAATTTGCATCTCAAGCATCAGCATCATCATCATCATCGTTTAGTTTACAGTTGCAACTGTAAACCTCTAAACTATTCAGTTGCAAAACAATATGTTGTATGCAGAGCGATGCTTGTGTCACATTTCCAACAAATTATTTCAACAACCATGTCTCTTAAGCTATACCACGTTGCTATCCCCTCTCCATCCACCATAAAATCATATCAGGTTTTCAAAAAAACTCCTTCATTTTATAAAAGTTTTGAATAATCGTCCTGCAACAACAAAATAAACCCAAAATACCTGTTCATTAGGCTCTACAAAAAGGGAGCAACAGAAAACAAGTTTAAAAAAATTCAAGGAAATTAATAGGTTGTCCTATAATATAACCTGACATGCAGTGCTCAGTACTCAGGTTATTTGCGAACTTAAAATTAAAGGGATGAACTTATTTGGTCAGGCCAAGTTAAAATGAAAATTATACTCATTTTCCTCTACCGTTCGGTATTGCAATGTTTGAAAAATTGCTAAAAAGCCCAACAAAATATTGGTATGGCGAGGTAGAAACAGAATTTTAACAAATTGAAACACAATCACCAGCTGTTTCGGCTTTAGCAACAAAAGCAGTAGCGGCATAAAAGCTTCTAAAATTCATATAAAAAAATTCACGTTTTAATTACGTTTGGACAAGCAGTGCTTAGATAGATTATCGTAATCAATTCGATAGAGTGGACACAATTGTGTTTTAGACCAGCAATGGTTAGAGAGGGGCAAGGATAATGGAGCTGTATTCCATGGAAGAAGAAGTCGCCGTTGTCTAGTAGGTAGTGTGTTGGCATATTAAACTTAAAGCCAGGATCAAACCCCAGCTCAGACACCAAAACGAAAATATGAAAAAAATATTTCTTCGGTGACTTCCTCTCAGCAGATTTCTAGCAAAAACTCTGAGAGAAAATAAAAATTGCCATGAAAAGTTTCTCAAAACGCTGTCGTTCGGAGGCGACTATAAACTGTAGGCAGCGCCACTCATATATAAAAATAACACACACAACATAAGTGGTGTGAGAAGTTAGGTCTTATCCTAACTGAAGGGCTGAAAGTACCAATTACGTTATATGTTCCACGGAAAACACTCAAGTCTTATTAGAGCACTGACGTTGAGTTGTATAAGTTATGGCTCTAGATCAGCGTTCGTTAAAGGAGATCGTCAAGGCTAACAGCTGGGTTCTCAACAATGTTTAATTAGAAATTATCGAATGTTATGTTAGGTTAGATTAGAGGACGTGTACTTGTTAATTAAGACAAGTACAGTATCCGGAGGTCGAATTGACCCATTGTACAACGTCCTAGTTTCTCACACCACTTATGTTGTGTGTGTTAATTTTTATACATGAGTGGTGGGACCTTCAGTTTAAAGTCGACTCCGAACGACAGATTTTTGAGAAACTTTTTTCTTGGCTGTTTTATTTACTCTCAGAGTTTTTGCCAGAAATCTGCTGAGAGGAAGTCACCGAAGAAATATTTTTTATTTCATATTTCGTTTTGATGTTTGAGCTGGGGTTCGAACCCTGGCGTAACGTCTAATGTGCCAACACTACTACTCCATTATTCCTGTCTTCTATAAATATGGCTGGTCTAAATCACAACTTGGTCTACTCCACCGAACTGATTACGATAATCAAAGCGCTGCTTGTCCAAACGTAATTTAATTCAACACCGTTTTTCTTTCACTTTTTTCTTGGCAGTTTTATTTACTCACAGAGTTTTGCAGAAATCTGCTGAAAGGAAGTCGCCGAAGAAATACTTTTTGTATTTCGTCTTGATGTTTGGCCTAGGGCTCGAACCCTGGCTTTACGTCTAATAAGCCAACACACTACCTACTAGACTAAGGTGACTTCAAAAAATCGAATGTTAATCAGGGTATAAAAGATCGTGCTTAGTAAGCCATTTCCCGGCAGACACTTTGACTTAAAAGATCTCTTGTGTGCCTCTTTAGTTAAGAAAATTGCTCTGAAAGTATTGTATTGTACACCGCATTGTGCCCACAACTATTTTAATACCGCAGACATCAAAAAATTCCTCATGAAATGACTATACACCGCAGACCAGCCATATCTGGGCCATAGTTTTATTCGTAGAAAGTAAGAAATTAAAATTCCATTAGACTTGAAATATTTTCTTTAAGAGCCTTTAAAGTATTTCATTTAGTTTTGCCCCTAATTACGGTAGAAAAACAACAAAAACAACAAGAACAACCACCGACAACCAGGTTTATGTCTTAAAAACGGTTTAAAACATTTCAAAATTTCGTTTTTCTTCTTCTTCTTCATTTACATGTTACAAGTTGCGGTTTCCATTTGTAATACAATAACGTTCGTCTGGCTTGGTTTATGACCCACTAAACCACAAAGAAAAAACACTCAAATTTACAAAAATTCACACACAACCATACTTAGGTACAACATAATGAGTATGATATGAGGCCCACTGTAGTTAGCTGCTGCTGCTGCTGCTAGTGCCATTGTCACTAATATTCTTCACATACAAAGTGCTCATCTAAAATGTAAGCAAATAAATATGGTTGGCTATGGGTATGTGAAGGGAGAGGGGGAGAATATAAAGAAAAATTATTTTAAATTCGTACAACAACATCAGCACTAAAGGAAATAGCTGCGCTGCCATCAACAATAACACACTCTCAATAATAATTTTGTTGTGCTTTTGCTTGTGTTGTGTTTTGTATTCTGTCAGTAATTTCTTGTCTATTCTACAACAGCAATTTCTAAATTTCCTCCTCCCCTACAATCAACATTCTCTTTGCGCTTCTCCCTCTCCATGTGCTGTTGACTGCCTATTTTGCTTAGTGACTTTACAAGGTCTATAGTTGTCATAAGGCTGACTGGTTTTACGATTAGCGTAACGCCTAAATTGTTGTTCACACTAATCTTCATCCACCATATCTAGCACTCTCTCTCTGTCTCTCCCGCTCCCTCTAGCTCTCTGTGCTATTGAGAAATGTTCTAATATTACTTTGTGCCAATGCCATTCACTAATATTACAACAATTACACAATCATACTACCCAGTAGTAGTACAAACAATGGGACAGATGCCTGTTTACCAGCAATTGTTACTTTTTACCATCCACTTTAGTAATCCTTTGTTTCTGTTCTCCTAAAAAAGAAAACAAAGCATCAGAGGTAGGTGATATCCCCATAGAACACTTAAGTCTTACATTCAGAATAAAAACAGACTGGACCAGTATTTGTTTTTTTAACTACTGGAATAACCAGAAGCTCTTGTTGCTAAGAAATATTAGTAAAGCTCCATACAGGCCGAACCCTCTCCTGTATATTTAAAGAATCACTATAGGCAAGTAGGTAGTGTGTTGACCTATTAGATGAGAGATCATGGTTCAACTCTCAGTTCAGGCAGCTTGTTTTTGCGAAATGTACGAGTTGAATTAAACCAAACATCATTAATGCAAGAGCTTCTCTCTTTTGGGGTCAACAGTGTAGAGTATGATGTATGATGTGTGAGGGATGTACGCACCCCGGTAGGTAGGTGCCGATTATGCAGAGATAGTAGCAAAACACAAGCAGATTAATGGCGAACATTGGAGGCCCGCTACCAGCGAGACGGAGACTCCTGATGGAGGTTGGAAACAGTATTATGCTTTATGGCAGCGAAATTTGGGCCGAAACACTGGGTGTTAAGAAGCGGACAAACGCACTGGTATCGGTACAGAGAACGGCTGCATTGCGTATCGCGTCGACATATCGTACGGTATCCGCTCCAGCCGTAGTCGTGATAGCGTGTATTATCCCTGTGGATCTGCTGGCAGCGGAGCGGATGGAGATTTATAGGGCGAAATCGGCAGGAAGTCACGTAACCGCTCATTTCGGGGAAAACACCATTTCAAAATGGCAACAACGATGGAACGCAGAATATAGAGAAAGATGGACGGCGAGACCTATTCCAGACATAAGGCCATGGATTGGTCTGCAATTTGGAGAGGTAAATCACTACGTTACACAGAGGCTATCGGGTCACGGATATTTTAGAAAATATTTGCACAGAATGGGCAAGACCGCCTCCCCTTACTGTCTTTACGAGGAAGGGGAGATAATTGATGACGCAGAGCACACCGTTTTCGAGTGCGCACGCTGGCAGAGCTATCGCTCTGCACTGACGTCGATAGTTGGAACGATCACAGCTGCTAATATTGTCGGGTTTATGACTGCGAGTAGTGAAAATTGGACCTCGGTAGTGAAGTACGTAGAGCGCATTCTGAGACGGAAGAAGAGAGATCTTGAGGCTGCGGAACATGCGGGCACGCCGGAATGGATGAAACTGGCACACGTGTCAAGCGAAATTCGAAGCAGGGGCTTGGACGAAAGAAATAGTGCAGACACTTAGATGTCTCTTCAACTTTCGACACGCAATCCGGACGCGGATATGAACACGCAGGGGCCAAAGGGCCAAAGGGACTCCACTCCGAAGTAATACCACCGTAGTTCCGGAGTGGGCACAATAAGTCCACGAGACGAGGGGGGATTTAGTGGGTGAGGGTCCCACACACGGAGGATGTGACGACTTACTCTATGGTGCGGTTAGGTACATTTACCCCTCCTCGGCGTGAAAAAAAATAGCAAAACACATGTATATGGGGCCTTTAGGGGAATTAAACTCTGGAAGTAGACAATGAACCTAAATTTGCCAGGACACAGCCAATACTACAACCCAAGAGAAGAGAAAATTATTTTTATACTGCAACAGGTGGCAACCCTATGATTCTAGAACATGCTACAATAAACTAACCACCAGCTTAGTTGGAAAGAAATTAATGAACGAAACTGAATCATTGCATGGAAAAGAACGAAACGGAGTAAAACACGTAAAAGCAAGGAAAGTAAATTTGCTAGAGTGGCATCTGTCCCACGAATATCTTATGTAATATGGAAAATTAATATCGTTGTTGTTGTGTGTGTGTGTGTGTGTGTTTGTAATTCTTTATTAAACACATATTTTACCATGGGCTGTAAGAGTGGTGGTTGGAGATGATGGTCGTGACGATGCTGGTATTTTGTCGTGTGACCATGTATAAGTAACATAACATTAAAATTTTCCCGTTATATAAAATGTATTTCAAAATAATGAAACATACTTTTGGGCGCCCAAACAATTACTAATGCTGTGCTATTTTAGATTGTAAATGTTTAATTTCTAATGGCAAAATTCATTGTAGTATTGTATACTTTATGGATTTTAAATTGTTGTTGCATAATTTTAGGCTGCTTTTATTAAATGCTTCAATAAAGTTTTCCTTTTTAAAAGCGTGGTAATAAATTGTTGTAAATGGTGGTAGTAATTTAGAAAATTGGTTGTTGTAATCAATCGATATTTAACAGAATTGTTAGAATAATTTACTATCAATAATTAGATTATGTGTTAAACAGCAATTGTTAATTATAAATAATTAAGTTTAAACAATATTTGTAGAAGAATTAAATGAGCTTTGCATAGGAAAACATTTATTTTCGGAATTTTAAATTTTTAATTCAAAATTTTTTGGAAATATTTTGAAAAACTTCTTTTATTGCTTATCATAAACAACAAAAATAAATCGAGATTTTGTAAAAAAAAAGTAATGCAAAAAACAATGCATTGTTATCAAAGCCATTTGAAATGAATTTTCCAAAAAAATAAAAAAAAAATTAAAAATAAATTTTTTCCTCTCATATCTGTAAGCACTTGGGAAAATGTTAAAAATTTTTCTACAATTAACACAAAAAAATAACGAATATTTTACCCTAAAAAAAGCTGTCAAGGGGGACCAAAAACCTAAAAATAAAAAATGGTGATGCCAACCAACAAAAAAAAAATCGTTTAAAAAACTACTCCAAAACACAGAAAGAAGTCTTCACGGACTTGTTAGCTATGCAACAGCAAAAATAACAATAAAAATAAAAAACAACAGAAAACAAATTTAATAAATTGGTCATTGCAATACTTTATCTATTTCTAATAGCAACAGCAACTGCAACAACAACAGAAACAATCAAAAATATATGAAAAATATCACTGACCCCACCACCAAAAAAAAAAAAAAAAAAAAAACTGAAACAGAGACGTGCCAGTTATTCATTTTGCCTTTAGGCACGTTTATTTGAGTTTGGCTTTAAGGAAAACCAATAAAGGAAATGGAACAACAACAACCAAGAAAAATAAATAGAAACAGCTTGTATGTATGTATGTCCCCTTAATTATTATTATTTGCAGGCCATTAAGAGTCAAACAAATGCCCAAAACATACCATAAATGTCCATAAAAGTAAAAGTTTTTGATGTGATCGCCCCTAATATCTGTTAAGCCAGTCTATTATTTAAGTATTTGCTGTTATATACGAGGGTTGCAACGTAATTGGTTCGCAAGTCATTACAGAAGCTAAAGTTACCTTAGTCTAGTAGGTAGTAAGTTGGCTTATTAGACGTAAGGCCACGGTTCAAACCTTAGGTCAGACATCAAAACGAAATATTTTTTCAGAGACATGCTCTCAGCAGATTTCTGGCAAAAACTCTACGAGTAAAATAAAATTGCCATGAAAAGTTTCTCAAAAAAATCTATTGTTTGGAGACGACTTTAAACTGTAGCTGAGGCCACTCATGTATAAAATTAACACCTACCGCATAAGGGATAGGTGAGCAACTAGGTTTTAATCCTGACTAAAGGGTTGTAATAACCAATTATGTATGTATACATGTATGCATAACAGATGTATCACAATTATAGCAAATGAGTGAAGCCCTCAGTGCTGAATTAAAGATTTAAGAACGGATACTAGGCACCACGACCTAATAAAAATAGGGTACATTGAGCAAATCTCTTTACCACTGTATTCAATACAACAACCCTATTTCAGACAAGTAGAGATGGCAATCCTGTCATTATAAAACTTGCTACAATGCAACAGTAGTGATGCCACTTGATTAATAAATTTGAAACCATGAAAATATGATAGGTTAGGTTAGGTTAGAGGACGTGTACTTGTCAATTAAGACAAGTACAGTACCCGGAGGTCGAATAAACCCATTGTACAACATCCTAGTTTCTCACACCACTTATGTTGTGTGTGTTAATTTTATACATGAGTGGTGGGACCTACAGTTTAAAGTCGACTCCGAACGACAGATTTTTGATAAACTTATTCATGGCAATTTTATTTAACACTCAGAGTTTTTGCCAGAAGTCTGCTGAGAGGAAGTCGCCGAAGAAATATTTTTTCATATTTTCGTTTTGATGTCTGGCCTGGGGCTCGAACCCTGGCTTTACGTCTAATAAGCCAACACCCTACTTATGAAAATATGATGGAGAGATGCCTTATGCAGCCATAATTTATTTAAGGCAATGAAAAAGGAAAAAACCAAAGGATTGACTTGAGAATATTGTTTAAAAGAAGTCCTGGTTTCTTCAGCAGGCAATTTCATGCCATCTGTTACAATACACCTCTGCTAGTTTCTATGCTAACTTAGGAAAGAGTTTCGAATAATGTAGACCTGCTTCATTGTATTCGATATTAAACAGGGTATGGAAACCAAAGTATATTGAGTACAAAGGACAGGAGATTACATACATAATTGGTCGCTACAACCCTTCCGTCAGGCGTACGACCTAGCTCCTCATACCACTTATGTTGTGTGTGTTAATTTTATAATTTTTAAAGTCGACTCCGAAGGACAGATTTTTAACAAGCTTTTCTGGGGGCGCTTTGATAGTTGGTCCTGACTCCCCGGTCTGTCACCTCTCTGGCCTCATCAATGGATGGGTCAGGGAGGAAGAGCAGAGGCGTTGGGGGAACGGATCTGGTTGTTTTGTCTCTAGATGTCTATGGCCTGCTGTGGACAATAGGAGAACAGGTTGGCTGCTGGGCTTGGATAAGGCCAGCATAAGGTTGGCTGTCGGTTTTATCACAGGGCCCTGCGAGATTAGATCGTTGACGGGTATCTGGAACAGATCCCAGTTGGACTATTGCAGGGCATGTTGCGATGAGGAGGAGTTGGAGACTATCGAACACCTCCTCTGTAACTGCCCAGCCCTTGGTAGAATGAGGTTGAGGACCCTGGGCAGGGCCTTCTTTGAGAGTTTGAATTCTGTGTCGAGAGCCGACATCAAGGCTCTCCACAGATTCATTAGTGGCTTAGGGTGGTTGAGAGGCGCTAGGGCTTCATGAGTGTAGTCGCGCCCTCCTCTTTTTGTTGTATCTCATCTGTGTAATTCCTCCACTTCCCATTCTCCCCTTTCTACATCCTCTCCTTTTTAATCCCTCCGTTATCCTTTCCTCTGTAAGGACGTTGTACAATGGCTCAATTCGACCACCGGGTACTGTACTTGTCTTTATTGACAAGTACACGTCCTCTAACCTAACCTAACCTAACCTAACCTTTCATGACAATTTCATTTTCCCTCAGGGTTTTTGCCAGAAATCTGCTGAGAGGAAGTCGCCGAAGAAATATATTTTCCTTTACGTCTAATAAGCCAACACACTATCTACTACACTAGGATGCCTTCAGAACAGGAGAATTTCTAAGGAAATAAAAATTTTTTTCTAAAATTTCTTGCACTTACTTTGTAACTCCAATTACTTTAAGGATCAACCTCGTATCCTGATATTTGATGTTTATAACGTATAGTCTTGTTGCATTTTATTTTATTTCATTTTTTTAAATGTTTCTCTTGTTTTTTCTTGTGTTTTTTATTTCGTTTTAACTTTATATTTTGTTTCACACAATTGTTACCATGTCTTTATGGAACATTAGGCCACATCAGATGATATTTGTGGCCACAGTTGTTTCATGCGTTTGCTTTGGCTATTTCTGACTGTCTGGCTTACGCTCTATTGTTGGCTGTTGCTTTGGCACTTTGGGGACAGACAAACCTATGACGGTTGGGAATATATGTTTCTAAATTTATAAAAATTTACAGACATTTATAACAATAACTAACTCACACATATGCACACATATATGTGTAGATACATATGTACATACATAAATGAAGTTATACGCATACATACATACATATGCCCAGAGACATTACTTTACATTTCCAAAAATAAATAGAGAAACACAAATACTAATACAAATACAAACGCTAATACACATATAAATGAATTTCTCTATGGTCATATTTATATTTACAACATCCGGTCCGGGTATGGCAATATGGCCGCTACACAGCTACAGTTATAGTGCCACTAGCAGCAATACTTTCTCTCTCTCTCTCTGCATGTCTCTGTCCGTATCTCTTTGGGGATAGTTTTGTTATATTTTAATTTCATTTTTATTTATTTTTATTTTAGGTCGTCTGTTTTTTCAAATTCCTATTTTAACTGAGTTTGTTTGTTTCTTGTTTGTAAAAACATTCTCTTCTCATTCAAGTTGAAAATGTCAATAAATTTCGTTTCTAGTAGTTGAAGTAGCAGCAAATTGCATTCGCCTGCAGGCATAAAAACTATTGAATTCGTAATTTTCAATTTATTGCAATGCCAGGCGTCTCTAGACCAGTACACCCATCCCCCCCCCTAATCACTTACTTGCTATGTCTCTGGTTGTACAAGAAGACAATAAAACAGGGTCGAATATTTTCCACAAAAAAAAGGGTTAAATCGACTGGCTTAAAAGGCAGTCAAATTACTTTGAATGGCAAATAAAAACAGAAAATAAAAACGAAATGAAATAAAAATAATACGAATACGAAAAACGTTAAGAAAAGAAAATATTTTATGTGCAGCACAACTTGAATGAAATTATGCTCATTATGACTTTGGATTGTTTTTGGCTGCTGCAGCTCGTAAATATAATCTGAAGACCAGTGTTGTTAAATGGCCGTCCAGGCAATGATTTTCAATTATGTTTTTGGAATAACAAATTGAAAATGCAAGAAAATTAAAAGAAATTAAAAAAAAAATTTCAATATTTTTGAAAAACCATAAAATTAAACTAAGTTCGTTATAACAAAACAATGTTTTTCAATTGGTAGCCTAGTTTTGGTAGAGCTTACAGAAAAAGAGAAGTCTTTGAAACATTTTCCTTCCAATAGAAGAATCAAAACATTTTTAAATAGGAAATATCGCAAATTCTGAGAAAATTTAGGACTGAGTCCTGTTAGAAGACGCCGTAGTCTAGTAGCTGTTGGCTAATTAGGCGGGAGCACCTGGTTTAAACTTCAGCTCAGACATCTGGACCAAAAGGAAATACGAAAAGAAATTTTTTTGCGACTCTGAAAATCTCCTCAAATTTATTGTTCGTAGATCCCGTCATTCATGAATAAAATCATGAATCTTCATATGGTGACTTCGGGATAAAGTTGTTGAGTTCCGCAAAGCTTTTGCGAGATCTGAAAGGCGAAAGCAGCATCCATTCTACTACATGAGGCATCCATTCTACTACATGTTGTCTGTACTTAGATTTAGCAAATCGCTATCTAAACATGTCCTTCTAATGGCCATGAGCATTTGCTCATGATATTCGTGCTTAGTGAACACAGATCAGACAGGAGTCTATTAATGTACACTTCAAAAAGCGAACTGGTTAGAAAATTGTGCCCGAATAGGACGAACACAGTTCAACCTGCGGGTAAATCCCTGCTATCTGCTTTTGACCAGTTTGTGTGTCGAAAGTTAACTACAAAAGAAATGACTTCATTACTTTGTGATTATGATCGATAAAGATTAGGTAAAGTACCGGATTCTTCTTCAATTAAGACGACCAACATAGATCAGCGTTTAGGCTCATTGTGAAAAAGTACTAACCGTTCAACGCTGCTTAATTTGGGGATCGGACGAGATCGGACGAAATGGTCATCAGCTCATAGTCGACTTACTGTGTAAGAGATTAGCAAACAGATTTGAAAAAGCTTAAAGTATTTGCACATCGCAGTATTCGTTTTCCTTTGGGTTCTTGATTTTCATCCATATGAAGGACAATCCTACTCACAACGACGTAGATATAGTACCTGGGTCCTACAGAAATCTACAATGCTTATTTTCTACAGAGATTTTCTCACTCTATGGTTATGTCAACAAGACAAATTGCCACTTATAGAACTTGGAGAATCAGAAGTGATTGTGGTAAAACGATTGCATTCCAAAAGAGTGACTATTTGGTGTGAACTTTAGCCTGAAAATATCATTAAGTGGTACGTGCTTTAAAATGATTTTGGAAGTATCATTGCCATCATTTTGGAGCTTTATAGTCTTATGTTAGCCCACTTGTTTGCCTGCAATTGAAAATAAATGGCTGGACGGTATGTACATACATACATAATTGGTCATTACAACCCTTCAGTCAGTATTACGACCTAGTTTCTCACACCACTTATGTTGTGGGTGTTAATTTTATACATGAGTGGTGGGACCTAGAGTTTAAAGTCGACTCCGAACGTTTGATGTTTGAGAAATATTTCATGGCAATTTTATTTCGCTCACAAAGTTTTTGCCAGACAGCTGCTGAGAGAAAGTCGCCGAAGAAATACTTTTTGTATTTTGTTTTGATGTCTGGCCTGGACGGTATGTGAGGTTTCAACAAAATGGTGGCACGAGCTATACAACACAACCGATTTTAGACAAAAAGTTTCGAGGAGGACCAATTTCTCGTTTTGGCAACGTCAATTGGCCACTAAAATCATACATTTGAGTATACTTTGGCCTCTTTGTGTTTGGAAAAATTTGCTTTATAAACCCACCACTGCTAGGTGTTCATTGACTACCAAGACTCTCTGATGTGCTCTATTTCAGATCAAATATTTTGGAGTTGTTTTGTATAACCAAGACAAGAAATGCAATTCCGTAGGACCTGACTTGAACTGGTAACACAGTAAATGGTTTCCAATTATATTTTAAATTTGAAAATATTTTCCTAAATTTCTTAAGCTAATCATCCACTTTGTTTACATCTATTCTGACATCAATTTTTAAGAATTTTTTTCTTTGGAATAAAAATTACATTTAAAGACCCTTTTCTTATGCAATGAATTCAGTTTTTTTTTTTTTTTTTTTTTTTTTTGCGAATATTTTTTAAGTCATTGAGTTCAATTTATAACAATTGTTTTATGCAACACACACAAATACACATAAAAGAAGAAAATTTGTTCCAAAAAATATAAGAAGAAAAAACCCAAAAAAAAACAGCTGCAATGAAACAGCAATCGAAACAAAATACGCACACAAAACGCAACATTGAACAATAAAATTGCAAAATAACAGTCAATTGGTTGTTACACTTAAAAAAAAAGAGAAAAAATAGAAAAGAATTGAAAATAAAAATCGAAAAAACGAGAAAACGAAACGAAACGAAAATATTTCATGCATTTGAAGCTCAATTTACTAGAATAAATGTTAAGAGTTAAATAATGTCCTTGGTTTGCACGGAATGATGGACACACACATACACAAACACATACATAATGTTAGTTACAGTATGGCAACAAAACATATACAAACACCCAGCCATACAAACATAAAAGCTAAAAATGTGGAACACTAAACAAGAGAGAGGGAATATTTTGTTTTTGTTTCTTTGTTTTTGTTATTTCAACAATTGTGGATATTTGTTGCAGTGAAGAAGAGTTGTTGTGCAACTGCAACATGAGTTGTAAATGCCAACTGCTTTGGTTTTGCTTTTTGTATTTGTTATTGTTGTTGTTGCTGTCGTATATTATTTCAATTCTTGTTGATGCTGCTGTTGAAGTTGTTCTCTTTTTTTTTGTTATTGTTTTTTGTTATTGTTGTTCCCTTTAGTTTTTTAGCTACCGAATGATGTAATAGTGGACATCAATAAAAATGTTGTCATTTTATATGAGCCACATATGGTACAAATGTGATAAGAATGTTGCTCGTTGTGCTTTCATTACATATCCAAGTATACTGCATGCTGTAGCTGTGTATAGCAATTTTACGTTTTATTCTCCCTTTTGTTCTCTCTCTGTTGTCTTTAAACGTATAGTTTTTCGCTTTAAAAAATGCTTATGGAAAAATTTATGAAGAAATGAACGAAATGAAATGTAAAATAATTTGCAACAAATTTGATTACACTTGACAAAAGCTTTTTGCAAAATATTTGTTTTCTACTTTCGGAAAAAGCATTTAAAAAATATTAAATTATACTTCACGACAAACTATTGAATTCATCACAAGCAAGGTTAAGTTTTTATTCATCTTAATTTCTCTAAGGAGTCCAATTACTTCAATTTACTTATTGCCTCCCTTCTCTATTTCAAGTTCATTAATCAAGTTTTGCCTGCAATTTTATTTGCTGTAGCAGGTTCTGGAATAACAGGATTGACACCTTTACACATACTGTGCTTAAAATACTGTTACGTTTTTACCTTTTAAAAACGTTTAAAATATGAGCTCGCAGATTGCAAACAAAATAAAAATAAATTTCTGTTTACATTTAATTAAACTTCTTTATTATTCGCACAATTCTGTGTGCCACTGTTTAGAACTTGATGTAAACAACAACAATTGCTCTTCTTTGTTATTCCTCTGTTTACACCCTTTGCATAAACAGGAACAGAGCTTAACCCACGATTACTCTATACAAACGCACTACGATTTCACACAAAACTGACTGAGCTTCATTAACTCACTCGCCTGCTTTGCCTTTTATATGGCAGGGTAAACAATCTGATGAATATTCTTGAAGGGCGAACGTTCATGATTTCGCCTTCTGGAAATCGCTATTTGCATATGATGTGAGAAAAGGCGATATTCTCGATACGTCCCGCCAGTGCCGGTGCTCGAAACAGATCGGGCCGTCCACGTACAGTTCAAACAACTCAAATCATTAATGCTGTCAAGCCTGGCTTGGAAGATGAATGTCTGGGAAAAGTCCATGAGCAGAACTTTAAAAAAAACTTGAAACTCAGTACTTTCAAGCTCCATACCAGACATTTATGGTCCGCTACTTTAATTTTGGTGAAACTCGCTCTTTACTTGCACGGAAAAAGTGCAAATGAATGAAAGGCTGTATGGAAGATCATGCATTTGATCAGATTTCTCATCCCAGCTTCATACAGTGGTGCCCTTATAATTAGAAACGATGTTTCTGGAACAGAGTTCTCTGGAGTGACGAATCTAAGTTTAATTTGTTCCAATCTGATGGAAAAACGTATGTAAGACGTCCTCCAACCAAAGCCTTTGAACCCAGGTACACAGTAAAAACTGTAAAACAAATTAACAAACATACATGTTGCTAAGTCGTTTCTAATTATAAGGCCACCACTGTATATGGTTTCGTATGTTGTCTCTTAAGCTGAGGTAATTTTTTTATTAATTTCTGCGTAAAACGACAATCAATAGATCGATTTTTTGGACACGAATTTGCCGTTTCCGACAAATACAGAGGGGTAAGCACTATCAGCAGTATTCAACTCTTAGCACACAACGGGCAGATTCTAATTGAAATCGAGAATCACAGGCCATGTTTTGTGCAGACTGCTGACCTGCAGCAATTGAATGGAATACAATTCACCTGGCGCCGACTACAGACAATATAAACAGTGTGGATAAATCAATCGTGGAATGATTGCAGCGAATAGAATGAAATGAAGCTCAGTTATTTCGGGCGTATGTTGCTCAAAGCAGCAATAGAAACTTTTATAGATATGTATTCATAATAATTAAAAAAGCCTGCATGTTATGCTTTAAAATCCCATAAAGTAGTATGCCTTAAAGTAGGCAATAAATTCCTTTGAAAAAATTAAATTTATTTCACATTTTTAAACAACTCCGCACTCAAATTGCAATAAAACAACGTCCATGAAAATTATAAAAGAATAAAAGATGTGCAAATAGAAACAGACGTTTAATGGCATTTAAATGGACAGACAGACAAACGGACAAACGTACAAACGGCCAGAAGATAGGTATGTTGGAGCGGAAAATTTTGAACGTAAGCCAACAAAGAACATTTATTACCCTTGTCGAAGAGTAGTTTTATTGCTTGTCATACAATTATTTGCATTTGTTTAAGGAGGATCAGCTCAACGACAAACAACGGCAAAAACACGAAAGAAAAATGTTCAACAAAAAAAAAAACAATAATTTTGCAAAAACTGCATATTTTCACAGGAACACATACATAACATAGATACAGACACACACACATTCACCTTTGCTTTCGAATAGCGAGCATTGCATAGACCATCATAGTTTTAAGAGCGGCTATTGACCTTTTGAACACGACAGCTGAAAGGCTAACAAGGCAGGCAAACGAACAAGACGGCAATGACTGAAGAACAAGGAGGACGATTGAAGAGGTGTTACAGTCTCTAAAAGTCATAAAAACAATACTGGTAGGCAGGATGTTATGGCAACACCAGTAAATACATGGGAAAAAAAGACCTACAACAACAGTTGAATTTATGCAGAAAAACAAAACGAAACGAGAGAGAGAGACTAAAATAAAAACAGCAACAACAGCTGCAGGCATAACTTTTGGCACAAAGCCAAATTCGTGTAATTAAACATTGTCATAAAACAGCCATCACTAAACAACATCATCATTATCATCACCACCATCATTATCATCATCATTATTCTCATCATCATCATGATGATGCTGTTTTAAATCCTTATCATAAGCAACAAAGGCTTTAAAAAACAAAAAAAGGACATGAACATCGGCATTAAAATTGTAACCAAAATCGCCAACAAATAATCATGCTCAGCTTCATCATCATGATGATGCCATAACAGCCTACAGGATTTTGACAAATCCTCTGCAAAACAAACCAAAAATGGCGAGAAAATTTGTTTTTTTTTTTTCTTTTTTAATTAAATAAACAAATGCGACACTGAACATCATTATCATTATTGTTGTTGTCATCAATTTAAACAACTTATTTCCTGTTAAAAGTCAGCAACACCAACACCACCACCAAGCACCATCACTTTATCTCTTCTTAAATTCTGTTACGAACTTTGTTTTTACAATCGCGGCCACTCGTGGGGTTTATTAAAATAACAGGGAAAATTACAACAAAAACAATTTTAAAAGATTTACAAGTAAAGTTTAAATAAAACAACAACAATAAATTAAAAAATAAAACAATTCACGCTGAAAAGTACCGTGAAAAATTTGGAAAAATCAAACACTTTTAGAAGCGGCACTTCAAATATTATCGAACGCTTTAAATGTAATTGAAGCATCCCCATTGGCGCCGTAATCTAGTAGTAGGTTCAAACCCCAGGTCTAGCATTGCCAACAAAATGAAATACGGGAAAAATATTTCTTGGGCGACTGGCAAAATCCCTGAGTATACATAAAATTGCCATGAAAAAGTTTCTCAAAAATCTTTCGTTCGGTGTCGACTTTAAACTGTATCACTCGTATATAAAATTAACACACACAACATAAGTATTGTGAGAAGCATAGTCGTAATCCCGACTGAAAGTTTCTAACGACCAATTCTGTATGTAAGTATCCCCATATTGAATCCCTTAAAGTTCTTCTGAAAACCATGGAGAGGATTACTGACATTCATATGAGAAAGGCTATATAAACACTCCTATAGAAGTCGCAGGCCCTACTCATCGCTTTGTTCCATGATCACTTAAGCATAAGGACTTCATATCGATTGCTTTTCTCTGGGATCACTGAGAACTGTGGAGGTGCATTCATAGGCATACTTTTGCCTTACAAAGTGACTTAGTCCACCATAAAACTGTATGCCGTGGCATCTATCTGGCTGGTGAATTGTCTTACATACATGCTTATTGAGTTGCCAGTCTCTTTAACTCATTCCAGAACTTGCCTCCTTTAGAAGATTCGTCGTCATGCTAGCATCTTCATTCAGCTTGATGATGAATCTACCAAAGGAGGCAAGTTCTGGAATGAGTTAAAGCGGTCTACGTACAATGTCTCTAATCTAGGTAAATGTAAACGAAGTTGTATTGAGTGATTTCTTATAGGCGCAGGTTTCTAAGAGTGTTTGACCAGAAGCTTTTCAGTTCTTTTTCTGGCAACAACTGCCTTTGTGCGCCTTTTACTTTATAATTCAAGCTTCAAATCGTTACAATACTATAAACTCCACATAAAGAATCCGCCAAATAACTTTTTTTTGAAAATGCTTTAAAAACAAAACTACTGAATATTTTCTCAAATTTCTTTTTTTATTTGAAAGTATAATCCTTTCGGTTAATAATGAAAAATAAATCCATTAAAATGGCTGCCTCGGCTGGCCATGCAGTAGCCTACACCAGAAGATGCCGATTTTGGCAAAAAAAAATCATCTTTTCAGATGAAGATCATTTTGATCTTGGCGGGTATGTAAACAAGCAAAATTTTCGCATTTGGGGCACAGAAAACCCGCACGCATACATTGAAACCACTGTTTGGTGCGGATTTTGGTCCAGAGGCCATTTTTTCTTCGAAAATGATCAAGAAGTGGCCGTTACAGTCATTGGCGATCGTTATCGGGCCATGTTGAACGAATTTTTGTTCACAAAAATTGAAGAGGAGGATATTGGCAACATTTGGTTTCAACAGGACGGCGCAACGTGCCACACAGCCGAAGCTACACTCGATGTTTTGCGCCCTGTTTTTGAAGATCGCATTATCAGTTGCAGAGCTTATGTCGTTTGGCCACCTCGGAGCTGCGATTTGACACCGTTGGACTATTATTTGTGGGGTGCCGTCAAAGATAAGTGTTACGCCGACAAGCCAGAGACAATTGACGCTTTAAAGGACAATATTCGTGAAGCCATTGGTGAAATACAGCTGCACACAATCGATAATGTGCTTAAACATTGGACCGATCGTGTAGGCTACTGCATGGCCAGCCGAGGCAGCCATTTGAATGAAATTATTTTCCATTATTAACCGGAAGGATTGTACTTTCAAATAAAAAAAGAAATTTGAGAAATTTTTTAAAGCATTTTCAAAAAAAAAAGTTATTCGGCGAACCCTTTAGTTATTGTATATTTATTCATTTGCTTTGGCTTGACCTCTATACATCTTTATTTATGCTTTTTTTAATGTGTTCGTAAGCTGCGCTCAACTTCTATGGTATCTGGCTGCAAAAAATCTAATACTTCCCATAGATCGATCCGATACCGTGCAAGTACTTGTTGCAAGGAAGACTGAATCAGTGTATTCCCCACCATCCATTGTAAATAACATGAAGCTTAAACAGTTTTTGTTTGGCTCAATATTTAGCACTCATCCTAGACCCTAAATTATCATGATCGTTCCCTTATATCAGACTAGCAAAGGCATCCAGTAGAATTTTGTGTTTGTAACTGGTATCTCAACACCACAGTTGCTCTTGTGTCATTCGTTTTGGAGAGCTAGTTTGGTGATCGTTTCTTAAGGAAGCTGTTATGGGGTTAACTGATCCCAAATTATCTTGGGGAAGCATCGTAATATCTAAGGTTGTCAAATGGCTCAGATATTATCGAGTATACGGTAGAGATATTCAGATTCCTTAAGCTAAACAAACAGCTTTTAAAACTTTGGATGATATTTGTATAGTTTCCACCATGTAGGAGTCAAATATCCCTTGTGATTAGATGATTAATGAGAGACACCAAGACACTCTGCTGCTAGTAACCTATAATGCTATTATTATCACAGTTTTATTTAAAACTGGTACAAGAAACTTTCTTGTAGAATAAAAATAGGTATTCTACTCACTTTATTACCCCAACGAAATCATCTGTTTTTAATAGAATTCTCACATGGGACCTGAACATGATCATTGGCGTGATTATTAGTCACTGCCTTATCGATGCTCATGCAAAAAGACTTGGTCTCCGACATCATGACTCTCGTAATGCCAGTAATGATGTAAGGAGGCATGTAACTGCCTTTATTATTACCCAGCATTGTCTGTAAGTAGAAAATGTCTTCTGAATATCATTATCCAGCATTGACTGTATAAAGGAAGAGGTTACCGGACATAACTGTCTAGAATTGTTGCTGAAAAGAAAATATTCGTGGAGCAGACAATTGTTCCACTATATCACTGGACATCACTGTCTAGAATTGTAGCTAAGAAAAAATTGTTCCTGGGTGTTATTGGACATCACTGTTTAAAATTGTGGCTAAGAAAAAAATGGTCCTGGGTGTTATTGGTTAGCGTTGTAAATGAACAGTTTAAAGTTCCT
The DNA here is from genome assembly GCA_958299815.1 of Sarcophaga carnaria. Classification (NCBI taxonomy): domain Eukaryota; kingdom Metazoa; phylum Arthropoda; class Insecta; order Diptera; family Sarcophagidae; genus Sarcophaga; species Sarcophaga carnaria. The sequence goes on along the minus strand of OY283153.1, from coordinate 8,161,562 downwards.
GTAGTTCTTATCGAAGTATGAATGTTTGTACATGATTCCTAGGCAACTACGACCCTGGATATAGTTGTTTTCAATCAGTATCGATTGATGTGTTTCAGGACAAAACTCATTGCTTTCTTTAGAAAACCTCCTATTGTAAAATGACATAAGAAAATGGATTTTTTCAATCATTTTTAGACTTTTTTTTAAACAACTACTGAATAAATTTTAATAATAAAAAAGGAAACATTTATATTTCATTATTTGTTGTTAATTTGTAGTTCTTTTATGCACAAGGAATTCATTGATTTTCTTAATCAAGTAAAGAAAAGAAACAAAATTTAATTAAACTTGTTTCCATATAATAAATTACAAGAAGGTAAACAATTTAAAAGTAAATGTTTTAATTTAAGAAATATTTTCCAACTAAATTGAAGAAAAGATTTCAATTCTATTGCTGTTCTTTCTTTCTTTTTTTGTCATGTTGCCAATAACATCTGCCTTTAAGGGGAATTTCTTTTACTTTGAAATTTATTGAATTAAATTTTATTTCAATTTCGATTTTATTAAAAGAGAAATACTAGGCTTTTGTTTTATTATTTGCATTAAAAAACAACAAATTGAAGGTAAAATACAAAAGAAAATATGAAATAAAATACAAAAAAATTCCTGTTGAAAAGTTATGGCCATGAGTGTATTTATTATACAATGTAAAGGTATTTTCCATTATTTTTTTGTAGGTTTTTTGTAGGTTTTCGCCATTGTCCGCCTCTGTTATTGCTAAGGCTGTTATCGCCAATATTTTATTTTTGGTTAAGGCATGTCTCTCTCTCTCTTTATTATTAATGTTGCTTTTGTCAATATATGTATATGTATGTATGTGGGGCATAATAATAAAAGCCAAAAGCAACTTTAACATACACACTCACATACCATATTCCTCTGCAGGTAAACAATGTGTTGTTTGGATTTTTCATTTCATTTCATTTCAGTTTTTCCCGTTTCTGGTATTTTGTTTTGTTTATTTTCGTTTTTTGTTTTTTGTTTTTAAATTTTCTTTATTAATGGTTCAATAGTTAATATCTATAAACAATGAAAACACAACACAAACAATAGCAACAGTAACGGTAACGTTAAATACGACCACGGCAACGACTGCAACAATGGCAAGAGAAATATTTTTTAACCCCCAATAAGTCAATGTTTATAAAACATATGCAATGAAATGAAATGAAATGAAATGCAGCACAAGACCAACAAAATAACACCAACAATGAACCGTACCAATAAACAAGATGTAACAACTACAACAACAACAACAATAAATAAGAGCAGAAAGCGGAAATCTCTATAAAAAATAAAAACTCTCACTTTTTCATGTAGCGAGGTTACACAGTGGAGTAATTAAAAGTGCTCAATTGGTTGATAAAAATTGTCGCTCTTACCCTCTCTAACAACAAACCATCCTTCGAACACAAGCAATAAATTGGGTTTTTTTGGTAAACAAAACACCCTTCTCTTAAGGCATACATAGTAGAGCCTTTTTTTCTTTTTTGCAAGTTGTTTACATTCTTGTTCAAAACAAAAAACAAAAAAAGTCCACCAACAACTCTACCCCAATAAGTAACATGTATACGTATGCATGTATAGGCACTCTCAACCCTCTCTCGTTCTCATTTTATTTTAACAGCAACAAGCAATAATAAATAGTAGCTTTCAGCAACAAAACCAAAAACAAAAACAAAAACAAAGGCCATAACAATTTAAAATCTATTGAAATAATTCCCATAAATGGCACTTATACACGTACATTTTTATTTATTCAAATGCATGTACAAATGTCTGGTTTTTTTTTTGCTTTCTCTCTTCTGCTTCTGTACTTGAATGTGTACATATATATATATACATATATATCTGTGTATGTGTGTAATATTTACTGACAAAATAATTTCACACACAAAAGTTAATTATTTTTCAACTTTTCAGCAATGAATGTCGAAAACGAATGACAGCACTACGTATGAAGTTAAAAAATTGTAATTGAAAAGCTTTTAAAATTTCACTCAATTTTGTTGATAAAATTCAAACAGAAAAAATTTAAATAAAACAGACTTTAATTCATGCTTAATTTCCATTTTCTGTAGAAGATTTTTTTTTAAGCAACAATAAAATGAAATAATTTGAATACGGTCAAGTAGTTGTGTTTAAATAAATAAACAAAAATATTTTATTGCACTTGGCATTAATCTGAGTATTCCCCTGTTCCATCAAATAATTAATAATGCTGATCTGTTCCAGCATTGAAGTCGCCGTAGTCTAGTAGGTAGTGTGTTGGCTTATTAGACGTAAAGCCAAGGTTCGAGCCCCAGGCCAGGCATCAACACTAAATACAAAAAGTATTTCTTCGGCGACTTCCTCTCAGCAGATTTCTGGCAAAAACTCTGAGCGTAAATAAAATTGCCATGAAAAATGTTCTCAAAAATCTGTCGTTCGGAGTCGACTTTAAACTGTAGGTCTCACCACTCATGCATAAAAATTAACACACACAACATAAGTGGCGTGAGAAACAAGGTCGTAATCCTGACTGAAGGATTATAATAACCAATTATGTATGTATGCATGTGTTCCAGCATTAAACAGTGTTGTTATAAATAATAGCAACACAAAAAATTTCAATATTTTTTCACCCCAATTGCATCGTTAGGTGAACAGGTTGCAAAGACAAATCTCCCTTAAATCATCCTAGTAATGAAAAAAAGGAAGTGAAAGTATCACAATAAAGAGTAGAAGTAAATAAATAGAGATATCAGCAACCCGTTGTTTAATGCAGACCTGTTAGTCAGCGTAACACAATAATTAAGTTCAGCAGTGCCTGCTTTCTTTACAAAGTTTAAGCCCTTCTTAAAAGAACCTGGTATTCAACCTTCTCTGTACAGAATGTTGCTTACTGCATTACATATATTAATAAAAGCAAATAAAGGTTAATTTAAGATGCGAGAGATAGGTTACTTGGAAATTTTGTAAGTTCATTTGTATAATATACAGTGATACAATTATTGACATTAACGCTCTTTAAAATTACCTGCATCGATTTGCCTTATTTCAGGTCCTCGTAGAAGGAAACATTCACGCAGTAATTGTTGTACCGATTATGTTTCTTTCTGCTTCTAAAACATCTCTAAGAACACCCATAGCCATCTGAATGCTTAGACATACTTCCCATCATTACAACCTTCTAGTCAGGTTTACAACCTAGCTGCTCACACAACCCTTGTTGTGAGTTAAATTTATTCATGAGTGGTGGGATCTACAGTTTAAATTCGACTCTGAAGAACTAGATTTATGGACTCTTGTTTAATAAGGCTACACATTACCTAATGGACTACGAACACCTACAGTGCTCAGTAATTACACACGTAATAAGCGTGTATGTTACAAGAGAGGTCTGGTTTTTGTCGTCACTAAAGTAGACCTGAACATTCGTTTCTGTTTTCCCTCTACGAAAATCTTAAACCGGAAAGTGCAATCAAAAGAGCGTCTTATCCCAAATGCATGAAATTAAAAAGAGTTTACGGCAAACTTTCTTGCAAAAAGTGAACAACAGTGAATGAAAGAGTTTAACAATTTGGAACTGTGGAGTAGCGGACAAAGAAAATACGCGCGACTGTGCGGATAACTAACATTGGCTAGGCTATGAGACTAAGATCGCTTGGTTAACCATACTTACATACAAACACAAAGCACAATGAAAATCTTACTTACTTACTTAATTGGCCATAACAACCCGCTTAACGGATTTCGGCCTGCCGCAACACATCCTTCCAGGCGCCTCTGCTTCGTGCGCGGCTACACCAGTTGGTCACACCAATTGATGACAGGGCTTCCTCGATTTGGTCCTTCCAACGGATGCAAGGTCGTCCTCTTCGCCGACTTCCGCAGATTCCCGCATCAAATACCCGCCTCGCCGGAGCATCCTCCTCCATTCGAACGACATGGCCGAACCAGCGCAGCCGCTGGATATTAATACGCTGTACAACTTCTATGTCGTTGAGGAGCGCATACAGCTCACTGTTGTATCGGATAGGGAAATCATCGCCAACTCGCACTGGACCGAAGATCTTGCGTAGTACTTTTCTCTCGAACACTCTCAAGGCTGCTGCATCTGTACTTAATAGGGTCCATGCCTCTGCGCCATAAAGAAGCACAGGGAGGATGAGCATCTTGTAGAGTATTAGTTTCGTCGTACGAGAGAGGTCTCTGCTACTCAATTGCCTATTGAGGCCGTGTTGGCAAGAGTGATCCTGCGCTTGATCTCCAGACTGACATCGTTTATGGTGGTAACGGCGGAGCCAATATAAATAAATTCCTTGACTATGTCGAAAGTATAGTTATCGGCCGTAATCTGAGATCCAATACGCCACACGTCTCTACTTGTCGATACCATATACTGCATTTTGCCGCCACACCCATCTTAGTAAACTCCCGTTCAATAACACTAAAGGTAGCAGTAACATCTCGCTTAGTACGCCCTATGACGTCAATGTCGTCAGCGTATACAAACAACTGGACACTTTTTAGAAAAATAGTGCCATTGCGATGCACTCCCTCCTATCGCAGACCACTCTCCATGAGGTCGCATGATAAGGGGTCGCCTTGTCTGAAACCTCGCACGGTACCAAAAGGTTCGGAGAGGTCCTGTCCTACCTTGACGGAGCTGCAGGAATTGCTCAACGTGAATTCTGCATAGCCTTATCAGCTTTGGAGGTATACCGAGCTCAGACATTGCGGCAAAAACACGATCCCTTATGGGGCTATCGAAGGCTGCCTTATAGTCGACAAAAAGATGGTGTGTGTCGACTTGTTTTTCGTGGATCTTTTCCAGGATTTGGCGTAGTGTGAAAATCGGGTCGATGGTGGACTTGCCAGGTCTGAAGCCGTACTGATAAGATCCAATCAGTGTTTTGACGAGTGGCTTCAGTCGTTCACACAATACGCCTGTAAGAACCAATGAAAATCACTGGTTTTATAAACGTATCAGGTTGAGTTTAGTGGTTTCATAAGCCTGAAGTAAAATACAACAGCTGACATCTAGAGTGGCCGTGGGCTGTGTGGCAGGCAAACTGCACTAATTTAGAGCCTGGTGGAGAGCGACATAAATTAACCAACTAACAATATGAATACAATCAATTGTTCTATTTATATTACAGTGCATGCCATTAATAAAGGCACAGCTAACATTTTTTTGTAGTTAAAGAAAATAAGTGTTATTTTTTAAATGTTAAAAAGAGCTTCTAATACTAGGTTTACTTTTAATTGAAATTGAAATGAAAAATAAAACAAAATGCCTGCACAGGCATTTGGGTCCTTCAAACAAATTCTTTCATTTGCATTTAATGCCATACCTGATGACGCTGGTTGGTTGTGGTCAAATGTTTCATAAAATGAAATTTATTTATTTATTTATTTATAATATTTTATTCTTGTTATTGTTCTTTTTTTAAAAAATTTAAACCACAATTATTTACAATTTATGATATTTAATAAACAAATTGCCGGCAATTTATTTATATTCCAATGGCAAATTGTTTTAAATCAAATACAAAATGAACACACAGAGAACAGAAAAAACGAACAAGTAAAGGAGAGAGAGAGAGAGGAGAGGGAAAACATTTGTTTATTAAATAATAAAAAATAATTCAATAATTAAATAACACTTGATGCATACCATAGGCTTAGAGAAGGCAAAGGGGTGAAGGTAGGCATACATATGTATGTAGTGATGGTGGATAATAAAATTTATTTTAAAAACCGTAAAAAACCTTATCAAACATTGTCATTAATTAACAAAAATTATTACAAACAAATACAGAGAGAGACAGAGAGAGAGAGAGAGAAAAAACTAGATTATTATTTGCAATTAATAAATATCAAACGAACGTATGTATGTACGTATATAAATGTTATTGCAAATATTTAATTAAAATATTTATTCATTCATAAATTAATAAAAAAAAATTAATAAAAACACGTGACAATAAATTCTTTTCAGTTTAAACAATACAAGGCAAAAACCCCGCGCTCTGCCTAACACAACTGCAGAGCAATGCAACGAAGCATGCATGAACAGCACCAAAGAGTTTGAATTCAATCAATACCACTCAAGGCAGGATCTCGTAGACCAAGATACAGAAGGAATACAGGATATAATGCAACTACAGGCATATATTGGTAACACTTTCAAAGAAGGAACCTCAGGCTGCAATTGAAGAACATTTTTATAACACACAGCAACAATAGTACCTGCTGAGAATGGAAACCTGCTGCTAGGGGTAGGCAGGTTGAATTGGTAGCCTTAACACCAAAAGCACACTTGAGCATGCATAGCGGCCCGTTGTGACGCCACGATTAACCGCAGTCTCTGTACTGACCGAGTTCCACCAAGCTGGGAAAGAAGTTGGTCAACGCAAGGACTGCACAGCAAAAGCACGTCTACCCTACTCTAGAAAACCAGCCAGAAAGTTTGATAAATGAATCTATAGGTTGGTAAGGTTAGAGGACATGTACTTGTCAATTAAGACAAGTACAGTACTCGGAGGCCGAATTGACCCATTGTTCAACGTCCTAGTTTCCCACACCACTTATGTTGTGTGTGTTAACTTTATACATGAGTGGTGGTGGGACCTACAGTTTAAAGTCGACTCCGAACGACAGATTTTTGAAAAACTTATTCATGATAATTTTATTTGACACTCAGAGTTTTTGCCAGAAATCTGCTGATTGTATTTTGTCTTTGATGTCTGTCCTGGGTCTCGAACCCTGGCTTTGCGTCTAATAAGCCAACACACTACCTACTAGACTACGGCGAATATATATCCTTGACATCAATGAATGCTAGCTCCGTTAAGCTGACAAGTATTGGAGGGCCAAATAACCTATAGCTGTACCTCGCAAGAGAGGGCCTTCACAAAGAAAGTGGAAGGCCTCCTTAGCATATCGCTATCCGCGGCAGAAGTCGTTATGTGGTAGCTGCATTCTTTTCGCGTATGTTCCCATAACACAATGACCTGTAAGCATGGCCACTGTGATCGAGATGACATTGCGATTAAGTACGAGCAATTGAAATGGTACTCTACTAAGAAACAATGATGCAAAGACACGAAGATGGAAAGAATATACCCAAAGAATTAATATCTGCTGCATCTGCAAGCTCTTTTCATTAGCAAAAAAAAATTTAGAAATGATAGACGTGCCACTGGATGAACAGTCCTTGGCCGAAGGCGAATTTGGCCGCTCATTGTGTACTCCTACTGTAGTGTGTAGCAAGCCGAGGTAATGGTTAGGCAGGCAATCAGATCTCTTTCCGGTATAAACCTCAGGCCAAGGCGGGTATTGCGGGCAATTGTGTAGTTGATGAACTTGCCAGTGCAGCCGTACATACACACATAACTGATCATGACAACCCTTCAGTCAGGATTACAACCTAGCTTCTCACACCAGTTATGTTGGGTGTATTAATTTTATAAATGAGTAGCGGAGTCTACAGTTTAAAATCGCCACCAAATGACAAATTTTTTTGAGAAACTCTTCAAGGCAATTTTTATTTTTTACTCGCAGAGTTTTTGCCAGAAATCTGGTGAGATGAAGTCGCCGAAAAAATATTGTTACGTTTTTACCTTTTTAAAAACGTTTAAATATGAGTCCGTTAATTGCAAACCAAGTAAAAACAAATACGTGTTTATTTTCTCTTAAAATCTCTTTATTCTTTACACTACTTTTGTGTGCCACCGTCTACAACTTAACGATACAACAATAATTTGCTTGTACACTGTTCTATTTCACACTTCTGTCTGCGTTAACACTAACAACTGTACTTTAGATCTTCTCGGCTTACAACCTTTTTGCAAGCAATGCCGCTTGTACGTTCCAACTGCAACGCATCTTCACACAAGACTGACTGAATTATCACTGATTGCTGCCTGCTTTGTCCAGCCCGACATGTTATAGTCCGACACAACCAGTCTAACGAACATTCTTGGAGTGGAAGGTTCGTGATCTTGCCTTCTCGAGAGCTCTATTGCTAATACATTGTTGTTTGTGTACTTTGCTTATGTTGTCTATCCCTTTTTGTCACATACATGTTGTTGTTGGTACCAGGCGCCACCAGGTTCGTTGTACATATGTGTGTGTGCAGTTTTAGATAATCAACACGTTCATTGTATTCTTAGTGTTAGTATGTATTTATATCGTGTGGCTTTTGTTTATCGTTTTTGTTGTTAAACGATATTAGGTCGTTTCGATTTGCGTAACAATATGTTCTCTTATTTCGTTTGGTAGGAGATATCTGTCTTGGGATTTGTCAAGTCTAAGAAGCCAACACAATACCTACTAGATTACTCCGACGCTAGAGAAGGTATACTCCCAACAAATAGCAATTCACATGCTTCCGCTAAGTTACTTAGTATTCTGTCATTATGTGATATTTTCTCGATAATTTAACGTAGTTATCTTTACTTGCAATCGGTTGGATTCCCAAATTCAATAAACTTTCAGCCTAGTGTACGCAATGTCAGTAAGGGCGCCATGCATTTAATGTGAAGCCCAGTTGCTGATTGTCAAGATCGTATAATCAGGATTTGTCAGATAGTTTGAGGCAAATTGTTTCATGTGATAGCACAACTGTCTGTCAAGCGAATTTAGATTTTAACAAAGATGCAACTCCCTTCTGTCCTATTCTTAATTTCCAACATCCCCATGGCAAAGGCAACCTCATTAGCTTCTAAGACGGATGACAAGTCCTTGACATCTTTTTATGCTTGCCTGCACTGCAAACGTATAAAAAACTAATCCTTTAACATGAAATTGTTTAATTTCTAAGAAAATTTCCTCTGATAGTATAATTAATAACTGATTTATAACGAAAATTGTGTTAACTTTTGGAAATTTTCTAATTTCTAACATATTATGACACAGACACACAGAGATATACTTTTGACATAAATTTTGTGGGAGTGCAGGAGGAGGAGGAGGAGGAGATTGTTATGACAACCACACTTCATTTGTAGGGATATGTTTAGTAATAACGTTGCCTTTTTCTTTCGTATCATTTTTGGCCTGATTTTTATTTCTATAAATAAAGTTTCTTAAAAAATTTAGTTGCCACTTAAGTGGCAATTTTATCCACCCATTTGTGTTGCCATAAAACTATGAAACACACACACACTCTTGCTTGTTATATTCCTTCATAGTTTTTAAGATTCCCTTACAATAACAACATCACTGGCTGTGCTCTTTTAGATTTTTCTTTCTTCCTTTTCAGATTGTTTTTCATTTTGGCTGCTGAAGACATTGTTGCCGTCAATGCCAGTAAAAGAAGAGAGCAAGAAGGAAAGAAAATGTTAGAAGGGTAAGTAACATTTACTTTACAACGAACAAAACAACATTAATTATGGCTGTCAGTGACAACAGTTACTGTGGTAATGTTGTTGTCATAACAGAACAAGTGCTTTAAGATTTAAAAACACAAACACGAAAAGAGCACAAGCAACTGTAACTGCCGAGAGATGAGATGGAACAGAAATGGTTTGCAAGGACTGGGAAACAATTTCATTTTTTTTTTGCTGTTGTTTGTAACCAAAAACCAAAAAGAAAAGGATTTTCGTTTTTGGAAAATAATTTTTTTTTTGATGAAACTGATAGTGTAACATACGAATATTTTGGAAACTAATTGAATTGGGTTTCATTTTAATTATGTGACAATATAAAGACAAGCACAATACAATCATACCCCTACTCAACGAACTCCAACGCCTGTCAAACTAATTCTATATCCCACACCCACAATGTCATAGAAAACTCAGGAAACTATTCTACTTAACACTTAAAAGTTACCGGCGAATATGCCCACATAATAGAGGATAGAAAATTTAAAGAAGAACATAAGCTTACCTGTGGCTTCACAAGGGGCCACTATGCGTGCTTAAGTGATCTTTGGTATTAAAACTACCACTCCAACCTACCCACCTATCTACTTTACTTACTTAATTGATCATTACAAGCCTTTAGACAGGGATATTTTTATACAGGGTGCCCTGGTAGTCTAGTCGGTAGTGTGCTAGATTATTAGCGTGAGGGTCGTGGATTCGATTCCCACCAAAGACCACCAAAGAAAAGAATATAATTTGTAATTGTATTGTAATTAATAAATATAAACGACAGAAAATCTTTGGAAATCTTTGCTGAAAATGGCTTCATAAATCCGAGGCTTGAATTTGACCAAAAATCGTCTTAGTTTTTCACACAGACTGTTTAGAGTTAAATACTCTAATGGACTACATTTCCTGGCATTCTTTGGCACCGACTGCCCACGAAAAAACCACTCTTTTCAGTGTTGTTTCGTCCCCAGCTATGAAATTTCGCAGAAGCATACATTTCTCTAGAGTTCTTACAAAATTTTTAATTTATTTATTATATTAATCACTTAGAAAACAAGCACTGGCAATATAAACGGATTTAAATCTAAAGTCTATAATCCCTCTTTACACCCTCACATGAACTATTTATTCTCCAAGTTGCAACACAAAGCCCTGCATGAGAAGGTGGACGGATCTTGGAACAGGAACGAATGAATGAATGATTTCCAAGCCTAAAAACTCGTGGATATCTTCCAAGCGAAAGTCTTATCTATAGAAAGATATTCTCAATTCAACTTTAATAGATGGTACAAAAGACAAGACATGGCAATACTATCTGACAATCCCGCCTTTATTCAAGTACTCGGCTCTTACATAGGGTTACATAGGGTTACATGGAACATGGTCCGGGAAGCTGTTTCAAGTAGAGAGGCAAAGTAAGATTATACTCTTCTGGATCCCAGGTCATGAGGAAATATTTGGCAATAAGCAAGAAGACAAACTTAAGAAGAAGAGTCAGAACCCTTTAGAGATGGGATCGGATGTTTGGAAATATATGCGCTATGAAAGAAAAGACAAAGAGAAGCAAAGACTCTTCGCAAATTAAGTGGATTTGAGGCAATCAAAACATTTGTTGGGAAATTACAATGAGAGGTGACCCGGTTCATGCATCAGACCATTTATAATTAATCTGACATTTCTGAGGTTGGTTACCGATCTTTTGACAGACTTCTGTGGACTCAGAGTACATTTATTCAGAATGAGGGTAGTTTCAAGCCCAACATGAAGCTTCTGTGATGATGACAATACATTCTTCTGGAAACACAGCAATTGCTAGACGTTTGTTAGGGCAATGGGCTTGGAAAATACATTATAGGTACACGCTATAAACTTAGAAGGGAGTACAATAGATCATTTGAATGCAGTACTAAGGCAGCCATTCCCAGAAAGCTAGTCCTATTGAAGAACGAAATTGAAGCCTCTGTTCCATTTGATCCATGCCTATGGTTTTCAGAATATCCCTGAATTTCCAACGTTGCATACATAATTGGTCATTATAACCCTTTAGTCAGAATTATAACCCCACCCATGTTAATATAGGTGACTTACAGTTTAAAGTCGACTCTGAACAACAGATTTTTTTGAGAAACTTTTCATGGCAATTTTATTTAACCTCAGAGTTTTTGCCAGAAATCTACTGAGAGGAAGTCCTCTAAGAAATATATTTTTTCATATTTTCGTTTTCATGTCGGACCAGGGTGTTTGAACCATGGCCTTACATCTAATAAGCCGACATACTACCTACTAGACTACGGCGACTTTAATTATATTGTGAATTTTTCAATTGCTTGGAGCATATAGACCTCAGCTGCATGTCCAGTATGATCTTCTGTATGAGAGCATTCAGAGCTCTTATAGCCTTTATAATACATCCCGTTGATTTCAGTTGGTTTTTGTTGCGTAAAAAAATATGGAGCTTAAGGAGTATAGTGCGGTAAATTCAACTTGTTTGCATGTTCTTGTCAAAATATGTGGTAGTCTGGTAGCAAAATGTTTGTTTAAATTTTGTCAGAAGTTCAACTGAAAGAGCGGGATACTACAAAACGTCACGAGCCTATAGACTTACCTCCGTGTGTTTCAAGGTTCTTTTATGTCTTCAAAATTTGTAAATCCTATTGGATTATAACCGAAAAGGTTTTCAAATTTTCATCACGGTTTTAAAGTTTTTCGACATATTTCAGCGAATATCTGAAAAAAAGTTATTTCGGCTGTCTGAAGGTGTGTATATGTATGTTGTTGCGATTTACGTCAAATTTTTTCTGTTTTAAATTAATTAAACGCGCTATCAGGATTGTGGTTTTTAACAGACTTACACAATCATAAATTATATGTATATTATCCTCACCTACATATGTAAGTATGTATATGTATGGGTATGTTATGTAAGTCTATATATATGTCAAGGCAACTTTACATAATAAATTTTAGAATTTTCTTTTTCTTCTTCTTCTTCTTCCATTCTTCTATCTGTGAAATTCTATTCCATTAATTAATTTCGATAATTTTTTATTATTTTCTCTGCATGCCAGTAAGAGTATTAGTTTTCCAAAGTGTGTTTTTTTTTTTGTTTTTCTTGTAATATTTGTGGTAGTGTGGGTGTGTGTGATAGTCTGTGTGTGTATGTAAAACCATAAAATCATTCAGCCGTAGACACAATTTTCTATTATTTTCACTCCATTTTTCTTTCCATTTTCTATAACAACTATGACAAGCATACAGTGAGCGTCAGAAGAAACTGTACACTAAGGATAAAATTCTAGCAATCACTAAAGTCAACAAGAAGAGTGCGCACAAAATATTTGACAATATTTTCAAATTTTTTTTAAACTTTTTTGTTTCAATTTTAAAAACTGCCAATAAAGCAACTTTGAAATAAAAATAACTGTAATTTGTTTAATGTACGTTTTCTTTTGACGCCCACTGTACATATGTACGTATGTAGATGGCATTCAAATTTTGTAAACATATTCGCGTAGACAATATTTCATATTTTTATAGAAAAGAAAAGTTTTTCTCATATTTTTTTTCGAGGTTGAAAGAAAGTTTCCCTTTCTCTCAAAGGAAAAGCCTGAGAAATACTTTTCAATAGTAAATGCTGAGCTGAGTACAAGAGAAATATACTTTCACTAATAAAATTTCCCTATAAAATAATAAAGTTTGTCATCCTTTTTGTGTTAAGCGATATTATTACCAATACTATTACAAAAAAAATTTTAACATACATATACATACACAAACATATACGTATACATACTCGACGTTCAATTTCAAGATTTTAAAATACTGACACACAAAAGCCTTTTTGCAACACATCCATACACACACATGAATACATTTACAAATACAAACACAATTAGAAAACAAGTTCCATATTGTATGGCAAAAAGTTTTGGGGATGTTTTTCAATGTTTTTTATTTGGTCGTCGATTTTTTTTTTTTTTGTATTTTTTTAAAGCAGCCCTTTAGGCGCCAAAACATCTATAAAGGATAATAAATGCGACAATATTTTACATAAAAACTCAATATTGAGCATGTTTAAGAATAGCAAACAGCATAAAGCAAAAAACAAAAAGAAAAAAGAAAAGAAATGTTGACAACAATGGCAACAACAGTGACATCGAAGATGACAAAAAAACAGCAGCACCAGATCAAATATTACAAACACACGCACACAAACACTCACAAACTTACATGGAAGACCGTTTAAAATTAAGAGTTTGTTGTGTGTTACAAACATAAAATAAAAACCCAAAAAACTGTTGGGCGCGTGTGGAGCTTTAATACATCAGGCTGAAATCAGAAAGAACCCAGTAAATGAATGACAAACACGCACAAGCCCAGTTGTATAGCAAAGCGTTTTGAGGTTTATTACTTGGGTGTAGTTGGTAACAAAAAAAAGCAACGCAAAACAAAACCAAGACTTCGACATATAGAGGAGCAAAAAGAGAAATAAAATTACAAAAATAAAGCTGTAACAACAACAACAATACTGCCGCCGCCAAAAGTAACAGCAACAAACAAAAACGAAAAGAAAAATACAAATAAATATAAAGAACAACTGAAATGGAAATGAAAAGGATTTTCCTTTAACACCGGAAATTTTTTGTTATAGGCGCTGATGTGTCTGCTCAAGGCTTAACAATCACACGATGACAACAAACAATTTTTTTCTGAGGGCATAAGAAAAAAAAGTAAGTAAGAGCAGCAACAACAACAATGCTAACAAGAAAATAATGAAAAAGTTGTGAATTATTTTTCTTCGTTTCTTTTTTTCTTTCTTTTTTTTATTTATTTGTGTGGAGAGGGCTTTTAAGAGACGTTATTTTTTTTCCCCAAAAAAAAAAAAACGTTTAACAAACTGAAATTTCCGTTACAGGTACCCCTCAATGTTACAAAAGATTTTTAAAACGATATATGAATTTGTGGTTAAATCCACTCCAATTATTCAAAGAAATTTTAGTTTCAAAACCTAACTTTCCAAGGATGTACGTTGAATAATATTACATCATCTATATCTATGGGCGATGTAGGTATTAGGGAGTCAGAAGCTTTTAATGTTCTGAGCATTAAAATCAGTCTGACGCATTTTTCAGTTCCTTTTTAAGTTCTTATCATCCTATCTTACTATTTACACCATTTCTAACTGACAGAGAATGGAATACAACTCTCATGTATGGGTTAGTAACTCAACGTCTATTTTGCGGTTTCTCGACCGTATACAGGAGAGGCCATAGCATCTCGTTAATGACGGTAGTGTATCCAACTCCATTCATTCATTGAAGCATCGTTGCAATATGGTTTGTGTTTCACTGTTCTATCGCTTCGACAAAAGGATTTTGCTCGAACGAAGTAAGGGGACTTTTCGCGAAAATCATATATTCCTATGCAACGCTCGTCTTTCTCGGCCACCACTTCCTTATGGAGTCGATTGGCCAGTGGATAGCACACTGCAGAAAAAATATGTTTTTTAGTCGGACTATTCGTATGTAGAACTCATTTCATGCAGAGGTCTTTCCTTTTACTTATAATAAAAAAATATACAGGCCTAGTGTCCATAAACACTGTTCTCTCTTTTCTTCTTCCCATAACATATTCTCATAGTTCCAAAAACAATGCCATCGATCCCCTGAGTGTTGGTCGTACGAGATAAAATAACGTCGCTTGTCTTTGTTCTTCCGATGATAATATCAGAAGCTATAATCGAATTTTTAAAATTGTCTTCAACGACAAGTGACAAATTATTCCCAAATACGATGTTATTTAGAAGTTGTAATTTGTTGGCTTTTATGGGGTTAAAAAGGAATAAAATACAGAAAAATCATCACAGGTATTCGAAAGTAACTTAAAAATACAATACTTTACTACTTGTTTTTACTAACTAACATAAATTTTCAATAGTAACAATTGCAAAGTAAATTGCAAAGCTTAAAAGTGGCTTTTAATGTACTGAAAGTAAAAAATATGATGTAAATTTATAATTTTTAAAAATCGTCAAAATAAGGGCATAAATCCGCGGCAGCCATATAAATGAAATAAAAATCCATTTCCAACCGCAACAGTTGTAGTTCACAGCAAAAGAATAAATTGGTCAAAATTTCAGAGTATTTTTGTTTTATTACATTTTTTAAATTTAAACTTTTAGATCGCCAACCCCTTATATTTACTCACATTATGCTCATATCTAATATGTAAAATTCATAATGCACAGAACATATGTGACGTATGAGTTATATTTAATTCCATTAGTTTCATACATTACAAAATCAAAGTTTTTTTGTATTGCATACTTTTTAGGTTAACTATTCCAGTATGTACATGTAATATGATGCGTATGAGTAATATATTTCAAATACAATTAAAAAGAAAGTATACTCAATAAATCGTAAAGAATATGACTTAAATTTTTAATTTCTAAAAAATCGTCAAAATAAGGGCAAAAATCATCAAATCGTCAATGTGATATTTTTGGAGCTCAAAATCATCAAAATGACGATAAATCGTCAAATCTGGCAGCTATGTTCTCACGCGGTGTCAACAAGCAAAACTTACGCATACGAGTTTCGGAGAACCTAGATTCGTTGAACAACCCATGCGTTCATAAAAAGTAATTTTTTCGTACGCATTATTGTCTGTCGCCGTATTCTAGTAGGTATTGTGTTGGATTATTAGGCATGAGGCCTCGGTTCAAGCCTCAGGTCAGACATCTGCAACGAAACGTAATATGAAAAATATTTCTACGGTCGCTTCCTCTCAGCAGATTTCTGGCATTAAAAAAATCTGTCGTTCGGACTAGACTTTAAAGAGTAAGTCCTGCCATTCATGTGTAAAATTAACACACACACAACATAAGTGACATAAGAAACTAGGTCGTAATCCTGACTGAAGGGTTGTAATGACCAGTTATGTATGTGTGTACGTACATATGTATTATTGTCTGAACGGAATGTTGGGTCACAGTTTTTCGAAAATCACTCTAAAGGATCTGGTGCTGCAAACCGATTTTTTTTATGTTTTATTGACCTGCAAATAAACACAGGACTGTCTGTGACTTTAACAAGCTGATTTCCCGCGCCCATAACACGACTGACTTTTTCTTTATTCACGAAAAATTTGCAGAAGTTGTAATTCAACGATTAGGTTTAGGTCGGAGTGGTAGCTCTGATATCACAAAGCGCACTTGAGCAGTCCCTATACTGACTAAGTTCCGCCAAAATCAGGGAAGAGGAAGAAGTTGGTCAGCGCTGCACATCAAAAGCACGACTACCCCACACTGGAAAACCAGCCAGAAAGTTTGATGAACGAAGCTATATCCTTGATATCAATAGATGATAGCTCCGTCAAGGTTGGCGTCCCGAAAGAATTTCCGCGCAATATCCAACTTGACCGAGGCAAGTGGCGTACCCAACTCAATTGAAGTGGATTCCGGAAGGAGCGCACCAACGTACTGACGACTTGAATAGATCACCATGATCATTTCATAACATCGTACCTACGCTAATAATTTCCTAATTTTGCAGAATTTAAAAACCTGTTTTAGTACAGTTATCGCCAAGATATCATTCGCCAGAGGTGAGATGAGAAAACATATCAAAAACTATCTCAAAAGGAGTGACTAATGCGCTCAATATTTGGACCAGCTGGTATATTTCTAACAATACTAGTGCATTGACAAATCATACCCAAAAGAGTATGTGTTTTTATGCCTTGTTTAAGAGATATCTTTTTCATCTATCTGTCTCTCGCTCTATCACCCTCTCTCTCTCTCCATCTCTATCTGTACATGAAATGTCACATAAATGTCTTAAACGGTTGTTCTCTTTTCTTCCCTTTTAAATTTTACTTACAAGATTAAAACAAAAACGTAAAGCATGAGAGCCGTATTACAATATTAAAAATGACATACAGACTCTAAAAAGCAAGAGAAAAAAAGAGTTCCTTAAAATAAATGTGATTTTGTACATCACAAAGTACCATAGACAGAGAGAATAAGAAATATTTAAGGATTATCCCTTTGATGTCTTCATAGAAAAGAATAAATTATTGGATTTGAATGCAAAAAGAAAATATTTTTCAGAATTTTTTTTCTTACCCCTTCTTTCTAGAGAGATTATTCAACAGATGAGTACGTTGAGTACGATGAGGCCAATAAAAAATGTATTTTTAAACTGAAAATCTAATAAAATCTACAATAAGTTATTGCCTTAAGGGGGCCATATTTCATTTTGGTAACACAAATTTGCTGTTCACAATTGTTTGGTGGACAGAGTTGGAAGGCAGAGCATAAACAAATAAACGAAATTGAAACGGAAAAGTAAGTGATTTTCTCATGAAAAAAACTCTTTGGCAACAACCTCTGCCCCCTCCCTTCTCTATTACTGATTGGCAAAATATTTGTGTAATATCAAGGCTTTGTTTTAGGCCCAGCTACCCCAGCTCAGCATTAAAACTTAATGTCTGCTCCTGTCAAATTTTATTCACTTGAAAATTTAAGGCTTTTTAACCGGTTTGTGTATGTATGTTTGTGTGTAGCTCAAGTAACTGTATTTTTCTTAACGTTTTTAAAACGGAATTCTTTCTCTTTATAAAGCCAACTAAAGAATTTAAGGCACATACACTGCAGAGCAAAAGTAAGCACCTAAACGTTTTAAATAAAAAAAATTCTAACAGAAAAATTCAATAGAAAAATATAGGAGAACTTTTTTTAAGAAATTCAGTTTAATATGCCACAGAAATGTGGGTTAGGGATACTGAAGTACAAAGCAGGCGGATCATACTACTAACCATACAAAGAACTTCTGTAGTATCGGCTTATAGACCGCTAGCAGAAGGCAATTTTCATAATCAGTGGCCCAATTCCAATAAAACTTTTAATCGAGTAGAGATTGAAAATACAATTTGAACAGCGGCAAGGACTGGAAACTCGGAGGAAACTGCGTAAAAAGGACTGAACCCAAGAGTAGATGAAGTCTACAGTGCAGAGAGAAAAACGCCGCCTAGTCATAGTTACTTCCGGAAATACCTAACGATACAGGATACACATTCTTCGAAAGAAACCATCCTGAATGAAAAGCTAGACGTAACAGAGAGAGAGAGAGAGAGAGAGAGAAAGAGAGAGAGAGAGAGTTCTAAGAATGAAGAAGATCACTAACCCTCTATACGAAATAATGGATACACGGCCCCTGAGAGATAAGTTCCAGGAAAGGAATCACCAAATACCAGATGCGACAATATTTGATGATCAGTAAGTATTTTCCGCTAATGTTTGAAATTTCTAACAATCGAACGGCTTTCTTCCCCTCTCCAAACAATTTCTCTAAGAGTTGCGAGACGGAGACTCCTGATGGAACGAAATTTGGGCCGAAACACTGGATGTTAAGAAGCGGACAAACGCATTGGTATCGGTACAGAGAACGGATGCATTGCGTATCGCGTCGGCATATCGTACGGTATCCGCTCCAGCCGTAGTCGTGATAGCGTGTATTATCCCTGTGGATCTGCTGGCAGTGGAGCGGATGGAGATTTATAAGGCGAAATCGGCTAGAGGTCACATAACCGCTCATTTCAGGGAAAACACCATTTCAAAATGACAACAACGATGGAACGAGAAAGACAGAGGAAGATGGACGGCGAAACTTATTCCAGACATAAGGCCAAGGATTGGTCGGAAATTTGGAAAGGTAAATTACTACGTTACACAGATGCTATTGGGTCACGGATATTTTAGAAAATATCTGCACAGAATGAGCAAGACCGCCTCCCCTTACTGTCCTTACGAGGAAGGGGAGATAATTGATGACGCAGAGCACACCGTTTTCGAGTGTGCACGCTGGCAGAGCTATCGCTCTGCATTGATGTCCATAGTTGGGACGATCACGGCCGGTAACATTGTCGGGGTTATGATCGCGAGTAGAGAAAATTGGACCTCAGTGGCGAATTACGTGGAGAGCATTCTAAGACTGAAGAAGAGGGATCTTGAGGCTGCGGAACATGTGAGCACGCCGGAATAGATGATACTTGCACACGTGTCAAGCGAAATTCGAAGCAGGGACCTGGACGAAAGGAATAGTGGAGACACTTAGATGTCTCTTCAACTTCCGACACGCAATCCGGACGCGGATGTGAACACGCAGGAGCCAAAGGGCCAAAGGGACTCCACTCCGAAGTAATACCGGAGTTCCGGAGTGGGCACAACAAGTCCACGAGACGGGGGGGGGATTTAGTGGGTGAGGACCCCACACACGGGGGATGTGACGACTTCCTCTATGGTGCGGTTAGGTACATTTACCCCTACTCGGCGAGAAAAAATAAGAGTTGCCTGATCCCACACAGAGAGTAACATGAACAACTCATATCATAAGTAGGATAAGCAGGGTCCATCCTAAGCGGACAATAAAACTATTTGAACAAGCAGCCACTACACCAACCCAATACATTTTCCATACAGCGCAATAGTTTTAGCCAGCGACAACCCTATTACCCTAGAACTGTTACAGTAGACCTGCTACAATCTAGCTTACCATGCCGCTAAATGGAGCCAAAATCCTACTGTGGATTGGAGGCTTGGACCCAAATCGCGGGAAGAGTCTAGTTGGTCTCAGTGTGGAGTTGCACTCTCAACCGGGTGCCGTAACCCAAAGATCGGAAGGAGTTTAAGATAGTCTCCGCTCCTAACCAAGGGGAAATCATGTCCAATTGTCGAATTGGTACTCAGGTGTAGCAGTCTGCTACATTTGGGGGCATTGGTAGACGCATTGTATTTCACCCTGTGCGAAGAGCACCATGGGATTAGGTCCACGCGGACAGGTATCCATGTAAAACCCATCATCGTTGTGGAGTGGAGGCGGCTGTTTAGAAAGGTATGGATGGCAGGAAGGGAGGATTAAGAGAGGCAAAAATTCTTCTTGAACCAAAGAAGTTCGAGGCAATAACAGACAGCCTGAGGCCTGCATCAGACTATCCGTTAATAACCTGAGGTTGGTAACCGTTCTCTTGACATGGCATTGTAGGCTCAGAGCACACTTATTCAGAACGAAGGTTTTTTCGACAACAACATATAGCTTCTGTGATAAAGAGAATAAATCATGGAAACGTATGCTTGGAACCTGTGGATTTTCCTAGAAGTAAAACCAAAAGCAATTTATTCACTTTAAAAGCTCTTAAGTACACTGAGCTAAAAATTAAATTTAAAATTTAATTTTCTTTTTTTCTAAAGTAACTCTAGCAACTGTATTCATTTCAATTCATTTCAAAGAAAACAAGATAAAATACGAACGTTTTGTCTTTTTATTTCTTTATGATTTAATCTTTGAGTGATAGCAGTTGCAAAATACTTGGCATTCAATCTCTCTGTCTCTCTCTCTCTCATTCTCTTGCCTGTTTTTTTTTTAGTTGCCATGCATGCTGCTGGCAAACATTATTATCCTGTAGGGTTTTCAATTACAATCTTTTTTACATCAGCAAAACATATTTTCGTTTTTCTTTTTCTAATTTTCTTTCTGTCTCTCTCTCTCTCTTTCGCTTTCTCTTTTACTTTTTTGTGTTGTTTTCAGTTTTTTTGTTTTATTACCCGTAATCGTTGAGAGTATACTTCATTCCCGTGTAAGTCTAGAGAATATGGCCCCTGTTAACGAAAGTCTAATTTGTTTAAAACTTGTTTGCTGCGTGTGTATGTGGGTGTACTTATGTACGTGTGTACCTACACATGCAGATTAACTTTTTTGAGGCAAATTTGCAAAGACGTTTGAACAAAAAGTCAATAAACGTGACTTTATTGGTTAGTTTTTGAATACAGTGACTAGCAAAACTGTTGGGATCATGATTTATTTAAATAAGTATTGATATTGCTTTTGTTAAGCACTGTATTGTTTGAAGAATGTTACGAAGAAAAAAACTTGAAATGAAAATAATTTATAAACGTGTGTAGGAGTTTGAATAAATGCAAGGGTTTTTCCTTTCTTCTTCTTGGGTTTTTTTTTGTATTTTTTCGTTTGTGCCTACAGTTAATATACGAGTAGATTTCTAAATAATTGTCTGTTATCTGTCCGTATATGCATAACCAATCTTTTAACATCTGCTCAACTCCATAACGCCTCCATGCCAATGTCTACCTTTGGCTCCTAAGAAACAACGTACAGAGAGGAAGAGAAAAAAGGAAGGAGAGAGAGTAAGTGAAATAACTGCTTAGTTGTCTGTTTGATTATTTGTCAGTCAACTGAGAAATAAACGAAGCAACTAGCCAGCCTGTTTGCCTGCCTGCCTGCCTGCCTGTCTGCCTTAATATCTGTCAGTTTCCATTTACGTGTAACATGCATCTTCGCATTGAAATGAGAATAAAAAACGTACGTACGTATTTGATTTAATATATTGAGGACAATTTGCTTAAGGGCCCATAGAACGGTGCGTTTGAGTGAATGAAAAATGAAACAACTTTTTACAAGTTTCCTTACATTTTTTTCTTTTGTTCCTTTTCTTCCATTTTTTTTTTCATTTCAATTTCAATTTTATATTTTACCTAGAAATTGTGCTCGCACTCCTAACATTCGATACCAATCAAACAAACACTCAAACTGATATCATTTACTGGAATTCTTAAATGGTTACAACGTTTGCTATTTGGTTATCCTTTTCTTTTCCTTTTTCTGTTCTCTCTTGTCAATGTATCCATCCATACTCGTATTTGAAAGTTTGTCTAACAATAGTGACTGATGGCAAACAATTTATATCAATAGAGAGTGTATGGGGATATGTTTCTCTTCATTCTTTCTTTCTAATGCCCAAATCATTTAGAGAGTAGGATATACGTACATACGTATCCTACATTGAGTTGAAAAATAATATCCTTTTTTTCTCTACGGCACAAAGGCAAATCATTTAAACGAAACTAACAAATGAACATCTTTTTCAAGTATCATTAAAAACCAGATGAGAATATGAGATGATCTGCCGATAATAACTGAATCAAAATATTTACTTTTAAAGCTACGGATAGAACTGTATCCAAGTCAGCAATACTGGTAATCAGTGGTGTGATACCTATAGGTCTACAAGCAGGCGAACGGAAGAAAGTGTGGGAGACTAAAAACGTGCACGGAGAGACAGTAAATGTCGACGACGCCAGAAAGCGAACCATACAACACTGGCAAGAGAAATGGAATACTGGGACGGCAAAACTTCTCCCAGATATTACCCGCTGGATAGAAAGGAAATTTGGTAAGTTTAACTACTATTTAACACAACTGTTATCCGGACACGATTACATTTGTAAGTACCTGTTTAAAATGGAGAAAATGACACGACTAAATTGCATCTATGATGATGCGTAACACACTTTCTTTCATTGTGAGAGATGGAGATTGGAAAGAAGCAATCTTGAGGCCAAAGTCGGCATCTGTACTGTCGAGAACTTCTGCAGAGTAATTTTAAACAAAGAGGAGAATTGGAACAGCATAGCCAGTTACACTGAGGCCTTACTGAAATCAAAGAAGATTGACTTGGATGAGAGAATTAGAATGGATGTTTAGGCACGTTCAAGGATGTTGTTGCGCAATCCGGACGCGGATATGGATATAAAGGGGCCAAATGGCCAGACGGACTCCACTTCGAAGTAATACCACAGTAGTTCTGGAGTGGGCACGAACAGTCCAAAAGAGGAGGGGGAGATTTAGTGGGTGAGGGCCCCACACACGGGGAATAGTGACGACTTCCCCTATGGTGCGGTTAGGTGCATTTACTCCTCCTCAGCGAAAATGAAAAATCGCTTAACATTAAAATTATAAACAAAAGCAAAAACGAAACAATGCAGTAAACAAACTTGTTTACAAATTATCGTACTGCTTAATACAACAACAAACACCAGCATAAAAATATGGTAAATAAGTAAACATAAATACAACAACAACACTACAAGAATAAATGTAAAGAACGATGTTTACATTTAGAGTAATTTCAAGAAGATGAAGTCATGAACATACGCCTTCGTGAACATTCATTAGACTGTTGACGTTGCCATATAAAAGGCAAGGTAAAGCAGGCAACAGAGTTAGTAAAATTTCAGTCAGTCTTGTGTGAAGACGCGATGTGTTTGAAAAAAGTAATCGTGGTTTGAAGATCTCCGTAACAAAGAACGGAGACAGGCCAGACATCAAAACAAAATACAAAAAGTATTTCTTCGGCGACTTCCTCTCAGCAGATTTCTGGCAAAAACTCTGAGAGTAAATAAAATTACCATGAAAAGTATCTCAAAAATCTGTCGTTCGGAGTCGACTTTAAACTGTAGGTCCCACCACTCATGTATAAAATTAACACACACAACATAAGTAGTGTGAGAAAAAAGGTCGTAATTCTGACTAAAGGGTTGTAATGACCATTTGCGTATGATCGTGATTTAAAGATCTCCCTTACAAAGATCTGTCGCATAATTGTCTAGTAATTGTTATTGTTTATGCAAAGGGTATAAACAAAGGAATAACAATGAAAAGCAATTGTTGTTGTTTACATCAAGTTGTGAACAGTGACACACAGAATTATGCAAATAATAAAAAAGAATTTTAATTAAATGTAAACACAAAATTTATTTTTATTTGATTTGCAATTTACGAGCTTATATTTTAAACGTTTTTAAAAGGTAAAAAACGTAACAATAAGCTTTAAAGCAGTTTACTTGATTAATTTAATTTCATATGAAAAGAATTTCTTTTTTTTTGCATACAAATAATTTCTTTCTGAGTTTTTGTGACAACACTTTTGTGGTTGTTTGCCTTACGTTAAGTGGTTAAATGCGTATGTATTTCAAAATACCTTTAACATGCAACTTAGCACAGCATACTTAAGCAATTTCAACATAACAGAAAAATAAGAGAAAAACTTTCTAAATGCCCATCATATGTTAGAAAATTACAAGCCATTCCCATATGCAGACAACAGCAACAGAAAAAAAACAAGCAGCAAGCAGGCTGTGATGTATTTGCCACTTACCACATGATCGCATGGATGTACTATACGTGTAATATACGCACACTTTTTCAAAGTAACAAAAACTATAACGATTGCCATCAAAGGCATCAAATAAACACCCGTTTACAACACCAAAAAAAAGCAAAAAAAAGAAGTGAAATGAAACAAGCAGCCTCATTTCTTGATTTTATTTATGCCATCGAATCAAAATGAGCTCATGGGCAACACCAACGCCCTCAATGGAAAACTTTTTTTCCACAATTTTTTAACACAAGTTGTAACGCATACATGCGAGTGTATGTTGCACAGTGTTGTTTTTTTTTTATTTCTCTGGCAAAACTTTGTTTGCCACAAAACGTTGTAGTTTTTTTCTTTTTTTTTTTGTATTTCTGTTGTTGAGCATAAGAAGCGCAATATTTTAGTTTTCAGTTTTTTTTTTCTCTACGGCGTTGCAAGAAATTGTTACGCTTGCATATGTAAGTTGTTCAGTGGGCCACTGATGATGGCGCTGATAATAATCTCTTTCACTTGTTATATTGGAGTGCAACAGGCTTGCCATACATTTAGGAAATATTTTTTTTTTTTTTTTGTAGCAGGAAGGCAACAAAAGTTTTACAACCGCAATGATTAAGTGCCTATAAAAAAATCCGTTATTCAGATGAAAAATAAACACAATATTTTTAGCTATTTTAGGTAAGAGGATAGGTGCGGCAATAGAAATTCGAATATCGTTGCTATCTTTGTTAATACAATGGCCAACAGGGCACATGCAGATGGCTGCTCAGTTAGAGTAAGATTTGGTTGGTTTTTTGGTTGGAATTAAGAATTAAAACAGGCGTAATCACTCGAAAATCTGAAAACTATGCGCAACTCAAATCCAATTTTATCACCATGTTCGGGATGTGGGTGCAACACCCACTAAAAAGCCCTTATTAGCTGCAACAGTTCTTCAAGCCAAATGTTATCATAAACTGATTGGAGAAAGTCGCCTTAGTCTAATAGGTAGTGTGTGGACTCATTTCAAACTCCAGATCAGACATCTCCAACTAAACGACGTATGAAAAAATACTTTCTCGGCGACTTCTTCTCAGCTGATTTCTGGCAAATCTCTGAAAGAAAATAAAAATTGCCATGAAAAGTTTCTAAAAAAAACCAGCCTTTCGGAGTCGACTTTAAAACTGTAGGTCTTGCCACTCATGTTTAATAAAAATTAACACACACAACATAGGTGATGTGAGCAACTAGGTTGTAATCCTGACTAAAAGGTTGTAATGAACAATTATGTATGGTTTCTACTTAATGTTCTACTTAATGTCATCATGCGACATATTTTCATGTTTCATAGAAGAAAAGCGAAATTACTTTAAAAAAAATTCGTTATGTACTCTGGCAAAAGATCGCCAGCATGTGTGCTTTATTCAGATCCATAGAAAGTTTTGTACGTAAATTTAGTCATGAGATAAATATCAAACAAACCAAAATCAAGAGAATAAACATCAGCAAAGAGAAAACATAGTAGTTTCTGCTTCTGAACTTTGTGTTACGAACAAATAGGCGATTAGAAACTGATTCAAATAGAAACTCAGCCATGCGTAATTGCCTTTCAGCGAACTCATGTTTTTAAATTCATTAAAAACTGAAGTGAAGCTTAACTAGATTCGATTACAAACAATAATACAAGGCCTTCAGGTATTCACCCATAAACATTTGCAAGCTAGAGGGCATAGAACAATGGCAGGATCAAGGAACCCATGACAACAGCATGCATAATAAAGAAAGATTTGAATTTGGATGACTACAATCACTCTGGAGTGTAAAGCAAATCTTGAAGCAAACTAAGCTTAAACTATTCAAAGCATTTGTAAAGTCTAATCTGTTTTTAGGGCAGTAAAAACCGGCTAATTTTGAATACAATCACGTAAGATTTTGTAGATAAATGCCAAAAAGAAGAATAGTCTCTCAAAAATGTAAACACCAAAGAACTTTCAAGCTCATGCTTGTGTATCTTCGTACAAAACATGAAGTCGCCGTGGAATTACTTAAAAAAAATTTGTTATGTACTCTGGCAAAAGATCACCAGCATGTGAGCTTAATTCAGGTCCATAGAGAGTTTAGTACGTAAAGTTAGTCATGAGGTAAATATCAAACAAACCAAACCAGGTAGTGTGTTGGCTTATTAGACGCAAGGCCAGGGTTCCAGCCCCAGACCAGACATCAAGGCAGAATACAAAAAGTATTTCTTCGGCGACTTCCTCTCAGCAGTTTTCTGGCAAAAACTCTGAGAATAAAAAAAAAATTGCCATGAAAAAGTTTCTCAAAAATCTGTCGTTCGGAGTCGACTTTAGACTGTAGGTCCCACCACTCATGTATAAAATTAACACACACAACAGAAGTGTTGTGAGAAACTAGGACGTTTTACAATGGGCTGATTCGACCTCCGGGTACTGTACTTGTCTTAATTGACAAGTGCACGTCTTCCAACCTAACCTAACCTACAAAACATTCTCCAACCTAAATTGTTGAGTTTCCAGAACAAATTAAAACTTTTGAAAAAAAATTCAGAATGGCAGCTCTTGCACAACAACGGCAAGCCTGGTTAAAAAAAATAAAAACTTATGTTCTAACCTTTTAATGATATTGCTCTGGCATCCCTATATTGCCTCTTGGGGCCGGGTAGGCTGACACTTCAATGAAATAAAATGGAGACAAAAATATACAGAAAGCAACAATAACAACAAAAAGCAGCAACAACAACAACAACAAAAACAATCCTATACAATCGCATTTTTATAAATGACTCTCACAAAAAAAGAAGAAGAAAAAAAAAATACTTTTTTTACCTTCTTTTTTACTTTCACTTGTGCTATATTTTTTGTTTTTTTGTCTCCCAATATAAAACATTTTTTTGTAGAATTTTTTTTGTGTGTTTTCTTTACAAATATAAACGAGGCGACCATGACCATAATTCCATATACTGAAACACGTTTAACTCTACACCCCATAAGCCCACCATGTGCGTTTGTATGCACATGTATGTAACTGTAAAAGAAAGAGAGAGAGAGTCCATGGCTGGTGTGTGTGTGTGTAGGTGATTGTATGTATGGCTGACTTAAATGTATTCTATGGCGTACCAACACCGTTAGTACATTGTTGCCAGCATAACACATATGCCTGTGAAACATTCATTTCAAGAATGGATAAGCAAGCCTGTGCGTTGGCGAAAGAGAAGAGCAGCGGAGTTACATAGTTTTTCTATGTTGATTATTACCTTTTTACGGTTTAACGACTTTATATTGTACATACACACATACATACAGATACACTCACACACGTATGTATATGGCATGCAACAACAAGTTTGTAAAGCTGTAAGTAAGGCCAGAGAGATGCTATTTTTTTGGTTTTCACTTGACATGAACTGCGGGGGGTGGCTGTATGAGACACAGGACACAGGCCAGTTTTGTGGGTTACATTTATGATTCTCTAAAGTATTCTCGATATGATCAATAAGTTTTTTACTACATATAATCGTTCAACCAGCAAGAAACAAAAAAAATTTTGACCTGCCAGTCAGAACAAAAAATATGAAATACAATATCAATATTGAAATGCAACGACACAAATAAAATTCAAAAATGCCAAGTTAAAGCTGCCATCAATTCTGTCGTTTCTCTATTTGCCGTTGTCGGTTTACACTGAGAGAACAACTACGTGATAAAACAAAATGATATTTGAAGCATAAAACCTGATAAAAAAGTTTCTCTCTCTCTCTCTCTTTCTCTCTGTGTGTGCAAGACAGGCATTCCTTCTATGTGTGAATGTATGCATGTGGGTAATAATTTATCATATTTTCAAAACAGTGTTGAAAAATTCAGTACTTTTGTACTTTTTTTCAGTACTTATGTACTTTTGTACTTTTTTCAGTACTTTGTACATTTTTCAGTACTTTTTCACTTCAAAAATATCGCAGTACGCGCAGTACATATGTCGTCCTGCGCTTTTCAACTAATACATGTTCAACGTAATGCAAAAGTTAGAATTAGGCTTTAGCCCCGATTAGCCAAACGTACGTTGCTTTTCAGAATACGAAAAGCAATGAAAACGCTTGCCGAAGCGCAATGTAATTCTGGTAAGCATTTGCACTGTTCTTCATATGCTAAAAACGAACGTATGTTACATTACGTTCCACGTTCGACGTTTGACTAAACAGGGCTTTTACGTTTTGTTACGTTACGAATCAGCTGTTTTTGTCTTGTATGTAAAGTACATGAGTATTCAGTACTTTTGTACTTTTTTCAGTACTTTTGTACTATTTTCAGTACTTTTTTATTTCAAAAATATTGCAGTACCCGCAGTACATACTTTGTCTTGCGCTTTTCAACTATTACATGTTCAACATAATGCTAAAGGTAGAATTAGGCTTTAGCCCTGGTTAGCCAAATGTCCACGGAATGTACGTTCGTTCTTAGAATACGATAAGCATTGAAAACGCTTGCCGAACCGTAATGTAACTTCGGTAAGCATTTGCATTGCTGTTCATATGGTAAAAACAAACGTATGTTACATTACGTTCCTCTTTCTACGTTTGACTAAACAGGGCTTTACGTTTTGTTACGTTCCGAATCAGCTGTTTTTGGCTTGTATGTAAAGTACATGAGCAAGTCGATAGTTTTTGTGTACCCTGCCGTATGTGTATTAAATATAAGTAAATAGATAGTCTAGCAGGTAGTGTGCTGGCTTACTAGACATGAGGCAATGGTTCAAACCCCATGTCAGGCATCTCCAACAAAACGAAATATTAAAAAAATATTTCTCCGGCAACATCCTCTCAACAGATTTCTGGCAAAATCTATGAAAATAAATAAAATTGACATGAAAAGTTTCTCAAACGTCAAACGTTCGGAGTTGACTTTAAATTGTAGCTGCCGCTACTCATGTATAAAATTAACGCACACAAAATAAGTGGTGTGAGACATACATAATTGGTCATTACAACCCTTCAGTTAGGATTACGACCTAGTTTCTCACACCACTTATATTGTGTGTTTTAATTTTATACATGAGTGGTGGGACCTACAGTTTAAAGCTGACTCCGAAAGACAGATTTTTGAGAAGCTTTTCATGGTAATTTATTTACTCTCGGAGTTTTTGCCAGAAAGCTGCTGAGAGGAAGTAGCCGAAGAAATACTTTTTGTATTTTGTCTTTTTTGATGTCTGGCCCGGGGCACGAACCCTGGCTTTACGTCTAATAAGCCAACACACTGCCTACTAGACCACGGCTAGAAGTGGTGTGAGAAGTAAGGTCATAAACCTGATTAAAGGGTTTTTTTTTTACAAAAGTACCATTTAATGCAAAAAAGTACTCTTTCCGTTATAGTTCAGTACCATTACAAAATATCAGTTTTGCAACACTGTTTCAAATGATTTTTTCTCTCTCTGTGCGTATTCCCTTCCATATTTTATTTTTTTGCAGAATTGCTAACCTTGCAACATAGAATTTATGCTGGAGATTATTTTGCACAAAAAAAAATTCCCATAAACTGTGAACCAACAAAAAAAAAAAAGGTTTAAAAATATGTTTGCGATGAAAAGAATAAAATTTTTTTTAAATTTTCTTTTTTATTTTCAATTTTATTTCGATTACATAACAACAGTATCAATATGAAAGCATTCAAAGCATTTAATGGCGTTGTACCGTGCCATAAATGGATTTAAATCAACATACTACGGCTGTATTACTGTCACAGATTTTTAAAGAAAAATTCCAAGCAAAAAGAAGAAAAAAATGATGAAAATTGGAAAATATTTTTATTTACCAACCAAATGAATTTTAATTTTTATTATAAAAAAAGAAAGAGTTTTTATTAAAAAAAAAGAAAATAATTATAAAAACTATTTTTCTAATTGCAATTCCATTCTGCGTAAGTAATGCGCCACCAGAGTTGCAGTAGCAAGTCCTTATCGTTTTCAGTTAATTTTAAACATTTCAGAAAAAAAAATTTCCACACAAATACACACAAACATACATATATTTTTTATTGTTATTGTTGTTAAATTTTAATCATCAAAGTAATCATGCATTACTTGACATTGACAAAAAAAAATTTCAATAATTGTGTGAGTTTTTTTGTAAGGCCCATGGAAACAATAAAATTTTATTTTAAAATTTACGACAACAAAAATTTAATTTAAGCTACTGGGATTAAATGTAACAACTAAACTAGGTTAGCTATGACAGGTAGAAAAAAAAAATTAGAGAATAAATACCTTTGGAACAAGCTGATCATGTGCTAGACTGATACCAATATTGGGGCAACAAACCCCCAGGGCCAGCTGACAGCAAGGATATTAGACCAGACAATAGTAGAGGAATAAGCTGATCAAGCTACACCCTCATCAGCCTCATTAAGACTTAAGTGAGGTCAGTTGAACTTATACAGTTCACAGTAGTGCTTGATCATAAATCAAAGGTTAACAATTGGAATGAGCTGAATTTAGGGTCTAAAGAGCACTTATGGAGATGCTATCGACTTTCACAGATGCCTATGTAGGAAACCTTCTCCACTTGTTGATAACGGAAAACAGGGACAACGGAAATGCATGAGTTGTGTTGCAGAAGCCCAAGTCTTCCCACATGAGCACAAATGAAACAAAGACCAGTACTCATCATAGTCATTATGCGCAAGTTTCGTGTTTGAATTCTAATTAAAACGGAAGATCGTTTGTAATCATAGGGCGGCCATGTTTTCTTGTTTTTTTTCTTGCTGAACTGAATATTTGGACTACTTTGTTACTGTATCTGTACACAGATACTTGACTTATGGGTAGGCATGCGAAGAGAATTTGTTTACCTGTTAATAAATACTGTAGAGGTGATAAATCGCTCAAAGAGGCAGAGTATATAGCCCATTTGATAAATAATCTTTGGCTGACTCCCAGCTTCCTTTATTGTTTGACTCAACCTTTAAAGAAGCTATTGTTACGTGAGATCATATCACATTAGATTCACTAAACTTTTAGATGGACTTTTGAGCTTACTTAAAAGTAGTCATGGTTTAAGCCAAAACCCCTGTACTGATTATCGGGATTGATAAATCTCTACTTGTCTAAACTCTGAGATAAAACAGATATGAAAACAGCTCAAATGGAGTTTGACAAAATACAGCGACTATCGTCGTGTGTTGGCATAACAGGGGCAATGAGATCCTGTCCTAGAGAGGCGCTAAATGTTCTGTTAAATTTAAATCCGCTGCATATGGTGGGCTGGATGCAGTACCACGAGGCTTTATGATTTTGAGAAGTGCTTCCCAACAAGGCTTAGTAGCAAACATGAATGGAATAATCTAGAAGCGGCATACTCCCTTAAAAGAGGGAATACTTTTTGCCATACGGTTGGGTCAAGAACAGATTTTGCACTAAGGGCATTAGTTTTAGGTCCTAGAATGAAGAATTTCGAGCCCATGGGGAAGTTGCGTATATCTAACAAGCGGAGGTCTATACCATCGAAAGATGTGCTCAATTCAAATTGAATAGAAGGCACAAAATACAGGGACATTTTTTTTTCACGCCGAGGAGGAGTAAATGTACCTAACCGCACCATAGAGGAAGTCGTCACATTCTCCTCCCACTAAATCCCCCCCTCGTCTCATGGGCTTGTTGTGCCCACTCCGGAACTACGGTGGTATTACTTCGGAGTGGAGTCCCTTTGGCCCTTTGGCCCCTGCATGTTCATATCCGCGTCCGGATTGCGTGTCGAAAGTTGAAGAGGCATCTAAGTGTCTCCACTATTCCTTTCGTCCAGGCCCCTGCTTCGATTTTCGCCTGACACGTGTGCCAGTTTCATCTATGCCCACATGTTCTGCAGCCTCAAGATCCCTCTTCTTCAGTTTTAGAATCCTCTGCACGTAATTCGCCACTGAGGTCCAATTTTCCCTACTCGCGGTCGTAACCCCGACAATGTTACAGGGACATAGCAATACTATCTAACAGTCAAGCCGCCATTCTCTTTGCTCTGCAAAAATCAGACGAGCTTCCGATGAAGAGAACTTCCACGCAATTGACGAGGCCATAGGGACGTTTAACGAAGGAGGAGATACAGAGAAGCAACGGCTAAGTGGGTTTAAGGCAATAAAAACCATTGTTGATAACAATAAGAAGAGATCTGAGTTATCCTGAAATAACTTAATATTGAGAACCGGTTGTTTGACCAGGCACTGCAGACTCAAGGTACACTTATTTAGAATATACGGTTATTACGAGCCCTGCATGTACATAAATTATGTGGCGATGGGAATAAACCTGTAAGGCATTAATGATTATCCGACAGGCAGGCAGTGGTCAATGTTGATACGGATCAGCATTTTGGCGTTCGTCAGGGCAGTTGAGTTGGAATAGAATATTGAAAGGTAGTACAATAAATCATATGATCTTAATACTAAGATAGGTCTTCACCACAATAAGCAAAAATCGCTCGGAAGCATTGCTCCATGTGATATTGGAACCTATGCTAAGGTAAGGTTTTATTTACACAAATTTGTCAATGCCTGCCACCTTATCTTGCTCCTCAAGCAATTCTGGATTGTATAAAATTCTGCAAAAGAACCGAAAGGGAAGTTTAAGATAAGATATTTCATCATAGCTGCCAGATTTGACGATTTATCGTCATTTTGACGATTTTGAGCTCCAAAAATATCACATTGACGATTTGATGATTTTTGCCCTTAGTTTGACGATTTTTTAGAAATTAAAAATTTACATCATATTCTTTACGATTTATGGAGTATACTTTCTTTTTAATTGTATTTGAAATATATTACTCATACGCATCATATTACATGTATGCACTGGAATAGTTACCCTGAAAAGTATGCAATACAAAGAAAACTTCGATTTTGTTATGTATGACACTAATGGTATTAAATATAACTCATACGTCACATATGTTCTGTGCATTATGAATTTTACATATTAGATATGAGGGTAATGTGAGTAAATCCATGTAATAGGGTTGGCGATCTAAAAGTTTAAATTAAAAAATGTAATAAAACAAAAATACATTGAAATTTTGATAAATTTATTTCTTTGTTATGAATTACAACTGCTTCAGTTGGAAATGGATTTTTTTCATTTATGTGGCTGCCGCGGATTTGTGCTTTTATTTTGACGATTTTTAAAAATTATAAAATTACATCATATTCTTTACTTTCAGTACATTAAAAGCCACTTTTAAGCTTTGCAATTTATTTTGCAATTGTTTCTATTGGAAATTTATGTTAGTTAGTAAAAATAAGGAGTAAAGGAGTATTTTTAAGTTACTTTCGAATACCTGTGATGATTTTCCTGTATTTTATTCCTTTTTAATCACTTAGAAGCTGAACAATTACAACTCCTGAATAACCTCGTAGTTGAGAATAATTTGTCACTTGTCGTTGCAGACTATTTTTAAAATTTTAGTATAGCTTCTGATATTACCATCGGAAGAACAAAGACAAGCGACGTTATTTTGTCTCGTACGACCAGCATTCAGGGGATCGATGGCATTGTTTTTGGAACTATGAACATACATACATATGTTATGGGAAGAAGAAAAGGGAGAACAGTATTTATGGACACTAGGCCTGTAAATGTTTTTTATTATAAGTAAAAGGAAAGACCTCTGCAGGAAATGAGTTCCACATATGAATAGTCCGACTAAAAAACGTATTTTTTCTGCAGTGTGCTATCCACTGGCCAATCGACTCCATCAGGTAGTGGTGGCCGAGAAAGACGAGCGTTGCGTAGGAATATATGATTTTCGGGAAAAGTCCCCTTACTTCGTTCGAGCGAAATCCTTTTGTCGAAGCGATAGAACAGTGAAACACAAACCGCATTGCAACAATACTCCAATGATTCAATGGAGTTGGATACACTACCGACATTAACGAGCTACTACGGCCTCCCCTGTACACGATCGAGGAACCTCACAATAGACGTTGAGGCACCGACCCATATATGAGAGTTGTATTCCAGACTCGGTCGGTTACAAATGGTGTAAATAGTAAGATCATAAGATCTTAAGAAGGAACTGAAAAATGCGTCAGCATTACACTGAATTTTCATGCTCAGAACATCAAAAGCTTCTGACCCCCTAATATCTACATCGCCCATAGATATAGATGATGTAATATTATTGCTGCGCTTATGTGTGAATATACAACATTGGAATAGATTGTTTAATCCTTAAACAATATTTTCCTGAAGATGATATAAAATTTCTCCGTTTTTGGAAAAAAATTAATAAATGAAGATAAGGGACGCTAGCTTTTAATTTCTAAGAAATCTTTTTTAAATGTTTTATTTTTGAACTCAGATATGTACATACATTGACTTTATATGTATTTTTTACTACAATAGAAATAATTTTGGTTTTGAAAAACCTTTTATTTATTTATTTATTTTTTCTGACGATTTTAATAAACGTCTTTGACGATTTTGACGATTTTTTCTCAAATATTTGACGATTTGGTGCCCCATTAATCTGGCAGCTATGTATGTCACTATGTAGACCTCCGAGCCAAGCAATTTATTTTCAGCCTTTCTCTTTTTTTGATGGTTTTGATGCTTTCTTAGTCTTTTTTTTGGAAACTTTATTGAAAAAATTAAAACTTTTTTTCCAAATCATACTTAAGAAAGAGAGAAAAAAAATTGAATTTTAAAAAATTCTTACAAAAAATATTTCAAACAGATTGTATCCTTTTATTTTTCTTTTCTTGCTTTATTGCCATGATAATTAGTTAATATTTATGTTTTCTTAATAAAGATACAAACATAAGTATTTATTTATTACTTTTAAAAACTGTCAGTCATGACATGCTATTGATTTATAGGATCTGGATTTGGAAATCAAAGTGTGATAAATTTTAAAACTGGAAACGTAGATACATCTTATCAAACAGCATTTATTTATTTGGCTTAATATACAGGCAGGCAGGCAACCATTCATTTTGGCTTAATCATAAATTTTCCAATTCATTTAACAACAATTCCTGCTGCGTGGAAAGGAGAAGAATTTTTATTTGAAAAAAATATGAAAAATTATTTTTGATAATTCATCTCCTTTTAAAAGTTGTTGGGTATTTTCTTTTTATTTTTTCTTGTTTTTTTCCTACTTAGCTGTGCTTTCAATAAAAATAAAGGAGATCTGTTTTGAAAAGATGAGCATTTTGTTTTCGTTTTTTTTGCCAGTAGAAATCTAAAAAGAACTAATAATTCATTTTCATTTTGATTAGATTTTAGTGTGTTTTTTTTTCAATTTTTTTATTTTTATTTTTTGATTTCTGGTAACGTTTTTCTATGGCTTGTTAACTACAAAAGAAACTTACACACACACCCAGAGAGAGAGAGAGAGAGAGGGAGAGAGAGAGAGAAATATAACAAATAATTCATTTTCATCCAGAGTTGTTTTCTGTTCTGTTGAATTTTATTTTATCCGGCCAAGCATCCATCCATTCATTCATTCACTCATTCATTCATTCATTCATTTGTACAGTCAGTTTTACACAACCATTTAAGAGCTGAGCTACTAATGTTTTATAATAATCATGAAAATTTATCACAGGAAAATGTGTAGCTTAATAACCACTCTCACGCTCTTTCCATATTCTTTTTCTTTAATTTTTTTTGTGTTCGTACTTCCTTTCTGTCTTTTCTTTCCTGTCGCACTCTACACACTTTAAACAAAACAATACTAAACTTTACTTCAAAACAGAATTGATTTCTATATTATGTACAATACAACAACAACAACAACAACATCAAGAGCAATAAGAACATTTCAAAGGACCTTTAAAAAAAAAACAAAAAAAAAAACTAGAAAAACTTTTAAGAACGAACGAATTGTAATTAATTCTTAAATGTCCAATGATAAATGATAAATTATTATTTGTCTATAATGTATACTTAGAGAAAATCTTGAAAGCAAACTTAACACTGAAGGTTGAATAGCATTGTGGGCGAGGTAGGGGGCATGGCATAATATAGAGTTTGATGAAGATAACGTAACAAGTAGACAAAAGTCAAAACCATGGCCAGCCAGCAAAGCAAGCAAGCACTTTGAATGGCAAATAAAGATTTCATTTTATTTCTTCGTGTTTTTTCTTGATTTTTTTTTCTATTTTTATCAGATGCTTTTCTTATTTAATGTTAATTCATGCATTTAATATGCACTTCATAAAAGTTTTCTTCTATTTTCCATGAATTTCTTTATTTTTCTTTGCCTTTTTTCTTCTTTTTTTTGCTTCTTTTGAAATTTCAATATAAAATGTTTATTTAAAGCCTCATATAAAATGTATATAAGGAGTGAGCAAGAAAAAATTTGTTACACAAATTTTGAAATTTTATTTTATTTTATTTTAATGAAATGTTGTTTTATTTTGTTTTTATTTTAATGAAATATTGTTTTGTATTTGA
The DNA here is from genome assembly GCA_958299815.1 of Sarcophaga carnaria. Classification (NCBI taxonomy): domain Eukaryota; kingdom Metazoa; phylum Arthropoda; class Insecta; order Diptera; family Sarcophagidae; genus Sarcophaga; species Sarcophaga carnaria. Next base: position 8,124,714 of record OY283153.1, on the reverse strand, counting down.
AGCAAAAGATAATTAAATTCCTTTCAAAAAAAACTGTATTCTTTCTGAAAAAAATCCTTTATTGTGTTAACTGCCAACAATTTGCCTGTATTTTTTGAGATATTTTGTTTATTTTACACAAAAGTTTTCCTTAACATTTTACTTTAAATTACACACCATTAAACTATTGACAGTCAGCACTAGCAACGCAACATCGTTCATAAAAACATCGATGATTCTTAACACAAAAAAATATTTTTCAAAATCGATATATCATTTGCATACCTAATCCATGCCCGTGTCCCATCATTTCAAAGAAATTCTTCTGTAAACTTTGCATTCTTCTTTAAGCTGTAAACTTTTTCTGCAAAACTTTCACACACTTTTTGAACACTTTAAATGCCTCAAAGATCTATTTGCTTACTAGTTCAGATTAGTTTGGGGGTCTTAAAACGCATAAGATTCTCGGCAGTCTTGACATCTACTGGAGTTTGTAATTGCGTTCCACAAAAAATCCGCTTGAGGTACTTACTTAGGCTAATATTTTAAGTCCATTCCTTAACCAAAGAGAAGATAAATAGAGGCAAAGTATTCATTCTGTGTGGTTTGTGAGGGCAAAAGGCTCTAGGAGGCATTATAGGAATACCCATAAAGTATGAGAACGTAAGCTGGCACCACATAACGACAAATAATAATAATAGGGCCGTAAAGGATGGGGTTACGATGGGGTTATCTACAAATGCGTTTTTACGAGTTCTGAGCAGTAACATATTAAGTGACAGACAGTCTGTTCCTTCTCCTCTAAGTTGCAAGTCCTACAGAAAACGTGCTAGAGGGACGGCTAACCGACCGAAATGTTTTTTATTACACAGTGCCACTACTCTGCGAACAGAAGGCCACATAATAATTGACAAGTTGAGAGGAAAGAAATGCGTTATTTCATCCTCCCTGGACAGCTAAAGTCGCCGTAGTCTAGTAGGTAGTATGTTGACTTATTAGACGTAAAGCCCAGGTTCGTATCCCAGGTCAGACATCAAAACGAAATATGAAAAAAAAATATTTCTTCGGCGACTTCCTCTCTGCAGATTTCTGGCAAAAACTCTGAGAGTAAATAAACCTGCCATGAAAAAGTTTCTCAAAAATCTGTCGTACGGAATCGAAGTTATACTGTACGTCCCACCACTCATGTATAAAATTAACACACACAACATAAGTGGTGTTATAAACTAGGTTGTAATCCTGACTGAAGGGTTGTAATGACCAATTATGTAAGTATGTATGTATCTCGAATACGTTCAGACGATCTGTTCGTCCTCCTCCAAGTTGCAAGTCCTACAGAAAACGTGCTAGAGGCACGGCTAACAGACCGAAATATTTCTTATTATGCAGTGCCACTAGTCTGTGGGCAGAAGACCACATAATATTTGGAAAGAAATGCGTTATTTCGTCCTCCCTGGATAGCTCAATTTTAATTTCGACCAGATCCGCTTTTCTAAACAGGAAGCGTTAGTCAAAGAATGCATGTTTTCCTGTGCTTGCCAGTGTTAGCGTATGTACTATGCTAGGAAGCTAAATAATGAAGGCCTTAGAAAAATCCTTAGTCTTTCTAAAAAGTGAGGCTAGTCATGGATAGGCTTTATAGCCAATATGACATTAGAAAGGGGCAGACAAGCTATCCGATTAAGCCAATATATTCTGATGGAATACTTCGCTACTAGGCAGCAATTTAATTGACATAAAGAAAGCCTTAATTTCTGCCTAGAAGACACTGCAATGTTTTGATAGTATATACGAGTTCCTGATGTCTCAATCCTCTATTTACATGCCGCTTTTATCATATGTTTACTGAGGCAGATGATTAACAAAAGCAAAGTAACGTTAATAATTTTAATCAAACACAGTAAAAATTTATGCCTAGAAATATAAACAAATTTTTTCCTGGGCACTCCTTATATGCCTAAATATGCATGGGGAGAAAAAAAGAGGAGCAAATAAAATATTACAAAGAATTATTGTGTGTAGAAATGATAGACGAATGCCTATTGGGATATTTGCTTTAAATTCTGCATTTTATTTGAACCACAACAGAGGTCATCATATTCTGTGCTTTCTTTTCTTTGAAGATCAAAAGCAGTAACAGACAGAGAGAGATAAACAATATTTTGGATTCTCTATTGTGTGCGGCTATTTTTGTGGTTAAACAACAATTATAAATAATCTCTCACGCATACCGCCACACACAAATGCAAATCAACCAAGCATTCATTTATTTTTGTCTTTATTGTACAGACAAAATACATGGAATTTTGTAAAATCAAGTAATGGCACGAGGGTAAGAGAATGTTCGTATAAATTTTCGTGAAATTTCAAGTGCAAAATAAACGAGCCAACGAGTAACAACAAAAATGCCAATATTCAAACCGAACACACACATGCATATAAATATTTGTACGCCCCTCAAAACTCTCCCTTGCTTTTTAAATGCAGTTGTTGTGAATTTTTTTTACTTTGTCTCTACAGTTGTTTACAATTTACACAAAACTTTTCCGCAGGATATTTAACACAAACACACACGTTTTGTTTTTATTATTATTGTCGTCATCAACAACGTCATCATCATCATTTTAGTTGTTGTTTTTATTTACAAAATTGCAGTAAATGCCGTACACATGACAAACAAATATTCTGGTTTCCTCTCTCTCACTCTCACTCTCACTCAGTAATATTGTGCATAAGTATTGAAACCACTCGTTGCATTGGCTCATACTAAATAGAAATTTCCTTTTAAGCGGAAAGTATGAAACAGGATGTAAGAGGAAGACTGTGAAATGCTTTTCTTTGTGAGAAATTCCTTTACTCTTCCCCCGCCCAATGCAATTCAAAAGGATTTTATTTTAAGATTAAACAACAACAACAAAAACAAAAGCAACAACAAATAATGGATTGAAAACAGTTAATTTACTTTCTAAACAAATGGTCGCAAACAAATACGAAAGCAATATGAAAGAAATAATATTTTTGTTGAGTAAAAGAGTAAAAGAGAGAGAAAGGAACACAGAAAGTAATGCCAGTCTAAGTCAGGCATGTAATTAAAGGTCCTTTTTGCTTACATTAACTGTAGAAGTAAAAAAAACTTATTTTTTTATTATTATTGGAGTCACTTTTTAATACGGGATGTTTATTCAAAAAGCAAATGCGAACAGGAAGTGAAAGGTTTATTAATGCACATGCATTAGCAGACTGACATAGAGCAGGCTGTACTTCTAGCAACTCTATTGTAGCTACTGTCCTGCGATTTATAAAAAGCCTTCAATATCATTAGACGAACTATGGTATGGAAAGCATTGAGAAGGCAAGAAGTACCTCGGAAAAGAATTCAAATCCTTAAATCGCTGTATGAGAATGCAGTAACCCCCTGTACTTCAGAACATTTTTGTCACACACTCATTACATATCAAGGCTGATGTGGAACAAGGATAAGCTCCACCATTCCAACTATTTACCATCGTATTGAATATAATGAATGACTGAAACTTGCAGTCCTAACTGACAAATCGAAGTTTTGGATGATATTTTCTTACTCTAGCATAAGATCTCTAATATGAGAAAAAAGCCAGAAAGTTTGGAAGCATTATATACATACATACATACATAATTGGCCGTTACAACTCTTCAGTCAGGATTACGACCTAGTTTCTCACATCACTTATGTTGTGGGCATTTATTTTTATACATGAGTAGTGGTACCTACAATTTAAAGTCGCCTCCAAAGGACAGATTTTTGAGGAACTTTTCATGGCATTTTCTATTTACTTTCAGAGTTTTTGCCAGAAATCTGCTGAGAGTAAGTCGCCGAAGGTATATTTTTTCATATTTCGTCCAGTTGGAAATGACTGAGCTGGGGTTTGAACCGAGGCCTCACGTCTAATAAGACCATGTCGAAAGATCACTTAAAAGCAATTCCAAAAGAACCAAAGCCATGTGAATAAAGAATGCCAACACAGAGAGTACGATATTCCAAGACTAAGCAGTCGTGTACTATAGGAGCAGACACAAACAGTAGACTTAACAAAGCGGTAGTGACTGCATTCAGTTTGAAGAAGCTATCAAATACTCAGACGAACTCAACTTAGAATATTCAAAATGAGTTGTATGGAAGAAAGACATGGTTACTGTCGTATAGAATTACTTCAGGCATTCATCCATTAGCTCCTCAGCGTGGTGGTTATGCCACCAGGACCACCACGATATTTGAAACTCAACCAATGCGGAACCCATACAAAGGCCAATCAAATATTTTAAATGAAGGTAGATCAACCATACCATCAGAAGAAAAACCACAAGGATGATTTACAGCGTTTAAGAATGCTGGCCAGTCATCACTGGAAAGGATATGAACGCTACAATACTTGCAAGAATTGCTTCTCGGAACGCTCAATATGCTGTTTTATCTAGGATCCAATCGAATTGTTTATTCTCAGTGGTAACGCAGTGACCTAATTGACCTCTGGAGTGTGGTGATAGGTCGTGATATGGTCATGCTAGAACTGTTGACAAACTTCCAGACTAGTTTCATTAAATGATCTCTGTACGTACACATGGATTCAACTTGGATAAGAGATTCGATTTAAAAATCGTTTAACGTTCCAAATGAAATCGAGAACAATAACATCTGAGGCTTTGGAACAAAGTCTAAAGGAATGTCTGGAGAAATTGTGAAGAGGCCAAACTAAATCATCATGGCAGTCTTTTACTACATCGAGTATCTTTCAGTGTGAGAACTTGGCCAACTGCGTTCGTATATAGTCGTTTTCGGGCTGCGGTGGCGTTGCCTGTGAAGCCAATTCAAAGAGATATGATCAACTTGGTAGTCGCCGTAGTCTAGTAGGTAGTGTGTTGGCTTATTAGACATGAGGTCAGGTCAGACACCAAAACGAAAATATGAAAAAAAATTTCTTCGGCAACTCTCCCTCAGCAGATTTCTGGCAAAAACTCGGAGAGTAAAATAAAATTGCCATGAAAAGTTTCTCAAAAATCTGTCATTCGGAGTCGAATTTAAACTGTAGGTTCCACCACTCATGTATAAAATTAACACACACAACATAAGTGGCACGAGAAACTAGGACGTTGCACAATGGGTCAATTCGACCTCCGGGTGCTGTACTTGTCTTAATTGACAAGTACACGTCCTCTAACCTAACCTAACCTTAGCTACTACATCGAGTATCTTTCAATGGGAGCCGTTAGCCAACAGGGTCCGTGTACGATCTGAGTCATATGAACGTCTTCCGACTGCAGTGGCAGCTTGTGTAAAGTCGATTCAAAGAGATATGCACTACCTGGAAGGTGTATACTACAGCGTGTACTTGTGGATACTTGGAAAGTATATACTTTTGATAGAGAGCTCTGAAAGGATTTCGGGAGCTATCTGCCCCTTATATTATATGAGAAACTCTAGTTCGCTCATATTGTACTGTAAGGGGCACACATGCAAACCAGTGGGTCTACGCCAGCCAATTGGAAATCATAACCCTTGGATTGTACTACAGTCCAAAGGACTTTATTACAGTGGTAATGATTTACAAGAAGAGAAGACAGTTGATCACTTTCTTTGCAGATGTAGGATCTTTAGCAAGTGGTTCTTTAAGAAGATTACTGGTAGATCAAGTATTGATCCAAAGGACTTGAAATAGATTCAAGTTGCATACAGCTTTCTACAGTTCTAGCTGAAAACTATGTCTCATGACACTATTTAATGATCGTGGTAATTATGTGGGTCCAGGCAAATCAACCAACCAAAGCTAATGGTTTGAAAGGATATAATGTGTGGTATATCTCGATATTATTCGTATTATTTGTGTTAATTTCAAACAACTTTTTAAAGCCTCTTTAATATTAAAATTGTTGTTGTAGGAAAAACATATTTCGTATGCAATAAAAATTAAAATAAAAAATAAAAGCTTTGTTTGCTGAATAATTAAATTTTATTAAAAAAAAACAAAAAAAACCTCATGATTAATGACAACAAGTGTGTATATTTTAATAAATCAAATGGAAAACAATCGCCTTAAAAAATATTTCATTTTTCATTCGTTTTTAAAAATTCTTCATGCAATTTACTTGTGACGATACGAAAAAAAAACACACACACAATAAAAAGAAATGAAATACAATATTCTGTGAAAGTGATATTTTTATGATTTTTAATATGAAAATTTATGCTGTTGTTTTTCTCTTATTTTTTTCCCTTTAACTGACAACGTAATTCATCAACGATTTCATTGGAAAAACGCAATTTCGATAAGAAATATTGACAAATTTTATACAGAAACAACAACAAAACAAACAAACTATTTATGATGGCCTATTTTAATTTAAATAAAAGCAAAAAAAACATTCATTCATTATATTTGAATTTTCATAAACGGGTTAACCATTCAGGGGTATCAAAAGCGCCAGATTGCTAAGGCAGTTAGCCGTGCAATGTCTTTCATCCCAAAAATCATTCATTTGGTGAAACTGATTACCACTAACGAATAGGGACCGATTGAGAATTGAAGAAGGCATAAAAATATTTAAAAGTCGTATCAAATTGAGTCTATTTTGCGTCCTAAAAAATCTGACCAATAATCCAAGAGAATGAATCCATAGCGGTCTCAGCCACTAAGCCTCTTTTACAGTTCATTGCGAAACACTTTGCATTTGGACTTGAGCGTCCATCTATATAAAGTCCACTTTGCGAAACATACAATATCGAAGATGTATTAATATTTGTAGTCGCCGTAATCTAGTAGGTAGTGTTTTGGCTTATTAGACGCAAAGTCAGGGTTCGAGCAGCAGGTCAAACATCAAAACGAAATATGAAAAGTATTTCGTCGGCGACTTCCTCTCAGCAGATTTCTGGCAGAAACTCTGAGAGTAAATAAAATTGCCATGAAAAAGTTTCTCAAAAATCTGTCGTTCGGAGTCGACTTTAAACTGTAACTGCAGCCACTCATGTATAAAATTAACACACACAACATAAGTGGTGTGAGAAACTAGGACGTTGTACAATGGGTCAATTCGACTTCCGGGTACTGTATTTGTCTTAATTGACAAGTACATGTCCTCTAACCTAACATAACCTAACATTCATTGGGACCTAGAGCAGCAGTTAAAACTGCCTGGCCATCTATAATGCCGTAAATACGCTGATTAAGCACTATTTCAACGCTGATTTCTTGCTCGAAATTTTCTTCGTTCTCTTGAAGCTCATTTCCCACTCGGTCGAACAAAATTCTCGCATATAGATCATGTAAAATCTGGAGAATGCTGCGCATTCTAATTTAGGTGTGACATTGGGATGTATTTTTTGATAATTTATGCTGAGAAGACTGTTGATGGTAATTCACAGCTATGGCTGTATGATAACCTCCCTTTTTTGGCCCCCAATTCAATTGGATTTAATGTGATTCCAACAAAATGGTGTCTTAAGCCTCGCTACACGTGCGATATTAATTTTATTGCACGAGGAGCTTAAAGCCACAGTAATTTCACACAGTTTTCGTGACTTGAATAGGCCGTCAATAGATAAGGAATCAAGGTAAGCCATAATACATCCGATTTGGCATAACCATAATAGAGCTGTTGCTTTGACCAGAATATTCAAAACTGTTCATGCAAGAAGACTGGGTCGATAGCTTAACACAACATATGTAGGAACTGCAATAGTGTAGAAAAAATAAAGACTTTAATTGAACTTGTTTGTCATTTCCAGCGGTTTCTGTAAACAAATAAGACTCCCGGACTGCAATACCCTAAATTGCTAGCTGCCCAGGAGTTTGTGAAACTCCGGTAGACAATATGATTATTATGGTGTCCAAATTGGCGTCTGTGAATGTCGCTAGGTCCTAAGGGTGTCTAGGTGGATGATTCGCTAACGTTAGAATAAATGGAAGCCAATCTTTATTAAGTTATTGCCGTAATAACTTCACAAATTATTTCATTTGTGTATTTTATTTAACTTGCCATTTGAAATCAAGTTATGGTACACACTTTACTAATTGAAATGCTATTAAAAGCATGACTTTAATCTTTCTCAGAATATTAACATATTTTTGGTTGAAATATTTAAATAATTAACTCCCGTAGAGCCAACAAGTATAAATAGTTGAAATATTTTAAACATTTATGATCGTTTTTTCCTTCAAATTTCCTGGAATTTACGACAAAATATTCTAAAAATATTTCCAATACATGTAGTATTATTTCCTTAACGATTTAAATTGTTATTAAGTAATGAATGTTTTTATACCCAAAAAAAGGAGAAAAAAGCCTCCTTAAAAATTCAAAACAATTTTTGCTTGTCATAACAAAAGCCTTTCATTAGAATTTAACACCAACGCATGCATGCACACGCTGGCACTTTAGAAAATCGTTACAATTTGAATTTGAATTTTAAATTCTCAAATGAAAACACAATTGCCCACAACAACAAATACAAACAAACGAAACGAACAATAACAACAAAAAATAAAACAAACTTAGTAAATAAACTTGTTTTATAAACGGTTGAAGGGTTTCAAATATTCCGTTACATTTACTCTCTCTCTCTCCCTCTCTTGTTATTATTTGTCAGCTTAGTTGGCACTTCATTGTTTTTGTGTTTTTTTAATGGCAGTTGCTGTTCCTTTTTCATTGTTTTCTTCAATGTAAACCAAAAAACAACAAAAATTACTTTATTTTCCTCTCGCTGCCTCTCTCTGCCTCTTACTTTCTTTTGTATGTGTATGTGTTGTGTGTGTCCTTATCATTTTGGTGTCGAATTTATCTTAATTTTAACAAAAACAAAAACAACAAATAGAATGAAAGAAACAATAAAAGAAAGGCAAGAGTCTTTCTAATGTTTACTCATGCGTTTGTATGTGTTTTTCAATGAAATTTCAAATGAAAACGTATACGTATGTATACATAAGCAGTTAACAATTTAATTATAAAACCCTGTGTCCCATTAAATTGAATTAAAAAAAATTAATTTGTAAAATAACCATCAACAGCAACAACAACCACAAAAATAACAACAAAATAAAGAAAGAGAGAAAATAAATAATTTTTTTGGTTTTAAGCTTTCAAATCAAGAGAGGATTATTGGTTGACCCTCAGCATGAGTATTTTGTGTCCCACATTGTAATGAAGGTCGTCGAGCACTGAATTAAAGAAAACCTAACCAAGCAATTTGCTGTTCATTTGCTGAAAATTAAACACAAAAATTTTAATACGTTGGCCTACACACATACATATAAAGAGAACAACAGAGTGGAAATTCATATTTAGTTTACATCAATACTTTGTTACCCGCAATCAAAATGGAAATAACTATACTTTTAACTCATCTAAGTCGACATACTAAGCTCCCTAGCATACTCTCCTACAATGTCTACTCAAACGATTCTAGAGAGACTAGGCCTTGAGAATAATTTTTTAGCAGCCGTATTGAATTCCATTCGTTGAAGGTGGTTTGCTATCCATTTGCTAAATCTTAACCAAGATCTTTTTACAAATATCTACCAATAGTTGCTGCAGATGTGTCTTAATTGTAGCGTGCTCTACATTCACTTCTGTCATATAGTCAAAGAAAAAAGTCTACATACACAACTGTACACGACTGTATGTAGACTTTTTCCCGGTGATTTTTTATCAAATTAAAGAAGGTATTATAGCATTATTAAAGGCAGTTACAATTAAGAATGTTTGAATATCACCTAGAAATTATTAGAAAGCTACAATTAAATAATACACCCGCTGTATGTAAATTTTTTTCTGTGACTGTATATTGGACTGAAAACTATCAAAAGTTTTATGTCTGTTGCCTTTACACATGAAAACTTAGACCCTAAAGAAGGTGTTGTGAATGATATTTCGTTTGCGAGACACCTAAACGTCTGCAGTGTTTCACTTGTTATCAGCCCTTACTCCGGGGTTTCTTGTTATTACATTTCCTAAGTAAACAAAGTTTTTAAACACATAAATGTTATATAAACCCACCGCGATTATTGAAATTATTTCGGTGTGAATTGGGTGTAAGAACAAGTCTCTTCGAGTGCCTTTGTTTACCATCAGTTCTCTGGAATATATTTCTTTTTCAAGCTGATTTAATTTTCTGACTTAATAATATAGAGACTTTAATTACCCTCCAAATAAACCATCCAGACTCCCCTTAACCCAACAGAGAGGTTGCACAATACTCTCCCTAAACTATATACATACACTGTCAGGCAAACTCAACATTCAGCGCCTTTTACCACTTATGTTATGGGAGTGTGTAGTTTTCTCGTAGAGTGACAGAACCTACAGTTTTACGTCAATTCGGAAGAATCAAAAAACATATTTGAAAAGATTTTTCATGGCAATTTCAAACTTTTACCAGAAAACTGCTGAAGGAAGATCGCCGTTCCCACTGGATATCAAGATATCCGAACAAAGGTTTATTTTATCAACTCTCATCTAGCACTAGACGCTTCAATTCATATTAAGAGAGAGCTTTGTTTCTAGTCAGTAAAAGATGGCAACCCTGTCATCCTAGAACCTGCTGTAATAGATAAATCGGTTACTTATATGTAATTTGATATCCAAAAAATGATTAACTACCAGGAGAAGAGATAGGAATCATGCAAGAGATTGACTGGGAGTAGGCTGGGCCTTTGGGTAGGCGTTGTAGGCTCAAAGAAAAGTTGTTTAGAATAAAGAGGCCCCTTGTACAATGGGTCAATTCGAACTCAGGGTACTGTACTTGTCTTAATTGACAAGTACACGTCCTCTAACCTAAGAGGCCCCTTATGAAGGTTCTATTATAGGGAGTACGAATTATCAGAACTTATACTAGGAAACTTCTGGTTCCGTATCAACAAAAACTTGTTAGGGCAAGAGGATTGGGTGAGGTAGTATAGGCATACCTTATATATACCCTCGCTACCGGTAGTGCTTCCTCTGTGAATATTTGCATTTTCAATAACTCAGCTTATATTGATTACGCAACCTTATGGACTGAACTATTGTAACAGATTTCGAGAACATTCCGCCATCTAGAGTTCCATTCAATTTGAAGCCATCAATGACAATGTGTTCAGAGTCTTTTATGAGATGCACCGCACCGGTTTTTCGGACGCCTTTATCCGTAATGGATCAATGAAGTCGCAAGGAGGTATGTATCATGTAATCACTACTCCCGACAGTACCCAATTCTTTCAGAAGTCTTATATATACATACATAATTGGTCATTACAACCCTTCAGTCAGGATTACGACCTAGTTTCTCACACCACTTATGTTGTGTGTGTTAATTTTATACATGACTGGTGGGACATACAGTGTAAAGTCGATTCCGAACGACAGATTTTTGAGAGACTTTTTCATGGCAATTTTATTTACTCTCAGAGTTTTTGCCAGAAATCTGGTGAGAGGAAGTCGCCAAAGAAATACTTTTTGTATTTTGTTTTGATGTCTGGCCTGGGGCTCGAACCCTGGCTTTACGTCTAATAAGCCAACACACTACCTACTAGACTACGGCGACTTTCAGAAGTCTTACGTAAACAATATTACATTATGGGACACTGTCACTGTCGCCGTAGTCTAGTAGGTAGTGTGTTGGCTTATTAGACGTGAGGCCACCGTTCAAACCCCAGGTCAGACATCTCGATCAAATCGAAATATTAAAAATATTTTCTTCGGCAACTTCTCCTCAGCAGATTCCTGGCAAGAACTCTGTGATGTTTCTTACAAAATCTGTCGTTCGGAGTTGAGTTTAAACCGTATCTAGCGCCAATCATGTATCAAATTAACACGCACAACATGAGTGGTGTAAGAAGCTGGGGCCCGTAATCCCGGCTGAAGGGTTGTAATGACCAATTGTGTATATGAGGTCGTAGTCGTCGTAGTCTAGTAGGTAGTGTGTTGGTTTATTAGAATTGAGGCCATGGTTCAAACCACAGGTCAGACATTTCCAGCAAAACGAAATATTAAAAATATTTCTTCGGCAACTTCTCCTCAGCAGATTTCTGGCAAAAGCTCTGAGAGTGAATAAAAATTGCCATGAAAAGTTTCTTACAAAATCTGTCGTTCGGAGTTGAATTTAAACTGTAGGCTCCTGCCACTCTTGGATAAAATTAACACACGCACAACATGAGTGGTGTGAGAAGTTAGGTCGTAATCTTCACTGAATGGTCGTAAATACCAATTATGTGTGTATGTATGTAGTCGTAGCATACCTGATACGCCCATGTAATCACTACCCCCGATAATATCAAGTTATTTTTGGATTCTGACGTAAACAGTATTGATTGTCATAATAATTGAATTTACTTCCTTGAATTGTTGATTTCAAATCAACTTTCTTTGGGGAAGAAATAAATGTATTTGAGATGCCTAAAGGAATTTGCAAAACTCAACATAAAATAATAAGAAATGGTGTAAGAAATGTATTTAATTGTGTGGTAAATATATGGAAATTCTTAATTAAACAAGTTTTTCTATGGAAATTTTTTTGTAAACCAGTTTAAGGGTTAAAATTCAAATTTGCAAACGTAATTAAAACCAGAAAATCAATTTAAAAAATTGATTTCTTTTAACCAGAAAACGATGTTTTTTTTATTGCTTTTTACATCACATTTCATTGCAGAGGCAGATTATCCATTTCATCTGTAATCAATGCCTTAAAAATACGAAGAAAGAAATTTAAAGAATTAAGGACAGGAAACAGAAAAATCCACATAAGAAAAAAAATTACACAAAAAGAAAGAACCACAAATTGCAAAGAAACTAAATTGAGTGAAATTTTGCTACAAAAAGCAAATGAAGAAACCAAGAATAAAAAAGGTTTCCAAAGAAATTTCTTTTTTTTTGTATTTTCTTAATCAATTAAGAATCACAAGCTTTTTTTTTAAAGAAAAAGAAAATGAATTAAAATTAAATTTTATTTTAAGAAAAATTGTTCATTATGTACTTACCTTTAATCACAGAGAGAAAAATTAAGAAAACTAAACCGCTGCGTGAGAAATAATGTCTCGTCTTGGGTTTCTGGTAATGCAGTTCCAAATGCTGTTGCAATAGCTGATGATGATGATGATGAATGCTGTAACTGCGACTGGGACTGGGATTGTGATTGTGTTGGTAATGATGCCGCCGTAGGTGGTAAGGCTGATGTCTAGTAGGTTGACGATATTGTTCTTGTTTCTGATAAGTTGCTGTGAATATTGTTGATTCATTAGCTGAAGTTGAAGCTGTAGCTGTAGCTGCAGCTGTTGATGTTGTTGCTGATGTAAGAACATTTGCCAAAGGTGGCCTTAAAGGCTTTCTATGGTGGTAAGCTTCCTGTTGCCGGTTTTGTTTTCTTTTTTGATTTGTTGGATACATTTTCGGTTTGTTCTTGAATTTATTTTTTAAAAAAGTTTTCAGGTTTTTTTTATAAATTTTTTTTTTTCTTCGAAGCTTTAAACACTTGTTATACAATGCCTAGCATTACTAGGGCATTTTATTAAATTATTTATCTCACACACTCACTTATTTTTGTTTTTATTAATTTTTATGCAATGACTGGACAATTCTGTGTTACTTTATTGCCTTAATTTAATTCACTTTAAAACAACAAGGAAAACAACAAGAAAAAAAATTAATAGAATTTTAGTGTTAAAAAAAAAAAAACAAAATCAATTTATGTAATAAGAAGAGGGGGGCTTAGGCTTAATAAGTCTTAAATTCAGGGTCCTTTTCTCACCATACAGCCTTTATGGCAATTTAAGAAAATAAAGCAATAAAGGAAACAGTCTTAGACTCAAGAAAAAGTGCCAACTAACTAACGATTTTAGTGTAAAGTCTTGGCCTTGTTTTTTTTTTTTGTTGTGTTTATGCACAATAACTATGTCTTCTTGCCTTTTTTCGTTTTGTCAAATTGGTTTTGCTACCGTTAACACAATGGTTTTAAAGAAAAAAATTCTTTTATTTTCTCTTTTTGTTTCTGGGGACTTTTTTCATTTTTTGTTTTTTTTTTCTTTTTTTGGTCTTGCTTTGACTGGTATTCGTTTAAATTGGTTTCTTTTTCTTAGTTGGCGTTTTTGTTTCTGTTACGGTTTCTTTGTTGTATGCCCAGGGTTTCCTTGATAAAGACTCTCATGGGTGTAATATTACCACAAGCACAACAACAACAGCAACAAACATATCAGCAAGCAGTATACCAACTTAATATTCCTTTATTACACAGATTTTCTTGCTCTCCTTTCATTCATTCATTCATTCATTGTTTCCCTTAAACAGTTTAAATTGGCTGTTTATGCAACATTTTAAATTTCAAATTCTTAAGGGTAAGTGTCCTTTTCTTTTTCTAAAATTGAAAAATAAAGACAGAGAGAGAGAGAAAGAGAGAGAGAGAGAAAGAGAGAGAGAGAGAAAATCATTAGAAATTGATTTGTTTTCTTAGAGAATTTTTTAACTCGTATTTAATTAGCCTTGTTTGCATGCGTAACATACAAGGATTTCTTTCACACACAATCAAAAACCCACAAAAACGCACAAAAACCCCCAAAAGAAGACAGAAAAAAAACTCTCAGAAAAAAAGAAGAAAAATTTTATTCTCAAGTATGTATGTGTAGCAGAGAAATAATAAATAAATCTGCTGATGAAATTCGTGAAATTCGTGAAATACGTGAAGTATTGGCATCTTGAGAATTTATGCGTAACGCAAATACATATTTTTTACATCTTTGCCAGTAAAAATTAATTAAATCACGTTTTCAATATAAATCGCATGCATGACTGGCTCACTGACTGAATGAGTGAATGACTGACTGAGTGAGTGAATCAAATCAAGTGGTGCTCACAGCCATTCTCTGTGCAAGTACATCATGACAGGCTTAAGTATGAGGTGATAATAATAATTTATTAAGATTTGAATTAATTTTATCGCATCACTTTCATTCCGTTCATTTCATGAATTCATTACAATCCACAAGGAAACACAATATTCATGCAATGTTTTGCCAAAAATTCGTTTTCCTATTTCCGTCTTTTCTTTTCTCTTCTCTACCACGTCTAAATGTAAAAGTATTTCCATGACAATATCTCTCATAAATAATGAACTTGTTTAAGCAGAATTTTGTTTTTTGGCTCTAATCTTCCGCAAAGCATTTTCTTTTGCTTGCTTTTTTAAGCATAACACCATGAATTTTAATCATAAATTTACACGGGCCCTAACGATTGTAGCAACATTATGGTGTTGCTTGCTTGCCTGCAACATTTTAAAATTTCCAGCGAAATTTTCTTGTCTTTCCTTCTGTCTTTCAAGCAGCGATAAAAGTTCAAATAAATATTTCAACAAAAAGATAAGGCGGCGGATAAAGTCAATTGTATAATGCCAGGCAAATTTCTGGTGCTGTTAAGCCTCCCCCTCCCCCATACTCTAATGTATGTATGTATGTATGTATTTATGACATGTTTTGAAATTTAATGCGTTTTCTTTTGGAAGATATTTTCATAAATTAGATTTTAATTTATTTATTATAAACGACAGCAGTTAAAAAGAAACATTAAATAGAAGAAATTTTTCCTTCAAGCAGGCCATTTAAAATGCCCGCATGGAACAACATAACCATGTTACAGTATAGTGATCATACGATCTATTGTTGTCCCCTCAAACTTTATAGGATTTCCCTACCATGTCTTCTGCAAGACTATTGGCCTGACAAATTTCAAGATATTGATCGATATGCACCCAGTTGTTTCTTCCTGCAACGCACTAATGTGTGTTCCGATGATTCATTCTTATCGTTGACATATTGGCCGACTACAAGACAGCCCCTACTCTGAATAAGTGCACTCTGAGCCTACGGTGCCTTGAAAGACCGTTTATCAATGACTCAAACCTCCTCTTATTGTAGTCTCCCAACAAAATTTTAGATTGCCTCAAATCCCATTTGATTCGGGGAGAGTCTTTACCTCTATCTTTATCTTACATTTCCAAATATCCGTTTCCATTCGATAGAAGTGTTTTCTTTCTCATCAGCAGTGAGTAAGTTCTCCTCCTCACAAGCTACTGTGATGCGTAGTGGTCAATGCTTATTGAGTTCTAGATTTCTTGCAAGAGCCTCTTAATTGTTGCGGAAATTCTTTCGAGACGCCAACCTATCCTGGGTCAATGAGGAGTCCTCTTCAATCGCTAGGCTCACTTGGCCCTCGATAGATAGAAGGCGCACCAACCACCTTCCACCTTCCTATAACCTATTTTCCTAAACCTGCACAATGCACTGCATGAGTAGGGGCCATCCCCTGAGTGCTGGTTTTACAAAAACAAAAAAAAAAAACAAAAAAAAAACAGTTACTCGGACTTGGTAGTGACATCATCTCAATCACTGTGGCCATGCTTACAGGTCATTGTGTTATGGGAAGACACACGGAGAGAATGCAGCTTCCATTTAACGACTTCTACCGTGGGTGCAGATCCGCAGCGGAAGAGGAGACTGTTGTCTACTTTCTTTGTCAATGCCCATCTCTTGTGAGTTGCAGATATAGGCTATTTGGCTCCCTAATCGTTGTCAGCTTGACGGAACTATCGCTCATTGATGTCAAGGATTTAGCTTCGTTTATCAAGCCTTCGGGCTGGTTTTCCAGCGTGCTTTAGAATGTTCTGCCCTTGAGCTGAAGAATTTCGTCTCTCCTAATTTGGAGAACTCGGTCAGTACAGAGACTTCGTTCACTTGTGGCATCACAACGGGCCGCTATGCAAGCTCAAGTGAGCTTTTGTTATCAAGGCTACCACTCTAACCTAACCTAACCTCTTAATTGTAAAAATCCGAAAATCATGCCATCAAATGTCAAGTTATCCACTATCACGTGCTAAGCAAAAGCTTTGTTTTTGCACGTAATATGTGTCAACAAAGCATTCTATCTCCTCTCCATTCATGCTCCTTGACAACAAATTTCAATATTATAAGGAGTGCGTACAAAAAAATTTGTTGCCATACGTTTCTTTATAAAAACTAAACTTATTGATAAAATTTATTAAATTGTTGTATAAAAAATGAAGAAAATATTGTTTTAACTCGTATGGTTTAAATTCTTATTCACATGGTTATCATTAGGGACTGCAAACTGTCCTCGAAGTGGAACACGAAGGAACGGATGAAGAAGGCGATGAATGCCTTGTACGTCTTTAAAAGGGCGTTTGGGAATAAATGAGGCCTGCAGCCAAGTATCAGCCACTGGATGTATACAGCGGTTGCGCGGCCTATACTCTCCTACGTACCATTAGTATGCGAGGCTATAGGAAAGAAGACCTACGCTGAACAAAGTACAAAAGTTGGCATGCTTGGGCATACGGTGTCCACACCGTAGGCTGGCTTCAGGGGGATCTTGTCTGCACAGCCATTGGACATCTTCCTCTGAAACGTGGATGGTAGGAACTAGCAGCTAGCAAGTTCTCAGATATGTTTAGACCACGTACGGTGGGCCAAAATTCAATACTTCCGTAAAGTAGAATGGAATCACCCAGGTTTCAGATGGTACCGGAGACTGTTTTCAGACCAACATACAAGACGCACACTTCCACACGGGAAGTAGCGATGATATAACGACCTGAAAAATGGAATGTGGAACTGGATCTGGGGTCTACTCCGATAAACTGGCACTCAAGGGATCATACATACATACATACATAATTGGTCATTACAACTCTTCAGTCAGATTTACCACACCGCTTATGTTGTGTTCTAATACACTTATGTTGTGTTCTAATTTTATACATGAGTGGTGGGACCTACAGTTTAAAGTCGACTCAGAACGACAGATTTTTGAGAAACTTTTCATGACAATTTTATTTCGCTCAAAGAGTTTTTTTGCCAGAAATCTACTGATAGGAAATCACCGTAAAAATAATTTTCATATTTCGTTCTGTAAGACTCGTATGACCAGAGGCTTGAACCGTGGCCTTACGTCTTATAAGGCAACACACTACCTACTAGACTACGTCGACTTCGAACGGATCATACAGACTACCTAACGAGGCCAGGGTTTGTCAGGCATAGATATTTACTATTGAACAAGCTGCACATATGGTTGAAACCGGGGAAATCGTTTTGTTTGCATTGCCAAGGCTGAGTCTTGAACTTACGTTCTCTTGTCTAATCAGCCAACACTTTACCTATTAAACAATGGCGTTTTCACAACTACGTAGAAACCCCTTACAAAAATGCTAAACAAGTTAAATACCCTGATTGTAAGTAATCAGTTATGAAAGCTATGAAGTATTAAATCCCACACATACATACATAATTGGCATTTACAACCTTTCAGTCAGGATCACGACCTAGCTTCTCTTAACACCTATGTTGTGTGTGTTAATTTTATCCACTCCGAGCGACAGATTTTTTTGAGAAACTTTCCATGACAATTTATTATTTATTCTCAGAGTTTTTGTCAGAAATCTGCTGAAAGAAAGTCACCGAAGAAATATTTTTTCGTATTCCGTTTTGATGTCTGACCTGAAGTTTGAACCTTAGCCTCACATTTAATAAGCCAATATATGACCTACTAGACTACGGCGACTTCACGCCAAAGAAGTAAGCACTCACGAAAATCCTAAGCAAGACAAATACCCTGATTCTAATCAAATTTATGAAGGTTCTGACGCATTTAGTCCCATGGCTGTATTAATTACAGCAGCGACTGCACTTGAAGGCAGTTGTTATTCCCAATCGTATCGTATGCCCTGGCTAGCCAGTCATTTCCTTTATAGATCTTTTTACCCATATAGGGGTACATGGACGAACCATTTATCATTTTATAAAAGGATTGTTTAATCACTTAATTGGCCATTAACAACCGGATTAACCGATTACGGCCTGCCTTACGCGCCATCCCAGTTAGTCACACTAATCGATGACGGTGCTTCCTCGGGAGGATCAAAGCATTTTCATTTTTAAAATTCGAAAACCCTGAACAAAATTTATTCGCCTTTCTCTTAAATTCAGTTGCTTGAGTTTGAAGTGAAGCACTGTAACTGAGTAAGCATGTGACCATTTGACGTTCTAAAAACTATTATTAGTTGCGTTTACTGGCCCTCATTAACGAAAATTTTCCCCCACCCCCAACCATTCGTACGCGTAATATGACAGTAATTAACGTATTACGTTAGACACGTTACTTGTTGCGACTGTTGCATTAAAAATTACGTGTGTATTGCAGAAGCCAATTAAATTCATAATAAAAACTGTAGTAAAAATGCGATAATAAATACGATTACATTTTTGGCTTTTATTCAAAAATAATTACACGACAGCAATGTAAACCAATTTAACTCATTAGCCCTATTTAATATGGCTTTAATCCGTTTGTGATTATAATGATGAAGCAAATTAAACAATTATTGGCAAGTGTTCAAAAATACTACACAATATTTAATGTCTCTATTACTACCTACTACGGGAAATATATGTAAGTAGTAAGTGGCGGTACTCTGTATGGGATAATAGTAAGTGAGTAATGCTATTTTTAAAAGCCATTATAAGCCATTAAAAGTAATTGAAAAATCAATTGTAATATTAAATGAGTTTAAATACATACATATTTATGTTCATACTATTTGCAATGAAGAATATTTATTTGAAAGCAATTTATTTAGAAAAGATTAATTAGAAATATTTTTTTGAGCCTAAACATGATCATCATCATCAACATCATCTGCGAACTTTGTTTAGCACACATTTGTGCCGCATGACTTGCCTTAAACTTGCTTGATTTTTATGGGGAATTTTTTTTTTTTTTTTCGAAAGATGCTTCGAATTAAATAAAATCCTATACATCCTCTTGTTGCTGTTGCTGTTGTTTTTATTAGCAAAAGCAAAGTTTTAATCTATTTTAAACAAAAAATAAGAGAAAAATGAGCCAATAGCAGAAGAAACAACCAAGAAGATGATAGGAAAACTAAGCACAAATGTAGTATAACATCAGGAGGAAGAAGTAAAGGAAGAGAAAAGTTTTTTTTAGAAATTATTTTTATTACATCTACAAGTACGTTATGGAACGATACCAGGGGACAAGCAGCAGCCTTAAAGCAGGCAATGGCTATGGTATAAAATGCGTTAAACAGATTTGCATAATTTCTTTATTGATCTAGAAAAGTTTTGTTGAATCTTCTATACAATATACAACGAAAAACTTTTACTTTTGCTGCTGCTGCTTTAATACAAAATATACGTTGACAACATGAAAAATGTTTTGCAACAGTTAGTAGTATACAGGATAAAAGAGAAAATTTTAAAATCAAAGCCTTAAATTATGTTATATTGATAAAGCAGCCTTAAAGTATGCTTACATTTTTTTGTTTTTCAATGTTGTATACTTCATTTATTGTATTGTATACTTCATTGCTTTGATGTTTGGTTTTTAAAAAGCTTTCTTTAGTTCCTTTTAGATTTTTTTTATTAAATTTCTCACACTTAGTTTTTAATTTTATTTTAAAATTTTCATGTTAAAATGAAACTTTTTCTTGATTTTATTTATTTATTTAAATTTTTGTGTTGCTTTATTTAAGTTTTATTTTTATTTTTTTCTGCTTTTTGCAAACATTCATGCAAACTATTTGCTTAGTTGAAAAGAAAAATCTTTTTTTTTTTGTTTAATTTTTACATTTGCTCTGCTTTTTCTTTTTTTTTTGTTAATTTATGTGTGTTGAAAACTATTTTTTCTTGTTGTTTTTATTTATTTTTTTGTTTTGTTTCTAGAACTTGTAGTTGATGTTGTTTTAATATTTTTGCAATTTTTTTTTTCTCACATAAAAATATACACATGAGACACTACTTTCACCTTGTAAAGTTTGTTTTCCTTCACTTCTTCTTGTATATATTTGACGTTGTTGTTGTTGTTATTTTTCTAGGCTGTTTTTTGTTACTTTTCAGAATTTATTTGTTCACTCAACATTAAAAAAACTCCTGCATTTTACCTCAGTTAGGCAAAGAGACGACAACAGCATTTACAAACAAAACATACGCACTCATGCTTGCATAGGTAAACTTATAAACAAAAGATTTTTTTCTATATACATACGCATATACACACACACGCATTAATAGATGCTTATTATGCATGTGTTTTAGTGTATAACATATGGACTCCTTAGAGTATGCTTTAATTTATGTAGAACACACACATGCATACGCGCACACACACATTTTCATTACACTATACAGACGGATGCTTTTCGCGGCAGTAACCCAGCTGCATCATCAACATAATCACCACCAGCAGTGGCATTGTACTTGCTTGTGTTGCAACACTCATGTATACAAACGAAAAAAATAACACACAAAGAAGAAATGAATGTGACAGTTACATACACTTTAGTTGGATTTGTTGTTGTTGTTTTTCTTCTTTCTTTAATTTTAAAAATTTAATTTTAAAAATCAAGAAAATTTATTGTTATTAAAAGCATTGAAAAAATAGCTCAAGTTTGCTTTGCTTAACAATATTTTCAATTCATTTTTCTTTTTTATCTTTTACAATCTGACTGTTTAATCATCTTCAAAATTATTTAATTTTCTTGTATTATTTTTCTTAGCAAATGTAGGTTTTTCTTTTTTTTTTTTTTTTGTTAATTTTGTTTTCTTCTGAAAATGAGAAAAAATTTTCCCCCGTTTCGAACTGAAAACGCGTGCTGTATTCACGACTCACAGGATAAAACTACAAGTATTTGTCATTATTACATGGCACACAGTCAGTGTACACAATACAGTGTATACAATTTTACACACACACATACACTCACACTTGCATAAAGAATCGTTTTACACTTATAACAAGAAGAATAACAGAGAAGCGAAGGCAAAAAAAATGTAAAACTGTTCTGTTATGTTTTCTCAAAAAAATTTTTTTACTCATAACAACAGCAATAAGCAACAGCAACAGCAACATTACTTTTGTAGAGTGTTAGTGTGAGTGTTAAAAACTCTTTTCGGCTATGTTGTTTGGTTGTCTGTGATAAAACTGTTATTGTTGCTGCTGCTGCTGTAGCTGTTTCAAGTTCTTTGTTAGTGCCGTAGGGCAAAAACACACACTGTTTAAAAGTAAAATTTAAAACCAAAAATTTCCCTCAACAAAAAATGTTATTCAAGTCACCACACTTGTATGTATTTATACAAGCATAAATTCACTCTCTCTCTCTCTATCTCTCTGTCTCTCTGAAAATGTTACTCCACTGCTGTTATACTCTCCCTTACTTATTGTATTTTCATTTAATGCTTCAACAATCTGATGATTTCCATGTATAGGAATTTCTTAATCAAACAAACATTCTATTGCTGTTGCTGTTGCTGCCTAATAACATGATTCATTGTATAAGAGTGCTTTTAACAGTATAAGAGTTATAAAATATGTTAATTACAGTTTCATTTTTAATCGCCTACATACATATATACATGGTCACTTAACGTTAACCTAATCAGATAATATTTTACCGCAAGAGTAACAAGTTGTGTTTGTTGCCTAACGAGAGTGCTACTCTACTCTTTCAATGGAGTTTGTTTTTTAAACTGTTTTTACTATTTTTACACACAGGAAAAATGATGCTGCTTAATCTTAAGCTGCTTATTTACAACAACAATAATACATTTTTTTAGATGTTAAACGAACATTTTTTTGTTCTTATTGTCTAGCGTGGATGTAAAGTTTTGTAGTCGAAGGCATTTAAGGCGTCTGAAATAAAATTATTTTGAAATTTTTATAACAATTTTTAAATTTTATTTTTATTTTATTTTTTTTTAATTTTATACAATAAAATGAATGCCTATACCTTGACATGAGCGATATGTAAAGTATATGACTTGCTTGTTGGTTGAAGTCGTATTATGTCTGGTGCAGGCCACAATTTCCACAAAGCTTCTCAGTCTTATACACTTTGTTGCCATAGTCTTAGAGTTTTCCCATGTAATGTTGTCCTCTGCTGTCCTCTTACTTGGAGTAACGTACATCATCAGATTTTCATGCATTATATTTATAATAATCCTTTAGTTACTACATCTGCAAAGCTTGGAGACAAGAGCAATGTAAGGTGCTCCGATTGTTGTCAATGGAGCTGCTGCAATTCAGTCTTTTTCGACATTTCACCGCAATTTAGTTGAGTTTTTGCATTATTCAAGAATATGGTCAAACATTTGCACATGAATACAGTGGCAGAATTTTCAGTCAGGGTCATAGCATCAATCTTTTAATTTAAGGCAGCCTAACTCATTGAAACATTTACAGACATATGTACATAATTCGTCAGGGGTGCCCTGGTAGTCTAGTGGGTAGTGTGCGATTCCCACCAAAGACCCTGGTCTGTGACACTACACCGAGCATATGGTCAAAGTCACTTAGCTCGTATATAATTTGCAATTGTATTGTAATTAATAAATACATACATACATACATAATTGGGCATCACTACCCATCAGTCAGGATTACTACCAAGCTCCTCACACCACTTATGTTGTGTGTGTGTTAATTTGTATACATGATATATATACCTACAGTTTAAAGTCGACTCCGAAAGACAGATTTTTGAGAAACTTTTCATGGCAATTTTATTTTGCTCACAGAGTTTTTGCCAGAAATCTGCTGAGAGGAAGTCGCCGCAGAAATACTTTTTGTATTTTGTTTTGATGTCTGGCCTGGGGCTCGAACCCAGGCTTTTACGTCTAATAAGCCAATACACCACCTACTAGACTACGGCGACTTCAAAAGGCAGCCTAACTTGAAACATTTACAGACATACATAATTCGTCATGGGTGCCCTGGTAGTCTAGTGAGTAGTGTGCAGGACTATTAGCGTGAGGGTTATAGGTTCGAGTCCCACCAAAGACTCTGGTCTGTGAGACTACACCGAGCATATGGTCAAAGTCATTCAGCTCGTATATAATTTGAATATAATTTGTAATTGTATTGTAATTAATTAATAAATAAATAAATAATTGGCCATTTTAACCCTTCCCTTACGACTTAGCTTCTTACGCCGCTTATGTTGAGTGTGTTAATTTTATACATTATAAAGTGGCGGGACCTACAGTTTAAAATCGTCTCCGAACGACAGATGTTTGAAAACCTTTTTCATGGCAATTTTTATTTTGCTCACAGAGTTTTTACCAGAAAAGTGCTGAGGGGAAGTCGCCTAAGAAATATTTTTTCATATTTCGTTTATTTGGAGTTGTCTGACCTGGGGTTTGAACCGTGGCCTCCTGTCTAATAAGCCAACACACTATCTACTCGACTACAGCGGCTTCGCACACTTGGTGGATTCAAGTCCTAATTGCTTCATCGGGTTTAGTTTCTTCGTTACGGCCACAACTCTTACAGTGCAACGTTTTGGAACTTGAAAAATAGATGATTTCGCATATGAAAAACCCATCGCAAAAAAGAGCACATAAATGGGGTCAAATCGTATTATATCGATGGCCTGTTCGTATTAGCTTCGCGATAACCATGCCCTCAAATTGCTCGTGCAGAATATCCAATGTGGCATGAACTGTATGGCAGGTACTGCTGTACTGATGAAAGCACATCCAAAATAGTCCAAAATAAAGATAATATCGGCCTATAGTGCTAGCCATTGACGTCGTTCTCAAAGAAATATGGATTGATGATGCCGCTAACTAAAAATCCACACCAAAGAGTGAAATTTTCTAGATGAATTGGGCACTCTTGGATCTCATGTCGATTAGTTTCCCAAATTTGCTAATAATATCCAGGAATAGGCCTCACTGACGAAGACGATTTTGTGTGAAAATTATGGTCAATTGCCAAGTGCACCAGAGTTGTGTATGGTCCATGTATATCTGTCCACAATGATTTAGCAAAACAAACCGAATATATAACCACTGATATGGCAGATGTAGCTTCAACAAAATGGCTGTTACCAACTGTCAATAATCGAGAGTTCCTGCAGAAACACCCGAGAGAAAGACAGCACTACGAAGGCTATAGAATATCACAGTGAAAAGTATATGGTGATGCAAAGGAGAATATTTTTTAGAAAATATTGTTCACATTATTTAAACATTCTTTGTTAGGTCGTCTAGATTTGTGGCATTTAAATTTTTAATTTAAAAATCAAAATATTCTCGTCTATTTTAGATGTAAATTCCTTTACTAAAGTCATCATCAACACAACGTTTATTGTGAAAACGAGCATATCCGCTTAACAGTTGTTTACCGTGCCTATTGTAGCACAGCATTAACTGTATCGCACTGACTACAACAGCGTTTTACTATTTTCTATTGTGGATAGGTCAGTAAGCAGAACGTTACGGCTCAACTTGATATCTCGAGAGAAAGAAACCCGTATTAAAAATCATTCTCTCGTGCTCATTTAATGTTAACAAATAGCAAAAGTGTTGAGTTTCTTTTCAAAGCACAATTTAAGGTGAAATGTTAAGCAAAATTAAGAGAAAATTTCCCTTTTTTTAAAGAGTTTCTCATGAAGTCTTTAAAGTTTTTAAGTAAATAATGCTGATGATTTAATCTCAAAAACAAAAACAAAAAAACACATCAAAGGTTAAACACAATCATTGTTTGCATTAAATTTGATAGTTTAACAGCAATCAAATGGCTTTTCAACTATTTGATGGATTAGTTTTACCTTTTAAAGGCACTTTTTAGAAGAAAAGGTTCTAATTTGGTTCGCAATTTTTATTAAAAAAAGAAGAGAATAAAAGTCAAGAAATTATCTGAAGTTCGTTGACATAAAGCAACAGAAATAATTCATCAAATAATTCATTGAGAAATCTTTTGATTGCCCAGAGAGGATACCATCAACAATGGACATCGCAGAAAGTTGAGGCAACGCTCCGTCATGGACAAGAGCAGCATACAATGAGCAAGTTTTCTAACTACTACACGCTATACAATGACCGAAAATATTTTTGCGTTGTATTTTGTATTCAACATTTGGCAACCCTATCATACTAGAACATGTCGTAAACCAATCAGCTGCTTAACAGGAATCACCTTATTAATGAAACTGAAGCAAGACAAGGTATTAACAGGAGAAAAAGAGGCTGTGCTTTGCAACAAGTGTATGTTCCTCAAGGAAATTGAAAGGGCATTAGAAGAAATGGTTCGTATTCCTTTCCGAACCTTTTTAATTGTCTTCTGAAATATTTGTTCAGAATATAAATTAAATACGAGAAGGAGCACAACCTTCTCTAGTGAGTCTGAAACTCTTTGAAACTCCATCGAGACATGATGGCGATGAATTGTTTCCAGGTTTACAAATTCACTGGGATATCGTTTACTGATGAGAACTCTTTTCGGATATGGTGCCCCATATTTCTTTAATAGAAGATTTGATTTTAGAACTCCAACTAGTGACTTTCGGTCCAATGATCCGGAGATTCGCAATGTCTACCGATTGATCATGGTAATACTGAAAGCAGCACCGAGCTTGTTGAACGTTATGAAACTCACTTCGACATCTGACCTTATCCGATAATGTCAGATCCATTAAAAGTAATTTCTGCATGAGTTCTAGAACATAGGGATACAGAGTGTAATACAGAAGTGATACAGAGTCCACAACCCCCGATAAGTTATAGGGCGTTGTTGTTTCAATTACCTCAGTTAAACTAGAATTCTCTGGTAGTTTTGACAAGACGGTTAAATTGTGCATTATAGTTAGGCTCTGAAGGCCTCATATGATTAGGGAAAGAACAGATTGTCTCCCTTTCTTAAACTGCCTGGCCAATTAACGCTCTAATGCAGTTGTTAGAGATACCTACTCTATTGGAAGAAGCTAAGCGCCTGAGTTGTAGGAAAATACTATATTTTGCCTCATATGTCAGTGCCCGGTGGATGTTCTTGTCTCCCCTATTTTCATAATTTTTGTTTGAAATTTCCATAATAAGGAGAGACCCCACCTTAGTTATCAGCATGACGTTATATGCAATATTTATATTCTTTGCTGGACTGATATGATTGAGAAGAGTGTGTCTTCTGTACATAAATCTTATGGCCAACAATCATATAATTTCGGTTGCCCAGAGCCACTGTATTATTGGAAAAGAAACCATCATTCCCTCGAATAACTTATGCAAGAGCTGTGGTTCTAAGCAGGACGAAGAGGCTATTTTTCAACTCTTATGCCAGTGCCGCCGTGGCTGTGCTGGCTCGGTTATGTCATACGAGTGGAGGATATGGCGAGGCGGGTATTTGATGCGGAGAGGCGAAGAGGACGATATTGTTTGCGTTGGAAGTACCAGCTCGAGGAAGCCCTGTCATCAATTGGTTTCACCAATTAGCGCAAGCGCGCAGAAAGCAGAAGCGCCTGAAAAGATGTGTTAAGGCAGGCCAAAATCCATTAATCGGTTTGTTAATGGCCAGTTAAGTAAGTAAGTAAGTAAGTAAGTATGTAAGTGCCTCCAAACATTCCAAAAGAAGGGTTTTTTGTAGTCAAAATAGTTTTCTATAGGGAATGCCCGTAGAAAATATTTATTTGTGTTATCTCAATGGATCTAATCTCTGACCTAAGTAGAATGTCTGTTACCTAATCTAACAAAGGTTTTTCAAACTACTGTGTAGATATTTTTATAACAGTTCGGCTGACTTTCAAAATGTATCAATACAAAGTTTGCATGCAGTTCTACTACGGTATATAAATTATGTAGATATGCAAAGTAACGAAACAATGCATCAACTATAAATCCGATGCCTGATTGCTTTCTGGCTGCGTTAAAAATACATATTGACAACGTTTTGAAATAGTATACATTGTAAACATTTTGTACAGCGACTTTATGAAACACTGTACTTTGTTCAAACACAAAGCAATTAACATTTTTAGAAGGCAGCCTTCGTCTAATTTTGATGTGGCCCTCGTAGTTTTTGATTAAAAATTTAATTTTATTAACAATGGAGTGTATGTTCATTTAAAAGAAATTATTTCATGGTATAAGTTGTTATCTGTTTTATTTAATTGAGACGGTTTAAGTAAACTTAATGGAATTAAATGAAGATTTTTTCGTTTTAAAAAAAGAAGATTAACTAAGTAGTTCATGATATGTATGTATTTTGAAAATAAATGCCAATCAATAGTTAATTAAAATTATCATCTTTTCCAATTAATTTGTATAAGCAATGTCTTTAAATTGCAGAAGATTACTTAAAGAGACTCTCTCAGGCATTAAATATTCAATAAAATTAAATTCGATTCAATTGAATTGAAGAGAAGATTGTAGAATGTTTAAAAACAAATACAGTTTAAAATAATAAAATTTAATTTAATTTTAGTTAATAGCAACAACAACAACATTACACAGACAGACAAGTTAGTCAATGATGAAATTAATTATTTAAACTGATAAGCAATAAGAATAATACGGATTAACTGAAATGTATTGATGCAGAAGAGGATGTATTAATGAAGAACAAAAAACAAAAACAAAAAATTCTACTAAAAAACTTTCATAACAAAATGAAAACTTTAATAATTTTTTAGTTTTTTTTTAGTTTTTTTCATTTTAACTGCAACAATTTGTTGCAACAATTTGAAAAGTTTTTAACAACGACAGTGTATCACTATCGTATGCAATCCTTAATGATATTTTAACCAGGGAGAGAGAGAGAGAGCAACACCTTCAATCAGTGTCAGGAAAACTTACTCAAAAACCCAGGCATACTCAAGCCTAAAAATTACATAAAAAAACAAAACAAAATATGTTTTAGTGTAAATAAAAACAACAACAACAACAAAATAAAAACACAATTTAAAATCTACTGCACTACAACAACAAGAACAATAACTAGGATACGAAGATAACCATTACGAAAGTGCTTTAGAAAAACTGCAACAGAAAAAAAAAGAGAAAAAAAATTGAAAAATTTTCACTGGAGGGGCCATTGATATTGTGGTTGTTTATGTGTGGGAGTGAGAGTAAATATTTGCATGTAAGCTTATGCTTGTGTGCATACATATGTGTTGGTGTAATAACACTTTCTGGTTTTCTTTCTTTCTTTGGTTTTTTGTTTTTGTTTTTTTGTTTTTCATTACAATTTAACCCAATAAACCAGAAACCTTTTTTATTTAATGTTTTATTTTCTCTCTTTTTATTATTACATATAATGGTTGTTGTAATGTTTGGCCAACTTTTGTAAATTTTTTTTTTCCATGGAAATCAAAATAAATAAAATTTAATCAACTTGAATATGAAACCAATTAAAACTTTTGCTTCTGCAAATAATTTTCATTTTCCACAAAACAAGTTCAACACAAAAAAAAAACAAAAAAGAAACGAAAATTTCAATTGAATTTCATTTCTGTCTTTACAGGCTCGTACTCCTGTGAAAAATTTCTTTTCACAAAAGCCAAGCCAAGTCAAGTGGCATGCATATGTGTAAAGAAAACTCCAGAGGCATGCAAGTGGCCTTTTATGATTCTTTTTAATTCCCATGAATTTTAGTGTTTTACAGAACTACTAACAGGACAAAGTGTAATTGCCTGCATTAAAATGGTTCTCTTGGGAATTATTTTTCAATTGAAATGAAATTACTGAAGAATTACAAAACTTTATGCAGAAGCTGAACATTCAAAATCGTGTAAGGCGGCATATGGTACACAAAGGTGAAGAGGTGTGCAGTGTTACAGTGTAGTGGTGAAATAGCTGGATCCTTCAGTATTAACATACAGCAGATTTAGTTAGGCGGACACTCTTTGAAGGCTAATGCCTAGGTCTACTGCTTTACCCTCAATCAATATCCAATCCCGGAATTAAATATTTCATATAGAAAATCCTAGAAGCCAGGCCGTAATCCTGACCGAAGGGTTGTTTTTTTTTTGTCTTGAGCCGGTGGTGGGAATCTTCGAAAGACACTTTTGTTCCAACAAAAGAGTGCACGATTCACCATCACTGGTGCCTACGTACTAAATCCACCCCCTACACACTTCAACCACTCTCCCCCCGCGGGACTGCCGTAAGGTACTACTTCGCGGAGGGCTGGTTAGCTTGAAAGCTTGGTCACACTAAGTTAAATTTCGCCTCCGTTCCTCCACTCTTCGAAGTACTATCATAACTTCAGCCATTCTCTGACTATATTGACTCCATAGAATCCTATGGATGAAATGACTGAAGGGTTGTAATGGCTAATGTATGTATGTATGTGTGCATATGTATGTATGTGTGTGTATGTATAGAAAACCCCTTTTTTGGAAAGTTCAATCAACATATGTACATAATTTGTCATTACAATCCTTCAGTCTGAATTACTACCGAGCTTCTCACTCCACTTACGTTGTGTGCGTTCATTTTATACATGAGTGGCGTCATCTACAGTTTAAAGTCGACTCCGAAAGTTTGATGTTTAAAAAACTATTCATGTTTATTTTATTTTTTGTCAGTGTTTTTGCTAGAAATTTCATGGCAATTTTATTTATTTTCACAGAGTTTTTGCCAGAAATCTGCTGAGAGAGGAAGTCGCCGAAGAAATATTTTTTCATATTTCGTTCTGTTGAAGATATTTAACTTGAGACTTGAACCGAGGCCTCATGTCAAATAAGCCCATATACTACCTACTAAACTAAGGCGAGTTCATTCAATCATGACAGAAATTGGAACACCAAGAAGGCCATCTTTTGCTTTGATAAGGTCAGCTTTAGAAAAAGTCCCCTTATTGTCTTCCTCTTCCTGAAAAGTTATTCGAGGGAATGTCAAGTCTATCGGCATGCTTTTCAATAGGACAGTGGCTTATGAAAACCTCAATAGTACACATAGGAAGAAGACAATCAGTTCTCTTTTGTATCACAATCGTACCAGCAAAGCCTAATAATATTTCACGTAAACTCATGCTGCCTTCCTGCACATCGTTCGACCGCGAGGTTCTCAGTGATATGGCAGAGCCATACAGTTGTCTCATCACATGGATACCATGTATTGGTATGGGATGCATTGCCCAGATATGGTATAATTATCGATGGATTGATAAGGCAGTAATGCACTTCATCAACGCAGTGTTAGCTGCTTCTGATATGATTAAAATTCTGCAGCAAATCCTGCACTCTAGGCGAAGGACGCACAGAAAGTCAGCTCAAATGCCAAAGCATGAGCAGACATAGTTGTGGCAGTCATTACTGGACATTGAATTCTCTGTCCTTATGCGAAATGGATTGATTTGGGCCACATGATTAATGGTTTTATAGAACCCAGCAACAGAGGCAAGGAAGAAGGGGAAATTGGTTACACACCAAGGAAACACTTGGCATTCTACTATCCAGACAATCTTACTAATTTGCGAATCATGGCTACTGAGAGTTTAAATATCTTGTTCAGAAGCTCCGGATGGAAAGAATTTTGTTATCGCATTGGGCCATACCCGGTCTTAGTATGTCTATCCTCTAAGGCGACAGCCACTCTTATCTGCCTGTCTAATTTATTGATCACTTTTGTAACTGTGAAGGCGCAGGAGACAGTTGATTAATCACTTTGCGGCTGCTTTGTGCCTTCGCAAAATCTCTGGCGAATGTGATGTGACGAAATAGACGAGAATTGCTTACAACTTTTTATTGTTCGAGCGATGTGACAACAACCCAAAACATTAAAAATGGGACACCAAAAAGGTCATCTTTTGCTTTAATGAGCCGAGCTTTAAAAAATAGTCTCCTCATCATCTTCTTCCTACTGAAGATGTTTTTCGAGGGAACCATACATGGTCTTAGTGTATCCATCCTCTATAAGTTGACAGCCACTTTACTTGCCAGATTAATTTAATGATCGCTGTCGCAGCTGCGATGATGTGAAGGCGGAGGAGAGAGTTGATTAAATACTTTGCGGCTGTACAGCCTTTAAAATCCAATTCCTTAGGACCTTTGGCGACTTGTTCTTTGGCAAAATCTCTGGCAAATGTGATGTGACGAAATAGATGTGAATTGCTTACAGCCTTTTATTGTTCGAACGATGTGGTGAACACTCAATACTTTCTCTCATGACGGCTAACACTCATGGTACTTACGGCGTGCTACTTAAAGCACTTAGCCACACTAATTTTCTGCTTAGCAGGAATAAATTGTTTAAAGCCACGGAAACAAAGCAAAGAATAATAAGAAGAGGGAGGAAATACCTCGAGAGAGTCCTTCGTTTATTAAAGAAACATCTAAATTTTCTATCAGCTCTGATTGAGCATGTGCAGCCCTTGCGCTGACCAACTTCTTCCTCTTCCCTGATTTTGGTGGAACTTGGTCAGTACAGGGACTGCGTTCACCCGTGGCATCACAACGGGACGCTATACGTGCTCAAGTGAGCTTTGTGATATCAGAGCTACCACTCCGACCTGATTGAGCAGACATTATTCCTTTTATTCTCCTGTTTAGTTTGAATTTCGTTGATTAAGTTTTATCCAGTTGATTAGGTTCTATAATGACAGGGTTGCCATATATCTTGGTCTCTAGAAACAACAAACTCTGTGATAGTTGCATTGCGGTGTTGTTTCCATAAAGGAAAGCGTTCTGTGATGCTTACTGTTGATATTAACCTTACTGGTAGGCAAGCGATTTTCTTGAGTGCATTATTTGCAGCACGATTTATGGCTTCTCTCCCATGTTCGAATCTGAATTAATCAGGTTTGTAGACACTTTTTAACTTTCCATCACCAACAAAAAGTGTAAAACATTCCAGCGTCATAAATTTATTGATTCGATTAATCATGCTCGTAAAACAAAAGCGATGCCATGTACTAAAATTGATCGCTGCTCCCCCCATATTGAACTGCGTTGTCGCTAAACGTAATATGCTGGGAGTCTATAAATTATTATGAGAGTTAGTAAGTCAATCTTACATTGTGTTGTATTGAACGAATGAATGAATGAATGGTATGAAGGCATGTATAAAGGAACAAACAGATGTACGGTTGACGTACTTGACTATCACACATGAAAGTTAAGTTTACAGCCTCTCGTAAAAGTTCATAAACACGTCTATTAAACTGCAAAAGTAAAAAAAAAACGTAGATAATAACAAAGAAGAAGCAACAGCAACTGATAAATATAAAAACGTAACAAAAAAGAAAAAAACTACAACAACAATAACAAAAAAAGAAAAACTAAAAATAAAGTTATAAATAAAAGGAAAGCAACATGTCAATAAAAGTTTTAGTCGTACGAAGAGAATCAACCGAAAAATCTCAATGAATTTAACGCATATCCTACGGAGAAAAAGTTGTGGCATGAAACATGAAATTAACACCAACGTTAACAATTTAATAATGCTTGCAACATTATATGGCATCATCATTATAATCATCATCACGCAACAAGTCGAATTAGTTGCAGAAGGTAGTTCTCATGATTACAAAGCCTCGGGCATCAATTAATAATGATTTCATATCTGTTTTCTTTCTTCATATCTTCTTTTATTTGTTGTGGTGTCAATGAAGCCAAACAGATTGCTTTAGTGCCACTGACAGCTGAAAAGGTTTACCAGCTTTTAAAACGAAATCACAATTTGAATGCGGTACCTGAAGGCCGTATAGTTACACAAGGTATTGCAGCTGCTGCGGGTTTTACTTTGGGCCTTAAAAAGGCTCTTGCAGCCACCTTCATTTACGATGTCATAACGGCCAATGTAACTGAAGACGATGTCCCAAATGCAATACAACAGCCAGTATATCTAACACAGGAGATATGTTTCAGTGCCCGTAATGCCCGAAGTCTTTATGAAGCCGAAGCTATAGCTGAGCCCTACAGCCATTTGGATGAACAGAACGTTGCCCTGAAACCGGCAGTGCGTAAAAGTGCAGAGAAACGTCTGACAAAACCTAAACGCCAGCGAAGAAAGAAAATCAATAGGAAAAGGAAGTACTCTAGACCTCAAAGGATTAAAGTGATCAGGCAATCCACACAAACCCAGCCCACGAATCCGTCCACGCTTGCCTTAGACAATACAGCCGATGTAGCTCAAACTGAAACCAGTATGCCTGCAGCAGCTACAGCATCTGGGGGCATAGAAGAAACGAACATAAATAATAACCTGAACACGGATACAACACTCAGTACCACCACCAGCACAGATAATGACAAAACGTTGACATGTATTGTGTTACAGAAACCAAAGCTTCAACAGAAATAAGAAAAAATTGTTTACAAAATCAGGAAATGTTTTCGTTTCTTTTTTTTTTTTCGTTCTTAATTGTTAAGCTTTTAATGTGATAAGCCTTATCCGGGGATAAGAATACGTTTAGGAAGGGAGAGGAGGTGGGGGGGATACAAAATCGAATCGAAATTTTGTAAATTTTAAATCATTATGCTAATGACAGCACAGCGGCAGGTTTTACCTTAAGTAGCGATAACAACAACATTGGTAACGTATTATTAATGTTTCATCATATTTTTTTCTTCTTCTATTGTTGTTATTGTACGAGGGAGATTCGAAAATTAGTCAAGCTGTTGTACTTGTATAGAGCTGGGCTGTAGTTTGATAAAAATTAATGTGACAACCTTGCAAAAAGTATTAACGGCTAATGCAGAGCCTCAGTCCAACCAATGTTATATTCTGCTCTCTGTAGTCAACGAATAGCTAGTTGAGTTACTACATGAGAACTTGTGACGAGGTCAATCTCAAATTTAATCAAGTTGATGTAGTCGTATAGAGGGCGGCTGTAGTTTGATACAAATTAATGTGGCAACCTTGCAAAAAGTGTTATTGGCTAATGCAGAGCCTTAGTCCATCCAATGTTATATTCTGTTCTCTGTAGTCTAGCGAATAGCGTGTTGACTTACTACACGAGAACTCAACGGTGCCAATCTAAGCTGTGACATCTTAAAAGAGATTATTTGGCGGTTTTTCCTTTTCAGCTGTTGTTTTGCTAACATTTTTTAGAATGAATCGTGGTGTTATGTTTCTAGGTTTCTATGACCTGCTATAGGCAGTGTTAGAACATGTTGGCTGCTGAGCTTGGCTAAGGCCAGTTTAAGGTTAATTATGGGGTTTATTACGGGGCTCTGCGAAATTAGATCGCTGACAAGGATCTGGAACAGATTCCAGCCGTACTATTTCAGACTATGTTGCGACGAGAAGGAGTTGGAAACCATCGAACATCTCCTCTGTAACTGTGCAGCCCTTGCCTTGAGCAACTTCTTCCTTTTCCCTGATTTTGGTGGAACTTGGTTAGTACAGGGACTGCGTTCACCCGTGGCATCACAACGGGCCGCTATGCGTGCTCAAGTGAGCTTTATGACATCAGAGCTACCACTCCGACGTAACCTAACCTCTGTCACTGTCCGACCCTTAATAGGTTGCGAAACCTTGGCAGGGGCTGCTTCGAGGGTTTGAATTCTTTGTCGAGTGCCGACATCAACACATTTCATAGCTTCATTGTTAGTTTGAGCTGGTTGAGAAGTGCTAGAGCTTCAATAATGTAGTCGCGCTGTCTTGTGTGTTTGTGGTCTGTGTTATTCCTCCCTTTCCTACTTCCTCTTCTTTCCCTATCTCCTCTAATATCCTCTCTCCTTTAGAACGTAGTACAATGGGTCAACTTGACCTCTGAGTACTGTACTTGTCGCAATGGCTAGTACACGTCGTCTAACCTAAACCTAGCATACATACATACATACACAAGTGGCTATTACAACCCTTCAGTCAGCATTACGGCCTAGGTTCTCACGCCACTCATGTTGTCTGAGTTAATTTAAGACATGAGTGGCGTGACCTGCAGTTTAAATTCGACTTCGAACGACAGATTTTTGAGAAATTTTTTCATGGCAATTTTATTTAACACTCACAGAGTTTTGTGACAGAAATCGCCGAAGAAATATTTTTTCATATTTCGTTTTGATGTCTGACCTGGAGTTTGAACCGTGAACTAGACTACGGCATCTTCTAAACCTAAACCTTTGCTAAAATCTATGAGATTTTCATTCATAACTAAAATGAATGCATACCGCATGGGTGATATGAAAACCTAAGACGTAAGCCTTATCAAAAAAAACCCATCCTTCAATTACGAGAATTAGGAATAACAACAATGAGTGGGTTGCTATTTTTTAATTGTATTCGTTCCCTGAGTTTCTGGGAAGACCACCACAGTTCACATGGAATTCAAATTTGACGGAAATTTCTTTCAATAAAACACCTTAGTGCAGTTGTTTAATATCGCTGTTTAAAGCCTAACGATCTCAAAGCAATTCAACTGAAGAAATCAACAAATTTGATATGAAATAAATTTAATGGTTTAATTATGGCACAACCCTCGTATGCAAATGTTTTTGTGTTATTCTAAATCTTAATCATTTCTGTCTGTAAAGAGCACAGCTTGACACAAATACGTTCATTAGTTATTGATGAACGTTAACAACAAACGAACTCTCTTAACAGCCATACACGATATATATTTTTGGCTTCACTATTAACTTGGCTGACTGGCTGGCTGGCTTGGCTTGGCTTGGCTGGCTTATTATTATTATTTGCCAGAAATAGATACACGTTCAAGAAAAGAAAACAAAAAATTCATAAACACAATACGACGTAACACATCTACGCAAACGATAACTCTTGAAGAAAACGTTGTTACTTAGTAAATAAAAGACAACAACCACAGCAATAACAACATTAATGACTTGTGAACTTGTGAACCCAAAAAGACGCAAAAAAAATACAGAAAAAAGAAACAAAACATAACGAGAAAGAAATCCCATTTCTTTTTTTAACAAATTCACTCTGATATTTAATTGTTGTTGTTGTTGTTGTTGTTATTGTTGTTTTCTATTTTCATAGAAATTTTTGCAAAACATCGATAACACATTTTTATCTCTGAGATGTTCGATTTTTTTTCCTCTAAGATTTCTTAACAAAAGAAAGTGATTTTTTGCGTCTTTGGTTTCCATTTTTTTCATTTTTTTTTTTTGCCAAACAAACTGAAAGTGAAAGTGTTGTTCGCATTGACTTTGACATGTCAAATGTAATATTTTTTTGAAACACGAAAATGAATAAGTTTTGTTAAAAGGAAAATAAAAACAAAATACGCGGAAATATTAGATAATATATCTTCAGTTAACCGTTATCATTTGTCTTCTGTTTACTGTTAAAAACCAAAGCAAAAAAAGAGACGAAGTTAATGTTTAAATACGCGATTATGATGTATATTCATTCAGTTTTCGAAAAAAAAAAATGTTACGAAATTCGATTTTTTTTTTATTTTTAATTTGCATTCAACGATATTCACTTCAGCTGTTATTTAATAAAAAAAAATTAAAAAAATTATGGAAAAAAAAGAAAAAGAAATAGAAATGAAAACAAACGATTTTATTTAATAAACGCCAATTATGAATTTTAATTTTTCGTTAAACGATTAAACGACATTTACAGGCAATTAAAATTAATTTTAATTTCTTTAAAATGGAAATTTATTACCATAACCGGCTTGATCGTAGCTATTAAGTAGGCCTTTGGCTTCCTCTTATTTATAATTACAAAACGATTTCAGGTTTTCAAAACCCAAAATTATTAATAAACGCCCAACATGCAAATTTTGAGATAAAGAAGCCGCTTTTACTTCTACTCCTTAGACTTTTAAAAAGAAATTCCACCACATTCTTCCATTACAAATCGTTTGAACTTCTTCGCATGAATTGTTTAAAGGTCTCATATCAAGAGAAGAAGTACTAAGCCATTTATTTCAAGCATAAGATCACCAGATACCATGCAGGTTTCAGTTTATCGTGGTGTGTGACCTGTTTGTGCTCCACTTTTTCCTAAAGGGTCCGCCAAATAACTTTTTTTTTAAATGCTTTAAAAAAATACTACTGAATATTTCTTTTTTTATTTGAAAGTACAATCCTTCCGGTTAATAATGGAAAATAATTTCATTCAAATGGCTGCCTCGGCTGGCCATGCAGTAGCCTTCATCAGAAGATGCCGATTTTGGCAAAAAAAAAATCATCTTTTCAGATGAAGCTCATTTTGATCTTGGCGGGTATGTAAACAAGCAAAATTGTCGCATTTGGGGCACAGAAAACCCGCACGCATACATTGAAAAGCCGACGCACCCAAAACGGAGTCACTGTTTGGTGCGGATTTTGGTCCAGAGACATAATTGGGCCATTTTTCTTCGAAAATGGGCAAGGAGTGGCCGTTACAGTCAATCGCGATCGTTATCGGGCCATGTTGAACGAATTTTTGTTCACAAAAAATTGTTTTCAACAGGACGGCGCTACGTTCCACACAGCCGACGCTACACTCGATGTTTTGCGCTCTGTTTTTGAAGATCGCATTATCAGACGCAGAGCTGATGTCGTTTGGCCACCTCGGAGCTGCGATTTGACACCGTTGGACTATTATTTGTAGGGTGCCGTCAAAGATAAGTGTTACGCCAACAAGCCAGAGTCAATTGACGATTTAAAGGACAATATTCGTGAAGCCGTTGATGAAATACAGCTGCACACAATCGATAATGTGCTTAAAAATTGGACCGATCGTGTAGGCTTCTGCATGGGCAGCCGAGGACAGCCATTTGAATAAAATTATTTTCCATTATTAACCGGAAGGATTGTACTTTCAAATAAAAAAAGAAATTTGGGAAAATATTCAGTAGTTTTGTTTTTAAAGCATTTTTAAAAAGAAAGGTTATTTGGCGGACCCTTTAGTTATTTGCCACTTTTTAGACACCAGTTTTAATCGCAACATAGTAGCTCCTCAAAACAAAACTTTCCCACGTGAAAAAATTATGATTAAACCACTTAATGGTGGGAAGGTCAAGCAACTTCATCTCCTGCGGAAGAATGCTATTTCTAATACAAACAAAACAAAACATTTTCTTAGAGCACCTTGCTTCTAGGGCAACAACATATATGGCAACCCTATTGCTCTAGAACCTGATTAGCTGAAACAAAAACTGAAACAAAATAAATAAAAAAAGAAAATGGTGGAGATGTTTGGCGGTAGTCCCGTTCTTCATTGCATATGATTAACAAATGCTTTGAAATTTTTCATAAAACTACTTTTAATGTTACCCTAGTCTCTTAAACATATTCAACAATCACTTTCAATTCCTTCTTTCCCTCTCTTAAATATGATATGATTTCATGCGTATTAAGCGACACCACATTTTGTGGTAAAAATATGATGGCACATCCACTGAACTGCTATTATAGACAATAAAATTGACAATTTAAGCTTTAAAGTCAGTTGCCAATAATAAATGCTCTCTCTCTCTCTCTCTCTCTCTCTCTCTCTCTCTCTCTCTCTCTCTCTCTCTCTCTCTCTCGATGTGTTTACATTGGGCAACACTCAATTATCATTAATGTGGTAGTAATACAGCAAATGTATGTGTGAACAAATTCTGGCAGCAGCAACAAAAAAAGGCAGAATTTAAACCAAAAAAAAAACGAAAATGCACCACAAAAATTAAAAAGCCATGAATATTACCAAAAAAAGAGAGAAAAAAGGGAGAGAAAAGAGAGAGAGAAAGAGAGAAAAAACCCATGTGATAATGTTGAAACCAAGAGATTAACAAACGAATATTAAAAATTATCACACACTCACGCGATTGAAAGCATTACGATGGTGATAATGACATGTAGATGTGTGTGTGTGTCTAGGTGTGTTCAGGTGATTTTATTACAGAGAGAGGGGAACCAACACGTGTATAAAAAATATAAAAAAAAAAACATTTCAGGTTAATTTCCGCTTTTTTGGTCTGCAGGTTCATCATCCAACGAAACCTTCACCCTTGCTTTCTTCGTAGGGAGATAAAGGGTCCGCCAAATAACTTTTTTTTGGAAAATGCTTTAAAAACAAAAACTACTGAATATTTTTCTTAAATTTCTTTTTTTATTTGAAAGTACAATCCTTCCGGTTAATAATGGAAAATAATTTCATTCAAATGGCTGCCTCGGCTCGGCCATGCAGTAGCCTACACAATCGGTCCAATTTTTAAGCACTTTATCGATTGTGTGCAGCTGTATTTCACCAATGGCTTCACGAATATTGTCCTTTAAAGCGTCAATTGTCTCTGGCTTGTCGGCGTAACACTTATCTTTGACGGCACCCCACAAATAATAGTCCAACGGTGTCAAATCGCAGCTCCGAGGTGGACAAATGACATCAGCTCTGCGGCTGATAATGCGATCTTCAAAAACAGGGCGCAAAACATCGAGTGTAGCTTCGGCAGTGTGGCACGTAGCGCCGTTCTGTTGAAACCAAATGTTGCCAATATCCTCCTCTTCAATTTTTGTGAATAAAAATTCGTTCAACATGGCCCGATAACGATCGCCATTGACTGTAACGGCCGCTCCTTGCTCATTTCCGAAGAAAAATTGCCCAATTATGCCTCTGGACCAAAATCCGCACCAAACAGTGACTTGATTTGGGTGCGTCGGCTTTTTAATGTATGCGTGCGGGTTTTCAGTGCCCCAAATGCGACAATTTTGCTTGTTTACATACCCGCCAAGATCAAAATGAGCTTCATCTGAAAAGATGATTTTTTTTTGCCAAAATCGGCATCTTCTGGTGTAGGCTACTGCATGGCCAGTCGAGGCAGCCATTTGAATGAAATTATTTTCCATTATTAACCGGAAGGATTGTACTTTCAAATGAAAAAAGAAATTTGAGAAAATATTCAGTAGTTTTTTTTTTAAAGCATTTTCAAAAAAAAAAGTTATTTGGCGAACCCTTTAGTTTTGGGCTGATGGAGCTGACAACTGTCAATAAAAATTGTTGCTATGCAAACAATTGTTGAGGAGTTCTCTATTTATTTCACTAGAAAATAAATACAACAACTGCAACGTCCCTGGTTAACAGAAATTATTTAAAATTTCCTTAAATTGCCTGCTGAATGATGAGATAATAAGCTCCCCGCTATTAAAGTCTCTGATTTCAACAAGAAATCATATTAAAAAACAGAAATTTAATGCATTAATAAGAGACTATCGAGACTTTCTAATGCTTGTTTATATGCCTATGGAAGCTTATTACTGATCATCTTGAATTTATTAAAAAAAAACCTCGAAATTTAAAGGTGACTTTAAAATATCTTCGATTATTTATAGCGAAATGCAAACAATCTGACATTCCTTTGCCATTCAGGTCTTTTTAAAATTCATTAATGAAATGAAAGAAATGCTTGTAACAATCGTTTGTAAATTAAAGCA
Organism: Sarcophaga carnaria; assembly: GCA_958299815.1. Lineage (NCBI taxonomy): Eukaryota > Metazoa > Arthropoda > Insecta > Diptera > Sarcophagidae > Sarcophaga > Sarcophaga carnaria. Next base: position 8,083,625 of record OY283153.1, on the reverse strand, counting down.
TAACGCCTTGAGCTTAAGCATGCCCTCAAACAATAAAAAAAAACACAAAGACAGATGGATGGGATTAAAAAAAAACACTTTCTTTAGCTTCATCTTCTACAACAAAAACAAAACCAAGCTGACCTGTATACCGGTGATTAAATGTTTACAAATGATTGTTAACACTGGCAGTATTGCCATGTGAATTAATTAAATTTCTTTCTTACGCGCAGTAGGTTAATAAAAGCAGATGATGATCGCGCTTTAATTTTAGTTTGAAAACATAACACCTTGAATACGGCAGCTAGCGAAGCAATAAATTTCCAGAAAAAAAAACATTTTTGCTTTCAATAAATTGATCGTGTATAGAGGAGGCCACAGTTTCTCTCTTAAGGATTACAAAACATGCACATTAAATACGTATTTAGTTTAACCGTTATGCTGGCTTTTCTAGCCACCACAACGGTAAATGTAGATGGTAAGTCTAACAGGGCACATTGGTAATGAAACCAATATTAATTTCCTTTTTTAACAACAGCACGACGCATAAGACTACGCCCTCTGTCAGCCAAAGAAGTAATCAGAATTCTTAAGGCAGCCGGCCGTGAAGATGCCATACCAGAAGGCCGTGTTGTCACCCAGGGTATAGCTGCCGTTACGGGTTTTGCCTTGGGCTTAACCAAAGGCATAGGCGGTGCAATGGTAGTTAACTTGGCCAGCTCTAATGCAACCGCCCAGCTTATTCAGGACGTTGCCAATTATAATTACACGGGTATGATGGCTGATTTTCAAGGTATCAATATGACAGCTTTATGGCAAATGATTAAGGGTAGTTCTGCTACCAATTCCAGTGGCATCACCTACAAAACAACCGAAATCTGTTTCGATACACGTGTTGAGGAACCCGTCGTCGCAACCGCCGTTGGACGAGCGGCGCGTAGACACAGTGAAGACTATGACTATGACGACGAAGAGGAAGACAATGAAATGGCAAGGCAAGCAACTGCTTCATCGCCGGAGGAGACCTCTCCCACAGCTGATGGGGCAACAGGTACAGCCACAGGCAGTGGTACGTCTGATACAGCTGATACTGGCACAGGTACTGCCACCGGGACTGCAACCGGTACTAACACTAATACTGGAACTGGTTCAGCTCTTGATGCCGGCACGGCCAGCATTACCAAATCAAATACGATGACTCAAGCCGACGGCGGTTCTGGTCAAACTTGTGTTGTATTCGAGAAACCCGTAATTCGCAAACGGCGTTCTATGCGTCGCCGTCGTAGACTTGCGTCGCCTTTAACTTATTGAACCTTATACTTTAGTTAATAATTTAATTTATTTATTTATTTATTCTCTTTATCTTGTAAAATACAAACAAAACAAAACAAAACATTTTTTTTTTCATTTTCAAAATATTTTCCACAAAAATTCTTTGCATGCCTTGCATGCCACACACCTATGCTGGCATAGGCAATTTCAATTCCAATTAATATTTTCATCGTTTTGTGTAGTGTAGTGTAGTGAAATATAAATTATCCGCAACGAGGTCATTTAGGATTGAATGTCACAATTATTGAAGCATTATGAGCACAATTATTGACATTTCATGTCCGCAAAGTAAATAAAGCACAACCAACTTCACAGTGATATTTTCCTTTACAAACCAGTAATAAAGTGAAGGGGTTTGCAGGGTGTTATTTTCAGGCAATTAATGGTAAAAATAAAAGGATTCTAGCATTACGTTTAATTGAACAAGTAAAACAATTGTGCCTCGCAATAAGTGAATTTCATGCGGCTGAGTGCACTCAGTGTAGAGTGTGTAGATATCAGGGATGGAAAACATTGAACATTAAAGCATAAGAATTGCCTTTAAAGCTGAAAATTAAATACGATTTGTTATGAGTTAGTGCATACATACATACGTATGTAATAATTGGTCATTACAACCCTTCCAGGACGAACTGCAGCTATAAAGTCGGAGGAACGAAGGACTTCCATGCACAAATGGCAGTCACGTGGGAGAACGATTTAAAGGGAAGATGGACATTTCACCTTGTCCCTGATGTAACCCTTTGGATGGAGAACGAACATTGCGAGCTGAACTACTACGTGACCCAGTTCCTAACTGATCATGGGTGCTTCAGGAAATACCTGCACAGATTTGGACATGATACTTCCCCTTTATGCCCAAACTGTGTAGATGAGGAGGAAGACGCGGAGCATATTCTAACATGCTGCCCCAGATTTAGATGGCCCGGGGAAACGAGTTTCGGACCAACTCGGCTTATGGAGGAGTTGTTGAATTCTACGATTCTATGGAGCCAATACAGTCAGAGAATGGCTGAAGTTATGATAGAACTACGAAGGCTGGAGGAACGGAGGCGATATTTAACTTAGTGTGACCAAGCTTTAGGGCTAACCAGCCCTCCGCGAAGTAATACCTTACGGCAGTCCCGCGGAGGGAGAGTGGTTGAAGTGTGTAGGGGATGGGTTTAGTACGTAGGCACCAGTGATGGTGAAACGTGCACCCTTTTGTTGGAACAAAAGTGTCTTTCGAAGATTCCCACCTCCGGCCTAAGACAAAAAAAAAAGTACAACCCTTCAGTCAGGATTACGACCTATCTTCTCACACCACCCTTGTTGTGTGTGTTAAATTTATACATAAGTGGTGGCAGCTACAGTTTAAAGTCGACTCCGAACGACAGATTTTTTGAGAAACTTTTCATGGCCATTTGAGTTTACTCTCCGAGTTTTTGCCAGAAATCTGCTGAGAAAAACTGACCGAAGAAATATTTTTTTCATATTTCGTTGTGTTGACGTGGCCACACGTCTAATAAGCCAACACACTACCTACTAGACTACGGCGAAGCTGAGTTAGTAGCCTCGCTGAGTAGTTAAGGGGCTGGCCATTTGAGTTCACTCTCCGAGTTTTTGCCAGAAATCTACTGAGAGGCAGATGTCGAAGAAATATTTTTTCATATTTCGTTGCATTGGAAATGTCTGACCAGCAGTTTGAACCCTGGCCTCACGTCTAACACACTACCTACTAGACTGCGGCGACGTTGAGTTAGTAGTCTCGCTGAATAGTTAAGAGGCTGGCCATTTGAGTTTACTCTCAGAGTTATTGTCAGAAATCTGCTGAGAGGAGTAGTCGAAGAAATATTTTTTCATATTTCGTTGCGTTAAAAATGTCTGACCAGGGGTTTGAACCGTGGCCTCACGTCTAATAAGCCAACACACTAACTACTAGACTACGGCGATGCTGAGTTAGTAGTCTCGCTGCATATTTAAGACGCTGGCCATTTGAGTTTACTGCTGAGAGGCAGATGACGAAGAAATATTTTTTCATATTTCGTTGCGTTAAAAATGTCTGACCAGGGGTTTGAACCGTGGCCACACGTCTAATAAGCCAATACACTACCTACTATACTACGGCGATGCTGAGTTAGTAGTCTCGCTGCATATTTAAGAGGCTGAACTGTGCAGAGGACAGAGTACTTAGATCTGAACGAGCTAAGTTAAGGTGGTGAAGAGAATATTTTTTTTCCAAACAAACGACTTCGAAAATAGTTCTCTACTGTATATAGGAAATAAATACGAATTGCTTGTTTTAAAATTCAATTATTTTTTGTGTCTTCTTGTGTCTCCATTATACACCCCCACCCCTACCCAGATTTATTCCAAGTAATGTAACACTCTAACTGTGTGTGTGTGTGTGAGGCCGGCCATAAATTGCGTATTTTATTTGCAATTTCTTTTAAGCGTTTGTCAAATGTAATCAAAGCTCCACTTTAAATCAATTTTAGTTTCATTAAACCAATGTCCGTTTCGTATCGTTTCGTTTCGATTTGTTTGTTTTTTTTTGCATTCCTTCCTGCTGATATCCTTGCCAACCAACCAATTGTATCCCTTTTTTATCACAAACATTTGTCAACGGTACGGTACGAGAGGGAAAAAAATCACAATATTTGGGAGCCGATAAGACCAACATAAAATATCCTGAGAAAAGGAAAAAATCTTTTGGGAAAACAGAGAGACAATAAAAAAAAAACGAAGAAGGAAAAATAGTCAAGGAAATCTCCAAAGGCAAGTTACGCACATATTGATAAAAATAAATCACCCCCAAGCACACACACACACACAAAGAGAGAACGAGAGTGAAAGACATTTACAAAGACAGATCCAACGGATATCCAGGAAAAACGGAATGTTTTTATGCTTGTCATGCCATTAGAATTATGATGGTGGCGGCAATAGTGATGGTGTTGGTGTTGGTGACTTCAATAAACACACAGTGTGTCTGTGTGTGTGTATTCGATTTCTATTCAATTTTATTTCCATTTAGTTTTGTCGGCGATATTGAATTCAAAACTGAACATTCAATACACATTACATTACATATGTATTCCGCCATTCATTGTTAATGTTTTCAATATTTTTTCCTCTTAATTTTAAAGCCTTTTGTAGGATTCCTTTTTTAATTTCACTTTCATTCACCATATATTACGAATACAAGTATATGATACTGTGGGATGAGGGGAAAGTGTTATTTTTGAAAATATTTCATGTTTTTCTTTTCAATAAAATTGATAAAGTCATGCTTTTTTAACCAAAAACAAGTCAAAAAATTGAAAACGAAAGAAACCAACAATTCCGTTACACTTTTAGTTTCGTTATCATTTTATCATGAAATGCGAGGGCAGCTTAAAACTAACCTAATCATGGGTACCGGTAGTACAGTAGTTTAGAAGAAAAATTTATGAAAAGTGACGTCAGTGACTCTAGTTACCCTCAATTTGCAAATTCTTAACGTAATTCATTTGTACTTGTGCAAGAGACTAAGGTAATTGGGGATTATTTTGGTCGTTCTACATACATACATAATTGATCATAACAACCCTTCAGTTAGGATTACGGCCTAGTTTCTCACACCACTTACAGTGGCTCCATCGCATAATCGGACAAGCACTAGTCTGATATGTATGTGCTTAAAACTTAAAAAGAAAATATTAAATATATGTTTTTTTTGCTTTTGTTTACACTCCACATTATAGACTTTCAGATTAATAAAAAAAATAACAACATTTTTCATGATAACGGTAATTTTATAAAGAAAAAGAAAATTAACTCAATTTTTTGCGCTCAACGCATAATCGGACAAAGAAGAGCACCATTGCTAAAAATGACGAAAGAGAACAATTAATACTTTGTGGCATATCTTTGTTCTCAAGAACGGTCTGTAAACAGTTTGGAAATGATTTTATCAAATTATAGCATGTCTCAGGTTCTACGGAGTTCCACTCTTCCAGTAAAGCCGCCTTAAGCTGATTCAAAGTTTTAAATTGTTGTTGGTATACTCTTCTAGCTAATTCTTCCCAAAGATGTTCAACTACGTAGAGATCTGGGCTCTGTGGAGGGGTTTCTATAAGTTTGGGGCAAATATGGATCAACCAAAGCTTTTCCACACCCGAAGTTTGCTTGGGATCATTGTCCTGGTAAAAAGCAAAATCATTCGCAATGCCCAAGGACTAAAAATATCTTTGAAAAACAGCAGTGGAAAAGATGTTTGCTTAAATACTATTCGTAATACATTGCACAAATATAACTACCATGGTAGAGTTACCAGAAAAAAGCCATTTATTAGGCCTAAGAATAAAAACAAGAGAATAAAATTTGCTAAAGAGTATTTGCTTAAAACAGAAGATTTTTGGAATAAGGTAATTTGGTGTAAAGACATCTTAAAATACATTTTTGCTGATAGCTTTTGTTCGTTACAAGGTTCTGTTCAGTGACGAGAGCAAATTCAATTTGCATGGATCAGATGGCAAGATGTTTGTGTGGCGTAAACCAAATGCAGAATTTAATCTTCAAAATACAAAAGTTACTGTTAAGCATGGAGGAGGCTCTGTTATGGTTTGGGCCTGCATGTCGAGTGCTGGGGTGGGCAATTTGCATTTTATTGATGGTAAAATGGACAAATTTGGCTACCTCAACATTTTGAAGGCAAATGTAAAGCAAAGTGCCGAGAAATTAGGCCTTGCGAATGATTTTGCTTTTTACCAGGACAATGATCCCAAGCAAACTTCGGGTGCGGAAAAGCTTTGGTTGATCCATAATTGCCCCAAACTTATAGAAACCCCCCCGTGTGTTAATTTTATACATGAGTGGCGGCAGCTACAGTTTAAAATCAACTCCGAACGACAGATTTTTGGGCAACATTTCATGGCAATTTTATTTATCCTCACAGAGTTTTGGCCAGAAATCTGCTGAGAGGAAGTCGCCGAAGAAATATTTCTTCCACATTTCGCTTTGTTGAAGATGACTGACCTGGGGTTTGAACCGAGTTCAAGCGTCTAATAAGCCAACACACTATCTACTCTTCAATGCATAATGAAGAGTTACCCTATAGCCATAGTGCCATAATGTTTTAAGCCACCAAAATGGCGGCGAAGACCTAGCACTGCCAATACATAAAGTCCGCTTGGTCTAGTAGATCGTATGTAGGCTCAGATAAGAGTCCAGCTTAGACATTTCAAAGGAAATTCTGTGAGTAAATAAAATTACCAGGAAAAGTCTCCCAAATCTGTCTTTCGGAATCAACATTCAACTGTAGGTCTTGCTGCTAATGGCTAAAAATTAACACACACACACATCCTGACTAAAGGCATAATTTCATCAATGAGTGTCCATGAGCTTTTCATGGCAATTTTATTTATTCCCAGAGTTTTAGCTCGAAAACTTCTGAGAGGAAGTCACCTAAAGAAATATTTCTGCCATTTTGTTTGTGTCTGAGCTGGGTTTTAAGCCACAGGCTCGCGTCTAATAAGCTAGACACTTCCTAGTAGGCTATGGCAACTTTTTATTACCATAGTTAAACTGAGAGAAGTCGCCGTGGTCTAGTAGGTAGTGTGATGGCTTATTAGACGAAAAGCCAGGGTTCGAGCCCCAGGCCAGACATCGAAATAAAATACAAAAAGTATTTCTTAGGCGACTTCCTCTCAGCAGATTTCTGGCAAAAACTCTGCAAGTAAATAAAATTGCCATGAAAAGTTTCTCAAAAATCTGTCGTTCGGAGTTGACTTTAAACTGTAGATCCGGCCACTCATGTATAAAATTAACACACACAACATAAGGGGTGTGAGAAGCTAGGTCGTAATCCTGACTGAAGGGTTGTAATGACCAATTATGTATGTAAACTGACTAACTTTCCGGTCGTTACCAGTGAGCTGCAAAGTGCTAGACTGTTCTGTTTCCAAAGTGGCCATATATTCGCCGACAACCAAGACAAGATCTGCTGTTATTGGCTACCTTTGCTACAAACAGAATATCGAAGCTACTTATCGAGCTTAAAGAAGATTATGTTGGCAAACCAAGGACAATTAGAAATTATTCCATTTTAAAGCAGCCCTCGTTTAAATGTATTCTTTTTTTGTTATTGTTGTTATAGTTTTCGCTGTAGTGAAAACATGATTGTTTTATTTGTGGCTACACCAACAATTTTCTAATATTTCAACCATAAGTTGGTCGAAAGTTACAACACCAGGATAACGATAACAACAGAAATATAACAACAACAACAACAACAACAATGATTGAAACAGAAGTATAACAACAACAAGAAATATAAAACAACAACAAAAAAACGAAGAATAGGAAGAAGAAGAAACATAAACGCATAAGAACTTTACAATTGCCAATAATTTCAAATGCAGCAGCTGTTGCGATAAATAAATAAAGCAGGCCAGTCAGTCAGTCAGTCAGTCAGAGAGGAACGGAAACATATAGACATACAGACAGACAGACAAACAGCCGTTGTAAGAAAAAAAAAACAAAGAACTTTAACTACCAGCCAGCACTTGAGTGTAAAGCCATCAGAAAAAAGTGTGACACACTGCCAGAAGTCGGCCATGCATCTTTGTTGCACTAACATGGCTGTATAAACAGTAAGGCAACAACAACAACAACAATATCAAATGTGGCAAACGTCCATGTGCAAGTAACAGTTACTCTAATGGAAACTCATACACAAACAAACAAACAAACAAATTTTATACAAGTTTATGCAGCAGCAGCAGCAACAGCAGCAGCAAAGTTTTGTCAACCATATCGAGAGGAGTTTCATCTTCTGTTGCAAGTTGTTATAAAAGCAACAAAGGACAACAAGGACGACAACAGCAACAACAACATCAGCAATAACAATATTTTTATAAATAAAATAAATGGATGGGAAGCATAAAAATAATACAAAAAAAAAACAAAAGGAAGACGAAGTAAAAGAAGAGAAAGAAATAAAAAATATAGCAGAAGCAGCACTTTTACACAAACTTCACTTCACTTCAAAAACTTTCATTTTCAGCCCATAAAGTAATAAAAAAAATAGAAGGAACACGAAAAAAATCACTTAAAACAGGCATTTGAGATTCTAAACTGTTCGTGCTGAACCTAAACAGCAAAAGCAAGGCAAAACAAAATAACAGCAACAGAAACAGCATGAGATTTGACTTCTCCCCACAAATGAATTGAATTTTGAATTCAAAATAAATTCTTTGTATACATCCATGGGTAAAATTTCGTCTTGGAGATGAAGAACGGGCGCTGGCCCCTTATTTTACTTTTGCAAAGATGGTTTGCAAATATTGTATATACACGGGGAAAAGCAAAGAATTCAAGACTTGAAAGATGCACGATAATCGATACCCCGCTAGTACACTAACATATCACGCTAGGCATCACAACGGGCCGCTATGCGTGCTCAAGTGAGCTTTTTGGAAAATTAAAGCTACCACGCTAACCTAACCTAACCTAACACTAACACGTGCCCACGATCTTGTTCAAATTTTCAAGAAGCTTTCAACATAATTGTATTCTACTTACTTACTTACTTATTTGGCCATTAACAACCTGATTAACGGATCTTGGCCTGCCTTAACACATCCTTCCAGGTGCCTGTGCTTCTTGCGCGCCTACGCCTGCTGGTCACACCAATCGGTGACAGAGCTTCCTCGATTTGGTGCTTCCAACGCAAACAAGGTCACCCTCTTCGCCGACTTCGGCAGTTGCCCGCTTTAAATAAGCGTCTCGGCGGAGCATCCTCCTCCATTTGAACGATATGGTCGAGCTAGCGCAGCCGCTCAATGTTAATACGCTGCACAACATCTATGTCGTTGAGGAGTTCTCACTGCTGGATCGGATGCAGAAATCATCGCCAACTCGCACTCTACCGAAGATCTTACGTAGTACTTTTCTCTCAAATACTCTCAGGGCTGCTGCATCAGTGCTTAATAGGGCCCATGCCTCTGCGTAATAAAGAAGCACGGGGAGGATGAGTGTCTTGTAAAGTGTTAGTTTTGTCGCACGAGAGAGGTCTCTGCTACCCAATTGCCTATGGAGGCCATAGTAGCACCTGTTGGCAAGAATGATCCTGCGCTTGATCTCCAGACTAACATCATGTTTGGTGGTAACAGCGGAGCCAATATAAATAAATTCCTTGACTATAACAAAAGTATAGTTATCGGCCGTAATCTGAGACAGGATACGCCGCGAGTCTCTGCTTGTCGATAACATATACTTCATTTTGCCCTCATTTACTGCCAAACCCATCCCAGTAGACTCGCGTTCAATAGCACTAAAGGCAGCAGTAACACCTCTCTTGGTACACCCTATGATGTCAATGTCGTCAGCGTACGCAAGCAATTGGACGCTTTTTTGAAAAATAGTGCCATTGCGATGCACTCCCGCCTTTCGCAGAACACTCTCCATGAAGAAGTTGAAGAGGTCGCATGATAAGGAATCGCCCTTGTCTGAAAACTCGCACGGTATCAAAAGGTTCAGAGAGGTCCATTCCTACCTTGATGGAGCTGCAGGAATTGCTCAACGTCATTCTGCAAAGGCTTATCAGCTTCGCAGGTATATCGAGCTCAGAGATTGCGGCAAAAGCACGATCCCTTATGGGGCTGTCGAAGGCGGCCTTATAGTCGACAAAAAGATGGTGTGTGTGGACTTGTTTCTCGTAGATTTTTTCCAGGATTTAAAGTAGTGTAAAGCGGTGGACTTGCCAGGTCTGAAAGCGCACTGATAAGGTCCAATCAGTGTTTTAACGAGTGGCTTCAGTCATTCACACAATATGTCTGTTAGAACCTTATGTGCAACAGGGAGAAGGCTGATACCCCTGTAGTTGGCGCATATCGTAGGGTCTCCCTTTCTTCGTTGCTATTTGCCATCAAAAAAGTAGCTATCGTAGTGGCAATCCTCCTCGAATGGGTCTCATAGTCCAACAGTGGCAATTCGTTGAGGCGTCTTCGATTTTACTTAAGATAGACGAATTCCAAGTGGGGACAATCGGCTCCTATTGGATCTCAGGGCACACATAACTTATAAGATCGCTTACATCCTACAGTAAAAGTGAATGATTAATACAAGTTTGACTTGGCACTTACCTATTGATGACCATGCCCATCGGATGGGTATGCTGCTTAATGATCATTGTTGCAGCTGTGGTTAAGCGCTAGAGTTAGGCACTTTCTGTATAATTGCTCGGCTTATCTTAGCACCAAATATAACGTGTTGTTGTTGTTTTACGCAAGACGTCAGGCATACATTGTGCTTAGATTGGAAACTGTTGATTTTGACCACAATTTGAAAATGTAATGATGTGTGGTCGCAAGTCTTGTAATGTTTATTCACGTGTCTCTCTTCATCAAATGATACTTTTGCTGAGTGATCACATAAATCAACCATCCAACCATCCTTTGCCAATCTACCGCCCTAATATCTGCAGACGAATACCATAAGTTTTCTTAAATTGTCAGGAAATATTTAAGACACTCGTAAAGCTTAAGGACTGCAAAACCGTTTGTTTGAAGTATTGAAAGAGGGGGCTGATTCTCTTGCCACAGCTATCCTTAACTCAATCGATTTTATTTTCGGAGGGCGCCATTACAACACACCGCAAACAATCCTGAACTATTTCATGTACATACATACATACATAATTGGTCAACCCTTCAGTTAGGATTACGACCTAGCTTCTCATACTACTTATATTGTGTGCGTTAATTTTATACATGAGTGGCGGAACCTACAGTTTAAAGTCGAGTCAGAACGACAGATTTCTTAGAAACTTTTCATGGCAATTTTATTTACTCTCAGAGTTTTTGCCAGAAATCGCCGCAGAAATATTTTTTCATATTTTCGTTTTGAGGTCTGACCGTGGCCTTACATCTAATAAGCCGACACACTGCCTACTAGGCTAAGCCTTGAATATTTTGATTGTTTTTCTAAGTGTAATGACCAACGAAAACTTCTTGCATTATTGTCCATGATATTGTTGTGTTGTGCGTTTGCAGAAAACGAAAGCCATAAAACCATTTGATTTGATTTCATTTTTTTTTTATCAAATTTGGTCAAAATTTGCAAACTTAACTTAAAGTAAAGCAAAGTCATGAAGAAACTCAAGGGAAACTCTTGCAAGACATTGCATTTGCAAAAGTTGTTGTTATTGTTGTTGTTGTTGTCCTATTATATCGTATTATTCCTTTCGTTTCCTTTTGATTACTTTCGAACAAGTTTCCGCTTGCCAAAGTTGCATTTTATCATTCTGGGGCGAAGATATTGAATTTTTTAGTTTCAATGTCACCAACACTATCTAACTCTCCTTCCCTTCGTATTGATTGGCCAAAGTTTTGTAGTTGCAAACGATACAAATTGTATTGGCAGTCACATTAATCTTTAACTTTAAATGTCTACTAAAAAAATAAATCCTAGAGGAGAAGGGCGGGCGGAAGAGCATTAGAATAATGGTAAAATGGCAGCATTTGGCCAAATCCATAAAGGCAAATTTGTTTTTATTTTCTTTTTCTCTCCTTCTCTCTCTCTCTGTGTTTGTGATTTCTTCAATTCAATTCAATTTTAGTTGTCATTACTTGGAATTGAAATTTAAACCACCGAAGTAATTTTGTTCAGATAAAAAGTTTTTATTCTGCTTCTTTCTTTATTTCCTTACAACAACAACAATAATAAAAACATTATACAGCACCAGGCAGAAAGCAAATTTAAATAATGATTATGACTTAACGTTAACGGCAAAGTAATGTTGAATGACATCATTTGATGACAGCACAAACAGCTAACAAACAGTAGGTGTTTATCGCCTCAAATCGAATCGCAAACATATGGCCTCTTAAGTAAGCACCATACAGACACAGCACACATTACACACACACACATTATGGCAGCAATTTGTTGCACGCCTCGTTGCAATTGCCAAAATGCTAAAAAAAAATATTCATTCATTCACTCATTCAGCCGTTTAGTCATTCAAACGTTCAGTCATTTGCTCATTTATGCCTCCCATCTATGCTTAGTTATGTCGTATTACACTTGCAGCTGTGCTGCTCTTTATAATCCAATAACCAGTGGTGATAATCGAATTGAAGGTGATGTAATCGTTGATATTTATTCGGTCATTCGTTTCAAGGACTTAGAAGGATTAACTTGATAACTTCAAGGAGCAAACAGATGAATTGTGAAAGTAAAGACCCGATAACTTAACACATTTAGATAGATTCCAGATTAATCTGTTCTTTATGGGTTATATGGAGGACGCAATTTGTGTTAAATCCACTTCAAACCGGTTACACTGTCCTCTAGCCCTCGTAGTCTAGTAGATAGTGTGTTGACTTATTAGATATAAGGCCGCGATTCAAACCTCAGGTCACACAACTCTTACAGAACGAAATATGAAAATTATTTTTACGGCGTCTTCCTCTCAGTAAATTTGCTGGCAAAAACTCTGAAAGTAAAATAAAATTTCCATGAAAAGTTTCTCAAAAATCTGTGGTTCGGAGTTGACTTTAAACTGTAGGCTCCTGCCACTCATGTATAAAATTAACACACACACAACATAAGTGGTGTGAGAAGCTAGGTCGTAATCCTGATTGAAGGCTTGTAGTGACAAATTATGTATGTATGTATGTCTTCTTTCATAGTTTAATTCACCTAAAGGGCCCCTTTGCATATGTGTTGCTACTATCTCGGCATAATCAGCGAGTTCTACAAGGATGCGTACATCCCTCACACATGATACATTATATTCTACGCTGTTGATCCCATAAGAGGGAAGCTCTTGCCTTAATGATATTTGATTTAACTCAACTCGTATTTTAAATTGAGGATTCTCTTCGGAAATTCGGATGACTATTCGGATGAGGTAGTAGTCGCCGTAAGTCGTGTTGGCTTATTAGACGTGAGGCCACGGTATGTACATATGTTCTCTAAACGTACTCATTCAAAGGCTGAAAATACCTTACAAGGATGTGTGCAGAAACTGTAATCAAATGATAGAGCAGACCCCTTAAGATCTTCTCGGTCTCCGGCATTATACGGCACATACTTATCAGAGATACGAAATAATTTGTAGGCACCCAGTATGGATCCAATGAAAAAATGGTTGAGAAAAATGGCTGCTAGCCAGTAGTGATAAACGTATGGTACAATAGGCACTTTGCTATTACAACGGGGCCTTTAATATGACCCAAGTGAGATCTACTTGAGATGGCTGCCCATTTATTCTAGGTTAGCTGGTATAACCGCGCATTATGACTTTTACCCAATGTGGACCTTAATTTTATTAAATGAAAGAGGCCGGGGTTTTCAATTAAAAAGAAAGTTTTCTAGTCCTAGCAAATAAGACCCTCTTCTATACAGGGCGATGTAGTTTTTTTAACTTCATACAGTTCCGCCAGGGTTTTAAAGAATGGGGCTCCAAATTTTCTTGCATACAACTACTGGGCAGTGACACATTAAGGGGTCTCTTCCTTTTCAAGTCGCAACTTATGCCGAAATCATGTGAAGGAGCACTTAACCATCCCTTTTTTTATTAAAATTGTGCTGTTTTGTCCTACTTGTATTAAAATTCCTCCATCTGAACCTAGAGTTGGAACAAATATTCTGTTCTACTCAGAAAATTTCTAAGAAGGGAGTGGAATTTGTCTGTAATTTACAGCCTAATCGTTATCGAGGAAAGTTCTTTATGAGTATTAAATAGGAGGTTTTCCCGCCCGTTAACTTTTCTTGTCAGTTTCCGACTATGACCCTGTGAGGCCAAATTTCCTGGAGAAATAGTTAACATTCGTGGACAAGTCTGGACATCGATGTGACATACAAAAAAGCCTTTCAGACACCCTGGCTCTCCGAGTATTTCCAGAGAATATTTCATTACTGAGAAGCCATGACAATGAAAGACATTGCACTGATCCGGGAGCCTATATGAGTTCCTGTCATTTCATTTTTCGATATGGACACCACACCCTGTTTTTTTTTTTTGTGAAAGAATATAAAGGAAGATCTATCGTTGCAATCCAGTGTTGTCTATTTGGTGTGACGTTGACTAAGCACCTCCTCAAACAGGTAAAGGGGACCTTATAATCAGTCAGGAAGGCTTATGACTCAAATGTGTTCATGAAGCTGCTTAATTTAGTAGTTCACCGAGTTCAGCTTGATTGCAACTGTAGTTCTTTGCTGCTACAGGAGAAGCTCAGTAGGAAACTGGTTCATCAAGGCGTCATATAATCAGTCAGTGCCGAGGAATAAGACTCTAGTGTGTCCATGAAGTTGCTCAATCTAGCAGTTGACAGAGTTCAGCTCAGAGAAGCTAAGTGGGAAACTAATTTAGCACAGTCGAAATTGTCCTGGTTGGTGTTGTAATAAGGAAACTAGTAGTAAGGATAGCTAACTGCCATATCTTGCCTTACCTTGCTTTTCTTGCTTAAGATAGAGCACCAGTTCACATATCATCTATTGGTAGGTAGGTAGGTTGGGGTGGTAGCTTTGATACCAAAAGCTCACTTGAGCATGCATAGCGGCCCGTTGTGCCGCCACAGGTGAACGCAGTCTCTGTACTGAACAAGTTCCTCCAAACCAGGGAAGAAGAAGAAGTTGGTCAGGGTAAGGACTGCACATTTAAAGCGCGACTACCCCACTTTGGAAAACCAGGTCGAAAGTTTGATAAACGAAACTATATCCTTCACATCAATGGATGATACACATACATACATAATTAGTCATTACAACCCTTCAGTCAGGATTACGACCTAGTTTCTCACATTACTTATTTTGTGTGTGTTAATTTTATACATGAGTGGTGGGATCTACAGTTTAAAGTCGACTGCGAACGACAGATTTTTGAGAAACTTTTTCATGGCAGTTTTGTTTTGCTCACAGAATTTTTGCCGGAGATCTGCTGAGAGGAAGTCGCCGAAAAAATATTTTTTCATATTTTGTTTTGATGTCTGGCCTGGGGCTCGAGCCCTGTCTTTACGTCTAATAAGCCAACATACTACCTACAAGACTACGGCGACTTCTTCATCAACGGATGATAGCAGCGTCAAACTGACAAGGATTGGAGAGCCAAATAACCTATATCTGCACCTCGCAAGAGATGGGAACTGACAAAGAGAGTGGCTAACAGTCTCCTCTTCCTCAGCGAATCTGCAACCACAGCAGAAGTCGTTAGATCTGAACCGCATTCTTTTGTCGTGTCTTCCCATAACACAATGACCTGCAAGCATGGCCACAGTGATTGAGATGATGTCACTACGAAGTCCAAGTAACTGGTTAGTGCGCCTCCTATCCATCGAGGGTCAAATGAGCCTATCATGTATTTAGTTGCAGCTTATTCGTCAGAAATTTGGAAAAATGGTTCGAGGGCAAAAGATTTGCAAACCATGAAGAGGTAGAAAGCTGCAAGGGCATCTCCTTCATTTCATCAAGTTTTCTTTGTTTTAAAGGTTTTGTAAAGGAGCAGTAAAGGAGGAGTAAATGAGCAGTAAATCGCACTGAAGTCATGAAATTTCCTTCGTATATTATTATCATTCTAATCACAAATAATTTTAATTATTTGTTCATCTTCTCTTTTTGTTATTAACACAACAGCCAAGTAAATCTCATGGGAATCAGCTCATTTGCTAATATCACCTCGTTTTTTTTAATAAAATATTGCCGTCAAGTGTTTATGAATTTTTTATGAGAAATTTTTTTTTTTAAATTTGAATTTGAATTCGTTTAATCAGAAGGGAAAACAACATTCACAGCATAAATAAGGCTAAAGTTCACTTAGATATTCGGCTACAATAGCAGCACTGCAAGTGTTGACACATGAATGTTTCTCACTGTGGAGTTGGATGGTGTCAGAGAAGCTGTGAACGGCTGATTGGAGGCAAATGAAATTTAAATGAACGCTGATATCATTTACCCTTGAGACAACAACAAATATTTTTGTTTTTTTTTTGCCACGGCTGATGGCAAGCCTGTCAACGTTATTGTTAACATTCCGAGAGAAAAAAAAAAACAAAAAAAAACCAAAATCATTGTCACGTTTGCCAGTGCTGTTGCTATTAAGGATTAATGAGCTGCAAATTCTTTTAAGAGAACAAAAACAAAAAGCTGATTTCATTTACAGTTTCATTTGTTGTTTGAAATGAAGAGAAAAGAACGCAGGCATTAAAAAATATTTGAAACTCCCTTCCTTTTTTTTGTTTTTTTTTTTTTTTTTGTTCATTGAAGTTGCTCGTAAATCACGTACAATCATGCACATCACGTGTTTGCCATGCCCCTATGGATACAATGCAAAATAAAAAGCGTAACGTCATCACACTCTTCCCTTTCGTGTGGGATTTCGTATTTTTGCCTCCGGTCAACTGAAGCGTGTAACACCTTTTCCTTCCCCTTGCTTGCTATTCGCATGTTACTTACTTCACAAACATATGCTTGCGGGCCATTAATAACAAAAAAAAAGCGTTGAAATACAAGCCTGTACGCCTGCCAATGTGTTGTTCGTCGTTTGTTGCAGCAACAAATCAAAAAACTTCACTCTCCTTAGTGCCGGTCTATCCGTCCGGCTGTCTCTCTCTCTCTCTCTCTCTATCTCTCTCTCTGTAATTATGATGTTAAAATGCCTCTCTTTTTTGATTTCATTATCCCTGTTTTGCATGCCATTTCCAGTAATAAATTCCTGTGATTGCATTTCGTTCCAGCCAGTCAGTCAGTCCATCAGTCTCCCGCCAGTCTTAAACAGTACAACAGAGCTCCTACAACACAAACCAAAAAAAAAAAAAAAAACGAAACTCTTTTGCCACATCCGTTGCAGTATTTAAATGCAATTTGAAAACTTACAAATTCAATGTCATTCTTTAACTGTACTAGGCAACATGTGATGTGTTGTTGTCGTTGCTTTTGTTGCTGTTGACACACCTCGTACTTCATGCACTGCTCACACCATTGAGGTGTGAAAATGCAGATAAAAAAAGGATGGAATACAAGGCCTTGCCTCAGGGGTACTATGATCATTTGTTGAAATATTTCTCTTTTAACTTTTTCTGTGACAGACTAGCTGACAGACTATCTGACTGACTGACTAAATGTCTGCCTGGCAGCATGTAAATGCCACGGGTAATTTTGCTACAAACAATAGTTTTTTACAGCATACACCGCCGTGTGCACAAAAACCCGTTTGTTGAAAGGCCATAAATTTCATTAAAGAACTGAACTTTAAATGAAAGATATACGAGGGTATTTGCCAGTTAAATGAAAACAAATAAATAAAATAATAACAATAACAACAACAAAATAGCTGATGAAAGAGAAGTCTATAAGACGAACATATACATGCTTACGCTGCTTTAAACTTATTCAGTCGATCGGACTCATAAATTTATCAGAAAGTGTTACGAAAATACTCAACCGTATGTAGCAGAAACATCCGTGGCATCAATGAGAGTCAGCGAGAGTGTCTTGCAAAAATAATATTTTTCTTATCGCCGAAAAACATAAAGAATTTAAACAAAAACAACAAAAGATGTTAGCAACTACAACATCAGCTATCGCTTGTATGTAACGCTAAAGAATTAAATTGAAATTGTTGACTTGAGAATACTTACAAACACACACACACTCGTGCAATCAGTTATTTTTGAAGCATAAAACCCACAAAACGAACCATAACCAATAAAGTAACCCAACAAACAAATATGTGGGTAAAACAAAGAATTTTCATTGCATTGCTGATACGCGTTTTATGACTACATTCGCTGGCTCTGTAACTCATTGTGTTGCCTTTCTACTAACAATTTTCCATGTTAAGCCTGAGCAGCATTGTTTAATACAAAAAGTCCTCCCTCAATCGTAATTTGCAATCCTAGTAGACCTTGCATGAGGCATCGAGAATGTCTGACGAAGTTCAACACATTTGTTAGGGACAACATGGCGCATTAAACCAAGGTTTGTGTCCTGATTTAATCGAGGTTATTCGTTGTGTTGGGTTAGGTTAGGTTAGAGGACGTGTACTTGTGAATAAAGACTAGTACAGTACCCGGAGGTCGAGTTGACCCATTGTACAACGTTCTTACAGAGAGAAGGATAATAGAGGGATAAAAAAGAGAGGATGTAGGAAAGGGGAGAATGGGAGGTAGAGGAATTACACAGATAAGACACAACAAAAAGGGGAGGGCGCGACTACACTGATGAAGCCCTGGCGCCTCTCAACCAGCCTAAACCACTAATGAATCTATGGAGAGCCTTGACGTCGGCTCTCGACACAGAATTCAAACTCTCAAAGAAGGCCCTGCCAAGGGTCCTCAACCTCAATCTACCAAGGTCTGGGTAGTTACAGAGGAGGTGTTCGATAGCCTTCAACTTCTGCTCATCGCAACATGCCCCGCAATAGTCCGGCTGGGATCTGTTTCAGATCCCCCTCAGCGACCTATTCTCGCAGTGCCTCGTGATAAAACCAACAACCAACCTTAAGCTGGCCTTATCCAAGCCCAGCAGCAAACCTGTTCTCCTGTTGTCCGCAGACGGCCATAGACATCTAGAGACAAAACAACCCGATCCGTTCCCCCAACGCCTCTGTTCTTCCTCCCTAACCCATCCATTGATGAGGCCGTAGACCTCTACGTCCCCTGACAGACCAGGGGGTTAGGACCAACTATCGAATCGCCCCCAGAAAGCGAACCTAATCTAATAATCACTCGCGAGTTTATTCGTTTCTTCCCCCAGATTTAGAGATCGAAAAGCAAGCAGAAATGGTGTAGAGATAGTCGAGCAGTTCAGAAGTGTGTTGGTGTATTAGACGATAGCCCGTACTTCAACACCCAGTTAGATATCTCGAACAAACATCCAACGTGGAAGAAATATTTCTTTCGACAACTTCATCTCAGCGGTCTTCTGGCAAAAGCAATGAAAAAATTTTCAAAAAAATCTATCATTAGGAGTCGACATTAAACTGACTTCTGTAGGCCCTATCACTCATGTATAAAATTAGCTCACACAATATGAGTGGTATGACAAGCTAGATTGTAAAACTGGCTAAACGGTTATAATGACCAATTAAGTATGTCAGTAAGTCAGTTTTCGTTTCTTCCCCGGGTTTTGAGAACGAAAAGAAGGCAAAAGTGATGCTGTGATCTGAGTTTCCAAGAGGTGCAATAATCCTCTCACACTTTGCGTAAAGTGAGGTCAAGGATGGAGTGTTTTTCAACACATGACATCTGCGATCAGTGCATTGAGCAATTGAGCATAGCTCATCAGCATAGAGTGCCTCAAGAGTTGTGTGGCAAAATTTCACAGCCTGGGGGAGTTACAAACATTGAAGTGAACAGCAACAATAATTCCGCTGCTCAAATAAGCCTCTTGATTCCATATTTGGAGCCAGAAAAGGATATGAAACCCTTTTTACGTTTATGGCATACAACATTGAAATCCGAAATGCCAAAGATGTGCCCTGATATGGAATTTTACCCAGAGGCAGTTGAAATCTGCATCATGTATGCCCATGGGGTTGTTGTCATAGGTACACAAGTAAGCGTTCAAGAACACCGCTTCCGAAACCAATACCTTTTCCAGACCGTGGTTGATTGCTTTCTTGCAAACAAAAATGTTTGTAATTCTTTTTTAATTTTCCAACCAAAATGCTCGCTGGGTTATTAACAAAGTTAATTCTTTATAACAGTAACACGGACAAAAGAAAATGCATTTCCTTTCGATATTTTATTTCACTCATGAAAGATTTAATTTTTTTCTTTTTATTTACTTTCTATCCCCCTTCTGTTCTGTTCTGTGCTGTTCTGTTTTGTTCTTGTTCTTATTGCCATCGTTTGTTTAACCTGATTAAGAAGAAATAAAAATTATTTTGTATTCAACAAACCACTTAGAAAAGTAAGTGTTACGAGCAAAAAAAAAACAGCAAAAACTCCCATAAATGGTCTCAAAAGAACAAAAACAAGCACAT
Organism: Sarcophaga carnaria; assembly: GCA_958299815.1. Classification (NCBI taxonomy): domain Eukaryota; kingdom Metazoa; phylum Arthropoda; class Insecta; order Diptera; family Sarcophagidae; genus Sarcophaga; species Sarcophaga carnaria. The sequence goes on along the minus strand of OY283153.1, from coordinate 8,063,362 downwards.
ACACTCACACACATACCAACCAATTTATATATGATATGCAAACACACACACACACGTACGCATTGAAGAAAATTTCATGTATTTTTATAAAAATAAAGTTTTGCGCCTTTATGACGTCTTCAGTTCAGTTCAGTTCAGTTCAGTTCTGTTTTAATGATTCGCTTTCCGTTTTTCATTCATTTTTTCTCTTTTTTTCGTTTCTGCATTTCTTCATTTTATTTTTGTGTTTCTCTGTTTCTTTGTTTTTGTTCCTGTGGTTGTTGTAATTCCTTTAGTATCTCTGTATCTGTATTCAGTTATGCATGATGCCTAGAGCTTCATGCATTCGTTCGTTCACTTGTCCGTCTTGCTTGTCTGTTTCTTCTTTCTTTGTTTATGTTCTTTATTTATCTGGCGATGAGTTGCAATAAATGTGTGATGGGAAGGCAGGGCGTAAGGGGGGGAAGTGAAAGTGGTTGAAGGAGTCAGTCAGAGGAAGAGGAAGTGCGTGATGATGCACTTTTCAGAAAAAATAATCACATTCGTTTGTATACAAAACGAAGACTCGGGGAACTTGGTAAAAGTGTGTTTTTCTTGTTCTTTGTTATTATACAGCCTTGGTGAAATGATAAGTAATCACTTATTTAAAGATTATTTCTAATTGTAGGATAAGAGCAGTTTTTATTATATTGTTACGTTTTTACCTTTTTAAAAACGTTTAAATATGAGTTCGTTAATTGCAAACAAAGTAAAAACAAATATGTGTTTAATTTCGGTTAAATTCTCTTTATTATTTACACTACTTTTGTGTGCCACCGTATACAACTTAACGATACAACAATAATTTGCTTGTACACTATTCAATTTCACACTTCTGTCCGCGTTAACACTAACAACTGTTCGTTAGATCTTCTCTGCTTACAACCTTTTTGCAAGCAATACCACTTGTACGTTCAAACCGCAACGCGTCTTCACACAAGGCTGACTGAATTATAACTGACTGCTGCCTGCTTTGTCCAGCCCTTTTATAGTCCGACACAACCAGTCTAACGAACAGTCTTGAAGTGGAAGGTTCGTGATCTCGCCTTCTCGAGAGCTATATTGCTAATGCATTGTTGTTTGTGTACTTTGCTTATGTTGTCTATCCCCTTTTGTCACATACGTGTTGTTGTTGGTTCCAGGCGCAACCAGGTTCGTTGTACATATGTGTCTGTGCAGCTTTAGATAATCAACACGTTCATTAGTGTGTATTGTGTCGGGTGTATTGTGTTGGTGTAGCTGGTAGCTTTTGTTTATCGTTTTTATTGTTAAACGATATTAGGTCGTTTTGATTTATGTAACAATATTGTACGTCGCATGAACACTTAAATTGTGCAAAAAATTTTGAACGACTTACAAAGACCGCATTGGATGCATAGCCATGGAACTGTTTAGAGTGTTAAAACCAAATTAGCCTGTGTTGAGCTTATATATTTGATTTGAGCTTCTCAATGGATGAGAATGGCATTAATCGCCATCTCCGTATTATTTTTAAAATCTTTCGGCCACTGACAATTGATAATGAACCGCTTTGGAGTGGAGTAAACATTTTAGACTCTAATACCGAAGTTTCTGGAGCCCTTGCAATATAAACAAAGCTATACAAGGTCTCCAATTCAATCTAATCAGCTAGGTTAGGTTAGGTTAGAGGACGTGTACTTATCAATTAAGGCAAGTACAGTACCCGGAGGTCGAATTGACCCATTGTCCAGTGTCCTAGTTTCTCACACCACTTATGTTGTGTGTGTTAATTTTATACATGAGTGGTGGGACCTACAGTTTAAAGTCGACTCCGAACGACAGATTTTTATTTATTGAGAAACTTTTCACGGCAATTTTTATTTACTCTCAGAGTTTTTGGCAGAAATCTACTGAGAGGAAGTCGCCGAAAAAAATACTTTTTGTATTTTGTCTTTTTTTGATGCCTGGCCTGGGGCTCGAACCCAGGCTTTTGCGTCTAATAAGCCAACACACTACCTACTAGACTACGGCGACTTCTAAATCTAATCAGCTAAGAAACCAAGCATTCTAGAAGCTTTGGAGCCCTGCTGAATGCTCAAGCAAATAATAAAGAAAATATATAAGCCACAGACAGGCTAGCTAAGGCAGGCTTTAAACCAGCAAACTTACTAATCAAACTATCTGTGCTATAACATGGCAAATCTCACAAGAGATCATTTGCTTTGATAAGAATAAAAAAGTATGGCGGTCTGCGCTTTGGCAAAGGCTTCATTGGTGCTCATGCGAGAGTATCATATCTTTTGCATCACGACTTTTGTAAGAGCTGTGATGATATTTTGCCGTACTCTAGTGGTCGTAAAGGCCCGTGAAAGGTTAGCATTACTGCTAACAAATATAAAAATGCTTCTAATTACTTAACATCAACTGTATTGTCGTTTTATGCATGTATAGTAGTGTGCCTTGGTGTACGTGAATATATTTTTGTAATCGAGCAGAGTATTAAAGTAAGTGGTAGTGATACATCAGTATTGTTGCAGTTGCTAGTTGTTGTTGTTATTGCAGTGTATAGTAGAAGCAGCAGCAACATAACTATGATGCAGCAATAAATGAGTAGCAGTTATTTTGAATTTTTAACTACAGTTTCGATTTCTTTCTCTCTCTCTTTCTCTCTCTCTCTCTCTCTCTCTCTCTCTCTCTCTCTTTGTCTTGTTAAGTTTTGTAAGCGTTCGTTACTATTATGACAGCTGTTTTTACTTCTTGAAAACTACTTTTCTTCTTCGTTAGTTTTAACTCTACTTACGTACTCTAGTACTCGTAACGCTATGTACGTACGTAGAACGTTAACAACTTTTACTTTTTTTCCAGCCACTACTTCTATAATTGTGTAAGAGATGTGTGAGTGTGCTTGTATACCATTTCATTTTAGTTTTTTTCTTTCTTTTCTTCTTCAACACTCTATTGAAGTGGATTTTTATACAATTTGCAGGCAGGCATTAACAGCCCCATTGTAGAAATTTTGAAAATTAAAATTTTACAGAACACAACAAAGAAATCAAATGGTTTTCATTAATATTTTGATCAAATTATTCTTAAAATTTAAAAATAAATTCGTGGGACTCAAGAACAAATCATTAATACATTTCTTTTTTTGTAGAATGGGGCAGATAATAAAATATTGTTTTCGTAACGATATTATCGTGGTTATTGTTGTAGCATTAAAAAGTTGTATGATTATTATCCAACTTTATTGCAAAGTTCATTTCTCTAAAAAGAAAACCAAAGAGAAGAACGCAAATATTTGCAATACTGACAGCCAGTGTAACCACCACTCATATACATTTTGTTTGCAGATTAATTTCGTGATGCTTTCTTTTAATCTTTTTTTCATTTTTTTCTTTTTGTTTCAAAAGTATTTGTAAACAAATCATCATTTGGAAATGGACAAAAATATAGAAAAGGAAATCCGCAATAATTTAATTCCGTTATTCAAGGATTTCATTTAAAAAATGCAAAAGGCAGGAGGCAAATAAGTTCCCTCTAGGTAGTGTATCCATAAGAGTACATGTGTAGGTTTTAAAATTTTTTTAAACAAATTGAAATACCTACAGCGGCATTAGAAATTAAAAAAACATTTCCTCTTAACGTATGTATATGATAAAATACCGCAGCAAATATTCTAAGAATTGTCAAACGGTTGCCACCTTTAAAAGCAAATAATATTTGCGTAAAGCATTCATTCGACTGTAAAAAGACTGTGAACATACATATGTATGTGTGCATGTTTGTCTTTACGGATATAAAAATTTGAATTATTCCAATTTCTCTCTCTCTCCCCGTCTCTCTCTCTATACTTTTTTTATTTCTCAAGCACCTCAAGCAAATGTTTAAATACGAAGTAAAACATTCTTTCCACAATTCAGTCGGCATTACGATTGAATCCATATGCAGCAGCCAGCCATGTTTTTTATCATACTCTGCTCGTATCATTCTCAACTGAACACACAACACCAACAGCAACAACAACAGCAACAGCAGCAAAAGCATTAAAAAACTTAAAACAAACGAATAATGGCTGTGATAAAACGAAGAAAACCAGCGCAACATAAATGGGGGTTCGGGCTCATTTTCTTAATGTCAGTGCAATGGCATACAGCAACAGCAACAATGGCAACAACAGTAATCATGATATAAAAAAACAAAACCCTGATGTGTTTTACAGGCATTGCACACTTTAATAAGAACCATTTCATCTCTTACGACATCTTTGAAATGAAAAAGAATTTGTTGCCAATGATCTGTTGCATGTTGCCGCTTAAAAAAATGCACAATTTATTATGCTGTTGCAAGTATAAAATAAAACATAAAAAGAGAAGAGAAAAGAATCTTAAGCAGAAGGCAAAATTTTTATTCGCTTAAGAAAAAATTATTTCTTTCGTTGATTTTATTTTTTATTTATCTTTCACTCCTTTTTCCTTGCCCTCTTGCCTGCATTTTTCTTTTTTTCTTGTATTTTGGGTGAGAAGCAGCACTTACGGTTTTACGGTTTTATATCGTAAAAAAAATGATGCAAAAAATTCTTGCAACATTTCCTTTTGATGCGAATTATTGCTGATAGTGTAACCCAGGCCTGGGAGTAGGCAATTGGTTTTGAAATTAAAAACTGTTCAAAATCAAGGATCGAGAACCAAGGAGATCAATTAAAAGGTTTTGAGGAGTAGTATTAAAAATTCTAGACTACAAACCGAATCTATTAAAGGTGAAAGCCGCTAAAAAACCGGAAAATTTTTCTTCATGGCAGCATCTCACACTCCAGAACTTAACTCTTCAGTGCATTCCACTCCAGTATTCCAGACAGAATACCCAACTTGTTGTAGTCTAAAAGTAGCAGAGTATTGAGGGCATCGTTCAACCGGCACCAATACTGGCATTATGATTCTGATACGCGCTCATACTATTGCGTCCTACGTGAGTATAGGAGGCCTTAGTCTTCCATGGCTAACCTTTAATTTCAATGTCGTTTGATTGAGGGCAAAATACTCTAAAAACGTTGTCCATAAATTTTTGAGAGCTTCGAAACAAGGTAACCGTTCTTTCAAATGATCTCCTAAACACTCTCTTGAAGTCATATCGGGACTTTGTGCAAGAGTATTAAGCTTGTGGGGACTTTTTTCAAAATATATTGCCGTACTAAGACTTTTGCTGTCCACTGTATTTTTGTGAGCCTCAAAATAAGAAGAGATTCTCACTACAATATGGGAGCAATTTCATTCAGCATAAGTAAGTAAGGCCACGGTTCAAACCTCAGGTCAGACATCAAAACGAAAATATGAAAGAAAATATTTCTTTGGTGACTACCTCTCAGCAGATTCTTGGCAAAAACCCTGAGAGTAGATCGTATTACCATGAAAAAGTTTCTCAAAAACCTGTCGTTCGGAGTCGACTATAACGGTAGGTCCCGCCACTCATGTATAAAATGAACGCACATAACATAAGTTATGTGAGGAGCTACGTCGTAATCCTGACTAAAGGGTTGTCATGACCAATTAGGTATGTGTGTACTTACACATGAGTTGAGGCCTAACAACTCCTTGAAAGTCTATCTATACGAAAACGGGGACTATAAATGTTTATAGACATGTCAAAGAAAAAGAATACTCAACGAACTTAGCAAGAAGCTCCATTAATCCTGTAGTACATCACGGAGTTTCAGTACCTATGTGTGTTCTGATTGTTCCGTAATTATCTGAGGCACATCGGTATTAGCATGCTAATCAACTTGTGCGAAAAACGAAAATAATTCATCAGTGGAACCACTAATAGGTGTCCCAGAGTGGCTGCAGACCATCCATTCAAAATCTAATTAACAAGATGTGTCTATCAAGTGCTTAGTGGAAGGCCTGTCAAATATTTGTCAGATGGGTTTTGCAGCAACTCCGACTCAGAGTCTCTGTACAAATCTACACTGACGGTCCTAAACTGAACGGAGCTGTTGGCAGTGGAATTTTTTCGGAATCGGTTGGAATAGCTCAGTCTATAAGACTACCAGACCACTGCAGTGTTTTTCAGATGGAGGTGGTAGCCATACAGGCTACGGCGAGTATTATTGGGGACGGAAGGGTCTCCAAGCGGAGTGTCACCATACTTTCTGATAGCCAGGCGGCTATCAAGGCTCTGGGTTCTAATGTGATGAACTCCAAGACGGTGTACGGCTGTCGCAGATATCTCGACGAGATAGCGGAACGATATGATATCCATATCGTATGGGTACCAGGGCACAGTAGTATACCGGGTAACTGCAGAGCTGATGAACTTGGGCACGACCATCGAACTCTCCGAAGAGTTCTCGAATCTGGGCATAGCTATGAGGTATATAATTGATAATGCGATCATCGATTCCGTCAACGACAGGTGGGCGGCCTCGGACACGGGTAGAACGGCTCGTAAAATCTGGCCAAGGCTGGATGAGCGGTGCCCAATGAGTCTACTTAAACTCCAAAGAGGCGCGCTCAGAGTAGTTGTCGGTGTCATTACGGGGCATTGCATTATGGATATGCATGCGAGGCGCATTCTGCAGAAGCTGCAGCTATGAGGAAGAAGAGGAGACTGTCCCTCATCTGTGGGTACATGCCCGGCTCTTTGCCAAAGGAGAAGGAAGTACTTGGGTACTTACTACATGGATGATCTGGAGGAACTGTCAAGGATTGACATTCGCAGCCTGAATTTTTCTTGGATGGGCAGCCACCTCTACCTACCTACCTTTGCAGCAACTGGAGTTAGACTGACGTTTCAGGAATACGATAATCGCATAGAGACAGCAGACTTGTAATGAACATGATGCTCTATAGGTAGCCTACTGTATTACGTCAGTCGAAATGATTTTAGTGTGTGATTTAGTACGGAGTAATTTTAGTGTTTTGAAGCCACTTACAATTCTGTTAATTATTTCATCGCCCCAACTCTGTATTGATAGCTTTTTCTCTCATTCTCTTTTTCATAGTTTGTTGCTGCACTTTGTTTGGCGGAATGCAGAAAGGTTTCGTTTTTTACATAATTTTGGTTTATTTTAACGACCAGAAGTTTTTAGCACATTCTTTTTTCCTCATCTTCCTCACTGCCAGCCGTTTAGTTTCCTTTTCTTCTTCAGATTATTTTTCCAAGTCTTCGTCTACGCTTCATTAATGTTATAAAATGAACCAAATGACCAGGAATTGTTAACATGCTCTTGCTTGAAAATGGCAAATAATGGAAAAAAGCTACACAGGAATTCGTAAGTTATCAACATAACAACAACAAGAACAATAAAACAACGAAAAAAAATAGTTTTTCATTTTCTGTTAAGTTACGGGGCTTGATGAACTAAAAATATGAGCAAAAAAATCTTCAAACAAAAAAGAACAAAGCAAGTGAAAGGAAATAAAGTGAATGCGATTACTTGCCACCAAGGCAAGGCAAAGTAAAGCACTTTATTGAGAGGAAGAAGGCCAGAACTAATTCATAAATATTCAATGGAAGATCAAAATTTATGAGACCCTGCATAAAAGTAATTAATTTAGAAGAAGGACGAGTACGTCATTTCTCTTGAATTTAAGACACTTTTCTATTGAACTACAAGAAATTGAGTATTATTCGCAGGGGAATCAATATTGCTTTACAGTAGGGTGCTTTAGGGGAACATATTTCGATTAAAATTTGCAACAAGCTGCAGAAAGTGTTGAAAATATGACGTTAAAGGAAACATTAACAAATTAATGGCAAAAGAAACAAAGTAAACACCAAAGAGCAAACTAATATAGACACAAGGGCTGTCCACATAATTCTCAACAAAATCTCCTTTCAGCGCGCTGCACTTTTCTCAACTACACTCAATAAGTAAGCACTGTCCGTCCGCAAACTCTACTCCTTTATTTTTGGTAAATTTGGTTAGTCAAAGTCGAAGTTACTCCAAGGAAGTGAAATTTGGCGAATACAATGCCTGATGAAATAATTCCAGCTTACATGCATTGATATCGGGCATCGCAATAGCAGACGAGTATACTCGTGTATAGAGTTGATGAAATAAAACTTTTTTTTGGCTAAAAATGATTTAATTTCCTTAACTTTATCACATAAACTCAGCAGGCAAGTGTCTTTGCCTTCAGTGGACATGATTCTTCCGATATAATCCACTCAGTAGACTGTTTCTTTGACTCGAATCTAAAATATTGGATTGTTCGGAAAATAATTTCGTTTTTTTTTTGTGAAAATGAAAGACAGTCTTCGTAAAATATCAATCAAGTGGTCATAAACTGTTGAATTTGATAAATTTAACCTCAATACGCCTTTTCTGCGTCTTTATCAGCTACAACCGGCCTTCCCGAACGTGGTGCATCTTCGACATCAAAATTGGAAGATCGAAATTAAGCGAACCAGTTCTGGTACTGGCGTACTGTCAACACACCTTCTCCATACACATCGGCCAATTTCGTTCTGGCTTGAACAGCAAGGCAGCAACCAAAAACTACTGCGTAGATTTAATTGAAATTTTTCACGCACAAGGCTTTCTATGTGAGCTCTCAATGCATATAAAAATTATACGGCTAGTATGAAGTTGGATGCAAAAAAATACAATTAAATCCTCTGTCGGGAACAGACGAAATTACTTTCCGAACAACCCAATAATTCTCCAATCGCTCATGTGTGTTCAGAAATCAATTCAAAAACCCAGCTTTATTACTATGAAACGTTGTGGAAAACTCTACTCAAACACTCTACACTATGGTCTTTTTTATTTAATGCTTACGTGAGAGAAAGTGCAATGCTGTCTCATCTCAAATTTTCGGTCAATAAAGGATGCATTGTGCCGTAATCCACGTTCAAAGTTTCATCACTGTTTTTCAATTGTAACAATTAAGAAGCCACGACTATTAGTCGTGCCCATACATTAAAACGTTAGCAACCAACATAACTATGTTGGAGACATCTTTTCGGAGTCCACAGACAAAACTCATTCGTGAAAATCACCAAATTATTGCAACTCTTTCATTCAAAAGTGACGACCATACGGGCAACGGTTAGGATGACGATATCTCTGGAAAATATATTACAATACTTTCTGACAGCTGGGTTCCAATATAAAGACGTCCACAGAGAGTCTAGAACTGCCGAGAGGCTCACAACGAAACGGTAGAATCATCAGACCAAAAAGGCATTTAGGAAAATTGCACAGAGAACGAGTTGGCCCGATAAGGAGAGTCCTCTACATTCTGAATTGCACGGGAACCTGCAAGCTGAGTATGGATAATGCAACAATGCAAGCTAAGAGGATGACTTCGGATATAGGCAAGATAGAGCTGTAAATCTGTCAAAGACTAGAAAATGTGTTGCAATGAGCGTTCGCTTAAACTTCTTAAAAGCATGTTTAGTATAGTTGTTGTAGTTATTGCTTGATATTACATTGCAAGCGTTCATTCGGGACCTATAGATCTTGCCCACATTGCCAATGACACTGTTAGCGGCTTTAGAGACAAGAAAGAGTAGGAAACCCTTCTTCACATCTGGGGTATATGCCTAGCGTTATGTCGAATGCGGATACATACATACATACATACATACATAATTGGTCATTACAACCCTTTAGTCACACCACTTATGTTGTGTGTGTTAATTTTATATATGAGTGGCGGGACTTACAGCTTAAAGTTGACTCCGAACGTTTGATGTTTGAGAAACTTTTCATGGTAATTTACTTTCAGAATTTTTGCCAGAAATCTGCTGAGAGGAATTCGCAGAAGAAATATTTTTTCATATTTTCGTTTTGATGTCTGACCTGGGGTTTGAACCGTGGCCTTACGTCTAATAAGCCAACACACTACCTACTATACTACGGCGACTTCAGTCGAATGCGGATAACCTCATTTATCTACCTCGTATGGATATTGAGAGCATAAATGGCTCCATCAGAAGCTTCGGATGGTTCCAGTGTTAGGACAAATGGAAAACACTGCTATCGCAATACAATGTATGTGTCATCTTCAGGGGTTAACAACCGTTTCTATCTTCTTACCCACCTAATCATTTTTTGACGTGAACACCAAAATAGTATTTAACAAAGAACTACTCATGTAGAGTATATACAGGAGACAAATTTCTTTCACGTTTACTAACTTATTGAGATTGTTTGCTGTCCATGGCTCCAGAGACTCCACTTTTTTTTTAAGTTTGTTTTTTTCAAACGGCTACAGCCATATATATGTACGTCATATCACCTCATTCTCCAAATCCAATTAAAACAATCAACATTTTTGAATACAACATGTTTTTTTTTATTGTTGATGTTGTTTGCTACTGCAAATAGCAGCGCAACAGACACAATGTAGCAATAAATTCAAAATATTAATGCTGCTTAATGATGGTAAGTTTAAACTTTTTTTATAGCATACATAATTTGTTAAGGAATATAAAGTAAATTGAAGCATACTTTAGGGATATTATTACTCATGTTTTTCAATGTATAAGCAAAGGCGTGTTAATATAAAAAATTATTTTCGCTTTTTATGTTTTATTTTTTGTTTTTGTTGTTTTTTAATGCAATTAATCTTATTTTAATATCCACCATTTAAATACGGTCCATTAAACAGTTTTAGAAGCTCAACAAAAAAATGAAAGAAAAAGAAGAATGAGAACAAAAATAAAAACAATAATTATATTCAATTACTAGACTTATGGTGAATTTATTACACAAAAATAATGATGATGATGATGATGAAGGATTTTTTTTTATTTTATTATTTGATCGTATGTTGTAAGAGTACGAAATTCCATGAAAAACATTTATTATATGAGAAATAAAAAACAAAAAATGAAATGAAATAAAATAACAACCCATATTGCAATTAATTTTATTAGACAATCTTTAATTTAATTGCTCACTTACATTATGCCAGCCTTTAATAATCTCATGTGAAATCAACTCAAAACACAAGACACAGACAAGACACAGACGAGGCGAGGTAAGGCAAGGTGAAATGATATGAGAAATTGTATGAAAATGAAATGCCAAAAAGAAGCATTAGAGAAGCATGTTTAAATGCCAAAACATTTGCTTTAACATTGTGTGGGTATGAATATGAACAAGAACATGAAAAGAGAAAACAGAAAAGGCCACTAAAATATTAAGTGTGCATACTTGTAGGCTTAACAAAAATCACACACATATTTCTATACATTAATTTTTTGCTCCATTTACTATGAAAAGAGAAAATAAAGAGTTTTTAGAAAACCGCCACACATTATATTTAAAATCCCGGTTCCTTTCTAAGGGACTGATGATCTAATATACATACATACCCTTGTAGAAAGTCAGGAGAGTAGGAAATCGGTTTAGCTTAACACATTATCATTAGATTTAATTATCTGTGAAAAACAGAAATGTAAAATGTTATATTACGAGGGTGGTAACAAAATTAGACGCATGCATGTTTACGGTGATACTGTAGGCCATTCCATGTATGCATGCATTGTATGGAGCCCATGTTGTGAAGTGGGTTTGATTGACTGTGTTGCCTGATCTATATAGGTCCAGAAATCTAACCTACTAACCTTTCAGATCGATTCCGATTACACGCGAAAGCCTGGCTTGTGCTATAATAACCGGTGCCTTGCAAAGTAATACCTCTTCAGCGTTTGTAATTTTTTTAAGTCACCTGTTTTTTGCTTAGCTCTGCAATATAAACTCTCTTCCAAGTCTAAGGCAGCTATTTTTCATCCCGAATATGATACTGGTATGGGGCTATAGAAGCCCTTCGAGTTCACAGAATACTCATATTTCAACTGGCATTCTATCTTTGCCTATTGATTATTGAAACTAAACATTAAAAAAAATATAAATAGCTTATGCCTAATTTTGTAACCACCCTCGTATATTATAAAATATCTGTTGTTTTTTCTTTTAATGCCACAAACAACATGAAACAATTTAGACTTTAATTTACAAAAATTTATTAAAAATATACTCACACGTTAATTGCTTCCATGTGTATGTATTTGTATGAATATATGTACAGCATTCGATTACATACGTATGCTCTTATAACCTAAAAATATCAATCAAATATGTTGAACTTTATAAAGCATACTTTTAGGAGGCATATATTTCAAATATGTTTGCATACTTTGCCTTGTTGCTGCTACCATCAGCCGCCATAAATCTTGTGCGTGTGTGCTTTTGTGACTGTGTACGAGGTTTTTTTTGCTTTTTCTTCTTGTAAAGCCTTGCGTAAGTGTGAATTCATGACGTTTTTTCCGTTTTTTTCTGCTGTTTCTCGTTCAAGCTGTGAACCCAATTAGTGTTGATTTATTTGTGTCCATAATATATTGTGTACCTTTTTTTCATTTTTTTTTTCTTCTTTTAGTCGGAGTGTTTCTTTTGAGAATTTTTTCGTTTCTACTTTTTCATTTGCATTGTTGTTCTAGATACTAGTTTTAGATACAAGATTCCTTTATTACTATTTGCCAAAATAAAAGAAAAATTTGACCGTTTTAACAGTCAAAGAAAAAATTGTGCAGCAAGCATGGAGAAGATATGTAAAGTTAATGAGAGAGAGAGACCTGAAGCCTTTTAAAATATACTAAAAGTAATTTGTCTTTGAAATTGCCGTAGACTTGTGGGTAATATGTTGGCTTACTAGAGTAGAGCTCTAGAGTTCAAACTTCAGCTTTGAAAAAAAAATTTAACATTAAAAAATTTATTTCTTTCGGCCACTACCTCTCAGTAGTCTTCTGAATAGCTTAAGTTGTTTGCAGTCAACGTTCGATCTGTGGGGCCCATCACTCATGGATAAAAAATTAACCCACACTTCTTGGATGGTGTGAAAAGCGATGTTGTAATCCTGGCTAAAGGGAAGTAATGACCAGTTAAGTTAGTAATTAAGTAAGGAAGTAATTCGTGACTGTAAGGTCTATTGGTCTAATGGTACAAACGGGAAATAAGCCCTATTTCTCTATGTTAAATAAGATGGACTAGCCTCAGTAAACACCTCGACCAAGTGGACACTGTTATTCCAAGGTAGGGGACTTTAAGCAGAAATGATTTCATAATTTTCCAAAGATCAGCTTCTCAACAATTTCAATTTGAAGGTTTCAATGTATTTCTGTCTTGCAGAGATAACGAAAAAGTGCGCTGCGTCTGTACAAAAAAGTACCGAATCTAGCCTCATTATTGGGTGCTAAAATCTTCTCTGAAAACTTGCATAGTTTTTTTCCAATCAGGCTATGTCCCAGTCAGAAATCTAGGCCATAAAGAGTAGGGTTCATGAGAAGTAGAATCTTATATTGGCCTGAATGGCGCGGCTAAGCTCTGAATGTTCTTGTACCTTTTCAGTAAAGTTTGCTTTTCAGGAAAGTTAGTGCTACACGCAATCACCAAATTGCATGACTAAATCGGCATAGAGCAAGGCTGGTACGATTTACAGAATATTCATGGTCTGAGATTTCAGATCAGTAGAGAGAGTGGAGACTTCCGTTTTCTTCTTGGCTTTGTTTAAGTTTCATCATCAAATGTATCCAACTAATTAGGTAATTGCTCTACAATAGCAAATGCTAGAATGACAGAGTTGCCACCATCGTTGTGCGGAAACAATACTCCGTGAAACCACTTTGGTTAATTGATATTAGGTGTTGTGATGAGGAACTTTGCTAATAGGTTTCTACTCTTTCCTAGGATGTGGCGCTGTCTGACCATATTGTGATGTTCTTTGTTAATGACCTGCTGACCTAACGTTCAAGTGGTTTCGGAATGGATATTTTTATTCGTGATCTTTACCACCTTAGCCTTTACCATTTAAAGGGTCCGCCAAATAACTTTTTTTTTTGAAAATGCTTTAAAATCAAAACTACTGAATATTTTCTCAAATTTCTTTTTTTATTTGAAAGTACAATCCTTCCGGTTAATAATGAAAAATAATTTCATTCAAATGGCTGCCTCGGCTGGCCATGCAGTAGCTTACACCATCGGTCCAATCAATTTTAAGCACATTATCGATTGTGTGCAGCTGTATTTCACCAATGGCTTCGCGAATATTGTCCTTTAAAGCGTCAATTGTCTCTGGCTTGTCGGCATAACACTTATCTTTGACGGCACCCCACAAATAATAGTCCAACGGTGGCAAATCGCAGCTCCGAGGTGGCCAAACGACATCAGCTCTGCGGCTGATAATGCGATCTTCAAAAACATGGCGCAAAACACCGAGTGTAGCTTCGGCTGTGTGGCACGTAGTGCCGTCTTGTTGAAACCAAAATGTTGCCAATATCCTCCTCTTCAATTTTTGTGAACAAAAATTCGTTCAACATGGCCCGATAACGATCGCCATTGACTGTAACGGCCACTCCTTGCTCCTTTTCGAAGAAAAATGGCCCAATTATGACTCTGGACCAAAATCCGCACCAAACGGTGACTCGTTTTGGGTGCGTCGGCTTTTCAATGTATGCATGCGGGTTTTCTGTGCCCCAAATGCCAAGATCAAAATGAGCTTTATCTGAAAATATGATTTTTTTTCCAAAATCGGCATCTTCTGTAAGTCGATCGCAGGCCCACTTAGCGAAGCGAAAACGCATTGGATGGTCCATATGCGTTCAGCGGAAGGATAAAACTAATTATCTGTCAAATCAGCTAAGTGAGCTAAGTGTTACCATTCACGAAATAAGCACTAAATGAAAAAAAAAACGTTACATGGCGGACCCATTAATTAACTTCGCATTTATAATTTCAAATTGAGGACACAACTGGGTAAGTCAAAGTCGTTAATATTTCACAGACAAATTGATTAATTGTAAAAACGATGATTAGTAAAGTGCCACTATTCGTCTCTTACAAACCCATTATAAACTGTGCTAGTAACTCTATATTGTGAACAGAGTTATGGTAAGCTCTGCTAGTAAGTCTGTAGAGTGATGGTAGGCTGTTTACCTATGCTATTCTTTGAGTGTATTCCATTAACATGTGAAGGAATATAAATTTCGTAAACTACTACTTCATGAACTTGTGAGTTGTTTTATTAAACAAAACACAGGGTTAGAGTAACACAGTAAATTGCACTAAAATTTCAATGAATTTGGGAAGAAAGTTTTGGTAAAACTATACAATTAACACAAATTAAGGTCAAATGGAGAATAATTCAAATACAATGTACATTAAAAACCACCTTCACAGCACTTTATTAAATTTCCAATGAATATTAATTCCTAATGGCAAATATACTACCAAGTACTACACCCTGTAATATGGAAAATTATTACCTTCGGATTTTATTTCTTTCCCCTTTTGGCCATTTTTTTCTGCCTCTTTCATTCAAGTGTATTAATTTTTCCATTTTGCTTTTGCGTTTTTTCTTCAAATTAATCACAGTAATCAGCCATAGATTTGTCAAACCAACAATAAAACAAAAGGGAAAGAGAGAGAAAGGAAATTGTTCCGTTACTTATTGGCTTTCCTCTTTCAATGTTCAATTACAAGCCATAATTCATGAATTTTTGCTTAAATGGTAGAACAAAAAAATCGATTATTTTCGATTGTGTTCTCCTTTTTTTGTTTTCAGCAATGCAATCGTATTCATGTGAGTGTATTATTTTAAATGTCTAGAGTCTAGACAGAAATTATGTGAATTCCATTCATCATCATCGCCACACCACACCACATACACCACGGCCAGTGTTTAATACAATAATTTGAAATATTACGAAAGCGTTGCCATAGTTCTAAGAAATCCTTTCTAAAGGGCCATTGGTTTTGCTCACAAACTTTTTCTGATTTATTCTCAAAGATTAACAAAGATTCCTTGACCTTTGTAAACCCTAAAATTTAATTAAAGTTTCAGCATTTAAGGCTTATAAGTAACATTTCCTGATAGAAGAATTTGATTTGTGATATAAATTTCAATCCTTTCAAGCCTAATAAACAGGCAAAATAACAAACCTAACCTTTAACCTCAACACGGCTCAAGTTAAAAGCAATGTGACAGGTTATCAGCATATACCATACATAACCTCACTTTATTCTCATAAATAGAAACCAAAGAAAAAGAACAAACAATACTTATATAAATCCATCGCATAGAATATTCCATTTATCCAAACTCATATAATATAAGCTAGGGCTTCTAACGAACCATATCTCCGCCTCCCCCGCCCCCAAACTAATTTAATATTTCGGCCATTAATAATAAACTTGAATAATTCCTATGAAAATCCAAATAATTTTTTTTTTGTTTTTTCTCTTGTTATGAGAGAGAGAGAGACAGAGAGAGAGAGAGAAAAAAGCAAAAATTAAATGCCAAAATATCTATGTAATTATAGGATAAAATAGGAAGGTAAGATACAGTTACAAATAGAGGATATGAAGGATAAAGAATAGGAGGGGAAAATATAGTTACTTTTCATGTTGACAGTCGAAATACTAAAACAGAATTAATTATGAGTTCGCAAATCGAAAAACTGTTTGTGATACTTTCGAAAATCACTACAAAAAAACAAACAAACAAAAATCGAAAAAAGTTGAAAATATGTGACATAGGAAAAGTTTTGTTACAGCCGTTAACAGCTAAAGAGACATAGAAAATGTTTTGGGATAATGGAAGGACCATTTTCCTAGACAACTGTCTGTCAAAGATCAAGAGACGATATCCCAGTCATCTGCTTGCCAAACAAATTCAGAACATTGGAAATTAATAAGACAACGTATGTCTTCAGATTACTGTCTGAACTTTTCAAGGGCAGATAACGATAACTTATTGAAGCTATATGATTGGACGAACTTTTATTCTACAATTACACTCTCAAAGTGCCTTGTCCTGTTTCCAAAACAAAGGGTCCGCCAAATACCTTTTTTTTTGAAAATGCTTTAAAACAAAAACTACTGAATGTTTTCTCAAATTTCTTTTTTCATTTGAAAGTACAATCCTTTCGGTTAATAATGGAAAATAATTTCATTCAAACGGCTGCCTCGGCTGGCCATGCAGTAGCCTACACCAGAAGATGCCGATTTTGGCAAAAAAAAAACATCTTTTCAGATGAAGCTCATTTTGATCTTGGCGGGTATGTAAACAAGCAAAATTGTCGCATTTGGGGCACAGAAAACCCACACGCATACGTTAAAAAGCCGACGCACCCAAATCAAGTCACTGTTTGGTGCGGATTTTAGTCCAGAGGCATAATTGGGCCATTTTTCTTCGAAAATGAGCAAGGAATGGCCGTTACAGTCAATGGCGATCGTTATCGGGCCATGTTGAACGAATTTTTGTTCACAAAAATTTAAGAGGAGGATATGGGCAACATTTGGTTTCAACAGGACGGCGCTACGTGCCACACAGCCGAAGCTACACTCGATGTTTTGCGCCCTGTTTTTGAATATCGCATTATCAGCCGCAGAGCTGATGTCGTTTGGCCACCTCGGAGCTACGATTTGACACCGTTGGACTATTATATGTGGGGTGCCGTCAAAGATAAGTGTTACGCCGACAAGCCAGAGAAAATTGACGCTTTAAAGGACAATATTCGTGAAGCCATTGGTGAAATACAACTGCACACAATCGGTAATGTGCTTAAAAATTGGATCGATCGTGTAGGCTACTGCATGGCCAGTCGAGACAGCCATTTAAATTAAATTATTTTCCATTATTAACCGGAAGGATTGTACTTTCAAACAAAAAAAGAAATTTGAGAAAACATTCAGTGGTTTTTTTTAAAGCATTTTCAAAAAAAATTATTTGGCTGACCCTTTAGAAAATAAAACCTTATACACCAAACTGCAGAAGCAAAAGTTTGCTTACCACATTACAGCCTTTCAGACAGGATTACGACCTAGTTTCTCATACCACTTATGTTGTGTGCTTTAATTTTATACATCATCCAGGCGCCGATGGCTACATTAGGTTGAGAAAAACCTCGCTTGGTTTGATATAAACAATTGCAGAAGTAGCACAGAAGATTGAAGTCCAAAGAATTCCATCTTATGCTAGTCCTATGACCCCAAGGTTAGGTTAGAGGATGTGTACTGGTCAATTAAGACAAGTACAGTAGCCGGAGATCGAATTGACTAATTGTACAACGTCCTAGTTTCTCACGCCTCTTATGTTGTGTGCGTGAATTTTTATACATGAGTGGTGGGACCTACTGTTTAACGTCGACTCCGAACGACAGATTTTTGAGAAACTTTTTCATGGCAATTTTATTTACTCTCAGAGTTTTTTCTAGAAATCTGCTGAGGGGAAGTCGTCGAAAATTACTTTTTGTATTTTGTCTTTGATGTCTGGCCTGGGGCACGAACCCTGGCTTTGCGTCTAAAAAGCCAACACACTACCTACTAGACTACGGCGACTTCATGAACCCAATGGAAATGCTCACAAGTAAAATTTTAAATGAAAAAAATTTTCGTTAAACGTAAGGTATAGCACAGCATTACTAATTAATCAATCATGGCTGTTGTAGGTAAGGCTGTTGTATAACGATCAAAGTAACAGAAATAAAAATTAAATATGGTAGTAAATATGCCAACAAAATACTGCAAAAAAAACCAGAAATAGAAACACAACATAAAAGTTTATTTACAGTTGTGGTTGCATAAATAAGCACAAGGCATAATGACAGAGTTTTTTAACTTCTTCTTCCTTTTTTTTTTGAGTTTTTTGGTTTTTGGGGTTTTTTTTCTAATGGATTTTTCCACTCTCAAAAAACAACAAAATTGTGAAAGTATTTTGTGTTTGTTGTTGTAGTTATTGTTGTTGTTGTTGTTGTTGCCCATATTAACATATGTTGACATTTTCTAAATAAACGCTAATTGGAAAAAAGTGTTTTCTATGTCAGCATGTCAACAGAAAGTTAAAAAAATACAACACATACAACCTCATACACATACACTGTGGTATATATAAAAAAACCACAAACACAGATAAACAGTTACACTGATACACTGATACACTGATACTCTTGCAGTCATTCTGGCAAAACCATTAAAATCAGAGTGAAAAAAACAGAAACAGGTAAAGTATGGAACACAAACCGATTTTCGTCATCACATGAAATATATTCTTTCACTCCCTCATACCCCTTGCTTTTCTTCTTCTTCATTTTTTCCTTGTTTTTGTTATTGTTTCTATTTTGTTTTTTCTTCTCGATGAATGTATGAATGTATAAGTAAATGTTTGTGTATATCAATATGCTGTTCAAATGCATGCTCTAAGTACTCTTTAAGATATGTTCACATTAAGCAAATATTTCTTGAAAAAGAAAAATCAAAACATTATGAATAAGAAATTTTGAATGCGTTAAATCGACAAATTTTTACTTTATTTTATTATTTGAAACATAATTCTTTCCGTTTTTAGGCTTTATTAAGGTTTTTTCCATTAAATATTTGCCAAATGTAACAATCAACATGAAACATTAAAAGGACTTATATTTCAAAGGTCAATGCCTTTCTTCTAAGAAGGTCTTTTAAAGACCAGAAATAATGGTGATGCTACAGCTGCACACTACATAAAAGACTTATGATTTGCCATAGAATAGCACGTACTTTTCATTATAAAGCTTGGTTTGCTGGTTTATTGAATTTGTGTTTGTGAAGACCTAGCTTGGAGACCTGCGGAACAACAGAAACAGACAATGGAATGTAGGCTGCCTTCCGAAATGTCTCAATGCAAAGTTTGTATGCAGTTCTACTACTGTATATAAATTATGTAGATAGGCAAAGTAACCAAACAATGCATCAACTATAAATCCGATGCCTGATTGCTTTTTGACTGCGTTAAAAATACACATTGACGACGTTTTGAAACAGAATGCATTGTATATATTTTGTACAGCGGCATTATGCAACACGATACTTTGTTCAAACACAAAGCAACTAACATTTTGGAAGGCAGCCGTAGTAACACGCCTGTTTGGTAGTAGAGTTGTGCTAGAAGTAGTGTAGACGTACAGTTGTACCGTTTTGACACTGCAATTAGAAATATTTCTCTGCAAGAATGGAATCTAATGTGTCCATAGCCCTTTAATCCGTGGCGTAGAATATTTAAAAATGTAAGTTTTAGGCAGTATAGCTCATTAGTCTTAAGATCCCCTAAAGTGGAACTGGATCTTTCAGCTACAACACCATTCCGGCTTAAAAAACTCAGTAACGAGCATAACACGTATGCCTATTCACTCCAATAAGAAATCGAATATGCTAAAAGGTGCCACTCAAATTCGTTTTCAATTCAAAGTAGAAGGGCCGCAGGAAGTTAGGTACTCGTTATTATGCCATAGAAACGGAGATATCGGCTGCATAGTCTATATCATAGAGGAACTCATTAATTTCCCAAAGAATTGCTGTAAGGACTAGATATGGTTTCTCATTTTCATTTTCATTTTCCCATTTTGTTTCGGTTGTCGTCCTCGTTTGGTTTGCCGCTTTTGATGGTGTCTTCGATCTGGAAAGCTATTGTTACGAAAATGGAAAAAATCTAGCTACTGGTGTTTTGCTTTTACATCATTTAACATTAAAATTATAAACAGAAGCTACAAAAAAACACAAGTAAACAAAAATATACCAACAAAACACCAGCATAAAAAAAGTGATAAACAAGTAAACAAAAATGCAACAAGAAACACTACAAGAATAAATGTAAACAAAATACACAAACAACAATAATGAAACAACGATGTATACATTTACAGAGATCTCGAGAAGGCGAAGGCTACGAACATTCGACTTCAAGAACATTCATCAGACTGCTTACATACACAACATAATTGGCCATTACAACCCTTCAACAGAGTTTTGTGACAGAAATCTGCTGAAAGGAATTCGCCGAAAAAATATTTTTTCAAATTTCGTTTTTATGCCTTGCATGGGGTTTAACCGTGGCCTTACGTCTAATAAGCCAACACACTACCTAATAAACTACGGCAACTTCATTTAGACTGTTTACGTTGCCATATAAAAGGCAAGGCAAAGCAAGCAACTGAGATAGTAAAAGTTCAGTCGGTCTTGTGTGAAGACGCGGTGTGTTTAAAGATCTCCGTTACAAAAATTTGTCGAACAATTGTCTAGTAATTGTTATTGTTTATGCAAAGAGTGTAAACAAATGAATAACAAACAAAGCAATTGTTGTTGTTTACATAAAGTTGTGAACAGTGGCACACAGAATTATGCGAATAATAAAGAATTTTAATTAAAACTAAACACAAATATATTTTTATTTTATTTGCAATCTGCGAAATCATATTTTAAACGTTTTTAAAAGGTTAAAAACGTAAGAATTTTTTTAAGTCCTTAATACTCCATCCATAGCAGAAGTAATCAGATATGAATTCTCAAACTTTCAAGAAACAGGCGGTACAAGAGGTACTTTGAGATTTGTTTGCTGAGGTATGCTTAGTAACACAGCAGTAGTGAATAGAAGTCGCTTCCAAAGATTTCGTATCTAGGTTAGCTTTCTAAACTGGTGCTTGGCACCAAGAATAAAGCCTTTGGAACACAAAATAATTATACGTCTTATTGATTAATTCAGAAACAATCAGACAAACGGAAACTGAATTTTTTTTTGATATATTTTTATGCCCACAACTGTATATGAGACAGAAGTGGAATATATTTTTTTTCGCCGAGGAGGGGTAAATGTACCTAACCGCACCATAGAGGAAGTCGTCACATCCTCCGTGTGTGGGGCCCTCACCCACTAAATTCCCCCCTTGTCTCCTGTGGACTTGTTTGTGCCCACTCCGGAACTACGACGGTATTACTTCGGAGTGGAGTCCTTTTGTCCCTTTGGCCCCTTCATGTTTATATCCGCGTCCGGATTGCGAATCGAAAGTTGAGGAGTCATCTAAGCGTCTCCACTATTCCTTTCGTCTAAATCATCGTCTCGGTCACGCTTGGCACGCGTGACAGTATCACCTATGCCGACATGCTTACTCGTTCTGCAGCCTCCAGATCTCTCTTCTTCCGTCTCAGAATGCGCTCTACGTACTTCACCACCAATTTCCAATTTCCACTACTCGCAATCATGACCCCGACAATATTAGCAGCTGTGATCGTTCCAACTATCGACGTCAGTACAGAGCGATAGCTCTGCCAGTGTGCACACTTGAAAACAGTGTGTCATCAATTACCTCCCCTTCCTCGTAAAGACAGTAAGGGGAGGCGGGCTTGCCCATTCTGTACAGATATTTCCTAAAATATCCGTGACCCGATAGCATCTGTGTAACGTAGTAGTTCACCTCTCCAAATTTACGACCAATCCATGGCCTTATCTCCGGAATAAGTCTCGCCGTCCATCTTCCTCTATCTTCCTCGTTCCATCGTTGTTGCCACTTTGAAATGGCGTTCTCCCTGAAGTAACCGATTATGTGATTTCCAGACGATTTCGCCTTATAGATCTCCATCCGCTCCACTGCCAGCACATCCACAGGGATTATGTCTGCTATCACCAGTACGGTTGGAACGGACACTGTACGAGAAGTGGAATATCAAGGACAATACGCTTTGAAATAAGGCCTTCATAAAGGCCTAAATAGTTCTCATACAGTCCCAAAGATTAGAATAATGAGTCAATAAATAAATTTTTTTGTTTCGTTTCTAATAAAATAACTCCAGTTTTTAGGGGGAATGAAAAGTGTGTCTACCATTAAAGACTTGGAAATTTGGCGGTTGGGGAAAACTTAGGAAATTATTGAAAATTATAATTTTTGTATGTATGTATGTACTCTGTCAACAAATATTGTGTAGAGAAATTAATGGATTATTTATGTTTAAAGTTGTTCAATAGAAAACTTATAAAACAAATAAAAGCCATTATTTTGTATTCATTTTAAATGAAAAAACATAAAACAGTAGCAGAAGATATGGCATGAGAAACAAATTGTTTAAGAAGAAAAATACCTACCAAAAGACTTCCTTTTAATTAAGGACTTAGCAAAAATGCCTACGTTGAAAAACAATTACCAAAAAAAAAATGGAAAAACAACGAAAATGTCTTGTAATTTATTGTAAATCTCTAATGGATTTCAATTCAACAATTTTCCGTAGTTTTTATATTCCAATGCAAGACAGAATTCACATTGACAGACATCATTAAGAGACAATTTTTCTTCTTTCTTTTTTTCACTTTTAAATCAATTTCCTTTGACTTCATCGTGTTGTGAAGAAAATCGGTTTTCATTCCGTTTTAAGATTTTAAATTTTCTGTTTTCTTCGAGTATTTATTTCATTCAATTTGGTTTTAAGAAATAACAACAACAAAAATACGTATTCACATATGCACATGTAAAGTTTAGCCATACGAGGATTGTAAAACAAAATTACGTTTCCTTTTTTACATTGTAATCTAACGACAACAAATTCTATGATAATACTGTACAGCATCTAAGGTACAACGGTCAGAAGAAGTATGAAGGGATCTTCAATCACCAGTTTTCTCTAATGGCCACTGCTTACCCGTTAGAATGCTACAATGTTTTGGATAACACAGTGTTCAACCGAATGGTGCACTGACACTGTTTCCTACTACTTACTTACTTAATTGGCCATTAACATCACGGAAATTAACAGATTTCGGGCTGCCGTAACACATCCTTCCAGGCGCCTCTGCTTCTTGCGCGCCTACGCCAGTTGGTCACACCAATCGATGACAGGGCTTCCTCGATATGGTCCTTCCAATGCAAACAACCGCGTCCTCTTCGCCGACTTTCGCAGATTCCCGCATCAAATACTCGTCTCGTAGAAGCATCCTCCTCCATTCGAACGACATGGCCGAGCCAGCGCAGGCGGTGGATGGTAATACGCTGCACAACGTCTTTGTCGTTGAGGAGCTAATACAGCTCACTATTGGAACGGATGCGGAAATCATCGTCAACTCGCACTGGATCGAACATCTTACGTAGGACTTTTCTCTCGAACACTCTCAAGGCTGCTGCATCAATGCGTAATAGGGTCAAGGCTTTTGCGCCATAAAGAGCACGGGAAGATGAGCGTCTTGTAGAGTATTAGTTTTGTCGTCCGAGAGAGGTCTCTGCTACTCAATTGCCTATTGAGTCCATAGCAAGAGTTATACTGCGCTTGATCTGACATCATTTGTGGTGGTAACGGCGGAGCCAAGATAAATAAATTCCTTGACTATATTGAAGGAATATATCTGAGATCCAATACGCCGCACGTCCCTACTTGTCGATAACATATACTTCGTTTTGTTCTCATTTACTGCCACACTCATCTTACTAGACTCCGGTTCAATAACACTAAAGGCAGCAGTAACATCTCCTTGGTACGCCCTATGATGTCAACGTCGTCGGCGTACGCAAACAACTGGACGCTTTTAGTGCCATGGTTGCTACCACAAAATCTAGAAAATTATTCCCCGGGAATTATCATCGGGAGTGTGTTGATCCTGTACCAGGCAGATACAAACTCAGATTATTGGTTGCCAAAAAGGAACATTAAACGTCATCATATTAGCCAAGGTATGGCAAAGAATTGATTAAGCTTTCTCATCAGTTCCAATGAGCTCAAAAGATCGACAGTTATTCATATGAACGGATTTGGCCATAAAATAACAAGAAAATAATTGAGTATTCAACACTCCCAGTAATGCTCAAACCATTTCGAAATTCCAATGAACCTGTAAAGCCTGGCAATGGCTATAGATGCCAGGCTACAGATGTTAAGCCATACATAGGGTACCAATACAAGAACTTCTATCAGTTTACAGATGACTGTGATCATGTACTTCATGTCATTGTAGCCCTTTAAGAATGATGATTCGAAGATCATCTCTTGCCGCAGAAGCACTAATGCGGGTGAGAAACGAGACAGAGCTATGCTTAGACCACATACATACATAATTGGTCATTACAGCCCTTCAGTCAGGATTACAACCTAGTTTCTCACACCAGTCGTGTTGTGTTTGTTAATTTTATCCAAGACTACGAACGACAGATTTTTATTTAACACTCAGAATTTTTGCCAGGAATCTGCTGAGAGGTAGGAACCGAAGAAATATTTCTTCATATTTCGTTTTGTTGAAGATATCTGACCTGGGGGTTTGAACCGGGGCCTCACATCGAATAAGCCAACACACTAACTACTAGACAACGGCGACTTCATTGCTATGCGTATACCACACATTGTAAATTTTATTCAATGCAGATGATGTCTAATGATTATTGAACTGCCAGATCTTAAGCGTCCTCTGCTAAGGAGAATGCTCCTTTAAGGAATTGAAAAAGGTTTGGCAAAGTATAGTCTGGTATGGAATATTGTATTATTTATTCAATAAGCGCTGTACAGTAACATTTTCTAACACCCCTCGTTAAATAATCGATTTACAATAGTGCAACATTCTTTTATTTGAAGCCAAGGAAAACGGAATAGAAAAATTAAATACGAAAAAATGATAGAAAATCTCAATTAACTGCTAAGAAATTAATACACTGAGAGAAAAAAGTCGATGACCCTTAAGAAGCTGCATCGTGATATTGCTTGCATTACTGGTAAGATAGATGCAGAAAAACAAAAAAGCAGTAAATACGTGTGGGCGACAGTAGTTTAGTTTAGATTACGTCGAAGTGCTAACTTTGATTACCAAAGCACAGTCCCTGTACTGTACCATGCACTTCCTGTACAGAACTGCAATGCAGTTTTGAACTGCAATCCAGTTCTGAACTGCACAGCCATTCTGTGCTGAAAGTGCAATCGCTGTACTGAACTTCTCATTTTGATCTTGGCGGGTATATAAACAAGCAAACTTGTCGCATTTGGGGCACAGAAAACCCGCACGCATACATTGAAAAGCCGACGCACCCAAACGAGTCACTGTTTGGTGCGGATTTTGGTCCAGAGGCATAATTGGGCCATTTTTCTTCGAAAATGAGCAAGGAGTGGCCGTTACAGTCAATGGCGATCGTTATCGGGCCATGTTGAATGAATTTTCACAAAAATTGAAGAGGAGGATATTGGCAACATTTGGTTTCAACCGGACGGCGCTACGTGCCACACAGCCGAAGCTACACTCGATGTTTTGCGCCCTGTTTTTGAAGATCACATTATCAGCCGCAGAGCTGGTGTCGTTTGGCCACCTCGGAGCTGCGATTTGACACCGTTGGACTATTATTAGTGGGGTGCCGTCAAAGATAAGTGTTACGCCGACAAGCCAGAGACAATTGACGCTTTAAAGGACAATATTCGTGAAGCAATTAGGCTACTGCATGGCCAGTCGAGACAGCCATTTAAATGAAATTATTTTCCATTATTAACCGCAAGGATTGTACTTTCAAATAAAAAAAGAAAATTTGAGAAAATATTCAGTAGTTTTTTTTAAAGCATTTTCAAAAAAAAAAAAAGTTATTTGGCGGACCCTTTAGTATGAGTTAGAGGTCCAGTAAACTGAATTTAAAACGTTCTTTAAATGTCCGCCCGGGTATAGAACACATAAATCTGAATGACTGAATTTGGCGGCGATGGTATGAATTATGGTGACTGTTGTTTGTTGCTTATTTGCAAGAGCCTATGATTTAAGAAAAGCTTACAGAACACTTGCTTTAAAATTTTTTTTCATTTTTTTTTTCAGTGTACTGCCAAAGATTTTTGTGTAGAATTTTTATTTCCTTTTCATGTTGAAATAAAGATTTTCTACAACACTCTGGAGGAAGAAAATACAAAATAATAATGTTAAGTGGCATGTAGGATGTATGTAATTGCAGCATGCGTCACTACATGCGACTAATTAAAACATTTACACGCTTAAACGAAAATATTAAAAAGAAAACAACAACAACAACAACAAAAAATGAATGATAATGCTGCCCTGTGTATAGATTTCATTTTTTACAAATGACAGTTGGCAACACTTTAAAATAAACACAATGGCGATACGCTTTTATTACGAAAGTCCTTTCCAAAATGACTCATGTGAAGGCATGTATGCATGTATACTAATACATATATTTGTATTTGTCTATATGTGTGTGTATAGTGTATAGAAATAAAATAACTGTTTTTTTATATTGTTGTCACTAATTAAAAACTTTTCTACTTCAATGGGTCTCAAGTGTACTTGTATGTGTGTTTCTCTCTCTCTCTCCCTTGTTTTTTTTTTTTTTTTCTTTTGGACTTATGTGAGAGGTCTTGTGTGTTTATTAGAGAGACTTGTTGTCTTAAGTGTACAACTATTTCCGCTTTTTATTTGATTGCAACAACTATAAAATCTTAGTAGTTTTTTCATACTTTATTTTCTTTTTCTTCGCCCAGCATGATTTCAAAATTTTGTAGCAAATTTTTCTTCTTGGTTCTTCTTCTTCATTTACTTGTTTTTAATAAAAGATTTCCGGAATTTTGTCTAACAATTCACACTACAAATGAGTTTTTCATTGTTCATTGTGCTGTTAAAAGACGGACGGACGTATACGTTCATACATGAGAGTATTTCGTATTTTTATTATCCTTTTTCTCCTTTTCTAGTTCATTTTCTTTGGCTAATTAGTAGATTTTGAAGTGATTGTTTTGCTAGCGCCAGACACAACGCTAATTTAATAAGACAATCATATTGGATTTCAAGGATATGAGCAAGTGGAGAGAGGTTATGCTCATAGCTCTTCAAGGTAGATATTAAAAGTAACTGAATATTAAAGTTTAAAGGGATTTAAAAATGTAGGATCAAAAAAAATCTGGGTGTCAGAAACAAAGTCAAATGAGCCGGCATAAGGCTATGGTTCCCATGAAAATTTTTATTTCATTACAGTGGGTAGACCCTGCTACAGTCGATCCTTTTGAAACAGTTTTCAACTATTTTTTTACATATTGCGGACTTTATCCCGGCTATAACTTCACCAACATTGGTATTTAAATGCACTAATATAAGAGGGTTATCCGGACATTCCTGGTCTTTGATTAGAACAACAAGAAACAAGTTCAGCGGCATAAAATCTCACGAAGTCGCCGTAGTCTAGTACGTGGTGTGTTGGCTTATTAGACGTAAAAGCCAGGATTCGAGCCCCAGGCTAGGCAACAAGGCCAAATACAAAAAGTATTTCTTCGGCGACTTCCTCTCAGCAGATTTCTGGCAAAAACTCTGAGAGGAAATAAAATTGCCATGAAAAAGTTTCTCAAAAATTTGTCGTTCGGAGTCGATTTTAAACTGTAGGTCCCACCACTCATGTATAAAAATTAATACACACAACATAAGTGGTGTGAGAAACTAGGACGTTGTCAATTCGACCTCCGGGTACTGTACTTGTCTTAATTGACAAGTACACGTCCTCTAACCTAGCCTAACCTAACCTAAAATCTCACGATCATAATGGCCAAGAAAATGTGAAGTTAGCCTTTCTGTTAAAGCCAAAATCGCTAGTATACAGCGTATGGCATCAACTTCATAAAAACCACGCGTACCTCTCACTTCATAATATTTAATAGCAGGCCAAGAAAAGTGGATAATCATATGCACCATGCGTTCTGATGACACAACTGCACCTCCACAGCATAATTCCCACCAAACAATCACTTCTTCTCAATGCAATGGCGTTTTTATAATCAGTTTTGGGTTCACCTAGCACCATATGCAGCAATGTGGCTTGCTTACGCAACCAACGAGTGAGAACTTCGATTCAACATTGAAAGCTTGTTGCTTCAGAGTCCAATCAGCATACCTACAGCATTGGGATTGATCAAACGTCTTTAATGCTCGAACAGTACCTTGTTTGAATCAGCCTTATTGTAGGCAGTTTTAATTATTTTTATGTGTGCTTCGATAGCAAGGGTTTCATGCGTACCAAACGACATCATAAGACGCTAACTTGAGGCAATCTTTTTTTCGTCTATCTTTCCCAAAACCATTACCATTCACAAGCGGCTTTAGGGATTTTAGCCAAAACTGGCAGACACCATATCCACCAATGATCTTTAATTTATGGTCCAAGTGAGCCTTTTCGTAAGGACTATGAGGATTTACTTCGAGGAGGCTGTTATCATCTTATCAAGCAACTAATCGGCTTGACGATTCCATGATTCTTCATATATATGTTAGATGTTTAACAGCCAAAAGTCTTATCAAACAGTCGGGTTTGAAACCACTACAATGATAACCCGATAATTCAAAGAAATATTTGTGCAAAATAAGATTGTCTTATGCATGCAGTTTAAATTCTTTGAATGTGTATTTAAAATACAATCAACCTAACAACGGGTAGACAGACAATTATTGCATAGACATGGCCAGACAATTCCGATTAGTATTTATGTATGTCAACGACAATCATTGTCACAGATGTTAAGACATGCCTTAAGCCATGATATTGATTCGTTTAACATATTTTCACTTGTTTTATTTCTATTTTTATTTTTAGATTTTCATTTTTTCTCGGATATGCTTGTTATAAATAAAATAAGCATGATTTGCATCAAAATAAAACATGCATGTTATGATGATGATTTGTTTTTAATTGCTTTGATTCGATTTGATTGATTTGAATACACAATGAAATAATCCAATCAACATTTGATAGCCGTATTAAGTAAATTATTTAGAGAATATAACATACATAGACGTACATAGACGTACATAGACGTACATAGACGTGCATAGACGCAGCATTTGATAGCCGTATTAAGTAAATTATTTAGAGAATATAACATACATAGACGTACATAGAAGTACATAGACGTACATATATGTACATAGACGGACATGGACGTACATAGACGTACATGGACGCACATAGACTTGCATAGACATACATAGACATACATACATACATATTTGTAGGCATGATAGTGTTTTAGTTGTGATGCAAATATCCTTATTAAGTTCGAAATTTTAAATTTTAATTAAAAAAATATCTTTCCTGAAAAAGAGAAGAATCTTCTGACAATTACTGGACCTTTATCTACTCGTCTAATAGAGTATTGGACAACGGGAGATTATGTAAGTTGTCGGTAGCCTCCAAAGCACATTATTGAGAATTGGATTCCGCATTATCGATCAAACAACGTTCGTACCTAATTAAGTATCAATCGTTGGTCTTTATAAATATTTTGCAGAAAAACTCGGAGAGCATACGATGCATCCGTAAAACTGTAAGTTTTCATTGAAAATCATAATTTGGAACATTTTAACGTATTTCAGATCTCTGTATGAGTAAGTAAGAAACTAATTATCGCTCCTTGAGCACAGAAAAGAGCCCTTACATCCGCTTACCTTCACAGTTTAGTGCCACAAGTAGCTGCTCAAACTACGACTTTGAACTACAGTCTCTACAGATTCGTTGTTAACAACTTTCTTCTTCTTCTAATGGGTTAATTGGGAATAAGGATCTGGCAACTGCTTCCAATAGAGCAACGGACGCATACTTCACCACTTATAATTGTAATAATGAGGACTGCATTTCTACAGGACCTAACCTCTTGTTTTGTATGGTAAACATGCGCAATATATACGTCCTAGACCCTTGAAATCCTCAAAGAGGATATCCGTCCGGGATATGGAAATATACCTGATGTTCAATTGAATATCTTTGGGTAAAACAATTTCAATATTTTTCTGTATTCCACTTTTTTAAAATTCAGCCTTATTGCTGTGTTACTGCGAAAAAAAACTTGTTTGTAAATCCTTGAATTTAATCAACATACACATCCATTCCAATAAAATTTAAATTCTTGCTGTATATAATATTATGGACATACTTCCCAAATATCCGCTCATTATGCAATATTTTTAATTCATTAACATAATCTTCCTGCCATCAATCACCGGATGAACAAACAGCCTTTAAATATTCTCTGTCCGCCCAAGACGCCTTTGCCTTATGCAACATCAAACGTTCGTTTATTAAATGTTTATTAAAATAAATTTACGAATAAGGAACTTATTTGCACCTTAATTTCTTAATATATAAGGTGTAGTGAAAAGGAATTCTTTACAACAAAGGATAATGAACTTGATTACAAATTATCGCACTGCGTAATATAACAACAAACACCAGCATTAAAAAATGATAAACAAGTAAACAAAAATACAACAACAAACACTACAAGAATAAATGTAAACAAAACACACAAACAATAATCATGAAACAACGATGTTTACATTTATAAGATCACGAGAAGGCGAAGCCGCGGACATTCAAGGACAATCATCAGACTGTTTACTCTGCCATATAAAAGGCAAGGCAAAGCAGGCGAGTGAGTTAGTAAAAGTTCAGTCAGTCTTGCGTTATATTTGAAGAGAATAGTCGTGGTTTGAAGATCTCCGTTACAAAGATCTGTCGAATAATTGTTTAGCGATTGTTATTGTTTATGCAAAGGGTATAAACAGAGGAATAACAAACAAAGCAATTGTTGTTGTTTACATCAAGTTGTGAACAGTGGCACACAGACTTGTGCGAATAATAAGGAATTTTAATTGAAGCTAAACACAAATTTATTTTTATTTTATTTGCAGTCTACGAGCTTATATTTTAAACCTTTTTAAAAGGTAAAAACGTAACAATATAATAAATGTCTTTTTACTACCCCCTATAAATATTTCAATTTAAATAAGAAATAAAGAAAGATAATATGAATTGAAAATGTAGATGAGAATAAAATGCAAAAATTATTTCATGTCCATTCTTAATTTAAAGAAGTTTATGGAAAAAGAAATTGTTTTCTACGAGGGTAGGTCAATAAATACATGAATTTTTTAATTTAGCGGCTCTAAACTGAAACGACATCTCTATTGCTGACAAGGCCACTGACAAAAAAAGATTTTTTTTATGTAAAAACCAAAGAAAGCATCATTCGAGAAGACATGAACTTTTTGTGCTGCCCTCGTAAATTGTAAAATAACAGCTAAGGCTGACAGTTTCTTCATTTTATTTACTTTCCTGTTATCGTCTATCATCAGTAATTGTATGAAATGTATGTATGTGTTGTTGTTGTTATTTTTCAATTTTATTTACACGAACAGAATGGACAGAATGTCCATAATTTCCCCTGGTTTTTCTTTTTTTCTTCTTTCATTCATTTGATGATACGTTGACAATATTTAATACGCAGCTTAAGAGTGGCTAAAATAAATAACCAGAGACTCAATGACTACTGGCCAGTCAAAAACTGTTCGATTTTAATTTTTTATAAGTTAAACGCCGATAGAGTGGTTTATGACAGTGCCACCAACAGTTACAATAATAACAACAGTGCCATATACGGTGTTATAAAAATAAAACGAAATGAAAATAATTTTTTGTATTTTATTTATAAAAACAAAAGGCAAAAGGAAGATGGTCAAGCTGTAAGCAAAAGGCAAAATAATTTGTACCGAGGCTTTAAAATGAGTTCATTTTCCATCTCTTATTTTTTGTTTTTTTTTTGTTGTTGCATGATAATGTCCACAGATGCCAGGCAGGCCTATTTATGAGGCATTCAGAAATTAATAAAATTAAGGCTACAAAAAGAAAAACAAAACAAGAATGAAAGAAAAAGAAAACATAGTGACAGCAAAGCTGTCAACTGATATCACTACAGAGCATAACCAATTAACATACATACACAGGAACACATACACACACACACACACAGAGACACAGTGTGATTGTTGACTACTAACGTCTCTTTTTTTTCAATACAAAATGCACAGTTGCAAAGAGATTACCCAAGGATTGCTGGAGCATTACACTGAAAAAAATTCCTGGAAGTGTACGGTCAGAGTTTTTTTCAGTGTTTTTATTTTTCATTTTAATTTTCTTTCTTTTCTTTTGGATTTCTTTAATAAAATATTTTTTATTTCAAATATTTTTTTCAGAAATTTCGTTCAGTGCATGAGGTTTAATAAATGAAATCAATTTAATAAATACGCATTAAGGGAATATTTTTTTATTTTTATTTTTTTATTATTGGATTCGTTGTTATTACATTTCCCGGTAGACCAACATGGACAGTGGTATTGTTTAAGTAGAAAAGAAAAAAAGTGAAGCCATTTAACGCGTAGGTCGCCGCCATTGATGGCGATTGCACACATGCAGACACTGATTCCATTACAATGGAAAATATTTCCACTTTCATATCAAATTTCTTTAAATATTTTTATCGAAATGCGAGCAAAAAAGAAACAAAAGAAAATTAAAATGATCATCATAATCATGCTGATGACGATCATGTTGTCAATAATAAGGAAAAGGATTATCAATATCAATTGGATGGCAAGAAATGAATAATAAATGATGAAGGCTCCACTGAATCAAATGAATGAATGACTGTGGAAATACGTGGAGTTGTGGTTATGAATTTAAATATGAAGTTTGACCAAACAAAAGCTGTCACATTAAATTACGCCATAATACGTTGGCTATTTTGTTAAAGAAAGATGGTCTGATTAAAAGAATTAAAACAAAACAAAAAAGAAATAAATTGTGATGCGCTGGTATAAATGAATGGAGAATTACCGGAGATTATATTTCTTATGAACAATTATGGCTGGACAAAGGAATTTTTGTTTTTTTAAGATGAAATATTGGATTCTCGTTAAAGTTCAATTACAAATTGTCGGTTGACTGCTCTACAGAAATTAATTGTAACAGGAAATACAATGGCTTGTGTGGAAGGTCATTGAAATTTAATTATTCTGTGAAAACATATTGATTTTGATCTTTATGTCCTTTAAATGATGATGTTTTTCTTTCTTCATTTATATGTAAGTCTTCAAACTTTTATGAATTCGTTTAATTAGTAACTGGAAAATGTAAATGTGTTCCAGTAGCTGTAGTCTAGTGGATAGTGTGTAGGCTTCTTAGACATGAAACATTGGTTCAAACCCCAGTTCAGGCATCTCAAACTAAACGAAATATGAAAAATTCCTTTCAGTAGATTTCTGGCAAAAATTCTGAAAAGTTTCCCAAAAATCTTTCGTTCGGAATCGACTTTAAACTGTAGGTCCCGCTACCATAGCTGCCAGATAAATAAGGCACCAAATCGTCAAATATTTGAGAAAAAATCGTCAAAATCGTCAAAGACGTTTATTGAAATCGTCAAAAAATCGTCAGAAAAAATAAATAAATAAATTAAAAGTTTTTAAAAAGCCAAAGTTATTTCTATTGTTGTAAAACATATAAAGTCAATATATGTACATATCTGAGTTCTAAAATAAAACATATAAAAAAATTTGTTAGAAAAAAAGCTGGCATCCTTTATCTTCATTTATTAATTTTTTTGTTTATTGACACATAAGAGCAGCAATAATATTGCATCATCTATGGGTGATGTAAATATTAAGAAGTCAGAAGCTCTTGACATTCTAAGCATGAAAATTCAGTGTAATTTTGGCTTCAACCGCCACATTTCCTTCAGTTCCTTCTTAAGATCTTATGATCTTACTATTTACACCGTTTGCAACCGACCGAGTCTGGAATACAACTCTCATGTATGGGTCGGTGCCTCAACGTCTATTTTGAGGTTCCCCGAACGTGTACAGGAGAGGCCGAAGTAGCTCGTTAATGACGTTAGTGTATCCAACTCCATTGAATCATTGGTGCATCGTTGCAATGTGGTTTGTGTTTCACTGTCCTATCACTACTACAAAAAAAAATTGATTTTGCTCGAACAAACTAAGGAGACTTGTTCCTGAAAATCATATATTCCTACGTAACGCTCGTCTTTCTCGGCCAGGACATCCGTATGTGGTCGATTGGCCAGTGGATCGCACACTGCATTAAACGCTGTTCTCTTTTTTCTTCTTCCCATAACATATTTTCATAGTTCCAAACTCAATGCCATCCATCCCCTGAGTTTTGGTCGTACGAAAAAAAAATAACGGCGCTTGCCTTTGTTCTTCCGATGGCAATATTAGAAGCTGCAACGACAAGTGATATATTATTCTCAACTGCGAGGTTATTTAAGAGTTGTAATTGTTTAGCTTTTAAGGGATTAAAAAGGAATAAAGTACAGAAAAAACATCACAGGTATTCGAAAGTAACTTAAAAATATAATACTTTACTCCTTGTTTTTACTAACTAACATAAATTTCCAATAGTAACAATTGCAAAATAATTTACAAAGCCTAAAAGTGGCTTTTAATGTACTGAAATTAAAGAATATGATGTAAGTTTTTAATTTTTAAAAATCGTCAAAATAAGGGCGTAAATCCGCAGCAGCCATATAAATGAAATAAAAATCCATTTCCAACCGGAACAGTTGTAATTCGTAACAAAGAAATAAATTTATCAAAATTTCAAAGTATTTTTGTTTTATAACATTTTTAAATTTAAACTTTTAGATCGCCAACCCATTATATTTACTCACATTATCCTCATATCTAATATGTGAAATTCATAAAGCAGAGAACATATGTGACGTATGAGTTATATTTAATTCCATTAGTTTCATACATTACAAAATCGAAGTTTTCTTTGTATTGCATACTTTTAGGGTAACTATTCCAGTATGTACATGTAATATGATGCGTATGAATAATATATTTCAAATACAATTAAAAAGAAAGTATACTCCATAAATCGTAAAGAATATGATGTAAATTTTTAATTTCTAAAAAATCGTCAATATAACGGCATAAATCATCAAATCGTCAATGTGATATTTTTGGAGCTCAAAATCGTCAAAATGACGATAAATCGTCGGCCAGCTACGCCCGCAACTCATGTATAAAATTAACACCCACAACATAAGTGGTGTGAGAAACTAGGTCGTAATCCTGACTGAAGGGTTGTAATGACCAATTATGTATGTTAGCTGGCGTACATATATCTTGTTGTCCGATTGTGATTTTAATCTTGTGTCCACTTTTGAAATACTGTTTTTGCAAGACCTTATTAAGCGATGAAATAGTAAGAATAGCTGAATAGCTGTTGGCAAGAGCGATACTGCGCTTGATCACCAAACTAACATCATGTTTGGTGATAACGGCGGAGCCAAGAAAAATTTTCCCACTAATTTAAGGTTTTGAAGAAGTCGTCGTAGTCTAGTAGGTATTGTGTTGGCTTATTAGACGTAAAGCCAGGGTTCGAGCCCAGACATCAAGACAAAATACAAAAAAAAAGTACTTTTTTGGCGACTTTCTCTCAGCAGATTTCTGGCAAAAACTCTGAGTGTTAAATAAAATTGCCATGAAAAAGTTTCGCAAAAAATCTGTCGTTCGGAGTCGACTTTAAACTGTAGGTCCCACCACTCATAAATAAAAATTAACACGCACGACATAAGTGGTGTGAGAAACTAGGACGTTGTAAAATGGGTCAATTCGAGCTCCGGGTACTGTACTTGTCCTTATTGACAAGTACACGTCCTCTAACTTAAGGTTTTGAAATAAAATTTTTTCTAGACACCTGCTAAAAATACTTGATTCCACAGATCGGTTGGTCTTCTGTCGTTCATCTGGATTACGTAAAGTTCACAACCATTTTAATACAGTAATTTTTCTTTGCCAAATGCATCTTCTACATGTGGCCTAAGCCTTGTTTTCCACAGCCTCCTAGATAGATATCCCAATAAAAACCACTCTATTCCCCTTTCCTTGATAACCCTTTAACTGCAGATGTATCTCTTTTAAACCCCTTCTTTCTGTCCATTAAACCAATTTTTCTTATTTTATGTGGTGTCGGTTAATATTGAACGAAAACTTAAATTTGTTTGTCATCATCAATCAAATGACAGCTGTTGACAATGTTGACACTTTCTCTGTTTCTATTGGTTTGTGTAGAGCAAATAGCCTAACATTGTGACATAAATAAACCAGAGCTTATGAAACTTAATTTAATTAACAGATTTTTCTATAATTTACGCAGTGATTATTGCAACTTAATTAAATTTAAATTCAATACGATTTCCCTTGCTTTTCAAGGGAATGGCCACCTAATGAAGAGGGAATGGATGGATGATAATCAATCAAATGGCAGCTGGTGAAAGTGTTAATATTTTGGTTTTCTTTTCTTATTCAAATTAATAAATCAAAAAGGCTTAAAATATTTAAAAACAAACGAAATTGCAAGTAAGGTGGGGGAATATTGTGTCATTATTTTAATGAATTTAATTGAAAACATAATTTAGCAGTGCAACCATGTTGAAAGTGAATAGAAAATAATAATTTCTTTCCATTTTTTTCTTTTCAATCTAATTAGTGAGATTTTCACAATAAATTACAAAACGGAAAATGGAAATGGAAGCGTGACAAGAAAAACACAAGTCACCTTTTTCTGATAATAATTTCAGTTTTCTTCTTCTTCGTCTTCCAACACAACACCATTCCAGCTCGTTTTTTTTTCCTTCATTACAGCTGTAGGAACTGGAACTTGGTCTTGGTCTTGTACTTCATTTCATTTCATTTTTTTTTTTCTTTTCTTTCTTTTTAAATTCGTTTACGATTTAATCACTTTGTAATTTGTTTTTATGAAACGATGGTCACTGCTGTAAAGGAATTTATTTTCACACACACACACATACACATCTACGCCTGGGCATAAAATCGCCATTTGCAATACTAATACCAACACAATATAGTTGTTACTTTTGTGCATACACCAGTGTTGAAAAATTCAGTACTTTTTTCTGTACTTTATCCGCCGCAACGCTTTTAGTACTTTTTTATTATTATATATTCTATGTCTTGCTTTCTCTTTTCAGCTATTAATGCCTTGGCAATATGTCCAAAACGCAATGCTAAAGGTAGAATAAGGCTTTAGCCCCGATTAGCCAAACGTTAACGGAACGTACGTTTGTTTTCAGAATACAAAAGCAATGAAAACGCTTGCCGAACCGTAATGTAATTTCGGTAAGCATTTGCATTGCTGTTCATATGCTAAAAACGAACATATGTTACATTGCGTTCCATTTACGTTTGACTAAGCGGGCCATTACCTTTCGTTACTTTCCGGATCAGCTGTTCTTGTCTTGTATGTGAGGTACACAAAGAAGTCGTTAGTTTTTCTGTTCTGTGCCATATATGTATTTAATATAAACAAATAAATAGTCTAGTAGGTAGTGTGCTGGCTTACTAGACATAAGCCTACGATTTAAACCCTATGGCAGGCATCTCCAACAAAAGCAAAAATGAAAAAATACTTCTCCGGCGACATCCTTCTGACAAAAACTCTGAGAGTAAATAAAATTTCCGTGATAAAGTTTCTCGAAGTTGGTGTATTCTAGTAGGTAGTGTGTTGGCTTATTAGATGTAAAGCCAGGGTTCTAGCCCCAGGCCAGACATCAAGACAAAATACAAAAAGTATTTCTTCGGCGACTTCCTATCAGCAGATTTCTGCCAAAAACTCTGAGAGTAAATAAAAATTGCCAAGAAAAGTTTCTCAAAAATCAAACGTTCGGAGTCGACTTTAGCCTGTAGGTCCCACCACTCATGTATAGAATTAACACACACAAAATAAGTGGTGTAGGAAGTTACGTCATAATCCTGATTGAAGGGTTATAATGACCAATTATGTACTTTTTTTACGAAAGTACCCTTTGCTGCAAAAAAGTACTCTTTCAGTTATAGTTCAGTACCATTTCAAAATTTCAGTTTTGCAACACTGATATACACACACAGAATACTGCACAGAATATGGACGCTAATGCATCCGCTAATTAAAATTATCACTTCCTTTTGTGGCTTGGCAAGGCAAAAGAAAGAGAGAGAGAGAGAAGCGAGAGAGAGTGAAACTAACACACACTCAGACATTACATATAAAAAATATAAAATGTAAGTAAACTTTCGTACAAATTTTATCTGTTTTTATGCGATCTACAGTTACAAGGCTCGCGTTTTAATGGCGGATTTTATATTTTCTCTTCGGTAAGCCATAATGTCCTTCTTTTAGTTGTTGTTGTCAATTTTCTTTTTTACAATTTTCTGTTGTTGTTGTTGTTGTTATTGTATCTTAGAAAAACTTTAGTTTTTCTAACAACAATTTTGTGTATGTGTGTGAGCATAAGAAAAATTATTTTTTCGCTCATTAATTCATGCTAATCACAGGCATAACCACCATCACCATTACCACCATCACAAGAAAAATGAACTGAAAATGGTAATGGACAGGCCACAGGCAGTCTTTCAACATATACATTCCAAAGTAACAACAACAACAACAACAGCATTAACAGTAATAGTAGAAAGCAAAGTAATAATAACTTATAAAAGAATAAATAACGAACAGGACGTATAGAGTAACAATACACCCCGCTTTAGGGCCACCATATTCACTTAAAACACAAGTCACTACATGTCCGCCCAACTGTGTTCAATTCGTTTTGATTCGTTTTACTTTTAAAACCAACCAGCCAGCCAGCCTGCCAGCCCGCTCGCCAAAAGCAAAGGAAACCACACATTCAATTGGATATGCTGGAGGGGGGGAACATTAATTAAAAATTGTCACCCGAAGGCATAAAACAAGTGACTGTAAATTGTTGCAAGTAAAACGGATGAATAAATGAACAAATAAATGGCGTAACAACTGAGTGACTTGAACGAAGAAAAAAATCAAAAAAAAATAATAAAAAATATGGGGTGGAGAGAGAATTGAAAGTGAAATTATAAAAACGCAATCATTAAATAAAGAAAACCGTGTTTTTCTTTCAAAAGAAAAGAAAAGAAAAATTATTGATATATGAGGGCTGGTTCCAAAAAAATTGCCAACCTAACTGACAATGATGTTAACAAATGGTTTTCAGCTTGATTCTAAGAAAGCCTAGATGCTGATTGTCAAGATCGAGACTTATCAATTAGATTCATGGCCTTCGCTTCAACAATAGTGAGTCCGCTGCTAACTACATACACAATTGGTCATTACAACCCTTTAGTCACGATTACAACCCAGGTTCCCACACCACTTATGTTGTGTTTCTTAATTTTATACATGATCGGCAGAACCTGCAGTTTAAATTCGATTCCGAACGAAAGATTTTTGAAAAACTTTTCATAGTAATTTTATTTATTCTCACAGAGTATTTGCCAGAAATCTGCTGAGAGAAAGTCGTCAGAGAAATATTTTCTTCAGATTTCTTTATGTTGCAGATGTCTGACCTCACGTCTAATAAGCTAACACTACTACTACGCCAAAACAGATTACGGCGACTAACGGCTAACTGATATCAATGTCTCAATCAATGTCTAACTTGGAGATGAAAGATTTGTCAACTGTGGCAAGGCAGATGAGTGTATTGTATATCTACGGGAGACTGCAAATCCAGGGTACTATGGCCCTGGTCTTACCGTTCGGAAATGTAATGGGCCTAGAGGTTGTTGGGTTAGGTAGCACGTATAGCTGTGATGCCACAGGTAATGGGCCTTGAAGTTTTTGAGCAAATTTAATAACGGGTGATTTTTTATTATTATTATCTTTTTGGCAACACTGGTTTAAACAGCTCACGCACGTTTCGTGTTTTGTTTCACTGTCAAACATCTTCAGTTTGGTCAATAATTTAACCATGAATCGTCTTACAAAATGCGTGGCTCTGTTAAGAAAGTTCAATGCGCGCTTCTTCCATTTTATGGTCAGTTTAACCGACCCACTGAAGCGGTTATTCGGGCTATTGTGACTAAATTTCGCACCAAATTCACATTGTTGGACATTAAACCACCAACACGGTTACGTAGAGTGCGAACTGAAGAAAATATCGCAGCTGTATCGGCCAGTGTTTAATGATGACTCATCAATTATCGATTCGTCGCCGTTCGCAGCAATTGGGCCTCTGTTACTCAACAACGTGGAAAATTTTGCGGAAGGATTTGGGTGTGAAGCCTTCCAAAATACAGATGGTGCAAGAATTGAAGCCGAACGACCTACCGCAATGCAGAATTTTTAGTGAATGGGCTCTTGGAAAGTTGGCCGAAGATCCACTCTCTTTATCGAAAAATTGTGTTCAGCGACGAAGCTCATTTTTGGCTCAATGGATACGTAAATAAGCAGAATTGTCGATTTTGGAGTGAAGATCAGCCAGAAGCATTGCAAAAGCTACCAATGCATCCAGAAAAAGTCACAGTTTGGTGCGGTTTATGGGCTGGTGGCATCATTGGACCGTACTTCTTCAAAGATGCTGCGAATCGTAACGTAACTGTGAATGGTGAAAGCTACCGTGGGATGATATCCAACTTTTTTTTTTTGCCCAAAATGCAAGAGCTTGACTTGCATTACATGTGGTTTCAACAAGACGGTGCCACATGCCACACAGCACGCGTAACAATGGACTTATTGACAGGAGAGTTCGGTGCACATTTTATTTCACGTTCGGGACCGGTCAATTGGCCGCCTAGATCATGCGATTTAACGCCTTTAGACTATTTTTTGTGGGGCTATGTTAAAGCTCATGTCTTTACAAACATTTTCTATTGTTTATTATATATCTTGACTCTCTTTCAATTTGACCAACATTTCTGAAGGTAATCGCAATGGATTACTCCTGAACTTCGGTTATAGGCCTGGACCTTCTCGGTAATAAATAAATGATTATGCCAGATATGCTTGAAGTCGCTCCGTAGTCTAGTAGGTAGTGTGTTGCCTTATTAGATGTGAGGCCATGGTTCGAACCCCAGGTCAGATATCAAAACGAAGATATGAAACAATATTTATTCGGCGTCTGCCTCTCAGCAGATGGCAAAAACTCGAAGAGCAATAAATAGATTAGTTTAGGTTAGGTTAGGGGACGTGTACTTGTCAATTAAGACAAGTACAGTACCCGGATGTCGAATTAACCCATTGAACAACGTCCTAGTTTCACACACCACTTATGTTGTGTGTGTTAATTTTATACATGAGTTGTGGGACCTGCAGTTTAAAGTCGACTCCGAACGACAGATTTTTGAGAAACTTTTTTTCATGGCAATTTTATTTAACACTCAGAGTTTTTGCCAGAAATCTGCTGAGAGGAAGTTGACGAAGAAATACTTTTTGTATTTTTTTTATGTCTGGCCTGGGGCTCGAACCCTGGCTTTGCGTCTACAAAGCCAACACACTACCTACTAGACTACGGCGACTTCAAAAAAACAATGATTTTTTTTGGGATTCATTGGAAGCCCCTGAATTTCATATGGAGTCGCACCATTTCAGATCCGACAATTTTGTTTGTTCACATACCTATTTATCCAGAAATGAGCCTCATCGTTAGAGATTATTTTTGAATAACAATTATGATCACTTATTAACTGCTGCAGAGCCTTTTCAGTGTTCATTCAGTGAACACATGTCGTTGTCTATGATCGTTTACTTCCGCTTCCTGGATCAAACGTTCGGAGGCGACTTTAAACTGTAGGTCCCACCACTCATGTATAAAATTAACTCGCACAATATAAGTAGTGTGGGAACCTGGGCTGTAATCCTGACTGAAGGTTTGAAATGTATGTATGAATGATAGTTGGAAAGGAAAGGATTTAATTACAAGACTTTGAGAAACCTCGTGGGATTATTTACCGATTTTATTAAGCATTTGGTGAGTGAATCATTAAGAGCTTAACATTAAACGAAATCAATCTGACACTTCCCACGCAATAAAACTCTTGGACAAGTATTTCTAACCTCCTTTTAAACCATCCTACTAGCTTTGTGAACATTCTTATTAAGACAACATTTGCTAAGGCTT
This sequence comes from Sarcophaga carnaria, assembly GCA_958299815.1. Classification (NCBI taxonomy): domain Eukaryota; kingdom Metazoa; phylum Arthropoda; class Insecta; order Diptera; family Sarcophagidae; genus Sarcophaga; species Sarcophaga carnaria. The sequence goes on along the minus strand of OY283153.1, from coordinate 8,020,842 downwards.
TTTAAAAAAAATGTGTCAAATGTGTTGACAAAGGCTGTGGAATGTGGTCTCAAAGTGAACAATTCAATTGCCTGGACACATACACTACAAAAGGGCAACTTGTGATGATAAATACTTGACACAATTAAATTAAAAATAAAAATAAATAAATAAATAATAAAACAATAAAATAACAAAAAAACGAGAACAAGAACAACGAATAGAACAAAAGAAAAACATTTTTATGATGCCATTTGCATAAATAGTGAATCAAAAAAAATATCAGAAAATAAATGCAATGAAATGAGATGAAATGAGATGAACAGAATCAACACGATGCCAGAAATAAAAGCTAAAAATAGAAGAAAAAGAGAGAAAACAAAGAGGAAAAAAATTCAAATTCAAATGAAAGTGGAGACCAAATACTACAGGCCAGCCACACAAACATCATTAGCATGGGGTTTTAAAACGTATACAGCACATGGAGAATAGAAGCCAAATGCAAAAGGAGGATATCATTATGTCTCTATGTGTGATTGTTTTTCTCTCTCTCCCTCTCTGTCTCTCTCCTAGTATTTATTCAACACAAACCATAGGAAATAAACAGGATATTGGTGTGGTCAATGGGTTTCACTTGATTAAGAGAATTATTCAATGATTTTACACTTTTAAATTGCCCTTCATGTTCTTTTTCTGTTGCCCTAACCTAACAGGCTTGAGTTTGCGTTAGCACAGCAACTGCTATTTCAGTTGCCTATTATCTAAGGCCAGTCAAGTTAGCCAATGAGTGGGTATGGCATTAAATGGCTTTCTTTCCATTATTAGTTATTCAAAAGGCGAAATGTTGACATATTTATGGTTTAAATATGTAAACAGAAAAACAATAAAAAAACGACTCTCTCTCTCTCTCTCTCTCCTCGTAAATAAATACTTCTTCGAAATGAAATTAATTTTCATTAAACATTTAAAAAACAAATACTGCGTAACACAAAACGCAATACGCAAAATAGCTCAACAACTACTATAAATAAAACGAAATGAAAGTGGAAGTGGCGGTGGCTGTGGAGAGCGTAAACTGTGACGGTGCTATTATAAAAAAAACCAGACCCCTGGCCTAAGAGGCCAATGCAAATATTTGTAAAATTTCTGAAAATAAATAAAAACAGAAACCAATAAAATGAATAAATAAGTGGAGGGCATAAGTGAATCAATAAATTTCTATTGTTTCACGCCAACTGTGTCTCAATAATGAAAATAATGAAACAGAGCCGTTCAGCAATGAAAATTAATGATACCCGGGTTTATTATTGATTTCTTGTATCATAATGGGCGTAAGCCTTGGCTTAAGTAGGCGAATCCAGCGAAATCAAAGTGAATCCACCAAAACCCATCATAGATTCTGTTTCAAATAACACTGTGCCTCTACGTATGTATATACATACATATGTATTTGATTCTTACAACCCTTTAGTCAGGATTACGACCTAGCTTCTTACACCACTTATGTTGTGTGTGTTAATTTTATACATGAGTGGCGGCAGCTACAGTTTAAAGTTGACTTCGAACGACAGATTTTTAAGGAACTTTCCCTGACAATTTTATTTATTCTCAAGGTTTTTGCCAGAAATCTACTGAGAGAGGAAGTCGCCGAAGAAATATTTTTTCTTATTTCGTTTAGTTAGAGATGTCTGACCTGGGTTTTTAACCGAGCCTCACGTTTAATAAGCCAACACACTCCTACTAGACTATGGCGACTGCAAGAACTGTGCCTCTAGATCTATTAAGTCGACATCCCCAGAATTCATGGTCGTAGTGATTTGTGGAAACTCGTGTTCTATATTAAGCCTCTTCTTCGTCTTGCAAAGAAATTCACAGTTGGGAGCAAAAGTGAGTATATATTGATATACCAATAGAACAGGAAGCATACGATATGGTGATCCATTAACTGCAGAGATTCTAGGTTGTTGTCTTGTTTTTTTTTTTTTGGCGTGTGAGGTAGGGTTTAGAATGCCTTCGCACTTATAGTGACCGCCGTCAGCTGCGTCGAGTGGGGCTTCCACTAAAACAATCCCTCCTCCTCTTCTGGAGATACTCCCTTCCCAGGACAGCTATCTGCATTACTTCGGGAAGGGTCCAGAACGACGTCCTGTTAAGGACCGTTGTCTACTCTCCCATGTCTGGGTACGCCATATTTGAAGCCAGCCTCATGCTATTGGCTCGTTCTCTCATGTATCATTCTGTCATACTGTATCAAGGTCGACCTTCTTCCTTCGGAGTACCTTCTCACAGCGTTCCACTTTGTCTCGCTTTCGATCATTGCGTCAATAATGTTGTCGGGTGTGAATTCGCCAATCTGTTCCATCAACACATTCTTCTTGTCTTGCCATTTGATGCAATGGAAGAATGTGTGTTCAGCGTCGTCATTCATTTCCTCGCAATAAATGCAGCCAGGATCATTTACCTTGCCCATGCGGTGTAGATATTTTCGGAAATAACCATGACCCGAAAGAAACTGAATCAGGAAGTAGTTAATTTCCCCAAAATTTCTCTGTGTCCATGCTTCTATAGATGGAATAAGTCTAGCAATCCATCTTCCACTTGTTTCATTGCTCCATTTACTTTGCCATCGCCGTATAGTTTGAGATCTGACATCTGCGGTACTAATGGTGAGGTTTTTCCTCTTCGCTTTCCATAATCTTCTTCGCTCGAATGCCAGCAAGTCGATAGGTGTCTTTTCTTGTAAGTCATCGTGATCTAGTAGGTAGTGAGTCCACAGTTCAAACCTCAGCTCAGGCATCTCCAGCAAAACGAAATATGAAAAAATATTTCTTCGGCGACTGCCTCTCAGCAGATTTCTGACAAAAACCCTGAGGCAATATACAATTACTATGAAAAGTTTCTCAAAAAATCTGTCATTTGGATTCGGTTTTAAACTGTAGCTGCCGCCACTCATGTATAAAAATAACACACACAACATAAGTGGTGTGAGAAACTAGGTCGTAATCCTGACTAAAGGTTTGTACTGACCAATTATGTATGCATGCGTGTACTGTAATAAGCCTTTTTTCTCCTTGCAAAGAAATTCATAGTGGGGAGCAAAAGTGAGTATATATTGATACATATTGTTACGTTTTTAACTTTTTAAAAACGTTTAAATATGAGTTCGTTAATTGCAAACAAAGTAAAAACAAATATGTGTTTAATTTCGGTTAAACTTTCTTTATTTTTTACACTACTTTTGTGTGCCACCGTATACAACTTAACGATACAACAATAATAATCTGTTTATTCACTTTACTAGTTCGCACAAGTATTCACTGGATCTTTACAACCACGACTTATTTTGTTCGCACGCAACTTCACACGAGGCTGACTGAATTCTTACTGACTGACTGCTGATCTTGTTGCCCTTTTATATACGCACGCACGTAATCAGTATAATGAACGTTCTCGATGTGGAAGGTTCTTGCTCTCGCCTTCTCGAGAATTTTATTGCTAGTGCATTGTTGTTTGTGTACTTTGCTTATGTTATCTATTACATATTTGTCGTAGCTGGTTTACTTCATTTTATGTTGTTGTTGGTACTAGGCGCAACCAGGTTCGTCATACATATGTGTGTGTGCAGCTTTAGATAATCAACACGTTCATTGTATTCCTTGTGTTAGTGTGTATTTGTATCGTGTGGCTTTTGTTTATCGTTTTTGTTGTTAAACGATATTAGGTCGTTTCGATTTGCGTATGATGTGGTGTATCGATATGTACACTGGGGAGCAAATGTGAGTATATATCGCTACAAACGATATAGTGATCCCTTAACTGCAGATGTCTCCCTAAACTACTGTCTCTCCTCTTATAAGTAGAGAAAGACGAGAATTATTTAATTAAGCCCCTTTAATTTGAAGTCTAGGACATTAGCAATACAGATGTTAGTCCCTTAGTAGTAAACTAAAGAATAGCACTGAAGAATAAGGCAACCTTTCTCGTTTCTCTTTCTCTCACCTTCGAGGACCTTGTAATCAACTTAACTTAGCACATTTAAATCTTTTCTAATACCAAACCAAACCAAACCAAAATCGCCACTCATTAGGCACGATTGAAAAGAGTTAAAACTGCTCTTACCATTGCAAAGTGTAAATTTGATTAATTAAGGGATTAAACGATGGATAAGAGATCATAATCAGCCGGCCATTAATGTAATTAAGGATTGGTGGCCAAACTAAAACGCATATTGGGGGCATTGTGTGGGCATTGTGTGGCATTAAAATAATGGCTGTAAAAGCAAACAAATATTTATTGGTGTTGCTGTTACTGTTGCTGTTATTGTGATTTTCAATGGCCAAAATTTAGAAATTGTGCTGTGACTAAATGGCCAACAAATAATGTGGCCAAGTTAATCACAGTATAATTTCTTAAATACACACACACTAGCATGCACTTAGCTAGTGGTATTTGTACCATGTTTTGTATGCAACATTCAAATGCTTTTGAATTACAATCAAATAAAATAAAATGAAATGAAAAGGAAGCAAAACGAATCGAAGTCTATGGAATTTAGTTAGTTGGCTTTAAGCGGCCACAACAATTAAAACACATTGTCGCCTCAACAATAAAACAAAGGAAAATCAGGGAAAATCACACACAAGCACACACACACAGAAGCCAAACAGAAACGGAAACACGAGGAGTGGATGCTGTTGGTTGCATTATGGTTGTATTAACACGAAGAAGATTTTTCTCAAATCCCCAAACAATTTATGACTGCTGCAAGATTCTTTATCTGATTTTATTCAGTTTGGGCTGCAGTGGCTTTGTAAAACAAGGTGAACGTTTCATAAGCAATCGCAAGACTTTGCTGTACACTTTGCTGGTCGCGTTTGGCAATGTTAGCTGCCTGTTGACGTGCATGTACATTAAATTGCAAAATTCTCGTATACAAATCTTTGATGGACTTATCAAGGCCATAATCTATTTGGAAATCTGCATGTCTACATGGGTATATGTCAGCACTGTCATTGGCTTGTTGCTAAACAAGGAGACGAATTTAAACATCTACGCCCGCATACACACACTCGATAAGCAGTTAACAAAACAGTTCTCTTGCGACTTGAATTATGACAAGTTAATGCTTAAGCATGTGATTCTTTTGCTTTCGGTGGGCCTTGTCTATATGATCGTTATAATAATGGCCGTTTCACAGGCCTCACATGGCCATGAGTTTGTGGTGAATCTTTTGGCTGGCCTAGCCTACACGGCGGTGACAGGTGGTACCCATTTGAATTGTTATGCCCAAATGAATATGGCCGAAGTGTTGGGCATACGTTTTCGTCTTCTGCAAAAGTTACTGACCCCAGCAAACGTTTGTTGCAAGCGTTTGAGTACTGAACAACAAGTCAATCGTTTGCGTAGCCTTATTTCGCTGATTCAAGAGTATCACAACTGCATACGTCAGATTAATAAAGTGTATGCAGCGGCTTTGGCAACAATGCTGTTGCATGACTTTACTTTGACCACCAGTGAGTTGTATTTAATACTTGGCAGCAACCGCAAGAATACAACGTCCGACAACTCATTGATTTGGTATGTGGCCGTATGTATGATACTGCCGTTCTACAAAATGACCATAGCACCGATATATTGTGATAATGCCATACGTGAGGTATGTGTGTGAATTCTTTGACTTACCACCAACCACCACCATCACCACCACCACCATTAATTAATTTCATTTACTTTTTAGGGTTTAAAATGTTTAAAAATTATTACCGACGTTGAGTTGTGGTTTCCTGGCAACGGAGAGGTGCGTCAAATAGTAGCAGCAAGTCTTCTGTGGCGCAAAGACAACAAGCTAGAGTTTCTATGTGGCACAATGGTGTTTAACAAGCAAATGATAGCGGTGGTAAGTTGAAAGTGAAGCAAAACTTTTCTTTATTCATGCTGAAGAGGAAACACACAAATTTAAACTAAAATTTCATAAAGAAAACACATTGAAATGTTCTTGCAAAGAACAACACAGTGGGGAGCAAAAGTGTGTATACGGGAAGGGTAATACAAAAGTGCCATAAATGTCTCTCAAATTAATTTTAAACTTTCCCTGAGTAATTTCTCGGTGTATCACTGTTTTAATCTTGTCAAACTGCTGTCATATTAATTTTGAATTAAATTCTCTCAATGTGAATACAATAAATTTGATTCTTATTATGCAAAATCATAATTTAAAAGCCTGCAATCCTGGTTAATATTTAAAATATCGTGTATTTAATTAAAGAGGGTGGCGGTTTTTTAATTTGTTGTTTGTCAAATTGTATAAATTTTGTATTTTGTATTGTATGACCTTTGCCATTTTAAATACGATTAAAGTGGATTTCATCCCCTTTGTTTTTGTTTTTTTGGTCCTCTCATTGTCATTCAGATGTCAATTAATTTTATTCACTCTTATTTATGATAACATTAAAGTTTGAACACCATTTCCCTCAAAAAAACTTAACAAGATTTTTCATGTTTATTTAACTTCAATTTAAATCTCGTAAGAAATTTTATTAAACTTTTTCCACAATTTTTTAAAATAAATTTTTAGCATTAAACTTTTCCTTACTTGGGAAATGGTTTAATTCATGTGCATACTTTTTCTATTCACAATACCCGTTTATTGTTTTATTTATTCATTTATTAATCAGTCTCTCTCTCTTCTCTTTTCTTTTTATTTTTTTTCATTCATTTTGTCTTTCATTCTTTTCAGGTTTATTCACAAATATTTAATTATCTTTTAATTTTAATACAATTTCGCATGACACAAGAAATGGGCGATCAAATTGAGAAGCAAAAGAACACAATACAAGAGTGGATTGGTGTGGATTACGTTTAAAACTCTGCAACATTTTCATTTCATAAAAACGGAATTTAACATTCTACTCGTATGCAGTTGTGTACAACTAATTAGATGTAAGCAATGTACAGTTTCCATTTGATTAGTAATGACTTTAGAATTTTTAACAGGAAAAGCATTCAAATAGTTGTAAAGTCTTCAATGTCATTAATGAGATCTGGAAGTCAAACAACAGCATAATGGAGTGGTATTCACCGGCACTTTTGCATTCAACAATATTTTATCGTCAGAAATAATAAAACCACTCAAAACTTCAATTCAAAGCACAAAGTTATTCGAATTGCCTGCTTTATTCACCAAAAAAAAATTAAATTTTGAAAAGTAATGCCAGAAAAAATAATTTTTAATTATTCCTCGATGGCCGTCGGCCCTAATCTTGCGAATTGCCCCTACAAAAGCCCTACCCTCTTTTAATGCTTAATTGCCTTCCATCTAGATTACTTGCCAGATAAAATGCGACATTAACCGCAAGTGCCTTTAGAACTGTTCCCTTTTAGTCACACATCTATCCTATCTGAGCATACTCAGATATTGTCTAAAATTATTTATACCTCGTCTGAGTTTAGACTTGATAAAAGAGTTCACCCTACAACTCCAAGCAGGAAAAACTGATTCTCTAATATGGTTTGTTCTGGCGATTCGGTTATAAACTGGAGAAGCAGAGAATTTTTAACAAATCATTTGGCTTTGATGCCTCCCTAACTACTGTTTCAAACAGTTGTGGAACTGGTCTTGGAAAAAAACACCAACTTCGATTATTTCTATACTCTCTGATAGCCAGGCTGTAATAAAATCTCTTCCGGTTCAAAGCTCTAAATCTGAACTGCTCTTTACTGAATCTCCTGGCATTTTTATGTCAGTCTAGCGGGGGTGGCTTGGATGTAAACCTTCCCTTCTCTATGGTTAATTTATCCCTGCGATCTTAATAATGACAACTAACTAAGCTAGCAAGACTTAGTCGTGCATTAACCATTCCAATATATTTCCTAAGATGCATACAAAGATACAATAAAAAGTATAGTATAGTATAGTATAGTATAGTATAGTATAGTATAGTATAGTATAGTATAGTATACTATAGTATAGTATAGTATAGTATACTATAGTATAGTATAGTATAGTACAGTATAGTATAGTATAGTATAGTATAATATAGTATAATATAGTATAGTATAGTATAGTATAATATAGTATAGTATAGTATAGTATAGTATAGCATAGTACAGTATAGTATAGTATAGTATAGTATAGTATAGTGTAGTACAGTGTAGTATAGTATAGCATAGTATAGTATAGTATAGTATAGTATAGTATAGTATAGTATAGTATAGTATAGTGTAGTGTAGTACAGTATAGTATAGTATAGCATAGTATAGTATAGTATAGTATAGTATAGTATAGCATAGTACAGTATAGTATAGTATAGTATAGTATAGTATAGTGCAGTACAGTATAGTATAGTATAGCATAGTATAGTATAGTATAGTATAGTATAGTATAGTATAGTATAGAATAGAATAGTATAGTATAGTATAGAATAGTATAGTATAGTATAGAATAGTATAGTATAGTATAGTATAGTATAGTATAGTATAGTATAGTATAGTATAGCATAGTACAGTATAGTATAGTATAGTATAGTATAGTATAGTATAGTACAGTATAGTATAGTATAGTATAGAATATTATAGTACAGTATAGTATAGTATAGTATAGTATAGTATAGTATAGTATAGTATAGTATAGTATAGTATAGAATAGTATAGTATAGTATAGTATAGTATAGTATAGTATAGAATAGTATAGTATAGTATAGTATAGTATAGTATAGTATAGTATAGTATAGTATAGTATAGTATAGTATAGTATAGTATAGTATAGTATAGTATAGTATAGTATAGGATAGTATAGTATAGTATAGGATAGTATAGTATAGTGTATTTAACTACAACGATTAATTTATTCAAAACACCTCTGCTTATTAGCCAACATCTGCTGTAGAGTAAGTACTTACTGTTCGTGTTTTATAAACAGCCAAACAGCCATTACTGAGAGAGAGAGTATGTGTGGATAAATTACAGTATAAATTACATAAAGACCCCATAAACACTGTCACACACACATACACATACACACAGCAAATGAAAAACACATCGGCATGGACATCATTATTGTTGTTGTCATTGTCAGTTTGATCATACAACTGATATTAGCGTACAACAGCAACAAAATAGAAAAGGGGGATGGGAATTTGTTCTTTTTTTGTGTATTTTTTTGTTGCGCTAATGTTAGTGAGTGAGTGAGTCTAACGTATCGTATCGTATCGTTTCGTATCGTATTGCAGTGAATTTGTCGGTTTGTTCATGTTCATCCTGTGTATGCTAATGTTTCCCATGTTGACCACATATTGCATGTCGATTTCAAAATGTGCGTGTACGTGTGCTTGTGTATGTGTCTGGGTAATGGTAGTAGTGCTAGTAATAGTGTAGTGCTGTGCAGTGCTAGAGCACTGTGTGTTTGATCAAATTAAAATCTTCTGTATGCTTTAAACTAATTGCTGGTGGCACAAATTGCAATGCAATGCAATGAAACTCAACAAAAAATAGAAGAAAAAAACTAGAAATACCAACACAATGTTGTAAATATATTGTCATGTAAGAGAGTATAGGAGAGAGAGTGTATGTGTGTGTGTACGCTTTTGACAAATTCAAAATATTCAAACATGGCTAAATAGTCGTGATGCTGTTGTTATTTTCCCTGTTATTGCAAGCAATACACGCAACGATTTGCCAGAGAGTTGCACATTCATTCAGTCCATAAGGCAGGCAGTTATTCTGTGTGTTTTGCTGTCGTTTTTTTCGCTTTTGTTTTCGATTTTTTTTCTATATTCCTGGTGAGCAACAGAAACACATGCATATGTACATACACACATACTTATACACTCATATAGACATATTATATGTGGCTGACACATGGATAGAGATGTTGTTGTATAGTATGTGGCAGTAACAACATTTTTCAGTTGTCATGTTGTTGTCTAATTTGAAGGCCATTATTGTCATGGCCAATATGGTTTAAAACCCATGGTGGTGGGGTATGTATGCATGTACTCGTATAGCAGCTATATGCCAGCCTGTATGTTGTTGTTGTTGTTGGTATATTTATGTGGTAACTACAAGTGAATGTTTTTAATTTTTGTAATTATTAGCTTGTTGTTGCAACAACAACAACAGCAACAACAATACTACCAGTAACCATTATATGTATGTATGTATTGTATAAAGAGCCTTAGGAATGTTATGTTAGTTACATGAGTGTACGCATCATGATACTCTGAAATAAACATCATTCTGAGAACCCGTTCTTGTTTTATTTTTTTTTTTGCTTTTCTTTTCGTTTCGCTTTTAATGTTTTACAATTAATTAAATCGTAAATAATTTACTAAAACAAAAAAATAAATACGTATACAGGCAAATAAAATTCTCCTTTAATTCTCTGTACATAGAAATGATATGCGTGGCGTGGTGGCATCATTATTATTGTTGGTGCCCCAAAATTTTAATTAAATTGTTGAATGCGGCCGGCAGTTTGGTTTATTTGTCAAAATTTGTAATTGAATTTTAATGCATTTACTAGTGGCTTTCACTACACCGCCTATCTATACAAAATCAGTTTAAATATTCAATGGATTTCGGTTTAATTTTGTTTCAAACAATTGATTTCTGATATGACTGATGATGATAACGGCTCAACACACTAATTAATAGACAGCATAATAGAGCACTGCGTGGGATTTAATTCTGTTAAAATATTAATTAAGGTGAGTGCAGGAAAAAATGTTGGCATATTTTTTCTGTATAATTTAGACCACGTGAGTCCGACAAGAAATCAATCTCTAGGAAGTTTATCAGCTGCATAATTGCAAGGAACCCATATTAATACTGATATAAAACTGCCACAAGAGTCGATCAAGGGCGTCGCAAAAGATCTGATTACCATCGAGCTGCCAGAAAGGCTAAAAATGTTAGAAGAAGCTGAAGAAGCTTAACTCAAAATCAGTTTCGCAATGTAATTTATGGCCGAGTAGATATCCTAAGATTCGTTGAACATTTCACATCCCACTTATCCTCAAATTTAAAAGCGTTCATGCACACTTTCTTAGAATCTCCAGAGCAGGTTCTGCCTGAGTTTTTCCAGCTTAAGTTTCTAGTATAAAATCATCAATTAAACCGCATTCAGACAATGTTAAATCAAGCTCACTTAGAGGATAGAGAAGAACCCAGAGGGAATATTGCGCAAGAGCGGCGAGGCATTAAAATTGCATTACCGAGCCTTGTCGGTCAGCAATTTTGCATCCTGTATTTTTAAGAGTACAGCCCTGTATTCTCTATGCCATAGTATTACACACTTCGTGTTCAAGTATTTAAACGATTGCTCACAGCAAAATCTATGCTTAGTGCCCCTGCAAATCTCAGTCATTAAGTTTTTTCAGGCGCATTTGAAGGCAAAGTCGGCACTCCTAGAATTGCAGTCGTAACAACTCTACTGCTGCTGTTGGAAGCCAATCGCTAAAAATATAAAATGAGATTTAGTATTGAAATATATGTCAGGTGACGTACAGCTATAGGAATTGAGTTACTTTGGTCGATCTCAACCAGAGTATCACTGCAAGTACTGTAAATCAATATGGCTTTGGCAACAGACAGGCTACCAAGGCATCAAAACTAACTGGCATGTTGAGCAGACTGAGGGCAAATATCGTCTGACCAACGCAGTCCAAACACAAATTGATCATGGCAACGACTAACTCGATACTACTCTATGGCAGCGAGATATGGAGAGATGCGTTGGAGTTGAAATCCAAGCGGAAAATAGTAGCAGCGGTGCAACGAACAGCAGCACTAAGAGTCGCTTCAGCCTATCGCACGGTTTCGGCCGCCGCAGTCCTCGTGATCACCGGTGAGACACCTATCGACTTGATGGTAATCGAGCGAAGAAGATTATGGAAAGCGAAGAGGGAAAACCTCGCCATTAGTACCGCAAATGACAAATCTCAAACTATACGGCGATGGCAAAGCAGATGGAGCAATGAAACAAGCGGAAGATGGTCTGCTAGACTTATTCCATCTATAGAAGTATGGACACAGAGAAATTTTGGGGAAATTAACTACTTCCTGACCCAGTTTCTTTCGGGTCATGGTTATTTCCGAAAATATCTACAACGCATGGGCAAGGTAAATGATCCTGGCTGCATTTATTGCGAGGAAATGAGTGACGACGCTGAACACACATTCTTCCACTGCATCAAATGGAACAGATTGGTGAATTCAACCCCGACAACATTGTTGACGCAATGCTCGAAAGCGAGACGAAGTGGAACGCTGTGAGAAGATACGTAGAATGTGCACTCCGCAGGAAGAAGGTCGACCTTGATACAGTACGACAGCATGATACATGAGAAGACGAGCCAATAGCATGAAGCTGGCTTCAAATATGGCGTACCCAGACGTGGGAGAGTAGACAACGGTCCTTAACAGGACGTCGTTCTGGACCCTTCCCGAAGTAATGCAGATAGCTGTCCTGGGAAGGGAGTATCTCCAGAAGAGGAGGAGGGATTGTTTTAGTGGAAGCCCCACTCGACGCAGCTGACGACGGTCACTGTAAATGTGAAGGCATTTTAAACCCTACCTCACATGTCAAAAAAGAAATGTTAATAGGAACAAATGTCTTTCTCTCCCCTACTCTCTCTTCCCCTCTCTCTCTCTCTCTCTCTCTCTCTGTCTCGATGGCAGTTTAAACTACTGTATCGAGATGGGCTTGTTAAGCACCGATGGGTACCTACTGAGGCTAAGTTCGCTAGTTACTTAAAACACGTGTTGAATGCCCACCATTTCCACTATGATGTCAAGAGATTCACTCAAAATCTTGTAGCTCTTGCTCTCGGTAATTGATATAATTGGATTGGGCTTTACAGTACTACACCTACACTCTGAAGCATTTTGGATGCATACGTTCATCACTTAAATTAGTCATTGCCTACACACTTTCTTACACCACACCCCACTCTTTTCTAGTCTCACTACCCCGCATTTTCTAATGAAACTGAGCACAGACCCGAGACTCTGTCTTACGTCTCTCCTTACCCTTAAATTGCCTCCATATTTGGCATACTGTCGTCTTGTAACGTAAAGAAGAATTATTATAACTGACCTAACTGACTTTTAATCGTTCTATGTTATGATGTAATTTGGTCGACCTTGAGCAAATGTATAGACATGCCATAAAAGATGTCTTCAAGTAATTTAATTATCGATTTAATTGAATCAATCACTCAATCAATCAATCAATCGAATCCCGAATTCATTAACAGGAAGAAAATAAAAATGAATTTTTTTTTCGCAAGATTTCTCTGAAAAAGAAAACAAATTCAGTGACCTTGCAAAATAAATATGCCGCTGTGAGGAAAATCATTTCATTTTCAACATTAAATCACTTAATCATTGGCATGTCATTTATAAATGTAATTATCAAGGATTACTACAGACTTTAATTTCTTCTCGGTTTAATTACAGATTATTAGTTAGTTTTGCTATTTAAAAATCCAAATATTTAATGAGTTTTTTTTTTGTTTCCCACTTGCAGTTGCTGTTTCACTTTCAATTTTTTATTTGTTGTCTGATTCAGTTATAAATAAATAAATAAATTTATTTAATTAAACAATAAAATCAATTCATTTATTTGCCCAGAGATGGGAGTAGGCATTGAAAGCGCAATTTGGTTGTGCCAAGTAAATAATGGTTATTGCAACGGCTGGTTAATGAACGGTAATAAAAGAGTGAGAGAGGCGAATAAAGAACATATGAGTGCGTAAATGCATATGCAAAAGCAGATTCATAATATTTACAGCTGTTGGCAGCTAATTAGTACAGGTACTATTAAGCATCATCAAGACTCTGCCTTACACAATAACTATCAATGTGAGACTGCAAAGCTGGTATCAAAACTAACGAACCTGCAGTATAAATGGCAGCCGTCATTTAAGAAATGGAATGAATACATCCCACCTTCTGAGAGGAAGCCGCCGAAGAAATATTTTTTCGTATGTATTTTTGTAGAAGGTCTGTGGTTTGGGGAACCAAGGTTAGGTTAGAGGACGTGTACTTGTCAATTAAGACAAGTACAGTACCCGGAGGTCTAATTGACTCATTGTACAACGTCCTAGTTTCTCACACCACTTATGTTGTGTGTGCTAATTTTATATGTGAGTGGTGGGACCTACAGTTTAAAGTCGACTCCGAACGACAGATTTTTGAGAAACTTTTCATGGAAACCAAAGTTTCACGTTTAATAAGCTAACACACGCCCTACGACTTCATACTCAGTCAAAGAAATAAGTCTAACTACACCGTTGTATGTACACTTTTATCTGTAACTGTATACTATACTCTGAGAATATTGTTACGAAAATGAAAAATCCAGATACTGGTGTTTTGCATTGCTTAACATTACAAATAGTAAAAAAAAGCTACAAAAACAAAACAAGGCAGTAAACAAACCTGTTTACAAATTATCGTACTGCTTAATATAACAACAAACATAAAAAATGGTAAACAAGTAAACAAAAATACACCAACAATACTACAATAATAAATGTAAACAACGCTGTTTGTAAACAACGAAATCTCGAGATTTCGAGAAGGCCAAGTCATGAACATTCGCCGTCAAGAACATTCATTAGACTGTCTACTCTGCCATATAAAAGGCAAGGCAAAGCAGGCGATTGAGTTAGTGAAGTCAGTCTTGTGTGAAGACGCGGTGCGTTTGAAGAGAGTAATCGTGGTTTGAAGAGCTCCGTTACAAAGATCTGTCGAATAATTGCCTAGTAATTGTTATTGTTTATGCAAAGAGGAATAACAAAGAAGAGCAATTGTTGTTGTTTACATCAAGTTGTGAACAGTGGCACACAGAATTAGGCTAATAATAAAGAATTTTAATTAAAACTAAACTCAATTTTTTATTTATTCTATTTGTAATCTACGAGATCATATTTTAAACGTTTTTAAAAGGTAAAAAACTTAACAATATTAAGGTAATTAACAATTAAATGCTGTATGTATTTATTTTAATTTTTCTATGTTTTTGTTGTAGCATAAAACCAAACATTAGCCGAGAGAGAGAGGGAGAGAGAGCAAGGGAGAGAGTAAAATAAACATCTTCACAGTAGCTTGTAATACCAGCTGACTATGAACGATATTCAATTGAATTTATTTTTATTGGAATTGCATTTAATATACGCCCATGATAATAATCCAATAATGAAAATAATAACATAAAAATATTATATATACAACAACAACAACAATAATAACAACAACAACAAAAATAAAACAAATAATAATAAATAATTGGAATGAATATATTTCAATTGTAATTGAATTTCATTGCACAGAAGAGGAGTATGCAACGAGTACGAGTATGAGTGCGATATTGAAAGTGAGTTTCAATGGAAAATTTTTTTTAAGGATTTTCCATTCAATAATAAATTATTATTTCCATATGCATACATACATATATAAATACATACATATTTATGCAATTGAATATATTTTTAGGTATTTAAAGTTGTTCAAGTTTTTTTTATTTGAAAATTAAAATATTTTACAAATACAATACAATACAATACTGAGAATAATAATAACAAGTATTTAAATATTTATAAGAAACATTATTTATATGTTGAAAGATTTTATGGAAATAGTTCTCTATATGAGCATATACATATAAACAAAAAATGTATTTATTATACCATAATTTATTTATTTAATAAACAATCGAAGGAAATGTTTTCAAACTCTTACTCTCACTTGAGGTATTCATACATACTTAATACATTGCACTGGTTGGAGCATAATGCCCCAATAGATCATTAACTTATTTAATTGCTCACTACAAGACTTTAGTCATGATTACAACCTAGTTTCTTACATCAATTTGCTTGTGTAATTTTAATTTTATCCATGAGTACCCAGACCTACATTTTAAAGTCATCACCGAACGATAGTTGTTTCTGAGAAACTTTTCATGCCCTAGTAGACCCACCATTCACGTACTCATTTGGTGATTACAACTCTTTAGTCAGGATTACAACCTAGTTTCTTACATCACTTTTCTTTTGCGCAGTAATTTTATGGATGAGTGCCAAGGCCTATAGTTTAAAGTCATCTCATAACGATAAATTTTTCTTAGAAACTTTACAATGCAATTTTATTTTAATCTTGAAGTTATTGGACATTACAACCATAGCTGCCAGATTTGATGATTTATCGTCATTTTGACGATTTTGAAAATATCATATTGACGATTGGACGATTTATGCACTTATTTTGACGATTTTTAGAAATTAATAATTTACATCATATTCTTTACTTTCAGTACATTAAAAGCCACTTCAAGCTTTGCACTTACTTTGCAATTGTTACTAATCAAATTTTCCATCAACACATTCGCAGGTACTTGAATCCTTCTTTGTTTATCCTGTAATATTTCTGGAATTTGTAACGATTTAACGTCAAACATAAATATTTTAGGATGTATAATTCTTACTTTATCTCAGGGAGTGATAGTGGATTCGATTCATGTCGAATAGATCTTCGCTGCAATCTTTCCATGGATAGTTTCTCCTCTTCTAGCACCAAAAAACGAAGATATACGCTACTCGTTTTTTAATATTTGTATATTTCTTCGAAAAATTGTTGAGAGGTAATTCACAATTAAAAATTTTTTTTTTGTTTATACAGCTTTTAGAACTATTTCACAATAAAAACTTTTACTCCCAATATATTCGTAATACCGATTTTTTTTTTGTTATGGGAAAGAAAGTTTACTCCTAGAATTGCATAGAATTGATGTTTAATTCCAAATTTATGGGGTATACTTTCTTTTTAATTGTGTTAGAACTATATTACTCATACGCATCATTTTACATGTACGGGAATAGTTACCCTGAGAAGTATGCAATAAAAAACTTCGATTTTGTCATATATGAAACTAGTTGAATTAAATATAACTCATACGTCACATATGTTGAATTTTACATATTAAATATGATGATAATGTGAGTAAATATAATGGGTTGGCGATCTAAAAGTTTAAATTTAAAAATGTAATAAAACAAAAATAGTTTGAAATTTTGATAAATTTATTGTTTTGCTGTGAACTAAAACTGGTCCGGTTGGAAATGGATTTTTATTTCATATATAGCTGCCGCGGATTTATGCTCTTATTTTGACAATTTTTAAAAATTAAAAATTTACATCATATTCCTTACTTTCAGTACATTAAAAGCCACTTTAAAGCTTTGTATTTACTTTGCAATTGTTACTATTATGTTTATCTTAGTAATAACAACGAGTAAAGTATTGTATTTTTAAGTTACTTTTGAATACCAGTGATAATTTTTTTGTATTTTATTCTTTTTTAAACACTTAAAAGCTAAAAAATTACAACTCCTAAATAAACTCGTAGTTGAGAATAATATATCACTTGTCGTTGCAGACTATTTTAATAATTCTAGTATAGCTTCTAATATTGCCATCGGAAGAACAAGGCAAGCGCCGTTAAAAATTTTTTTTTTTCGTACGACCCAAACTCAGGGGATTGAGTGTTGGAACTATGTTATGAGAAGAAATAAAGAGAGGACAGTGTGGACACTACGCTTGTATATTTTTATACCATAAGTAACAGGATAGACCTCTGCATGAATTGAGTTCCACATATCGATACAGTCCGACTAAAAAACGTATTTTTACTGTAATGCAGTGTGCGATCCACTGCCCAATCGACCATATACGGATGTGCTGGCCGAAAAAGACAAGCGTTATGTAGGAATATATGATTTTTGGGAAAAAGTCCCCTTATTTCGTTCAAGCAAAACCATCTGATAGTAGCGACAGAACAGTAAACACAAACCATATTGCAACGATGCTCCAATGATTCAATGGAGTTGGATACACTACCATCATTAACGAGATGCTATGGCCTCTCCTGTACACTATCGAGAAACCGTAAAATAGATGTTAAAGCACTCTGTCAGTTATAAACAGTGTAAATAGTAAGATCAGATGATAAGAACTTAAAAAGGAACTGAAAAATGTGTCAACATTACATTGATTTTTCATGCTCAGAACATCAAAAGCTTCTGACACCCTAATATCTACATCGCCCATAGATATAGATGATGTAATATTATTGCTGCGCTTATGTGTCAATAAACAACGTTGGGATAGATTGTTTAAACCTTAAACAATTTTTTCCTGAAAATGATCACAATTTCTTAATTTTTGGAAAAAAAAAATATTAAATGAAGATGAGGGACGTTAGCTTTTAATTTCCAATAAATTCTTTGTTAAATGTTTTATTTTTGAACTCAGATATGTAGATACATTGACTTCATATGTTTTACTACAATAGAAATAATTTTGGTTTTTAAACAATTTTAATTTATTTATTTATATTTTCTGACGATTTTTTTACGATTTTAATACACGTCTTTGACGATTTTGACGATTTTTTTTCAAATATTTATTTATTTTATTTATTTGGTGTCTCATATATCTGGCAGCTATGATTACAACCCTTCAGTCAGGATTACAACCCAGCGTCTCCTATCACCCATGTTGTGTGTGTGAATAATTTTATCCATGTGTGGCGTGACCTACAGTTCATATTTGATTCCGAACGGCAGATTATTGCCAGAAGACTGCTGAGAGGAATTTACCGAAGAAATATTTGCTCATATTTCGTTCTGTTGCAGATGTCTAAGCTGGGTTTTGAACCCATTACACTAGCCACTAGCCTATGGCCGCTTCAATAGACTATTTAATCTCAAGTTAATCGTGGATTAATTGGAGGCATTCAGTTGTGTTTGGACATCAAAGGGGATATGGAAGGCATTTGGTTTATAAACAAGGCAGAAGGGACATAGACCCTGTGATATCCGGGTGGATGATAGATGTGCAAATGCTAACGATTTATGGGAACCAAACGCAGTGAACATGAAGTCGCCGTGATCTAGTAGGTAGTGTGTTGGCTTATTAGACGAAAAGCCACGGTTCGAGTCCCAGGCCAGACATCAAAATAAAATACAAAAAAAGTATTTCTTCGGCGACTTTCTCTCAGCAGATTTCTGGCAAGAACTCTGAGAGTAAATAAAATTGCCATGAAAACTTTCTCAAACATCTGTTGTTCGGTAGGTCCCACCACTAATGTATAAAATTAACACACACAATATGTGGTGTGAGAAACTATGTCGTAATCCTGACTGAAGGGTTGTAATGACCAATTATGTATGTATGTATGTAAACCCAATGAATAATGAACCCAGAGGTTGCCAACAAGCTGTGAAGCTTTCACCACTAATGTGAAATTTTCTTGCAAATGAACTCCTGATGAAATTGTCTCAGCCTGGCAGTGAATGCTAACAGTTTGTAAATTAAATAGCTTTCATGTCAAAAGAAAGATTTTGAAGAAACTCTTTCTTCAGTAAGTCGCTCTGGTATTGAGAATATCTCCAAACGAGAAAAAATAAAACTTCCTAAAAACGGCCCCTAAGTGAGGTTAATACCATAAAAACTGAAGTTAATATATCGGGATATATTACTCACCAGTAAACTAACACTAAAGGCTCATATAGCGAGCCTTATAGGGAGAGCTTAGCATGCATTATTAATATGCAGAGGGTTTGGAATTCAATCCAAGAATTATTCACTAGATGCATAGATGGTTGGACCAATTGCCAACTGCGTAATCATTGCTTAAGCACGCAGAACAAATTTAAAAGCCATCGGTTTGGAATGATCATGTCAACAAGGATAGAGAATATAAAGGACGAGGCATAGGCAATAATAACAAGGCTCCAACAAAATTCTTTCATTTGAATCTATTTCAAGCCGCCAGTCCTGCACGTCCTTTTTATAATTTGCCTGAGGATTGGCATTTCTTTTTTTTTCATCAAACTTTGTGACACAGTTTGTTTGTTTGTTTTAAGAGCTGTGTACTGACAGTTAACTATTGACAGCCGCTTTAAGTTAAAAGGCGAAAAATCCACCATCATATGTACCATATGACATATTTTACATGCCACTTTACATGACAAATAAAACTTGATTTCATTTGAAACATTATTTTAATGAATTTAAATGTACATCTGATTATGAAAATTCATAATTCGTAATTTGTTTGTCATTAAAAATAATTTTTTTATACGCGTTTCTTTTTATCGCGCATTTAATATCTTCACAGTACAGCACAGCACATTACAGCACAATGAAAAACAACGCCAAGCCATACAATACAAATGACACGCGTTTATTAATAGATGGGCAAGCGGGCGTATACTTAATAAAGGTGTAATAATGTTAAGCATACGCTTTCATATGAAGAATATTAAAACAAAACAAAAATGAATGAAACAAAAAACACACACATACACACAACGACAACAACAACTGACTGACTGACATATTAATGTGACGTAATTATTTAATAAAATTTTAATTAATTGTTTACAACAATTGCAAATTAAATGCATTACAACACTCAACGGCATAAAGAGAGAGACAGAAAAAGAAAGAGAGAAAGAGAGAGACATAGCGAGAGTAGACAGAATTACAAAAGTATACAATGTGTACGTATTTCGTAATAAATGTTTGATATTTGATACATATGTACATACATACAATCATCGTATAGTATTTATAACCGTAATTATAACAGTTATAATAACAGACAGATTTTGTGAAAAGAAAAACATCAAAATACACGGTAAAAAAATGCTGTGTATTTAAAACAGAGAGGACCTCTTTTATTATGCGTTAGAGAGGCTTTTGTAATCTCTTTTCCACTCGGCTCTATGCAGTGCACTTGTTTTGTGTGTTATGCACGCCATTTTGCTTCTTTTGCGAGATGGGTTGCTGATGGGTTTCTTTCTTCTTTCTGATTCTTACATCACTTACTCATACTTCTATAACATTTTACTTTGGTAGTCATCTGTCATTATAGAGCCTTATCCTAACCTTCTTAGTTTATTGCGTTCAATTTCGAAGCCGCCGTATTCTAGTAGGTAGCGTGCTGGCTTATTAAACGCAAGGCCTATAGGTATTTGGTCATTACAATCCTTTAGTTAGGATTACGACCTAGTTTCTCACATCACTTACGTTGTGCGTGTTAATCTTATACATGAGTGGCGAGACCTACAGTCCCAACGACAGATTTTTTTGCGAAACTTTTCATGGCAACTACAACGTATAGACTACCCGTATAGTGCCGTTCTTAACTCAGTAACGGCGTTATATTTCTGCCATAAGACGTAGGAATTTCGTTTTAACATTTGCTTTCAGTTGTGATCGTTTAGAATTCACTTTCATATGTAAAGTTTGTTATATTTTATGCGTGAAATTAAATACCATTAGTTTCGTGGTCGCCGTGGTCTAGTTGGTAGTGTGTTGGCTTATTAGACGAAAAGCCAGGGTTCGAGCCCCAGGCCAGACATCAAAATAAAATACAAAAAGAATTTCTTCGGCGACTTCCTCTCAGCAGATTTCTGGCAAAAACTCTGAGAGTAAATAAAATTGCCATGAAAAGTTTCTCAAAAATCTGTCGTTCGGAGTCGACTTTAAACTGTAGGTCCCGCCACTCATGTATAAAATTAACACACACAACATAACTAGTGACTGAAGGGTTGTAATGACCAATTATGTATGTATGTATGTAGTTTCGTGCACATTGGGATCTTCCCTATAGATGCACGATAGGGTGTGTAACCATGGTCAAACTCTCATAGTGTTCTTTGCCGAGTTTGTATTTTGCAATGCGGTCTGGGTCTTCTTTTTCAAAATGCTTTTCAGCTATCCTTCCTACACTCCTTTAAGCCCTTCAAATACTTGCTCAAGCACATGTTTAAGTGCCTATTTAAGTAGCTTTTCAAAAACCTTTTCAAATATACTATATAATATAAGGAACTTTTCGGGTATTTTTTCAAGTATTTTTCCATGTACCTTTCCATATACATATTCAATTCGATATTTAAGTACCTCTACAAGTACTTTTTTATAAATGTTATCAAAAACCTTTTAAAATCCGTTATTTAGCACTATGTTAAGCCTCTTGTCATGTACTTTTTCATGTGCCTTTCAAAAGTACTACGTACTTTTCCTGTTACATAGTTTTTAAAGCAGAATATTCTGGCATAAAATCTTACGCAATACAACAGAATCCAACAGGGAAAGTTCGAAAAGAAACACATGGGGCTTAATAATGCCAAGTTTTTTTTACCAGGCATTCGTTTCATTTCGCCATTCAACAGGTTCACAGTACATATAAGCTAAATTAACTTGAAGGTATCTCGAGAATAAATTTTTAACAAATTGTTACGAAAATGGAAAATCTAGATACTGGTGTTTTGCTTTTACATCGCTTAACATTAAAATTATAAACAAAAGCAACCAAAAACAAAACAATGCAATAAACAAACCTGCTTACAAATTATCGTACTGCTTAATGTAACAACAAACAACAGCATAAAAAACGATAAACAAGTAAACAAAAATATACCAACAAACACCACAAGAATAAAATAAACAAAGTACACAAACAACAATGATATAACAACGATGTTTACATTTATAGAGATCTCGAGAAGACAAAGCCACGAACATTAGCCTTCAAGAACGGTAATCAGGCTGTATACGTTGCCATATAAAAGGCAAGACAAGGCAGTTAACGAGTCAGTAAAAGTTCAGTCAGTTTTGCGTAAGACGCAGTGCGTTTGAATAGAGTAATGGTGGTTTGAATTGTTATTGTTTATGCAAAGAGGAATAACAAAGAAGAGCAATTGTTGTTGTTTACATCAAGTTGTGAACAGTGGCACACAGAATTAAAGAATTTTAATTAAAACTAAAAACAAATTTATTTTTATTTTATTTGCAAACTACGAGCTCATATTTTAAACGTTTTTAAAAGGTAAAAAACGTAACAATACTTTTTCTCAGTGTATTTATGTATTTGTATGTAAAATAATTCTGCTTATTATTATTTAAACATTAAAACATTAAACATTTAATATTTGTTTTCTGTTTTATTTTTTCTGTTTTACTGTTTAATTAAAATATCATAATTTATGAGTAACAACGAAACGAAAGTCAGTTGATTTAAATTTTAAAACAGGAATTAAACTATTCAACCATTAATGCACAACATTTAACCTGGCATGTTTATTGAATTGAAATTCTATGGAATTATTTTTTTATGGGAAATTCAATATCTTAAGAAGCCAAACCGCCAATAGCGCTGCATTCATTTCAAAGGTCAATTTACAATTCATTACTCAATTCATTACTGCAATAATGGTTGGTTGGCCTATATAACCCGAGTGTACATAGGCATGGCACTGACTGACTTGGCTTTTTTTAATGGGAATCCATAATTAAAATCAAATTACGCAACATATTCTGCATATGTGCACGAGCATAATTAAATTTCCAATTGTTTAACTTTTCAATACACATTTTTTTGCAATGTTAAGTTGATTTTTAATTCATAAACCATTCATAAGGCTTTCATAAACCATGGGTAAGTACTACAACTCATAAATCAGCCATATTCTGGCCGACCCTAAACAATGAAATATTTTTTTCCTGCTACTAAATTAAGTTCAATTAAAACGCTGTAATGCTTATATGACCCCGTAACAGCTTATTAACACTCATTAGAGCAATTGACGGCATACTTTGACATGCTGAGGCTATTATTTCAATCGTTAACTAAGAATTGTGGGAGCACAACTGCAACAGTAATGCCCTTGAAACCAACTCTTGACCGCGCCACTACATATTTCAATGGAAAACATAACAAGAACCTGCATAGGTATTCTCATAATTACATATCGCAGGTGGGGGTCGTTTTCCAGAAGATATGAGGTACAATAGTTTTACGAAGACATCCGAAAGTTACAATTTTCAAGCTAGTCTCAGCCCTAGATGTCTTTAAAATCTGTTTATATGGGAATTATGTCGAACGAATTTTTGTTGAAGTTTAGAATACCTTTCAGAGAAGATTGGTTTACTAATTCTGTCCTTCGGAGTGAAGCGATCCCTCTACTGACGGATTGAAGTTGACCTCTCGTTCCCAGTAAGATTGCCTGTTGACTAAACTGTTTTCCAAACATACACATAATTGATCATTACAAACCTTTAGTCAGGATTACGAACCATTTATGTTGTGCGCGCTAATTTTTATACATTAGTGGCGGGACCTACAGTTTAAAGTCGACTCCGAACGACAGATTTTTGAGAAACTTTTCATGGCAATTTTATTTATTACTCTCAGAGTTTTGCCAGAAATCCGCTGAGAGGAAGTCGCCGAAGATATATTTTTTCATATTTCGTTTAATTGGAGATGCCTGACCTGGGGTTTGAATCGAGGCCGCACGTCTAATAAGCCAAAACACTACCTACCAGACCACGGCGACTGTTTTCCAGGTGGAGTTTTAAACCATTAATGGAGCAACGAAGTGCATTCAAGTATTAAATCTCAAAAAACTTAAGTTATCGCCGTAGACAGAGTTGCATCGATCAATGCTCTCAACGCCTACGTAGTAGTATCAAACAGTCCTCTTAGCTGCACTCGTTGACTGGCCCAGCTTGGTCGAATCAAACCATTTGACTCTTCAAGGGAATGATACTGCTTGCGTGTGTGCTGCTACGACCTCATCCCATAGTTTTGCTCTTACAGCGGAGGTTCAAAATCTGTTTTTTGTTCCATAGAGCTTGATAGATGAATAAGGCCTTTGCAGTCAATAGAGAAAACTTCTTTTCTTTTGCAGGGAATCGATGAGATTTTAAGCAGACTGGTCTCTATATGAATGGATGCAAGTCGGTACGAATATTTTTTCTATAGCATCGCTGGAGACGACCATCACACACCTGAAGACGTCAAATCACAATCAAATTATCCAAACTACCTCTACAGTGGAACGAAGTCAAACAACGCGCTGACAATCGAGATCATTGGAACCAACTTGTTGCGGCCCTATGCTCCCTAGAGGAGTAAGAGGAACATAGCTGTCGCAGAAGTACTGTCAGGAATGGGAAGAGGTGTAGACCCCGCTCTTTAGAGCTTAGATTCATTCCACGTTCTGACCTTTCTCTATGTCGGTGACAAATCTAAGGTCAAAGCCATAAGCTAGCTCTCAAAAAGACCACATGTGTTTTCTGCGTAGGGTGTGTGAGAAGAGATGCTTCTACTTAGACGGTTGAAAGAACCAGAGTTAGTTTAAAGGCAGAAGATTGCTTCAGGAATGGCTCGAAACTGGTAGCAACATTTTCGGGGTTAAATAATGAGCCACAAAGCCTTCGAGGAACTCTAAAAATTTACGAGCAAACCAAGCAACCGTATCTAACCTCAGAGTTATTTACGATACTTAGGGCCATTATTACAACTTGCCGTTAACCAAAGCGAGGATTTTAACGGGCAGATAAATTATTTTTCTTTATTATAATTGGACGATAAGGTAGAAGTGAGCGTTAGCTAAGTAGATCATCCACTGACAATACGGCAACTTCAAATATAAACAAAGTGAGCAAATACAACCAAAAAAACGAAACCCGTCGTTGCCACCGCGTTTAAAAGAAACTTGTTTATCGACAGTACTCCGGCACTGCCATATTTTTGAACAAGTTAACTTTGTTTTACCTGTAGGTTGTAATATCGAAAAGAAGTTAAAGGTGACTTTAAAGTTCACTTTAGCTAAAGTTACCTTTAACTAAACTCAAGTTTAACGGGAATAATAATGGCTCTTAGAGCATCCATCGTGTACGATTGTCATTAAAATTGAAAATGACTCATATTATTAGTTTGCATATGTATAACAATTTCATGTACATTCTTCCACATGATTAATGCCAGTGAAATTCATTCATTCATTCATTCAGTCATCAAGATGTTGGCAATTGTTTCAATTGGAATGGAATTGAATGAAATGGAATGAACTGTAACGATGTAGCAAATGATCTTCTTCTACGGCAGTTGTAAGCAGAAATATTTTGAAGTGACCAGAGCCAGCCAACCTAAACAAATGACCACAACAAGAGCACGTACACGCACATACTTAAATACATAAGTATACAGACACTTATACAAATAAAAAATAAAAAAAATAAAAACTACACACGTGAAAATGTAATTGTAACAAGTGGTGTATTTACAACAACAAAAATTATTTCTTGGTGTTGTTGTTTTACAGTTTGCACCTGTTGTCCATGATTGAATTATGCTGCGGGTGTAGGTCAAGCATAGTATTCAGGATTAATTACAAAGAATACATAATAAAAAACCACTTAGGTAGTATAAGGTGTAGAGAAAAGAGATCCATTACATTGGAATGAAAATAAAAGCAAATACTTTGTATTTAACCGGAATCGTCGTAGTCCAGTAGGTAGTGTGTTGGCTTATTAAATGTGAGGCAATGGTTCAAATCACAGCTCAGACATCTCCAACAAAACATAAATACGAAAACTATTTCTCTTGGCGGCTTCCGCTCAGCAGACTTCTGGCGACAACTCTGAGTGTTAAATAAAATTGCCATGAAACTTACTTACTTACTTACTTAATTGGCCATTAACAACTCGTTTAACGGATTTCGGCCTGCCTTAACACATCCTTATAGGCGCCTCTGCTTCTTGTGCACCTACGCCAGTTGGTCACAACAATCGATGGCAGGGCTTCCTCGATTTGGTTCTTCCAACGCAAACAAAGTCGTCTTCTCCACCGACTTCCGCAGATCCCCACATCAAATACTGCTCTCGCAGGAGCATACTCCTCCATTTGAACGACATGGCCGAGCCATCCCAGCAGCTGGATGTTAATACGCTGCTCAACGTCTATGTCGTTGAGGAGCTCATACAGCTCACTGTCGGATCGGATGCGGAAATCATTGCCAACTCGCACTGGATCGAACATCTTACGTAGGACTTTCCTCTCGAATACTCTCAAGGCTGCTGCATCAGTGCGTAATAGGGTCCATGCCTTTGCGCCATAAAGAAGCACGGGCAGGATAAGCATCTTGTAGAGTATTAGTTTTGTCATACGGGAGAGGTCTCTGCTACTCAATTGCCTATTGAGACCATAGTAGCACCCGTTGGCAAGAATAATTCTGCACTTGATCTCCAGACTGACATCATTTTTGGTGATAACGGTGGAGCCAACATAAATAAATTCCTTGACTTTATCCAAATATTTCCATGAAAAAGTTTCTTAAAAATTTGTTGTTCAAAGTGGACTTTAAACTGTGGGTTCCGCCACTCATAGATAAAATTAACACTTGCAACATAAGTGGTGTGAAGTCACCGTGGTCTAGTAGGTAGAATGTTGGCTTATTAGATGAAAAGCCAGGGTTCGAGCCCCAGACCAGACATCAAAATAAAATACGAAAAGTATTTCTTCGGCGACTTCCTCTCAGCAGATTTCTGGCAAAAACTCTGAGAGTAAATAAAATTGCCATGAAAAAGTTTCTCAAAAATCTGTAGTTCCGGATCGGCTATAAACTGTAGGTGCCGCCAGTCATGTATAAAATTAATGCACACAACATAAGTGGTGTGAGAAACTAGGTCGTAATCCTGACTAATAATCCTGACTTAATAATAATAATAAGTAATAATCAATTATGTATGTGTACTTAACCGATAGAGGCATGGGTTCGATATGAGGCGGCCGTTAAAGCGTATTATTTTCAGGCAAAGAGTGGATGTATTAATCAGAGTCACAAACGGTAGCATCAGTGCATAGTTGGAAGACTCGTTGGGTTCTAGCTTGACGTCCAAAAGTCCGATAGAATGCTATACTTTTTTCCTGAGGTTTGCGTCTTTGCTAAGCCCACGAAGTGTATTCCAAAACTAAACCGACTTACCACTTTTATAGAGATGCTTTAGACCCTATTTGCGAAGCCAATCGATTATGAATTTCTTTAAAATCTTTTCTTTATTTTATAAATTTAAATAAATTATCCAAACCCTGGAACAATTCATTTATTACCCTGCTTGCTAAGACTTTTATTTTCTTTGGAACAAAATGTGTCACAAAGGGAAAGCTTTATGGAAAGAGAAGGAAAGAGAAACGGAAGTATAAACTTAAATACTCTTATTTATAGATGAGGGAAGGGGAGGGGCGTCAAAAATTTCACTTTTTAAAATTTTTTCAGTTTATCTTAGTCAGTGATGGCATAGAGAAACCTACTGACCTGTATAATTATAATGATGGAGAAAAATAGCCCGTATTTGTATAACAAATATTTACCAGAAAAAAAAACAAAACACAGAAATGTTTCCAACATTTGTTATCACACACACACACTATGAGACACTAATGGAATATATGAGCACAGAAATTCTTTGTGGTATACGCAGTGATATACCAGCTTTAAACAGAAATTCCTGGCCACGCCAAGATACCAAATGCTAATGACGTTGGCCATGGCGATGGTGATGGTGACATGGTAAAACTCTGAGGCTGTTGATGATGTTAATGGTGCTGGAGATGACAATGTTGGCTTCTGACCATAGATATTAATTTGATTTTTTCTATTCTCTGTGTTCTTTGTAGTTCTTCTGCAATGAAAGGTGCCGAGCATCTCCTTTTTTTTTGAAATGTGTTTTGTTGAGGAGCACAAATGTGCCCAAATTTGCTTAACATACGTACGAGTTAGTTGGTTGGCTGGTTGCTTGGCTGCATTAAATAATTGCAGAAAATGGTTTTAAATGTTAATTATCGTGTCTATTTGTCTAAAATGCAAAATGCAAAATGAGACCCAGTATGAAGACACAAAACGTATCTAAAAAAAATTCCGTGTTACATTTCAAACAATAGAAACAAAAAAATGCCAACAAAAAAAAACTGTGGCAAATAGACTGAAATGCACTGAATTAAACTCGGTATAAAGAGATTAAGTTGTGTGCCCAGGAAAAAAAAGAAATTGTTTCTCTTCCATTCCTTTTTTTGTAAATAAAACTACTGAATTAAATCTACTGTTTTTATGAGCAGGAAAAGCAAGAAAGAAAAAAAATTTTAAAAAAAATATATGTTTTCCAATTAGTTGACAAAAGAGATTTTTAATACGATTTTAATTGCAATTGAAACACACAGGCAAACATGGACACAAAAGTAGTTTTCTAGGAAATTTAAATAAAATTTTTTTAAAACGCATAAGACTTCTAAGTTGACAGGTCTGAAGTTATTTGAAAGCAAAAAAAAGCACAAAAAGAAGTGAAAATTATATGAATACAAAACAGCCCCGGGAGTATTGCATCATCTCTTAAAGGATATCACATAAAAGCAGTGCCATCTCTACAGTAAGAATAGAACTTAATAAGCAAATTTGCTTAACACTGAAGCCAGAACTTTGCTGCAGTACAGATGGCAACACTATTACGCCAGAACATAGTGTTCCTACGTATACATACATACATAATTGGTCATTACAACCCTTCAGTCAGGATTACGACCTAGTTTCTCACACCACTTATGTTGTGTGTGTTGATTTTTATACATGAGTGGTGGGACCTACAGTTTAAAGTCAACTCCGAACGACAGATTTTTGAGAAACTTTTTCATGGCAATTTTATTTCGCTCACATAGATTTTGCCAGAAATCTGCTGAGAGGAAGTAGCCGAAGAAATACTTTTTGTATTTTGTTTTGATGTCTGGCCTGGGGCTCGAATCCTGGCTTACGCCAACACACTACCTACTAGACTACGGCGACTTCAAGTGTTCCTACGTATGCATGTACTTAAATGGTCATTACAATCCTTTAGTCAGAATTACGCCTTAGCTTCTTACACCACTGATCTTTTGTGTGTTAATTTTATACGTGAGTGGTGGTAGCTACGGTTTAAAGTGAACTCCGAAGGACAGATTTTTGAGAAACTCTTCATGGCAATTTTTATTTAACACTCAGAGTTTTTGCTACAATTCTGAAATATTTTTTAAAATTGTGTTCGAGATGTCTCACCTGGGATTTCACCCAGGCCTCACGTCAAATGAGCCAATACACTACCCACTCGACCGCGGCGACTTCAACAACTACAAATAGCAACGCTATTATGCCAGAGTATGCTATAGTACAACAATCACTTTCCTACGTACTTACTTACATGGTCATTACAACAATTTAGTAAGGATTGCGACTTGGCTTCTCGCACCACCACCCATGTTATGTGTGTTAATTTTTATCTGTGAGTGGTGGAATCTACAGTTTAAAAGATGAATTCGAATGACAAATTTGAGAAGCTTTTCAGATCAAAGTTTTTGCCAGAAAACTATTGAGAGGAAGTCGCCTAAAGGAAATTTTTTTTGCTATTTTGCTTTGCTCGCAAAGTCTAGGCAAAGTTTTGAACACGAGCTCTGGTCTGGTAAGGCAAAACACTACCAACTAGACTATAATGACTTCCAGACAACTTAGACAAGCTTTGGCACTAAATTTTGGGTTTCAAACAAGTTTTCATTTGAGGTTCTCTAGTACCAGTCAAAGGCTAGCAAGATATTGACTTATTCCTAGTCATTTAAGCTTTTCCAGAAGTTGTTATTGAATATTCTAAGGGGTTTCAAAAGTAAACGTAAATAAAACACATATAAAATATTTTTTCAAAATATTTCTTTTTTATTGTAAAGTTTGAACATTGACATTATGTGTGAAATACTACATCATTTAAATTACCTCCACGCGAAGTGTTGCAAGCATTGATTCTTTTGAGGTAATTTTCGACCACTTTTTGACACATATTGGGCGGTACCTCAGCCATAAGTTGACGAATGTTGGTTTTTAAGTGCCCAAGAGTTGAAAATGTATCTGCATAAACACGGTTTTTCGCGTAGCCCCACAAAAAAAGTCTAATGGTGTCAAATCGCATGATCTTGGTGGCCAGTGGATATCGCCACGACGAGAAATTACGCGGCCAGGAAATGTCACTTGCAATAAGGCCATATTCGCTCGAGTTGTGTGGCATGTGGCATCGTCTTGTTGAAACCACATATTCTCCAAGTCGTATTCTTCAATAGCAGACAAAAAAAAGTCGGTTATCATATGACCATAACGCTCCGAATTGACGGTGACAGTCGTTCCATCGTCGTTTTCGAAGAAGTATGGTCCAATCACACCTACGGACCAAAGAGCGCACCAAACAGTGACTTTTTCTGAATGTAATGGCCTCTCTTCAATTACTTGAGGCTTCTCAGAACCCCAAATACGACAATTTTGTTTATTAACATACCCACCAAGTGTGAAATGTGCTTCATCGTTGAAGAAAATTTTGTTCAATACGTGGCTGTGGCAGAATCACCATTTTTGTAGCAGGTTTTGATCATTTTTATGCGTTGTGTGATAGTTAAGCGATCCATTTCCGTCAATGTCAGACTTTCAACTGAAAATAAAAAATTGGTTTCACAACTTAGTTTGACAGATGTCGAATTCCAGTCTCATACTTTTGAAACAACGAAATGGATAACCCTTTATATTTCGCAGGCAGTGTTGTTATTCCGTTTTGGGTACTACGAGGTTTCCAATATGGATTCCAAGTAAATTTAACAAATATTGCAACCTCTGTATATCCACACAGCCTAGGTTTGCCTGGTCTCTTTACAAAAGGGTTTACTTATCCTTCTTTACATCACAATTATATGAGATCTGTGAGGCATCAATTGTTTTATTCTTAAAAATTTACATTTTAACACTCCTCGTATATTGAATTTGTTAATCATTGGCTTCAAATTGGTTAAAAGTAATCCTTTTTTGTTGAATTTTATTTGAAAAAAATTTTTATAGAAATGTTTTGTAAAGCCCTTACAATCAATTGTATTTAGAAAAAAAATAGAAACATGAGAGCTTCAATTTGATTTCATTTAAAATTTTATACACTCTACACTACACTATTTTCAAAAAACAGAAGTCTAATCCATATAATGCCACTCATAGAGCGTTTAGTTTACAGCAAAATAGTTTAAAACACAGTTTAAAGGCTTTTTTGAATTGGAAAAATAATTTTCGAAAGCTTTTAAAGTCATTAAAATCAGAGGGAATTTACTCAAACAAAAACCGATAAAAAATCTACACAACAAACAGCTACTCTCTGCAGAGATATAAAAATAAATTCACCAATACACACATAAACGCCACATGCATGGCAATACAAAATATGCATGCAATGAAGTAAAACATTTTGAAAATTTAATTGCATGAGTGTGAGTATGTATGTATGTGTGATTGCCACAAAAACTAAATAAACTTTATTAAATACATACTAAATTTACAACAAACACAACGAGCACTCACACACACTTGTTACTTTCGAATTTAAATACAATATGGATTTCAAAATATTTATTTGGCTTACAAGAGGAAAAGTAAGTGAATAGAGTAGCAGAGAGAGAAAGAGAGAGAGAGAAAGAGATTGAGACAAAGTGTTTGAGATGTAGACTTCAAACAGAATGATTAATTGCTAATGTAAGTATGTACGCTTGAGTGTGTCAGTATATGTGTGTATGATTGTAAATTTTCTTAATGTTTAAAGGAAATTGTTAGTCAATGTTCATTGTATTTGTATTTAAATCAATGCATTTAGGCAATGTATAAAGTGTGTATACATGTATAAGTGTACATGTGTCTTATAATGAATGAATGAATGAATGAATTGAATTGAAATAAATTAATGGGAATTGTCCCGCAAACATTTTAACACTCAACTGATTATTGTTCATCAATTTAGCTGCAATACTTCAGGGATATTCTACTTGGTTGGCAGATGTTCTCCTCCTATGCAAGTCTACTCATCTCTGACATCAGATAACCAAGTCATGTGTGTTGTGCATGCTTTGAGAACAATTTACTGCCTGGCCATTGCCGCCAAACTTACTAAATTCACTTCATTCTGGAATGATTCGATAGTTAACGGTCCATCAAACTAATTGAGGCATTTCCTCACCTTTCCGAAAGCCTTTCAAAGATAAAAGCTGGTGGATTTCCCGCAATTCTAAGTATTGTTCAGTCAATCATCCTTTTTCATGCGACTTCTTCAACATCGTCATGGAGAGTGTTCTGCAAAAGGCAGGAGTGCATCGCAGTGGCACTATTTTTCAAAAAAGCGTCCAGTTGCTTGAGTACGCTGACGACATTGACATCATAGGGCGTACCAAGCGAGATGTTACTGCTGCCTTTAGTGTTATTGAACGGGAGTCTATTAAGATGGGTGAGGCGGCAAAAAGAAGTATATGTTATCGACAAGTAGAGACGTGCGGCGTGTTGGGTCTCAGATAAAGGCCGATAACTATACTGTCGTACTAGCCAAGGAATTTATTTATCCTGGCTCCGTCATTACCACCAAAAATGATGTCAGTCTGGAATCAAGCGCAGGATCGCTCTTGCCAACAGGGGCTACTAAGGCCTCAATAGGCAATTGAGTAGCAGGGACCTCTCTCCTACGACAAAACTAATACTCTACAAGACGCTCATCCTCCCTGTGCTTCTTTATGGCGCAAAGGCATGGACTCTATTAAGCACTGATGCAGCAGCCTTGAGAGTATTCGAGAGAAAAGTCCCACGTAAAATCTTCGGTACAGTGCGATTTGGCGATAATTTCCGTATCCGATCCAACGACATAGACGTTGTGCAGCGTATTGACATCCAGCGGCTGCTCTGGCTCGGCCATGTCGTTCGGATGAATGAGTATGCTCCCGCGAGACGAGTATTTGATGCGGGGATCTGCGAAAGTCGGCGAAGAAGGCGACCTAGTTTGCGTTGGAAGGACCAGATCGAGGAAGCATTGTCATCGATTGGTGTGACCAACTGGCGTACGCGCGCAAGAAGCAAAGGCGCCTGGAAGGATGTGTTAAGGCAGTCCGAAATCCGTTAATCGAATTGTTAATGGCCAATTAAGTAAGTAAGTAAGTGTTCATTCAATCATGGGCTCTCTTAGAATCGACGCCAAAATCGTTTTACATTTCTTATTCAATTAAAAATGTTTGCTGGGTATGCCTACAAGTCATTTTCTATTTTTTTTTTTTTTTTTTTTTTTTTGTCTTGAGCCGGAGGTGGGAATCTTCGAAAGACACTTTTGTTCCAACAAAAGAGTGCACGATTCACCATCACTGGTGCCTACGTACTAAACCCACCCCCTACACACTTCAACCACTCTCCCTCCGCGGGACTGCCGTAAGGTATTACTTCGCGGAGAGCTGGTTAGCTTGAAAGCTTTATCACATTAATTTAAATTTCGCCTCCGTTCCTCCAGTCTTCGGAGTACTATCAAAACTTCAGCCATTCTCTGGCTATATTGACTCCATAGAATCCTACGATTCAACAGCTCTTCCATTAGCCGGTTTGGTCCTAAACTCGTTTCCCCGGGCCATCTAAATCTGGGACAGCATATTAGAATATGCTCCGCATCTTCCTCCTCATCTACACAGTTTGGGCATATAGGGGAAGTGTCATGACCAAATCTGTGCAGGTACTTCCTGAAGCACCCATGACCAGTTAGGAACTGAGTCACGTAGTAGTTCAGCTCGCAATGTTTGTTATTCATCCAAAGGGTTACATCAGGGATAAGGCGAAATGTCCATCTTCCCTTTAAACTGCTTTCCCATCGTGACTGCCACTTGTGCATGGAAGTCCTTCGTTCCTCCGCTTTTATAGCTGCTATTCGTCCCGGGTGCTCGAGACGGCGAAGGTATATCCTCCTCATCTCATCCGCCAATATATCTATTGGTATTGTCTTTGCCAACACCAATACCGCTTCATCAGACACTGTCCTGAAGCCACTTATCCGTCTAATCGCGCTTAGACGATACACCGAGGACAGTATCCTCCTTGTCGTCCCCACGGAGAGTGCCTCCGACCATATTGGGCAAGCATACAACATTATCGACGTTATTACCGCCGAAATTATCCTCCTTTTGAATGGACCTGGTCCTCCAATATTTGGCATCATCCTCGCCAGTGCTCCCTGTGTTACAGATGCTTTTTCGCCGATGTATTTCACGTGCTCCTTAAAGTTCAACCTGTCGTCGATAATCACTCCCAGGTATTTTATCGCCCTCTTCGATTCGATCCTTGTGCCTCCAACGGTCACTTCCATCTTCTCCACTATCTTCCGGCCGCTTATCAAGACGGCCTCTGTTTTATGCGCAGCAAGTTTCAAACCTGCTTCATCCAGCCATGCTCCAACCTTTCGAATCGCTGTGTTCGTTTTCTCCTCTATTTCCCTTACCGTCTTAGCTACCGAGACTATGGCTATGTCATCTGCAAAGCCCACAATTGTAGTCCCGTTCGGCAATCGCAATCGTAGTACTCCATCGTACATAATGTTCCATAGTAGTGGCCCAAGTACAGAGCCCTGCGGGACACCCGCCGTCACTACGTATTCCTGCTCTCCTTCATCCGTTAGGTATATTACCTTCCTGTCCTGAAAGTAATTGTTCAGTATCTCCATTAAGTATGGCGGCGTAGCCATGTTAAAGAGGGCTCTCATAATCCGCCCCCAATTCGCTGAGTTGAACGCGTTTCTAACGTCAAGTGTGACAACCGCGCAGTATTCCTTGGTGCCAAATCTCCACCTTTCGCCCTCTATTGCATCTCGTGCAATGTCGACCACTCTTCTTATCGCGTCAATAGTGGATCGTCCTTTCCTAAATCCGTATTGCAGG
This sequence comes from Sarcophaga carnaria, assembly GCA_958299815.1. Taxonomy (NCBI): domain Eukaryota; kingdom Metazoa; phylum Arthropoda; class Insecta; order Diptera; family Sarcophagidae; genus Sarcophaga; species Sarcophaga carnaria. The sequence continues at coordinate 7,985,243 of OY283153.1, read as the reverse complement.
TCCGAGAGAGCTCCTCCTGCCTCGGCACACGTCAGTAGTCGATTGTATATAATCCTCTCCAGTATTTTTCCCATCGTGTCAAGTAGACAGATGGGCCGATACGACGATGGTTCCCCTGGTGGTTTGCCAGGTTTTGGAATGAGAACCAATTTCTGCTTCTTCCATCTAAGTGGAAAAACACCCTCGACGAAGCACTTGTGGAACACCTTGGCGAACATATCCGGTCTGAGCCGGATAGCCACCTTAAGTGCCCTATTTGGGATTCCGTCTGGCCCCGGTGTCTTCCTATCTCCTATTCCAGTGCATGCTGCGAGTACCTCATCTCCTGTTACCTCGGGTATGGTATGAATGGCCTCCGGCTCCCTACTTATAAAAGTGTAGGGCTGGTCCCGTGGGAATAATGTACCAATGATCTCCCGTAGCAAAACTGGACAACCTAGTTTAGGCTGTTCTCGAGCACCGATTCTCTTGCAGACGACTCTGTACGCCGTCCCAAAAGGATTGATGTCAGCTTCCTGGCATATCCGCTGAAAGGATAGTTTCTTGCTCCTTTTAATGGCTCTTCTAAGTTGATGCCTTAGATCCTCATAGGCAGCCCGTTCGGCTTCCCATGTCGGTCTTTCTCTCGTACGCTGGGCCCGTCTTCTCGCCCCAAAGCATGCCGACCGCAGTCTTCGAATTTCGTCATTCCACCAGTAGCAGGGGGAACGTCCCCTACACACAGTTCTCCTAGGCATAGCAGCATCACATGCAGTGTTGAGCATTTGGTATACGCCACTCACTAATTCTTCGACCGTGCTGCCAGTCGTATGAAAAGACGACAACATCAATCTGTCATTCATTTGATCATAGTCATTCATAGTCATTTTCTATGTACACAAGTGTGTGTGTGTGTGTGTGTATGTGTATCTGCATGCATTTGTAATTGAATGTGTCTGCTGTTGTGTGATTTGTATACAAAACAATTCAATTACAAGAGATTTTGAACAAATTAACAACTTTGCTTACATAATCACTAACGCAATAACGTATTAACTCTTTATTATTTTACCTTAAATAACTTAAATTAACAACAACAGCAATAGCAACAACTACTACTATAATGTGGCAAAAACTAATTACAAAAATTACATTGAATTGCTTGAACATCTAATCAAATGCTTAGATTTACAACAATTTCGGTATACGACAACTATAATGGCAGCTGCATGTGCAATTGCCAACAACCACAAGCTAATAAAGACAGCAACAATAATAATAATAATAAACAACAAAAGCAACAATAACAACACATCACTATCAACGCCATTGCCATCATCATCATCATCATCGTTATAAACATCAGTTGCACTATTATTACAGAGGGGTGGCTGGTGTTGTGAAACATTTACAGCAACATCCACATGCGATAATTGTTGTTACTGTCGTTATGCTTAAATGTTTGTGGCCATTGTTATTGCTCTTGTTGTTTTTTTGTTTTTGTTTTTATTGTTTAGAATAATTAATTACTGTTATTTGAAATTTCAAAAGAAAAACACAAAAAAACAATGCAAATGATGCTCTCAACATTAGCGTATAACATTTATAGAAAATATTATTCTCTCTTCCGCTCTCTCTCTTCCTCATGGACACACACACACACACACGCGTACCTATTAAATATTTATAAATATGAAAACAATTTTAAAGTGATTATCAATCAATAAAAACCCAAATCTGACCAAATTTATTGTCGAAAGAAATTTTAAGTATTCAGCCTGATTTTTCTTATTTATACGAGGGCGGTAACAAAATTAGTCGACTAGAATTATAAATAGCAGCAGTACTTCAATAAAAAACAGCAATCAGGGAAATACAAAAAACAACAATTGATATACGATTTCGGCTAAAGACACGTAAACTAACAGATATTGAAGGCATTTCGCACAGTGCTGCACATCGCACAGTGAAGAGGCGCAGTACATTGCTGAACTGTATTAGACCATGGAAAACTTTCATTCGAAATATCCAATCCCCTATAACTCTGGCACATTAAGCAGCCTGAATTTGACCAGCAATTTTGGATTATATTGGCTAGGAGATCCCGAGCAGTTTGTAACTTATTCGCCTACACCTGTGACATAAAAAAAATCCACAAGAGAAACTCTAACAGCGTCAAATCACACTGTAAGAGCTATGGACATATAGCGCAGTCCTGTTGAAAGCAGATGTAGTTGGTACCGACATATGCATACATACATACATAATTGGTCATTACAATCATTCAGTCAGGATTACAACCTAGTTTCTTACATCACTTAAGTTGTGTGTGTTAATTTTATACATGAATGGCGGAACCTACAGTTTTAACGTCGACTCCGAACGACAGATTTTTGAGAAACTTCTCATGACATCTTTTTTACTTAACACTCAGAGTTTTCGCCAAAAATCTGCTGAGAGGAAGTCGCATATTTCGTTTAATTGGAGATGTCTGAGCTGGGGTTTGAACCGTGACCTTATGTCTAATAAGCCAACACACTATCTGTCAGATTGCGGCGACTACAGTTCATTGCTTAACTACATTGAGCGCCATAAATGAGTCAACACTTTTGTTCTTAAGTATAAAAAAAGTTCTTTCATCATGAATTGTTGTTTTTGTTTTAACATTTTGTAAGTAATAAATAAACGTTTTTATTTTTGGAAATTTATTCGACTATTCTCATTTACTTTTCTCGCTATCCTAAGAAAATGAATTATTTCAGTGGTTTTTACTCACTTTTGGCGCTTAGTGTATATTAGAGCACGAAAAACTTTTCATCGAATCCAATCCAATCAGTGTGAATCTGATTGACGGTTTTAGGTTATACAGGCTTTCAGGTCCGCTGCAGCCTTTATGGCTTATTCATCTACACTTGTGGCATAAAAAAAACCCCTCAAGAAAAACTTTATTGGGGTCAAATCGCACTGCATTGGGCACATAATAGGGCCGTCCTGTTGTAAGCACATGTAGTTGATGCCCATATAATCCAGTTTAAATAGTTGATAATCATCGACGTACAGTCATCGCGGTTGACTGTAATGGCCTGATGAATGACATTCTCAAAGAAATATCAACTAATGACATCGCCAGCCCAAAATCCACACCAAGCAGTGACTTTTTAGTGATGCATTGGACGCGGTAGGATATAATTCTCAAAGAAATATGAACTTACGACACCGCTAGCTAAAAATCCATATCAAACGATGATTTTTTAGTGAGGCATTGGACGCAGACTCACGTATAAAATTAAGACACACAACATGAGTGGTGTGAGCAGCTAGGCCGTAATCCTGATTGAAGAGTTGTAATGGCCAATTATGTATGTATATATTGGACGCAGGATACCATTTAGATTTATATCGTTGAAGATGTTTTTTCATTGATAATTAGAATGAGGCAGAGCACGTATTTTGATGAAAAAATTTATTATTTTAACGAGTTGTTGAATGCTATCCCTGTTCGACAATTAATTTGTTTCTCATTTCATCTCTTTTTTTTTTTTTTTTGTTCTAAATATAGGACACTTGAATTTATTTATTTATTAGATTTCCATATAATTTCCATACACACACATACACTCATACATTTTATACAATTTGTTGTCATTACAAACAAATGCTCATTGAAAATGACAAATTTTCACTTGAGTTTTAAACAAAAGACTTCTCGCTGACAATAGCAGGCAGTAAATCAAATTGGATTTTTTTTTCGTACGACTAGCGATACAGACACACAGTAGTACTTAATAATAAAAAGAATACAATAAAAACCCCATCAATCATGATTTAAATAAATTTAGAAAGAAAGAAACGCAAAAAACAATTCAGAAATACATTCATTTCATGATTAAATTTTACAACAACGTCATATCATGTACTCCGTTATTTGCGTAATAAATAATGGCAACTCAATGTAATGACAGGGGGTGATAAAGGGGATGGGGGATGAATTTTTTATTACATTTATTTGAAGATTGTTTCGTAATCTCTAAATAGAAAACATTTTCTATAGAAAAACGCCAAAAGCAATTGAATGATGACAGCAAAAGAGTTGAATACCGTATGTGTTTCAAATCTACTTTTAGAACTTCGCGGCATACATATTTTATAAATAAATAAAACAACAGTTATGTATTTGGCATAAGACACCAGGGTTGGAAGTAAAGGATCACTTATTATCTGTTGTAAAAGCATAATCTTTGAAATATTGACAGTACAATGCCACGAATTATACTCAGCTTCTGGTCATTAAGCGCTTCCTACCATTAAATTTAAATAAAACAAAGTGTATGTAAGATATCAACGAAATTTTTTGTTCGTTTGTTAGGCCAATATACGTGTTGAAGTCCTCGTAGTCTAGCATATGGTATTAGAAGAGCCCCTGGTTCAATCTCCGGCTCAGATATCTCGAACCAAGCGAAATACAAAAAAAATATTTCTCTTGGCGACTTATACTCATCAGTCCATCTAGGCAAAAACTCTGAGCGTGAATAACAAAAATGTCATGAAGTTTTTAAAATCTATCGTTTGAACCCCACATTAAATTCATGTTCAAATGCATGGCATTGAATTGGTACTCACGTATGATGATGCAATCTATGCAAGTCTTAACAATAAGACTGCATCATTGGCGGACGTATTGCTTCCACCCGTGCTTAAAGCACCGTGGAGTGTGTCGTCATGGTGATACTCACGTAAAGCCCTGTTCTAATGACTAATTAAATAAGGAATGTGTGGTATATAATATCTTCCACGGCTCTCTCTGTCTCTGAGTTAGGTTAGGTTAGGTTAGTGATCTGCATATCCAAAGCACAACTACCCCGCGCTGGAAAACTAGCCAGAAAGTTTGATAAACGAGGCTATATCCTTGACATCAATGGACAATAGCTCCGTCAAGCTGACAAGGGTCGGAGAGCCAAATAACCTAGATCTACACCTAGCAAGAGACGGGCATTGACAAAGAAAGTGGATAACAGTCTCGTCCTCCTCAACGGATCTGCACCCACGGCAGAAGTCATTAAATGCGAGCCGCAATCTCTCCGCGTGTCTACCCATAACACAGTGACCTGTAAGCATGGCCACTGTGATTGAGATGATACCGCGACCAAGTCCAAGTAACTGGTTGGTACGCCTTCCATCCATCCTATCTAGCGGTAGAGCAGGACTCCTCGTTGATCCAGGATAGGTTGGCGTCTCGGAAAAATTTTCGCGCGATGGCCAGTTTGATCGAGGCAAGTGGCATTCCTAAGTCGATTGAACAGGATTCCGGGAGTAGTGCGCCAGCTTTGGCTAGCTCGTCGGCTCTGCAGTTTCCCGGAATGTCACAGTGTCCGGGGCTCAGACAAGTGTGACACTGAAGCGCGCAGAAAGAAGGTTGAGGCAACGGCGACATTCCCTGACGATCCTGAAATTATTCGCAATGTTCGACAGAGACTTTATGGCAGCCTGGCTATCCGAAAAGATCGAGATGCCGGTGAAAGGAACACCGTATGCGAGGATCCATTGTGCGGCCTGATAGATGGCCATTACTTCAACCTGGAACACATTGCAATAGTCCGGCAGCCGGAGTGAAGGATAGAGCGCATACAAAATGTCCAACCTTTCGTGATTTTAGCTCATAGATCAGGCTGAATTTGACCGATGTTATGGATTAATTATGTTAGCTTCGAAGACCGCATACACATACGACTTAAGAAATCTCCACATAGTACTCTAACGACATCAAATCGCACATTCTTGGTGGCCCGGTTCATATCATCTCCATACGAGATAATCGTGCCATCAAATCGCTCATGCAAAATATTCAAGGTGGCATGAACTGTACGGCAAATAGCGGCATCCTGTTGAAGACAGATCATTCAGTTCAGAACAAGAAAAAGTTGATACTCATTGATCTAAAGTGCTGACCATTGATAGTTATAGCCTGGCCAATGTCATTCTCAATGAAATATACTCGGATGACGCATCAAGCCTAAAATACATACCAAAGCATTGGCTTTTTATTCAAGGGTTGGATGCTCTTGCAGCTCCTGCTACTGGTAACTTTCCAAATACGACAATTTCATCCAGGAGTGATTATCTTTGCTGAACATGATTTGCCGATTGCTCGAGAGCACATTTATTCAGCATCCAAAAGTGGTTGTCTATGGTCGTCCTTAAGAATTTTACAAAACAAACGGAATAACTGGCAAACCAATATACAGATGTAGCTTCAACAAGATGGCCGTTATCAATCGTTAAAGTTCGAAAGACCCTGTTGGAAAAGTGAAACTCAAAAACCTAGTTTCTAATGACAATACTCATCTCATACTTAAATAATTTCAAATGACTTTTTGTATCTGCTTTAAAAGCAGGCTAATATAGAAACGCACAAACATATCTTTAATTACGATTGACAGTTTTTTTTTTTTTTTTGTTCATTACGTTTGCAAAAGTTCTTTAACCACAAAATTCTCTGACTAAACAAATGACAGACGGGCAAAAGGTCATACACATACATAGACGTGGAATTTTTTGAATAAGGACATTTAATTACATTTCAGTAGCCAGTTTTAGGAAAAGACGTAAAAAGATTTAAAATCCATGAATTTCTTTAAATTTAAACCGAATTTTTCAAATACTTTTCCTACAGTTTTAATGCTAAAACCCTGTAATTACATTTGAATATTGAGAAGAGACAAGTGGCAGCCATAATCACAGAGATACACACACAAATATATTTTCGAATACAAACAAAACTAAGCAAGAGAGAGAGAGAGAGAGAGAGAGAAAAAATGTTGACCGAAAAAATATTTTATTCCCTTGCAAATCAATTTATTGTGTCGTAATTGTTAAATCAACATCAGCAGCATCATCCTCAGTAGCAACCTAATAACAGCAAGATTTTGTTTACTTTTCTCATCTTTAATGGTTAGGGCATCTATTTTTCGTATCTAAATAACTGTAAATGACATTTTCTTGGTAATTTAAGTTGCTAAGAACCCCAATAATTGGTTTCAGAGACACAATATTTAGTATCAGGTATGCACGTATGTACATTCATATTCATAAGCATTCATCTAAAGAGAAAATACAATAAGAAAGAGAGAGAGAAAGAGAGAGAGCTTATCTTTGATACACGATTTTAATGTACATTTTACACTGTGAGAAAACAATAAAAACCTAAACAAAAATGAATATGTTATCAAGGCATCCTGTTAGTATAACATTCGTTATAACATTCTCTAGACCTTTAATAAACATCAACCTCGTTCACTATTATCCTGGCATTCTGAGCATAGATTTGTGTCATTTGGCCAATAGGCTGGTAATGACACTAATGACATGTTTTCTAAAGAAAATGTCCATCAATCATAAATTTTTCTTATAAAAAATCCATCAATCGTACATTTTCCTTATCATTCAGAAGTATTCCTTAGTAAGTAAGCATATCATATCATATATTTTCCTCAAAAAATTGCCATCAATCATACATCTTCCTTAGAAAATAACCATCAATCGTATATTTTCCTCAGAAAATAGCCATCAGTCATACATTTTCCTTAGAAGGTAACCATCAATCATACATATTTCTTAGAAAGTAACCATTAATCATAAATATTCCGTAGAAAGTAAGCATCAATCATATATTTTCCTCAGAAAATAGCCATCAATCGTACATTTTCCTTAGAAGGTAACCATCAATCATACATATATCTTAGAAAGTAACCATTAATCATAAATATTCCGTAGAAAATAAGCATCAATCATATATTTTCCTCAGAAAATAGCCATCAATCGTATATTTTCCTTAGAAAATAGCCATCAGTCATACATTTCCCTTAGAAAATAAGCATCAATCATATATTTTCCTTAGAAATTAACCATCAATCATACATTTTCCTTAGAAAATAACCATCAGTCGCGCATTTTCCTTAGAAAATAGCCATCAATCATACACTTTCTATGGATAATATTTAAGAAAGAAATATTTTCTTTTATTATGTCGTTTAATATCACTTTATAATGCTTTAACGATGTTTTAACTTTCCACTGGATTCCCCTTTTTCAATTATTTTGATGGCGCCTATATATCACCATACATTCTTTGTCGCCCACATAGACATTCTAATGTTAACAAAATTCTTTCAGTGTACTTAACGAAATCGAATAGTTTGTAGAATTTAAAATTGTTTTTTGCAAAATGTAAATGACATTAACACACACACATAAATGGAACATTTTCAATGTGTAAGAATGTGTCATATTTTCACATCTTCTTGTAGTTTTTCGTCTCTTCGCCCCTTAAAAGTGTCAAATGCAAAGTGTAACTGTAAAATTGCAAGAGAATCTTGTCAGGGAAGAGAGAGAGAGAAGGAAATTCAGCAGTTCCTTGTAAACCTTTAAATCAAATCTGCCTTTATGAAAAATGGCAGCAAATCTTATTAAATGTACTTCCAGAAGCCTTAACAAATTTAAAAGGTAAGTAGTGGACCAGAATGCAGCTACAGTTGTCGCAAATTTAGTTCGAATAGCATATGATATCTTATGTGTATGGGAAGAGGAGATTTTCCAGATGTCCCCTCTTACGATAGTAACAAACGAAGTCAACTGTAAAGCTTAAAAACTTGATTAGAATATCCATCCTATTGCACCTGTGGTTGGCAGTTAAATCCTGGCCTAGCCTCGACTAACGCCATGTAGCTATTTTGGGCAGACATAGACATATTTGGATCAATTCCTCATGGTTCCTTATAACTTTCTGAATGGAATAGACTTCTGGTCAAAAGATCCGGAGGTTTCCAATGAGAATTTTGAGGTTTACACCAATGTCCCAAAGAAACGTGACAAGCTAGACTGTACTAAACTTTCTTATGACTGCCTAACCACTGTAATCTTTTCCAGGCAGAGGTCCTAGGCATTTTGAAGATAGCACAATGCTTGTTAAGTAATTAGATTTTCTCTAAAAATCTCTTGATTTACTCGGACAGCCATGCTGCAATTAAATCCCTAAGAAAAGTAATTTCAATGTCCACAGGACCGTTCATCACACAATAACTTCTGTCTGAGCTGTGGGTCTGAGAAGGAGATGAACACTGCCTATCAGCTCTTGTGTCATTGCCACATTCTTTTCTTCTGATCTTTCTCTTTCTGACATCCTTCACCGAACTGTCGAACATAAAGGTTGCCTCAATAGCAAGATTTATTATGGACTTGGGTTGGTTTCCTCTAGGAAATGTTTGATTTCCAGATTGAATATGGAATGACCTTATCTAACCTTTATTGGTGACTGCTTGATACAATCTTATGTTAGTTATGCTCCTTACATTTTCTATTCCTTGTTGCAAACCACCTGACCAGTTTGTGACACTGGACTCCTGGACTCTGCTCTCATCAGCTTTATTGGCAAGCAAGCAAGCAAATATTTTCCCACTTGGCAAACGACAGCAAACGTAATAGATTTGGCCTAATGTTACGCAATAGAAAGTAATTTTATTGGTTGGGGGTGGTGCTTGGGCAAAATTTCTTAATTAAACAGGTGCGTAACAACCAAATGCTGCATGAGACATATGCATGCTGTCTCAAACGCCTACAAAGTCAGTCTGTCAATGATTATGTCTGCAAAAATTGTTTGTATTTAAGCATCCATCCGTTAAGGCTAAGGTTCGTACAGTTCAATTTTATAAAATTGACAAGTTTGTGCAACAACATTTGAAAAAAATGAAGGAGAATCCAACACAGCATCATTTGGCAACATGCTCGTACATGAGACAAACGTATAGGTTTTGTTGTTTGTATTGTAAGATCTGTATTTTAGCTTTTTTTGTGTTTCACATTTTTGTCTGTTATTGTGACACATTGACACTTTAATGGCAAATTAAACCCAGCAGGTTGCAATAGCAAATTAACTTGGCCGTCTAATATGACCAGAACGAAAATAAACTTTTTGAACTTTGAACGTGTCTTTAGGTAATTAACATATAAACACTCAACTGAAACTGAAGGAGTTTCAAAGAAACATTTACTTCCCCCGCCTCCGGCTGTATGCATACATCTGAACATGACTAAATGTTGTGTGGAATTTTTGTGAAAATCCTTAAAATCCTAAAGCAAAAAAAAACCAAGTTTTTTTACTGTTTAATTAAGTTAATGCAACATAAAGACAATTGCAAATTACTTTAACAACAGCTGAAGAAAAATAAAGTTACAAGGACACATAAGCCATTCACTAGACACATTAATCCTCAAGTGAAGTGATTTTATTATCCAAACATTCTTAAAGTATAAGGAGGTTGGTTTCGTTATTAAAGGATGTTAAAGAATGTCTTATGTTAGGATGCCATTGCAGACACAAAAGTACAGAAGATGTCCTTAAATTTCCATTAAAGGGCCTTAAAAGTGCTCATAAAAGCACAGACTATTTTGAAATTATTTAAGTACAATTCATGATTTCAATCAAATTTTCATTTCATTGTAATGCTTGAATGCCTTCCTTATTCACGATAAACAAAGACCATGCCTGGCATGATTGTAACTCCTATTTCGCACATTTTGGATAAGTTTTTAAACGCATTTTTTGAAATTGCTTCACAATGATCTTAATGGGGAATTGGCATCGTCAAAAAATCGTCTGCAAATAAAATCAAAATTGACTACGTTGTGCAGTTCGTAGCGTCGTCTTAGCAAAGCCGCATACCGTCCAATTTATATTCTTTAATTGCATGTCAAAATATTTAGAATTCATATGGCCATAGCGCTCTCTTGACACTAGAAATGTATCCCTTTAAGGGCCCCTCCATGTCTATTGCCCTGAACTGTTTCAAGATGCTGCTCGTTGTCAACGCTGGTGTTTCCTAATGTCTCACAGATTCCAGAAATGTGGGCGGATGATGCATTCTCATCGCCACCAAATCAACGTATTTGGCTCGACGAATGTTAGGTTAGGTTAGGTTAGAGGACGTGTACTTGTCAATTAAGACAAGTACAGTACCCTGAGGTCGAATTGACCCATTGTACAACGTCCTAGTTTCTCACACCACTTATGTTGTGTGTGTTAATTTTATACATGAGCGGTGGGACCTACAGTTTAAAGTCGACTCCGAACGACAGATTTTTTGAGAAACTTTTCATGGCAATTTTATTTACCCTCAGAGTTTTTGCCAGAAATCTGCTGAGAGGAAATCGCCGAAGAAATACTTTTTGTATTATGTTTTGATGTCTGGCCTGGGGCTCGAACCCTGGCTTTGCGTCTAATAAGCCAACACACTACCTACTAGACTATGGCCGTGATCGTCTAGTGGTTAGGACCCTACGTTGTGGCTCGACGAAACTCTCATTATTAATAAATGTAGTCTACAGTGCCTTGTCAAAGACCTGATTACCAACATCAGGTTGTTCTTCGATGGTCTAATGCAAGCCTCAGATCCCCTCTTATTATTAAATGGCTTTAGAAGAGTCTTTGCCGGTCTTTACCTTCCCACTCCACAGAACGGCTATAGCCAAGGATTACTTTTTTACCTAAATAGCTAGTTCAACATCTTTAGGGAGTCCAATACTATCCTCAATTTAACCTTATAAGATCCGAGAGCTCGAAAGGAGCCCTGACTGCTAGATAGTATTGTAATGTCCTGACTTTCGCTGCTTCTACACATCTTTAGATGGCATAGAATTCAGCTTGGAAGATACGCTAGTGTTTCCCTATGGGCTGCTGCTCCAGTTCCCATCAACCTAACTGTAGAATCTAAAAGGCTTTGGTGTGCACTACCATATGCAGCGGTCTCAAATATTACACCACTGCAGAATAGGTTTTTATTAACCTTGTTATGCCAACATCCGCTAGTCTTTGTATCTCGCCTAACTGCATTTAAGCTATTTTCAGATTTCTACTAAAAGGTCCGCCAAATAACTTTTTTTTTTTGAAAATCCTTTAAAAAAACAAAACTACTGAATATTTTCTCAAATTTCTTTTTTTATTTGAAAATACAATCCTTCCGATTAATAATGGAAAATAATTTCATTCAAAGGGCTGGCCATGCAGTAGCCTACACGATCGGTCCAATTTTTAAGCACATTATCGATTATGTGCAGCTGTATTTCTCCAATGGCTTCACGAATATTGTCCTTTAAAGCGTCAATTGTCTCTGGCTTGTCGGCGTAACACTTATCTTTGACGGCACTCCACAAATAATAGTCCAACGGTGTCAAATCGCGGCTCCGAGGTTGCCAAACTACATCAGCTCTGCGGCTGATAATGCGATCTTCAAAAACAGGGCGCAAAACATCGAGTGTAGCTTCGGCTGTGTGGCACGTAGCGCTGTCCTGTTGAAACCAAATGTTGCCAATATTGCCGCCTCTTCAATTTTTGTGAACAAAAATTCGTTCAACATGGCCCGATAACGATCGCCATTGACTGTAACGGCCACTCCTTGCTCATTTTCGAAGAAAAATGGCCCAATTATGCCTGTGGACCAAAATCCACACCAAACAGTGACTCGTTTTGGGTGCGTCGGCTTTTCAATGTATGCGTGCGGGTTTTCTGTGCCCCAAATGCAACAATTTTGCTTGTTTACATACCCACCAAAATCAAAATGAGCTTCATCTGAAAAGATTATTTTTTTTGCCATAATCGGCATCTTCTGTAAGCCGATCGCAGGCCCACTTAGCGAAGCGAAAACGCATTTGATGGTCAATATTCGTTCAGCGGAAGGATAAAACTAATTATCTGCCAAATCAGACATGAGCTAAGTGTTACCATTCACGAAATAAGAACGAGTTGAAATGAAAACGTTAGATGGCGGACCCGATATCTGCCCATGTGATTGCTCCATGGACCACTATTAATCTTCTGGATATACACCATTATCCAGTGCATAATTCTTGAGTTGCACCCCCCGGACTTGCATGAAATTTCTACATAATCTTGTCAATTTCTTGTTCAATTAATGCTCGAAAAGTGGCCATGTTTGCACCACCCGCTTTCGTGGTAAATTTTAACAATTTTTACTCATTCTTCGCTTCTTAAACGATTCATATTCCTAAAGGGCACACTGTTTAACGAATTAATGATATTTTAAATGAAAGATAAGGTGTTAGCCTTGCCAGACCGGTGGTTTTGAAACTATCAAATGGATAACCTGATGCATAAACAAAACTAATCAAGTACTGGCGGCCTAGGGAAATTAACCGAAACTAGATTTTCTAAGAAAAAAAAATTTTATCGAAAATTTGTTTAAAATTTTTTGGCGACAAAAAAAATTATTTTTAATTAAGTTGCATGCAAAGCAGACTTCATTTTTAATCAGTCAATTGGAAAAAATATTTTTAAACAAAAAAAATTTTAAATATAAACCTACGGTTCATTAAATATTTACTAATGAATGTGTAAGAGAGTGTTTGAGGAAAGAATTTAAAAAAACAGAAAATTTCAAATATTTTTTGTGTTTTCTTGCATTTTAAAATATTTTCCAAACATTACAAGTGACAGAAATTTTACATTAAAGAGAGAGAGAGAGACTATGCACACACACAGCTTGTCTTTGTCAATTAAATCGATGTAGAGAATGATTAATTATTTATGAAGAGAAGAGTAACAAATTTTAAATATTCTAACACATACACAAACACGCATGCATTTACGATGTGTACCATGTACATGTTTACGAAAAAAAAATTTAAGCATAACAGGACAGACAAGCAAGCAGACAGACAGGCAATGTAATTTGCAGCTACTGTTGTTGTTGTTTGTTGTTATTGTTGTATTTAAATCACATCAAAATTTGTAAATAGAAACACGCACACAAATGCAAAAACAAATCACAAAATTAGAGATTTTTTTCTGTTCTCTCTCCTGCTCTCTTTCTCTCTCTTTCCGTTAAATTCAACACTTTGGGTATTATTTGTTTAATATTCATTGAATATCACTCTCGCATACAAATACTAACAAAAACAAATACACACACGTATTTGCTTGCTTGGTTGCTTGCTTGCATAAACACACATACACACTTACGTATACATATGTATGTATATGTATACAAACACTTAATGTATACAAGATATATACACGAGTGAATAGATATGCAAACAATGACAATTATTTATAGTATTTTGTATAAATAAATAAAATGACATACACACACACACACACACAGTTCCGCAACACACTCAATCAATTGCTATAATATATATACATACATACATCCATACGTGTGTATGTATATATTATAATAACATAAGAGAGAGTAAAAAGAGTAAGTGAGAGAGCATCTATTATAGAATATAAAACAATGGAAGAGAATGAAAAAACAAAACAAAATAGCAGAGATTAGAAGAGTAGAATAGTAGACTAGAATAGTAGAATATAATGGAAGAGAACAAAAGCAATTATTTACATTGAGTATGTGTTTTGACTAATCACTTTAAGCTTAAGCAAATACACATACATGCACATACATACACAAAAGCATCATTTATTTTAGTTGTTTGTTTACCGAAAAACACATACATACCTACATGCATACACCCTCATACACTAACACTAACAACTAAACTTTGATTTGTTTGTGTATATGCAAGCATGCTTCGGTTGTTATGCTTCAGAAATTTCAGCATCTTTTAAAGGAAATCAACTTAAGGTATGACAAAAACAAAAACAAAAAACACAATAAAAGAAATTTAATTGTTTTTGTTTTATATTCTGTTTAAGTCGCCGTAGTCTAGTAGGTAGTGTGTTGACTTATTAGACGTAAAGCCAGGGTTCGAGCCCCAGGCCAGACATCAAAACAAAATACAAAATATTTCTTCGGCGACTTCCTCTCAGCAGATTTCTGGCAAAAACTGTGAGAGTAAATAAAAATTGCCAAGAAAAGTTTCTCAAAAATATGTCGTTCGGAGTCGACTTTAAACTGTAGGTCCCGCCACTCATGTATGAAATTAACACTCACAACATAAGTGGTGTGAGAAACTAGGAGGTTGTACAATGGGTCAATTCGACCTCCGGGTACTGTACTTGTCTTAATTGACAAGTACACGTCCTCTAACCTAACCTATGTTCTGTTTTTTTTTGCCTTTTAAAGGCAAGTATTTTCTGTGGATTCAAGGAACGACTGATCAATCAATTCTTTAGTGAAACAAAACTTAAACTCAGAGTATATAATACAACTATAAGGCATATTTAAAGAAATAAAACTTTCAGAAAGGAACTTAACGATTGTGCAGGAAAATAGCCTACTTTCGAATGCTTCTACCGTTCTCGGCTTCTTCCCATTAAACCTTTGGCTGCAATTCGTTGCACACAGTTTGCTATTCAATCGGCTACAGCATGCTCATACAACCCCTGTCTTGGTTTTTCCAGAGCCTTGATTACTTCAAGGCAACCTTTGGCTGCAATTCATTGCACACAGTTTGATATTCAATCGGCTACAGCATGCTAGCATTCAACCTCATACAACCACTTCTTGGGTTTTCCAGAGCCTTGATTAGTTCAAGACAACTTCCACTAATAACAATATAAAACACATTTAAAAATTTTTTTATCTTGTACGACGACCCAAATATTAGATGCGATGCAAGCACCTTCTGCAAATCAACTTCAACATATTCTAGTCGCCGTAGTCTAGTAGGTAGACGTGAGGCCACGTTTTAAACCCGTCTACCACAAAACGGAATATGAAAAAATATTTCTTCGTCGACTGTCTCTCAGCATATTTGAAAGTAAAAAAAATTTTCATAAAAAGTTTCTTAGAAATCAGTCGTTCGGAATCGACTTTAAACTGTAAGCCACTCATCTGTGGTTTAAACCCAAATCGTGGGGAGAGCGCAAGCTCGGTGTGGCGTTTCACTCTCAACCGTTGGTCAAAAAGCGGAGTTTAGATAGCCTCCCACCCCTAACCAAAAGGGAAGTCTTGTCCAAATGCAAGGCTTCGAATTGGCGCTCACTTATGGTCATATGATCAGTGATGTGCTTATGCATGTCATGTGGTTGCATCACTGTACGTGGGGTCCCTGGTAGACGCATTGTTTCCACCCGTGCTTTGAGCACCGTGTGGCGATACTCACGTTAAGCCCTGGACTTATATAAGCCAGTCATGTATAAAATTACCACACACACAACATAAGCAAGGTGTGAGAAGCTAGGTCATGTATGTATGCAGAACTCGATTAAATATTTTTTCATCCTGTAACTCGGCCCAAATATTAGGCGCCGTGGTTGGTTTCACCTGATATCTCTTTTTACGATCAGACCAGTATGGGATCACTTCTTTGTGCCATAAGCTAGTTCCCACCTATTTCTATTCTTGTTGGTCCTGGTTCCTAGCGAGAACACAGAGCAATAGAGCCCTTGTCATAGTTTTTACCGAGACCACAGGCAATAGAACCCTTCTCTTATTGTTTTCGCTTCTGCCAACCTCCGCGTGATGTCTAGGTTAAGGTTATCGCACACAATTTTGATACGGAACAACAAGGCTTCTTTTATGGACTTTAAATAAGAATTCTATGCTCTTATTGGGTATCATATACAGCAGTTACGAATATCTTTTCTCCATTTAACAGCCTTAAACCCATTGATAATTCAAAGTTTTGAGTGTATGGCTAATAATCTACCGGCATATTTGTTTTTCCCTCAACTGTAGCTCGTAGTTGCTTAAGTACTTTTGTCTCCCCTGTTTTTTTTTTGTTGCTTTGATTTTTGTTTTGTTTTTTTGTTGTTATTGTTGCAAAATGTCATCTCAAGTATGACATTGTGACAGTTGTTGTCTGTTTAAATTATTTCCTTTGTTTGTCGGTTTCGATGGCAGTACATCTAGACGAAAATAGTTGTGGTAAGAATGATAGCAAAACTTTTAAAAATTAGTGTAAAAATGCATACACGGTTGTCACAAAAGAGATGAAGTGGCAGCATAACGATCCAAGTACCCTCAAGATCTCTTAAGACCTCAACAAAAATTAAGTAAAAATCTGCACCAGATAAAGACAAATCCTCTGCAGATTTAAAAGCCTTCCGTACTACAAAGACCTCCGTCAGAAAAACACAAGAGTTAATATCGAGTTTATAATGAAGGCTCAGCTCATTAACCACACATAAGATCGCCCAATACCACTTGTTCAGAGCTGGCCGTTTCCCACCAAAACAGGCGACCCTGTAGATAGGTAGGTAGGTTGGACTGGTAGCTTTGTTACCAAAAGCTCATTTGAGCACGCATAGCGGCCCGGTGAACACAGTCTCTGTACTGACCAAGTTCCTTCAAACCAGGGAAGAAGAAGAATTTGGTAAGCGCAAGTGCTGCACGCCAACCCCACGCTGGAAAGCCAGCCCGAAAGTTTGTTAAGCGGAGCTATATCCTTAACATCCATGGATGATAGCTGCGTCAAGCTGACAAGGATTGGACAGCCAAATAACCTATATCTGCACCTCGCAAGAGATGGGCATTGACAAAGAGAGTGCAGAACAGTTTCCTCCTCCTCTGCGAATCTGCAACCACGGCAGAAGTCGTAAGATAGAAGCTGCATTATTTTTGCGTGTCTTCCTATAACACAATAACCTGTAAGCATAGCCACTGAGATCGAGATGACGTTACTACCAAGTCTAAGTAACTGGTTAGTTAGCCTTCTATCCATCGAGGGCCAAGTGAGTCTAGAGGTGGAGCAGGACTCCTCATTGACCCAGGATAGGTTGGTGTCTCGAAAGAATTTCCGCGCGATGGCCAATTTGACCGAGGTAAGTGGCATCCCCAAGTCGATTGTAAAGGATTCCGGAAGTAGTGCACCAGACCTGGCGAGCTCGTTGGGTGTGCAGTTTCCCGGAATATTACTGTGCCCGGGGACCATGATAAGTGTGACACTGAAGCGCCGAGAAAGAAGGTCGAGACGATCCTGGAGTTATTTACAACGTTCGTCAGAGAGGCCCTGTACGAAATGCAGCATATTCCTGGCATCAGCAACTAAAATTTTGAAAGACCTCTCTTCACCAAAGGAGAAGAGGCATTTAGAATATATGATTGAACAGCCCGAACCCTGTCTCCAGCACAGTCTCTCCCTACTTCCTCTATGCCTAAAAATACACAATAAGTTCTAATAAGTTTCCCCAACATGCTATAACTTCACACTCCGGTGTACATATATATACGCTAGCAAAGAGCCAACACTTCAAAAAATAAAACAAATTTTAAAATGTTTCTTATTTTGTTTTAATTTGTACAAAAAAAAAGGCTTTAAGGATGAATACCTTTTCTTTTGAAAACCAAAATTGCTTATGGAATCCTGGAACCTAACAACGTTCAAATCAGTTTGAAAATGTTAAGAGAGCATCAATGGTTTAACAGCTATTGCATCTGTGTGCTGTGTGTGTGTGTATTTGTAAATGAATAAATAATTTCGGTTTCTATCAAATGAAATATTCATGAAACATTTACAGTCAGCCCAGCCAGCTAGCCAGCCAGCCAGCCAGCACTTTATAGTTGATTTCATTTGCTGGTCATTTGCCTAATGAAGCCCCAGTTGTCCAGTGTGTGTTGCAAACATGAAATAAATGTTCTCCCAAAAATCAAATGAAAAATTGATGCAAATTGATGCAATTTTATTTAAATTAAATAAATCAAAAATAACAACAACAATAACAACAATATACGAGATAGACAGATGGACAGCAGAAAATATAGCACAAGTACGGTCAAAACAACAGCAGCAAATGGATAAGGTTTGCTTAGAAAACAAGATAAAATGAAAACACATTGTCTGACAAGCTAGTAAGAGAGAGATAAACTACATTAAATTTTCAGCTTCTAATCAATCCATCAAACCATCCTATCAAACCAATCTTATGATAATTTTTTGTTCTAAATTTACTGGCATTTTATTTAAAAACTACTCGTATTTAAAGGACTTTCTTTGAGAAGACTTAACTTGAATTGTTATTGTTTTAGCAGGACTTTACTACTTTTATTCCAATTGTATACACGACAACAATACAACAACACAAACCGAATGAAACTGTTTTAAGGACTTAAGCACTTGAAATAACTCAAAGGTAGATAAACACAAGCAAAATTATTGCTTAACAAACATCTGAAAATAATAAATTTTAAACGAACATTATTGATGAGAAAATATTCACAACAATATTAAGAGTTTCACTTCTTAAAAGTCCAAAAATGCATTGGCAAATGCAAGTGAAAGCCATAACAAAATTTGAAAGCTGGCTTCAATCCCTTACAACTCAAACAGTAGCCATCGTTCACAGAAAGTGATGAGCAGTTGTCAAATAATCATCAATGAGCAGATGTCCTAAGCATAACATGCCCAGAAACCGTCACACATGAGCATGGGAATGGAATTTTACTCTAAAGACTTACATTTAGTGGAGGATTAAAGCCATCTGCTTGTAAAGTTCCATCTTGAAGAGTAAGGGTCCAGAATAGACCTAGAATAGTTACTAGCCTCTCGATGGCTACAATTGAATATCCAACCATGAGGTTAAACATTCCCTATAGGAAACTATACCGGCCCCGAAGTAAATCTTATCAGAAGTCATAAAAGAGTTTGAAAATCCTTTCAAATAATTCAGTAGTAGTCAGTAGCTATGAATGGACGTATGACTTAAGTAAAGAACTTGAATTTTAGGCATCTGGTTGTGAAGTTCCATCTTGAAGAGTAAGGACCCATTTAGATAAGTTGTTAGGCTCATGATAAGAGAGCCATGAGATTAAACATTCCCTAAAGGAAACTATACCGGCAATCAAGTAAATTTTATCAGAAGTCGTAGGAGAGTTTGAAAAGTCTCTTCCAATAATTCAGTAGCCTGTGCTATGTATTGATATGCCATTTCAGTAAAGAAAATAATGAGTTAACAAAGTTGAGCGGTCCTATAAAACGTACCCAGTACCAGTACTGACCAGTTCATCAGGTATGGAATCCATCTGAAGGCTAATTATGAATGATCAAAACTTATACTGAAACATCTTCAAAATTTATGGATTAAGGCGGACATCAAGATGGAAGGAATTGATCGCAACCTAGCTGATCGAATAAATTCCAGCACTCAACAAACATTGCAGTAGTCAGAGAGCCACATCGAAATTTTAATACCGGAACCTACTATAATATACAGTCAACCCTCCTAAAACGCGGTACTCTCAGAAAGCGGTTTCCATATAACGCGGAGCTGAAATTGCGACAACCCTCCTATAACGCGGTACTCTTACAGCGCGGTTTCCATTCAACAACATCCTTCCTATGAATGTCTCTAGTAACTAGATATTGTAAGCAAAGCTGCCAGATAAATGAGGCACCAAATCGTCAAATATTTGAAAAAAGATCGTCAAAATCTTCAAAGACGTTTATTAAAATCGTCAAAAAATCGTCAGGAAAAGTAAATAAATAAATTAAAAATTTTTAAAAACCATAATTATTTCTATTGTAGTAAAAGATATAAAGTCAATATATATATGTATCAAAAAAATAAAACATTTAACAAAGAATTTATTGGAAATTAAAAACTAGCGTCTCTCATCTTCATTTAATATTTTTTTTCCAAAAAAATGGAGAAATTTTATATCATTTTCAGGAAAATATTGTTTAAGATTTAAACAATCTATCTCAGCGTTGTTTCTTGACACATAAGTGCAGCAATAATATTACATCATCTATATCCATGGGCGGCATATGTATTAGGGAATCAGAAGCTTTTGATGTTCTGAGCATGAAAAATTAGTGTAATATGCTGACACATTTTTCAGTTCCTTTCCTTATCATCTGAATGGAATAAAACTCTCATGTATGGGTTAGTGCCTCAACGTCTATTTTGCGGTTTCTCGACCGTGTGCAGGAGAGGCCATAGCATCTCGTTAATGACGGTAGTGTATCCAACTCCATTGAATCATTGGAGCATCGTTGCATAAAGGGACTTTTCCCGAAAATCATATATTCCTACATAACGCTCGTCTTTTTTGGCCAGAAAATCCGTATGTGGTCAATTGGCCAATGGATCGCACACTGCATTACAGTAAAAGTACAAATTTTTAGTCGGATCCGTATGTGGAACTAAATTCCTGCAGAGGTCTTTCCTGATGCTTATGGTATAAAAATATACAAGCCTAGTGTCCATAATTTATTATTATTTTATTAGGTTATTCAGGAGTTGTGATTTTTCAGCCTTTAAGGGATTAAAAAGGAATAAAATACAGAAAAATCATCACAGGTATTCGAATGTAACTTAAATATACAATACTTTACTCCTTGTTTTTACTAACTAACATAAATTTCCAATAGTAACAATTGCAAAGTAAATTACAAAGCTTTAAAGTGACTTTTAATGTACTGAAAGTAAAGAATATGATGGAAGTTTTTAATTTTTAAAATCGTCAAAATAAGGGCATATATCTGAGAGCTATGATTGTGAGGCCAACCGCGGCAGCCATATAAATGAAATAAAAATCCATTTCCAACCGGAACAGTTGTAGTTCACAGCAAAACAATAAATTTATCAAAATTTATATTTACTCACATTATAAATACATACATATGTATGTAAAATTCATAAGGCAGAGAAGATACATATGTGACGTATGAGTTATATTTAATTCCATTAGTTTCATACATGACAAAATCCAAGTGTTTTTTGTATTGCATACTTTTCAGGGTAACTATTCCAGTAAATAGTACATGTAATATGATGCGTATGAGTAATATATTTCAAATACAATTCAAAAGAAAGTATACCCAGCACATAAATTTGGAATTAAGCTACATACATGATATTTCGATTCTATGCAATTCTAGGCTATATTCTAGATTCCAAGAATATTACAGGGTGAACAAAGAAGGATTCAAATACCTGCTGAATGTGTTGATGGAAAATTTGATTAGCAACAATTGCAAAGTAAATGCAAAGCTTAAAGTGGCTTTTAATGTACTAAAGTAAAGTAAAGAATATGATGTAAATTTTTAGTTTTTAAATATCGTCAAAATAAGGGCATAAATCGTCAAATCGTCAATATGATATTTTTGGTGCTCAAAATCGTCAAAATGACGATAAATCGTCAAATCTGGCAGCTATGATTGTAAGAGAGTTTAATATCAGTTTTATTTTCAACGCAAAAGCACAGCCGAGATATATAAACATCATGTTTATATAAACATGCCACCTTAGCTGAAAATTTTTCTGAAAATTTTTCTGCATCTGATGTCTGAGAGTGAGGATGAATGTTGAAAAAATACATAATTTTACAAAAGTCTTTCCTTTTTTATCGGAAAACAGTCTTTTAGTTTAGTTTTTATTTAATTTTTTATCAATCCTTATATGAACTCTTTAATTCGATAAAAAAAATTTATAATTTATCTTGTCTTGGTCTCCATATAACGCGGTACCAATGATGTAATTTGTACTAATTCCGAGTTTCTTATAACGCGGTTTCCATAGAACGCGCTACGAAGTAGCCTGGTTTGTACAATTAAATCCGAGTTTCTTATAGCACGGTTTCCATACAACGCGGTACGCACTCTCCGTGTTATAGGAGGGTTGTCTGTACACCCTATAACCTACTCTGTAGAGGCTTTTAGAGCCGCTAGTAACAAAAAATCAAAGAATCCTATCAGAGCCTTCGAATTTTCAGATTTGAACTCCCTAATTGGAATCCAATCTCCTATTGAGAAACTTATAAGACACCATATATTCGATCCGCCATTGTTGTTGACGTAGTCTTGTAGGTAGTAAGGTGGCTTCTTAGACGTGAGGCCACGGTTCAAACCCCAAGTCAGGTATCGCCAACAAAACGAAATATGAAAAAATATTTCTTCCGCGACTTCCTTTCAACAGATTTCTGGCAAAAACTCTGAAAATAAATTAAATTGCAATGAAGCAGTTTCTCAAAAATCTGTCATTCTGAGTCGATTTTAAACTGTAGGTACCGCCACTCATGTATAAAATTAACACACACAAAACATAAGTGATGTGAGAAGCTAGGTTGTATTTCGAACGACAGATTTTTGAGCAACTTTTCATTTCAGAATTTTTGCCAGAAATCTGCTGAGAGGAAGACGCCTAAGAAAAATTTTTTTTTAATATTTCATTTTGTTGGATTCCTCGATAGGAGATTTAATTTTAGGATTCCCATAAGAGACTTCTAGTCTGACGATTTTGAAGTCCCCATTAGGCTACCTGATGCTGGACAAAGTAGGCTGCAGTATACATACTGCCATTAGACTTCCATATAGTTTGCCTAACCTCAGAGGAGATAATGGTGCTTGCTGTTGTTGTGAGGAGAAATCTTACAGTTTAAAGTCCTACAGTTTTGCTAACGACTTCTGCAGAAGCTGCAGAGATGAGGAAGAAGAGGAGACTGTCCCTCATCTGCTGGGTACATGCCCGGCTCTATGCCAAAGGAGAAGGAAGTATTTGGGTACTTACTACATGGATGATCTGGAGGAACTGTCAGGGGTAGACATTGGCAGCATAAATCGCTCCATCAGGAGCTCCGAATGGTTTCGAGACTAGGGGATAACGGATGACTGTGGTAGAACAATGGACCCAATGCGGCCTAAGTGTGTCCATCCAAGAATTTTTCTTGGATGGGCAGCTACCTCTACCTACCTACCTACCTAAGTCCTACAGTTTAAAGCCGACTGCGAACGACAGATATTTGAAAAGCTTTTTATGGCAATTTCTGTTTACACTCAGACTTTTTGCCGGAAATCTGCTGAGAGTCCCCGGTGAAAGATTTTTTCTGATTTCATTTGCTGGAGATGTCTGATCTGGGGTTCGATCTACGGCCTCAAGTCTAATAAGCCAACACCTACCTACTAGACTACAACGACTTCTGCTATGTTCTTTGTAACTTTGTCACTCAACATTTAAATTCTATTGTCGTAGACAGAACAGAAGTACCTCAGAGTATAAATTAGGTCGACTACAATATTGTTGAAACTGAGACCATTCAAATGAAATGATTGAATGACACTTCACCCTAAAATTACGCCTCTTCAGTGTATAGACCTTCAAAGAGCATTTATATTTTGTTATCTCTCACAGATTCCAGCATGCAGCCTTCCGTTTAATACCATCAGGCATTCTCTTAATGGAATTGAGGATTTCAAATTAAAATATTGCTCAATGAAACTAGGACCACCCTCGTATTATACGATTATGATTTCTTTATTTGAACATTTCATTTACATTTAAAATGGATTAAAATGATATGAATATTCTTAATATGAAGGTTTTTTATTTAATTTTATTTGATTTAATATAAGTTATTATTTAAACGTATTGATTACTGATTAAATACATTAAAAATATTGTAAATAAATTATGCATTCAATACAAAATATTATTTATAACAAATGGAAATAAATAAATTTAACTTTTAGCAGGCAATTAAAAAAATATGATTTAAAATTTATTCAAATGAAAAGTCTTTAAAGGGATTTAGAATAGTAAATAAAAATTTGTTTTTATTAATCCAGTAGTAAATAATTTCAATTCAAAAATAAGGTTTTGCAGCATTTAAAAGGTTTTAAAGTCTTTAATAATTGGAAATTTACCCGCCCCCCTAAAATACAAACGAAATCTTTCAAAAGCAATTGTTTTCAATTGAAATGGCAACATTGGTGCCAAAAATGCCAATTTGACAATTCATGTGTGATTTTTTAAGAGCTATAGGAAAATTTTTCAAAAAAAAAAACATAAAATTCAGAAAAATGCATGAAATCTTTATTTGAATCGATAGTACGTTCCATATAATTTAATGTTTGAAGATTATTTCATGCAAATGTTGACCGCGACTGCGCCTCAAATGGTCCATTCGCTTAGTCCAATTTTGGCATACTCTTTCCAACATTTCGGCCGGTATCTCACGAATAAATGCTTCAATGTTGTCTTCCAATGCGTCAATTGAAGCGGGCTTGTCTGTATAGACATGAGCTTTAACATAGCCCCACAAAAACATGGTCTAAAGGCGTTAAATCGCACGATCTAGGCGGCCAATTGACCGATCCCGAATGTGAAATAAAATGTTCACCGAACTCGCCTCTCAATAAGTCCATTGTTACACGTGCTGTGTGGCATGTGGCACCGTCTTGTTGAAACCACATGTCATGCAAGTCAAGCTCTTGCATTTTGCGCAAACAAAAGTTGTATATCATCTCACGTTAGCGCTCACCATTCACAGTTACGTTACGATTCGCAGCATCTTTGAAGAAGTACGATCCAATGATGCCACCAGCCCATAAACCGCACCAAACTGTGACTCTTTTTCTGAATGCATTGGTAGCTTTTGCAATGCTTCTGGCTGATCTTCACACCAAAATCGACAATTCTGCTTATTTACGTATGCATTGAGCCAAAAATGAGCTTCGTCGCTGAACACAATTTTTCGATAAAAAAGTGGATCTTCGGCCAACTTTCCAAGAGCCCATTCACCAAAAATTCTGCGTTGCGGTAGGTCGTTCGGCTTCAATTTTTGCACCATTCGTGTATTTTGAAAGGCCTTACACCCAAATCCTTCTGCAAAATTTTCCACGTTGTTGAGTAACAGAGGCCCAATTGCTGCGAACGGCGACGAATCGGTATTTAATGAGTCATCATTAACACTGGCCGATACAGCTGCGATATTTTCTTCAGTTCGCATTCTACGTAAGCGTGTTGGTGGTTTAATGTCCAACAATGTATATTTGATGCGAAATTTAGTCACAATAGCCCGAATAGCCGCTTCAGTGGGTCGATTAAACTGACCATAAAATGGAAGAAGCGCGCGATGAACTTTCTTAACAGAGCCAAGCATTTTGGTAATAAAATTCAATGATTTGCAAGCGTTGTTCGTTTCTAAGACGATTCATGGTTAAATTATTGACCAAACTGAAGATGTTTGACAGTGAAACACAACATGAAACGTGCGTGAGCTGTTTAAACCAGTGTTGCCAAAAAGATAATAGCAAAAAAATCACCCGTTATTTGCCAAGAATAAAATCATTTTTATTGAAGCAGATGATGGAGAATCCATTTTAATGCTTTGCTAACACAAGTCTGACTATCGATTTATAATAGCAATACGAACAACAACAAACATACTGGCAATAATAAAAAAATATTTATTTTCAAAGAATTTATTTTGTTTCTTTGCGAGACAAAACAAGAATAGAATGAAAAACGTGCAGCATAAAAATTACAAGGAAATTGAAAAAAATATCCTTAAAGGTCTTCCCACCAAAAAACAAAAATGAAAAACAAAAATAAACTTAACATTCCTCTTTCATGTAATAGAGAGGGGGCATACTGCAATGGTTGCCATGATTTTGTATAAAAATATTGTATCCAACTGTATAACTCAAGGCAAACAGAGAACGAAAAAAACCACCAACTATTATTGGCTAATAATAAAGCCAATAACTTAATAATAATTTATAATTTAATAATAATTTTTCATTTAATAAAGCAGATTTCCTTTTTTTCTTTCTTTCTTTCATTTGCCACAATAATGTTGTAATTCCATGGCCTTTATTTTCCTTATGTACGTTTAGCATATGTGTGTTTGGTTGATGATGCACTATTAAAGTAAAAAATATTGCATTAATCTATCCATTCATTCATTCATTCATTCTTTCATTCATCTATTCATTTATATATACGTTCACTTTATTCATTCATTCATTCTTTTCATTTTCATTTCTACTTTTTTTTTCTTCCCAAGTAGTTATTTTTAATGAAAATACCTGAACATAAATACCCAGCAAATAAATATTTTTTCTTGTTTTCATTCAAAATACATGCATACATACACACTCTTATATTTACATGCATAAATTGTATAAAAAAATACTCGTTAAACTTTTATCAATAAAAATAACAGCATTGTCCTTGCCAAAGTCTATAAAGTTCATCAATTTTTTTTCAGGATACATGAACAGTCCTGCCTGCCTGCCAAACAGTAAGCCAGCCCACCTTTCCACCTCTTTTTTTTATTTATTTTTATTACACAAACGTACAATAAATGCCATTTACTTACACACCCATACATACGTTTGATCATTTACGCAATGTAATTACAGCAGTTGTTAGTTGAATAGCACTCAATGCAAAAAATTTTGACTTTTTAATTCATCATGAACAAGAAATTTCTATCAACGTCAAGGGGCATAATCGAAAGTTTAAGCAGCCTTCTCGAAGGTACAAAAATATATAAAAAAAAATTGATTTGCATTGTCATGCATCTTATATTTTTAAGGTCGTAATTTTGCTAACAAAGAAGAGTTAGTATCAGTACAGCAATTTACTTGTAAAATTGTTCTCTTATCTTCGACAACAGTTTACTTTCTTTATTGGTCATTATAACTCTTCAGTCAATATTACATCCTAGCTTCTCACACCACCCCTGATGAATGTGAGTGATTTTATCCATGTATGGCGGCATATACAGTTTAGTTTCGACTTCGAGCGACAGAAGACTGCAGAGAGATAGTCACCGAAGAAACTTGTTTTGTATTTCGTTTTGTTCGAAATATCTGATCTGGGGTTTCATTCACGAACTCGATTCTAATAATGTCAACACACTACCCTACTATACCTATATTGTCTTGACAGATGTTTCCACTCTCTGATTCCAAGTAGGGCTGACTGGAATCCTAATACGGTCGTCAACCCGGGAGTCCTAGATATATATACCGACGGCTCTAAACTCGATAATGAGGTTGGAAGCGGTGTCTACTCTGGGAAACTGAACCTAAATATTTCTCTCCGTCTGCCTGACTACTGCAGTGTGTTTCAGGCGGAGGTGATGGCAATATACCGGGCCGCTCAATGGATCCTCGTCAACGATGCTCCTTTCACTCGCGTCTCGATCTCTTCTGATAGTCAGGCCGTGATAAGATCTCTATCGGATTTCGTGATTAACTCTAGCATCGTTAGGGAAAGTCGCCGCTGTCTCGACCTTCTCTCGGGGCGCTTCACCAGTGTCACTCTGGCGTGGGTCCCCGGGCACAGTGAAATTCCGGGAAACTGTAGGGCCGACGAGCTCGCCAGAGCTGGTGCGCTCCTTCCGGAATCCCCTTCTGTTGAATTGGGTATGACACTTGCCTCGGTCAAGTTGACCATTGCGCGGAGGTTCTTTCGGGACGCCAACCTATCCTGGGTCAATGAGGAGTCCTGCTCCACCGCTATACTCACTTGGCCCAAGATGGATAGAAGGCGTACCAACCGATTACTTGGTCGACTACAGTGGCCGTGCTTACAGGTCATTGCGTCATGGGTAGACACGCGGTAAGAATGAGGCTCCCTTTCAACGACTTCTGCCGTGGATGCAGGTCCACTGAGGAAGAGGAGACTGTTGTTCACCTTCTTTGCCAGTGGCCGTCTCTTGCTAGGTCTAGATATAAGTTATTTGGCTCCCCATTCCTTGTTAGCTTAACGGAGCTATCATCTATTGACATCAAGGATATAACTTCGTTCATCAAACTTACTGGCTGGTTTTCCAGTGCGGGGTAGTCGTGCTTTTGTTGTGCAGCCCTTGCGCTGACCAACTTCTTCCTTTTCCCTGATTTTGGTGGAACTTGGTTAGCACAGGGACTGCGTTCGCCCGTGGCATCACAACGGGCCGCTATGCGTGCTCAAGTGAGCTTTGTGATAACAGAGCTACCACTCCGACCTAACCTAACTAACCCTACTAGACTACGGTAACTTCTTTATTTGTACCGTCCTCTTGTAATGATAAATGACAATATGAAACCATTACGACAAAGTCTGTGAGATCGGATTCTTGAATATAAAATTTTGATAGACTTTGGAAAATTTAGGAGAATTATACGAGCTTTGTTGCTATTTAGCTTCTCAGAGCTGTTGTTGTAGTTAAAAAAATATTTATTACAGACTCTGGATAATAATCTGTATGTTTATGGTAACATAAATACCCTACAATGCATGACAAGCAAATAAAACAGATTGAAAGATTTGTGCAAAAAGAATGCCCAAACGAAATGCACAATGTAACCATCAAAGAGGAAGAGATGGGATGCATACAAACAAGGTAAAATTTCTGACTGTGGTCGACTTAGCGATCTCCAGGACGATCCTTGTCTTGCTGTATTCCTGGATGACATACTAGCACCCGCTAGATGTTAACTAATGCGTGCAGCGAAGTCAAATCCCCTGGATCTTAAATTTTGATTGTGCGTGCGGCTTGGAACATACCATGTAAAAATAAAAATCCAATGAAAACCAATACACAAGCCTCTAGAAAGATCCTCTCAAAAGTTGATGACCACGGCAAACGTTTAAAGGACAATGATTGACGTATAGCACATGGAATGTCTGCATCCTTTACAGGGTAGGCGCTTCCGACCAGCTGACGGATGCCCTCATAAAATATAGGACTGACATCACTGCCATACAGGAAATGCCATGGATAGGACAAGGATGCAAAAGGCTTGCATCTTACTTACTTAATTGGCCATAACAACCCGATTAACGGATTTCGGCCTGCCGCAACACATTCTTCCAGGCGCTTCTGCTTCTTGCGCGCCTACGTCAGTTGGTCACACCAATCGATGACAGGGCTTCCTCGATTTGGTCCTTCCAACGGATACAAGGTCGTAATCTTCGCCGACTTCCGCAGATCCCCGCATCAAATACCCACCTCGCTGGAGCATCCTCCTCCATTCGAACGACATGGCCGAGCCAGCGCAGCCGCTGGGTATTAATACGCTGTACAACGTCCATGTCGTTGAGGAGCTCATACAGCTCACTATTGTATCGGATGCGGAAATCATCGCCAACTCGTACTGGACCGAAGATCTTACACAGTACTTTTCTCTCGAACACTCTCAAGGCTGCTGCATCAGAACTTAATAGGGTCCATGCCTCTGCGCCATAAAGAAGTACGGGTAGGACGAGCGTCTTGTAGAGTATTAGTTTTGTCGTACGAGAGAGGTCTCTGCTACTCAATTGCCTATTGAGACCATAGTAGCACCTGTTGGCAAGAGTGATCCTGCGCTTGATCTCCAGACTGACATCATTTTGGTGGTAATGGCAGAGCCAAGATAAATAAATTCCTTGACTATATCGAAAGTATAGTTATCGGCCGTAATCTGAGATCCAATACGCTACACGTCTCTACTTGTCGATAACTTATACTTCATTTTGCCCTCATTTACTGCCAGACCCATCTTAGCAGACTCCCGTTCAATAGAGCTAAAGGCAGCAGTAACATCTCGCTTGGTACGCCCTATGATGTCAACGTCGTCAGCGTACGCAAGCAACTGGTCACTTTTTTGAAAAATAGTGCCACTGCGATGCACTCCTGCCTTTCGCATAACACTCTCCATGACGAAGTTGAAGAGGTCGCATGATAAGGGGTCGCCTTGTCTGAAATCTCGCACGGTCTCAAAAGGCTCGGAGAGGTCCATTCCTACCTTGACGGAGCTGCAGGAATTGCTCAGGCTTGCATCAAGCAATGTATATACAGCTGCCATCAGGATAATCACGAATTCGGATGCGGATTTGTGCGTAATAAGAGATTTTGCCATCTTGTCATTGGGCTCACTCCTGTGAATGAAAGAATTGCCACAATCCGCATCAGAGCAAAATTCTATAACATCAGCCTTATTTGTGCTCACGCCCTGACGGAAGAAAAGGACGATGTGGTTAGAGATGCCTTCTACGCTAAGCTCGAGGACATGTACCATAAGTGCCCAGACCATGACGCCAAAATCATCCTCGGAGATTTTGATGCGAAGGTCGGGCGGGCCTCCACGCGAGTTTCGTCCTCAATCCTGTCAAATATCTGTCAAATAAATTTTGATTGAAATAAACTGAAGTTTTTATATTCCTAGATAAACGAAAGCTATTTACCAACCGAAATGATTGTTCTTGGTTAAGTAAATAAATTTTTTTATTTAAAAATTACTCAACCCCTATACCCTACTGTATGAAACATTGCGATGGAAATCTATTCATTTACAGTCGGCTCCGATGTATTTCATAAAAATTACAACAACAATCCGGATTTTATTTATAAAATATGCCATATGCCACACTGATATTGTGACATGATAACAGTTTAATTGAATTTGTGATTGATAATGATAATGTTGATGATAAAAAAAGAAAAACAAAAAATAAAAATAAATATTAAATAAAACAACAACAAAAAAGTTATGTTATTAAGATAATTTCCTTGTAACAAATGAGAAACATATCTGCAAACAAAACATCAACGTTAAATATTTTTCTCCGGTTTTTTTTTTCTTTCCTTCTTTACTTTTTTAATAACAATAACACTGGCAATAACAACAACAGCATACATATTTATTTTCCTTACTTTTTTAATAACAACAACACTGGCAACAACAACAACGACAACAACATATTTATTTCATTTATTTATTCGGTTTCTGTTTTTTTATTTATTTTTTTAACGAAATATTGTGTATTCCAACAAGGAAATTAAATGAAAATCTGGTATCCTTTTTAACACAAAAACATATGAGAACACATGTCCATAAACATACAATGCTGACATGTACATACATACACATGTATGCATACGTGTGTATGTATGTGTATTTTTTAACAAATTTCATATTTGCTTCATTGTTATTACAATTGTAAATAGGACAGACACACATTTGTACATACACAATGGCCATGTATAGGGGGAAATGAAAGTGTAATGGCCAGTAATTTAGTTTTATTTTATTTTTTTAAGCAATTTCTCTCACTCTCTCCCTCACTCTCTCTCCCTTCTTTAACACAACTCTTGATAATAAAAAAAATGAAGTGAAATTCCAAGGAATTAAATAAATTCGATTAAATAAAGGCTCCGCCAAATAACTTTTTTTTTGAAAATGCTTTTTAAAAGAAAAACTACTGAATATTTTCTCAAAATTCTTTTTTTATTGGAAGTAGAATCCTTTCGGTTAATAATGGAAAATAATTTCATTCAAATGTCTGTCTCGGCTGGCCATGCAGTAGCCTACACGATTGGTCCAATTTTTAAGCACATTATCGATTGTGCGCACCTGTATTTCACCAAATGGCTTCACGAATATTGTCCTTTAAAGCGTCAATTGTCTCTGGCCTGTCGGCGTAACACTTATCTTTGACGGCACCCCACAAATAATAGTCCAACGGTGTCAAATCACAGCTCCGAGGTGGCTAAACGACATCAGCTCTGCGGCTGATAATGCGATCTTCAAAAACAGGGCGCAAAACATCGAGTGTAGCTTCGGCTGTGTGGCATGTAGCGCCTTCCTGTTCAAACCAAATGTTGCCAATATCCTCCTCTTCAATTTTTGTGAACAAAAATTAGTTCAAAATGGCCCGATAACGATCGCCATTGACTGTAACGGCCACTCCTTGCTCATTTTCGAAGAAAAATGTCCCAATTATGGCTCAGGACCAAAATCCGCACCAAACAGTGACTCGCTTTGGGTGCGTCGGCTTTTCAATGTATGCGTGCGGCTTTTCTGTGCCCCAAATGCGACAATTTTGCTTGTTTACATACCCGCCAAGATCGAAATGAGCTTCATCTGAAAAGATGATTTTTTGGCCAAAATCGGCATCTTCTGGTGTAGGCTACTGCATGGCCAGCCGAGACAGACATTTGAATGAAATTATTTTCCATTGTTAACCGGAAGGATTGTACTTTCAAATAAAAAAAGAAATTTGAGAAAATATTCAGTAGTTTTTTTTTAAAGCATTTTCAAAAAAAAAGTTATTTGGCGGACCCTTTATTATGTATTAAAATACTTACTCTTTTGCAGAGATCAGCAATGAGTATTCAAAAAGACAAGTAGTATTGAATCATACTCATAATTTCTGATACATGTACGCATTCATACTTATTTAAATATCATGAAACCTCTACTCATATTCAAAGTTTGAAGTGTACTCATCATATTCAGACTTAACAACGCGTATGATGTTGTTGACATCGACTCTCCATAACTCAACATATACACGAATCACAAAATAAGTATGATTCGCGTACGAACACTAAAATACTCACTAGAAGGTTGTGCATTTGCTCTGCTTGCTGTTCTGACTTTTTTGCTTATGTGTCTGTTTTGTCATGGCAATTTTATTTTACAGTCAGAGTTTTTGCCGGAAATCTGCTGAGAGGAAGCCGCTGAAAATTTTTTTTTTATATTTTCGTTTTGATGTCTGACGTGGGGTTCGAACCGTGGCCTACACACTACCTTCTAGACTACGGCTCTAGTATTTGCTAAAGTGTTTTTTCCTACCACAGAATCTGCATATTGACCTTGAAGTGATCTTTATGCTGAACAAATGTTTTCCACGCTTACAACGCCTGGTGAAAAGCTTGCTTACTATTCTCGGGTTTCTTCTGAATAGCCTGCAGCACGATTCACAGCACTTCCCACTACAATAACATAGCAAAAGTTCAGACTGTCTCAAACCCTTTCAGCATGAGACTCTTCGTTTTTCTCCATCTTTCCTTCCAAGTTTAACTTTCCTGGCTAGGGGAGACTCATTAAAAAAAGATTCTGGCGCCAGTAGTGGTGTTTAAACCTCCTTCTGCTCGCAGCCATTGAACAGGCTTGTTTTGCATTCGTATTGTTTTCTCACTCAGTGAGAAAATGTTCCAGAGATCGAAATGGATTTCAAATGACCAAAGGTTTGTTGAGCGGTTGTCACTTGATCTCCAACGTTATCGCTAGAAAGACCAGCCTTTGTTCTTTTTCTGCCTAAATAGCGGTGTAAGTGCGCATCTGGTATCTGGCCCAGATTTGTTGATTCTCCTGACTGCCAAATGCTCTGATGGTGACCTGACAGTCAAATAGTATTTCCATGTACTGGCCTTTCTACTTTTTGTACTGTTCTAGCCTAAACTACCACTTGGTAGATACTCCTGACTTTCCCCATGACATCCATTTCTGCCCCACTATCTGTTCCATCCACATATTATACAATGATTCCTCTTTTAATAATACATAGTCTTTAAACTGCTCCATTCACTCTGGTTACTAGTCGTTTTGACAGAACATCACCATTCCAGCGATATCTAATAGCTGCGATATCCTGTTTGTAGTAAAAACTGTCTGCCTAGCTTCTTAAAATAACCCGTAACCGTAAGCCTGATTGTTGACAAATCTTTAAACGGAGTTCGGAAAAAGAAAACCATCCCTGGCAGCTAAATCTGACAAGTAAAAGGCGTGATGAAGCATGCCGTTGCATTGTATTACTAGATGTTTGATGAAACAAATCCTTCTTCTTTACCAAATATGGTTTGGAATTAAAAAGAAGAAGCCTGCGGCCCCTGTCTATACGTCAGACTGGTCATACACGGCACCGCTTTGCAACAAAACCCATAAGTTTGTAGCACGACAAATAAAGTTTTAAAAATTCCCAGTGAGAGAGAACTACGCTGTTACGCTCATAATTTAATTGAAAACATTTGAGTTGAGCAGAAGATAATAAAATTTATGAATGTTGACTGCAACTGCAACAAGAAATATTCGTATTTCAATCACAAATATGAACAATTGTTGCCAGTTTAATTAAACACAAACAATTGTAACTCTAACACCCATACCTACACCAACTCCTACACCTGCACTAACACTAAGTTCCTAATGTGGGCTTGTGTAGAGGAAATAACTGTTAAGGGTTTAACAATGACAGGATTTCGTCCACAACTCAAATACACAAACCCATACAGCTCTACACACACATCAATTACACTTTCTTTAAAATTCTCTCTCTCATTCTCTCCATCTGTCGCGGTCTCTCTCTCTCACTAAGCCTTCTTCCGTATACTTACACGCATTAAATAAAATGCTTGATATCCCTGAGAACGATATTATCATCCCTTAATGTTGCTTACCGTTATTGGTGTTGCTGCTGTTGCTATTGTTGCTATTTTAACTGTCTAAAGCTGATGGCATGTGCATTAATAATGATGTTGGTGCTGGTGTCTGTGCTAGTGTTGGTGATTATTTGATTTGAATGTGTGACAGTCATT
This sequence comes from Sarcophaga carnaria, assembly GCA_958299815.1. Lineage (NCBI taxonomy): Eukaryota > Metazoa > Arthropoda > Insecta > Diptera > Sarcophagidae > Sarcophaga > Sarcophaga carnaria. Next base: position 7,950,282 of record OY283153.1, on the reverse strand, counting down.
CTATTTCCTATTTCCGCTCTAAACACTCATTTCTCCTACAAATGTTGGACAATAGTTTTCATTGTAACGGTGAATACACTGTAAACGAAAAAGTGAAAGAAAAAGTGGATTTTTTAAAAGGAAAATATTTTGGAAAGACCGCCCCTGGAACGGAGTTGGCAATCCCTTTGAGATAGTTTTCAATCGCTTTTGTGCAAAAGTCCGATGGCATCTCTGCGATAATTTGACAAATGCGGGTCTTTAAAGACCAGCGAAAGCGCATGCTTTGACGGAGCCATACAAAAAATTCTAACTGTTTAGAATCGCATTATCTTGGCGGCCAAATTAAGCCTTCAAAACCTGAATTACTTTTCCTGATAACTTCTCATGCAATGAATACAAAATCAGTAGCATTTTGTAGCAAGTGGCACAGTTTTGTTGAAATAACTTACCGTTCAGTTCATAACCTTTACTTGCAGGTCCAAAATAGCCGGTTACTTACTTACTTAACTGGCCATTAACAACCCGATTAAGAGATTTCGGCCTGCCTTAACACATCCTTCCAGGCGCCTCTGCTTCTTGCGTGCCAACGCCAGTTGATAACACCAATTAATGACAGGGCTTCCTCGATTTGGTTCTTCCAACGCAAATAAGGTCATCCTCTTCGCCGACTTCCGCAAATCTCCGCATTAAATACCCGTCTCGCCGGAGCATCTGCCTCCATTCGAACGACATGGCCGAGCATGCGCAGCCTTTGGATGTTAATACGCTGCACAATGTCCATGTCCTTGAGAATCTCATACAGCTCACTGTTGGATCGTATGCTGAAATTATCGCCAACTCGCACTAGACCGAAGATCTTACGTAGGACTTTTCTCTCGAATACTATCAAGGCTGCTGCATTAGTGCTTAATAGTGTCCATACTTCTGTCTTTAAATTTGGAACTTTAGATTTGGGTTGTGCGTAGGACTTGGAACTCACCACATAAAAATATTATCCAATGAAAACTAAAACACAAGCCTCTATCATGTGATCATACATACATACATACATACATAATTGGTCATTACAACCCTTCAGTCAGGATTACGACCTAGTTTCTCACACCACTTATGTTGTGTGTGTTAATTTTATACATGAGTGGCGGGACCTACAGTTTAAAGTCGACTCCGAACGACATATTTTTGAGAAACTTTTCTTGGCAATTTGTATTTACTCTTAGAGTTTTTGCCAGCAATCTGCTGAGAGGAAGTCGCCGAAGAAATACTTTTTGTATTTTGTTTTGATGTCAGGCCTGGGGCTCGAACCCTGGCTTTAAGTCTAATAAGCCAACACACTACCTACTAGATTAAAGCGACTTCTCATCATGTGATCATATCTCTCTATGACCTCCAGATTTGAATGCGCACTAAACAACAATTTTTCAGTCGCACCACCGAGTGAGAAATAAGCTCCATAGCTGACACATAGTTTGGCTTGAAAAGAATCTATTTCCATATTCCCTAGCGTTGAGTTTGCCTAACCAAACAACTCTTTCCACTTTCCACAGAAAGGTTCTGAACCTAAACACTCGCTTGGAAGTTGACCTCATTATATGTATGTGCAGAATTTAATCCTTCAAACTGAATTTCTTTCTGTGTATTTCCCATAAATGAAGTGGTTGATGTGTACATGTATGTGTGTGTTGTTATGATTTCTTTATGAGAATGATTTTAACTGTCAAATCGTATTGTTTTATTGTCATCCTTAAGGGAATTTAACCACAAAATTTTCATTTCATTTTCGGCATGTACAACAATCGTTCATACATACATACATACATACGTACCATATGTGTGTTTTTGTATTCATGTATTTATGAATTTATGAATTTAACAATTTTAAATCACATGCTCATTTACTTAAAAATCTAATCAACTTGTATTGCATACTCTTAAGGGATTAAGAGTGAAGTATAGAGCACAAGAGTGAGAGATTTTAGCGTATGTTTTGAGTGTAGAGAGGGAATTGTTAGAAATTGTTACAACAAATTAATTGTGAATGAGTTATAAAGACAATTAAATGAATGAAAGTGTATGTATGTATGTGTTTTAAATTGAGAGAGAGAGAGAAGGGCTTTTTATTTAATTGCACTTGTTTTCTGTTTTATGCTGTGAACTTTTTAGCATTTTTCTTAAGGGGCCACTTGAAAAATTGTAGAAATTCTTGAGTATATTTACTGAAAAGTTAAGCTGTTCAAAATATAATCTTATCCTTATCCTTGTCTTTTTCTTATTCTTGTTCTTATTCTTGTTTTATATACACAGTATTTTCTTATTCTTGGCCTTTATTTTCAAGCAAATGTTTTTCTCTGTCTTTTTTTTCTTCATTTCGTCTATTAAACACGCACTCACTATGATGCTACTTCAACTGCTAACATCTCTGCTTGAAGCAGAATAATATTCGTAACTGTAAAGGTAAATAACGGAATTTTGTATGTGACAGTGTACGTATGTATGTATGTGTATGGGTATTTCTATGAATGGGTTGGCACTTCATGTTCGCTCTCTCTCTCTCGGCATTCAAGAATATCAAGTGTTTTGAAAATGTTTTCTTGCCTAAAGATGTTTGTTGCGAAGCACAAATTCTTTCTATTTCGTTAAAAAAAATTCTGTAAATTTTCTTTTATCTCTCTCTCTCGCTCTCTTTGCCTTTCTTATGATGAAATTTAGTGTTAAAGAATTTATTTTATTTGCCATTTTCTTTAGCGTTTCATACTTAAAAAGAACGTACGGAAAATTCAAGTGCCAGTTTATATAATCATGGCTATAAGTGTACATCTGTGACACACATGCATGCATACATACATACATACATACATACATCGTTCCCTTATAGCCATTGCATATGCATTTCCACTATAAAAGTGCTTTAAATGCCTTTCCATGATGAAATATTTATAAAATCTGTCTGTTTTTGTTCTTGTAATTTCTTCTTCTGTTCTGCTTATTTTCCTCCACACGGGTTTTTGTTGTTGTTGTTTTTTCTTTCTTTTCGCATTACTTGTTTACCACTTTAATGTCAAAAGTAGTTGACGTTTTTAATGCTGCTTATTTTTTCTTGTTTCTTCTTTGGTTTTTTTTGCTCTTTTTGTTGTTTTTTTTTTGCTTTTTCCTTCACACCTTTTCGAGACTCATCCGCTTTAAAGGTCAGGGTCTGCTGATATGTGATAGCTTGACTGACTCTGCAATCACTACTCTATAGTCCCTCTTTAAGGTTGTTTAAATATTCATGCAATTTTTATAATGCACTGCTTATGTCAATCGTTTCAAAGAAAAATTGAAAAAAATCTCTGATAAAATATCACGTCCAAGTGTGGAAAGCAAAAAAGTTTTTTTAATAAGAAAGCAATCCTAAAATAATCGAATGGATTCCAAGTTTATGTGTTAATTTTTTTTAGAGTCTTTTAAATCATGTTGAGATGATATTACGTGTTGTGATGTCTAGTTTTCCACATTGATTTGCATTTCATTAACAAAAAGCTTCATGTGTTCTTTAACAAAACTTTTATCACTCCTTGTTAAAACATCTTTAGACGAGTGGGGCATGAAAACTGTGACCTCTATTCCTGGAAGTTGAGTGTGGCATGAAACCCGTTATTCAGAAGATGACCTCTATTCATTGTACAGCGAATAGGGCTTAGGAGTTAACCCAACAAAGACAGAATTTGTACTAAAGAACGATACAGAATCGCTCAATTCGCTGCGCCTGACCTCATTAGGGTAGCTCTCACTGTATCCAGTATCCACAAAAATATCTTGGAATCCTGTTATTGGCTTGCAATCCTAAACTGGCATAAGGATTGTGCATTAAGTTTGGAACCACTATGGTGGTGGAGAAGTCGCCGTAGTCTAGTATGTAGTGTGTTTCCTTATCAGATAAAAGCAATCGTTAAACCCGTTGTGCTTCATCGCGAGGCATTGTTTACTACCCTTAACTGGCTACCACCAGACATACATACATACATACATACATACATGCATACATACATACATACATACATACATACGTACATGCATACGTACATGCATACATACATGCATACATACGTACAAGCATACAATAACAGTAGGTGACCAGCGCATAACATCAAAGCATGTGATTAAATATCTGGAAGTAATGATTGATAACAGGCTCACGTTTAGGGAACACCTGACGTACATCGGTGGAAAGTTTGCGGCGACATCATGTGCACTTGCCCGAATAATGCCTAACCTTGGAGGCCCAAAACAGGAGAGGAGGCGGTTACTGATGAAGGTAATGACATCGATCGCTATATATGCGACCCCTATATGGGCCGGCGCCATGGATAAGAGGACCTATAGAGCGGCAATAGAAGCGGCCTACAGAAGATCATTTCTCAGGGTGATTTCTGCCTTCCGCACGGTGTCTACTGATGCAGCATTGGTGATTGCGGAGACTTGGAATATCTTTTAACGACTTCTCCAGAGGCTGTAACATGCCTTTCTCAGTCTTTATCCAGGGCTAGAAACCCTAAGAAGAAGAATTCTCGGATATTAAATTCTGTCTCTACAGATATATTTGGTCGACTAATTCGCGGTAGTCTAACAGGTAGTGTGTTGGCTTATTAGACGTAAAGCCCGGGTTCATATCCCAGGTCAGGCACCAAAACGAAATAAGAAAAAAATATTTCTTCAGCTATTTCCTCTCAGCAGATTTCTGGCAAAAACTCTGAGAGTAAATAAACCTGCCATGGAAAAGTTTCTCAAAAATCAAACGATCGGAGTCGATGTTAAACTGTAGGCTCCTGCCACTCACGTATAAAATTAACGCTTGCAACATGAGTGGTGTGAGAAATTGGGCCGTAATTCTGACTGACGGGTTGTAATGGCCAATTATGTATGTATGTATGTATATATATAATTCTGGCACCACCCTCGTATATATTTAAAATACTTTTTTGAAAAAATATGGAAATTGTATCCGCTTTTTGAATAAGCCTGATGCATGGTTTGATGTCAAACTTGGTAGTCCCAAATACCCAGCGGGGATAATTGTCAATCAATTTGTTTTACTATTGTCTACGTAGCTACCCCTATTAAATTAAAATCACATTTTTATTGTTCTTTTGTTTTTTTGTTTGTTGTTTTTTAATCTTCTCATGCCATTGCTATGCTATGTAGTCACACATACTCATATATAGTGTGAGATTACTTTTGCTTTGCATGGTAATTTGAATTTTTCATTTCAAAACAAAAAAACAAAACACCTAAAGGGCTCAAAAGTTGTTTTATGAATGAAGATGAGTCACCTGCAAGCAAAAATGTTCAAAAAGCGTATCCAACGTTTTATAAAAAAACGCTCATTACTACCCAATATCACATACTCATACTCATACTCATACTCACATATGTACATATGGACGCACGTACATACGTAGTATATTTGGCAATTGAGTTGAGCTGTGTGGAGAAGAGTTTTATTTCTATTGGAGCTGTTGATGCTATTGTTGTTACTGCTGCTGTTCTAAAATAAGACTCGAGGCAAGGCGAATTCATTACGAGGTGGGACAAGTATTACAATAAGTACAACAATACAAGAACAACAGGGATTTTTTGTTGTTGAGAAGAAGTAATGTTGTCAAAAACAGCTGACTTAAGAATGACGATGGGAAGAAAAATGTTAAAAAAATTTATAAAAATTGTTGAAGAATGTCGATGGGAAGAAAAACGTTGATTAAAGAATGAAGATGGGAAGAAGAATGTTAACAAATTTTATAAAAATTGTTAAAGAATGACGATGGGAAGAAAAATGTTAAAAGAAAAAGAAGAAAAATATACAAACTTCTGTCACAATAACAAAAAACGAAATTGATTATCAAAACAAAATACACAAAAACCAAAAATTTTTTGACATTGTTACTTACATCAGCTGGTAAACAAAACCCACCTCGTAATGAATTCGCCTTGACTCGAGGCTATTTTTTTAATTTTATTTATTTTTTCCTTTTTTCTTTTTTTCTTTTTTCATCTTTTTTCGTAAACAATTGAAAATAAATTAAAAAAAAAAAGAAAAACAATTTTTTTATTATTATTTTGCAAATCTCTTTTGGCATGAATATAATTCTTTGATAATGTCTGGCAGTCATAAAATATATAAAAAAAAATTTGTGGAGAAATTTTCCACAGAGGAAAATATGATTTTCAAATCGTTTGAGGAAAATTTTTTGATTAAATTGAAAAGACAATTAAATTGTCTTAGCATTTGTAAAACATATTTGGTAACGAACTTTTTAAGATTATGTATACAAGGACGACTCCAAACCCACTCGTCTAAACAAAGAAACATTACTGAAAACACACTTTGAGCAAGCCTTTTGACCACATCGACAGCATAATCATCCCTCAAGACTAATCCATATCTCTAACACTCACTAGATACTTCTGTGCTACCCAAGTAAACACAACTGCTAAGAAACATTCACTCTCTACAGTGATATTTATACTGATATTAAAAGGTTAAGGAAGGTATAGAAGAACTATGTGCGTATAGCGCTCACAGTATTATATATCGGATCGAATCATTAAGCTCTTGACCTTATGTATGGATTACAACATCGTTTAAATGGCCACGGCATTTCTGTGTCAAGTGTATTCAAATTGCCAATTTTACCATGACTCTGGCTCATGAATAACGTTAGCTAGGAATGAAGCTCATTCACATACAGCTACGACATAAAGAAAACCCCACAATCGCACGATCTCGATGGCCAGATTACATCAGCTCCGCGTGAGATGAGCACGCGCTCAAATCACTCGTGCAGAATATCCAACGTGGTATGAGCTGTACGGTACATAGTGTCGTCTTGTTGAAATCACATATCGTTAGTGTCCACATACATACATAATTGGTCATTACAAGCCTTTAGTCAGGATTATGTTGCAAGTGTTAATTTTATCTAGGAGTGGCGGGACCTAAAGTTTAAAGTCAACTCCGAAAAACAGATTTTTGAGAAACCTTTTCATTGCAATTTATTATTTACTCTCAGAATATGTGTCGAGTTCATTCATTTCAGTTGATAATAATCGACAGGTAATCTTCGCCGATGGCAGTGATAATCAGTCCAAACTCCTTTTCATTGAAATACGATTGTCAGCCCAAAGTCCCCACCTAATGTTAGGTTGGGTTATGTTAGAGGACGTCTACTTGTCAATTAAGACAAGTACAGTACCCGGAGGTCGAATTGACCCATTGTACAACGTCCTAGTTTCTCACACCACTTATGTTGTGTGCGTTAATTTTATACATGAGTGGTGGGGCCTACTGTTTAAAGTCGGCTCCGAACCACAGATTTTTGAGAAACTTTTTTTCATGGCAATTTTATTTAACACTCAGAGTTTTTGCCAGAAATCTGCTGAGAGGAAGTTGACGAAGAAATACTTTTTGTATTTTTTTTTATGTCTGGCCTGGGGCTCGAACCCTGGCTTTGCGTCTACAAAGCCAACACACTACCTACTAGACTACGGCGACTTCAAAAAAACAATGATTTTTTTTTGGGATTCATTGGAAGCCCCTGAATTTCATATGGAGTCGCACCATTTCAGATTCGACAATTTTGTTTGTTCACATACCTATTTATCCAGAAATGAGCCTCATCGTTAGAGATTATTTTTGAATAACAATTATGATCACTTATTAACTGCTGCAGAGCCTTTTCAGTGTTCATTCAGTGAACACATGTCGTTGTCTATGATCGTTTACTTCCGCTTCCTGGATCAGTTAAATTTTATGCGGGCTTAATCCCAAGTGACGACGCAAAATTCGCCAAGTTGTGGTCTGCGAAAAGCCGGGTTCTTGTAAGGGACGCAAATTCTCCTGCAAAGGTGAAAAAAAAACGTGTGCGGGTCATGGACTTGTTGATCGACACACGTAAATTTTGTATTATCACAATACTATTCTGAAGAAGATGTCACCGTAGTCTATTAGGTAGTATGTTGACTTATTAGTCGTCAGACCATGGTTCACACCCCAGGTCAGGCATTAAAACGAATATATAAAAAATATTTCTTCGGCGACTTCCTCTCAGCAGATTTCTGGCAAAAATTCTGAAAGAAAATATAATTGCCATTAAAAGTTTCTCAAAAATCAAACGTTCGGAGTCGACTTTAAACTGTAGCTGCAGCCACTCATGTATAAAATTAACACACACACAACGTAAGTGGTGTGAGAAACTAGGTTGTAATCTTGGCTAAAGGGTTGTAATAACCAATTATGTATGTATGTATGTATTCTGAAGAACTCTTGTTTCTTTCAAGTCAATCCTTTGCTTTGACTGTTTCTTTGCCACACTTGTAATGTCATAGTGAACCAGCTCATTAGCCATGGTTACGAATCGATTTAAAGACTCCGCTTTACTTTACAAATCATACATTCAGTAGAAACTGCTTTACTTTAAAAGCAATTTTTTGAAGTCGCCATAGTCTAGTAGGTTGTGTGTTGGCTTATTAGACGCAAAAGCCAGGGTTCGAGCCCCAGGCCAGGCATCAAAGACAAAATACAAAAAGTATTTCTTCGTCAACTTCCTTACAGCAGATTTCTGGCAAAAACTCTGGGTGTTAAATAAAAATTGTCATGAAAAAGTTTCTCAAAAATCTGTCGTTCGGAGTCGACTTTAAACAGTAGGTCCCACCACTCATGTATAAAATTAACACACACAACATAAGTGGTGTGAGAAACTAGGACGTTGTACAATGGGTCAATTCGACCTCCGGGTACTGTACTTGTCTTAATTGACAAGTACACGTCCTCTAACCTGATCTAACCTTAAAAGCAATTTAATTCGAACATTATTGTAAAACCGCGTGTTTAACAAGAAACTATTGGCAGATGGATGTTAAAGTAAGCCAGCATAATATTTGCTTTACCTTCATTGTCCCTTCGAATTACTTTTGTTCTCTTCTCCTGATAATAATTTGAAGAATTTCCTTCAGTTTAAGTAAGTTTTTCTTATAAAACGAACATTTCTTATATATTTTTTTATTTTATTTTTAAAATTCAAAATTTATATCTAAACAGAGTGGTCCTTTAAAATAAATTTAATATTTCATAACCATAAAAAACAAAAACAACAAAAATAATATAAAAAAGCATTAAAAAATATTGTAAAAAATTTGTTGTTAGTGTACCAGATACAGGTACAAGGACATTTCATAATATTTCGTAGGAAAACTAAAAAAACAAGAGAGAGAGAGAGGGAGAGAGAGGGAGAGAGGAAAGAGAACAAATAATTGACATTTAAAAACTAAAATATACTTGAGTACGTATTTCATTGTGTTTGTATGTGTGTTAGTGTGTTAAAATGAAGAATATTAAAGTGACTAGAAAAAGTATGAACCAACATATCTACACACACACACATTTATGTACTTGCAGTCGTACTTGCACTCGTGTATCGTATTGTCTTAATTTGGATTTCATTTAATATGCTCTCGTAAGTTCATTCAACAAATTCGTTTATTTTTTCATTTCGTTTCGTTTTTTTCTTCTTCTCTTCTTGTTTTTCTTTTTTCTAATTTTTTTGTTTTTGTTATTATAATTTACCTTTTGTTTTTATTACCCATACATACTTACTTACTACTACCGCTACTACTACTGTTTTGTATATATGCGTGTGTGTGTGTGCGTTTTCACATTAAAATTTAACTTTTTATGTTGATTTGAGCTCCACCAACAAAGTAGCAAAACAAATAGAAATTGGCATACAGAGTGCGAGCAAGGCAAAAGAGAGAGGGAAAGAAAGAGAACGCGAGAGTCTAAAACAAAATAAAAATTTTCAAAACATTTTAATGTACTTTTACTTATTTGTTTTGGTATATGTATGTACTCTCATTCAAACACACACACACACATACATACATATATATACATGCATTGTGCTTATGTTTACTTATTTGATTTAACGTAACCAACTTATTTTCTGTTTTTACTCGCATTTTGAATAGCAGATGAAGGTGTAATAACGCACCAAATAAGTCCTTATAAAGATTGTTAGTTGGCCACATTAAGCACAGGTAATTCAGTGTAAACACATTAACAATGTTGACATTAAAAATACTAAAATACACTTGCTTGCTAACATTTTTTAATTCAAGGTTTCAAATAACTGACAGTGGTTAACAAAAGTGAAAACATGTAAACCTCTTTAATTGAATTCAAGTGTGACTTTCGACTGCTAACATGACATTCCAAGTATACTATTCGATATTTATGCCATGGGTTGATAAGGAAGTGACGTCTTGGTCGTTTCATCTAACTTTTTTCATGCCAACAAGGTTGGGTTATGTTAGAGGACGTATACTTGTCAATTAAGACAAGTACAGTACCCGGAGGTCGAATTGACCCATTATACAACGACCTAGTTTCTCACATCACTTATGTTGTGTGTGTTAATTTTATACGTGAGTGGTGGGACCTACAGTTTAAAGTCGACTTCGAACGACAGATTTTTTGAGAAACTTTTTTCATGGCAATTTTATTATATTCTCAGAGTTTTTGCCAGAAATCCGCTGAGAGGAAGTCGCCGAAGAAATACTTCTTGTATTTTGTCTTTATGTCTGGCCTGGGGCAAATAAGCCTGGGGCTAATAAGCCAACACACTACCTACTAGACTACGGCGACTTCAACGTGACCCGACTTGCCAACAAACAGCCAAGGTTTCTTAAAACTACTCACTCATATTTGTATTAAGATTTCAAAACATATTTCGAATGTAGATAATCCAGCTTTAAGCAACGAACATTCAGGCTTTAAGCCTCATAAATCTAACAATACACATCTCAATAGCCTGAGGTTTATAACTCAGCAGGCAATCTAATGAAAATCACCCCTATACCTCTGCTTTCATATGAACTGAATATTCGAATGACGATCTGACTCTCAGACAGTAATGCCTTGTTGATTCGATTACATCTTTCAATGGCATAATATTTGCTTAAATATATCCTCGAATATCAACAAGAGATTTGAATGTTTTACTCTGCTCTCGAATATTCCCGCTCCTGTACCACTAAGACATTTTAACGCAACTTTATCTAAGTATTTAGACTCCATACCGCTTAATTTACTCTTATTACCCAGTTCCATGGCTAAACATTACTTAAACCATAGCATATTCTAGTTTTATCCAGAGGACAGTTGACGAGGTAACTGTCAACTACATTATAAGGTTAAGATAAACCTGGGAGACATTTCCCATGTTAGACTTGGCTCTTGTTGGACTTATCTCTCCTTAACTATGACCGTAAACTTCATGGCTTTGGTTCTCTCTAGCACAGGCTGCTCTCTGCTATAAGAGAGGTCCACATTGCTTTGGTTATAGGGATCTATGCCAGTGTCTGATACTTATCCAACTCCATTTGAGCTTCCCATACATCACATCGTGGTATCCATGCAATACATAATTCTTTGATTACTACAGCATACCATTATGGGCTGTTTGGCCCTCTTTGAAATACTCTCTATATGAGCCCTCCATGCCTGTTTACTGTCTAGTATTATAGTCAGATAGGTTAGGTTAGGTTAGAGGACGTGTACTTGTTAATAAAGACAAGTACAGTACCTGGAGTTCGAATTGACCCATTGTACAACGTCCTTACAGAGGGAAGAATAATAGAGGGATTAAAAAGGAAAGGATGTAGGAAAGGGGAGAATGGGAAGTGGAGGAATTACACAGATAAGACACAACAAAAAGGGGAGGGCGCGACTACAGTAATGAAGCCCTAGCGCCTCTCGACCACCCTAAGCCACTAATGAATCTGTGGAGAGCCTTGATGTCGGCTCTCGACACAGAATTCAAACTCTCAAAGAAGGCCCTGCCAAGGGTCCTCAACCTTATTCTAATAAGGGCTGGGCAGTTACAGAGGAGGTGTTCGATAGTCTCCAATTCCTCCTCATCGCAACATGCCATGCAATTGTCCGGCTGGGATCTGTTCCATATATAGTCAGATATCTTGTCTCAATTTTTTCTGATATGGCATCTCGCTTAATCGCTTAATCGAATCGAAAGTTTTTCGTAATCAACGAACAACTGAATTTGATGTTTTGCTTTAGCATTACCCGCAATGTGTTGATGCATACATAGAGGGTAGTTACAAGCCTTTAGTCAGGATTAGAACCTAGCTTCTCACACCACTTACATTGTGTGAATTAAGTTTTATGCATGAGTGGCGGGATCTACAGTATAAAGTCGACTCAGAACGACAGATTTTTAAGAAATTTTTCATGGCAATTTTAGTTTACTCACAGTCTTTCTGCGCGAACCTGCTGAGAGGAAGCCGCCGTAGAAATATTTGTTTATATTTGTTTTTATTTGAGATGTCTGACCTGGGGTTTGCACCATGGCCACACGTCTAATAAGCCAACACACTACCTACTAGACTACGGCGGCTTCATGTGGTCTATACGTGATCTGTTTATAGGCAGGGTGGTTGCACAACCCCATTCGGGATGATGCTGTCAATTCTTGCAGTTAGCCTAGTATCCGATAGCTTTCTCAGATATTTTTATGATTGCCTGTAATGGCATTAACAATGTATATATGTTTGTATAGGTATGTAAAGCTTAACTTTTGCTCTACAAAGTTTTTCGTATATTCCCCCACTGTATTTTAAGTATTTTTCTAAGGTTTTATTGTCAGCCTAATACGGCAAATGTGTAAGAATCTTGAAAAACAAATAAAAACAAGAAGAAAAAAAGAATTATTTGTACTTCAAGATGCGTGTAAAATAAATGCAAAAAAAATAAAAATCTCAAGAACAAAGTCTCACCACATAAAATGTAAAAAATAAAAAAATAAAAGAAAAATTAAAAATCCATGTTTAATTTGCTGACACAGCCATTAAAACGCAAATAGAAACGAAAATTTAATTTTTTCGAATTAAATTTTTATAATAAAAATTTTTATGACACATACGGAATGACAATACATATGTAAATATGTTTATATATGTATATTTGTAAGTATGTCTTCTACTAAGCAAAAACAAATCTAACAATGATCGTTTGAAAATATGGTGTCAGGTTATGTTTTGTTTTTTTTAATGTCTACCAGAGTGTTTTATTAACCCTTTCGCAAGGGAACAAAAGAAAAAAAGTGGACTTGAAAAGGCTTTTTGTAGCAACCAAAAAGAGAAAAACGGTTCCTTTAAAAATAGAATTCATTCAGCAATTTTTAGCAAAAAAAAAACACCAACAAGAAACAACAACAAAAATCTCAACTTTTATTATTTGCAAAATGTGTATACGTACGTATATAGTGTGTATGTGTGTGTGATGGTCTAAGAGTACATGTCGGTTTTAAAAGTAAAAGCATGCCAGTGCTGGTAAGGCTTTTGTTTAAATGTTTACATATGTGTGCGTGTTTGTGTGTGAATGCGAGTGTATGGCAAATGGTTAAACATAAACAAAAGGAAATGAACAAAGCATGTGTTAAAGCCAATGGCTACTGCAACAGCAGCAACTAAAACTAACGACCACCATAAGTTGCTACAATCCAACTTACACACACACATTAAGGCTCATAGAAACACTTATACACTTAAGCTTTTAGTCCGTGGCTCTCTCTCTCTCGCTCTCTCTCTCTCTATCTGTGACGCTCTCTTTCATTCTAACTGTTAAAAACGAAAAAAAGCATTAAAAAGAAATTAAAAACAACAACAACAAACTACAACATGAGAAAACAATTGTTTGTTTTTTTGTGCTTGCACCAGAAATGCAATGCAAAATACAATATTTTGTATGCGAATGTATAAAAAAAACCTAGAATCAACAACAACAACAACAACAACAGCTATAACCAAAAATATTGGGTAACCAATATCCTTCTCCTCCTCTACTTCTAAACAACAAAAAAAAATTTATAGAAACACTGAAAATATTTATGGAATCGCTTTATGAATGTTCAGTCAGTCAGTCAGCCAGCCAGTCATATGTGCTCTGTTTGTTGTTCCCTGCCTTTGTAGCACATGGAAAATTGTTAGCAGGTATCAAAAAAGAGCTAAAAATTGGTTATAAAATATAATCTATTCCTTGATGTTGCACCCTGGTAACCCAGCACAATATTTAATGGCAGCAAATAGAAAATTTTATGGCGACATACCCTGTCTGACTTAAACTTTCATTCGTCTTTCCAGCATGCCTTTTCGAAGTATGTGGCTTCTATAAAATATATCCTTCGTACATGATTGAAGTCGCCATAGTCTAGTAGGTAGTGGGTTAGTGCTGGCCTATTAGATGTAAAGCCACAATTGAAACCCGAGAAACGAAATACGAAAAAATATTTCTTCGTGAACTTCCTCTCAGCAGATTTCGGGCAAAAACTCTGAGAGACTAAATAAAATAGCCATGAAATGGTTTCTCATAAATCTGTCGTTCACAGTCGACCTTAAACTGTAGCTGCCGCCACTCATGTATAAAAATTAACGCACCAACATAAGTGGTGTGAGAAGCTAGGTCGTAATCCTGGCTGAAGGGTTGTAATGACAAATTATGTATGTATGCATGTATGTACATGGTTTTATTTATTCTCTATTACTGCAGAGGCAAATTGCCCCACAAAACTCTTTAAAAATAATCCTCGAGAATTATGAGAAAGAAGATTAATTAGATCCAAAGCATGCCTCCAGTATAGCTTTTAGAAACTGAAAGGAAAGGGATATCAGGATAAAATCACATGGCTGGGACTGGTTCCTATATAAACGGCTTTAAACATGAGGAAAGGACTGGAAAAAGTGTCTGACTTGTAGCATAATACAGTTAGTGTGACAATTAGGAGGTTCCCATTAGGCTAGCTGGTGCTGAACAGAGTAGGCTGACATCCGTATAGTTTGTTAGACCACAGCGAAGATCATGGCCATAATAAAAACAATTCAATGCTTCCTCCATGCTTGAAGTCGCCGTAGTCTAGTACGTAGTGTGTTGGCTTATTAGACGTAGAGCCAAGGTTCGAGCCACAAGCCAGACATCAGATTTCTGGCAAAAACTCTGAGAGTAAATAAAATTGCCATGAAAAAGTTTCTTAAAAATCTGTCGTTCGGAGTCGACTTTAAACTGTAGGTTCCACCACTCATGTATGAAATTAACACACGCAACATAAGTGGTGTGAGAAACTAGGACGTTGTACAATAGGTCAATTCGACCTCCGAGGACTGTACTTGTCTTAATTGACAAGTACACGTCCTCTAACCTAACCTTCAGCCATGCTTGCTGTTGATGTGAGGAAAAATCTCACCAATCCTCTGAAAAATTTCTAAATTTACTAGGACTTGATCAAATCCTTCGCAAACTTGATTTCGGCGTCCATTCTCGTTCAAGCGCAAAGGCTTGGGCACTGATCCAGCAGCCATGAGAGTATTCAAGAGAAAAGTCAAACGTAAATGCGAGTTGGCGATGATTTCCGCATCCGATCCAATAATGAGCTGGCTCAGTCATGACGTTCGAATAAAGGAAGATGCTCCAACTAGAGGGGTATTTGCAGCAGCCTTAAGAGTATTCGAGAAAAAATCCTACGTAAGTGCGATTTGGCGATAATTTCCGTATCCGATTTAATAATGAGCAGGCTCGGCCATTTTTTCAAAAGGAGGAGGAAGCTCCTGCGAGACGGGTATTTGATGCGGGTATTTGCAGAAGTCAAAGAAGAGGACGACCTTGTTTGCGTTGGAAGGACCAAATCTAGGAAATCCTGTCATCAATTGATGTGACCAACTATCAAAGGCGCGCAAGAAGCAGAGATACAGAGAGAAGTTCTGAGTAATTTTTCATTTGTTCACTGGGTTAGTATTAGTGACATGCCATTTCTACAGACACACACACTTGCATGTACACATACACGGGTACCACCAAAATATTAGTCCGTTAAAACAGGTAAAATTGTATTCTTCATTCATAAATGTGAGGCAGTAAATCATTGTTTTGTTTCGATTTTGTTTTTTATTTTCCATTATTTTGCTATTTTGTAGCAGGTACCTTACCTTACGCATACACACACACACATGCACTCATACATACAAATACAATGGCTTACTTGCCTAAAAGTATGCAAAGGACAATTTATGGTTTCATATTTAAAATAAATCGGTTTTTTTCGTTTTCATTTTGTTTTATTTTACCAACCAAACAAGCAAAACGAATTTTTACAATTTAGTTTTTCTAACAAAACCTTGTTTATGTATTTATTTATTTATTTTCAAACTATTTTTTTCTAATGTTTTTATTTAATAAATTGCATAAAAGAGAATGAGAGAAAGAGAGAGAGAAAAGCAAATAAATTTCTGTTGAAATCAATTGAAATTCTTTAATTATTTACAAACAGAAATTTATTTACACAATATTTTCTGTTTTTAAAATTTAAAAATAAAACACAACATGGCACACGTTTAAGATGACATTAAACTAAAATCAATACAGTCATACATCCCTACATACATACATATGTACATACATATTAATGAATGTATGAATGAGTGAGATTCTCTGGCATATTAAAATAAAGTGTTGAAATAACGTTTCAAAATCTGTATTCATTACACAAAACACTGCTCAATACTTTAGAGAAAAAACACAC